>CM053648.1:10769768-12046435 GCA_028654395.1 Scutellaria barbata
TTTAGGGATTTTATTTAATTGCATAACATGTTTAGTTAATTTCTATTTAAGAGGATTGAATTTGATATTTACTTTGATATTTATAATTAAGCCTTGCATTTATTTATTAAATTATGAATATCAAAACATAAGGTCCATAGTTATTGTTAGGTCCATATTTATAACTTCCCAAGAGTTATGGGGTTAACGAGACTTGAATCTAGAATTTTAAAACCTATATTTAAAATAACTATTAAATTGCACATACATTAATTATTATAATATCTCTAAGGTTAATTTATAACCTAATTCATTAGTTTGGGTTTAATTCATTATTTTATATATATATATTAATTTTCGAAAGCAATATCTATAATATCTAGGGTCCGTTTTATAATCCCAAAAATTTATGGGTAAAATATAATTTTAACAACTCTAAGGGTATTTTTGTAATTTTAGCATTTTCTAGAGTTCGTTTTAGCAATATAAAGTAATTCTAATAGGCAATATATAATATCATCAATTTGTAGGTTACATAATGTAATTTTATTAAAATTCAGGGTTCGATATCATTATTCATTAATTTGGTACTTAAAATATATATTCATAAACTTAAGGGTATAAAATGTAATATTTATAACTATTGGGGATTTTAATTGTTATGATTCATAAATTATAGGTCTTAAATTATATATCATAAATTTATGGGATTAATTTGTAATATCTATTAATGTTAGGGATTAAATCATTAAGTTCCAATAATTATAGGTTTTGCAATTTAGCCCCTAGACTTAATCTAATTCTCAAAATAAAACTCTTACCCAAACCACCCCTGCATCCCCATTCCCTCAGCCTCTGCGTCGGCCCACAGCAGCCTTGCCCTGTGCTGTCCGCCTCCGCCTCCGCCTTGGCCGTTGGCCGGCCTTGCCCTCGTCACCGATCAACCCGGCAGCACGCACCACAGATACATATATATACATACTCACAGCAGCCCCTATACACGCACAAATCACAGCAGCAACCCTGCAGCGGCAGCAACACCGCTGCACCCATCCATCCCAGCCACCGTTCGCCGCTGCCTTCCCAGCTCGGCACCGCCCCTCTCCCAAACCTTTTCCAGCCTTAGCTGCCCTGTCCACCCGCAGCCATACACCAACAACAGTTTCTAAAGACTAGTATATTAGGGAGAGAGAGACTTGGGGAAAGAATTAAAATGAGAGAAAGAGATGGAGAGAAAGCAAAGAGGGAGAAAAAATGGAGAAAGGGAGAGCAGCACAGAGGAATAAAACGAGAGAGAGAGAGAATTATAGGTGAGAGAAACAAGAGAGAGAAAATGCTTCCCTTATTCATTACCACATATTTTTAATTTTTATATTATTATAACTAAAATATCTTCTTAACTTATTTATATATAAGTCAAACATGTCATAATTATATATATATGTTATATATGTTGTGTGATATATCTTGTGTGCGTGTATACTTAATACATATATATATATTTTCTCATCCATTTTATTATTATTTTTATTTTCATTTTTTTCCTTATTTTATATGACTATTAGTACAAATATCTTGTAATTTATGCATATATCTATGATAGGATGAAATGTAATAGATTTTGATGAGACAAAACGTGTAATAGATTAGAACCTTAGCTATCTGGATAAGTCTTTAATGTAAATTTGCTAAGACAAGGATGCTGGAAGGACTTAAAGATTCTGCCAAGTAGCCAAGAAGCCGAAGTCCCTGCTACCTGCATACTGTATCGAGCAACCAGCAAGCAAAGCTCTAGAAGGATGCTACAAGGAACCTGGAGATCATCAAGGAAGCTGACTGACTCAAAGAGGATACTACCAGATACATCAGAGTCAATGCAACCTGACTAGCCAGTAGAGTCACTCCAGTTCCAACAAATCAGAATCTGCCATGTGTGATAAAGCAGCAAGGACACAGTACAAACAGTCTGCAGAATGAAGTTACGCAGACAAAGGACAAGCAGTTGCAGAACAGGATGAAGGCATCTCAGAACAGGTGTCAGAAGATCGGAAGAACCAATCAGAAAGAGACACCTCATCGTACAAAGGACTACCTTACCAACGGGCAGAAATCTACCTGATGCCTATAAATAGAAGTCTGATTTTCAAAAAAGGGGAGATACAACGATCATACACAACCAAGAGAGAACTAAGAAGCAAATAGACGCACAAGCTTATACTCTCAAGTTAATCAGACTGAGCAAGCAGCAAGCCAGCTACCTTTATGTTCCTCTGAAGTTCAAGGAGCCTGCTGCATTTGATTGTGCTCTAACCTTTCATTTTATTCTAAATCTGATAGAAGTCACTTAGTCAGGTGTTGAAACTGCTAAGTTGTAAACTCTCTGAAGAAGAGAAAGGATCCTGTGTGGGTCGGTTAACCTGTGTGGAGATCCTGTGTGGGTCGATAGTTGGTCACTGTGCAGCTACCTATGTGGATAGAGCTGACAGTTTGTTTAGAGTTTAGTTTGTGTTAGCTGAGTCTATTGTAAATCAAACTAGCTTTAACAAAGTTCCTCCTTGTGAAGGAGTAGAGAGGACGTAGAGGGATTACTCCACCCTTGAACCTCTATAAGCTTGCTTGTGCATTTTATATCTTTCTATCTATCTATATATCTGCATCTAAGCATACTGCATTAAAAGCACGTTTCGAAGAACATAAGTATTTCTGCTGTGCATTACATTCTCTGACTAAGTCCTGAGGTCACTGCCTGAGCAGGAACCTATCGAGCAGTAAGCTTACTAGCTACCTGCTCATCAGGGACTTAACATCCTTTGGAGTAAAAGTTGAAAATTTAATAAGGTTAATTCATCCCCCCCTCTCTTAACCTTATACCACTGGGACCAACAATCTATATAATAAGTCAAACATATATTATACTTATATATATGTTGTGTGCATATGCATATATACTTATATATAATTAATTTTTTTTTCTTTCATTTTTATTAGTATAACAATAATTATAACTATTATTACATAAATCTCATTTTAATTGTAGAAAATTCTCGTTATATTTTATGTAGTTGAATTTTATTTTGGGGTGTTACATATATTAAATTGCATAACATGTTTAGTTAATTTTTATTTAAGAGGAGTAAAGTTGATATTTAATTTGATATTTATGTTGGCACTTAACTTTGGGAAATTTACTTGTAAAGTTCATAATTAATTTAAGATTATTAGATAATTTTTCACATTATAGAGAATTTATTTGAATGTTTAATATTTATAATTAAATCCTTGGTTCGTTTATTAAATTATGAAAATCAATTTATAATGTCCACAATTATGCTTAGGTCTATATATCCTTAGAATTAAGAGATACTGTAATTAATATTTTTAGATGTTAATTAATTACATAAAGATCCTTAAATTAAATCTAATTTATAGAATTATAACCTAATTTGGAAACTTCATGTCGCCAATTTATCTCGATTCCATTCTAGGTATCTTACAAAGCATAAGAGCTCGTCTATCAATTTAAGTAAATTCTTACGATGGTTTATGTAATTTTAGTAATATTTTAGGGATCATTTTAGCAATATAAAGCAATTATATTATTCAATAATTAATATCATTGATTTTTAGGGTACATAATGTAATATCGGTAAAATTTGGGGGTCCGATATCATTAATTATAATTTAGGGTGCTTAAAGTATGCTTTAAATTCTTAAGGGATCAAACTGAAATTTCCTAAATGCTAAGGATATATTTCCAATTTCATCAAAATTCATTATTTGCAATTTAACCCTCAATTGCATCAAATTTTCAAAATGAAACCCTTACCCCCAAAGCCCTCTTTCCAGCCACCCCTGCTGCCCCGTCTCCACTGTTTGCCGCCCACAACCGCCGTCCCTCGGCCTCGGTTCGCCATCGTCGCTGCGCTGCCGGCGACTCTCGTCTCCGGTGACCACCCTATCCAACACTGATACACATACTTATACCCTGTAGCACACACACACACAGTCTCTCTGCAGCGGAGGCAGCACCGCTGCTCCTCACCCATCGTCGCCCGTCCATCTCAGCCGCCGGTGCCATCTGCACCGGCCACACACGTACAGCAGCCCGGCCGCCTCCCTCCCCCATCGTCTACTTCAGTTTCTCCCATCACCCACAACAAAACATACACACACACCTCCATCAACACTCCCGCACACAGTAGAGAGAGAGACAATTTAAAAACAAAGGAGAAGAGAGAGAGATATAGCCTTGAGAGAGAGAGAAGAGAGAGAAATAAAAGCTGAGATACAAAGAAGAAGAAAAAAACGTGAGGGAGGGAGAAGAGAGAGAGAAGAAAGTTTCTTTTGTTGACTTTTGAATCACATTAATTCCTCAAATTGTGGCTTTTCCTTCCCAATTGTTGAAAGGTATGGTAAGATATATATATATATATATATATATATTGTTGTGACAATGACACAATATTTATCTATAAGTATGCTTATTAATTTTATAACATAATGCAAACCTTGTTATTTTTATTTAATTTATATCATTAATGGTTCATGCTTATATCTTGATTTGAAGAGTAAAAAAAATAATAAACATAATTTTATTGTTTGGAATAAGAATAAATTTCATTTTATATATATACGTGAATCGTTTCTATGTATAATTATATATGCTTAATTTCATGATTTACTTAATTTAAAAAAAATTCATTACAAAATTTAGTCAAATTTTAATTTGGGTTGTTACAGAACGTTACACGCTTAATTCTCTTCTTTAAACTTATTCCTAGCCTATTCTCCAACTTGAAATTTTCCCAGTACAGCTAAACTCATATGAGTAAGAACTGAATCAAAACATAATATACTCAATCTTTCTTATTCAAAGTTACGCTCTAAGTTCTCTCATTCCTTAAACCTTCTTCTTGACCCATACTCCAACTTGAAGTTTTCCCTATAATGCTAAAATCATATAAGTATTAAGATTCAAACCATAACTCGGCAATTTTTATAACAATGTAAATATAAGAAAATAATAATAAGATTGATAGGGCGAATGTCTATGGTTAGCTGGATATTATAGAAGGGTCATCGAAGGATTTTCAAAAAAAAATGTCTATCCCCATAACGCAGCTGAACCGTAAAGAAGTGAAATTATAATGGACGAAGTAGTGCGAGAAAAGTCTCCAAGAATTCAAAAAAAGATTAATAGTTGCACCAGTTTTAATAGTACTAGAAGGGGTGAAAGAATTAGTCGTTGATAGTGATACATCCAAGCAAGGTTTGAAATGCATGTTGATGCAATAGATGTCACGCCCCCATTTTCGATACAAAATAAAATATAAATTTTTATTCATTTTGGGCATCCAGCAATTTAAAAACAAACTAAAACCAAAGATTGAAATATCCATCCAAAATACATAATTTACATAAAATATTTAAGTTATCAGAGACAGCAACAAAAATTCAATATACAGCCCATCAGGCTAAATTTTACAATCCTTCAAAAATAACTTGTTTAATTACATAAAAAATATATGCATCTTTCTTCACATCCTGCTCTCCACATCCGAATCTATAAAAGAAAACATATAAAGGGGGGGTGAGCGTATAAAATACACTCAGTGGGATCACATGGTATATTGGATTTATTTCATAAATTCAACAATTAATCATATTCCATCACATGACTTATAATCAATTTAAAATATACGCATTCTTCACAAAGCAAACATCATTCACCTTCAACATAGCTTTTCACATAATTTATGGTGCTTAGCCGCTATAAAACATTTTATAGTTCTTAGCCGCTATAAAAACATATGCGGATCTTAACCGCCTTTTTCGACGTACTTAACCGTTTTTTTATGCGGGTCTTATCCGCTATTTTCGACGTACTTAACTGTCTTTTTCGGTGATCAGTCGATATTCATACGCATGCACATGTACACATCAACATACACATCAAACATACACTTTCCTTATCACATTTACGGTTTTTAGCCGTCTTGCAAACATATAATCCATCATTCACATTCAAACATCACTGTTCACACATATATAAGATTCACCTTCATCACATCATAGCATCTCATGTATTCAGCATGTATACCCAACTCATTTCATATCGTATAACATTGTGCGAATAATTTTGAGTTGAAGCCGGGTCTGATTGCGATGGTTCAGCAAAATCAGTTTGGAGGAAGCCATTTAGATGGCCCCAATGTGCATCTGGCGTAGTTTCTTGAAGTTTGTGATACAATCAAGTTGAATGGTGTTTCTGATGATGCCATAAGACTACGATTGTTTTCTCTTTCTTTACGAGATAGAGCAAAGCTGTGGTTCAACTCACTCCCTCCAGGCTCAATTACCACGTGGAATGGATTAAGTAGAAAGTTTCTATTTAAGTACTTTCCACCAAGCAAGACGTTGAAGTTGAAGAGTGAGATTACAGAGTTCAAGCAATTTGATAGGGAGTCCTTGGACGAAGCTTGGGAAAGATTCAGAGATATGTTAAGAATATGTCCTCAGCATAGATTCCCTGAAGATCAACAAGTCTGTTTCTTCTATAATGGACTGTTTGGATCAACAAGAGTGATGATAGATGCAGCGGCAGGAGGAGCTTTGTTAGCAAAGAGTCCGGAGGCTGCAATATATATCTTGGAGGAAATAGCAACAAACAGCTATCAATGGCCATCTGAAAGAAACACATATAGGAAAGTGGCTGAGATTCAAGGTTAAAACCAATTGTCCGTGTTATCCTCACAAATAGCAGCTCTCACAAATCAAATATTTGAGCTGGTAAAGGTTCAAACATAAATTGTAGGAAGTGTTGGGAGTCGAGGATGTGATTTCACCAAACAAGAGGAAGTAGAAGATGTCAACTTTATGTATAGGCAAAATTACAACAACCAAAGCTTCCGAAACAACCAAAACTTTCAAAATAGGGGTATGTATCAGTATAAACACAGAGGAGCGAATCATGAAAATTTCTCTTATGCAAATAATAAGAATGTTCTGCAACCACCTCCAGGCTTTTCTGTTACGAATGGTGTTATCGATGAACCAAAGAAACCAACATTAGAAGATTTAGTAGGTGCATTTATGAATGAATCATGAGATAGATTCACAAGGATAGAAGAAAAATTTGATGCACGGATGAAGGCTTCGGAGTTACAAGTAGGGCAGATGGCTGAAAACATAGGGAATCAACACAAGAAGGGACAATATCCAAGCACTACTCAAATAAACCCAAGGGAACAGTGTAATGCAATCCAATTGAGAAGTGGAATGGAATATGAAGGACCAAGCATGCCAGTGGTAGAGGAAGATGGAAACGGAAGGAAAGATGAAGAAGAATTGATGGAGAAAAAGAAAGATGAAGTCGAACAAAAAGGGGCTGAGAAGCCAAAATCAAATTCTAATCCTTCACCCCCATTTACTATCTCTTATCTTCCTTCCCTCAACGTTTTCAAAAGAAAACGCTAGATGCTCAATTCGCTAAATTTCTAAAAATTTTCAAGAAAATTCACATTAACATTCCTTTTGCAGATGCGTTGGAACAAATGCCAAATTATGCAAAATTTTTGAAGGACGTCATGTCAAAGAAGAGAAAAATAGTGGATTATGAAAGAGTGAATCTTACGGAGGAGTGCAGTGCAATCTTACAACAAAAGTTACCACAAAAGCTTAAGGACCCATGGAGCTTCACAATTCCTTGTATGATTGGAAAATCAAATTTTGACAGGGCTTTGTGTGACCTAGGAGCAAGTATAAATTTGATGCCGCTAACCATTTTCAAGAAGCTTGGTCTTGGTGACGTAAAACCCTCAACAATCACATTGCAATTGGTGGATAGATCGATAACTTACCCCAAGGGGATCATTGAAGACGTACTAGTGAAAGTTGATCGATTCATCTTCCCAGTGGATTTCGTAGTTCTCGACATGGAGGAGGATCATGTTGTGCCCCTTATTTTAGGACGACCATTCCTAGCTACAAGACGAGCATTGATTGATGTGCAAAAATGAGAGCTTACCTTGAGAGTAAATGACGAACACATCATGTTCAACATTTACAAGGACATGAGATTACATGACAAAAAGGAGAACTGTAGCATCATTGGAGTAGAAGATGTTTGTGTGGAGTATCAAATGGAACGAATCTTGTCGAAGGATTCATTGGATGCTTTGCAGGAAATATCAAGGAAGAAATGTAGCGAAAATGAAAAGAAACGAGAAAATGAGAGACCAAAAGAAGGTGGACTGGCCGGGCACGACCATGCTCGGTAGAAGATCGAGCCTGGACAACGGGGCACGACTGTGCCTCACGGCACGGTTCACCGTGCTCAAAACTATGACAAGCGTGCAAGTAGAGCACGACCGTGCTCGACCAAAACGAGGTTGTTTCAGACACGAGAAGCACCATGTGCATTCTAGAATTGAAGCACCGTCTGGATCATCTCCAATATGCTTTTTTGGGAAGTGATAAAGCTAATCCGATGGTACCAAAGAAATGAGGAAAAACGCACAAAGAATTAAGTTGTACTATGGAAATGGAACAAAGGAGACCGTCAGGTGCATTTTTTTTAATGACTCATAAAAGGTACGCTTTCATCTCGTCCGGCTGAAGACGTGAAACTTAGCGCTACTTGGGAGGCAACCCAATTAGTTAGGTTTATTTTTTTTATTTATTCTTCGATTTTATTTTTGTTTTGTTTTATTTGTGTTTTTCCAAGTTTTAATGTCGTCTTTGGAATTGTCGACTTCAAGTTTGGGGGATGTTTTAGAAACAAGGTTAAAAAAAACATCAAAATCGTGCTTAGTTTTGTCTTTAGTTTATGTTACATGACCAGTTGCATGATAGGTCTGATGATTAAGAGATATGAAGGAAATTCTTAAGTTACAAGAAGCATGAATTGAGTAAAATGAACGTGGATCTATATTGCTTGATTGAAGTTGAAAGTTTGTTTCGAATTATTTTTTGTGAATACATTTGAGCATGCAATGATTGTGTATTTTTGAGGAGTATGAAAATAAGCTTGTGAGATTTGAACATTGACTTGATATTACACCAAGTCTTATTTTCTTGATTGTGTGTTGGCGATAGTCTTGTATATACTTCTAAAACTTGCTTTGGTATCTTCTTTGAGACTACAAGTACATGTGGATTTTTGAAAATGATACAAGACCATCTTTGTTATGATTAGTCACTTAGCCAAATAATTTCTCACCAAATCTAAATTAATTCTTTCGTTAGCCTCGTTGAGCTTTTGAGCTTATTTCTTTGTTTAGCCTAATAATTGGGTGAAATTATCAGTGCCTATATTTCGAGCCTACATACCTATGATTTTGAAGCTCACTTGGGAAATATACGTAAAGTTGGAGAAAGAATTCGGTGGAGTATATCAGTGAAAAAAAAAAGACCAAGTAAGAAAAAAAAAGAAAAAAGAAAATGGATACTTGGTTTAAAGAAGGGATGGATAAAAGGAAATTTTTTGCATGAGTTGTGCCTTTTCTGAAACTCGATTGCATAATTGTTATTATGAGTTGTGCCTTTTCTGGAACTCGATTGAATGATGATTATGATTGATATATTGCTGGAACTCATGTTTTGGGAGAAGTAGTTGATTGAAGATATATGATGAAAATCAAGAATTTGTGGTTTGAAATGAAATTTGTGGAGAAACTTCAATCACCTATTTGAGTAGTCACTTTAATCCCAAATTTTTTCTACCTTGTCCAAAGAGCCTCATTGCGTCCAAATGAAAGTCCTTGTTGATTCTAAATATTCACATGTACAAACGTAGTGGAGAAGTGAGACGATTTGCAAGCTTATGGTAGGTGTTACTTGATTTATCGTTTTGAGCGTATACACCTTTTATTTATAAACACTTTTGAGCGTGAGTGATACACTAAACCTTGTGAGTTACTCCTTAAAAGTGCATGGTTATGAATTGTTTGAAGTATTTATTATAAGTACGGATGAATTTTTGATATTAATTAGGTGTATGTGATTTATCGTTTGTGATACTTGATGTCATGTCCTGTGATTCGTTGAGTAGGATGTTTAGTTTTGTTAGATTTGTCGTTTGAGGAATTGATATTGCTCGAGGACGAGTAACAGTTTAAGTTTGGGGGATTTTGATAAGTGCCAATTTTCACCTATTTTTACGTATGTTTATGGATTCATTTGAATATATTAAGTACGTTTTTATGGTGATTATTGAGATTATTCGTGTATAAGATGCATTTGACGAGTTTGTGCTTAGTTTCATGATCTTAATGAGGAAAAGTGTAAGTTTCGCATGGAAAATCAAGGGTGGCCAGTGGGGCACGACCAGTCCTGTGTAGCACGACTGTGCTGAATAGCACGGTCAGACCATGCTCAAGTTTGGAGGATGGGGCACGACTGTACCGTGTAGCACGGTCGTGCCCAAGTGCACAGCAGATTCGATTATTTTGGCGTGATTTCATCCTTTACTTGATATATAAGTCTCAAAAAGCGAAGAAAGAGATTATTATTGGCGAAAAGAGGTAGAGAGAAGGAGCATAGAGAGAGAAGAACGAGAATTCAAGAACCAAAGGAAGCACGAGATCATCGTCGCTAAGATTTTAATCTTTCATCTCTTATTAGTTTTAGTGGATATCATATTTTCAACCTTGTTTATGAGTTTGTTGATAATCATGTCTAGCTAATTTTTTAGGGTTTCTAGGGCTTGTTAGTAATCTAATTCGAATCTTGATGGATCTTTAATTTAATTCAATATTCATAATCATTCATCTTATTTGTGTGTTTATGAGTTGATTGTTTGTTTGATTATCTAGCCAATAATTGAGCATGTTTTAATAATTGAATCAAAATTCGGAAGATAAGATTTAATTATGGAAGAATAAACACATGACACATAAAAAGACTTAGATCGGGGATTAAGGAATTTATGTGATGAGAATTCAATCTTGGGTACTTTTGGGAGTTGTTATGTTTCTATCAGATTGAGTAGGGATACCTCTGATGGCATAATGATCAACTGATTAATTAATTCGGAAGAGCTATTAATTGATACGTGTGATTGCTCATATAGGATGATTGATTAATGAACTTTGATTGGTTAAAGTGATGTCTTGATGAGAATTAGATGAACGCATGTCCTAAAACCTGCTTTAGATCTCTGTGATTCTTGAGTTGATTTATTTACGTAATCATTGTTTCTGTTGAATTAATCTGAAATTGATGAGATTTGATTTCCCTAGATAAATTTGAGAACCGGATTTGAGTAGTTAATTAGTGCCTAGATAGATAGTCTCTGTGGGATCGACCTTGCTCACCACTCCTACAATTTACACCGTACACTTACGGGTGTAGCTAAAAGAAATTAGTGAACAATATCAAAGTAGTGTTTATCGATTTCTAGTGCACAAATCGGATATTCCTGATATAAATAAAGGAATGAAAATAGAATCAAGGAATATAACATTCTTTCAGAACGTGTTTCAGAACAAAGAAAGGAAAGAGATAAGTTCGAATAAAAGAACTTGTGAAGTTGTACAAAGTTCTCCTTATGTTGAAGAGGATTTGAGACGTAGCAAACGAAACAAAATGACTAAGATGTTTGATCCAGATTTTCTAACATACATGTTAGATAACGAACCCAGAACAGTTCAACAGGAATTGTCCAGTCCAGATGCTCTTCTCTGGAAAGAGACTATTAATAGTGAGATTGGGTCCATTATGCAGAATCACACGTGGGAAATAATTGATCTTTCACTGGGGTGCAAACCTTTAGGATGCAAATGGATCTTTAAAAGGAAATACAAAGTTGATGGATCAATTGATAAGTACAAAGCTCGTTTGGTAGCTATTGCTGATATTAACAGAAAGAATGGTATAACTTCTTCGATACATACTCTCCAGTTATAAGGATAACGTTCATTAGAGTACTCATTGCTATTGCAGCACTGCATAAGCTTGACATAATTCAAATGGATGTAAAAATAATTCCTAAATGGAGAATTGGAAGAATAAATTTACACAGATCAATCTGAGGGGTTTGTTGCACCAGGACAAGAACATAAAGTATGCAAATTTGTAAGTCCCTATATGGGCTTAAGTAAGAACCCAAATATTGGTAGAAAAGTTTGACAGAACTATGATGTCAAATGGTTTTCATATCAACAAGTGTGACACATGTGTATACATTAAGGGCAAACCTGATGAATATGTAATCGTCGGTCTATATATAGACGGCATGCTGATCATGGGCAGCAATCATGATATGATCGTGAAAACTAAGAATATGTTGAATAAATTTTTTAACATGAAGGATATGGGTCAGACAGATGTCATACGTACTAGGGATAAAGATCTCTAGGACATCCGATAGAATTGTCTTATCATAATCTCATTACATTGAAAGTGTACTCAAGAAATTTGAACCCTACGACCTACCTCCTGCTAAGACTCTAGCAGCTTAACTATATACTTAGTCAAAGATAGAGAAAACTCAATATCCCAACTGAAGTTTGCAATGATTATTGACAATTTAATGTACCTTACGAATTGTACACGTCCTGACAAGAGTAATCCAGGAAAAGATGATTGGACTGTCTTGACACGAGTACTTAGTTATTTAAAACATATCTTAAGTCATGTCATACTTTATACAAGATATCCAATTGTGCTAGAAGATTATAGTGATGCCAATTGAATATTAGACACTAAAGACTCTAAGTCCACTAATGGCTACGTGTTCACTATAAGTGGAGGAGCCGTGTTCTAGAAATCCTCTAAATAAACGTATATAGTTCGATCCAAAATGGAGTTTGAGTTCATTGCACTATATAAGGTTTGCGAAGAAGCTAAATGACTTAGCAACTTCTTAAAGGATATTCCATGTTGGAACAAACTAGTGCCTTATGTTATGATTCATTATGATAGCAAGTCAGCTATTAGGAGGGCACAAAGTTGTATGTATAACGGTAAGTCTTGATACATTTATAAGAGACATAACACTGTTAGACAATTGATCTTTGATGAAATAATTGTCATTGACTATGTGAAGTAAAAGGAAAATATAGCGGATCTGTTAACAAAAGACATAAATGGAGATCTAATGTACAACACAGTAAGGGGAATGAGGTTAAAACCCACACACTAAAGAATAATCATAGCGATAACTCAACTATGATAAGTGGAGATCCCACGAACTTGGTTCAATGAGACAACTAAGTTAAAGATGGTTCAAATGTGCACTTGGAACCTATTTAGTGCCTCATTCTCGAAGTTGTCCAAGTGCTAACCTGCTAACATGTGGTAAGGGTAAGCTTTTATACTTTTAATGATTCCTATATTTTTAAAAGGTAGGGTATTGCAGGATACTTTTTATAGGAGATCACATATATAAGTGAGAAGTTTGACCGCTTCAATTTAATCACTTATGAATCCAAGATAGGATCCAAAGCCGAAATGGACACAATGTAAGAACAAAAGGTATTAAAAGTTGCTATTGTGTAAATGTTATTGTCTTGATTTACACAAAAAGCTGATCGTTTTAAGATATCGTGTCACCGAACAACGAATAAATCTGATAACATCTTATTAAGAAAGATTCAAAGTCGAAAGCTATCTATCTTGATATAATAACAAAAAGAATTAGGACTTTAATCGAAACATTTTTTTAAGGCTGTTACAATCATATTTATTGATTCTTAGTTTTTGATAAGAACTGTAATACAACAATTATTACAAATTATACCTAGTCAAATAATTTTCCTAACGCAAAACAAATTTCTAACTTTAGAACACGAGATAGTGATTTTACTAGAAAGATTCTTATGGGATGGTTTATATATTTAATTTTATGAAATGTGTTAATCTACAAGTATTATTGATTAAATAAAAATTTATTTATGAAAAATGAGTTTAATTAAGTTGTAGGAATTATAAGTTTTTGTATGATTTCAAATATGGTGATTAAAAGTGCGTATTAAATATTTGTCCAGCATGAAGAAAATGGTCGCAGTATATAAAGACATACACACATGTATAGTTCCTTTTTAGATATTTTAATATTGTAAGAATTAAATTATTTGCCACATTATTAATGTTTCAACTTTGTTATAGAAGTAGGCAATGGATGTAAACTGCAAAATATTTTGTGCTAATCAATAAACATTCCAAAAAAGGTTAAACTGAGACAGGAAAAGCCAAGAAATATATTTTGAAAAAATAGCATTCAAATTAAGTTTACTTGTCCGACAAGGCCACCCAACGATATGTCATCATAAAGTCAAATTCATCTAGAAACTACTTAATTTGTTGGACTAAAATTTCTTATTTATTTTTGCTCCCGTCTTAAAAAAAATTATGTTTCCGAATAAAAAATTATCTGTCCAAAATCAAAGTTGGTTCTAGTTTTGTGAAACCTACAAATTTCAAGTGGAAAAGAGAATTGTTCTTAGCCACTGGTTTTTTCTTCAATGAAAACCATTAATTTGGATCATACAATCTAACGTAAATGAAATAATTTGATTTTATTTGTATGTGATAAAATGAGTATAGTTTGAGTTTTGAATGGTAGAAGTTCATGTATATAAAATGACTCCATTTTATAGGTATGAAATAGTAATTTCGAGCCTGAATTTTCGTACGTGTTGGTATAATAGGTATGGAACAAATTTGGTAAATGTATCAAGAAGAATCTTAGGCTAAGACCATCTCCAAGGCCAACTCAAATGTGGTGGCAAACTCAAATTTTATTAAAATATGGTCTCCAACCCAGTGGCTAATTTGGTGGCAATTTGCTACAATGAATAGTAAGTGGCAAATTTGCCACTTACTATTCATGGTGGCAAATTCACTTTTTCCTTTTATTTTTACTTTCTAATTTAATTTTAATTTGTTTATTTCTTTTTACTTTTTCATTTTATTGTATCAAATATTATTTATATAATTATTAATTTATTCTAAATATTATATCAAATATTATTTAATTTTAGATTTTTGATAATATAAAATTTTAAAAAAATATATAACTTAATTGTATTGTAATATTTTATTAATGCCAATGTAAATTATAACTAATAGAAATATAATAGGATATCCTTAAAAATTAAAATTACATAATACAATGAAATTTACTACAACACATACACATTACTACATGTTAAATTTAAACTAAATAAGAAAACACAACAAACATACTAAATTTACTACAACATGTAAACATAAATGAAATATAATTTTAGTATTTTACTATAATTTTCTTTTATTACAAGAATTTTTTATATCATTGAAATCAATATGTTTAATTGTTTTATTAACTTAAAAAACAAACATTTGATAAAATAGAAAATTCAAAAGATAATAATTAAGAATATTCTATAAGAATATTCCTATTGAGTTAAAATTTGAGTTTAATGGTTGGAGATGATTTTACTGTTTGGTGGCAAATTTGGTGGCAAACTTGGTGGTAAATTGATTTTTTACCACCACATTTGCCACAACCATTGGAGATGGTCTAACAAAGAAAGAATTTAAAGTTGTGGATAAAAGTCAATTTTGTTTTTAATGAAAAATGGCTAAAAACGAAAAAAATTCATTTCATTTAAAATGACAAATGTCATAATATATATATATATATATATATATATATATATATATATATTATTCCCTCTTTCATCTTCTTCCTGATAAAGCCCACCTCCTTTTCTTCTCTCCTATAAATTAAACGCCCTCTTTTCTTAACACTTTTTCTTATTTTCTCTTATGGTATTCCCAACACTGCACATGATTTTATCGCAAATTTTATATTATTTTAATATAAAAATTATCATATCTATCTTTAACAGTTTGAATTATGTATTACACTAAAATGAAATATTTCATAATATTCCTTATTATTTTTTATTTATATTTTCTTTATTTATCATATATTTAGAAATATTCATAATCATTGTTAATTTATTAAATGTTTGATCGTAATTTTATAATTTATATATATATATATATATGTGTGCGCGCGCTTTTAAATCTTATTTCATAACAATATTTTACATTAATAATAGTTTTAGAATATATCTCAAACTAAATGAAAATAAAATTTAACACTCTAAATATAAAGAAAACAAAAAAACAGAAAGAAAATCTGAATGGAAAAAGAAAGAAATAAAAACAAATGAAAACAATGAATCAAAAAATTGAAAAGAAAAAGAAAAAATATATCGCAGGTTAAGAAATACAATAGTGTTGTAGATGCTTACATAGACACGGTCTTTATTTTCCTTTGTTATCTTTTTATTTATTTCATAGTTCTTTTTTAATCATCTTCTTCTCTTAATTTATATTTATAAGTTTTTTATTGTTACCTCATCTTCATCTATCTCACTGTCTTCTTTACCTCTATCAAGATACTCCATAACCATAATCACTAATCTGCTGAAGCAAAGAAGATGAAGGTTTTAAAAATGGTTTATTATTTTATTGAATGTTATTAGTTATTTATAAAGGTATTAGTTATATCACATAAATATATTGCCTCATTTTACTAAAATATAGCACATGAGTATTACTTGTGTCAAACCACACAATGTAAATAGATTACTCAATTACTTAAAGATATTACTTTATTTTAATTAAATATTAATTTTATTATCTTACTGAAAATATTAATTGTATCATATAAATGTATGAGTAACATAAATGTATTAATTGTATTACATCATTTTAATTGAAATATAACGTAAATGTATTAACTATATAATGTAAATGTATTATAACTACATTTACTTAAAGGTATTGCCTTATTTTTTATTTAAAAAATAGTATTATTATTATTTTACTGAAATATATAATTACACTTTTCTATTACATTACAATATTAGTTGTATCACATAAAAATAGCACAGCAATTACGTAAAGATATTATCTAAGTTTACTAACATACAACGTAAAGTATTACTCGCATAACTAATATGGAACTCACATAATTAATTTTGACATATAATATAAATGTATTACCCACGTAATGAAAATGTATTATTTGATGTGGTTCCGATTTACCGTTCTCCTTTTGGAGCTGAAACTCGAAACCTTGAATCCAAAAACCTGCAAAACAAACACCGGGAGGGTTCCCATCGCTCCCAGCGATGGGACTCCGACGCTCAAGTCAGCCAGATTGCTCAAATAGATCTCTCAAACCGGGACTCCGACGCTCAAGTCAGTCAGATTGCTCAAATAGATCTCTCAAATTACACAAGTGTGTGTATAATTAATTGTGTATGTATTTTATACATTGTCCGTTTAAAAGCAAACATAAAGAGGGTATTTATAGACTCCCTGAGTAATTGTAGTAGGAATAGGAGTCTCAGTTATAGTTGAAGTAGGAATCTTAGTTGTAGTTAAAGTAGGAGTCCTAATTTCAGTTGAAGTAGGAGTCCATTTATTTTGATCACATTAGTACTCCCCCCTTTTCATAGTGTATGTTGACATACACTAGTGGAGTTTACTAAACTTTGAAAAAAAGATTGTGAGTTTCCTCCATTATAAATAGTTAATCACATAAGTATATCTGAAAGAAATAAACAGACGTATTTATTCGAACATTTGAATGAGACATTTCAATTTAATCAAGACATTCTAAGGGAACGTATCAGTCGCTTCAACAATTCGACATTCCGAGGGAATGTATCAATTCGTCAAGACATTCGTCTTTTTAGTTAGTTCGTCAGGACATTCATCCTTTTAGTTCGCCGGGATATTTCGAAGGAATTCATCAATCAGTCTACTCCATCAGGCTATTCCCAGGGAACGTGTCGATCAGTTCGTTCGATCAGGACATTCCATGGGGATGTATCAATCAGTTCGTTCCAAAGGAGTTCATTAATCAGTTCATTCCTAGGAAGGTTCAATTGATCAGTTCGTTCGATCAACCCCTCCAAGGAGAATTCATTAAGTTCGATCCTAGGAAGGTTCAATTGATCAGTTCATTCGATCAACCCTTCCAAGGAGAATTCATTCAGTTCGATCCTAGGAAGGTTCAATTGATCAGTTCGTTCGATCAACCCCTCCAAGGAGAATTCATTCAGTTCGATCCTAGGAAGGTTCAATTGATCAGTTCGTTCGATCAACCCTTCCAAGGGGAAATCATTCAGTTCGATCCAAGGAAGGTTCAGTTGATCAGTTCCATCGATCAACCCTTCCAAGGAGAAATCATTCAGTTCGATCCAAGGAAGGTTCAGTTGATCAGTTCCATCGATCAACCCCTCCAAGGAGAAATCATTCAGTTTGATCTAAGGAAGGTTCAGTTGATCAGTTCCATCGATCAACCCCTCCAAGGAGAAATCATTCAGTTCGATCCAAGGAAGGTTCAGTTGATCAGTTCCATCGATCAACCCTTCCAAGGAGAAATCATTCAGTTCGATCCAAGGAAGGTTCAGTTGATCAGTTCCATCTATCAACCCTTCCAAGGATAAATCAATTAGTTCGCTTAATCATTAAGTATAACGACAATCATATAAAATCAAACAGAACAAAAAAGACACAGCAATTTAATGTGGTTCGGCTAAATTAGCCTACGTCCACGGAGAGTAGAAATTTCTCACTTTATTAAGGTAAAAGGAAATTTGAGTTTGGTAGTTCTCTGTGATCCTCTGATATTCACCATGTTTGTTATCTCAACGTCTTAACTCAAAATTTCCCACAGACGGCACCAATTGATGTGGTTCCGATTTACCGTTCTCCTTTTGGAGCTGAAACTCGAAACCTTGAATCCAAAAACCTGCAAAACAAACACCGGGAGGGTTCCCATCGCTCCCGGCAATGGGACTCCGACGCTCAAGTCAGTCAAATTGCTCAAATAGATCTCTCAAACCGGGACTCCGACGCTCAAGTCAGTCAGATTGCTCAAATAGATCTCTCAAATTACACAAGTGTGTGTATAATTAATTGTGTATGTATTTTATACATTGTCCGTTTAAAAGCAAACATAAAGAGGGTATTTATAGACTCCCTGAGTAATTGTAGTAGGAATAGGAGTCTCAGTTGTAGTTAAAGTAGGAATCTTAGTTGTAGTTGAAGTAGGAGTCCTAATTTCAGTTGAAGTAGGAGTCCATTTATTTTGATCACATCATTATCCACATAATTAAAAGATACTACAAGTTTGTTAGTACACAGACACGAAAAAGTGTGGGCATAAAAATACGTGGGATTGAGTTGCACACATCTTAGATAGATGGACCATTTACATAAATTTTTGTGTTTCTTGTTTCTTTTGTTCTAATGTAAAGAAAAAAAAGGTATATATATATATATCATTAATTAATTAACATGAACGGAGTAAATAGTTTGGGAACGGGTCTTAATTTTTCCTCGGGATCAAGCTTCCATATATATAGTTTCATATTATTAAGATTATTTTGTTTTTTTATTATTTGTTTATTTGGGGGAGAACACTTAACTTTTCAATTTAAAATCCAGCAAACCTCGTTTAACAACTTTTTATTTATTATGATTTGTGAATTTATAATATGTTACTTATTTGAATTCTGAATTTTAGTTAAAAATCATCAAGTGGTATTATTTCTTTTAAAGTTAATACTTTTATTATTATAAAATGGGACAGGTAAATTAAGCATGTCCATCAGATGATCATGCGATGTGAGTATGCTTTGGTTAAATATTTTAGGATATAAAGCAATTTTCCATTTGAATTATATATGATTTAATATCTATTTATAAATTTTAAATTATTTTATTTTGTTATATGAGTTTTATATGAATTTTAAATTTAATGAATTTTATCATATTAGATAAGTCATAGTTCTACACGCGTCATAAATCACTAATTAGAAATCAATCCCAGTAATAAAATGCATCAAAATATAAAAATCATATGATAAAGTGGAATAATTTAAAGTTAATAAAAAATAAAATCATGTTGAATACATATAATTGAACTACGAAAAGTAATTCCAATTTATGGCATTGTTTTGTATTTAACTAGTGGGTTTTGATTTGGAGAAGGGCTGGTGTGTCTTGGGCAAGGATGAAAATATTGCGATATATCGTGAATATGGATATTGAGGGTAATATTTTTTTTTTCGGGTATTACGTATATATCACGAATATATCGTAAAATATTGATGTCATTATCGATATCGGTTCAACGTGGAACAAAATTGGATGAAAATTTGAAAATATCGTGGATATATCGCGAATTATCGCAACAACACCAAAAACCGTGATTTTTTTATCAAAAAAGTTGATTTTGTAATTATTTTCCTAATTTGAAGTATGTATTTTTGTCCCATTGATTCAATGAATATGAGTAGCAATGATCATAGTGATATATCTCAAAATTCATATGTTACTGATACATATGAAAGTTCACAATTTGGTTAGACTACTCAAGATATTTTTGATCACCCACGTCCTCAAATGTCCTATGGAGGCTAAAATGAATATCAACAATATGATTGGATTAGTATACACTATCCAATTCATGGTGAAGCAGTTGGACGAGATAGAGCAACCTATGAATGACATATGCATAACTATATTAATAAATACTCTAATGTGATGAGTTGCTATCAGTACTGTTTGGATCAAGATGACATTCCATCTATTATGTTTGAACATCATAGGTCATCCTTTTGGTACTACTATATTGTGTGATGTAATTTTAGTAAATTTATCTTGTATTATGTAATATATTGTCGGTTTTCATTTGAAATACAATATTTATAATGCTTATTATCTATATGTTAGTTTTAAATATATTATTTTAATGTTATTTCGAGTGGAATATATGTGTAATGATGTGTAAAAATAATTCCTAAAATTTCATATTAAATTTTTAAAATTTTAATAAGATTTCCGTTGTTTTTTTAAGGCTGTCATCAAACTACAGTTGATAAACAAAGTTAAATATATAAACTGTCATCAAACACCATTATTATCATAGTTTTGGACATCACAAAAACTTGAAACGACGTGAAAGCATATCCAAGAAACCAACATTTTAAAAATTTATAAATACTCAAGAAAACACCATTTTCACTAATAGTGCGAGGACGAGCACGTAGATTGGTATTGCAAGCCAGAATGTAAAATTTGTGTCACTCTTGTTGTGTGATGCGCGATAAGAACCACTGGCCGATGAACTTGCAACCTGGCCACCCTCAACATTGGATGCCTGACTATGTAGCTCAGTATTGTTACGGTTCAAAGTATTGTTTTGCATTAGGCTAGCCTGACTCCGAGATAAAGTAGAAGATGAACATCTATAAGCAGTCCATGTGTCCAACCACATAAATGATCTAGCATGCCTAACACCGGACGGACATGCGTAAAAGTAGCGACCCCTGTTCACAGTATTCTTACACTGCAATAAAATCATAGGTCCTGCCCCACATGAACAAATTGGATGCTCCTGAAACATCTGTTTGTATGGAAAAAGAATGAGATCAATTATTGATAGAAGAACATTTAAGTAGAGAATTATGCCCATAATAAACTCAAATAGTCTTATCATACAATAGATCATGCAGTCGTTCAAATACATAGGAAGTAGATAAAAACAATCATGTTTTATGGAGAAAATATAACATAATTTCAAATATTGTTTGAACACAGTTATAAGACAACAAATAACTTAATATAAAACATAACAAGTATCTAAGACGTGAAGATGTCATCTTAGGGGTTTCTGTTTTGCCACATTGCATCTGCCACGGAGTCACGAAACTCAAATTGCTGCTCAATGTGCGTGGTTGTAGGATGGTAGCGATGAGATATAATCTCATCATCATCCATCAACTGATTTGAAGTCCCCTCAAATAGAGCATCTGATAACCCGCTATGACGTATGAAATTGTGGATCACGCAACATGCAATTACAATTTTCACTTGTGTCCGCATCTTATAAGAAGGCATTCCCCATCTTAGAATGGGAAATCGACTCTTTAACAATCCAAAACACCACTCGATCACATTTCGCAAACATGAATGTCGATGATTGAAAAGCTCCATGGGCGTATTGGCAACTGCTCCGCTTTGTCGAAACTCATTGATATGGTAACGAGTCCCCCTGTATGGTGTGAGGAAAGACCCATAATTGGTATACTCAGCATCGACGAGATAGTACTTTCCTAAATAAGAACGATTTTTTTTAGTTCTTTCATTTTTTTCCTTAAATTAGATAGCAATTAAATATCAAGATTAATTATATATAATACCTTCTGGAGGCCAGGGAAAGTTGGGGTCATTTTGAACAGCATTGAACAGAACATTCGCATCACTAGAACTGCCCTCCCAACCGGCATATACATACGTGAACATCATATTAAAATCAGCAATTGCAAGGCCATTTTGGGAGATAGTTGCCTTGCGAGATCGAAAGGCATTCTGTCTAGACTGTGGGACCTATGCCGGGATTAATGTCCCATCCATAACTCCAATTGCTCCCTAAAATTATTGGAAAACATATTGACTAATTTCATAATAAGACATATGGGAATATTTTGGAATAATTTGAAATAAATTTTACCTGGAGATATGGAAAGAAATCGACATTGTTCGATACTTGTGGTGGGGTCTCATTATAGTTTGGGGACACTATATAAACAGGGACTAACGCAACTATAGCATCAAGTACACGGTGGAAGTGACGGTGTATAGTCTCAAGTGAATGTTGAAAACGTTCGATACACTCTCGATTTCGCACATGTGAAGATATAGTGCGCAGAAACAACACAACCTCTTCAACTACTGATACTCGTGTTCTCAGACCCTGAACGAGTAATCCCCTATCCATCAATTGAGCCACAAGGGTATAAAAACTTGGTCTGTTCATTCGTACTATATCGTAGAATCGACCCTCTGTCCCCGAAAGGATTTCAGCAACCCAATCATTTCCTTGAAGTCTCGATGTATTTCTTGGCACACGATGTGGAGTTGTGACCATTGGAATTACAATTCCAGTAAGCGCGATTGTAATATTTTCATCAGCTGATGAATAGCTCTCTATGTCGGAGAAATTACTTTTCCCAGAGTTGGGGTCATCCAATTCTTGTTCATCACATGAAGGTGATTGCGACAATTGCGACATAGTCCTCATATGATAAAACAACAAGTTGGGGTCATTCAGTGTCATATGATCATTGGAATGAATTAATAGAAGATAAAAAAATATAAATAATATAAATAAACTTGTCTACAGATAAAAAATACCAAAATAGGGCATATAATATGACATAGATAATAATAATTATTTTTAAGTCTTGTTCATATATTACAACATAAAGATCACATAAACATGCATGAAAACCAAAAATGTCAGAATACGCAAATAACAATTGTCTTAATACTACCCATAATAAAGAAGATAACACAATATTAAGTCTTCATCAAACATAATTCATCCTCATCAACCGAGTAGGCGAATCAACCATCGACGACGCTCGTCCTCATTAAAGGACAAGAACATAATCCTTGTAGTTGCCTTGCGAAGGCGCTCACCAGCGATGACACGAGAGTCCAGTGGGATATCCTCCATTTCTCTCATCAGACGGATGCATGTGTGGTACTCATCACACATTTGCTCAGCAGTCGATGTCTTTGTCCTCTTATCACCAAAGTAACCCTCGATGTTAGCTAGGGCTTGAACAAGGATAGCATCTCGCTCAGAGGCTCCGCTTGATCTTTTTTTCCCCGATGATCTGGAGGATCCTCCATTGTCTACAGAGTTAAGGTCTGGTGGGGGTGGATGAATGTCATCATTATCAGAAGAACTAGCTGATTGTGAAAGAGGTTGTCTAAAAGAATGAGCAAAGTCACCGGTGGCCATCCTCTTCTCAAACATCTATGTACATAGGTCGAAGTGGGGAAGACCATGTCGGATGATCGCACGATTATCCCGCTGCTCCTACAATATACACGTGTACAACCACTAATGAGTAAATGTATTAGCCTTACTTAAATTTATTTATCAAATTTTAAGTTAATGATTATCTTCAAAATGTATGATAAAAGTTGATATATATTAAAGGATGGGTAACATCGAATTACCGCACAGATCGCATCTATAGCATCATTAGGTCCAACGATTGTCTCTTTTTTAGGATCCCAACCAAGTCCGGAACCACATTTGAATCGTAGGTTGAAGAGCAAACGCCATGCACGCTTAATGCTCTTCCATTTTGTCTGAGCTTGATTAACGTTGTAGGAGTAGCGGTCCACAACAATGGCGTTCAACCTATCGCAAATTTGTCCCATTACAGGCTTCGAGAACGAGGTTGTGAGGAGGAGTCTGTTCAGATATTCTTGATGGCATAATACTATGAATTGAGCCTCGTTATCACGGGTCCACGTGATCTTTTCCACCCGCCCGATACCACCATTTCCACGACGCATCTAGGTTGCACATGTGTTATTAGTGTTGGATTTTTTTTATTGAATTCATCAATTTATATTACAATTTACAACCCACTTAATTCCATAAATATTGTCTAATTAAAATATATTCTTAATAATTCTTAATTACATTGTTTAATTAAAATATACTCCATTTCGCTCACCGGTGATGAACATGATTCTTCTTTTCCATTCGCTTAATTAAAATATCTCTCATTTACTGTTTTACTGTTTGACATAAAGAAAACAAAACAAGAAAATCTAAATAATGAACAATATATTTAATTACTTACTCAGTTTCAAAAAAACTATTTCTCTAGAAAATATAATTGGTTCCAATTTATGTGTTTTGGGTTCGAGATTTTCTCCACCTTGAATTTAACTAATAAACATTAATTTTAATAATATTAAAAGATATGGAAATATGTGTGGATAACTGATTAGGTTGAAAGATCCTCTTATAACATATATATGTATATATGTATATATGTATGGTAATCATGCTTGAAAATGATGTTTAATGATTTATAGTCCTATCACAATGTTAGACGCAACTTCTTTTTCTGTAAACAATTTCTTTAACCACCTCATTTATATATATACGTGGATATATATATATATATATATATATATTTATATTCCATAATTATAATTTTTTCAACTCCTAGTAATTAAATATACAAATGTGAGATAATTCTTAGTTTTAAAATAGAATGTCGTTGTATTACTTATCACCTTCTATCTCTTCATGTACAATATTTTGACTTAATTTTATTTGCTAGGATTTTAAAATAATGGTAATATGGTTAACACCATCAAATTATGTTTCACTTGCCTAATTTATTCCCATTAATTGTAACTGACAATCAAAATATTCCTCAAATAGTCCAATAAATCTTATACTAGCCTGTAAGACATTTACAATTAAAAATGATTCCTACCAATAAATAATATACTAACCTGCAAAACTAAATCTTCAGTACAATTAACTCAAAATATAGAAATTTTAATCTTCCTACCATTTATACACTATAACCAAAAACCAAATTTTTTAAAACAAGGAAAAATATATACCTGTAAATCATAAAATAAATATGCTCAAAACAAATCAACTAAAATCAGAAAATATTTACATTTCAGAAGACAAATAAAGTCAGAATAAAAAAAATCTCAACTCTCAACTTTGAACAAACATCAAATAATAAGCAGCATCAACAAAAAAATCTCAAAAATTCACATCCCTAAAAACCAACCTTCTTTTGACGTTGTGGACAGGGTACACAGTTGCTACTCACCGAACTTTGTTCTGATGAGATCTCAACCAACCACCCTCTCTCTTACACTTGTGGATCGTTCCTTTTCCCCTTCTTCTTCTTCGCTCTCAGCAATTTCGGTGCCCCGATAGTATTAGTGCACAGTGTGTGGGTTGTGATAGGTTCCATTTTACAACTCAAAGGCTTTATATAAACAAAACTAGTTCCTCAAATAAATTCTAACCTCATATACAAAAATAAAATAAACTAAAAGTACATATAATATACAGAACACATTTTAGAATTTATCGACAGGAATCTCTGCACCAAAAGCAGATCCGTGATTTAAGACCAAAAAATTTCAAAGACGCAATAAAGAGAGTGGACAAAAATCATAGTCTGCAGGGTGCAAAAAATACACAGCTTACAATAAATATGGTAAAAAAGTGAGAGAGAAGAGAAGGGGAGAGAAGCTAGCTTCTGTAAAAGAGGAAATGACAATAAAGATGGTGGAAATGTGAGAGAGAAGAGAAGGGAAGAGAATTGTAGGGGAAAAGAGGAAGGACGACACATAAGTGAGAAATAGGGTTGAGGTGGAGAGAGAAAGAGGGTAGGTGGAACATGATCTGTAGGGTCTTAATTACTTTGTACTCTTCTTTCATGAGTTTATATATATATATATATATATATTAAAATAATGATAAATAAGAAATAACAATGTATTTATTATGTATTGGTATTTGTGTATTAATAGGTTACAGTATAGGGTTAGTTATAGTGTTTTTTTTAGATAGAATAGGTTTTTTATGGATTTGATAATTCTTGACAAAATCCTCTAAACAAACACGAATTGGGGATTTTAAAATCCCAAATCCGGTGGGGGTAGTAAGCCTTAAACAAACATACCCAAAGGGTTTCAAGGAGGCGTAATTAGGTTCCTTCTGATGAAGCATGTAATATGATATATTCGAATTCAGCAAGGCAACAAATAACAAGTTGATGATATTAAACTACAACCAAGAGAGAATAAGGCCAAAACTTCTTAGGAACATTAGATTGAAGCATCAATGCTCTTGCAATCTTCAAGATATGTCGATGCTTGCTCTCTACCACCCCATCTGTTGGGGTGTGTAGACACATGATTTTTGATGTAAAATTCCAACCTTTCTACCACATGTTGAGTCTCCTTTCCCCAGAAATTTATCCCATTATCAGTCCTTATAATCTTAACACAAGTGTCAAACTGTGTGTGAATCATATGAAAGAACATCTCTAAACACTTTGCCACTTCTGTTTTATATTGCAATAAGTAAATCTAATTAGCTCGACTATAATCATCTACCAAAGTTAACATGTAGCGAGTATTGGTAAATGAGTCAGAATGGTAAGGACCCTATACATCTATATGGATTAGCTCAAAAGTCATTTGTGTGCTACAAATGCTAGTAGGAAAATATAGTCTATGTTGTTTAGATTTGGAGAAAGTGTCACACTGATGTAAAACATCTTTATTACACAATGATTTCAAAAAAGATAAATGTTGCAGATGGGATGAAGCATGCCCCAATCTAGAGTGCCACAAAGACAAAAATTAAGTACAAGTAAAAAGGTGAGATACATCTGATGTAGTCTAACTTCCAGAATTGCTATTGGCTTTCAGCTAGAATAAACCACCAACAGTTTCGCAAATTCCCAACAATGATATCTTAGAGAGGTCTTGAAGAAAAGAGGATGTCTCGATGAACACACATTGTGCGTTGGATTCCTTCAAAAGTGGTGTTACTGACAATAATTTGTATTTAAACTGAGACACATGTAACACATTTTCCAAAATCAGTGTTTGAGTAATCCTCATTATACCTATATATGTAGCTGCTTTAGAAGTGCCATTGGGCAGGAATACATCTTTAGTAGTAGGTGCATAAAAGGTTAATAATCTTAGATCTGAGCAAATGTGCCTAGAAGCTCTTATGTTAATAATCCAATCTGCATTTGTCTAATAATAAAGCATAGTTAATGCAAAATACTTTTCAGAGCTATTTTGTTTACCTGCAAAGCCTCCAAATTCTGCAAAGTGAGCACAAAAGTGTGATTCATCTCCATTTGAATGTGAGCTAGAGCCAACACTCTTTCCCTTTAACAGCTTAACAATCTCCTATGTTATAGATTCCGATCTGATTTGTGGACTTTGGTGCTATCCACAGCAATAAAGATCTATCCCTCTTCACTATAACTTTCAACCATATTCACAAACTGTGTTGATCTATGTGCCTTCAGTGCTTTGTATCAATCACATATTCCATTCAATTCAAAACATTCTGACACCTCATGCCAGGCTTTGTACAATACTCACAAATGAGCTTAGCTCGTTCTTCCTTGGTTCTTCGTACACCTCTTGCTCTTCTAAAGGAAGGCTGAGTTTGGATAGTTGTTCCTCTACTAATGTTAGAAGTTCCTCTTCCAGGAGTTGAACTTTTGTTCTAGTTGTCCCGACCAACCATTGCTAGTGGTTTTGACCGCCATATCACTGCTCTACATTGGATCGTGGTAGCGTTTGGAATTAGATCATTGACTCTACACTTGAATCACTATGGAATAAGCCCTCTTGATATCAGGCAATGAATTCATTATCAGAATCTGATCTCTAATATTATCAAACAATTCATGTAATCGCATAAGAAACTGAATTAGGTGATCCTGATAAAGATGCGGATAAATGGAAGAATGTTTATGCAAGGCGAAAGAGGCCCACAGGCTTGAAAGTGATCGAGTTGCTCAATTAAGTATTATTATTTTTATTAGTTATGTATTAGTCTTTATTAGGTTTTCTTTTCCTAATAGGATACGTAGTAGTCTTTATTATTTTTTTTCCTATTAGGATAGGCCTTGTGTTTAGTATATATTCAAGTTGAATCCTACGGATTTTTATTAGAAATTATTTCTATAGTTAGGCAATTCTCGTTGTGGCGGTAATCATACCATGACCCTTTGAGGATTTCGTTATTAGGGTCATCTTAACTCTATCAGATTCTCTGAATCTGAACTTGAGGAATGCTTTCGAGTTCCACATTTTCCACAAACTGAAACAAACTTCAATGTAGCTATTTCATCCTAATGCTTCTTCAATTTAGTGAAATATATAACTATAGTCATATTACCTTTACTTAAATTCGGTATCTCCTTTTTGATGCGGAACAACATAGGGCTGTTTCACTTACCAAATCTACCCTTAATTTCATCCCATAGCTTTTTAGAACTATTCGCATACAATAAAGCTTCAGACAAATCTTTCGAAACAACATTTATAATCCAAGAAATTACAATTACATCAATTTGAAGATATTGCTCATACTCAAGTGTATTTTTTCTAGGTATTTTAACAAATCCATTCACAAAATCAAGTTTATTCTTCACTATTAAGACTAATCGTATAACGTGACTCCAAGGTAAGTAATTCGTACCGGTGAGTTTAATTGAAACAAGTTGAAATCCAGGATGATCTGATCCATTTAGAGTGAACCGATCATGTTGAGTCACAATCATAGGCCGACTTTCCACAGTAATTGAAGTCTCAGTCTCAATAATGTTATTCACATTCCAAACATTGTGTTGTGGTGGCACCATTACCTTCACCATACGCTCTAGATATGTGGTGAAATTACTCAGAATTACTCTCAAAACACACTCAAGATGAGCTATGATTTTATGTGAAGAACTAACAATAAAACCAACAGCAATTGAATCAAGAAACCGAAACGAAAATACAAGAATTATAGTGGTTCAGCTCCTGGAAGGAGCCTACGTCCACTGTGAACTGGAATCACTCGATTTCACTAAGTATCGGTGAAGAAATCTGATCATGAAGATTACAACGCAGTTTAGGGTTTCCTGCGCGAACTAAGAACCCTAGCGACTCAATTCTCTCTACTCGATGATGATTTTCTTAATTGCTATCAACCCAGTATACATTGGTATATATAATCTCAAAACCCTAACCTAATTTCAAGAAACAGTTACAATTTGAGAACTAATTTTGGCTTACAAAGTAACAGCCTGTGCCGAGCCCTAATTTCTTCAGAATTGGGAATTCACTACCTAACTGACTTGAGCCACTTTTACTGAGAGTTGCAACACCCCAGTTCGACCCTTTCCAACCCGGCTTCATCAAACCCGAACCCGGTTCCATAATCTGCATAATTTTCAGGTTGTAATCTCACAAATCTCCACCTCAACTTGCAAAATTTCTGATCCCAGTTCTTCAATCTCAGTAATGCAGCCTTAACCATGATCATTCCAACTATCCATGCTAATTAGCTCCCTGCAATACTTGAATTTGGCTCCAGGTAGCACCTTTGTCAACATGTCAGCCGGATTCTCCTCAGTCCCAACTTTCTTAGCCTCTATTTCTCCTTTCTCTATCAGCTCTCTTACAAAGTGCAATTTGATGTCAATATGTTTGCATCTTTCATGGAAAGTCTAATGTTTTGACAAGTATAGGGCACTTTGATTATCACATGAAATGGACACTCTTCCTTGTCTGATCCCAAGCTCCTTCAGGATCCCTTTCAGCCACACAGATTTCTTAACAGCCTCAGCCATTGCAATAAATTCAGCTTCGGTTATGGAGAGAGCCACTACAGACTGCTGGATTGCCTTCCAACTAATGGCTGTTCTATAGAGTGTATATATGTAACCTGTAATTGATTTTCTGGTGTCTTTATTACCTGCAAAATCTGCATCCACAAAACCTTCAAGAGGGTTAGTAAGGTTAGTTTGTTTTCTGAAAAATAAACCCAAGTTAGCTGAGTCTTTCAAGTATCTCAACAACCACTTGACTGCTTCCCAGTGCTGCTTTCCTGGTTCAGCCATGTATCTACTTACAATGCTCATTGCATAGGCCATATCAGGTCGGCTACAAACCATGGCATACATTATGCTGCCAACAGCACTTGCATAGGGAACTTTCAGCATATAATTTCTTTCCTCTTCTGAATTTGGCTTCTGATTCACAGATAACTTGAATTGCAGGCCTAGAGGTGTAGTGACTTCTTTTGCTATATGCATATAGAACATTCTCAACACCTTGTGAATATAGTCAGTTTGGTGTAGCAAAATCTGACCTCTTGTCCTATCTCTTTTGATGTCCATACCCAAGATCCTTCTTGCTTCACCAAGGTCTTTCATCTCAAATTGAGAACTAAGTTTATCTTTTAACTTCTGAATTCTATTAAGCCCTTTGCTGGCTATGAGCATATCGTCCACATAGATCAGCAATATAGTATGTACAGCTCTCCCTTCCCTCTCCAAGTATACACAATTATCATAATTGCACCTTGAAAACCCAATACTCAGCAAAAAATTATCAAATCTTTTGTACCACTGTCTTGGGCTTTGTTTCAGCCCATAGAGTGACCTTTTAAGCAAGCAGACTTTGTCTTCATTTCCAGGTTGAATGAACCCTTCTGGTTGCCTCATGTATAGTGTCTCTTCTAGGTTTCCATGGAGGAAGGCAGTCTTAACATCTAATTCGTGAAGTTCTAGATTTTCTTGAACTACCATAGCTAGTAAAATTCTAATGGAAACATGCTTAACTACAGGAGAGAAAATCTCATTATAGTCTATTCCCTCTCTTTGTGTAAAGCCCTTTGCCACTAACCTAGCTTTAAATCTTATTTGTTTAGTTTCAGCCACTTCCACTTTCCTCTTAAAGATCCACTTACAACCTATGACCTTTTGTGTTGGTGGCTTATCAACCAATTGCCAAGTTTTATTCTTTTCTAAAGATAGGAGTTCTTCACTCATAGCAATCATCCACTTTTCTTTGTCTGCTGATTGTAGAGCCTCCTTATAGCTGATTGGTTCTTTATGCTCTATGTCTTCAGCTATATTTAGTGCATAATGCACTATATCAGCTTGTCCATATCTTGCAGGAGGTTTGATGACCCTTTTCTCCCTATCCTTGGCTAGATGGTAGTCTCTAGATCTTGAGCATCTTCATTTTTTATAGGCTGATCCTCAGCTTGAATTTCTGAGATATTTTGATCAGTTTGTTCAGGAAACTCCACCTGTTCCTGACCTTCTTCTTCTTCCCAGTTTGGTTCTTGCTGATTATTGTCTACCATCTCAGGTATAGATTTAGTGTTTTGCTGAGCTTTGTAGGCCATTACACCTTCCTTGAATACTACATCTCGACTGATAAAACACCTTCACGTTCCAGGTTCGAGACTCCAAAGTTTGTATCCTTTTACTCCACTCGGATATCCAATAAACATGCATTTTATGGCTCTAGCTTCCAGCTTGTCATTCTTAGTGTGTGCATATGCAAGACATCCAAAAACTTTTAAGAGTGAATAATTCGAAGGCTTACCATACCATACCTCGTTTGGTGATTTGAAAGCAATAGTTGATGAGGGACTTCTATTAACAAGGAAAGCTATTGTTGAGGCTGCTTCACCCCAAAATGCTTTTGGCAGAGCAGCATCTAGCAGTAGGCATCTTATCATTTCCAGTAGTGTGCGGTTCATTCTCTCAGCTAAGCCGTTTTGCTGAGGTGTTGAAGCCACTGTCCTATGCCTGGAAATGCCTTTTAACCTGCAGAAACTCAGGAATTCCTCTGACAAATATTCTAATCCATTATCAGTCCTAAGGTGTTTTAACTTCTTGCCAGTTTGGTTTTCTTGAAGGATTAGCCATTCCTTGAATTTATTAAATGCATCACTCTTATGTTTTAAAATAAACACCCACACTTTCATAGAGTAGTCATCAATAATGGATATGAAATATCTACCTCCACCGTGTGTTTCAACTCTTGAAGGTCCCCATATATCAGAATGTACATATTCTAGTATACCTTGAGTGTTATGGATACCTGTTGGGAATTTGGTTTTGGTGGATTTACCAAGTATGCATTGATCACACTTCTCCACTTTGGTGATTTGGCTTGTTCCCAGCAGCCATTGCATTGAGAGTTCTTTCAATCCTCTTTCTCCAATGTGTCCTAGTCTTTTACAGTATGGTGTCTTCTTTGCTCATGATTGCATCAACTTCTCCAGACACAGTGGATCCTTCTAGGATGAATAGACCGTTTTGCTTCCTTCCTTTCATATCTATTTGTTCACCTTTTGTAATAATAATTTCTCCAGCTTCTGTCTTAAATTCAAAGCCTGCACCATTGAGCAAACCAAGTGAAATCAAATTCCTTTTAAGTTTTGGAATATACCTGACTTTGGAGAGTAGTTTCATCCTTCCATCATGTAATTTCAGCTTTATGGTTCCAATTCCTGGAACTTGACAGGAGTGATCATCCCCTAGAAGAACCAAGCCTCCTTTCTCAAATTTCAAGTCCCTAAACTAAGCTTTGTTGGGGCACATGTGGAAGGAACATCCGGAGTCTAGAAACCATTCTTCTTTAAGTCTTGGATTGGCTTACATATCAGCACTGTCATAGTGTTCTTCAGCCACTGCAGCCTGTTGACTTGTCTCAACCATTTTCTTCCTTTTAGGGCAGTTTCTCTTCAGGTGACCTGGCTTATGGCATGAAAAACATTTCCTAGTCTTAGCCCTCTCCCCATTATTCTTGTTCCCAGTTTGTTCAGACTGATTTGGTCATTTCTTGAACTTCTGGTTTTGCTTCTTCTTGAACTTTACATTCAAGCCTTCACTAAGGTTAGGAGGCTAGATTTCAGTGCCTGCAGATAGAGCTCTGGTCCTTATTGATATCTGGACTTCTTCCAGTGTCAGTTTGGTCGATCTGCCATATATCATTACATTCTTGAAGGATTGATAAGTCTTGGGGAGAGCATTCAATAGCAGAAGTGCCTTATCTTCATCTTTGAGTTCTTCATCGATATTTTCAAGATCATCAACCAATTTGTTGAATTCATCCAGTTTTTCCAAGATTTTCTTATCTTCATGGATCTTGAAACCATTCAATTTCTACTTCAGAAACAGCCTATTTGCTAATGTTCTTGTCATGTACAAAGAATCTAGCTTCTTCTATACTTCACTTGCGGTTGCCTCTTTGCATACTTCCCTGAGAGCTTTGCCACACAAACACAGTAGAATAGCACTCATCGCTTTCTGATCCATCTCCTTCCTCTTCTCTGCATTTCCAGATGAAGTGGTTGGAAAATCCTCGCGCAGTGCATCATCCAGGCCATGCTGTATTAACAGGGATTCCATATGCACCTTCCATAGGTTATATTCTTAAACCCCAGAGAACTTCTGGACATCTAACCTCATGGCACTCATCATGGCATCGTTTCCTTCCCACAAACGGCGCCAATTGTGGTGAAATTACTCAGAATTACTCTCAAAACACACTCAAGATGAGCTATGATTTTATGTGAAGAACTAACAATAAAACTAGCAACAATTGAATCAAGAAACCGAAACGAAAATGTAAGAATTATAGTGGTTCAGCTCCTGGAAGGAGCCTACGTCCACTGTGAACTGGAATCACTCGATTTCACTAAGTATCGGCGAAGAAATCCGATGATGAAGATTATAACGTAGTTTAGGGTTTCCTGCGCGAACTAAGAACCTTAGCGACTCAATTCTCTCTACTCGATGATGATTTTCTTAATTGCTATCAACCCAGTATACATTGGTATATATAATCTCAAAACCCCAACCTAATTTCAAGAAACAGTTACAATTTGAGAACTAATTTTGGTTTACAAAGTAACAGCCTACGCCGAGCCCTAATTTCTTCAGAATTGGGAATTAACTACCTAACTGACTTGAGCCGCTTTTATTGAGAGTTGCAACGCCCTGGCTCGACCCTTTCCAACCCGGCTTCATCAAACCCGAACCCGGTTCCATAATCTGCAGAATTTTCAGGTTGTAATCTCACAAGATACCATGTAGAAAGAACTCACTGTTCTTCATGTTGAAAGAGATATTTATTTGGGAAAATTGGTAAAAATTACCCCTAAATATTGACATTTTTAAAACAAACTCGTAACTAAAAAAAAGTTGATAAAAGCATCATTTAACCGGCTCCACCAAGTAACCGTTCCGATTACTAGCTTATGTGTCACATAATTTGAGTTTCTATTCGTTTTTTGAAGAATTTAAATTCTAAAATTATTATAAATTTCACACACACATATAAAATAAAATAGCCCATTTAATCAATATAAAAATATATAAAGTAAAAAATATTAGGGAAAATTGGTAAAAATGATCCTTAAATTTGCCAATTTTAGGAAAATGACCCCTAAATATTGGTATTTTTAAAACTAACCCATAACTTAAAAAAAGATTGGTAAAAATATCCTTTGATCGGCTCCACCAGGTAACCATTCTGGTTACCAGCTGATGTGTCATATAATTTGAGTTTCTGTTTGTTATTTGAATAAATTAAATCCTAAAACCATTATAAATTCCACGTAAATATATTATAATACTATTTAACTTAAAAATGCCAATATTTAGATGAAATTACTTTAATTTTTCACGTTTGGATTAAGAAAATAAATCTTAGATTATTCATAGAAAATCAAAAAATAAAAATAAAAAAAATTAACAAATGAAGTAAAAGACTTAATAAATTTAGAATAATAAATTTAAAATAATAATTAAATAGGCCTAAATATTACTTGATATATTTATAATAAATTTATGAAATATTTGAAGGTTATTTTATATAAATGAATGAAACATATTTTAAATATTTCATATTATATTTATGTAACTTTTTTAATTTTCAGAAATTTTTGTAATAAACCATTCATTAAAGAAATGCATAATATTGATTTATATTTTTAATAAATTAATGTTAAATTAAAACTAATATTATTATATTTAAAACTAAAATAGAAAATTAACATCAATTTAGGTTAAAATCTAAATTAAAAATGAATATTAAAATTTTTGAAAATTTATTATAAAATCATTTTCCCTCCATCATCTATGTAGAATTTATAATGTTTTTGGATTAAATTTATTCAAAAAACGAACAGAAACTTAAATTATGTGACACATTGGAACGATTATTTATTGGAGCTGGTCAAATGATGTTTCTAACAATTTTTTTTAGTTGCGGGTTAATTTTAAAAATGTCAATATTTAGAGATTATTTTCCTAAAGTTGGTAAACTTAAGGATAATTTTTACCAAATTTTCCCTAATGTCAATATGCTTGAACAAATGCATGAATAATGCCAACAATTAACCAAAAGTGAAAAATGCATAATTATTGCACTAAAATAGGATAGAACCTTAACTTATACGATCCAAAATGATATTTTTTCTTAATTATATATCATACATTATAAATCTTTAATGTCGTGTTAACAAATAACTATATATAGGTGGTACAACATAATTAAAGAAAATAATAATAACCATAGTACGTACTTTTGGATAAGCAGAGATTTAAGAATATATATATATATATATATATATATATATATATATATATATATATATATATATATATATACGAGTTTTAGATTATGTGAGTTGCACGTTGAGGTCAATTCAAATTAAGGAAATAAATAATACAAATACTTTATATATAACACTTTTATATAATAATTCTAATTATAATGAGATTTTATAAACTTTGAATTCGGTAGTATTCTAATATAAAATTATTTAAGTATAAAAATTTTAAATTATTATTATAACCTTAAATAATAATCTTTGATAAGGATATATTCGGCAATCTATATTTTATAAAAAACATCCACACTTTTATATAAGTAATAATAGATATATTTATAATTAACAATAAAATTCTTGTCGAGGTGAGCTAATGGCGATATCAACAACTGTTTGAGATATTCTCAAGACTAAACTTTAGTGGTCCTCCTTAATAATCTCTCTCCCTCAATTAATAATTGTTTCTCTTTTGTTGTTAATAAATATGGTTCCATTCTCCACCGTTTTGCAAATAACTATAATACCCCCCCATGGAAAGTCTCCCAATAAACCCAAGAAATTACTTAACGTCTCAATGTATCTCATGTAATCTGCTACAAAATTTCTTTAATTTCGTTTGACCAACTCCTGAGATTCTTTACTTACCAAGGTAATATATCTAAATTTCTAGGTATAAAGATCATGTTCTATTTTTGTTTGCAAATGTTATAGAAATTAGTTAATGAATTCCACAGGGTTTTTGATGATTGTTTGCTTTTCATATGTCTCGGGGCTCCTTCGTCGGAGTAACATATTTTCCGAAGAACAGTTAGATTTATTTTCTTGGTTTTTCTTTGCCATAAGCTATAATAATCTTGAAGATGTAATAGCTAACTCTAAAACTGAATGATATCTTTTCTTTTTCTATTTTAATTGTGCAAAGTTTTATTTTGCAGGTTGAAGAGTACTGACTAGTTAAAAAAAAGGAGGAGGAATAAATAGATATCAGCGAAGAGGTATGTTCATTTTACATTATTATACTCTTCCTCATTGAATTTTCTTTCTTGAATAAAAAAAAAAATTAATAGGGATGACAATGATGCATGTCGAGTTAACTGTTACAAGTTGGAATAATATTTGGCATGGATGATGCATGGATAACAAAACTTACAATATAAAACATACACTCACACAAATATCATTAGAAAAAATGTATTACAACATAGTAGGATCGATGACTCCTTAATTGATCTCTTCCTATTTTATCTGCAGCTTAATCAGTTAAATTGCTGGTTTAGAAGTACATTGTTCAACAATGGGTAAAGTGGTGATAGATTTCTCAACAAAGGTGGAGAAAATAAGAAGATTCTCAACAGGCAATTCAGCAACCATCATAATCAGTGATCCAAAGCCTCTTCCCAATTATCTCAGAGCTTCAATTGGTTCTTGCCATGATTTCTGCAAATACGGACATAAACCCCATTTTCCATCCTCATCAATCACTCAAAAACAAGAGAAACTCAAAAATTTCATTTCAGAGGCGAGTAGCAAAGGAAATAAGATTCCAAGAATGAAAGATTTGAAACCTAAACCTCATGTAAGAAGTGATAAATCAGCAGAGAAACAGGCCAACAAAACATTCTTGAAAAGTACAAAGAATGTAAAAATTGGTCATAATGATGCAGGCAAAGGCATAATAAGACCATCTCTACCTCTTGCAAGCTCATTTGTAACAATCAGAACGAGCAAGAGGTGTCCCATAGAGGATTCTCAAATCAAGAATTCTTTTGAAACTGTTTTTGAAAATGTCCCAGAGAAAATCATACATGTCATTGAACCAAAAGATGAGAACCAAAAGGAGGATCATGCTAAGAAAATCGGAAAAGTTTTCCCAATTAAAGAAAATGATTCTTCTTCAAGATCAAAGCTGAAAATGAAAAGTGGAAAAACTCTTGAAATCAAAAATTTAGAAGCTGGTTCAAAGGACAAAATTAACTTGAAGAAAAATGAAATTTCCATGAGAGGCCCTCTTCATCATCAGGCTATCGAACAAAAAAACACGAATCAAGAATTGCCAAACAACGTGATGGATGATACAGCTGGTACCAAACTGGTGTTAATAAGTAAGAATAAGGTGAAAGCTCTGGTTGATGCTTTTGAGACCTTGATCAACGATCAAGAATCTGAAAGCTCAAAGGTCAATATAATTAAATAAATAGATAAATAACTATGTTTATATGTTCAAGAAATATGTAATTCTACTATCCATGTACGATCAATAATCGTACAGTACGTAGAAAATGTGATAGAGCCACCTAAGTTGAGAGAATTTCGACAATGTGATGAAGGTGCATGGTAAACCATGAATATGTAGTAGAAGACTTAAGGGTAGATTAGAGCATAGGTTTCAAATGTGCCAAGAGGGCCAAGGAACAATGCCCCTAGGCAAAGCACCTCTTAAGTCATGAGCTGAAGAGATAATGTAATATAAATAATATTACATATGTAATTAATAGTACCTCAAATTAAATTGTTGTTTACTTGTTCAGTACCATGCATCATGCTGATTGTTTCTTGTATTAACAAATTTAAGGCTATATTGTTTCTCAGAGAAAAAAAAAGAAAAAAAAAAAGATGAAGTTATGGTTACATTCAAATAAAGTTTCCTTTATTAATAAATATTTATTTGGGAAATTTGGGGGTAAAAGAGATTTATTAGAGTTTATTATTTAAATTGTCCAGTAAATTAGGAAGTTGGGCAATTTGAAACTTTAAATTTTCAAACTGATAATTTAGGACATTAAAGTTTAGGGGTTGACAATTTAGTACATTAATTTTGGAAAATTTGCGAATTTAGGCCAATTTCAATTTGAATGAGCTCAAATGGACCAAAATCGCACATGATCTCCTAATTTTGGGTTTTTCAACATCCTATCTACCCAATTTTAAATATGTGTCATATACTTATACAAGTGGCAATCTTAGTGTCATGAAACTTGGCACATCATCGACCAGATAAGATAAAATGTTGGGGAAGATTGTACATGAAAAAAATATATCTGAAACATTAAATTAAAACAAAAAAGTAAAAAAAATAAGAAACTGACAGTTTGGTTCAGTTACATTTTCTTCGTTCAATGCTGAATTTCCCAATCTCATTTTCTTCGTTACATTTACTCAAATTATCGATTTATTTCACTTATTTGGTTCGATTTATAATTTAATGTATGAACTGAGTTTGTTCAGTACAAATTTTGACGTCAACATATCCATCATTGATATACTCTATTCCCTGCTGATAAGAATTCAGGAAATCAGAATCTGATTATCTTACTTGCTAGGGCTTTTTCTTTACTGGCAATCGGGTTTTCGATCATTCATCTAAGGCTAATGTTGCCCCGTCGATTGGCAACATTCCCCTTGTAATACCTCAAAATAAAATTCAACTATGTAAAATAAAATGAGAATTTCCTATAATTAATATAAAAAATAAATAAATAAATAAATAATAATAATAATAATAATAATAATAATAATAATAATAATAATAATAATGAGTAATACAATTAATGTATTCATTTTTTTATTATTATTTAAAACAAAAGAAAGTGGAAGACTTAGTAGTTTGATAACATCTTTAATGTGATGATGACTCACAATTATATTAAAGGGGAAGAAGACGTGTGTCCTTTCCAAGATGATAATGAGTCTTTTTTTTTTTTAGCTTATTAATTTTAGAAGAACATAAGAGAAAGCAACAAACAAAAAAGGAAAGGGAAAGAACGCAAGAGAGAAAGAAGAAAACAAAGGTATAAAATTTTATAATTTCAAGTGATGAATTCAAGTTTTACTTCATTTTCTTCCTAGCTTAAATATTATATGCATGATTGTTAATTAATTTCATGGAATCGGATTTCTTAATTTAACATATAATTAAGTTATCAAATGAGTTGACATGTGTGGATATAATAGTTTACTAATTCATAAATTTTCTAAATTAGGCTTATTAAAGTAAATCAAATTTGAATGACAAGATTAGGTGAATGAATCTTATATGTTTCTATATCAATTAACCATTTAACTTATTTAATCACCAAATGTGCATGCAAGTTAGGTTTAGAACTATATTGAAGGATGGAAATTATTTATATCTATTAGTTAAATAATCACATGTATGTTTCCCCTTAAATATATATATATATATATATATATATTTATTTATTTAATGGAGGAAATTAATATTTATTTAATGATTAGGTTAATCATTATACATAAGTTGCATTACAAACAATTACTCCTGAATTTGGAGAAAATTTAAGGTGTTTATTGACTAGTTAAGAATAAATGAATTAATGTCTTAAACAGGGTTTGAACCAACTGTTTCTATTCTTTCGTATTTTAAAGTTTAATTAATTGATAGAATTCCAAATGAAATATAAATTTGTAGGGTTATTTTATAATGTTCCCAAATGAATAAGAATTATATTAATTTAATGTTTATGTAAAAGGCACATTTGTGTCAAGATATTTAGTTTCTCTAATTTCTGTTTAGCATCTTATAATATAACTTGTAGAGAAATTAACTAATTATGCTATTCAATCATATAAAGTATAATATTTCATTTTCAATTTATTATACGAATTGTTAATTATTTAGGCTTGCTCGACAACCAATGAATGGACACTTCAACTTTTCTTAAGGTGGGGGTAATTGCTTACTACGGTATTTATATTTCTTTCAAAATATTTAAAAATATGAGATTTTATACCTGAATGACCTGAGGTCGATATACATATTATATGAATAAATGCTATGAGCTAACATGTTGTGATATAATGAGTGAGGATAAAATGTTTTTTCTACAATTAAGCTTGTTCTTGATTATTTAAAAATCATGAAATCTTATCTTTGTATGAAGTTAATTATGTTTATTGTTGGGATTTCTGTGTATAGATTTTGATGAGACAAATCATATATGTAATAGTAAGTTTGAGTACCATATTTTCACAATGTTTAAGTGAAAACATAGACTAGGATTGAGTCTATAGTTATAGGTTTTGAAAGATGGAGGAGCTCAACAAAGTCGTGTTGTATCATGAAAATGAAAGTATAAAGATACTGCAAGTATGAACTACAATAATACATCAAGTAAGAAAGGAAGACAAATTACGCTGTAAGAAGAAGATGTTGGATGCAGGAAGAAGTTACTGCAATGTGGCTGTAAGAAGAAAAGTAACTACGCTGCAAGTAAAAGTTACATCACCACTGCAAGTATAAGATACAACAGTACTGTATGAAAGACGTTGCTGCAAGAAGGTCGAGGATACAGGACAGAAGCCAATATTTCAAATGAGAGGTATCTCCTTGAACGAATATCTTTCTACAAGTATAAATAGAGGCCGAACAACACTGAAGCTGACAACTTGAGCATTTACGCTAAAAGCTCAAAGCATTCAAAGTTATACTCTCTCAAGCATTCCTACAGTTTCAGTCACTCGACCTAAAGTGAGGTGAGCAAAGATCAACCTGAAAGATGCTAAGAAGGATTCAGAAGTTCACTTCGTTGCACCAGTTAAAGAAACCACCCATATACTTCAACATATTTTGTTGTATGCTAGGTTGTTTTAGGTGTTGACAGTTAATAGGATTTATCCTTCTTATTTGTATAGTTGTCTAGGTGATAGACAACTTCCCTATGTGGGAGTTTAGAAATCCTATGTGGGTTTGCCTTTAGAACTTGTAGTTGCTATGTGTACGCTGGATTCTAGTAAGTGTTAACTCGTTAGGTTGATAGATTGTTAGGTATTACCCTGTAAATCAATCTTGCTTAACGAAGTTCCTGCTTGAGGTAGTAGTAGAGTGGATGTAGAAGGATTACACCACCTTCGAACCACTATAAGTTATAAGTGTTTTATTGCTTTATATATCCATGTTGCATCTTATATATATCTTGCCATAAGCATAAAAGTATCTTTAAAAGAAATGCATATTAGAGAAAACAAACCTTCAGTCAAAACATAATTTCCACTGCATAAAACTCTAAAGTTACAACGTGTAGCACTGCATCCTAGTGCTGTAAGCAGTAACAGCTGGTACTATAAGTTCAAGTAACTTGTAGAACAGTAAATTTGAAAAAGATTTTCAAAATTGAAGAAGGTTCATTCACCTCCCTCTGAACCTCCGAGACCACTTGGGACCAACATTTATCATATTGAACGAATGACGTGTTATATGAAGTGATTAGATGTTTATTTTATACAAAGTAAGTGCGAAATATGTGAACTCTTTGGAATATGTGAACATTGTACTATGAGATTATTAATGCAAAGGTGAAGAATAATGTTGTTAAATATGAAATTGATGTGAAGTTAAGATTTGTATATGTGCAAATGAAATGTGATTTCAGTGTGGTTGAGATCCACGATTATACGACGGTTGAGAACCATGTAAGTTGCGGTGGTGAAAACCATATTTATGACAGCTAAGTGTTGTAAGCAATGGTGGTCAAAACCGTATTTATAGTGGCTAATTACTGTAAGCAATGATAGTAAAAATCGTATTTATGGTGGCTAAATGCTACAAGCAATGGCGATGAAAATCGTATTTATAGCGGCTAAGTGCTACAAGCAATGGCGGTGAAAATCGTATTTATGATGGCTGAGTGTCGTATTTCATAACGGTGAAAACCGTATTTATGACGGCTAAGTGCTGCAAGTAATGTCGGTAAAAACCGTATTTATGGCTGCTAAGTACTGCAAGCAATCGTGGTGAAAATCGTATTTATGGCGGTTGAGTGTCGTATTTTATGATGGTGAAAATTGTATTTATGACGGCTGAGTGCCGTATTTCATGACGGTGAAAACCTTAAAAAAGTGATATGCTTGAATGTGAAAGATGAATGATTGAGTTGACTGCTTGTATTATTGAATGATTTAAATCACGTGATTGAAATGATCTATTTTCTGCCATTTTTGTTAAACGATAAATGTTTTATGTCAACCTGCTTCTTGTGATAGAACTGTGATTTGGTAAGTCTGAGTAAATCTTTAAAATCGTGTTATGATGAGTTGTTGGATGCCCGAATGAAATCTTTTAAGTTTATAATGTTTTGAAATAAGGGTATGACAATATCTTTTATCAAATGATTTTATATGTACATGTTTCTATGATTTATTTATTTGAAAATTATTTTATATTGTTCAAGGTTTTCCCCACTAAGTATATTTCAAATACTCACCCCCTCTTTTTAAAATATTTTCAGTTTAAAGAGTTTAGGGTATGGTGCGTGAACAGTGGATGCTGGTAGCCAATGAGTAAAGGTTGCAGCAGATTTTTATTCAAAGTATTTTAAATTTATGAGTTTTAGAAATGAATATTTCATAATTACTCTTGCTTTCATTTATCTTTATTATTAATAAAAGAGTGAATTTTATACGTATGTAACGTCTTAGTCAAAGTTTACCTTTAAAAGAAACGGGGCGTTACACCCCCTCTTGTTTGACTCGAGTTTGTTCAATATAAATTTTGGCATCAACATTTTGGAGCTAAAAGGAGAGGATATTGTCGTGACAGAGTATCACGCACCTTGACTACTCGCACATGAATGACGGTGCAGACTTAAACATTCCACCAGGCTTTCAAGGCCATAATCTACTATCGAGCGGGTCCAGTCAGCCTATATAAACTACTTCTAGAGTAATAGTCAACAACACTCTTCTAGATGGGATTGATCTAGGAATTCCTATCGATTGGGGGATCCAAGAAACTATGATGACCCCGGACGAAATTAAAGCAGTGATAACTTGACTAGGAGAACAGCTAATAGAAGCCGAGGAGAGAACCAAAAACTGTATGATCCAAGACCATGAAAAAAATGCTCAGTCCTCTAATGAGCCGAGACACAAGAAGAGAAACCTGGGTAAGCCCCTTTTGGAGAGATAAGAACAAAAATGAGCCCATCACCTAAAAGGGGTCGAATTGAAACCAAATGTTAAAGCTCTTGAAACAAGTTGAAATAAAGTATAGTAAGAGGTCTTTGTGCAGCCAGTTGGTCTTTTCTCGGGCATCCTCTACTATTATGATCTTTGTGTAAGTAATGTTGACATGTCATGTCAATGTCAAACCTTCTTGCCACACCCGATTGTTTGGGCTCTTCATCAGGAGCTTTCTTTCTATTTTTCGTTGGCCTCCCTGACATTTTTTTGTATAAAGGTGGTAGAAATAACGGTGTATTCATATTAGGCCACATTTTTGGTCCATTCAAAGGTTCCAAACAATGCTTGTACACTTCAAAGTATCTTTTCATATTATAACAAGGATTCACAAAATCCTCCATATCTTGTCTTTTACCTTTTGAAATAGATTGATGCAATTGCATGAGAGCATGGAAGACCACTTAATTCTCATGCTCTACATGTACATGTATTACCATTGAGTGAAACAACATATCTTTCTTCACCCTTTGAGACTTGAACCTTATCAGAACTAGCAGGCTTTACAGTACAATACCTAGAAGCAAATTTACTTTTCTCTAATTTCTTTCTCATTCTTGGACATATAACATCATCAAAGAGTTGTATATTTTCATTTTTCTGGCATATTCTCTCCATTAAACATGTCCTAATTTCTTCCAACATACTTATCACAGGCATGGTCCTTGCTTTGCAGATATAGCCATTAAATGTTTCGACTAAATTTGAAGTGATTGCATCACATTTGGGAAATGTACTTACAAAAGATTTATAGAAATGAGCAGACCCTTGCTTCTCAAAGTCATCATGAGCATCTTGCTTTTGTTCCTTCAATTCATTCATAAACTTTTTGTATTCAGCTTCATATGTTGCATTAGTTGCTTTCCAAAAAAGTGATTTGTATTCTTGGCCATTATATTTTTTCTTCCAGTTTGCATGAACATGCTTAGCACAATTTTTGTGCTCTGCTCAGCTATTGCTTTGGAAAGTCCCTATAAGTAATAGAATAAATAAATAAATTGATAAAACAAAATATTAGATAAAATCAAGTGTCAATAACTAATACAAACACTTTAACAAAATGAAAAGAAAACTATCTTTTGTTTGTCACTAATTAGAGTTAAGCCAATCCCTAATGATATGTTAACATCTTCGAAAAGCTTCACTAAATACCACCTCCATGTTAGCTCATTTTCACCTTCAACAAGAGTCTTCAAAAAACACCCATCTATGCATACGACAAGCTTACAACCCTCTAAATAATCATTTCTCAAACTAGAAAATCCAATATAAAATTTCTTGAAAACATGTTCCCATCTGGTCCTGGCTCACCATTCTCAAATTCAAAAGTCCCGTTCTTATCAACCCTTTGCAATTCAGCTCTATAATTATGTAATTTTTCATAGTAAGCTTTTAAACCACCCTTTAACAAAATTAGTGCTTTATGTCTTGCTCTGTAACACACTGATTCAACTCATATTTATTCATCATATCAGCTTGCATGTCATGTATCCCATATGTTGATTTTCTTCTAAAGAGTTTAAGAACTCTTTAGCCAACCAGGAAGAATTTACTTGTTTATTTGTGTCTTTCCTATGACAATTGTGCTCATTCACTATTTTTCTTATAGCAAATGTATTCTCATGTTGTCACTTGCAATTATTTCTGCATTTAGCTTCTATCCTTGAACTACTTGATCTTAACCATCTAATATCATACCCACAACAAATACACCATCTATGAACTACTTACTTAAATTGAAAACTATTTTCAAAGATCATGTCAAGAGTCCACTCAATAGTTTCGTGATTACAGTTAGGATTGTAAATGATAAGATTCTTCTTTCTTCTGTTGGTATTGATCTCAAGATCATTCTCATCACTGCTATATGGAGTTTCATAACCCTATCAAATCAGAATTATAATCTAAATCTTTATAATATACTAATCAAATCACCTATATTACTGACCTGATTCCCAAAATCATGTAGCGAAAAGTCTAGGCTAGATTTACTACCATATTGATTTGCATCAAACTCAATCAAACTATATAACCATAGACCTTCTCCCTAGACCTTCTCCATGATCAATAATTGTACTTCCATCCATCAACTTATTCTTTTTAGAAAGTACATACTCCTTATCGTATTTATTAGAATTATCCTCATCACTATCACCACTTTCATTATCCACACCTTCTTCAACTATTTGATCATAATCAAAGAGTCTACAAATTAAAAGAGATAGGTGTATCATCTTTTATTGTTTAATTTCATAAAATATATATAACCCCACACACATATATAATGTTGCCTTACAATCTATAATACTTCGTTTTTTAACTAGAGCTTTTGGCAAAAAATCCAAACTCTAATTAAATAATTAAATTAAAGATAGAAACATTCATGTGAAAGAGTTCATATCGTGGAAAAGTACTTGCCGTTGAGTTTCGATGAAGGGAGTCAGCCGCCATTGATATCATATTTTGAAGTTTATGTTTTGCTGTGTGAGATCATTGTTTCACAAACTCCTCCTCTTTATTTTATTTTATTTTTTTAGGTTAAAATGAGGTAATCATAGTTAACTAAGGTTGGTTAATTTAAAGTGATGTGATTTATATAATATCCATGTGGCATCCACATCATCATATTTATAATCTAATTTTGACCAAAATATGAATTGACTAAAATTAAAATCAATTGACCAATTCATAGTTAAAATTGATAATTTTAAAACAATTGGCTAAAATATAAAAAATTTGTAAAGTTTTGTAAATGATTTTTTTACAATTAAGCCTTAATTTTAACTATTTTTTAGTAAAATATGTATTATTGTATACTGAAAATAGTAGCATATTAACATACTAACATACTATATTAACAATAATATATATTAAAAGTAATTTAATTTCATAATTTATAATTGTACATACTACGAGAAATAAATTAAAATTTATTGTTCTCTTAATTTCTCAAAAATTGATTTACGTCAATTAACATGCAAGGGTACTATTAAAGTAAAAAATATAATATTTAATGACAAATTTATTTATATTCATAAAAAAGAAATTTAAATTTATTGCATTGCAACTGCAACGGACAAACACTAGGTTTTTTTTTTTCTTCTAAAAAGAGTGATTATTAAGCAAACTTTTCGAATTCTTAATGTTGACCAAATCACTTCTATTCTTAAACACTACTAACGTTTTTTTCTATAATAAGCACTTTTTTTTTTTAAACAAAATCAATTGCAACCACTCACCTCTTAATTTGTTGTCGTCGAGAACCAACTCTTCGATCATTGTAAGATTCCAAATATTTCTTGAGAGGTTCCCAGTAATCTGGTTCCTTGGAGCGGAAAATATAAATAGGCTATGAAGATTGTTGATCTCTCTTGGTATAACACCTGTCAAAAATTATAAATTTTTGAGGTATAATGTAATATAGAACGTTAGAGAAAATACTTGCTACATATAAAAAAAAAAAAAATTATGTTCATCTAAAATAAATTACAGAAGGATGTTGGGATGAAGCCTGAAAAGCTGTTATTACGTAGAGATATAAGTACTCAGGTTTGGATAAAAGGTCGAGGGAAATGAGTAAAGAGAGGTTTGCAAGATGTGCACTCAAGTAACGCCAATCCAACTGCAAACGGAGCTTGAATTGGTCTAATTTCTTGCAAGAATGTGACGAGGGTGTAACGCGATGTTTGCTTTGAGGGCAAGAAGGGCATACTGATCTGTGGCAAAGTTTGTTCTAGTTTGGGCTGTGTGAAACATTTGGGTGCAGGTCACTGTTAGGACAATATAGGTAAGAATGTAATAGTAGTGAACTTCATTTATGGTTGCTAGGTAGAGGTCTAATGCCAGAATATATGTTTTCTCACAAATTCACCTCTAAATTTAATTATATATGCAAGAGGGATATTACCTGGAATTAATATGTGAAGATAAGTTCTCAATGGAATTGGGAATTTATCTCATCCACATCAATGATATATAGAGACAAATCATTTATCTAACAACTTGTAATGAGTTAAGAAGATGTTGGAAATAAGGACGGAGCACTGGCCCCTCAAACTTTAAATAATCATATAGTATAATATATAGTATATTTCAAATTATTTAGAGAAAAATTGCATAGGCCAACCGAAATTTTTTGATGTTAACCAAATTCCGACGTCCACAATGATTTTGAAAATTTCGACAAAATTGACCTGAATTAGAAAACCAAAATTGAAAAATGAATATTTGATTGTTAAAAAATGAAAAGTGTCTTAATATACAACTTTTCCAACAATAATTATATCTATTTTCCAAAATATTTATATTTACTTTTACTGTTACATTGCCTTTTATCAGCTTTTCCTACAATAATCATATTTATTTTCGGGGAAGATTGAAGTTAACAGCTAGACCCTCTAAAATTATCTTTTAATTTCTTTATTGTGATTAAAGTTTTATGCTTTAATTCCTCCAGCATAAAGTTGCTTGCCTCCAAGAAAATGCACTTTAAAAATGGTACATAATTTTTATATCATTTTCTCTTCTAATTTTTATCTTCATCAATCAGTGAAGATTACTTTTTTGTATGTAACACGTTTGGTGTTATTCAACTTCTTTCTTTCAAAAAAGCAACTCATATTTCTCTGTAATGCATATCTATCCAAAAAAATAAAAGAGAATCTTTTAAAGAGAAAGTTGATGTAGTTTATTTTACACAAAAGCCTATTTGAGACAATCTGAGACCGTACATGTTGCAAGGGTCATATTCTTGGTTTTATAAATTTATTAACAATAATTAATACAAGGATTTGCTGATCTCTTCTCAATTATTCATGACATGTACTGTCAAATATATGAGGAAAGAGCATGTACACTTTTTTCAAATTTTTGTCATTTTGAATCCAATTTTGATCGGATGGTTGTTGGGAAATTTAACGTGACATCAACGATTTTGAAAATTTCGATGAAAATTGAATTGAAATAAAAAAAAATTGAAACATACATGATCAAAATTGAAAAAACGTATACTTATTTGTGAAAAATAAAATAAAAATCTTACATAAAAGACAAAAATTGAAATTAACTCATTATTTTAAATGGATTTGAAGTGTACAATTTTCCCAATTCCAGTCCCTCTGTCACCTTTTTCAGTTGTTTCTAAATATATAAACAACTTTTTTTTATATGAAGCTCTTCACCAAAATTCCTTTGTCCCAAATAGAGTACAAAAACTGCACAGAAGAGTATTCTTGGATAAAATATAGGGTCATGTTATAGTACACCAGTATATTGATACATCATTGGTTTTTGCCATTAGATCTTCCATCATTGTAACCTGACCCTTCATTTTCAATTTACCCTTTTTACCTCGATTTAAAAGTTGTTGCAGTAAATCATAAAAATTCCCCCAAAGAATCTAATTTCACATGTCAATGTAGTCTATATCTAGCTTTTCCAACAATTGTATTTATTCGTCAATAGCAACTACAAAAACACTATTAAATCTTCTTGTATTATAGAGCTTGTGATGACGAATGATTTGAGATTCATATTCGATATATTTTATTTAGTGTACATATAATCCTCGTATTAACAAAAGAATTATGAACATAACACCCAATGTGATTGCATCCATGGTTTTGTATGTGAGAAAAGTGCACAATTAACATTAACAAAATCAATAAGTTTCCATTCAAATAATAATATTAAATATTGAATTACATTTTTTCATTACAATATAATTTATTTTCACATTTAATATTACTATTTAAATTAAAAGGAGAGTATGATTAATTAATTTCATAGTGCAAGTATTAATTTAATTTAATAACAATAATGACATTTTTGCTAACCGAGCAGACTCGTGGAGCTGCAGCTTGGATTATCTTAGAATAAGAGGGGCATGAAGTTAGCTTTCCAGCAACGGCTACGAGTACTCAAGCGGGCCGATCATTCCGCTGCCATCTCGCATTCACGACCCCGACGTCATCCCGGAGAGGTTGCGAGGAGGGTGATTTTGAGGCTGCCCAAAAAAGCCTGGAGCTGACATAAGAATTGAAATCGAAAATCAACGTCAGCTCGCGTGGTTCACTGGTTCCACCAAAAACTCTCATTTGTTTGATGCTCCGATCGAGCTAGCTATGGGCCAGAGCCAGAACTCGAAGAAGGAAAATCTCTTATATGAATAGGATTCAGTGCTCAAGTCGAGATTTGAGACTGTCTGAGCTGTCTGATCGAGAATTGGAAGAAGAATAATACTACATTATAATTAATAATTTAATTTCATATTTAATATTTGTATTAAAATTAACTGTGTTTATTAATTAATTAAATATTAAATTACCAATATTAATTATCTTCATAATAGTACTGGTTTCAATTAAATAATATTTAAAAATTAATTAATTAGCACAAATGTAGAATTAATTATATGAGTATGATGTGAAGAGGGTCACGAGCATTTCAACCTTATTAAGAGACCCAATGCACTTCACAACTAAGAGTTCAGCCCAAAACTCAAAAGTTACTTTTATTTTTTTTACCACAGTAAAAAATGCTAATGTATCAATATCATTGATATATAACAGAATTACCCTAAAATATAATATTGTATTAATGTTTGGAATGATTGTAATATTATTTTCTATATATAGAAAAGATTTGCTTTTGTAATGGATTGGAATGGCACAGTTACTGTTTTCCATTAAAATCTGCACGTGGAAAGACTATCAATTTGTCCATAGTCGTTCAATTAATTAGTCATTGTCAATATAATGATTTATAATCCGCATAACAGTAAACGACACATTAAACCATTTAAAGACACTTGTCTAGCTTCGTTGATGTGATGAAAATTGAGTGATTCGAATTGAAATTGAGTAAAATTGACGAAATCCGAATAATAAAAGTTTTAAATTATCAACCCGAAAAATTAAAATACTAAATTGACATACCACTTAATTTAGTGAACAATTCAAATAATAAACTTCTATATATTAGTAAACCAAAAAACAAACATGCATATACATCATTACTAGACGTTACAAATGACGATAGATATGCATTAATGTAGAAAAAGCGAGTTGCTTTTTTGAAAAGAAAACGTTAAATAACATCAAAGGTGTAACATATACCTACAAAGGGGTCTTCATTGATCGATGAAATAAAGAGTTAAACAGAAAATACTATATCTTGCATTACCTCAAATTACTAAATAAAAATAGAAGAAATATTCTGTCTCCAGCCGCCAGTCCATCATTTTGGGAGGCCTGTACCAAAATAAACTTGGGCACTAATTATTTTTTAAAAATATTCAAATTAATTATGTCAACCATATTATATTAACTATATATATTATATATAAACAAAATAATAAGAAAAACATTATAATTGATATTAATGTTTCAAATTACATCAAATGGTCAAATAAAACTTTTAAAAAACTAACGTCGAAAAAAAATTAACGGAATCAATTATGAAAAATTGACCTATTTGAATTTTTATAAGCAAAGTAATCAATCAATTTTTCATAATTGATTGTTTCTAAAAATTCACTCTTGATTGAAATCAAAGACAATGCATTCAGTCTTATTTTACACAAGGTCAATTTAGTGATTTTAATAAAAAAATCAAAAGGAGTATAGGAACACAAGACCTGTTTCTAAGAGAAGCCTTATTCAGCATCTAATGACTAATTGGGCACTTGATAACTTTGTTCAATAAGCATATTATGATTAATATATATATATATATATATATATATATATATATATATATATATATATTGGGGGCTCTCGTCAACGGATGGTCTTGTGCGACGGCACTTTTCGCACCTTCAGGATCGCCCTTGCTCTCCAACTTTAACTAAGCAAGCTAGGTTCAGACAGTTTGAACCATCGATTAAAAAATCTTGAAGGAATAAAGTGAAATCAAACATACTATACATGAAATTGATGTGGCTTTGAGAATCATAATTCTCTCTCTTAATTTTTCTAATTTTTTTAATTTAAATTTACATATAAATAATAAAATTACGCCACTTATATTAAATAACAATTTTGTTTGAATTGACATTTGATATAAATTAAAATTTTGAGCATACATTTAGTTACAATTTACAACTTTAGAAAACACAAAATATAAATCTAAATAAAGTTACAGTCTACATGTTACAATACAAATTACAAGTAAAAAAATAAAGAGTAAAAGAAAAAAATATTATTTTTATATAATATAAAATAAAAAAAGTAAGAGAATTTTTCGATTAGAACTATTGATTTACGGTTCCAAAAATATGCAAAAACCCGAACCGTATTATTACGGTTCCCAGTTTCGATGCCAAACTCAAAAGTGAACTGAATTTAGCTTTGTTTGCAGTTATACCCTGACTCTCTCTCTAATTACTGTTGTAACCAATTCACTGATGATCTTTTTAACTTTCAATCATAAACTTTCTAATTATATTTCATTCTTCAATGCAAACAACTTTATGCTGTCCTGGAGGAATTAAAGCATAAACCTTTATCACAACAAATAAACAAGATTATCAATATGGACATGTAATATAATTTTTTTATCTTCCTTCAAACAGAATATAATTCTTTAACTCTCACCAAGACTGAATGGGTTTATTTTTTTATTCCTTTCTGGATTCAATAATTGAAACCACCATCAAGCTTAGAGGTTAAGCATCTATATTACAAGCATTGCGAGGAAATACACCATGTATGAATCTATTTTGGCATTACACCCTCTAGCAACCATTAATGGAGATCACTTACTATAATTACATTTTTACCCATATTGTCCTAATAGTGACCTGCAGCCAAATGTTTTGCCTAGCCGATGCAACTACAAATCTTGCCACAGATCAATCTGCCCTTCTTGCCCTCAAAGCAAACATTGCGTTAGACCCTCGTCACATTCTTGCAAGAAACTGGACCAATTCAAGCTCGGTTTGCAGTTGGATTGGCGTCACTTGCAGCTTGCGCCACCACAGAGTGAGTGCACTAAATATTTCAAACATGGGGCTCTCTGCCACCATTCCACCACACCTAGCAAACCTCTCCTTCCTTGTTTCACTCGACCTCTCGTACAATCATTTCAATGGTACTGTGCCTCATGAGTTGTCTCTTCTTCATCGATTAAAGTTCATTTCTCTCAGAGCTAACAACTTTATGGGAGAGATTAGCTTACCGTTTGGCCTTTTATCCAAAATTGAGCACTTATCTCTAGGTAAAAACAGCTTTTCAGGCTTCATCCCAGCATCCCTCTCTAATTTATCAAATCTACAACACCTTGGACTTTCTAACAATTATCTGCAAGGAAAAATTCCAGAAGAGCTTGGAAAACTTCGTAGCTTGCAGGTTCTGGCTATGGAACACAACCATCTGTCGGGTGCTATACCCTCTGCCATATTTAACATATCCACACTGAAAGTTATTGCTTTCTCATCAAATGAATTGAGTGGCAGTTTTCCTAGTGACATGTGCAGTAATCTTCCTCTTCTTGAAGGGATTTACCTTTCTCACAATCAGCTTAGTGGCCATATTCCATCAAACGTATCTAGATGTTCACAACTTCAAACTTTATCAGTCTCTTACAACTTGCTTAGTGGGGAAATACCAGCAGAAATTGGAAAGTTGGTTTCGCTTCAGAAGTTATATCTTGGGTACAACAATTTAAATGGTACGGATTAAATTTTACTTTAGTGGTCAAATTTTTTATTTTTTTTTTCTCTATCTGGATGGAGCAGTATTTTCTTTGACGTTCTCTATTATGTTTTACTTCAAATTTGTATTATTTTTAGCAGGTGTTATACCAGGAGAGATTGGCAATCTTCATAGCATAATTATTTTTAGCACTACAAAGAACCAGATTACTGGGAACCTCTCAAAAGATATTTGGAATCTTACAATGATCGAAACCTTGGATCTCTCCTACAACAACTTAACAGGTGGGTATTTGCAATTCATGATATTTTTTAAGAGAAGTACTTCTTATTGTAGAAAAATTACTTTTTGGAAGAGGATTTCACTATTAAGAATGGAAGTGATTTGGTTAAAATTAAGAATTTCACTTCGAAGGTTATAATAACTATTATATAAAAAATCACAAAGTTTACATTTGCAGTGATCTTTTTTTATTTCAGTGCTAAATTATTTTAATTATCTTTTAACTGCAACGCCCTAATAGTTAATGATAAAAGGAAGTGATTTTGATATCTTCCAATTCTTAGCAGGCGTTCTACCGAAAGAAATTGGGAATCTTACAAAGATAAAAGTATTGTATCTCCACTACAACAACTTCACAGGTGAATGGTAGATTAAAAGTACAACTAGTTTCTTTATATTTGCAATACTTACTTTTGATATTTGTGGCAGGTGTTTTACCTAAAGAAATTGGCCAACTTTACCAGCTGCAACATTTAGTATTAGAAGCTAACAGCTTCTTTGGTTTGATTCCATCCGAGATCTTCAATATCTCAACTCTTAGAAGTCTTTCACTTGTTGTGAATGGTCTATCCGGTAGCCTTCCAACCAATTTGTGCTATGCGTTTCCCGTTCTTGAAGAACTTCTCCTCTCTACAAATTACCTGAGTGGATCAATACCCGACTGCATTTCAAATTGTTCGAAGCTTAGGAGTCTTGGACTAGCTTTTAACAATTTTACTGGTTTTGTACCTCATTTTTTCGGAAACCTAAGATTCCTTGAAGATGTTTTACTGCAAGGAAACAATCTAAGGATGGAACCATCTTCTTCAGAATTGAGCTTCATTGCTTCATTAGCAAATTGCCATTCGCTAAAAGAATTTGCAATTGGTGATAATCCTCATCTCCATGGTGTCATTCCAGTTTCCATTGGGAATTTATCATCCTCTCTCCAACAATTCTTTGCTTACAATTGCAACATTAAGGGTAGAATTCCTGCTAATATTGGCAATTTAAGCAGCTTGGTCATACTCTCTCTATACGAAAATGAGTTGTCCGGAAATATTCCTCATACTGTCAAATATTTGCATAAGCTTCAAGTATTATCTCTAAGTGAGAACAATCTGGAAGGTCCAATTCCAAAAGGTCTGTGTGATTTACACAACTTGTATAGCATAGGTTTAGGACAAAACTTATTAGCAGGTCCAATTCCTGAATGTCTAGGAAATGTCTCTTCTTTAAGAATGATTGATATCTCTTCCAACATGCTGACTTCCAGAATACCATCAAGCTTATGGCACCTCAAAGATTTGTCACTGCTATACCTGTCCAATAATTCCTTGAGTGGAATTTTACCTCCTGAGATAGGTAATTTTTTAGCAGCAACCACAATCGATCTATCAATGAATCAGTTGTCAAATTCTATCCCAACCACAATTGGGAATTTAAAATCTTTGATTTATCTATCTTTGGCGCATAATAGACTTGAAGGAACCATTCCTGTGTCCATGGGGAATATGTTTAGTTTGGAAACACTAGACTTTTCTTACAATAACCTTTCTGGTTCAATCCCAAAGTCCATTGAGCATCTTCAACACCTTGTCACTTTCAATGTCTCTTTTAATGCTCTAAGTGGAGAAATTCCCACCGGTGGTCCTTTCAGAAATTTCACTATGGAGTCTTTTAAGGCTAATAAAGCATTATGTGGAATCCAGAGGTTTCAAGTCCCTCTTTGTCATATTATTTCCAATCGCAAATCAAGGAATGTGAATTTTGCTCTATATATTCTTGCTGGAGTGATTGCAATAATCATTGTTGTCTCATTGGCCTTTATCTTTATAAGATACAGAAGAAGAGACGAGGCTAGACGAGTTGATGAGCAAGTGAATATTATGTCGGAACGAATTTCCTATTATGAAATCTTGCGAGCAACTGAACAGTTCAATGAAAGCAATTTAATAGGTTCTGGGAGTTTTGGTTCTGTTTATAGAGGGATTCTTAGTGATGGGAAGGTTATCGCGGTGAAGGTGTTTAATATGAAAAGTGAATATGCTTTCAGGACTTTTGACACCGAGTGTGAAGTACTGCGTAATATTCGTCATAGGAATCTTACCAAAGTCGTAAGCAGTTGCTCCAATAAAGATTTTCGGGCATTAGTACTTGAATATATGTCCAATGAAAACCTTGAAAAATGGTTGTATTCCCACAACTATTGCTTGGATATGGTGCAAAGATTGAATATAATGATTGATGTTGCATCTGCATTAGAGTATCTTCATCATGGCTATTCAACACCAATTGTTCATTGTGACTTGAAACCTAGTAATGTGTTGTTAGACGAGGAGATGATTGGTCATGTATGTGATTTCGGGATATCAAGACTTCTAGGCAACGAAGAGAGCATTGTGCTAACCAACACCCTAGCAACATTTGGTTACATTGCTCCAGGTTCAATATTTTTTATTCTACATGTACATTACATTTTTAATTAATATATAATATCCTCTTGCATAGTGATTTTTTTAAAATTCATCCAGAGTACGGTTTGGAAGGGCAAGTTTCGAGAAGATGTGATGTTTATAGTTATGGTGTGATGTTGATGGAGACGTTTACAAGGAAAAGACCAAGTGATGACATGTTCGTTGGAGATTTGAGCTTAAAGAGTTGGGTTCAAAACTCACTTGCACAATCATTACATGAGGTTATAGATGCCAGCTTATTCATCAATCTTGATCAACAACATTGCCCCAAAATGGTGCATTGTGTATCGTTCATCTTGGAGTTGGCTTTGAAGTGTTGTGCAGAATCACCAAGTGATAGGATAAATATGAAAGAAGCTCTGACACAGCTGCTGAAAATCAAATCTCGATTTTCCCAGGTAGACAAGGTGTGAGACTACAACCATTGGATTGAACCAAGCTGTGTAAGTTACACAAGTCCTGTTGACTGTGAGATAATCTTTGGTGCTAATAAACATATTTGACAGTAAATGGAGATTTTACCAGACATCTCATTGTATGTATATTAATAGAGAAAGTGTTACACAGTTGCTTGAATTGGCGAGGAAGACAAATTCTGAATTCGACACTCAAGCCCAATCCCATTGTGTTCAAGAAATAAGAATGGATCATATCAGGCTTCTATCTCTCTATTCCCTATCCATTTCCCCTTCCTTTTCTTTTGGAGTTCACACGAGTGTTTTTGTATACTGAATTATCGGTTAATTGTATTAGGCGCATCATTAGTGCTTTCATTGAGAGAATTAATCAAGTGGAACATGAGAAATTTGTCAAATATTTTTCTGCCAGGCACGATTGCAGAATATCATTCAACGTTTGAAGAGTTGAAAATCAAATATACATAGATCTCAGATACTTTGTGGATCAATTTATTCGTCATGGAACTCCAGCTGGAAATACGTCGTAAAAATTTGAATAATTGGTACTCTTCATTAATGGAGGCATTATTGGTGGCACAGAAATAGGAATTTTAAATGGAGTGTATTGCTACTTTTCCCAGATTGTTCTCTTCAATCTCAATCACTCTCTAATGATCAGAAATCGACTAAGAAATGCTCTGCTAATCCGTTCGATGACGATAAGAATTTTCTTGAGGGCGATATAAAAAATGAAGGCTGAAACCAGTGATTTTAAGATTTCTGATGAAAGGAAAACTGAGAGTGTGCTTTTTGAGTAATTAGCTGGGTTAATGCTGTGCATCGATCTTCCAATTTATTGCAAATTTTTGGTTGGATATATTGTTGAAGTAAATGGTGATATGATTGAGTTAGATTTTGATTTGTGTGTTGAGATTGAGTTAACAATTGGGTATTTGATAGTGGAGGATTATTTACAATGAATATATATATATTGATTTTCCTTTCTCGAATATCCTAAATATATAGTCTCTTTTTTATATGAAGTATTTAACTTAATGACCATTCATGAGCTTGTTTCATGTTTATTTCAAAGCCAATGCTGGGTGACACACATTGCAGGATTTTGTCTTAGTGTTTTCCTCAGTAGCCATCGGTAAGTAGGCATCTACAAACATATCATCACTTAAACTTTTCTTGTAAATATTTTCATCAGTACAACTATAAACATCACACCTTGTCTATATCTAACCCATCCAAACCATACTCGAGAACAAGAACAAAAAAAAAAAACAAAAAATTGTGCATCATAGAAATTAATATTTAGCTTGAAGATGAGATTCAATTCGAAATTAAATCTAATTAATATAAGATAAATTAAGATAAGTAAGTGCAATTTTGGAACTATTTTCATCCGACTTGTATTAATTTATATAAATATATAATGCAATTCATAAAATTAAGATTCATTTATTTTCTTAATTTTATGAATAAAATTATAGAAAATCGATTTTAATATTAATCAGTTTAATACAAATTATATTTTATGAGTTGAATTGATTATATTTTTCTTTCTTTCTTTCTTTCTTTCTTTCTTATATATATGCAAATAAGACAAATCAGATGAAGATTGTTCTTAAAATGCACCAACTTGTCTTAATTTATCCAAAATATGATTACATATTGAAATATTAATAAATTTATAAATATAAATAAAAAGAAAAAAAAATGAAACTTTGTCTTGAATTATGAACTTAATCTAATTTTCAAGCTTTAAATTGAGAAAAAAATATTAAATTGAGCCCTTTATTAACAAACTTTAAAATTTGAATTTAAAATTGAAAACTAATATATAAATGGGATCTTATTATGAAATTTATCTAACAATATTATTGTACCATTGTAACGCCCTGTTTTTTTTTTTTTTTAGATAAACATTAACCAAGGCGTTACTTATGTATAAAAATTCACACTCATTAAGTAAAGATAATTAAAATCGTGATTTATAATAAAATATTCATTTTCATAATTCTTGAAATATTACACTTTATATAAAAAAAACATTTGCAACATTTTATTTTTGGCTACCAGCATCCACCGCTCGCACTTCACGCCTTAAACACTTTAAACTAAAACATGTTAACATAAATAGGTGAGTGTTTGAAATACACTCAGTGGGAAAACTTGGGATGACATAAAATAATTTCTAAAATAAATAAAACGTATCGCACATACATTTAAAATCATATGATAAAAGATATTGTCATGCCCCTATTTCAAAATGTTATAAATTTAAAGAATTTCATTCAGATGTCTTACGATTCTTCATAACACAATTTTATCATAAGAAGCTGATTGACATAAAATATTTATCGATCACATTCAAACATATCACTTTAGTTACGGGTCTTAACCGTCATGAAAATGCAGATTTTATCTGCCATGAAATTGTGAATTTTAACCACCATAAAAATCACATTTTTATTTATCACATATGCACATATTAACTGGTGCATAACTTCACATATATGGTACATAGTAAACAATAATAAAATACAAAACATAAATTACAACAATCAATCATTTAGCATACTTATGTCACATGAATGCGGGGTTTAACCCGACTTATCATTTACCTTTGGACTCAAACCAGATTTATCCTTTACCTTGGGGCTCAAACCCGATTTATTATAAGGGCTTAAACCCGTTCATTATATAGAGGCTCAAACCCGTTCATTATAGGGGCTCAAACTCTTTCATTATATAGGGGCTGAAACCCGTTCATTCTTCATCAATCATAAAATACCTCAATCAAACAATCCAATCAATCCAATCAATAAAGAATTACAAACAAACATTTTATTTAAATCATCCAATAAAACAATTACAATCCATCATCACGTGACTTAAATCATTTAATAATATAAACCCCCAACATTTTATCATTTCAAAGATCTCAATCAATATAACTCCATCAATAAACAATCACAATTCATCACATGACTTAAATTATTCAATAATACAAGCATTCGTCTCAATCATTTATCAGTCATTAGAATTTTCATCAATTAACTCAATCACAATCCATCACGTTGTTTAAATTATTGATCAATCACATTCACGTTTAATAATAATCTTAATAGATTGCATATATTAATAACATAAATTTTATTATATCGTAATTTAACATCTTAGCTCATAGTACTTTATTCATATAACATGTACATCGCCCTCATGTCATTCAAGTATAAGATTTCATATTTTAAATATTTCGAAAGAATTATAAATACTGTAATAAGCAATTACCCCCACTCATCATATCATAATATCTTATTCATATAACACATATACCAACCTTATATCATTTAGGTATAAGATTTCATATTTTAAATACTTCGAAAGAAATATAAATACCGTAATAAGCAAGTATCCCCACCTGTCAAGGACGATGCTTGTAGGAATTCTACTTTTATACAAATTTAATCCGTTCTTTTTTTCGTATTTCCTACAAGCACAAGTGCTCCATTCAGAATTTAATCGAACTATTAACTATTTAAATAAATTCTTCAGTTAAAACTCTCTTTCGTAAAGAAACGTATAAATTCTAAAGGTAGAAAGTTTGATTTGAACTTAAGATTATGGAGTTAACGAGACGTAAATCTAGGATTTTATACCCTAGCTTAGAGATAACGATTAAATCGTACATACTTTAATTGTTATAATATTTATAGGTTTACTTGTAACTTAAATTCACTTGATTGAGTCTAACACGTCATTTCATCTTTATTTTGAGTCTCTAATAATAATACCGTTAATATCTAGGGTCCGTCTTATAAATACAAATAATTTTTTGGGTAAAATTGTAATTTCAATAATTCTAGGCGTATTCTTGTAATTTCAATAAAAATTTAGGGATCGTTTAGCAATATAAAGCAGTTCTAATAAACAATACATAATATCATCAAATTTCAGGGTATAATATGTAATTTCAGCAAGTTTTGTGGTTTTAAATGTCATTATTCATAAATCATGGGTCTTATAGCACATTTGATAAATTTAGGGGTGTAAAATATAATATCTATAATTATTAGGGTTAAAATTGAATTTCCAAGAATTATAGGATTTGCAACGTGGGAGAGAGTGAAAAAAGCAATGTGGGAGTGTTGGATCGAATGAATAATATAGAGAGATAAAACATGCAGCGGAAATAAAAACAAAGAGGAGGAGTAGTGGAGAGGAGACACTTCTACAAATATAATTTTCTCACTCAATCAACACTTTTATAAACTCACTCTAAACTCTCATGAATACATACGATTAGCCTTTTTTTTTCTTCCTTCATTTTCTTCTCTCTCTCTCTCTACTTTAAATCAAATGAGCAACCACCTCTATTTATAGAGGTTTGTAAGAGGTGGAACACAATTCCAACTGAAACTCTAAGAGGAGGAATTCAAATTGAACTCAAACTTTAAGAGGAGGAATACAAATTGAACTCAAACTCTAAGAGGAGGAATTCAAGTTGAACTCAAACTCTAAGAGGAGGAATACAAATTGAACTTGTCAGCACAATTCGAATTAAGCTTAAATTCCAACACGCCCCCTTAAGCTTGATTCTCGCATACCAAGTTTACTCCTCAACTTCTCGAATACTTCTCTCTTGAGGGGCTTCGTGAAGATACCAGCAATTTGATCTTCAGACTTCACAAATTTCACTTGAACTTCTTTCTTTGCAATTCTCTCTCGGATGAAATGGTATTGAGTATCAATGTGTTTGCTTCGATCATGAAACACTGGATTTTTCGCTAGTGCAATTGCTGACTTATTATCAACAAATAACTCTGTAGACTCCTTTTGCTCAAACTTGAGCTCCTTCAATAAGCTCCTTAACCATATTGCATGACAAACACTTGATGTCGCTGCAACATATTCAGCTTCACAAGTTGATAGTGTAACTATCCGTTGTTTCTTCGATTGCCAGGTGAATGCTGTTTCACCTAAATAAAATATAAAGCCACTTGTACCCTTTCGATCATCAGGATCTCCGGCCCAATCACTGTCACTATACCCAACTAGCTTCATATCTCCTTTTGCTGGATAGAACATACCCAAACTGGACGTTCCTTTGATATAGCGAAGTATCCTCTTTGCTACTTTGAAGTGATACTCATTTGGATTCTCCATATAACGGCTAATGAGTCCCACTGCAAACAAAATATCAGGTCTTGTGCATGTGATCATACTGCTTCTTGGCTTCGTGAGTTCCACAACAAGCTGGTCCTTCTCCCCCAATGCATTCTCAAGTTCACTGATTCTTTTCTCAAGTGACTGCACATTATTTTCACCTTTCTCAACCTCCTTCTGCAAAAGTTCAATTTCCTCTTGCTTGTTCAGGATATCTGCTTTTAGTCCATCTATAAGACCTTTGTTCTCTATCTCTAACTCAGAAAGTTTCAGTGATAAATCTTTCATTTTTTCATCAGATAATCTTGAATTTTCTGATGAGCTCCTGAGGTTATCCAATTTGAATATCAAGGTCATGCATTTTAAGGGAAATACCTTTGCCCTTTGAATATCCAACTCCTCCTGCAGTCTTCTGCACTCATCTTCATGCTCACATCTCAGAGCCCTTAACTGAGCCTCATGCTCAGATCTAAGCAATTTCGTTTTCTCTCTTAATTCAGTTTTAGCTTCAAGTTCATTGCGTCTTAATTCTTCAGTGTGCTTAGAGATAAGGCTTGTTTCTTTATTAGCATGTTCCTTATGAATGTTGCTAATCAACACAACTTGTTCTTCCTGCATCCGTAGCAAATGTTCTGTGATTCTTCTTTGTATTCTTCAATCTTTTGCTCACATTTCTTTTCCATATCTTGGATCATTTTATCGGCCTGTTCCTTCTCCAAATGAACAGTCTCCTGCTTCTCCACCTCATACTTCCTTCGTATATCATTAATGGCCTGATCATTTCTCTGTGATATTTCTTTCAAATGCTTTGATAGTTCTAAGTGTTTGCTTTCTAGCATGTGGTTGCTGGCACCGGAATCTAAGTGCCATGTGATATCTTTATCCTTTGTCGATACCTTACACGCCATTAGGGATAGTTCCGCAACCTCCTTCTCCATTTCTTCACCATAATGAGTCTTTTCATCATTAGACTGATTTCGACACTCCCAAGCAAAGTGTCCATATCGATGACAATTATAACACTCGATATCCTTCTTATCTTGACGTCGATTGTATCCACCTCTTCCACGACCTCGTGTAGGTCGATTCTCTTGCTTAGTCTCATCATTATTGTTATAGACTTGTCCTTCACGACCTCTGCCACGACCACGACCACGGCCGCGTCCTCGACCACGACCTCTTTCTCTTCCTCGAAATCGAGCACCATCAATTTTTTGTTGGTCGGCATATGTTTTTGCTTTAAGGGCTTGTTCAACTTCAGGCTCTTTATTTCGTCTTTTGATCTTCTCTTCATGGATTTGCAACTTTCCCAATAGCTCATTCACTTTAAGAGTCTCAATATCATTAGACTCTTCAATTGCCACGACAATATAATCAAACTTCGAATTAAGAGATCGAAGTATCTTTTCAACCACTCGATGCTCTTCCATTTTTTCACCATTTCTCTCAAGTTGGTTAACAACCAAAACTACCTTCGAGACGTAGTCCGATATTTCTTCAAACTCTTTCATATTTAACGACTCAAATTCTCCTCGAAGTGATTGAAGTTGTACCTTTTTAACTTTGTCAATGCCTTTGAAAGCATCACTAAGAATATCCCATGCTTGCTTTGCATTTGTAGCTTGAGAAATCTTCTCAAAGTTGTTGTCGTCTACACCAAGTTGAATGATGGAGAGAGCTCTTTGATCTCTTACCTTGGCTTCTCTTCCCGTCTTCCTTTGTGCTTGATTCAAAACAGCCAAATTCTCCGGCTCTACATATGCTTCTTCAATGGCATCCCAAACATCTTGTCCACCAAGAAAGGTCTAAATTTGAATGCTCCAGCGATCATAGTTCTCTTTTGCAAGCTTTGCAAATGGGAAAGCTCCATTTGTAGTTGACATTGTATCTCTCTCCAACGTGGCTCTGATACCACTTTGTTGGATCGAATGAATAATATAGAGAGATAAAACACGCAGCGGAAATAAAAACAGAGAGGAGGAGTAGTGGAGAGGAGACACTTCTGCAAAAATAATTTTCTCACTCAATCAACACTTTTATAAACTCACTCTAAACTCTCATGAATACATACGATTAGCCTTTTTTTTTCTTCCTTCTTTTTCTTCTCTCTCTCTCTACTTTAAATCAAATGAGCAACCACTTCTATTTATAGATGTTTGTAAGAGGTGGAACATAATTTCAACTGAAACTCTAAGAGGAGAAATTCAAATTGAACTCAAACTCTAAGAGGAGGAATTCAAATTGAACTCAAACTTTAAGAGGAGGAATTCAAGTTGAACTCAAACTCTAAGAGGAGGAATACAAATTGAACTTGTCAGCACAATTCGAATTAAGCTTAAATTCCAATAGAGAGGGAGAGAAAAAAGAGAATTTTTTTTAATTCTTATTCTTATCCCCAAATTTTCTTATCTTATCATTTGTCAACATTTTGAAAAGTAAAAAGAAATACAAGCACATTGGTAAAAATGAGGGGCCACTCGTGCAAATTAATAAAAAAACAAATCTTGGTTGTAAAACGAGTTTATTACCTTCCGGCTTCCACACGCAGACAACATTTTCTTGGATATTTATCATGATAGCCAGGAAAAAAGAGTACGAAAACCATATATCCCACACAATATATATGGAATATTTTATTACTTAGTATCTATATAATGATAAGATATTCATTATTGAAACATGACCAATAGATAATCCTTCAATTGTAACTAGCCTTACCCTCCAAAGAAAGTCTCTGCAACTACTTTGTCTGCATCATTCATCTCTAATGGAAAATTCATGGATACTACTAGCCTTAGCATATGCTGCATATGCTTTCATCTCAAAATTGATCATCAATCGACACGGGCCGAAACGGAAACTCCCACCAGGTCCTAAACCATGGCCTATAATTGGCCACTTGAACCTTCTTGGTCCCCTTCCACATCAATCTCTTCACTTGTTATCCCAAAAGTATGGTGAACTTATGCAACTAAAGTTCGGAAAATTCCCCGTTGTGGTTGCATCATCACCGGAGATGGCCAAACAGTTTTTAAGGGTTCATGATGCTGTCTTTGCCTCGAGGCCTCTTCTTGCAGCTGGTAAATACACCAGCTATAATCACTCAGACATGACTTGGTCTCCTTACGGTCCATACTGGCGACAAACTCGTAAGATTTACCTCTCCGAGATATTCAATGCTAAAAAACTCGAGTCTTTTGAGCAACTTCGTATTGAGGAAAGATGTAAGTTCTTGGCTTGTATACGGGCCCTGTCAGGGAAGCCCGTCTTGCTTAGAGACCATTTATCGCGATATACTCTATCAACTATATGCAGGATGATCTCAAGAGACAAGTACTTTGGTAGGGTTGAAAAGGTGGATGAATTTCGAGCAATGGTGGATGAGTGGTTTATGCTGGGTGGAGTGTTCAATATCGGGGATTGGATACCTTGGCTTGCTTTCCTTGATTTGCAGGGATATGTTAAGAAAATGAAGGATTTGAAAAGGAAAATAGACAAGGTTTACAGTAATGTGATTGACGATCACTTGGCTAGAAAGGCTGCAGAAAGAGAATTAGAAGGGAATGATTTAGTAGATGTGTTGTTGCAAATGGCTGATGATCCTAATCTTGAAGTTCACCTCACTAGGGATTGTGTCAAAGCATTGATACAGGTAAAAATTTCTCATCAATTTCTTCATATATTGTCTCAGGGTCCTAGCAATTTCAGTTCTATATGAATTACTTTCTGATTAAATTCTACAACTTCTAAATTTAATTAATGGTTTTGTTCGAATTTTATGAGAAATAGACAAAAATGGTCCAGTAACTATTGGTACTTAGCCATTTCAATGCGAATGATTTTTTTTTTTTGCAATTATGTCCCAAAACTTTTAATATATTATAATTCTAGTCCTAAAATAGTGGTTTGCCTGCATTTTGCATGTGCCACTCATCACACGAGCATTCGGAATTCATTTTCCGGCATTATATCAATTATGTGGTTCTTTTTTGTGGCAAATACACCCCAAGAACACATATATGGATGATAGTTTTGTGGGTATATAATTCTAGGTCTCTCAGATTGGAATGGTCAAATTAAACTGTTGATTTACAATTTCAAAATATACGTACCGATATCGAACTGCATAATTATATTTAATGATTTCAATTTTGAAACGAAACTGAGTGAATGGTTAACTAAATCACTCATCCAGGTTTGGTTCCTATTTAAATCAAATTTTCGAACAGATGGACACCTCTAATTGTAGGTATTGTACCCATCCAAACCATAATATGAGAAGGGTAGATAGTTATAAACGAATTTAGGAAGAAAACAAATTTCTCATGAATGTTCGGATCGGATCAATAAGATTTGGGTTTATGTCATAGTTTACATACTACCGAGCCCACTTATATTATACATAGGTTCGAGTAGAGGGTATTCATGGGTATTCAACCATTTAAAACACCTTAAAATTCTTTAATATAGATCAAGGCTAGTACTTGTAAACTAGCTGGTCCTCCCTATCAAAATAATCGTTATAAATTTATATGAACACATAAAAATATTATAAAGTAAAAGAATAAAAATAAATATTTACGTTTTGATTTTCCTCTATTTCAAAATAAACTTAATTCTTAATCTGTTAAATAAAATTACAGAACCTAGTAGTTGGTGGCACAGATACCTCAGCTACAACAGTTGAATGGGTGATACACGAACTTCTTAAACAGCCACGGATAATTGAAAAGGCGAAAGAAGAGCTGGACAGAGTAATTGGAAGAGAGCGTTGGGTCGAAGAGAGTGACTACTCTAATCTGCCTTACATGGAAGCTATCATCATGGAAACACTCAGATTACATCCACTTACTACAATATTACCTCCACATTACGCCACTGAAGACTGCGTTGTTGCTGGCTACGACATATCAAAGGGAACGACGATCATCATCAACACATGGAGCATAGGCAGGGACCCCGACTTATGGGATGCACCCCAAGAATTCTTGCCCGAGAGGTTCGTGGGAAAAGAAATTGATTTGACTGGAAGTAACTTCACGATGCTGCCATTTGGATCGGGCAGAAGGAGGTGCCCAGGGTACAACCTCGGACTTAAGATGGTTCGTACAACGTTGTCAAATTTGCTGCATGGATTTAACCTAAAATTGGTTGACGACATGAAGCCTCAAGATATAAGCATGGAGGAAGAGTATGGACTCACTACCCATCCTAAGCTGCCTATTTCCATCCTCATGGAGCCAACACTCCCACCTCACCTTTACTAATGTCTGTTATTTAAAATAAATGAAATATAATATTGATGTTTTTCAATATTTATTTTCATACATATTCGATCCAATCATCTAGGCCTCATTCAGTTTTCTACTATCAAATTTTATGTATTTAAAGTTGATACTCTAACTATCACATTTTACCTACATGGATGCCAGAATTGTTAATGTAAACGATATCTCAAATTCAAGCATGCATATAGGCAAAAATTGACATTCCAAATAAATATAGATCAAAATTGAAACAAAAGTGGACAAAACCTATGTATGTATGATCTCGATGCATACTATTATAGAAGTGTGACTGTTTCATCAAGTTTCAATATGCCCTATATTAATCATTGCTCTAAAATTCCACCTAGATGCGTAAAATTCAATTTCGGCCTCATAGAAATGAGTCTCGTCCCTGTTTTTGCCATTTTATTAAGCTTTTTGGCCCAATGACCCATTTTGTCAACTAATTAACAGGTCCAACATATGCAAGTCACTTGACCATTAAGAATTCATTTTGGATGCCCTAAAGTGGACAAGACTCCTTTCTACAAGGCCAAATTTGTTGAATTATTCCACCGTAAACATTATAAATATTCAAAAATTGTAGATAACTAATGAACTTTTTTAGAAAGAACCTCTTTAATAAGTTATAAAATATATTTTAACTTCTAAAATTTCAAAATAAAAGCATTGTGATTATATGAAATTGTCAAAAAACAAATTACCAAATGTATTGTGCGAAAGAATTATAAAAGATAAAGAAAAATAATAGTTATAAAAAATATATAAATTTACAATATCCTGCAAAGGAAAAACAAATTAAGTTTAGAAAATTATAGTTTACAAAAAATGAAATTAAACAATTATAGAAAAGACATTTAGGACAAATGTATATATATATATATGTATGTATATAGTGTGTGTGTTCGTGCGCTCGTGCATGTGATATTTTATTAGATTTAGAAATATATATAATAAATACCAAAATTAATGTGTGAAAACATAAATTTAGGTCTAATGAATAGATACACGAGTAAGTTTTAAAATAAATTAAGAAGTACTAGAACGTTAATTTCTGTCCAATGTTTATGAATAAAATTATAAAATTATAATTTTTAAAATAAACTACATACATACATAAATTATGGTCTAATGAATTTACAATATTAATGTAAATAAACTACAAAGAGCATATTCAAATTTAAGAAATAATAAATTCTGAAGGAATTTTTTACAATCTTTATATATTATATAGATACTTTTTTGATAAAATTTGACCAATATTTATGAACTTTTTTTTAAATATGTTGTTCGAAATTGAACGATCTAGCTTGAACAGACCAGAAATATCAGTACTCAAACACAACTCATTCCCAATTAGAAATTGAAAATTTTGAATCGAAATTGCAACAAGAACACACACGAGATTATAGTGGTTCGGCTTATACAACATTGTTGCCTACGTCCACTCTAAAACAGGAATCAATTTATTTCACTCAGAAACGAAATGAAATTGAGATTACAAAATCTGCGGAAAACAAGGTTTTTCTCTATTTTAAGAATCGTAGCTTTTGACTGATTTCTCTCAATATTCAAAATGAAAATTATACCTGATTACAACTGAGAGCTACCCATTATATAAGAAACAAAAACCCCCCAAACTGATTCAAAAAAACGTTGTTATTGAGCATCGAATTTGACTTCAAAATCTGGAGGATACGCAGTGCCCTAATTGCTCAACCAGAACCCAAACTAACATAACCACCTAGATCCGATTCTGACAGCAAACTTTCATGCTCTGATTCAAGCCTTTAGACTTTGGTTCTCATCAACCAATTTTGGTTCCTCATTCCCTGAATTTTTCTCGATTAATATTCATCCACAAATCTCCAGCTTAAACCATACTCAACCATTTTCTTTCCAACTGATCACGTTGTTCAGCTTTTTATTACAATAGCTAAACTTTGAGGTACACAAGATTTTGGTGAGCATATCTGAAGGATGATCTTCAGTTCTGACTTTCCTCACCTCAACTTTTCCCTTATCAATTAAATCTTTCACAAAATGGAACTTTATTTCTATGTGTTTGCATCTATTATGAAAAGTCTGATGCTTTGACAGATGCAAAGCATTCTGGTTATCGCAGCAAATAGTCACTCTTTTCTGCTTTACATTTATCTCCTTCAGGATACCTTTAAGCCATATTGTTTCCTTAATAACCTCAGCCATTGCTAGAAACTCTGTTTCTATGGTTGACAAGGCCACTACACTTTGTTGCATTGCTTTCCAACAAATAGCAGTTCCATAGAGAGTAAACATATATCCAGTTGTAGACTTCCTGGAGTCTGGATTCCCAGCAAAATCACTATCTACAAAGCCCTTCAACACCTCCGTTTGATCAACTTGTTTCTTGAGCTCCAGACCCAAGCTAGTTATTCCAGGTAGATATCTGAGTAACCATTATACGGCATCCCAATGAGGCCTTCCGGGATCTGACATAAACCTGCTTAGCTTGCTTATAGCAAAAGCTATATCAGGTCTACTACACACCATTGTGTACATCATGCTTCATATGACATTAGCATAAGGAACACTTGCCATATAATCCTTGTCTTTCTTAGTCTCTGTGACCGCGCGTTGCAACGTGGTAAAATTAATTAATCTCTTTCTTAATCTAACCAACTAGTAGTCAGGGCACGTCGGATGTCGATCCCACGGAGAATGCAGAATTAATCATGTCACCTATGCTCTAATCAAAAATGGAAAAGGTTGGGGGGTTTGATTGAGAATCACTACTAACTATAAAGCGAGAAAATGAATTAAGTAAGAAATCAATCTAAAAAGACATCCCGATTAACAGTTCGGTTATCCCCCAATCTCAATTATGCCTTAATCAATGTAACACCCCTCTCTCAGATTATCATGGAATTATCACCCCTAATCTAACAACAAACTCTGTTAAACCAAATCGTCTCTTAGGATTATTTAAATTAGGATAAGATCACTAATTAACCCTATTTAATTGAATAACCCAGAACAAGCACTCCAGATTTAATTCATTAAATGCATTAATTACCAAAACGATAGGGTGAACTAGACTCCGAATACACAAGCTCGATTCAATAATCTAGGATTATGCTACCCTAGAGATGCACGACTTCTAATTTACCACTTATGAAAATTAAACCACAACAATTAGGATTCATGATTTAAGATTCTAGCAATCAATTATCAATTACTTAACGTGGGTGGCCAATCCAAATTAAGCATCAACAATTGAAAACAATATTCACAGATAGCATAATCAATTCCAATCAAACATCGAGAAGGGGATACGAAATTAATTAAAACATAAAAGAAATATGGGTTTAAACCTCTCTGCTAACCGGAATTGAAGAATTAGTCGATCATTCTCAAAATCAAATCCACAATAAAGGTTGAGCAATCCATCATCAAATCAAATTAATCTAGAAATAGAAAAATATGTTTATCTCTCTCTAATCTAATCCCTCTCTAATCCTAGCAAAAGCATGAATTTCTCTCTCTCTCACTGGCTCTCTGCTTCTTGGCTGCGTGAATATTGCCGCTCTTTATCCTCCCAAAATAAATGGAATTTCTTTTCTCTTTCTTGGACAAGGGACTAGCACCATGCGGCTATGGAATTGTATTGAATTGGAACCCTTTTGGGCCAGGCCCATTCCTTATTTTCTTCAAAATTGGGCTTCCTTTCTTTTTCTTTTTTTTTTCTCTTTAATTCTTTTGGGCCTTAGAAATTAAATCGGCCCAATTGACTTCTCTTCTTTCCACGATCATCTTCCTCGACTCCAAAATACTTCAAAACATCCTAAAATGATCAAAAAAATAATTCGTGAAGTATTCGAAGATATAGAACACATATAGATGTAGAAATGGTGCATTTAATTATCTAAAATATTATAAAATCACGAATATACACTCGATAAAATGCACCAATTTTCTACTTGTCACTCTGGTTTCTTTTCTCTGTGAGCCGAAACTGATTTCCAAGAGGTGTAGTGACTGGTTTAAATTCATTCATGAAGAATCTCTTGAGCACTTTACCTACATACTTTGATTGGCACAAGAACATCTTATTACTGCTCCTGTTTCTCAGAATATCCGTGCCTAACATCATTTTTGCACATCTCAATTCCTTCATTTCAAATTGAGTAAATAATTTCTTCTCCAGGTTATTGACTCTTGTCAACCTCTTGTTAGCTACTAGCATATATCATCCACATAGAGAAGGAGTAGAGTATGGACTGTTCTGCCTTCCTTTTCCATATAAACACAACTATCATAGTTGTACTTTTCTAGACCAATACTTAATATAAAGTTGTCAAACTTCTTGTATCATTGCCTAGGACTTTGTTTGAGTCCATACAAAGATCTCTTAAATAGACACACCTTATCTTCTTTTCCAAGCTGAATAAAACCTTCGGGTTGATACATATAGAGAGTCTCATTTAAGCTGCCATGAAGAAATGCAGTTTTAACATCTAATTGATGAAGTTCCATATCCTCTTATACAACTAATGCCAGTACAATTCTGATAGAAACATGTTTTACAACTGGTGAAAACACCTCATTGTAGTCAATCCCTTCTGTTTGTGTAAAGCCCTTTGCAACAAGCCTAGCCTTGTAACCACTTCCACCTTTCTTTTGTAAATCCATTTACACCCTATTAGTTTCTATTTTGGTGGCTTATTGGTTAACTCCAAGGTGTGATTCTTTTCTAAAGACATGAGCTCCTCATTTATTGCTTCAAGCCACCTTTCTGAATCTTTTGATGTCATAGCTTCCTTATAAGAGCTAGGTTCTTCATACTCTAATTCCTGAGCTACACTTAGAGCATAAAAAGTTATATCAGCATGACCAAATCTGAAAGATGGATTAATTTATAGTTCTTCTTTACCTATCTTTCACCAGATTGTACTGTCTAAGGTTTTGTTTTTGCTGATCCTCATGGTTTCTATCAATATCAGATGTGTCTGAGCTTTCTTTGTCCTCATCTTGGTTCTGAACTTGCTGCTCTTTTTATTGGTCTACAACTCTACCTAAACCTAAGTATCATCTTTAGTAGTATCTAAGTTCTGATTCTGAGTATTGGAAACTGATGTATTTCCATACTTCTGCTTGTATCTCATCACTTCTTCCTTAAATACTACATTTCTATTGATGAAGCATCTCTGAGTTCCACTTTTAAGACTCCATAACTTGTATCCTTTCACTCCACAGGGATATCCTATGAAGATATATTTAATGGCTCTAGCTTCCAGTTTATCTTAACGTACATAGGCATATGCTAGATAGCCAAAGACCTTGAAAAAATTGTAGTTTATTGGTTTTTCAGACCATCTCTCATTAGGTGCTTTGAATCCAACAGAGGTAAGACTTCTAATTATCAGAAAAACAGTTGTAGTCAATACCTCACCCTGGAAGGATTTAGGTAATCCAGCATACAATAGCAAACATCTGACTCTTTCAAGCAAAGTCCTATTCATTCTTTCAGCCACTCCATTTTGCTGTGGATTGGCAGCCACTGTTCTATATCTTATAATCCCTTAGGTTCTACAGAACTCTTGGAACTCTTCAGACAGAAACTCTAGACCATTATCTATCCTTAACATCTTAAGAGTCCTCCCCATCTGATTTTCTTGCAAATTCAACCACTCCTAAAACTTAGAGAATGTTTCTAACTTGTGCTTCATCACATACACCCAGACATTTCTTGAAAAGTCATCAATAAAAGAGACAAAATACCTGTCTCCCCCATGAGTTTCAACCCTAGCTAGACCCCAAACATCTGAATGAATATATTCTAGCGGATGAGAAGAAGTATGTTTACTTGTTTGAAAGCTGGCTCTCGTTGTTTTTCCAAATATACAGTATTCACACTTATCTTGTCTCTGAGGATCAACACCCTATAGTGTTTTTTATTTGACCAGCTCATTCAGCCTTTTTTCACTTATGTGACCTACCTTTTGTGCCAAATTAGACTGTTGAGGCTTGGTTACAGTTGAACTCTCTCCAGTTATAGTGCTTCTTTCAAGAATATATAATCCATTTGCTTCATTTCCTTTTAGAATGAGTTCACCTCTCCTGGTAATATGTATCTCCTCTTTCTTTGTACAGAATTCATAAGCTATTGCATTTAAACATCCAAGAGATATCAAGTTTCTTTTTAGTTTTGGAATATACCTCACCTTCTGAAGAGTCTTTATGCTGCCATCATGTAGTTTCAGTTTGATGTCTCTAGTTCCCAGCACCTTGCAAGAATGATCATCAGCCAATAGTATAGTGCCACCATCTTCAATTTCCAAGTTGCTAAACCATTCCTTAATTGGACACATGTGAAGTGAAAATCCAGAATCTAGTATCCAACTCCCATAAATGACTGAGTTACTGACACATAACATATCAGCTGAGCCATAATCTTCTTAGGCCACAACAGCTTGGTGAGTCTGAAAACCCTGTTTTTGTTTTCTCTTTGGACAATTTTTCTTCAAATGTCCTGGTTTGTGGCATTGAAAACACTTTCTTGTCTCAACTGAATCTCCAGATCCTCTTGAACTGCTGACTTCACCTTTCCCAATACTTTTCTTGAGCTGCTGCTCTTTCTTCTTGAACTAAACATGTAGACTTTCACCTGGATTCTGACCTTTAATTTTAGTGAATCCAGAGAGGGATCTGGATTTAATGGCCATTTGAACTTCCTCCAATGTAAGTGGGATCACTCTGCCATAAACCAATGCATCCTTGAAAGATAGAAGTGATTTAGGTAGTGCATTTAACAATAACAAAACCTTATCTTCATCTTTTTGTTTTGCATCTACCCTTTCTAAGTCATTGATAGGTAGAAATTTGGTGCATATTATTGTGAATTAATTTAAGATTTTATATTTTTTGATATGATTGAATGCACCGTTTTCTTACATATACGTGTTTTTGAACTTCAAGTGCTTCACAATTTATTTTCTTGATTATTTAGGGATTTTTGGAGTATTTTGGAGTTAAAAAAATGTGGCCATGAATCGAGAGAGCATAATTGGGCCTAAAGAGGAGAATGAAGAATTCAATCATATGGGCCTTAAATGGAAGAGACAATGGGCTTGGACATTTATTGAAGAAATGGGCCAATTAAATTAAAGGAAATAAACCCATGTCATAGAGAGAAGAGATTTTTGACCACTTAATTAGTCTCCAAGTTGTAATGGCAGCCATTATTCATGCATGAGAGAAGAAAGAAATTAGAGAGAGAAGATTTAGATTCTAGGGAGAGAAATACTTTTTAGATTAGTTTTATGATGGAGTTTTCAATTGCTTTTTTGGATTCGATTTCAAGGATGCTTGGCTAATTCGTAATTCCGGTTAGAAGGGATGTTTGAACCTGTTTATCTTTTATTTTTTAATTAATCCTGTAATTTTCTCTCAATATTTGATTGGAATTGATTATTCTATCTGTGAATATCGTTTTTGATTATTTGATGTTTGATTTAGACTGATCACCTAAGTTAAGTGTTGATAATTGAGTGCTAGAATATTAGATCATGAATCCTAATTGATGTGGTCTAATTTTCATTAGTGGTAAACTAGAAGTTGTGCATCTCTAAGGTAGCATAATCCTAAGGTTATCGAATCGAGCTTATGTATTTGGGGTCTAGTTCATCCTATCGTCTTGGTGATTAATGCATTAGATGAATTAAATTTAGATAGTTTATTCTAGGTTATTCAATTGAATAGGGTTAATTAGCAATCTTATCCTAATTTAACTAATCTTAAGAGATGATTCGGTTTAACAGAGCTTGTTGTTAGACTAGGGATGATAATTTCATGATAATCTGAGAGAGGGAAGTTACATTGATTAGGGAATCATTGATAACGGGAGATAACTGAATTGTTAACTGGAATATACTCTTTTATCGAATTCTCGTTGTTTAATTGTTTTATAGGTTATTAGTTTATTTAGTGATAGTTTATCAATCTGAAAACCCCATATCGTTTATTATTTTAATGAATTGAAAATAGGTGATATAGTTTATTCTATACTCCTCGTGGGATCGACCCTAACTTGCCCTAGCTGCTATCTAGTTAGGTTAGAAAAGAAAATAAATAATTTTATCGCGTTGCGACGCGCGATCAGTCATCCACTATTTTGTTGAACTCATCCAGCCTTTCCAAGATCTTCCTTTCATTCAAGATTTTGAAGGAAATCAACTTTTGCTTCAAGAACAGACGATTGACTAAGGATTTAGTTTGATAAATCTCTAGCCTCCTCCACACATCTATAGCAATCTTTTCTTGGTAAACTTCTCTTAATGCCTTCTCTCCTAGGCATAGAATAATGACACTCCTGGCTTTTCTGTCAATCTTTCCTTTCTCTTCTATCGATAAGGAAGAGGATGCCACCACAACAGTTTGGATTGCATCTTCCCATCCGTTTTGAATAAGAACTGCTTTCATCTTGGCTTTCCAAAGAGTAAAGTCTCCATCTCCTATAAACTTTTCAAAATCTAACTTCATCGTGCTCATGTTGATATCAATGACTTGCCACAGACCGCGCCAATTTGTTCGAAATTGAACGATCTCAGCTTGAACACACCTGAAATATCAGCATTCAAGCACAACTCACTCCCAATTAGAAATTGAAAAATTTGAATCAAAATTGCAAAAAGAAAACACAGGAGATTATAGTGGTTCAGCTTATACAACAGTCTACGTCCACTCTAGAACAAGAATCAATTTATTTCACTCAAAAATGAAAAGAAATTGAGATTACAAAATCTGCGTAAAACAGGGTTTTTCTCTGTTCTAAGAACCCTAGTTTTTGATTGATTTCTCTCAATACTCAAAATGAAAATTGTACCTGATTACAACTGAGAACTACCCATTATATAAGAAACAAAAACCCCAAACTAATTCAAAAAAACCGTTGTTATCGAGCATGGAATTTGACTTTTAAATCTTGAGGATGCGCGCGTGCCCTAATTGCTCAACCAAAACCCGAACTAAGATAATCGCATAGATCCAATTTTGACATCAAACTTCCACGCTCTAGTTCAAGCCTTTAGACTCCGATTCTCATCTAACCAATTTCAATTCCTCATTCCCTGAATTTTTCTTAGTTAATATTCATCTACATATGCAATAGGTAACTTAGACAGCTTGCATATAAGGAATTTATGCCGATGAGATAATACGTTTATCTTGTCCAACTAATATATTTTAATAAAATAATAATTTTTTTAAATAAACTAAGGTAATACTTTTACATAAATGTAATAATATAGTTATGTGATATGATTAATTAATATGTGATACAAATTATATAATGTTACAAGCAATAATATAGTTATGTAATATGATTAATTAATATGTGATGTATGTAATATAATGTTACGTTATATTTTTAGGTGATATTTTATATAGATAAAATAATATAAATACTTAGGTGGATTCATGTTCAATTAGTGCAGAGCAAGTTACTCTTAAATTATTAATAGAGTGTTTTCTTTTAGGGTGAGATGAGCACTATATTTATCCCAACAAAAAAATACCCTTGGTTTTAAAAATTAAAGATATAAATAAAAAATATCGCCTAGAAGGAGAAGAAGTTGAGAATTATTTTCTATATTGTTATTATTCTTAGAGTATAAATATGTACAACTAGGGAATAATAAAAATTCCTATAATGATGTTAGCTTAATTGACCAAATATTCACATATCAAAATATAAAGATACATGGAAAACAGTGGTAAAGATGAGGATCAATTAAATTTGTTCAAATCTTTCAATAAAATCATTTTTTTAGGTGTGTTATGTATTTTTTAGGTGTGGATGATCCACATTTTCTTTTAAACTAAAACGAAATTGCATTTGCCACCTCAACCCCTTTCAATACCTTTTTCAACTACTCTCACTCTCCCTCTCTAATTTCTTGTAGAATTAATATTTGGAAATTGTGGATTGAAATTATCCACGCCTGCATTATAAATTACAAGCTCATTCTAGAATCGAATGAGCTACAGAAGTGAACACACTTCTATATATTCGATCAATTAGAATCAAACGGATTTTTTTTTTTGGTATAATTGATTTTTACCATTTTATTACATAATTTTCACACATCGAAACTGTAACGTCCCGATTCTTTTTGGTAAATAAATCTTAACCGAGACGTTACTCACTCATAAAAATTCACTCTTTCAAAAGAATAAAGATAAATAAAAATCAAGAATAATTTAAAATTCAAGATTTATTATAAAATATACGCTTCCATAATTCATAAAATATCACATTTACAAATAAAAACTTCTGTAACCTTTGATCATCGGCTACCAGCATCCACCGCTCGCGCGCCACGCCTTAAACTCCTTAAACTGAAAACATTTTAAAAAGGGGGTGAGTGACAATAGTACACTCAGTGGGGTGGGGAACTCGCTATGACATGAAATAATTTTGAAAGATTTTACACACATGCCAAAACACAATTTTATCACATAAAATAGATTTTCGTAAAAAATGTTTATCTTTTACTAAAAACCGTAGAAAATAGATCACTTCAAACACTTGGCTTAAATCATTTTAAAAATGTAAACATCCATCTCAAATCAATCATCCTTCACATTCAAACATCACTTTTCACATAATTTACGGTGCTTAGCCGCCATGAAAGCATTTTACGATTCTTAGCCGCCATGAAAACATTTTACGGTTCTTAGCCGCCATAGATGTGGTTCTTAGCCACCACAGATACGGTTCTTAGCCGCCATAGATGTGGTTCTTAGCCACCATAGATACGGTTCTTAGCCGCCATAGATGCAGTTCTTAGCTGCCATAAATACGGTTCTTAGCCGCCATAGATGTGGTTCTTAGCCACCATAGATACGGTTCTTAGCCGCTATAGATGTGGTTCTTAGCCGCCGTACATGCACATGCACACATATTCACATCACACATACACATATCCAACATACACATGGAAGCACATTATTTTAACATAACACTTAGTTGCAATTCGGAATCATATCTTATTGCTCATATACATACATTAACTTCACATCATTCTTCACTTTTGCATTCATAGTAAACATTCACAATCCATCATGTGCTTTGAAACATTCATTAATCATATCCATCATATCACTTTCATTTTCACATATAACATCTCATGCATTCAGCACGTATACCCAACACATTTCATATAGTATAATAGTTCGTAATTTAAATACTTCGTAAATTAAATATTTTGAAAGAGGTATCAATACCGATATAAAAAATTTCCCCACATTTAATAATAATCTTAAAAGATTGCATAAACTTTATAATATCTTAATTTAAAGAAATTACCCCCACCTTGTTCGGTGGTTACCACGTGAGCAGCAAGTATCCAAGATCACGTATCCCAAGGCTTCAAATCAACAGGTAGCCTACGTAATTTACAGTGTTTCTTAGATCTCTATTAAATAAAATTAACGATTTAAACGATATAGAATCGGATACTATCTATCGAGATGAGACGGATCGGAACAAAAGGCTTAACGATTGAGGTTGAAGAAACAAGAGGAAAAGATCAGTTTGTACAGTTGAGGTGAAAGAGAATGAATTTTGGATTACAACAAAACAAGAATGAGCTCAATCGGAGTTGAAACGAGCTCGAACGGAGCGTTTTAAAATTTAGGGGTATTTTGGTAATTTGGTCAAAGGGTTGACTTTGACCGGGACCCACGACCCCCGGTCAATGATATTTTGTTGGCAACGTCTCGATGATAAAGTACAATGAAAAGAAAACAAGATTCGGATCGAAAACGAATCGAAAAATACAACATCGCGCGTGTTCCCGTCGACGGGAAAATTTCCCGACGACGTCTCCCGTCGGCTGCCTAGTTTTCTAGGCAGCGGTGCCCAGACTCCCGTCGTCGGCCTGCTCGAGCAGCCACCTTCCCGGCGCCACCGGCTGCGGCGGCGCCACCCTATGCCATCAACCCTTAGTCCTCCGGCTAGCCCGCACCGCCGGCTACCAGATTCGGCCATCCCTCGCCGGATTCCGGCATGAATAGTGCCTAAAAAATAGCCTCAAAAACCCTTCGTCACACACATCTCACAAACTTCTTGTAATAGCCCCCCCTTTCTAGGCCATTTTCCGGCACCGGCGCCGCCACCCATGGGGGTGTCACCCCTCCATTGGCTAGCCCACAACTCCGGCAGCCCCTCCGGCACCTGCAAGGGCGAGAAAAATAGGAGAGAGAAAATGTGGCAAGAAACAAGGGTTGGGGTTTTGGAGATGGTTTTTCGTCGTTTTCTAGCGAACGGAGAATCGGAATTGAATTCCGGAAGTTGTCCTAGACTCGTATCGTCGAGGGCTATGTTATATACGAAAATCAGCCGAAACAGACGGGTTTGACTTTTTCCGGCGAACTCTGGCAGCGGCGGCGGCGACAACGGAATATAAAATTAAAAGGAAAGAGGGAGGAGAGAAAGACTTACGTGTATTCGACGCTTTTCGGCTCATTCGAAAAAATGGTGAAAATGAAATCGAATGAGGGCCTATTTATAGAAAATTTTGAAATTAACTATTCATGATAAGATTTCGTTTCTCGTTTTTCCGAAACATCGTATTTTGCCCCTTTTTTCTCCGTTTGAGCTACGGGTGTCCGATTGACCTCTAGTTCGTTTCTATGTTCTCATTTTTCTGTTACGCATCTAATGGTTTAAAAATATTTTATGTTCCATGTTTATAAATTTTATCTCTCTAAAACCGATCGTTAAACAATATCTGAAACGCACGTAATTAAATTAAACACTCAAGAATTAAAACACATAAGATATTTTAATTAAGATTTTACTTATTTACGTAATCAATTATGCTTCGTTTTTATCTTGGGCGTTACAGAAACGATCTGTGAAATGCTATATATTATATTTTCATTTATTTTTCTTTTTGAATTTTTTTTAATTTAATCAGACTTTCTTACTACTTTTTTTATAATGTGGTATAAATAATTGACACATTGGCTTAATTTTACCTTCATGTCTTGGGAATTTTTAAATTTTGATGTCACATAAGCATATTCGGACAACTACATCAGCTATTTTTCCTGATGAAATCGGATTGAAATTGAAAAAATTCGATTTTTGATAGACCAAAATTAAAAAAATATAATTATTGGAAAAAATTGGACAGCACCTAACTAAAAGGAAGAAAAATAATATATTCCTTAATTTATAATTGAATTGTGTTTAGAAAAAGAATATGCAGCGTGTCTAGCCTACCTGGTGGTACTATTACACGTAGTTTCACCTCATCTAGGTTTCTTCTGTATCTTTCTTTTTCTGTTTTTATTTGTTGATGGATTTATGGTTAAATATAACAGAGAAGACTTTATGAGATTGAATTCTAAAAATGTAATACATAGGAAATTAGTTCTTGCTTAAGATTGTGAAAAATATTTGTTTTTTACATTAATCGTTAATTTTTGTAAGTTGACATTTGTTTTTTAAACAAATTTTAATTAGGCAGCAGAGGTCTTACAATTAAAGGGGTTGCTTGATTTTAGAACATATCCAGCACTATTTTAAAAAACATTCGAATTTAGTGTTTTATTGGTCAAGCAGTATTGTGAAAAGGTTCAAAACTTGTCGTATTCTCTTTTTTTTTTTCTTTGTTTTTCTTTCCTTTTTTTATTTCCAAATTCATTTTCGTTGTTTTTTATTTATATTTTATAATTGTAATGGTTTCCAATGAATTCCAGCTCACAAACACGCAGCAAATCAGTCAAGAAAATAGCCCAGAAAACGCGATGAACTCGAATAAGAGAAACAACAAGAATCGCACAATCAAAACACCAAAAAATCAATGTGGTTCGACTCGATCCACTTGAGTCTACATCCACGGCACAATTAAGAACAACTTTATTAAGAATCGCAGGAGAAATATTCAAGAATACAAAAAACCCCAAATCAAGAAACTAATCTATGAACCCTAAACTTAGAACTCTCGATTTGAACGACCATACTTAATGAAACTAAGATTGATTGTGCATGCTTATATGCTGAACAAAAGCTCCAATTCAATTGCAACTGATCGCAACTAAAAACCCGCAACATTAACCAATTGCATTTGCTACAGTACCCGAATCCCTAATTTTGCCCTAGGAATAGTAATGCATGCAACTAACTCCAGCAACTAATTAACTGAGCTGATTCTCTTCAGTTTTAATCCAGCTGGCAATCATCCGACTCAGGCCCTTTACTCCACGTCATGTTCCACGTCAGCAGGACCTTGCCACGTCAGTTCCACGTCAGCATGCATGTTTTTCATCTTTTCAATTCTCTACCAAAACGTGTATGCTGCAGCTGTATTGTGCTCCCTGCATTTCTTACTGCAAAGACAGATTAGTTAGATATATCACAAGGTAATATATTACCTATGCTCATACAATGTAATAACTTGGCACTCCCTACAGATTTAGTAAGCATATCAGAGGGATTTTCAGTGGTATCAACCTTCATAACCACAACTAAACCTTTGTCTATGATGTCTCTAACAAAGTGCATTTTCACATCAATATGTTTGCTTCTCTCATGAAAAACCTGATGTTTTGCTAGGTGAATTGCGCTCTGATTATCATAGAAGACCTGCACATTTTTCTGTAGCACACAAAACTCAGACAAGATTCCCTTTAACCATATTGCTTCCTTAATAGCTTCTGTCATGGCCATGTATTCTGCCTCAGTGGTGGATAATGCAACCATTGATTGCTGAATACACCTCCAGCTAATAGCAGTACCATACAAGGTGAAAATGTATCCAGTGAGTGACCTCCTATTATCTCTATTTCCAGCAAAGTCTGAGTCAACAAATCTAAGAAGACACTTAGCTTTTTCTGAATCACTTAGCTTCTGAATCCTTTTCTAGCTGAACCTGCAAGGTACCTTAGCATCCACTTCAAAGCTTCCCAATGTGGCTTCCCTGGATTAGCCATAAACCTACTAACCTGACTCATCCCATAGGCTAGATCCGGCCTACTGCACACCATAGCATACATGATGCTTCCAACACCACTAGCATAGGGTATTCTTTCCATCAAAAGTTTATCTTCTGCATTGGTTGGACTTTGAGTGCTAGATAATTTGTCATGTTGTCCCAATGGAGTTCCAGATTGCTTAGCTTGATGCATGCAAAATCGTTTCAACTCTTTTTCTACATAATTAGTTTGACTTAATGACAGCAAGCCTAACTCTCTATTTTTTGTTATTTCCATGCCAAGAATCCTTCTTGCCTCTCTTAAATCTTTCATGTCAAACTGAGATTTCAGTCTATTTTTCAGCCTCTCCAAGTGATGGCTACTCTTGCTAGCTATCAACATGTCATCCACATGTATTAAAAGGTAAATGTGAACAAGATCTCCATCATTTCCAAAGTATACACAACTATCATATGAGCACCTAACCATCCCTATACTTAGTACATAGTCATTAAATCTTTTGTACCATTGATAGGGGCTTTGCTTCAATCCATATAATGACCTTTGCAGCTTACAAACTTTGTTTTCATTTTCAGGAAGTATGAAACCCTCCGGCTGTTTCATGTATATAGTTTCCTCCAAATTACCATGCAAAAAAGCTGTTTTTACATCCATTTGTTGGAGTTCCATATTCCATTGAGCTACAAGTGATAATATCAGCCTTATTGAGCAGTGTTTGACCACGGGGAAAAATATCTCATTGAAGTCAATTCCTTTCTTTTGTGTATATCCTTTTGCTACTAATCGAGCCTTATATCTTACCTTGTCCAGATCAGCACCTTCAAGTTTCCTTTTGAATATCCACCTGCTCCCAACAACTCTTGTGTTCTTAGGCTTATCTACCAACTTCCAGGTCTGATTCTTTTCCAAAGACATAAGCTCTTCATTCATAGCCTCAATCCATTTGTCTTTCTCTGCAGATAACATTGCTGTTTTGAAATTATGTGGTTCTTCATAACTAATGTCTTGAGCAACTGTGAGAGCATATGATACTAAATCCACATGACCAAATCTTGATGGTGGCCTTACTTTTCTCCTCTTCCTATCTCTAGCAAGCCTGTAATCAGTTAACTATCCATGGTTTCTATCCACAATCAAGTCTTGATCTTTAATTATATGACCATCATCAACATTTTCAGGTTGCTCCAGATCAGCTCCACCTTAAGCTGATTCAATCACATCTGCAGGCACCTCAATCTTTTCTGCCATTTGTTTCTCATCGTGGATCTTGAAGTTAAGAAGCTTTTGCTTCAAGAAAAGATGATTGGCCAGAGACTTCATCAAGCACAGCTCATCCAGCTTTCCAAGAATGTCGATGGCTGTCTTTTCCTTGCACACTTCGCGCAGCGCCTAATCAGCCAGGCACAATATGATCATGCTCCTCGCCTTTCGATTAATCTCTTCCCATTTTCCATCTTTCTTGCCATCTGATGAAGACGATGATGAATCTGTATCAAGAGCTACTTCCAGGTTATTCTGAATTAGCAATGCTTCCATGTAAACCTTCCATAAACCATAATCGTCTTTCCCTTTGAACTTTCCAACCTCTATTTTCATGGAAGCCATTCTTAACTCCGGTGGTTCCCACAAACGGCGCCAATTGTAATGGTTTCCAATGAATTCCAGCTCACAAACACGCAGCAAATCAGTCAAGAAAATAGCCCAGAAAACGCGATGAATTCGAATAAGAGAAACAACAAGAATCGCACAATCAAAACACCAAAAAATCAACGTGGTTCGACTCGATCCACTTGAGTCTACATCCACGGCACAATTAAGAACAATTTTATTAAGAATCGCAGGAGAAATATTCAAGAATACAAAAAACCCCAAATCAAGAAACTAGTCTATGAACCCTAAACTTAGAACTCTCGATTTGAACGACCAAACTTAATGAAACTAAGATCGATTGTGCATGCTTATATGCTGAACAAAAGCCCCAAGTCAATTACAACTGATCGCAACTAAAAACCCGCAACATTAACCAATTGCATTTGCTACAGTACCCGAATCCCTAATTTTGCCCTAGGAATAGTAATGCATGCAACTAACTCCAGCAACTAATAACTGAGCTAATTCTCTTCATTTTTAATCCAGTTGGCAATCATTCGACTCAGGCCCTTTACTCCACATCATGTTCCACGCCAGCAGGACCTTGCCACGTCAGTTCCACGTTAGCATGCATGTTTTTCATCTTTTCAATAATAATAAAGAATATTATGAAATACTCTTTTTAGTGTAAAAAAGAGTATAGACTTTTGTAGATAAGAGTGAGGGCACTCTCTAACCAAGTGATTTGCTTTCAGTTTTAAATTAGAATAGCACAAAATTTTTATAATAAAATATTATGTAATATTGGAGATGTATTAGATGTAAAACAGTAGGAAGCATTATAAGGTTAGTATAAATTGTCACTCATCTCCAATCAGTTATCAAGAAATTTGCTAGACATTCAACATACAGAAAGACTAATTACTAAAGAAGAGAAAGATGACGTCGCAGGAAAATGAATGGGCTCTTGCACACTATTAACTCTATTGATTTCGAATTAGGTATAAGTTCTTTAGTGTGTGTATATATGGCTTATTAGTAGATATCTTTACTAAGTTCAGTATTTTTCTCAAAATTAATGCATGTCACATAAGGTTTTGTTTTCGATCTCAATTGTCATATGCTTAATTTGATATCTTCCTCTAAAATGTCACGTGCATAAGAGTTGTGTTTTCACAATTTTCAATTGTCACTATCAATTCCCCACTGAAAAATATGACATGATCACATGTGTAATTGTAAAGTATAAAATTAGAAGAAAAACATATCAGGAAAATGGTAATGCTAAAGTCAGCGTAAGCGTCTAGGTGGTCCTCTGTGAATCTAATTTCTTTAATGAAGGATAGACAATAATTGGTGTAGGAAAACCCCCTTGGTTAATTATACTCACATAAACTAATATTATCTACTATATAGTATAAATTTCTTTAGTCTCACTTGGAGCCAATAGGTTAAATTGATAAGAGCGATAAAATATTCAAGATAACAACTATTTTTAAAAATCCTTATATAATAACTCTGTAGATCCCATTAATAATATATAATTTAATACAAATATCATTTGGGTATAAGCTTTGACTTGTATTAAAATAAAATAAGTTTTTCTTATTATACAAATTACAAAAAAAAAAATCCGTATAATGTTTTGGAGCCGTGTGAGAAAAACAGTAAATTTTGAAATTTCTAGCAAAAATAGATGAATGACATGATGTTATCTTATATAATTATTTGCATTAATATTATCTTATATGACCAAACTCATAATTTTATAAAACTAGTATTTTTATAAAATATATTAAAAATATGCACTAGTATATTTTATAATTGTCTTAAAATGAAATTAGATTAACCATTACTAAACATATTAATTAGTCATTAATCTTCCAATTACATATATATGTATTGTTAACCTTTTAAAAATATGTGATAATATAGATTGAAAATTATCAAAAATACTTATAAAATAAATGCATGTAAAATATTATAACATAAAACACCAATGGTCTAGTGGTTAAAGTACCACCATGAGTCCTAAGTTCAATTCCTAGACAATGCATAATAGTGTATATGATGATGTGGTGACATGTCATGATGACGTGTTGGTGGGATGTGGTGACATGTGTAATGCTGACACGTCAGATGACGTGTCATGATGATGTGTTGGTGGTGTGATGACATGTCATCATTACATGTCAATACTACGATTTTAATGATGGAATATTCCGTCACAAAATTAATGATGGATAATTTCCGTCACAATATTCCGTCACTACTCACCAAAAAGTCAAATCGTTTACCAAATCTAGTGTGGGATCTCATTTGTTGACATTTGCATTTGTAATTCAATGAATTCCTAGTCAAACACTTAAAATGATAAAAAATGGATGAATTTGGTGGAATTGAATGAAGAAATGAAGCTAAAATATGAAAGGAAGTGCAAAAAACACTTAGTGCTTAGTACAAAAATGTTCGAACCCTTTAGAAGTTGAAAATACTTCTATTTATAGCCTAGAAAGAGCTCGAGTAGTGGGGATCGTGCCCACTACTCCTTGATTTTTGCCTATTTTTACGGGAGTGGGCAGTTTAATCACTCACGATCTCCTAACAGTTGGTAGCGCCCTGCTCAGCAAGTCCTGCCCGTGCCGGCAAGCCCATTCGTACCCACCACAGAAATGATCCTGGCCGCCATGTCGAGGAGCCGTCCAGTTGGCATATCCTGGCCGGCTCACACGTCAACTCAATGAACTATTTTCTCCTAAAGACCTTCTCTTCAAACCGTCCAGATTTGATGTGCTGACCAGCTCGGATCGGGGGGGCCAACAATAGCCCTTTTGGTCGTGAGAGAAAATATTCTGTCGGGACCTAACTAAATTCCACCAGCTGAGTTGAGATTGATCTTGGTCGGACAGGATAGAGTATAATCCGCTCATCCAGTTGGACACATGTCATCATCTGGTGAAACGAAAAACAAAGTGTCGTCAAATCCTATCCATCAGATCAGCCACACTTTCAAATCTGGCAGGGCAGATGTCGAAGGGTCACGCTCTCCTTATAAATAGGAGCGTCTTCCCTATATTTTGACCTTCACAAACTTGATATCCTTAAGAGAAATTCCCTAGCTAACTGAGTAAGTTTAACCAAGCAGAATCACCCTTCTATTATTGACAATGTCTTCCGATTCTCAATGTGGATCAGCCCAGAACTACGACCAAGAGGAATCTGGGTATTAGGGGTATAGCTCCGAGGAGCTGGATCTAGAGTGCAACTTCTCTTAATCTGCAGAGATCAGGAGCTCGGCTCCACCTGTGGTTGAAGAAGTGGGGACCTCGAGTCGGCCAGCCCGTTATATTCCTATAGGGGTGTCAAGACCCCCTAGGCAATACTATAAGACCGAGCAGCCCTCGGCGAACTCCGAAGCTATTTTGTGGCTGTCCATGGTGACTAGGATCGAGCTGGATAGGTGGCACGCGCTATTTAACATCCCTCAGGGGGTTACCTTCGACATCCCGAGGCCAAATGAAAGGATGGACAAGCGGCCCCAAGACTATGTGGCGATCAGTGTCCGAGCGTTGGAGGGTGGCCTCCGCTTTCTATTTGCGCCCTGCCTCACCAGCTATCTCCGATATTGGGGCATTGTACCGGGTTAGCTTCACCCAAACAGCTGATCCTCAATGATCGGGTTGCTCGTCCTTTTCTGGACATTCAATTTGGGAGTCCCTACCCCACAAGAGCTATCCTGGCTCCTGAACATCAAGCTGCTGCCCAGAACCACCTCTACTATCTCTCCCCCGACCCTTCTGGCCACAACTAGTCCGTGGTTTTCCATCCTCCATCAAGGATTGGAAGACCAAATTGTTTTGGGTCGGGGATGACTGGATGAGTCCTGGCTAGGTCGGAGAGGAGGAATCCCAGTGAGTGGCCTGCCCTACCTACTTCGGGATGGTGAATGGTACATTTACATTTTATTGTTTCTGCAAGGTTATCTGATTTTAATTATCTTTCGTTTTATAGAGGTTCCTGTCCAGAGTCTTCTGATCGGGGATACCTTCTCCTAGAAGATCGTATTTCTTCAAGACAGCATCGAGCCATTCCGAAGAACTTTCAAAGCACTCATTATCGAAGAGCATCTTGTTCAAGTCGGCCTTATCCTTCCTTTTCGACCAGCCCCAAACAACTTCCTCGGTAAGATTTTTTCCCTTGTGTTCTGTTCCGCCCAATACCTTTGTACTTAACCTCTTTTTTTTTTATTTTTCAGCCATCCTCCCCCAAAAAGGCCTGCTACTTAGGATGAATTCTCGGGAACGCATTCGCCAGCAGGCCGAGCAGGCTAGGGCCTCCGGTTCCAGGCCTCCAGCTCCCGACCAGGTTAAAGGTTAGGTCCTTGAACGTCTCATATTCGCCATATCTATCCCAACCTCCATCTCGGATGAGACGGTCCCATGATCCCCACCGACCAAGAGGTCCAGGCCAGAGACAAAGGACAACTCAAAAACTACAAGTTGCAATCCAAGAACTTCAAGAGGCAACTCAGGAACTGGGGGTGTCATCGTAGCAACCCTGCCTGGCGTTTAGACTGCTGAAAGCCTACGGGCCGGCTCTGTCAGTATCTGTGCGTGGGACCCCACCACCGTCAAGAAAACCAAGGATTATCTCGACCGTCGCCCTTCATTTCAGATCAGCTACTTGTGGGCCCAGTCACCATCCAAGAAGGTGATAAACCGTCTTCCAGCCAGAGTAGCAGTGGCCACTGAAGCCCCCATCAATTGCTGGACGGAGGAGTTAGAGGGGTACGCTAGCAAGATGACCGGCGTGGACATGAACGTCTGCACCAACATCCTCATGATGTAGGAGTCTGTGTTCGCTTGGCGGGCCCATTTTCAGCATCAAGATAGGCTGAAGCTACTAAGGGCCTAGAAGGCGGAGCTGAGGGTGAAGGCTGGCCAGCTGAGCGCTGCCGCCGAGGAGAAGGAGACTCTCCAGACTCAGCTGACCTCCTTCCAAGAGGCCCTGACAAAGACCACCAAAGCCGTCGAGCTGGACCGGCAGAATGTGACCTACTTCGCAGGTGAGAACACCCAACTCCGGGCTGGGCTGGAGGATTTGAAGGCAGAACTCGAAGCTGCCTGGGCCACCCCAACTGAAAAGGTCGCTGTGGTTGTTAAGTACAAGGACTTTGAGGAGTGCAAGTACAAAGGCATCCTCGATTATCCCTTTACCTTCATCGACGTCGTTGATGTGGTTCGAAAGAAAAAGTTGGATGACCGTCCACTTATGACGGCGCTGGCCGACTACCTGGAGAAGAACCCTCTCCCGACCTATTATCTCAGAATCATAAGTGACCTACCCCGGTACTTTTCGCCCGGGTCAGAGATGCTCTTGACATCGGCCCCGCCTATCAAGCTAATGTCCGATCCGACATATATTATGGCGATCGGTACCAAGATGGAGCAAGAGACCGAGGTGGCAGCGGCGGCGGACGAGGAGGTGGTCGAAATCGACCAGTAAATACTTGTATTATTATTATTATTATTATTATTATTATTTTCATTCAGGCCAGTTGGCCGTCTTGTACGAGGTACTGGCCTCCAAACCAACGTTGATTGTTGAATATAATTGATATTTTACCCTGCTCAGCTCGGCTTTTCTTATTTCATACTTGTACATTTTTAAATATATCATTCTCATAATTCATTCAGCTCGGTAATATTACCTGAACGGCTCAACTCATATCAAAATTAAAATGTATAATTATTCGGCTCGGCATATTACTTGACCGGCTCACTTAACTTGTTCGACTCTAACTGGCCCTTTCATATACATTTTTATCTCTTGCTCAGCTTAGCATGTTACTTGGCCGACTTGGCTTTTATTATGTAAACACGATTAACAAGTGTTAAACCATTTTCAAACTTAATATTTATCTGGACAAATGTTTGGCTTAGTTCAATATGTTGGCTGACTAAGACTTAGCCCCGAGTTAACTCGAATGAAACCAAGACCTAATCATGGTCTTAGCCCCAATTCATCCTGGTCAGCTCGGTTGGAGCCATTTTCTAGTTTAGGTCGAAGCCTTGATGGGCTGAAGTCTTACTGTTCCATACGGTGCCTTATTGTTCCATCCAGTCTGGACGGCTCGGATAAGACCGTAGCCTTATTTTGGGCTGAAGCCTTACCATTTCATCTGGCCTGGACGACTCGGATGAGGCCGTAGTTTTATTTTGGACCGAAGTCTTACTATTCCATCCGGTTTGGGCGGCTCTGATGAGGCTGTAGCCTTTCACAATTAACAAGCTAGAACGTAACTTTATTAGCAGAATGAATGCAAAAAATTACAAGGCAATTACAATGAAAGCCCTAGCTGGCTAGTGGTAATATTTCTTTAGGTGCTCCATGGACATCACTTTGTCGTTGAGATCGGCTAGCTCGTAAGTACCTTTGATCAGGACTCGGCTTATCTTCTACGACACTTTTCAGTTATGGCCTAAGGACCCAGTGTGTTGTAGAACTTTCTTGAGGACCAGGTCTCTGACTTCAAATCTCCGTGCTCGGAACTTGGATTTGTACTACCTTGTGTTTCTCTGTTTGTAGATGGAATTCTTCACGTCAGCATCGATCCTTCTTTCTTCCACCAGGTTAATTCTGGGCGTCAAAGCCTCAGTGTTCTACTCATCCTAGTAATTGTTCACCCTTCAGGTCGAGATGTCGAGCTCTATCGAGATGACGACCTCATACCCAAAGGCCAAAGAGAATGATGTTTCTCCTGTTGCAGTTCCGGCCGTCGTTCTGTAAGCCCAAAGTACCTCGGGAAATTCATCTACCCAAGCCCCTTTTGACTCCTCGAGTCTGACCTTCAGAGTGTGTTTAATAATCTTATTAACGGTTTCGACCTAGCCATTCCCTTGAGAATGATATGGAGTTGAGAACAACTTCTTGATCTCCAAGTTCTCATAGAACATCTTGAGGTCCTCTTCATCAAACTGTTGTCCATTATCGGTAATGATAGAGTGTGAACTCCAAATCAGAAAATGATGGACTTCCAAATAAAGTTTGTAATTTTCAGCTCAGTTATCCAAGCTAAGGGCTCGACCTCTACCCACTCGGTGAAATAGTTGACGATCACTATTGCAAACCTCACTCCTCCTTGATCAGTTGGCATCAGGTCGATCAGATCGATTCCCCACTTCACGAACGGCCACGGGATTATGATCGAATTTAGATCCTTGGAGGGTACTTGGATGAGGGGCGCGCACCTCTGGCATCGGTCACGCTTCCTGGCAAAATCAATTGCATCTTTCTTCAGATTTGGCCAGAAATAACCCTGTCTGATAACCTTGAAGGCCAATAACTGTCCTCCAAAGTGATTGCCACACACGTCTTCATGAACCCCTCCCAATATATACTTCACCTCCTCCTCGTCCAGACACCTTAGAAGAGGCCAGGAGAATCTTCTCTTGTACAATACTTCATTCTGGACGGTATACTTGGCAGCTCGGATCCGCAGCTTTCTTGTCTCGCCCTGGTCTGCGGGCATCTTTCCCCTTCCAAGTATTGGATGATCGAGGTCATTCAAGTTACTTTCTGTTCGGTGGAGTAGACTTCCTTCTGTTCAAGAGTCGAGCTGTCCATCATGACAATATTTATCGACCCGATCTCCTCTACTCTCTTCTTCGTGGCCAACCGAGCTAATACATCAGCCTGTGTGTTCTTACTTCGTGGGATTTGCTTAGCTCAGATTCTTTTAAATCTTGTTGAGGCCAACTCAACCGACCTCAAATACCTGGCCATCTGCTTTTCTCTAGCCACGTATTCACCGGATATTTGGTTCACCACTAGAAAGGAATTACTGAAAACCTCTAAGTCTTCCACCCCGAACTGTTTTGCCATAGGCTGGTTAGGAGCGCTTCATACTCGGCTTCATTATTGGTGGCTGGGAACTTGAAACGCAAAGCCGAGCAGAAGTATTTGTTTATAGGGCTAACTAGCACAATTCCAGCCTAGTACACTGGGCAGTCGATGATCCGTCCACATATATCCTCCAAAGTTTTTCTATCCATTCTTCTTAGACAAAGAGAGTTGGTATGAGCTCTGCTATGAAATAGGCCAGGGTCTCTCTCTTGATGGCCGTCCTGGGGGCATAATGGACGTCGTACTGCCCAAACTCTATTGCCCACTTCAATAATCTCCCGAAAGTATTTGGGCGGCTAAGTACCTGCTTCAAAGGGAAATTGGTAAGTATTTCTACCTGATATGCCAGGAAGTATGAGAGCAGCTTCCGGGCCGAGATGATCAGGGCATAGACCAACTTCTCCATGGTCAGGTAGCGGAGCTTCGCATCATGCAGTGATTGGCTCATATAGTAGACTGGTTGCTGAGCCTTCTGTTCTGCTCGGACTAGCACTGAACTCATTACATACTCGAACACCGCCAAGTAGAACTTTTTACCGGGCTGAGGTTTGGCCAGGATCGGGGCCTCCATCAGAGCCCTCTTCAGCTCGTCTAGTGCCGACTAGCATTCTTCATTCCACTCAAATCGGAATTTTTTTAGATCAGATTAAAGAATGGACGGCACTTGTCGGTGAACCTGAAGATGAACTAATAAGGGTCGCGACCTTTCCTGTCAGGCTCTGGACGTCTTTGATCCGCCTCGATGGAGTCAAGTTCATGATAGCCTGGATTTTTTCAGGATTGGCCTCAATTCCTCTCTGGCTCACCATGTACCTGCGGAACATTCCTAAGCCGACCCCAAAGGAGCACTTCATCATATATCTTCTCAAGATGTGAAACATTTCGGCAAGGTGGCCCACGTGGTTGGCTATTTTTTTGAACTTGACGAGCATGTCGTCCACGTAGACGTCCATTGTCTTCCCGATCAGGGTGGTAATTCACCAGTCTCCAGTAGGTTGCCCCCGCATTCTTTAATCCATACGGCATCATAGTGTAGCAATATTGTGCCCCGTCGGTGATGAATGTGGTGTAGACCTGGTCCTGCTCAATCATCGGTATCTGGTGATATTCGGAGTATGTGTCTATAAAGCTCATGAGCTCGTGATCGATAGTAGTATCGATGAGCTAGTCGATATTTGGTAGAGGAAAGTAATCCTTCGGGTAGGCCTTGTTTAAATCAGTGAAGTCCACGCACAGCCTCCATGACCCGTTTGCTTTTCTGACCAGGACAGGGTTGGACACCTAGGTTACGTACTTTGTTTCCTGGATGAAGCGGTACCCCAACAACCTCTCTACTTCAAGTTATAAGCCCTCGTACCTGTCTAAGCTAAGTCGCCTTCTCTTCTAGACCACTGGCTGAGCAGCAGGGTCTATGTTGAGGTAGTGGCAGACATCTTCTGGCCGGATGCCCTCCATATCTTCGTGAACCCATGCGAAGACATCAGTATTAGCCTGTAAAAAAATTATTAGCTCGGCTCGAAAGGGCTTCTTCAGCTCTCTGCCAATACTTAGCTCCACATCTGGCCTGCTCGGATCCAACTTGATGAGATCTAACTCCTCAACAGGTGCTGCCCTCTTCTTTGGGCCATCCCTTCTTGGATTGAGGAATCCTCATTTCTCCTCGAGTTGTTGCTCTCCCCCAATTACTTCTCTACCACTACTCTAGTCGGCTATGCCTGAGGAGAACCTAATCTTAAAGGTTGATCGGATCAACAATTCGGGTAGAACTACCAGTTGTGGAGGCTCCTTGTCTACCTCCATACTATCCTGATCGAGCTCGGCAACCTCAAGCATGGTGTCCTCGAAGGCATTCTCCATCTGCTCATCATTCGAGCGGGCCTGGACGGGCTCGATCTGGTTGAGCTCTCTTGGACACAACCCCATGTCAGTCTCCCAGGCCGCCAGTTGGTTCCCCTTCACAATATAAACATCATCGATAACTAGGAACTTGAGGGCGAGGTGGTAGATGGAGACCACCGCTTTTAGCTTGGCCAGAAGGGGCTGGCCCAGATGGCATTGTATTGGGAGTTCAAGTCCACCACCTCAAACTCCGTAGTTATGAAGACCTCTCGATCATTGGTCCTGAACAGGACCTTCAGCTCGCATATCCCGAGCACCCTGTCCTCATTCTTCCGAAGCCCTGAACGCTTGAACGTGCTCAAGTAGAGCACATTGGCATAGGCGACTGTGTCGACCAAGACCCTGTGCACCATGGTCCTACAGATATTGAGCGACACCACTAAGGTATCACTATGGGGGTAGGCTATCCCTTCACTATCCAGCTCAGTGAAAATGATAGGTGTGTGGCGGGGCTTCACCCTTGGTGGAACGCATCTCTAATACGCGTTCTAGTCTTCCTAAAAGCTCATTTGGAACCCCACTGCTCGCCAAAACTATTGTAGAGAGCAGCCCCAGTCTGTGGAGGTGGAGACAACGCTTGCTGCTGCCCCTGATGTCCCTTGCCCTTCATATATTTCTTCAAATGGCCTTGATCAATGGCCTCATCAACTCTGTCAAAAGTACCCAGCACTTGTCTTTGTCGTAGCCCTTCATCTTGTAGTACTTGTAATACTTGTTTTGGTTGAGGTGGGTCGGGTCGGCCCTCAGCGAACTCAGCTCGGGCAGCAGGTTCTTGTCCTTAATCTCCGTAAGGACCTGTGAAGGGGTAACCGTAAGGATTTCGGTTACTTGGCTGGACCCTTCAGGCTGGAAGGCCCTGAAGTTGGTAGCTGGCCTGAACGACTTAATTGGCTTCCCCCTCTTTTCTCTCTTCTCTTCTCGTCGTTCTGGCCTTCTCTCTGTTTCAGATGACTTATAATCTAGGGCCACTTCTTCTACCTCGATGTAGCGCTCTACTTGGGTCAGGAAGTCGTGATAGGTCTTTGGGCCCTCCTCATATACAGACCACCAAAACCTGGTTCGGGACCTCAGTCCGGCTATGATGGTTATCAATATAACGTCATCTGACACCTGCTCTATCTCAAGGACCAATTTGTTGAAATGGTCCAAGTATGACTTCAGAGGCTCGGCCTTTTCCTGCCTCACATTCACCACTGTCCTTCGAGGTCAACCTCATCCTTGACCCCATGAATTGTGTCAGAAATAGTTCTACGAGTTCGTTCCATCTTCCGATCGAGGAGTCTGGGAGTGAGCGGAACCATCTTTGTACTCGGTCTCCCAATATTAGCGGGAAGGCCTTGCACATCAGCTCCTCGCCAATGCCTTAGAGCTTCATCCAAGAAGAGTATTTCTCCAGGTGTGTGCTCGGGTCGGTCTTCCCATTGTACTGACCGATTAGTAACATCTTGAACTTGGCCAACATGGCCAAGGTGGAGATGTGATCGGCAAAAGGGGTGGCCCTCTTTTAGCCCTCTCAATCGATCCTGTTTTTTCTGTTCTAAATATCCGCCAGCCTCTTCTTCAGTTCTTGCTCTTCCACCCACTCTGAGTACCGGAGATTATGGCCGGTACTCTCCTCATAAGGTTGTTGGGCCTCGTCTCTCTCCTGTAGGGCTCTTGCTGGCCTCCAATGCGGAGGGTGGACCCATATGATCCTAGGCGCACCCTCTTATCAACCCGAGCTCGATTGGGTGATGGGCTTCTCCTAGGTCCCTGGTCCTTGGTGACTCTCCGCTTGGGTTCACCTGAGGACTTCAAATCCTCCAGTAGCCCATTTGCCGCCTGAGCCTTCTCCCTCTGCTCGACCTCTTTCAGCCGCTCATTCAGCTGAGCCATTATGGCTTGAATCTCATTCACGGACATAGGCATCTGAGGAGTCTCCAAAGTAATGGGGGCCGTCTAGATGACCCCTTCCCCTACAACCAGGTGTAGACAACCAGATCCACTAGATTGAGAAAGTCAAGCCTGGGAATCTAGAGTTGTGTTTGTTCGTCGTGACTCATGTTAAAATGTGGAGTTTTATACGTTTGATGAATTAAAACCCCCAACTTCTAGCGCCAAAATGTTGACGTTGGAATTTGTAATTCAATTAATTCATACTCAAACACTCAAAATGATCAAAAATAGATGAATTTAGTGTAATTGAATGAAGAAATAAAGTTAAAATATGAAAGGAAATGCAGAAAAAGTTGGCCTGGAGCCTACTCGGACAATTTAGCTCGACTGATCCTGGACGATTTTAGTGACCGGGCAGGATCGTATGCAATATAAGCAGAGAAAATAGTTCTCTAGTGCTTAGTACAAAAATATTCGAACCATTTACAAGTTGAAAATACTTCTATTTATAGCCTCGAGTAGTGGGGATCGTGCCCACTACACCTTGATTTTCGCCTATTTTTACGGGAGTGAGCGGTTTAATCACCCACGATCTCTTAGCAGTTGGTATCTCCCTGCTCGGCAAGTCCTACCCAGGCTGGCAAGCCCATTTGTACCCACCACAGAAATGATCCTAACCGCCATACTGAGGAGCCGTCCAGGTGGCACATCCTGGCGGGCTCACACATCAACTCAATAAACTATTTTCTCCTAAAGGCCTTCTCTTCAAACCGTCCAAATTTGATATGCTGATCAGCTCGGGTCGGGGGATCCAGCACCATTGTTATAATCTTCTTTTCAGAATCATATTATTCAAGTCAATTTTTTTATACATTTTAACATTAATTTTAGTGTCAAAACTATTTTTCAAATTTATTTTCTTTGATTGTTTTTAAAAAATATTTAACATTTTTAATTTTTAATCCCACACATAATATTGAAATTATTATTATAATTTTTAAAACAAATACTTATGATATATAATTATATATATATATATATATATAAATTAATTTTTTAATTATATTTTTAATTATAAAAATCAAATAAACAATATAATTTACTCATGAATGGAGTTGATGACTTAATGCTTATATAATTTTTACTATATTATAAAATTTATGATCGTCATTTTATTATATTTGTCGAGGTTGTTTGCATTTAGAATTTGGACTATAAAAATATAAGTAATATGAAATGTGTGGTAGTTGAAATGCATTATTCACATTCTTTATAACTCAAAAAGACCAATTTAAGCTAACTCAAAATTTATAGGGCCTGTGTACGAAAAAAAGAAAACACTATTAAAGCCCAATTATATTAAGCTAACCTAATTAATTCGTATATATAGAAGATAGATACACAATACACTTTGAAACCCTAAATAATCCCCCAACATACCGCCTCTTTTCCCAGCGGCTCCTTTGGCCTTCTCTTCAGTCTTTCGCCACCAGCCTCTGATATCAACTCTTCCACACCGCTTATTTCGTCGTCGCCCTTTTCGCATCGACCACAAGCTTCCATCTTCATCATCTCCCTCGAAATACATATATTCGAGATGTATTCATGCTAATTAAGTTTGGCGTCGGTGTTGAAAATGATGGAGATGGAGAGTTCTTCAGTGTGAACATCGGGATTGACCGAATTCTGTCAATAGTTGACTTAGATTGACTATGATGGATGAGTAGCCTATACCAAAAACTTTGTTCTCTAATTTTTTTTTATGACTTTTTGTTTTTCCTTGCCAATTTTATATAATATACACATAACTTACTCAAAAAGATTTACAATATAGCTTACTCTATAAGATTTAGAATATAAAACAACACACAAATAGTTTATCAAGAAAATTTTTACTTTTTAAATAATTTTAATGACATGACAGTTTTAATCGAAAAAATAACATTATTATAATTATTTACAACTGTCTTGTTATCTATACTATACTAATAACAGGACAGTTGTAAATATTTACAAGAATGTCATTTTCCCACCTAAAAATGTCATGTCATTAAAAATATTAAAAAAAATAGAATCTTTCTTGGTAAGTTATTTGTGTGTAGTTCAATATTCTAAATCTTGCAGAGTAAGTTATATTATAAATTTTGCAAAGTAAGCTATATTATAAATCTTCCTGAGTAAGCTATATGTACAAATCTTCCTGAGTAAGCTATGTGTACATTATAAAAGATTAGCAAGGAAAAACAAAAAATCAGAAAAAAAATTTAGAGAACAAAGTTCTTGGTATAGGCTACCACATTCATCATAGCCAATCTAGGCCACTATCGATGGAATCCGGAAGATCCCCACGTTCACACTGGAGAGCTCTCAATCTCCATCATTTTCGATGCGGACGCCGAACTTAATTAGCATGAATATATCTCGAATATATGTATTTCGAGGGAGATGATGAAGATGGAAGCTTGTGGCCAATGCGAGAATGATTAGAGATGATGGCGGATGGTATGTTGTTTATAATACTACTATAAATGTTGTTTATAAGGAAGTTTAATAATTTGTAATATCTTGTGAAATTTATTATGTTACATTTTTTGATGGATCTGATGTATGATTTGGAAATAATTATTTAATTTAGTTGTTTATGATGTTATTTAATAGTGTATATATATTAATGTTTAATAATTGTATTCAATATTGATGTATTTCGTATGTATAAATTTAATTTAATTATATTAACATTATTTCATTATATAATAATACACGCAATGTGTGGGTACACTGCTAGTTAGTACTAATATAGATTTACAATTAAATGGGTGAGCCAAGTAATAAGTGGGAAGATGAGGACTAAAATTGCAATTATTTACAAAATTACCGGTTTAACTAACGCGCAACTGCATTGGGCGCCACAACCCCCCTCTCTCTATCTCTCTGACTCTCTCTCTTCCCCAAATCCCAATTCTCTATTTCTCTCTCTCGATCGCGATGTCGTCGTCTACGAATGACGGCGCATCTTCATCTGGAAGTGGAAGTAGGATGATAGTTCTGAGGAGTTCCGATGGCGTGATCTTTGAGGTGGAGGAAGCAGTTGCGCAATATTCAGAGATACTCAGTTTCATGATCGAGGAAGGTTGCGCTAATGATATCATCCCTCTCCCTGCAGTCACTTCCAAGGCCCTCGAAAAGGTCATCCGATTCTGCCAGCGTCTACACGACGTCGCCACCGCCCTCAACTCCGGCAAGCTCTCCCGACCGGACTCCGAAAAGGATTTGATTCAGTTTCATAAAGAGTTCGCCCAGGATTTGAAAACTGATCGCGAAACGCTGTGGCAAGTTGTCGTGGTATCCTCTCTCTCTCTCTACTGAGAATTCTCTTCCTCTGTATGTCTTTGAGTTGAAGATCCAGCTGTTACCTTTTGTATTTTGGGTTCTAATTATGATATGATTTAGGTTTCATTTAACTACGAGATATCTTCATTTTTTCTATGATAGAATTTTCTTTAAATATTTTTACTCTCAGATTGTGAAAATACGCAACAAACATATATTATTTCATTTATTCTCTGATCAGATTAAGCAGATTAGGTTGTTACCTTTTCTTTTACTGATTTGCATTCTAAATCCTGTTTGAAGGTACTATTATTTTATTGAGATTTTGATCAGTGATGGATAATATTAACTGAATATTACAGATCAATAGCCGATTATCAGATTAAATTCTAATAGGAAGTTAGTTCCTGAAAAAACATGGTTTTACTTTGATTCTTTAATCTCAATTCTCAACATTGATGAATTTTTGATCATTATAAAAACAAATATACTTTAGGTATTTGTGCATGGTTTAGCTTCCATTAATAGAAGGTAGTATTTAGTGCATTGACATATTTCTTTGAATTTGTTTCAGGCGGCAGACTTCTTAGACATTGGTGCCCTTTATATTTTTGCGAAACAAACGTACGAGAGTATTGAGAATGATGACTAAAGAAGAGGAAGATTAGGGAGAATGCAAGTTACAATCAAACCACCATGTGTCTTTCAATTTTCACGTTGTGTTTTCTCAATGCTCATGCTTAGTTTCATATTCTTCTATAAAATGCCATGTAAACTTTTGTTTTTCTAATCCAACTAAAGGGTTAAATTCATTTTTGGTCTCATAACTATCAAGTCTTCTCATTTTAATTTTATAATCATCACAATTTTCAATTTAGTTCTACAATTTAGAAAATTGATCATATTAGAATTCTAAATTTCTAAGTTTTGTTGACTAACATATATTTTACGTGAAGTCTATGATTTTTTATTATCGACGAAATCTCTTTTAGTTAATAGATTTCGGTTTGCTCCAATTATTAACATAAATTGATTTTATATACATGCATTCGTTTATGGTGTGTATTGAAAATGCATCGAAGGATGGAAATATAATAGGTACACGAATTAGTTCACATGTATGCAAAAAATTACATTCCAGAGTTGGATTCGATGGAAAAATCCCTTTTCGAAGAAAATAAAATGAAAAACTCGTTCTGATTATATCTAATGGTTGTTGATATTTGATAATCATATGTATACAATGATTTTAGAGCCATGTGAGAAAGCATTAAACATTTAGCAACATCTATATGAAAAGATATTCCACAAAATATATTTTTATATCTTTGATATTTTAAGATTTTGAGATGTGTTTAAGTTTTTATGGGGTTTGTATAGCCTCATTCATATTAAAACCTATATTTCACATCCATGTTTATAAATTAATATGCATATTAATTTAATATTATTATTTTACCACCACATTGAGAGATTACAACCCATATTGATTTAAAATTTTAATTTATATTGTCACCCACCTCAAAATATTACAATTCATATTAATTTAAAATTCATTTTCACCATCCATGTTAGAGAAATTAACACACACTTGTTAATTTAAAATTTTATTTTACCATCCAAATTAAGAAATTACCACTCATATGTGTTAATTTACAAAATATATATAATATCATCCAGGTTGAGAAATAACCTCTTCGGCTACCTCAAATTTATCACATACTATTATTAAAAACTTTTATCACATATGATTAAATTAACTTTAATATTAATTTTTTCAAAATAAAATAGGAGCAAATTAAACAATGATGTTGTTGCGCTGCAACGTTGAAAATTGTAAACTAATGCAACATGTGACGCATAGTTGGAGTTGAGAATTGACTCCATTGGTAAATTACGGTGAGGAGGTTTTTATGTGGAACGATTTTATAAAAAATTTATATAAAAAAGAATTTATATGAATTAATAATAAAGTTAGTCAAATTATTTAATATAATTAATATCGATCAGTCTTATATAAAATTATGCTTCATATAAGAATTTATGTGTAGCAGTCTCATATAATTTTTTACTAATTACGACACATTTGGCATGCTCTTATAGTATGAGAGTCCTTACTAATTACGACACATTTGCATGCTCTTATAGTACTTTCACAATATTTGTAATTTTAGTGTATTAGCGATTTATATTATAAATGTGACCTACATAATTGTAGAAGAGTACTTCTACGAAAACGTACCATCTTATTTTATGTAAGTTATTAATTAAAATATATATTATTAGCTGATCGGGTATTAGTTTGAAGCTTTAAATTAACTACATTAAATGGGCAACTCAAATAATTAGACAAGGAACAAAATTGCAATTATTTCCAAATTTACAGGTAGAGGCTTTTTACCAGATTGCGCTTTAACTAATGTAATTCAACGGTTCAACCCCTCTCTATATATCCACACCATAATTTTCATAATTTTCTGCAAATAGGTTCATGCACAAATTTTTTTTTTAAATTTAGTTCCAGGATTTAAAGGAAATTTTGGATAAATTTCATAATAAAACCCAATTTATAAATTAATTCTCAATTCTAGACTTAAACTTTAAAGTTTTTCAATAAATGGCTCAATTTAACATTTTTTCTCAATTTAAGGTTTCAAAATTAAATTGAGTTCTCAATTCAAGACAAAATTTCATTTTCTTTATCTTTATATTTTAATATGTATATATAGTTTATGTAAGACAGATTATTTGATCACCCCTGAATTAGGTGAAAGATATTCTCACTATAAATAAAGGTTACAACTTGGTGTACAAGAAACAAATCCTAAATGTAAGGACAGAAACTAGAAGTATCTCCAACAATATTTACAGAGATTTAAAAGATATGGCCTATCTAAGTTTGAATAAATCAAACTGTGAATATCTACGTATATTTCCTATTAGTTTAGATAAATTAAAACAAGTTCGTGCAATTTAGAAATGATCTTCATCTGATTTGTATTAATTTATATATATATATATAATAAATACAATTTAATAAATTAAGATTTCTTTATTTTCTTAATTTTATATATGAATAAAAGTATAGAAAATCGATTTTAATATTAATCAATTTAATATAAATTATATTTTATAAATTGAATTAATTATTATTTTTTCTTTCTTTTTCTACCCACATTTGTCTATACAATATATCTTCTGACAAATATCTCCAAATTTGATCCCAAACTATATGCTTAATGATCTTGAACTTAATAAAGTTGCAAATAAGTATCTAAATGAAGTAACAGATGCCCATTGACTTTTTTGATGATCCCATCGGTATACTCCTTGTCATCGTCCAATAGTCCATAAGCATAGCAAGCAACACGACTTGGGAAAGACCTTACAAAATTACCAGAGCACTTGTTGGAGGACCATATAAAATCGCTGACTTCGCTGGGAAGGTCATTTCCAAACCCTGGAATGCAGAACATTTGAAAAAGTACTACTACTACTGTGTTAGGAAAATTCTTATAAAAACATTTATTTTTTGCCAACTTTCAATCAATAAAAACAAAGCCGAGTTGGAAAGAGGGCTTCAACCTAACCTTCACCGACCTAAAGAGAACCAAAACAGTTCACTAAAAAGCCAAGGCAATATAACAGACCTAGCTGAGCAAAGATGATCAGTTGGTTAAAAATCTTACAAAGCAAAATTGAGGAAAAAAATACAATTAGAAGAAGAGCAAAATATGTTCATTTGAAGTAAAAAGACTGATTTGGAGGCTAATGCCTCGTGCAAAGTGGCTGCACAAGCCCAACAAAACAACAAGACAAATTTAAACTAACTAAATTACTGAGCATCAGAATCAACCTCCCTAAGCTCAGTAGTCCCAGCTCCTCCCAAGCAAGCCTTGACACTTACGCCATCAACAATGCCAATCCCAGCTTCATTGTCGCCTTCAACCTCTCCAGTCGCCCTATCTCTAGTCGAAAGAGACATGGTTAATAACATAATTATATTCGGTCCTGGCTTTAAAACATTATCGAAACCAGGTGGAAGAAGGTCAGCTAGACCCTCAAGCACACCAAGATAGTAGTCCAGGTACAGATTCTTGGCTAGATATATAGCTTGCTAGCTTAGTCTGGAGAGGGTGAACATCTATTTGCTTGGTCAGAGCCTTCTTTATGGCATCCATAAAAGCAAACATGAATGTCATGCTCAGCTCCATTCTCGGCAGAGTCCTTGTATTTCTTAAAGGTTGCCCGCTCATCAATTGGGCAGATTGGGAGGCCTTAAGCTCAGCCTTATACTGCTCGACTTGCATCATCTAGTCGATCAGCCAATGATGATCAAGGTGGACAACTATATTGCTCTCCTCTAGCTCATCCCGAGCCACTATAAGGTGTTCGTGCATGACCTAGTTGGCAACCACAGCCTAAGCCAGCCCGGTCTTCTTTTACTAGAGGTTGGTTGTAGCACCCTAACCCATCTTTGTAAGATTGAAACACCACCATGACTTTATTTGCTCAAAATATACGTAAAAAAAATAATAGTTTTCTTTTTTAAATGATTTTCGTAAATAAACTCAGCAGAAGACTTCACTAAACACGAGTATTCTTTTTTTTTTTCTTTCTATTTTAAATCAAAAAGTTTAACATGCAGAAACTAACTTGTGTTCTACCCACATTTGTAAATCAAAACCTCGATCTAATGTATACGAACCTGTCAGTTCATAGCTCGCACCACGTAACAATGTGCCTCTGCCTCTAGCTCAGTCGTCTCTCTCAAACGCACCTTGTAAAGCTCTAACGCCTTCTGTAGGCTCAAGCAGTATGCTCGAAACTTCATCTGTGCATCGACCTCACAATCATAGACCAACAGATGCTGGAACACTACCTGAGCTATAGTCCTATATGACGGGTGTACTCTAGCTCTAAGATACTCCACTACCTCGATGTCAGTTTCCTCCATCCTGTATATACGAGCTTGCCTACGACAATCGGTAATTCTAGTTACGAACTCACGAATATTCTCCCATCCAACCTGATAACTGTTGGTCACAAGTGGTCTAGAAGGTTCAGAGGGGGTGTGAATGAACCTTTGTCGATTTTGAAAATCTTTTTCAAACTTACTGTTCTGCAAGTTACTTGAACTTACAGCACCAGCAGTTACTGCTTACAGCACTAGGATGCAGTGCTGCACATTGTAACTTAGAGTTTTACGCAGCAGAAATTATGTGTTGACTGAAGGCTTGTTTTCTCAAAGTATGCTTCTCTTTCAAAGATTCTTTTATGCAAATGGCACGATATATATATATATATATGCACCACATATATCAATAAAGCAATAAAACACTTATGACTTATAGTGGTTTGAAGGTGGTGGAATCATTTTATGTCCACTCTACTACTCCTCGAGCAGGAACTTTGTTAAGTAAGATTGAATTACAGGGAAACACCTAACAATCTATCAACCTAACGAGTTAACACCTACTAGAACCCAGCATACACACAGCAACTGCAAGTTCTAAAGGTAAACCAACACAAGATTTATAACTTCCACACAGGGAAGTTGCCTATCAACTAGACAACTATACAAACAGCAATGATAAATCATATCAACTGTCGCACCTAAAACAACCTAGCACACAACAACAAGGTTAAAGTATATATGGTTTGTTTCTTCAACTGGTACAGTGAAGTAAGCTTCTGAATCATTCTTTGGATCTACAGGTTGAACTCGTTCACTTCACTTTAGGTCGAGTGACTGAAACTGTAGGGATGCTTGAGAGAATATATCTTCAAAATGCTTAGTCTTGTTTGAGCGCAAATATTTCTGTAGTCAGCTTAAGTGCTTTTCGACCTCTATTTATACTTATAGAAATATATCCGTTGAAAGAGATATCTCCTATTTGAAATATGTGTACTGATCAAAGACATGGCTCACATTTAATGCGCCTTGACTTCTCTTCTCAGAGCATTTAATGCAGTGGTTGTGGCTCGTAGCTTTCTACAGCCTGTCAGGCCACGTGTAGAATGATGTGTGGAATTGACACTATTTAAAGGAGAAGAAATGCCTCTTTGACTTCCTAGCATGAGATGTCGACACGTGTACGGCCTGATAGGTTGGAAGTCCGCTACGTGCATGAAAATTAATCACGTCTTAAAAAAACTGCACTTAGGATATGAGCTCTACTCGGTTGGGGTCATTGAGTTAGACCCTGGTGACATGGTGTTGTTTACCAAGGCCTAAGGGCTATTGAGGCCTATGGGCAGAGCTCCACTCGAATTAACCAAGTTGAATTGAGGTTTGAGTCGACCCGAGCAGGAAATGGTCCAATGTGAAATCGATCGGTCTCGACCGACATGAAATGTACCTAGGTGAAGAGAGATGAGTCGAGTTCAAAAACGTTGCACTAGCCTAGATCAAGCAGGCTAGGCCAAAGAAGAGAGGAAATATGGTGTCAACTTGAAATAGTCGGGCTAATCTCAAAATGACAAGAAAAAGACCAGGGATCCCTTAGTTTTAGATGAGAATAGCGCAACATATTTGATAAAAGATCTTAAAAAAAATATATTTAAGACCAAAACACATCCAATTTAGATATAGGATTAGAACTATATTTTCCTTATTTAACCTTCAAAATAAAGAGATTTGGTTTTTATTCCCCAAAAAATGTAACTTGGGTTTGTTCTATAAATAGGGTCTTAAACCTAGGTTCGAAAATCATTGTATCAAAGTACTTATAGAGCTTTTCTCTCTATAGTAATATAATACACGTTTTGGTCGGTCAGATTTGGTCAACCAGGATACCTAGCTAATTTACCCGAATAAGCAACAGACACCATCTTGTCTATTTTTTTTTTATTAGTCGGATAGATTTATTTGGGTGTTTGGTTAGAAATTTGTACTTAGATAAATTTTGACGTCAACACACATGTATCTAAAAAACAAAACAGGTATGACAAAATTTTATTATGATCACTTCAATTATATACTAAATTTAGGATGTGTAAGAAAATTGACAATTTAAGATATACACCTTAAATATCACATCAATAATTCCAATAGCACATCAATAATTCTAATAGCGATACTAGTTATTGGTGCGAATTGAAATATAAATTGAAACTCAAATGGTATTACTGTATCACTCATTGTTGTTGTGAATTGAAATAGAAATTGTAACTCGAATTTGATCACTATCATCACATCCACACGATCCGTCTAGCAACTTGTTTTCTTCTCATGTATGTTATGAATGTCTACTATCATCACCTCCACTCGATCCTTATACAAACTTGTTTACATCTCATGTATATTGTTATGAATGTCTGTTGATTCATTTATTGATTTATGTTTGTTGTGATTTTAATATTAATGGTTAATCTGCAACTCTATTTCAATTCAATTCCCAACAATTATTGGTGATTGGTAATGATAGTTATACAATTTAATTGAGTTTCAATTCCTATTTGAGTTCACTAAATTTTTTATAATTTTCATTTTATATATTCAATCTATTATAATTTTCAATTTGTAAATTCAAATATCCAAAAAATATCAATAAATATGATGTATCCATATTTCTACCAATACTATTTTCATAAAATTGAAATATCAATATTTCCATTAAAATCGAAATTTTTATCCTTACTTACGGACATATTAAAACTTGCCCATGAATGGATAGCAAAACAAAAATTATCCTCAGATAGCATCATATAAGTTTTGTGAGAGTTTGACTTTCATTTAAAATGGAATAAAACTATTGTAACTTATGTATATATTATACTTTGAGAATAAATAATTTTGAACATGACATTTATCCAATTCTTATTTTTTTCCCAAAAAAAAAACATGACAATAATTGATTTCATGTTTTTATAGGATTCCAAATTCACACTGATTCTAAATATGAATTTATTTACATTATCCAATTATTTCTTCAATTAAAAAAATAAATAATAATTAAAAAACCTGGAATGTTTAATAATATCGTCCTTTCAATCAATCAGTTTTCAAAATTCTCATAAATATAAATCAATTAATAATAATCAGATAATATCCAATTTTGAATTATCGATTTTCAAATATTTCTACAATTAAATTTAATTGTGAAATGATTTACAATTAAATAAACTTAATCCAAAATAAAGCAGTTTTTTTTTTAAACAAATCCATAAAGCGTTTCGAAATAAAAATGTGTTTTCCACAATTATGGGTCAAAAACAATCAACATTTTAGGTAATCAATATAAATATTCGATTTCAGATAAATATTGCCATTCATTTCATTTCATAAATTTATAATTTATTTACTTTTTCCAAAAGTATAGGGTTTTGGGCAGGAAAATGCTTCTTATTACTAATTTGGCGATATTATTGTTTTTATATACGTAAAAATAAAGATATCAATATATCAATTTAACTAATCAGCTCTACCTCAAAACTAAAGAAACAGTTATAATATCTTAAAAGATTATTAGCTGATCGAGTGCTAATTGATATTAACTGTAAGTCTGCAACTAACTGATTTGGTGACGTACCCAAATAATATTTACAAATTTACCAGTTTCTGTTGGACTTAGTTAAATCTATATTAGTTTGTTAAAGCCTACTCTTGAGGGGATTTTAGATAAGATTTAAAAGGCAATGTGTATTTTGCATTTATAATTAATTTTTTTTTCTTTTGGCAAATAAAATCCAAGTTTGCTTAACAAACACGCAACTACATAGATCTACTCTCTCTCTCTTTCTTGTTCCCCAAGTCCGAATTCTCTCCCTCTCTAGAAGGTTTAGGTTTTTGGAAATTCTGGATTGAAATTGGAGATGTCGCCGCCCATGAAAGACGCACCTTCATCTGAAATAAAGATGATCGTTCTGAAGAGTTCAGATGAGCTGTTGTTTAAGGTGGAGGAGGCGGTTGCGCGATTATCAAGGATTATAAGGCACATGATCGACGACGGTTTGGGCAACGATGTCATCCCTCTGCCCAACATCCCTTCGCCGATCCTCCAAAAGGTGCTCCAATACTGCGAGCATCACGCCACCCCCGGTAAGACCGATCTGGTTGAGTTTGACAAGATGTTCGTCGAGGATTTGAAAGATGATGGATATATGCTGTTTGGAGTTATCTCGGTATTCTTTCTCTCTCTCTCTCTCTCTCTTCTGAGAATTCTTCCCCTGTATGTCTTTATGAGTCGAAGATCTAGCTGTTACCTTTTCTATTTTACTGTTATAATTTTATTTTTGGGGTTCTACTTATGATCTAGATTTCATTTAACTACGAAATATCTTAATTTTATTCTATGATGGAATTTTGTTTAAATATTTCTGAAAAGCCTATTTTCTCTCAGATTGTGAAAACTCTTAACAAAACATATTACTACATTAATTCTGACATCAGATTAAGCAGCTTCAACCTGATTTGCATTCTAATCCTGTTTGATGCTTCTATTATTTGTGTATTGAGATTTTCTTAATTGTCTCGATTTTATTCAATGATGGATAATATTATCTGGATGTATGTTTAAATATACCCGAGTAGCCAATTATCATATTGAATTCTAATAAAAAGTTAATTAGTTCTTGAATCAAACATGTTTTTACTTTGATTCTTTAATCTCAACCTTCTTTACCAGAAGATCCTCCAAAGCACTTTTCATTGTTAACACCAAAATTTCGTTTAGCTTTACTGTTTCCATTAGGAGTATATAATTTATGCATTGACATTTTTGTTTAAATATTTTATAGGCTGCAAACTTCTTAGACATCGAGGGGCTTCTTGAGCATACTTGCAAAGCAGTAGCAGAGTCACTAAAGGAAAACAATGTTGACGAAATTCGCCGCAAATTCAACATAAAGAAGGACTTAACTAAAGAAGAGGAAGATGAGATTTGCAAGGAATTCTAACATACTCTCTTTTTTACTCTCTCATTACTAGATTCTATCTTTACCAAGTTACAATCAAACTGCCATGATTTTGGTGTTAAATGTTTCTATGAAATGCCTCCTAAGGTTTTGTTTTCTCTAATTTCAATCCCCACTAAAAATATATATAGTCATGTGTGCTCTGATTTTCTTTAAACAATTATTTTATATTGCTTGATGAGCATCGATAATTAATGAGGATAGAAAATAATATATATCACATGTAAATACATGTATACTTCGACTTCTAAAAAGTAATTTTACTCAAATCATTTTCTAATTAATTACTATAATTTTTTTTGGAGTTTTAAGTTATGCGTTTTAGTTTTGCTATTGAATGACTTTGCTTAGGGTTTTTATTTTTTATTTTTGAGCGTTAATTTCTCTTCGGTATGTTTTAATTTTTCTTTGATTATTTTGTAGTCTAAGTTTCATTCTTTCATCTAAACTGAAAGTCAAATATTTGGATTTATATGTAGCTCTTTTAGTGGCATAAACTATTCGATAAACATTTATAGAAAGCTAAATAAAACTTATAAGAATTCGAAGTTATGCGGTTTATGACTTGACATAAGGTATAATTAGTTTTAATGATTTTGTTGAGAAATTCATTTATTTTAAAGATCAAATCTATTCACTTGAATGCAAAAATATTTTATTGCACCTTAAGTCTTTTATTTATGTTTCACCTTCATTTCTCATGTACTTATTTTATAATCTAAGTTTTATTCTTACATTTAAGTGCACATGTTCACCCATAATTAAATAGTTTGATTAATGCTTATCTGTATGCTACCCATTTTCAAAAAATCTTACATTGCATATTTTATTAATAAATTAAAATAAAATTGTTAATAACCTCTACGACAAGTTTTACAATGTATCAAATGAAATGAGCTAATGTTTCTTTAAGTTTAAAAATCTTGCAATATAGCTAGTCGAGGAGAAATGTGATTTAAAATAATTGTTTTTTCACATAATCAGGGCTATCCTCAATAAAAACATGTGAGGATAGCCCTGATTATGGGTAAAAACATGATTGAAAATATATAAGTTACATATAAAAGAAAAACTTAATTGGGTAAAGAAATGATCGAAAATAGATAAGTTATGTATAAAAGGAAAACCTAGTGAGTATATTATGAAATGTGGCTAATGTGTTCAATTATAGTTAACTAAACTTTTTATTATATAGTTTATGCGTAATAAATTATGTGAATTATATGATGTGTTGATTTGAACATATCTTTAAACATAATTATGTGATTTAATTGATGTAATAATTTGGAACATATCTTCATGCATAATTAGTGTAACGCCCTGATTCTTTTGAAGGTAAACTTTAATCAAGACGTTACTTATGTATAAAATTCACTCTTTTAATAATAATAAAGATAAATAAAATCAAAAAAATAATTATGAAATATACATTTCTTAATTCATGACACTAATCATTTTAAATAAAAGTTTCTGTAACCTTTGATCATCAGCTACCAACATCCACTGTTCGCACTTCACACCATAAAATCCTTAAATTGAAAACATTTTAAAAGGAGGGGTGAGTATTTCAAATACACTCAGTGGGAAAACTCGGGGCAACATAAATAATTTCCAACATTTGAAACTATTTGATAAAAGATATTGCATGCCCTATTTCAAAACGTTATTAAAAGATTTCATTCGGGCATTCCTCAACTCATCATAACACGAGTTTTATCAGAAAAACCTGGTTGACATAAAGCATTTATCTTTTAATAAAAACAGTAGAAAAATAGATCACTTCAATCACGTGACTTAAATCATTCAATAACGCAAGCTTTCATCTCAATCAATCATCATTCACATTGAAACATATTACTTTTATTACGGTTCTTAGCAGCCATAGATACGGGTCTTAGCTGCCATAGATACGGTTGTTAGTCCCATAGATACGGTTTTCACCGTCATTCACATAATTCAACACTGCAAGAAAAACGCACAACGACAACGGTTATTAACCGTTGTCGTAGCCTGATTTCAACCGTTGTGGAAGATGGCGTTGTCGTAGACCCCATCTTCCACAACGGTTAATAACCGTTGTCGTAGATGTCTACGACAACGGTTAATAACCGTTGTAAAAGACCAAATTAACCGTTGTCGTAGATGCTGTTGTCGAAGAGTTCAATTTTCACAACGGTTATTAACCGTTGTCGTAGATATCTACGACAACGGTTGGCACAACGGTTGATGAAGTGCTGTCTTCAGAACTCTTCACAACGGTTTTACAACGGTTTTTAACCGTTGTCCTAAATATTTTCCACAACGGCAGTTACAACGGTTTTTAACCGTTGTCGTAGATGTTAAAGACATCGGTTGGCACAACGGTTTTGTCTACTGTTGTAATTCGGATCACATTATGTTTAATCGGGACAACGGTTAATAACCGTTGTAATTGCTACTTTCGACAACGGTTTTTACAAGTGTTATTAACCGTTGTAATTGTTGTTTTTCATTTTTTTTCGCATTTGTTTTTTGTGTCGTCCTGTTTATTTACAACAACACGGACACCTTTACAATCTATTACAGTACATAATAAATCATATAAATAAAAATGCATATTTTCTGAATATTGGAAATTATAATTGCAACCGAATACATCGTCATATAAGATCGATCAAACCAATGTAAAATTTGTGACAATTCGTATTATCCAAAATACCATCTAAATTCTTGCATGTAGAGCTACAAACCAAAGTATTCATTACTGCAAAGTCTAAGATCAAACCAAAATACCATCAGTATCGATCAAACCAAAGTATTCATTATCCAAGTCTAAGATTCTTAAAACTAAGAGCTACAAAGTACCCCGCTAAAATTCCTGCACGTGTCGTTGGACACATGTTGCCCACTCGGAACGTACTTCATCAATTTCTTCAATCGAGTACTCATCTTGTGTGAACTGCATAAGGAGATAAATTATATCAGCGTCAAATAGAAATAAACCTATCATTGCAAAGGACTTCATGATTTAAGAATATAAACAGATGTAGTACTCGAAGTTTGTGTAATTCTAAATCAGCCGACACATCCAATTCAGTAAGTTGCCTCATGTAACGCATGACATAAAATCCACATTGATATGCATCCGGCTGCGAAGGGCCCTGCGTTTAGAAGAAATAGATATGATCCCATCCACATATATTTGTTAAACTATTAGTTAGTCATATAATGTTGACATACCTTGATAATTTCCCATTTAACTTGTTTTCTTCCTTTTCGTTGGACATCCGCATTAAACATTTTGATTGCCCTGCGTTTAGAAGAATCAGTTTGAAAACATAAACTGCTGGTAAGGTGCATTAATTATACGTAATAAAAAAGGAGAACATACAAATCAACTGCACGTTTTCAAGTTTCATCTTTGATGCGTGTATAAAGAGGATCCATATAATAAACATGCTCTTTGTGAGGATCAATCACAGTTAGAATCCAATGCTCACTATAACAAAATACGAACAACAATTAGTTTATATATTTCAGCAGACAACTTGAATAATAATTATTTGAAATGACCTCAATTTGGGACACTTACCCCACATTGCAAGGCACCAAGACAACTTGATCAGTAAGTGTACCAACCAACCTGCATGCTAGGGAACGTGCCCTATTTTCCATCTGTTCACTTAGTGAATCTTTATCCTTTTTGAGAGAAGGCACATATCCTACTCCGTAGGGATCAACAAATCTAAATTTATGCAGCTTATTCTCTCTCTCCAATTTAGTATACAAATGCCTATCATTTTAAATGAAATAAAAGTTAGGTAGAATCGAGTGCATAAATGGTTAATATATCACGATCGTAATTTCGCTAGGATGTCGTACCAGATGTAGACAACAATACATGTGTAGCTAATTGGCTTCAAACGACAAAATGGTTCTATGTCTTCAAAATTCACATATAGGCTGCGTTCATGGCCAAAAACGTGCTCATGCAAAGTGATCATTATATTGCCTTTATGTGAAAGAGACATCTTTGAATAGCAATACAACATATATAGTGCCATAGGGACACTAGAAGGCTCCAATGTCTTTAAATTTTTTGAAGAACTCGCTTTCTTCCTTTTAGGAGGCTGAAAATATACAAGTAATTACATACGCTTACTATATTAATTTGTGTTATTTGACATTCTATATAAAACACATACCTCATCAGACAACTTCAAACAATGCATCGGCCAACTTACATGACTTCCAACCGCTTTGCCTATACTATGACAATCAGCGATAGGAATCGACAATGGAGCATCCTCATCAATGGCTTGATCAATCGACACGCGTACGCAATTCTTCGGTCCATGGACTTCTAGGATAGTCCCATACGCAGCAATGTTTGTACCTGACTCCAACGTCAACCCAACGAGTTTTCCCTGACAAGTATTCATAGTTAAATAAATTTATAGCATTCATTAAACAACATAGAAGATGAAACACAAACCTGCTGGTATGGATCATCTTGACCTGAGACCTTGCACTCATCATCATCATCATCAGCATCTACAACATCAATATGACAATGTACTGGTGCTTTGTCTTCAAGTCTTTGGCTCTCTTTTCCCTCTTCATTGTGCATCTTCACTGAACAACTGCCCTTCTCATCAGTCAAAGTTTCATTCAAAACTTTTTTTTCGACGAACAATGCTTCCAAACGCTTTATACGTGCATCCATCTCCTCATTTTTTTTCTTTGATTCCAGCAACTCTTTTTGCTGGGCAATGTATAGATCTTTATCCACATGAATAACTTTTTGAACTTTAGGAACATGAAAGTATACTGACGCTGAAGCATGACTTCCAACACCCCTAACGCGACCAGGATGCTCTTCCTTGTCAAGAGCTTTGGTAAGAATTCCTTCTACCAACTTACCCTCTCTCTTCAAATCAATATATGAATTCTGTAAATTAAAGTAGAATAAATATGTCAACAAACGTGCATGCCCCTAGGTATACGCATATTAACACACACTTACAATCTTTTCTACAGTTTCTTTCAACTCATCCCCTTCATGATTTCCTTCCTTGTTAAGTCGTCCTTTTACCCAAAGAATTACTCGATTTATTTCAGCATCATCACATAATTCTAAAGGCTACGCATATTAACACAATCGTGCATAAGTACTCAGAAGTAGTAATGTAACTTGTGTGTGATAAGATATATTCCTGGGCAATCCTACAGCTAATTGATACTTACTATCTCTTCAGCATATCGTGCATATCCTTTTCGAGATAGTCGATATGGGTATTTGTTTTTTTTTCTTCGGTCCTTTTGTTTCTCTCGCAGTTTCTGTAAGAGAAAATATAAAGTGAGCGACCCAAAAAAAGCACGACCTGAGAATACATAAAAAGTTCATGCACATTGAATAATCGTAATGGGTTGTTCAGCAAGCACATTATCTTCAGAATGCATTAGTAGAGATTTTGTGAGGACAACACATCACCTAAACAACATATTATCGAATCATTGAAAATCGGTAACTATTTCAAATAATTGAGAGCTGGAAAAGGTTGCTTTTACATAGTATCAGACTCTGATACCTGGCTGATGCTGAACGCTGTCAAATGTCTTAATCCGTTTACACTTGCTCTCAAAATAACAATAATGTCAGCAACAAATTGCATGAATTGATTACACGTTCTTATCAATTACCAACACGGTTTAAACAAAGATACTGCAGTAACAAAAATCTGTGCATTCAATAGTGACAGTTTCCAACGTAAAACAAACAAATAAATTATATAATTGCCTAAAGTTCAAGGTCAGACTTAAAAAACGAAAAGATATTTTCAGAGAATCTGCATGCCAATAAGGCATATTGAGCATACACATCGCATATTCTCATTCTCTGTTGCCAAATTCACTTTACTTCTTTGTAAGTTATATAGATGACCAAATGGATGCCTAAGAATTATGCATCATAAACTGTTTTCAGTTTATTCCCAGCACATCTACAGGTTTAGATAAAATCCAGTTTTTTTTCTAGCAAAGCCCTACAAATTTAAAGTTCAAGAATCAGCAACTATGATATACTGCATGTGTGTTACAATTTTCTGCATTAAACCAAGTTTCTAGTTTCCAATATACAAATTAGAAGGGCATTAATTTCCCATATCAAAATACTTAAAAAAAACCGATAACTTACCAAAAAATCTTCAGACATGCGGCTGATCACAAATTCAGACCAAACTGATTGTTCGATGTTGGAGCCAATAGGAGGGATATTCAAGTCAGGGCTGTTCAATCGACTAAACACATAGTCATTGGTGAGGAGTGTCTTGTACTGTCGCCACTTCGTATTTGCAGAGTTGAAACAAGAGCTCTTCCAAGTCGGGTCGATATTGTAAACCATCTACAAAAAAGTTTGAGAACCATCGATCATACGCATATATGTAATAAACATATCAGTAGTATCTTCGATCCATAATATGTAGATATGTACTTACATTCACCGATTCCCAGATCAAGTCTTTGACGTCCTTCGGAACATCCTTCCAACTTTTATAGCTAATCTTCACCTTTTCTCTTGCAAGAACACAATGTAGCTTTGCATTCTCGCTCCATTTTCTCCCACGGGCTGTCCATGTGCATTAAGTTGAACATCTCTTTTCACTCCTTCCACTCGTTGGACAGCAATACAATGCATCGTTGTGGGGCCCCTAGGTGCTCTTTGAGATTGAGTCAACTTTGAGCCGGACCTTTCGCTAGGCACATCGTCCGAGTTGTTCGGTGTTGCAGCTTCTTCTTGCTGGTTCTTTGACTTTTGTTTCTGGTTCCTCGACATTTGTCGTGATTTCTTACTCGTCTCCTCAATCTGCTCATTTGCGTCATGCTTTTGGCTATGCTTTCTACGAGGCACCATTTATATCAACACCTATATTACATAAGAAAAAACAAAGATTAGTTCAGATTATTGAAGGTCAATGAAAACCACTACAGCAGATCTATTACATAACTAACATGTTTGTATATAATACGAACAATTAAAATACCATATTATGCAGTATAATTGTCTACCCACTCCCCTTCACAATCCATACGAATGCATGAGTGCTCATCATCATCATTTGCATTTACATCCACTATAGGCAGCCCGTTTGTAAAAGAGTGATGGTGTAACGCTAATTCTTGTACTTCATCACCATTGGTGTATTCAAAGTATTCCCTTGTGGGAGAAGCAAGTACAACAGACCATGTAGGATCACGTGTGTCTTCAATGTAGAAAGCTTGTTTTGCTTGACTACCCAATATAAATGGATCAGATTTAAATCCTACCCTTTTAAAATTCACCAAGGTGAAACCAAATTCATCTACTTTGACGCCAGAATTATTCTCCACCCAAGTACACTTAAACATTGGAACACGAAAGTTGTGGTAATCGAGTGCCCATATCTCTTCAATGACGCCATAAAATATCATGTCAGACACGATCGGATTTTTATCCTTTGCACTAGAAACTTGCATGATTTTTGCAACACAACTTACTCCAGCGTTTTGGACAACTCGGACACCATCACGTTCTTTTGTATGATATGTAACTCCATTAATCAAGTAACTTTGATATTTCGCCACAAGAGTGCTAGGACCATGCGCAATCCATTTTATCCGCTCTGGTATGTTTTCATTTTCGTCACTCAATTGACTTGCAACCTTGACAATTGATTAATTGATATTAGTATGCGTTGTTGAACAACACAGTTTATATGTTGTGATATAGTATATAACTAGTACTTACTCGATCACGCAGCCAATAAATGAATAATCGATTATGCTGATCCAATATTGATTTTTCTGAATAATTCATCAATCCACATGTTGCCCTCAAATGTGTCATATGTTCACTAGCCAGGTTGAGAAGATGGGTTATCAATTTTTAAACCCTAATCCAAATTGAAATATATGAAAACCAATAAAGAATAGTTATTTACTTGGTATAAGGATCAATATCAACTTCATTTGCTAGAACATAGCGATGTGCTTGCACCCACTCCTCATTAGTAATGGAATGTATCTTAGCAGCTGATAGAGGCTTTTCAAGCTCTATTCTACGCAGCTTTTCTGGAATCCCAATTGTTCAAACATTTGAGAGGTAGTCTGAGCAAAACTCCAATGCTTCTTCAGCAATATAACTTTCAGCTATGCATCCTTCAGGACGATTACGATTTCTCACATAACCTTTTAAGACTTTCATGTATCTTTCAAATGGGTACATCCATCTATACCAAACTGGTCCGCACAACTTGACCTCCCGCACAAGATGCACAGTTAAATGAATCATGACGTCGAAGAACGATGGAGGGAAATACTTCTCAAGTAAGCACAAAGTCGTAACTATGTCTCTTTCCATGTCATCTAACTTTGAGACATCAATCAGTTTGTTACAAATAAAATTGAAGAATGAACACAATCGCGTAATAGCATATCTGACATTTGTAGGCAAGACTCCACGTATGGCCACTGGAAGCAATTGTTGCATTAAAGTATGGCAATCATGCGACTTAAGTCCAACGAGTTTCAAATCTTTCAGTGAGACCAAGTTTCTGACATTTGATGAATAACCAGTGGGAACCTTCATACCCATCAAAGACTCACAAACTCTCATTTTCTCCGTCCTATTCAATGTATAACATGCTGGAGGTAAAAACGTTCTCTTTTCTCCTACTTTTGGTGCCAGCTCAGACCTTACATTCAGCTCCACGAGATCTTGTCTTGCCGCGATATCGTCCTTTGTTTTTCCAGGAATGTTTAACAATGTTCCGATGAGACTCTCACAAACATTTTTTTCAATGTGCATTACATCAAGAACATGTCGAACATGTAGATGCTTCCAATACTCCAATTGAAAGAAAACTGATTTTTTCTTCCAACATGATCTATCACCATCAGCATTAGATTGAAGATTTCTACTTTTTTTCCCCAATTGCAATTAATTCGGCCAACCCTATTGAATATATCATTACCACTCAACGGTTTAGGAGCATCGCGAAACTCTTGTGTCCCATCAAATGCCTTTTTCTGCCTACGAAAAGGATGTCCGATTGGAAGAAACCTTCTATGTCCGGTGAATGACATTTTCCTACTATGTTTCAATCTTCTTGCATATGTGTTTTCACCGCATATTGGACACGCATAGTATCCCTTCACATTACATCCAGACATGTTGCCATAAGCGGGGGAATCATTAATCGTCCACAACATAACAGCTCTAAGTACGAAACTTTCATCACGATATGCATCATATGCTTCAATGCCTACTTCCCACAAGCGTTTTAAGTCATCAACTAGGGGAGTCAGATAAACATCAATATCATTACCTGGTTGCTTGGGACCAGCAATCAACAATGTGAGCATCATAAATTTACGCTTCATACACAACCACGGTGGAAGATTGTATGTGATCATAACAACGGGCCAGCAACTATATGTAGTTGACATCGTACCATATGGATTGATCCCATCAGCTGATAAGGCCAATCTCAAATTTCTTGGATCCGCAGCAAAATCTGGCCATTTATGGTCTACTATCTTCCAAGCAGGTGAATCAGCTGGATGACGCAGCTTACCATCACAAACCCTCCCATCATCATGCCAAGTTAATTCCTTAGACACTTCCCTATTTCGAAACATTCTTTGAAATCTAGGAATAGGAGGGAAATACCATAATATTTTAGCTGGAATGGACTGTCTGATCTGGTTTGAATTCTTATCAACCTTCCACCTTGACACTCCACACGTTGGACAATTAGTACATTCCTTGTACTCTTTCCAATATAAGACACAATCATTGGGGCAAGCATGAATTTTTTCATAAGTCATTCCCAATGATTTCAAACATTTTTTTGCATCATATAAAGAAGAAGGCAACATATTTTCATCAGGAAGCATATCTCTACATAATCCTAATAGACCTGTAAAGCTTTTATCACTCCAACCATATCTTGCCTTCAAATTATATAACTTCACTATTGCACTTAGCTTTGTAAATTTAGTACAACCAGGGAATAAAGGTGTCTCTGCATCCTCAAGTAACTTAATGAAGTCATTTGGATTCCCTGTCTTCTCATATACTGCATTGACCATGTCTACAGGTTCTTGTGAGAAAATATTATGATAATCATCCCCAACATTTGCATTATCATCAATTTTTGTAGTGGAATTGATTCTTTCTCCGTGCCATATCCATGTCTGATATGTTAAATCAATTCCGTTAGACAACAAATGTAACCTTACAATTTCAGCCTTTTTCTTAGTTAAATTACCACATGTTATACATGGGCAAGATATTGGATTAAGACCGCTTTCATTTTGCAGTGCAAAATGCATGAAAGCCTCCACTCCAGCCACATACTCATGTGATAACCTATCCTTTGACATCCATTCTTTATCCATACTAGGCTTAAAATAGACAATGTACAACCTGGACCGTCAAGACTATGTACCAGAATTTGCCTTCAGTTACAAGACCAAATAGGATAATTAGAAACTAATAACATCTGTATGGATTCTTAATTTATTTTAACCATCTACTAAAGATAAACCTTATGGTTAAAGTTATAAGAAATTCTGCTAGTTAATATGCTTTTCAGGAAGAGAATTTACATTCCTAAATTGAAAACTAGCTATTTAAATCACACTTATGAGGCCCCGTTTGAAGCCAACTAGAAAGCAATTTCACCAAGAAGTAGCAACTCAAAAATGTCATCATCATTAACAATATGCATAATAGTCTAAATCAAGAATACAGACTGAAAACATACATATAGAATGCATAACCGTTGTACTATATTGATAATGGTAAACTTTATATGCAGCAAAATCATGCCTTAAAATCATGTATGTTTGGTGAAGTAGAAACCCAAATTAGGTCAATGTGTCTGCCTTATCTCTGCTGGTTAAATACTGACTGTCTATCCATAATGATAGAAGACTAAATTCCAATTCCATCTAAAGAGGGCAATTATTTGGGTCCATCTACTATTTTTCTATGGTTGGCATATTATCTAATTTGATTATGGTAGATCAATTAATACCTGTGTTCAGTCTTAACTACCAACATTATTGCTATCAGCTTACAACTTTATTATTCTTAAATAATCATCTTGTGAATTAGTACTTAAAAACAGTTCTGCTTCAGCATGCAAAAGAAATATTTGCAGATACACATTTGCAGTAAGAAAACAGGCACACAACAATGCTGTAGATGTCAATCACCAGGAGATATAAGGTTCTAGAACAACACAGAACAGACAGGAAAGCTTCAGAAAGAGATTTACCAGTGCTTCAGATTTGTTTTCAGCAGTCACAAATGGCAAATTAGTTTCCTCAGCTACTGTTGCAATCTTTAGATCAAACCTGACAACAAATAGTTTCTTTAAAAAAAAAATTTAAGGGGGACTTCACAGTACTTGTATCAGAACCCAACAATAAAAATGGTAATTGAGATTTGAAGAATAGTATGTAAGTGGAAATTTTGATACCCTCTCTTTGTGTTCAAACCAGTTCCTACAGCAGTTCCTCCTTGAGCAAGCTGCAGACATTTTTCAAATAGTAAGGATCAATTTATCAAAAGTAAAAAGAAAAAGTAGAACATGAGGCCATTGAAATAATCAATTACTTGATACATGCGAGGGAGAGTGCATAAGACTCGTTATTTTCAAGATTGCTCCCCGAATTAAATTAGAATGCTTAATTTTAATACATGCTACTTGTAAATCGTGATTATATTAGTTAATATCCATTACTTGTGATGATCAATTATCAAAAAGAAAATGAAACCGAAAAATATCGTTTGCAACTCATTGATGTTGCAATTATGTACCTTATTCAACCCTAACCAGGGAAAACACCTATCTGTTATCTCCAGTTTAAATCTATCTTCAACACATCTATATATTTGCATCAGAAACTGGAATGAAACTCGGGCCCCCAACCCAGACAAACCCACCCACCCAAGCAATCATCAATAGGAACGTACAGACACGCAAATTAAACTCTAGATTAGTTTATCGAGAACCCAAAACATACCTATAGAAGGACGAGCCTGTCCGTTTTGGGGTGGATATACTGGAGGAGCGGGGAAAGCGACTGCTGAAAGGGCCGGCGGTGTGAATGGATGCAGCCTTGGGCTCCTGCGTCTGCGAAAGGTTGGTGGCGGCGATGGTCGACGGTTGGTGGCAGTCAACGGTGAGAGTGCAGATTATATTGGCAATGGTTTCTTAGAGAAGAGAAAGGAACGAGCAGTTTGATAAGTGCCTTTGAGAGAAGAGCGGGAAATTGTTGTGAACACTTGTTCACAATTGACCTCTTTAATTTAGGGGTAAAGATTGGAAATTGATATGTATTATTATTTGCAAAATTAAGTAATGCAATATTCGTGGCCTACTGGCAATACCACTTGGAATGTCTCCGGAGACTGAGGGTTCGAATACATACCGCGAAAGGTTACCGCCAAAATTTTATTTTTCAAAATTTCAAACGACAACGGTCATAAAACCGTTGTCGTTGTGTGAAAAATGCACAACGACAACGGTAGTAAAAAACCGTTGTCGTTGTGCGAAAAAAATGCACAACGACAACGGTAGCATAAAACCGTTGTGAAAACCGTTGTCGTTGTGCGAAAAAAATGCACAACGACAACGGTTTTATGAAAAAGCGTTGTAAATTTATCTTCCACAACAGAAATTCCTTAAAACCGTTGTAATTCCTGCGTTGTTGTTTACTGAATTTCTTGTAGTGCAAGTACGTCACATATTTTCATACTTATATTGCATACAATAAACATTTAATCAACCAACATTTTATCATTCTCAAAAATCTCAATCATTCATCAATCATCAGAATTTCCATCAATTAACTCAATCACAATCCATCACGTACTTTAAATCATTCATCAATCACATTCACGTTTAATAATAATCTTAATATATTGCATATATTAATAGCATAAACTTTATTATATCATAATCTAACATTTTAACTCATAGCACTTTATTCACATAACATGTATATCAACCTCATGTCATTCAAGTATAAGATTTCATATTTTAAATACTTCAAAAGAATTATAAATACCGTAATAAACAATTTCTCCCACCTCATGAGAAGATCGTGTGTAGTTATAAGCTGTCGAGCAAGCATAGATAATTCTTGATTCCTCTTTTCCTACATCGATCATTAAAAATGTCTTAGTACATTGTCTAGCTATAAATTCTTTAGTTAAGGTCATTTGTAATTAAAATATGTCCTTTATGGTTTTCTTTGATAGTTGGAACAGGTTTCTGACGATGTTGTGGTTTAAAAGTAAAATATATGATTTTAAAGTAAATATAGGATTTAAGTGAAATTATAATGAAAATGTATTTATTAAAATATTAGAAAACTTAATTAGACTTTAATTAGATCTTAGAAGCCTTATCTTAGTTTCAAGAAAATTAATTATAAAATTATGATTTAGGTTAGATCTTGAAGACTTGAAAATAATTTTAGATAAGTAAATTATAAAGTTTTTACTTAAAATAATTTTTGAAGATCTTTAAAATAATCTTAAAAAATCTAATTATATAATTTACGGTTTAACTTAGATATTAAGAAATTTGAATATATTTATGATTATGGCGTATTTAGATTAACTATAAAGTTTAATTTATAAAAATGAATTCAATTAATTGAAATTATAAGTTAATTTAGGAAATATATTTAATTGCATAACATGTTTAGTTTTTTTTTTTTCATTTAAGAGGATTGAATTTGATATTTAATTTGATTCTTAACTTTGAGGTTTAAATTGTAAAGTTCATAATTATTTCTTTGATCATTTTTAACAATATGGAGGATTTAATTGTATATTTAATATTTATAATGAGATCCTTGGTTCGTTTATTAAGTTATGATGGTCAAGTTACAACGTCTATAATTATATTTAGGACAAAATGTCATTTAAATTAAGAGAGATGGTAATTAATATTTTTTTAATGTTATATTGCAACATAATTCACTTGTTTGGATCAAGAAGTAATACTAGTGACTTCTACAATCTGTTTCGTAAATCTAATTAATTATGAGATAAATCTATAATTTCAACAATTTTAATGGTATTCTTGTAATTCCAGTAAAGTTCTAGGGATCGTTTTAGCAATATAAAGCAATTTTAATAGGCAATTCATAATATCATAAATTTTTAGGGCACATAAAGTAATTTCAGCATAATTGGGGGTTTCATTATCATTGTTCATTAAATCATGGTGCCTAAAACATTTTCATAAACTTAAGGGTATAAAATATATTATCCATAAATATTGGGGTCAAAATTGAATTTCCAAGAATTCTAGGGTTTGCACAAAGGTCCCTAGATTACATCAAATTTACAAAACTTAGTCCTCACCCCAAACCTTTCCCAGCCACAGCCTCTCTCCTCCTGCCGCCTCTACAGCCTCCCCCGTAGCCACCGCTCACCGTTGCCGGCGACTCCAAGTTGTCGGCGACCTCACACCCGAACACACACACACACGACAACACACACACAGCAACTCACACACGGCAACACTGCAGCGTCGCTGCTCTCCTGACGGCGCGACCATCCACAGCCGCCGCTACTCACGACGGTGGCCTGCACCCAAGCACACCCCACACGTCGGCGCATACACGGCCCGACGCCACAATTTCCGACGGAGCATCCCACACGCACACAAACATATACATATACGCAGCCACACCCCAAAACACACACTAAAACACAGCAGAGAGGAAAAAAAGAGGAAGATAGAGAAAATTAGAGAACAAAGAGAAAAGAGAGAGAAGAGAGCAGAGAGAGAGAGACTTGAGAGAAAGAGAAGATCCTTATCTTTGTTTTTAATTATGCCAATTATTGATTCTTCCTAAAATTAATACCATATTATTAATGCTTATAACTTATATTATAATGTAATATATATATTTTTTATGATAAAAAAATTTAGTTGTTACAATTAGCTGATCAAATAGTATCAAAACTTTAATTTGGAAAAGAATCAATTTCAAGTCATACATTACAATTTGCATGTCCCCTTATTTATGTACATGAATTGGATATTATGTATTACAATTACACTAAAGATAAATACAAAATCATGATCACAACCCCATTATGTCACAATAGGTGAAACAATTCTTAACTTCTCATGTCGTCATCAAGTCAACAACATATCTCAATGCCCCCGACATGATTATAATATTTATTTATATCAACATATCTCAATGCCCCTACATGATTATAATATTTATTTATATCATACTATTAATGATCTACATGTATTCTACATATATTATACAATAATTTGTAAATTATAGGCTACACAGAAAAGAGAGAGACACCACTTATGTGTCATTTTGAATTCTTTTCATTTAGGCAAAAATAAGATAATCTCTTTCTCTAGTATAGTTTATGCTCTTCCTTTATATCATTTTATTTCCTCAAAAGTCTTCATCCCTGCTTTAAACAAGCTGAAAATTCAAAATAAAAGAAAGAAGAAGGACTCTTTCAAGACAAGAAGAGAAGTATGAAGAGATCATAGTCTTCATTCAAGAAACAATCAACAACTCATAGTTTGTGTGCAACTCTACAAGTATTTTGACTTAACCTCAACAATCTTTCTCTATGAGCATGGTTAGGTTCTAAATGTGGAATTGCATATATGATCCAAGAGAAATCCCTTACAAGTGTGATGAATGTTGGATATTTTTTTTATGTGGTTGATTGTCAAAATATGTCATTTTTGGGGGTTGATTGTGCAAATGCATGTTCAAAGAAGTGTTGCATGTTTAATTTCCTCACCTAAAGTCAATGCATGTATGATCCAATGGTGATTCCCTATAAATGTGGTGAAATTTGTTGAATATTTTGTTTTATGTGGTAGATCTTTAATATACGTCACTCAAAAGTGATTGTGCAATTGCATGTTGAATTAGTAGTTGCATGTTTGATTATCTTGTCTAAGCTCATTGCATGTGTAATAAATTGAGTTAAGGAGATTTTATTGAGGTTAATAAAGTTATAAAAGTTGAAACTACATTTTAATTAAGAAAATAGGTGGGTTTAATCAAATTGTGAAAAATTTTGGTAGTTAGTCCACTTTGTCAATTTTTATAAACTCATATACTTGGAGTGTTTTTAAAATCTTTTAGTATGTTATGCTACATGAAGTTGTGAGTCTATGGCTAAAATTTGGTAATTTTTGGTGTAATTTATGAATTATAATGGTTTTCAAAGATAATCCAATTTCGAATTGAAATTCTACAGGTTTAAACCCTAGAAATATTATTGTATAAATTCAGTCAATTATAATTTTTCAAAACTATTTTAGTATGTTATTTTAAATGAAGTGTTGAGTTTATGATTAAAATTTTATAATATTTGGATTAGGAATGAATTATAATGATTTTTTCAAAATAACTTAGTAAATTGAAATCTGCTTTTTAAAACTCTAAAAGAATAATTTTATAACTGAGATGAATTATAATTTTTCAAAAACTATGTTTAATTACATGATGTTAGAAGTTTAAATTATTAATTTCAGAATTTTATAATAATTATGTATTTTATGGTGAATTTTATAAGACAGAGTAGTTTTTTGAATGTAGTAAATTATTTATTAAAGCTTGTGTGATTTGAATTTATCTCTACTATTTAGCATGGTTTACTTAGGGTTATTATGTAGATGTATGATTACTTTCATGAATTTTAGATGATTATATAAATTATCAAAATTATTGTGGTAAAGAGTGTCTTTTCTACCTACATGTTACTAGTTTTGTGATCAAGAATTTATCTACTATTAAAAATTCAATTAGATCTTATTATGAAACTGATATTAAGTGATTAAATATGAACTTATGTGTGAAGAGATAAATCATTTATATTTTTTGAATAAGAATGAAAGTTTTATGAGTTAAATTGTCAAGTACGGTTTTCCTTCAAGGTATAGTTGATGCATATTTTAGAGTGTGCTTTAAAATCTCATAACTTATTTTTTTATGTACTTATGATATACAATATGTAACATGTATGATAAGCATGTTAGGTTAGATGATTATAACATGATTTAGTGATATTATAATTAATTGAATCACATCAACAAATACTGAATAATATGTTATATAAGTAACAAAATGAAGATGAACATGTATATATGTGTATGATATAATCGAGATATGATTTAAAGACAAACAGTTAATGAACGTGCCGAGTGCAATATGAGACGACCAGATACTTCAGTAGCTATCTCCGCAGATCAAACCTCAAAAGTGTGTAATTTCTACTCTCTACTACAAGTTGAGAATTGAATTAATAAGTTATGTATGAAAATCTACCACTAAATGCCCGATAGCTATAACCGGTATGCAGTTTTTCTACTGGGAGATGACCATAAGGACGAGAGTACCTGATTTATAAAGCGAGATCTAGTGGGCGAGCGATCCCACATTCCTCGATGTCATGATATGGTTCAAGGGTTAGCGTGCCTGAAGGACATATAAAATGTGTTTAATAGTTTAATTGTCTCAATGTATTAGAGAAATACGGTTATCCCACTAGACTTCCTCTTTGGAGGAATCTCATGAGGTTATTTAAAATATTTTCAGGTCCATCTCACGACGAAGCAGATGTGTAGCAGGCTGTACGACTCCTTCCTAGAAGCAAATGTTGTAATTTATCTTAATACGGATGAATTTAATATTGCATAATGTCTTTAAAAACTTCTATGTTGGATTAACCGTTCAAGTAAAATTTTCATGTATCTTAAATATATTAAGGTTTTGATTTACAAATGTGAGTAAGAAGAGTTAATTAGTTACATGTTTGTTAGCTTTTTTGGTATTAAAATAGAAAAAAAAACTCGTGTTTTTATAATGTAGTCTTCCGCTGAGTTTCTTTATGAAAATGATTTTAAATTTTTTATGTATCTTTGAACTCAAAAGTCAAGGTAGTGACTCAATCCTCCTAAGTTGAGTTGGGGTACTACACTATATCTATTAGTGTTTTGCACTTTTTAAATATAATTATATTCAGATCATCTTCTATTTCAATTTAAAACTAATAACTAAGTAGAGCTCATTAGAATTTTAAGTTAAACAATAAATGACCTGAAATGACTAAGACACAATTAGTTTGAATGGACTAACATAGAAATTCGTTCATTTTGTATGTAAAATTATTTTCTATAACATTAATTTCATATAGATTTGTTTTAAAAAATCCGAATTTTATTTTTACCATCTAAATATTCATTCTTCTTTTTCTTCCTTCTTTTCCTTGTTCAAAAGAGAGTTTAAAATACAAATTCATTCATCATTTCTTATGTTACGAAGTGCTACAATCACAAAATGTGAGTTGTATATTGGGATGATTGCTAAAGATCATGAACACTAGTGTGGAACAATTTTATCTTACGAAGAAAACATCTAACTCTTGCCACGACTCAAATTCATGTCCTGTATTTTCAGTCATTTTATTTTGTATCATTTTATTACACACCCACCCACTTTCTCACAAAACTACTATTTTACCCTTTGTTTTTTTGCTTGTCTTTAGATATATAATAAGAATTGCACAACTAATTTCAGAAATCATGTGACTTGTAGAATGTTAGTATCATATGCAGTGACGGAGCGAGGATTTTCAGTGAGGGGGGTCCAATTGACAATATGACAAAACAAAATAATTGGTGTCTATACAATGGATGATATTCTCTTATAAAATCGCTCCATTATCTAAGAAATCTACCTAATTAGAATCATAAACTTAAAATAAACCTAAACTAACATGCATTCATGAACAACAATCAAATTATTATCGATTATAGTTACAATGAATAATTAATAATATAAAAAAATTAAAATAAATAATTATCAGTCCTATTTTTCAAACTAAGAAAAAATTACTCATTTATTATTCATATAATATATAATATAACAATTGAAAATTAAAACTCAAATCAAGTTGAACATAAAAAAACTATAAAGTTTAAACTATAAAGATTTACCTCAAACTTGTACGTAATATTTCTCTATGATATGGAAAAGTTTGATATATTAATAGAAGTTGAGTAGGTATTAGAGGATAAATGAGATTATTTATTCAATTTGGTTAGGAATTTGAGTAGATGACAGAGATTGAATGAAATGAGGTAATGTGCGTATGTTAATTTGTGTAGATAATGGAGGGTGAATGAGATTGTGAGACTGTGACTGACATTTATTCTGATATAGGTGAATGAGATTGTGGGATTGTGAATGAGATTTATTATGATATGGAGATTTATTTTAATATAGGCGAATGAGATTGTGAAACTGAGATTTATTTTGTTATAGAGATTTATTCTTATATAGGTGAATGAGATTGTGAGACTGTTAATGAGATTTATTCTGGTATATTTATTGAATTTGAGTAGATATTAGAGGATGGATGTAATAGATTTAGATATATTTATTAAATTTTTGTAAATAGTAGAAGATGAATGGAATTGATTAAACATATTTTTAATTGATAATTTTTTTATATTAATATATGTGAATTTATCATTATATTTCTAATTTTTTTTTTAAATTTGGGGGGCCAGTGCCCCTCTTGACCCGTGTAGGTACGTCTCTGATCATATTTGTATGATTTCAGTTTTCTATGCCTGTAAATTTACCTCGTGTTGAGATCTAAGAAGTTCACGAGAACATTTGCTCTTCACTTTTCTACACATTTTTAATAATACATTTCAGAACACCTTTTAATCTAATAGTAATAGATACATTTAAATCTAATTAACACCTTTTAAGGTGACTTTTAATTCCATTTACTTTAAAAATTCCAACTCTTTTTTTTTGCTACAACTTTTATTATAGTAAAATATGCTATTGTAAATAAACATTTTTGTTGTAGCAATTGGATTGGAATGTTGAGTCTTATTTAATTAGATCTATTTACATTGGGTATTTGTATTAATTCGATCTCTCAAATTTTACTCATCCCCTTATGTCTTATGTGTAAAATTTATGTGTACTTGTTGCACAAGCAACCCACAAGTCAGGTTCGGGTTTAGGTCGACTTAGATCCGCGCATTTTTTTGGCCCTAAACTTTATATTATGTTAATCATACATTTATATTATATTAGTTATATTTTTATATCCAAATATCATAACCTTATTGTAATACTTTAACTTCAAAAAAAAACCGCTGACTTTTATACTATATTAGTCGTACCTTTTTTTTTTACCAAAAAAACACCTTACGGGTTGGGGGTTTAAGCAGACCCCCAACCTGTATATAAACCAACCTCAAAGTATACATCGTCAAGTAAAAAATAAAAGAAAGAAAAAACAAAGAGCATAAAATGACCAAAACAGGTGGCCAGAAACAACTGCAGACACAAGACAGGACTAAAAACTAAACAAGGAAAAATAATCCATCCTAAGAAAGAACAAGAAAAGGAAAAAAGGTGCATCAAAAAAGAACACCACCACGATCTACACGGAACGATGACCATTCCAACTGATCAAATCTGGATAACACCTGGACCCGTCGAGGCAAAGCATCAGGGGGAATCCTCCAGCTAACTCAGTCTGACACCCTAAGTTGGCCAGGTAATCAGCAACCGCATTCCCCTCTCGAAGAATGTGAGACACCTGAAACTCCAAGGAAGAGAGGAGGTTCCGGATGTAAGTGAGGGACTCCTAAAAACGCCAATGTCCTGTATCCGAGTGCGAAAGAAGCTGAACCACCAAGATAACATCCAGCTCAATCCACACTCGGGGAAATCCAAGCCTTCTAACATGAAAGAGACCTCTCTGAAGCGCCGAAAGCTTCACCGCCAGACTCTCAGTCATCGATCCTTGCTCATAGAAAGCAAAGACAACCTCGCCTCCATGATCATGAATCACTCCACCAATCCCGAACACCATCGAAGTCGCCCTAAATGCTCCATCAGTGTTCAGCTTCACCCAACCTAGGTTAGGTGGTCGCCAAACAATTGGAGGTATAGGAGGCCGGGGGGTCTGAAATGATAATAAAGGCCCAAAGAAGCCGCCACATGCAGAACACCCCCCAGCTCTCCCTGCTGAGAAGCCTGCTGTGATGAAGAACTTGAACCTGTCTCATGACCCGAAAAATGATCGAGTCCGCACGAATTGATAACCGTCGGTGCTTGCTATCATTTCTGTTAGGATTTCAATGTTTAGATTTTGATGAGACAAACCAAATATGTAATAGGAAGTTTTAAGTACCCCATTTTTCACATTGTTTAAGTGAATGAATAGACTAGAATTGAGTCTTGCGTTAAGTGTTAAAATGAATGATAAAAAGGATAAACCTACATTGAAGCTTTAAGGGAAGTCATCACTGCAAGAAGGCAGGATACAGTATCGCTGCAAAAAGATAAAGATACTGCATAGTTGCAAGAAAAGGATACAGGAGTACTGCTAGAAAGAAGTTACAGCAGCACTGCCAGAAGATACTGCAACCAGGTCTAAGTTACTGCAGCACTGAAAGAAAGGATCAGCTGTACGAAGACCTAGGATACAATGCAGAACTTACAGTACAGCTAAGTCATTCAGCGCCATCTACAAAACAAAGAATCCTGTAAATCCTAAAAAGGATAAATGCAGTACGAGGAACGGAGATTCAAGCAAGAATAAATAGAGCTATTCAAGAAAAGGTCAAAGTAGCAGACACGGAGCCAATAAGAAGATGCCACATGGACTGACACGCTGCAGAAAGTTGCGAGCCGCAACTGCCGCATTAAATGCTCCGAAAGAGAAAGTCAAGTCGCATTAAATGTGAACCATACTTTGGTCAGACTACTCCAAATTCAAAAGAGGGATGTCTCCTTCAACGGACATCTTCTCCTACAAGTATAAATAAAGGTTGAGGAGCACTGAAGCTGGTAACTGTTACTAAAACCATTACTGAGACCTAAAAGTTATTCGCAAAATACTCAAAGCTTACAAGATTCGAGCATTCAAGATTACAATCAGTATCAGTCACTCAACCTACCGAAGTGAAGCAAGTTCAAGCTGAAAGTCTCCTTACGGATTCAGAAGCTCACTTCGAAGCACAAGTTGAAAAAAAACTTTTTATCCTTTTAACCTTGTTGCTGTGTGCTTAGGTTGTTTTAGTGGTGTCAAGCAGTTGATAGGAGAGATCCTTGCTGTTTGTTTAGTTGTCTAAAGTTAGGCAGCTTCCCTATGTGGGAGTGTGGAACCCTGTGTGGGTTAGCCTTTGAAATTTGCAGTTGCTGTGTGTACGCTAGACTTCAGTAGGTAGTTTATTTGTAAAGTTGATAGATTGTTAGGAGGGTCCTGTAAATCAATCTTGCTTAACAAAGTTCCTGCTCGAGGAGCTGTAGAGTGGACGTAGAAGGATTACACCACCTTCGAACCACTATAAGCCATAAGTGTTTTCAATTGCTTTATTTATCTGTGCGTTTATCTTCTGCATTATTATCTGTCTATCATCTTAAAACGTTTTGAAAGAAGCATTCTTGAGAGAAACAACCTTGTGTTTAAAAGTTTATTTCCGCTGCGTATAAAACTCCAGGTTACAGCGTACAGCATTGTTTCCTAGCGCTGCAAGCAGTAACCATCTAACGCTGCAAGCTCAAGTAACTTGCAGTGCAGAACGGTTTGTTTTAAAGATTTTGAAAATTGACCAAGGTTCATTCACCCCACCTCTGAACCTCGGACACCACTTGGGACCAACAAGTGGTATCAGAGCGAGTTGGGTTAAAAGCCAACTTATCTAGTCACCTACCCAGATCCACCCTTGTCTTGCTGTTTTCTCTGCATAAAACTCATTCTTCAAGCATATTATGGATTCCTCCAATCACAAACTACCTATGTTTTCCATAGAGGAATATGACGATTGAAAGATAAAAATGCAGGCACACCTTTCAGCCATGAACGATGAGATGTGGACGGTCATAACCGAAGGACCAATAATCCCCATGAAGGTGAATCCAATGTATGGGAGAGACCATGCGGAAGGAGAGCAGCCACCACCTAACTTCCTGATCAAACCACGTCAAGAGTGGGGAAATGAAGACAGGAAGAGAGCCAACCTCGATAATGTGGCAAAGAATGCTCTATTTATTACTTTGGATAAAGACATATTTAGCAAAGTGAAAACTTGCTCAACATCCAAAGAAATATGAGAAAAGTTGGAGCAAATCTGTGAAGGAACTGAGCTCACAAAAGACAACAAAATCTCCAACGCGACCCAACTATTCGAGCTCTTCGAGATGCAGAATGAAGAGACTCTTGAGCAACTAGATTTGAGATTCACATCAATAGTGAATGAACTAGAAGCTCTGGGCAAACACTACACACAGAAAGAGAAAAACATGAAGGTGTTAAGAGCCCTACCTGCGGAGTGGGATAGTAAGACCACTGCCATAAGAGTATCTATGGACCTGAAGTCCATGAGCACATTCGACCTATTCTCCGACCTAAAAGCATTCGAGTATGACATCAATAGAAGGAGAAAAGAGTCAGATGAGTCAAGCTCCAAAGTTACAACACTGACGGCCAGAGGAACCAAAGATGCAGCAACCACTAGTTGCAGTAAACAGAATTAGGATACAGCAGAAGTTGCTGAAGAGGATATGACGCTTCTCCTAAAGAAATTCAGGAGATTTATAAAAAACAACAACACCAACCTCAACAAGAAGAATGACTTTAGAAGAAGTCATCCACCTCCTCAGGTATCCTCTACTCCACAATCAAATCCAAGCAATGTTGACCTGTGTTACAACTGCAGGAAACCAGGGCACTATACAAGGAATTGACGGTATCCAACCTTGCACAAATATCCAGAAGGAGAAAGAGAGCAGATAAGAGATAAAAGAAGAGAGGAAAGACACAAGCTTCGAGCTCTCATAGGAGAAATGGAAAAGGCCAAGGATGCAGTAGTTCCGAAGGAAGTACTGAAAGCTGCAGAATCCTCTAGCAGTGATACTGAAACCTCATTCTCTAATGAAGAAGCGCTGGTATGCCTGATGGCTAAAGATGGCGAGGACAGCGAAGAAGATGAGGTAATCTACCAACCGTTGTCCATACCAGAAAGTGAGGAGCTGAATATGATCCACTCCTTGAAAAGGATCATGAGTGACTTTGAGCAGATCAACTCAATTCATGAGGAACTGAATGTTGAGAATGAAAACCTAAGAATCGATAATGAGATCCTCAAGAGCAAAAATATCGATATTGCCAAAATGCTCGCTGCACGAGAGTCTGATAACTCAAAGTGTAGTAAGCTGCAACAAGAGATCTCTAGATTAAATCTGCTGGTCACCAAGCTAAAATTTGAGAAGGAAAGTTTGCAGTTCACGATAAGCGCTTTCATTAAATCATCAAAGGACGCAAGAGATTGCATAAATCAGAACAGAAACCCTTTTGAAAAATCGGGTATAGGTTACAGCAATCATACCTCTCAGAATACAGCAAGTACATCCAAAGCTGTAAATTTTGTTCAAGCTGGAACTCCAATGGAGAAAGAGTTACTCTGTGACTCTGTAAAGATAGTGAACAAAACAGCAATGATAGATAAGGGGAAGAAACCTCAATGCTCAACTGCAGGAAGTAAGCCTGCATCTAAGAATTGGCTGCAGCAGAAGCCATCTGCTGCATGCAGCAAGAGGATGCAGCAACCAACAAAGTTGCAGCATAGAAGAAACTTTCCCACCTATACTGAGACTTACATGTCTAAACTTCAAAGAGGATATACTCTAGGAAAGTATGGTGGAAGACCGCACTACAAAAGTGATGGTATCACACACATTGTTAATGCACATTCTTTTAACAAGCAGTTTTACAAGACAACTGCATACAGCTCGAGAACCAACAAATCTTACAGTAAAACAGTGACTGTTAAGAAAGTTTGGGTTCCCAAAGTAACTAACCCCAAAGGACCCGTACAGATATGGATACTTAACTCTGTTTGAAATTGTTACAGGTTACAGTGCCAGGGTGCAGCAGCGATGTATGGTATATCGACAGCGCCTGCTCAAGGCACATGACAGGCAGTAAAGACACGTTAAGAGACTTCCAAGAATGTAAAAGACCCAAAGTCATCTTTGGAGATGATTCCAAAGGAAGCACAAAAGGAATTGGATGTCTAGTCAAATGAAAAATAAAGATCGAGGATGTATCCTATGTAAAGGGGCTTAGATACAATCTTCTAAGCATAAGTCAATTCTGTGACAAAGGATACACAGTGGAATTCAACCTCAACAAATGCTTAATCAAGGACAGCACCATGAATGAAGTAAAACTTACAGGAACGAGGAGAGGAAATATCTACCTAGCAGATTGGAACTCCTCTACACAATCAACATGCTTCATTGTGAAAAGTCCACCAGAGCTGAGCTGGCTATGACATAAGAGGTTAAGCCATCTGAACTTCAAAACTATCAACAAGCTAGCAAGAAAAGGCCTCGTGAGAGGTTTACCAGACGTAGCATACAAAAGGGAGAATGTCTGTGGAGCATGTCAAAAAGGAAAGCAAGTTAAAAGCTCATTCAAAGAAAAAACTCAGAAATCATCTCACAGAATTCTAGACCTTCTACACATAGACCTTTTTAGACCAGTAGATCCAGTAAGCTTGAGTGGGAAGAAGTACTCCCTAATAGTAGTAGATGACTACTCCAGATACACATGGATGATCTTTCTTGCAAAGAAGTCAGAAACTCAAGAGAAGCTATCTGGTCTCATGAAGAAGATTCAGAATGAAAAGAGCTTAAGCATAGTGAAGATAAGATCAGACGGAGGAACTGAGTTCATGAATAAATTTATAGAGAAATTATGTTCTGATAATGACATTCGTCATGAATACTCTGCTGCAAGAACACCGCAACAAAATGATATTGCTGAAAGAAGGAATAGAACCCTCAAAGAAGCAGCAAGGACAATGATAGCAGAAGCAGAAGTACCCAAGAGCTTTTGGGCTGAAGCTACCAACACTGCATGCTACACGTAGAACAGATGTCTAATTATCAAGGATCTTGACAAAACGCCTTATGAAATATGGAATGGTCATACACCAAATATCTCTTATCTGCATATCTTTGGATGCAGGTGTTATATTCTCAACAATGGAAAAGAACATCTGAAAACTTTCGATGCTAAATCAGACGAAGGAGTATTTCTAGGATACTCTGCTGTAAGTAGAGCTTTCAGAGTTTTTAACAAGAGAACCCTCGTGGTAGAAGAATCTATTCATATGGTGTTTGATGAACCACATTGTGACAAAAAGAAGATGGAAGAACCACCTGAAGAGACCGCTCCAAAGAAAGAGAAAGTTGTACCTTATATAGAAGGAGTTCTGCCTACAGGAGAAGAAAATGATGAAGAAGCTGCAACCGAGGATGCAGCAAATATTCTTACAGCAGCAGAACCTCCTGCAATACAGCAACAAGATGAGTAAGCTACACCAATTCATGTCTTTGAGCCAGATAGGACATGGCTAAGGAATCATCCAAGAGATCTTATAATAGGAGATTCATCCATCGGTGTAAGAACAAGAAGATCCATCCCACATGAAGCAATGTTTGCATGCTTTATATCTCAGTCAGAACTTAAAAATGTTGAAGAAGCACTACAAGATAGCAACTGGGTTCAGGCCATGCAAGAAGAGCTGAACGGATTTGAGAGAAATCAAGTATGGCAAATAGTTGCAAGACCAAATCATCAAGGTGTAATTAGAACAAAGTGGGTGTTCAAGAACAAGCTAGATGAGTCTGGAGTTGTTGTTAGAAACAAGGCAAGATTAGTGGCTAAATGATACTGTCAGAAAGAATGAATTGATTTTGATGAGACTTTTGCTCCAGTGGCAAGGTTGGAAGCTATAAGGATTTTTCTAGCCTATGCAGCACATATGAATTTCAATGTCTATCAAATGGATGTTAAAAGCGCATTCCTGAATGGTCTTCTTATAGAGGAAGTATATGTTGAACAACCTCCGGGCTTTGAAGATCAAGGAGAAGAGAAGGTGTTTCGGTTACAAAAGGCTCTGTATAGACTTAAGCAAGCACCTAGAGCATGGTATGACACCTTATCTCTTTATCTTCTGGAAAATGGCTTCCAGAAAGGGACGATCGACAAGACGCTGTTTAGGATATAAGATGGAGAAAGTGTACTCTTAGTACAAATATATGTGGATGACATTATTTTCGGCTCCACAAACAAAGATCTATGTGAGAAATTCTCCAACCTGATGCAGTCAAAGTTCGAGATGAGTATGATGGGAGAATTAAGTTTCTTTCTTGGACTGCAAGTAAAACAGCTACCTACAGGAACCTTCATCAGTCAAGTCAAGTATATGAAGGAACTTATCAAGAAATTTGGCATGGAGAATGGAGCAGCAACGTCCGTTCCCATGTCCACATCCATAAGTCTTGACAAAGATGAAGAAGGTAAAGATGTTGATATAACCAAGTACAGACGACTCATTGGATCATTGCTGTATCTCACAGCAAGCAGGCCAGACATTATGTTTGCAGTAGGAGTCTGTGCAAGGTTCCAAGCAGCACCAAAGGAATCACATCTGTTAGCAGTAAAAAGAGTGATCAAATATCTGAAAGGAACTCAAGAAGTCGGCCTATGGTATCCTAAGGAAGGAGGATTCAGGCTTAAAGGCTATTCCGACTCAGATTATGCAGGCTGCAAGATTGATCGGAAGAGCACCAGTGGGACGTGTCAGTTTCTGGGAAACAGACTTGTCTCTTGGTTCTGCAAGAAGCAAACTTCTATCGCAACCTCTATAGCAGAAGCAGAGTATGTTGCAGCAGGAAGTTGCTGTGCGCAAATTCTATGGATACAGCAGCAACTAAGGGATTATGGAATTCAAGAGAAAGAGACTCCAATTCTTTGTGATAATACGAGTGCTATTGCAATAACACATAATCCTGTATTTCACTCAAGAACGAAGCACATTGATATACATCATCATTTTATAAGAGACCATGTTGAAAAAAAGGATATTGTGCTTCAGAAAGTTCACACAGATTTCCATCTTGCAGATATATTCACTAAGCCCTTAAGTGGATCAGGATTTTCTATGCTAAAGAGCGAGCTAGGAATTCTTAACTTATGAAGAGAAAAGGAAGATGCAAGAATCGAGGGGGAACCTTTGCATGCTTGTGAAAAGCAGTAAGAATGGTACTATAAGCTACGCGTCAATACAGCACTGGGTTCAGACAGCGCTGCATCTTATACTCTTACAGTACAGTAGAAATCAAGAATTCAAGCAGCACCAAGTTACAGCATTTATTTCAAAGAGAGTATTGATTACTCTGCAACCTCGTACTTGAAAATGCAGCAACCTTAAAAAGGCATTTATTTAGGCGGCAAATGACATGTCTTTCAGCATTTAATGCATGTCTGCGTGTGTCAGGAAGAGGAAAGGGCACAGTCAGACCCACGCGCCAGGTAATTATTAGCGATGATTTGACATCTCCACCTTTTTCCTAAACCACAAGATCAACTCCTTGATTAATCTCAACCGTCGATCTTACACACGTCCCTTGAGAACCGTCATAAACACCATAACCGTATCTTTTGAATTCATTATTCATCATTTTTCAAGGAGAGAAAACATTCTTCGCGAAAAACCCTCTAAGTCCAAATCTATGAATTTCTCTTTTTTTCTCTCTCATCAAATCTTCAATGGCTGCCCGACGTACCATTGTTCTGGATGGAAGGCTGATCAACCAAGAGCATGTCTATGCTTCAGGGCTGTATGACAACGCCCTTATCAAAAGGATTTTCGATGCTCTTCAACAGACCCAGATCCTAGGGCTGTTGACCACTATATATGCTGGCTTCTCTGTGGAGTCTGTACAGAGATTTTATACCTACGCTAGGCAGGCGGAGGAAAGGAACTGCATCCTGTTCAGGATGGATGCAGAAGATGAAGAACGATCCTTGACTATCAGGGACATCGCCACCACCTTCAGCATCTCCGCTGCAGGTCTTACCCTCAGTCAGTTGACAACATATGGGGAAGCATCGGCTCAAGAGATGTGGGATCTCTTTCGAGCAAGGGATGCAGGGGCTGAAATCAAGAGAAGCACCCCCAAGAAGCTCTTCAAACTGGAGTTTGAACTACTCCACGACATCTGTGCATACTCCATCGAAGGAAGGACCGGGAGTTATGACAAATGTACGGATCTCCGGTTCCGGATCATGTCTGCCATCATGGCCGGAGAAAATGTGAACTGGGCGAGGTTCATCATGAAGAGACTGTGGGAGGAAGTAGAGAAGATAACGGAGCGTCGGAGCTACGGTATCACTATCTATTCTCTGCTCTATAAGCTTGGCCTTCAACTTGCAGCACCCACCCCCATTCACATCGGGAAATATCTCGGGAAGAAGAAAAAGGGCAAGACCCAACCGAAAGCTGCAGGAGCAGGAGTTGCGAAGAAGAAAACCAAAGACAAAAAGAATGCAACTCTTACTCTGCAAGATGAAGCTGCAGGCAGCGGGGAGGAAGCCGACGCTCCAAGTCCTCTTCCTGTTATCAAGAGGAGTTCAGGGAAGGCTGTACCTGAACTTGAATCATCTTCCCCGGATGATGACGCACCCTTGGTGAGAAGGGCTCCACGCAGCAAGAAGGTTGCTGCTGCTGTTGTGGATGAGTCACATCAGCCCAGGGATAAAAAGGCTCTCCTTATTCCCAACCCTCTACACCTTCTATGGTTGTAGTTGACCCTGCGGATGAGTCACATCGGCTTCAAGAGCCACATCAGCATCGGGTCGAGCCAATTGAAGAAGTAGCTCGCCTACAAACAGAAGCTTCAGTGGTCGATCCTACCCTTCTAGTGGCTAGAAATATGGCTGTGGAGTACTCTCTCTGGAGAGAGATGAGGCTGGCTAAGGGGGAAATCCTGTTGAAGTTGAAGGATTTCCTGACAGTCGAGCAAGCTGTCCTGGAGTGGGCCAAATCAGAAGATATTCTAGCACTCCTACAACCTGACTTTGCAGCAAGAGTTCAAGAGCTCGAAGGATGCAGTGCTGCACAAGGAGCAAAGGACAAAGGAAAAGATAAAACTCTTACAGAATCCGACTCTGCAGAGCTGCCGATGAGAGCAGCAGTGGAAGACACACAGATCTTTCTTGCCCCGGCTGCGGAGGCTGTAAGAAGAGACGATGACGTCGCGTTTGCTCGAGAGCAAATCGACACCTTGGGAGTGGAGCAAGCTAAAGAAGCTATGCTGCAACAGGCGCTGCAACAAAGTATGAAGGAAACCAGAATGCAGCGCACTCCAAGGAGAATGCGGGGAGAAGGAAGTTCAAGCCAGCATCCCATGAACTCCCCTGCATACGACCAATTAGTTGAAGGTCTCTCCACGATCATCTCTCTCGATTCTCTGGAGGAGGAGACTCAACTTTTGGATTATGGTGATTTCCCAGCTCGTGAAGATGAAGATGCTGCGTTTGCAGACTCTCAGGGGGAACCATTAGCCATAATCAGAGATGTCATCTCAGACATCTTTGAGATTGCCGATGAAGCATCTACGGAGGAGGTTGCAGAGGCGGTACTTCCTGTACTGGCCACGACAGCAGTACAGCAAGCGACCACCCTTCAAGAAATAGCAGCTGAAGAGTCAAGCAGGGTGGAAACTGAGATTCTTGCAGCAGTGGAGCATACAGTGCTGAAAGCTGTGAACGCTGCAGGAAGCCAAGCAGAGCTGCAAGAACCCATTCTTACAGCAGAGACTGTCGAAGTAGTTTCAGGACCGGCCGAGGAGACGGGGTCCTTGGAAAAGACCTCAGGGGAGGATGTTGTTCTGACAACACTCTCTGAGGGTGAGAAGACCTCATGTGGGGAGGCTGTTCAGACAGTACCCACTGAGGATATTGAAGTTGAAGCTGAGGTAACCTCAGTACAGCTAGAGACACCTCGAGAGGAGGTTGATGCTGCAGCTGCTGCATGCTCTCAAAAACCTTCCAAGGTTACAACAACAGAGGTTACTATGGAAGCTGAGGTTTCTCATGCCGACTTCGCAAGGATGATAAAGGAAAGCAACATAGCTGTTCATGGGCCAAAATCTGGCGGAGCTGATCCTGTTCAAATCTCATCCGGTGAAGAAGAGGCAGATGAAGAAGAAGAAGAAGAGCACCCATCCTCAAGCTCTACAAGCTCACAAACTGGAAACCATGAGGATGAGGTTGCTATTGAAGTTCCGAGGCAGGATGCAGCACCAATATGTCAAGTAGTTATTCCATTTGCTGCATCCACTTCTACCTCGACGAGAAGGAATTCGGGACTGACCCCTGATGAATCAATCAACCGAGTTGAAGCTGCTGTTAGACACCTGCTGCATGCTCTCCAAGAGCATGAGTCTACCATGCGCAACAGTTTCAGGGTCACTGCCCAATTCCATACTAAAATCATGACAGGTTTCAAGAAGGACCTGGAAGTACTGCCGGAGATGATCAAGAGAACTCTTAGTGATCATTCCAACAAGCTGTACTGGGAACGGGTCAGGATGGAGAAGGAGCTAAAGGTTGAAGCTGCGCTAACACGCCAGGAGATCAGGGTGTGCAAGCGTTATGCTGAGAGTGCCTCTGATAGGCTAAACACTCACTCCACAGTCTTGGAAACACTTCTGGATCGCGTAAGCGATCAATCTCAAAAAACCAGAAGTGTGGACGACCGTTTGGGGAACCTGGAGCTAATTGTGGGAGAACTGAGGGACATCATGGTCCGAGCTTTCCCTCAGCATGTTGATGCTCCAGCGGCCGCCCCAGAACCGACCCGTCACCCACGTTGCAAGGTGGTCCCAGCTGCCCCTGCTCAGCCCTCGGCATTTGATGATGCCAAAAAGGGGGAAGGAGTAGAAGATAGATACAGGAGCAAAGGGGCTGCTGAAGAAGAAGAAGATGATGATGACCAGCAACCTCTCAGCAGGAGGAGAAGAAGGTCTGGATCATCCGCTGCTGCTGACATCCCCTCTCCGAAAAGATGGAGAAGAGATGATGATGGAGCTGGAGGTGCTGGTGCAGCTGCTGGAAGAAGACCGGCTGCAGGCGCTGCACACTGCAGAGCTGCAAGCAAGGATGCAACGCCTCCCTCCTATCATTCAAAGAGAAGGGATGACAGCCAGCAGCAAGGCTCAAGGAAGAGGATGAGCGGGGATGAGTTTGAGAGTCATAGGCGCCAAAGAGAAGAAGATGTAGATCCTAATGCCTGGATTCAAAGACTCGGTGTAATTGGTGATAGAAGAATTATTCCAGATCACTTCTACCAATTCCCCCCTCAAGAAATTCCTCATCTTGATACAGAAAATATCTCCGCTGAAGTGTCCGTCATGATGGATCAAAGGCCTGAAGGAGAAAACATGGCTTGGAGATTTGACATCTTTAAGGAGGTCAGACTACCTTATGACATGAATCCATCATTTGAGGCGATTACCATTTTCAAACATTCAGAGTACCTCAGACACTTCAGAAAACTATGCAGAAAAGGTAAATTCAGCAGGTATCAGACTTGCAAGACTGCATTAAGGAGATATGAACAGCTTGCTCGGGAAGGAAGCCTTGAAATTCAAGAATTTTACATCAACCGAGTAAATGAAGGGCTGATTGTACCATTCTATGAGGACTTCTGGCTTAGGTGGATTCAAATCCCTGTGATCATGCACAAGCTACAAGAGTCCTATCAAGAGTCCATCAGGGACTGGTGGAAAGGATCAAGAGGAAGGGAAGGCCTTGAAAGATTTGCTGAAAGAAGACCCAAAGAACCGCCAAGTAAAAGGTCCATGTTTCAGTAAATTATATATACCCTCTTGTGATCCATGTTGTAAATCTTCTACCTTGTAAAAATTTCTCTCTGTCAATGAAGAAATTTTTCTTTCTATTCAGACCAAGTTCAATCCTTATGAACTCATGCATGCTGTTTATATTTTCCTGTTAATATATGTTGAAAGAATAGCAAGATGCATCCCTGATGAATCCAGGATTAGATTTAATTTTATTAAGCTGTTCAAGCATGTAATCCTGATAATCCATATGAGTTAATGTAGAATAAAACTTCTTCATGAACGAAATAATATAAAGGTTTTGTCATCATAAAAAGGGGGAAATTGTTAGTATTTCAATGTTTAGATTTTGATGAGACAAACCAAATATGTAATAGGAAGTTTTAAGTACCCCATTTTTCACATTGTTTAAGTGAATGAATAGACTAGAATTGAGTCTTGCGTTAAGTGTTAAAATGGAGGATAAAAAGAATAAAGCTACATCGAAGCTTTAAGGGAAGTTATCACTGCAAGAAGGCAGGATACAGTATCGCTGTAAGAAGATAAGGATACAGCATAGCTGCAAGAAAAGGATACAGGAGTACTGCTAGAAAGAAGTTACAGCAGCACTGCCAGAAGATACTGCAACCAAGTCCAAGTTACTGCAGCACTGAAAGAAAGGATCAGCTGCACAAAGACCTAGGATACAGCGCAGAACTTACAGTACATCTAAGTCATTCAGCACCATCTACAAAACAAAGTATCCTGCAAATCCTAGAAAGGATAAATGCAGTACGAGGAACGAAGATTCAAGCAAGAATAAATAGAGCTGTTCAAGAAAAGGTCAAAGTAGCAGACACGGAGCCAATAAGAAGATGCCACATGGACTGACGCGCTGCAGAAAGCTGCGAGCCGCAACTACCGCATTAAATGCTCCAAAAGAGAAAGTCAAGTCGCATTAAATGCGAACCATACTTTGGTCAGACTACTCCAAATTCAAAAGAGGGATGTCTCCTTCAACGGACATTTTCTCCTACAAGTATAAATAAAGGTTGAGGAGCACTAAAGCTGGTAACTGTTACTGAAACCATTACTGAGACCTAAAAGTCATTCGCGAAATACTCAAAGCTTACAAGATTCGAGCATTCAAGATTACAATCAGTATCAGTCACTCAACCTACCGAAGTGAAGCAAGTTCAAGCTGAAAGTCTCCTTACGGATTCAGAAGCTCACTTCGAAACACAAGTTGAAGAAAAACCTTTTATCCTTTTAACCTTGTTGCTGTGTGCTTAGGTTGTTTTAGTGGTGTCAAGCAGTTGATAGGAGAGATCCTTGCTGTTTGTTTAGTTGTCTTGAGTTAGGCAGCTTCCCTGTATGGGTTAGCCTTTGAAGTTTGCAGTTGCTGTGTGTACGCTGGACTTCTGTAGGTAGTTTCTTTGTAAAGTTGATAGATTGTTAGGAGGGTCCTGTAAATCAATCTTGCTTAATAAAGTTCCTACTCGAGGAGCAGTAGAGTGGACGTAGAAGGATTACACTACCTTCAAACCACTATAAGCCATAAGTGTTTATTGCTTTATTTATCTGTGCACTTATCTTCTGCATTATTATTTGTCTCTCATCATAAAACGTTTTGAAAGAAGCATTTTGAGAAAAACAGCCTTGCGTTTAAAAAGTTTATTTCCACTGCGTATAAAACTCCAGGTTACAGCGTGCAGCACTGTTTCCTAGCGCTGCAAGCAGTAACCATCTAACGCTGCAAGCTCAAGTAACTTGCAGTGCAGAACGGTTTGTTTTAAAGATTTTGAAAATTGACCAAGGTTCATTCACTCCCTCTCTGAACCTCGGACACCACTTGGGACCAACAATTTCTTGCAGTGTAAAGGAACCACATGATCAAGCAAGGGATCACTATCGCGATGTCTGTGCATACTAGAGGAAAAATGCCTCCAGTAATGCAATATATGAGGAGTGTGCACAGTATGTGGAGGTGCCAAACCAAACATATCATAAAAATGCTCCCAAACTCTCATCGCAGTACGACTTGAGTAGAAGACATGCATAACAGACTCTATATCAGAGGACCTCCCAGATGACTGACTCGGAAGAGAAAGATACGGACAATAAAGACACTTCGAAGCTAAGAAAATGCCACGAGCCTGAAGCGTACAGTCAATCAAAAGACGATCTAAGACAAGTCGCCTAAAAAGATAGAGATGGTAGGGGTAAGGCAAGATGTTCGATTAATCATACCTTTATGTAATACTTTAACTCTAAAAAAAATCCTAATTTCAGCACAATTTGTACATGTTAATTTTAAATTTGGTCCTAAAATTTTTTCCATTTTTGACAACTAAGTATACATTTTCCAATTTTGGCCCTGTTTGTTTCAAACTTTTTCCAATTTTAGTCAATTTTTTTAATTTTGGACATGTATGTTTCAATTTTTTCTAATTTAAATCCAATTTTGATCGGAATTCCCAAAATCGTCGATGCTACGTGAGATTTTTTGACGACCATCCGACCAAAATTGGATTAAAATTGAAAAAAATCGAAACATACAAGACCAAGATTGGTAAATTTGACTAAAATTGGAAAAAATTGAAACATATAAGACCAAAATTGAAAAACGTATATTTGGTTGTCCAAAAATGGAAAGAGTCTTACACACGACACAAATTGATATTAACCCTTACTTTATGTGATATTACTCATATGTTTATGTGATATTATTTATATTTTTATATTAACATAATCATACCTTTATGTAATATATAAATGTACAACTAACATAATTAAAAGATATGATTAACATAACTAAAAAATATGACTAATATAAGTAAAATGTATAAAAGGTATTAATAGTTGTCTAAAAATATGTTATGGTACACAAAAAGCTAGACTTAATTTCAAATCCCTAAACCCCCAAATTAACCTAAAAATCCTAAGTCCCAAATCAACCACCATTAGGGAACCAAGAGAATGAGGCTGGCATGCATTATTATTGTATTCTACTGTTAAATCCTCAATTGAAGAACGAATTGATGTCAAAAGATCGGATTTTCCAAATGGGTTTCTCTTTGGGGCTGCGACTTCTTTGCATCAAGTTCCTATTTTACTTTGTCGATCTTTTCACTTTCACTTTTAGTTTTTTTAGATTTTCAAGATTCTACTTCTTTTCTTTACAATTCTTTTTTTTTTGTTAATCTTAACTCTGTGCATTGTTTAGGTGGAAGGAGCAGTTCTTGAAGATAGTAAGAGCTTAAGCAACTGGGACGTTTTTATTCCATATTGAAGGTAATTCATCTTAGTGCTCTTAAAGCAATTATAAATTATTTTATAATTATTTATAAATGAGATATTTGTTTTGAAACTCATATTCTTAGTATATGCATTTCATGAATATCATAGAAAATCCCTAATTTGTTTAATGTAACCATAATCTTAGTATATAAGTGTTATTTATAAGATGATTAAAATTATGGGTAATAAATTTAAATTAAGATGAAATTAATTAAAATATGAGATCTTTAATTAAAATATCATTAATGCAACCCATAATATAAGATGTGACCGTCTTATTCGGACCGTCGATGTGGAGACATTAGGATGGAGACATTTATATATGATTTAATCATATAAGACACAGATCAATTTAATTTGTGTTTTTCCTACAAATTAAATCACAAGATGACCATATATGGATGAATCTTAATCCTAAGGGTATGTTTGTTTAGGGATTGAATAGTCAGGATTTAGGATATTAAAATCCCCAAAGTACGTTTGTTTTGAGACTTTAATTTGATTACAAAATCCCAACACAATCTTATCCTATTATTACTACCTATATCTACAACATATTTTGTAACCTATTTATTACCTAAAACCAATTATCTCTCACAATACAATCATTCACTCAATATCAAACTCATTTTTTCCAAATAAAATATTACATCAATCCACTTTTTTCCAACATTGATTTGACATCTACAGTATAATCCTACCCTACAAAATCTTCAAACAAACATATATTTCTTTTTCTCACCTTTACTTCAAAATTCAGGATTCCAAAGTCAAGATTTTCTCAATCCCACATAATCCCTAAACAAACATACCCTAAGTGATTATAGACTCCTATTTAGTTTGATGTTGTTGGTCCCAAGTGGTGTTCGAGGTTCAGAGGGGGTGAATGAACCTTGGTCGATTTTTGGAAATTCTTTTACAAATTTACTGTTCTGCAAGTTACTTGAACTTACAGTGTCAGTCAGTTACTGCTTACAACACTAGTTTGCAGTGCTGCTCACTGTAACTTAGAATTTTTATACGTAGTGGAAATAAACTTTAAACACAAGACTAGTTTTCTCAAATATGCTCCTTTTAAAGATGTTTTATGCTTATGACAAATAGATATAAAGAGAAAAGCACAGATATAAAAAGTAATAAAACACTTATGGTTTATAGTGGTTTGAAGATGGTGTAATCCTTCTACGTCCACTCTACTGCTACCTCGAGCAGGAACTTTATTAAGCAAGATTGAATTACAGGACACTCCTAACAATCTATCAACTCAACAAGCTAACACCTACTAGAATCCAGCGTACACACAACAACTGTAAGTTCTAAAGGCAAACCCACACAAGATTTCACACTCCCACACAGGGAAGCTGCCTATCTCCTAGACAACTTTACAAACAGTAAGGATTTCTCCTATCAACTGTTCGATACCTAAAACAACCTAAGTATACAGCAACAAGGTAAAAGTATATAAAGTATTTCTTCAACTGGTGTGGTGAAGTGAGCTTCTGAATCATTTAGAGGATCTTTCAGTTTGAGCTTAGTTCACTTCACTAAGGTCGAGTGACTGAAACTGTAGAAATTCTTAAGAGAATAAAGTTTTGAATGTTTGAACTTTTAGTGTTAATGTTTCAGTAGTCAGCTTCAGGGTTGCTCGTCCTCTATTTATACTTATGAAAGATATCCGTTGAAGAGGATATCTCTCATTTGAAATTAAGTGTACTTGATTAAAGACATGTCTTGCATTTAATGGACCTTGACTTTTCTTCCAGAGCATTTAATGTAGTGGTTGTGGCTTGTAGCTTTCTGCAGCGCGTCAGTCCACGTGTCGTCTTGGCACTGGCTCCATGAAATTTTGATCTTCTCTGGAACGGCTCTATTTATTCTTGTTTGGTTCTTCGTTCCTCGTACTGCATTTATCCTTCCTCGAATTGCAGGATACTTGTTTTGTTTGTCTTAAACGCGGTAGGCTGATTGTTCAGTAAGTTTCGTGCTGTATCCTAGGTCTTCTTGCAGTTGTTCGTTCTTTACAGCGCTGCTGTAACTTGACCTTCTTGCAGTAGCTTCAAACAACACTGCTGTATCTTTTCTTGCAGTGAACCTGTAGCCTTTTCTTGTAGTGTCACTGCTTGCCGTTCTTACATACTTGCTGCATTGCTGTATCTGCTTCTTACAGCAGCTTTATTCTTAAGTTCTCGATGCAGCACAGTCCATTATAATTCCTCAATTTTTCAGCACCTATAACTAGATTCAATCCTAGTCTATGTTTTCACTTAAACATCGTGAAAAATAAAGTACTCAAACTTCCTATTACATATATGGTTTGTCTTATCAAAATCTATACACTAAAATCCCAACAGATGTGATTCTTAATTTGCTTGTTTCTGTTTGTCAATGTACTTTCACAATACTTGCATTTTACATTCACATAGAATTAAATGGCTAGCAATATAAATTCATAGATATGGAATTCATTCCTTCTTACGGGAAGTAGAAAGATAATTCTCTCATTTGTTAATTTTGGAAATGAATTATTTGAGACCTCTAATTTATAATTGGAATATAAATTAACCATTAATTAGTAAATTAATGGTAAATGAGGAAAAAACAAGTAATTGAAGAGGTTTACGGACAATACCTACTTTAATTAAGAATTGTCTATGGAGGATTAATCTATATGTAATGGTTATATCAGTGGACCACTCAATTTCAAAGAGTAAAATATTCTATAATCGTAAGAGTGCATGCAATTTCGTATTTTTAGTGGGGTAATAACAAAATTAATAAGTTGAATGAATTAATTAAAGAGTTTAATTGTTCATTCAATTTATTTAAGCTTATGATTATGGGTTCATGGTCCCCGGTTCGCCTTTCTAAGTAAAACGAGTTAAATATAATATTATATATTTTTAATGATTTACGGAAAATAGTTTTCCATGTGATTTGGACAATTATATAAATATCATTTAATTTTAGGAATATTTGATATTCTACCGTGATGACTGTATTAGAAATAAATATTTTGATATTTATTTTTTATATTAATATAATCAATAAAGTTGATATTATAAGATAATATCAACTCTAATTATATTAAGATTAGGACTCTTTATTAATTGACGGGATTTGGAATCCTAGTTGGATAAGGACTAATTAGATTAAGATTGTGAATCTTAATAAGATTAGATTTGGAGAAGGACTAACTAGATTAAGATGATGAATCTTAATAAGATCGAATCGGAAGATTGTGGTGTCTTCAACAATTCATGGATTTAATCGTTGGATATCAATCAAAGCAAAAAAGAAAAGAAAATCATAAAAAGTATATTTCTTTTCGCTTCTTTAGATTTAACTAAATTTAATATTTATGATTTATTTTTATATCTGAAATAATGATTTTTGAAATTCATCGTTTCCGCTACCGTTCGATTAGATCGAAAATATGAATTTTATTCAACCCGAATTCGATTTGGGACCCGTATAATTTCCAACAAATGGTATCAGAGCTATTTGGTCTTGATATAAGAAGTAGATCTGAAATATTGAATTTATTTAGGAGTGGGTTTAGGTCTTTACCTTTCCTATTTTGATATATGGATACATGGACATATTTGAATCGATGTTTTGAATTCGTTTTTGATAGGATCGATGTACACCCGAAATGTAAAGGGTATAAAAAATTGTAATAGTTACAGTATTTTCTCTAATAAAATCTGTTGTACACTCATTTTATAGGTATAGGAAAATCTTTGTAAATCACCGTTCCCTCCTTCTCCTGTTATTTATTTTTTGGATTGAAGGTGTAATTTAAGGCATCGATTCAAATGATCATTTTTATATGATGTGATGTGATATATATTAATTCCATGCATGTGGATACGTCATTCATGAACCCACTCCAAAGCATGTCATGCATCATGATGTAAAAATATATATTTGATATATATCTATGAGATAGATTGCAATTGATATAAAATATGTTTATATATTTTAAATTCGTATAAAAATGTTTTATGTTTTTTTGCACTAGAAAATGTAATAAAAATTGATTTTATACATTTTTTAATTTGATTAAGAGATTATATTTGAAAGTGTTAGATTGTTAAATTATAATTTTAATCAAATTATTCCAATATGATTGAATTTAAAATTGTTAAAATATATGACATTTAATAACTTAAAAATCTGAGAAATTTTTGTTATAAAATAGTGAGTGGGAGAAGGATTTATGACAATAAATCCTATAGCCTCCATTGTTGATAAAAAAAAAGTGAGGATTTAGTGGCGCCTCGCGACACTTTGATTTTATCCCCCTACGGATGACTTTCACTTGATTCAATAATCAAGGTTTAATCTTCGAAAGAATAGGTTTTTAAAATTTAATTCTTAATTGACCTACCCTACGACGACAATTTTGAATGAATTTTTAAAACCAAAATTGTGGGTCACACTCATGAGGATACAATCAAATTGTTTGAAAGTATCTAGGTTAAATTAAAAGGTGATTAGTCAATAAATGAAGGTATGAGATGTCTCGATTATTTATTTGTTAATCTAAGATGGTCTTGATTTAATTATTATTCAATTTGACTTCCTTACGACGGCTTATTGAATGAGAGATTAAATTACCTTAGAATTTATAATATAATCTTTATTGCATCATGCATCATGTTTATGATTCCTAAATTGTATGTTATATGATGTTCGTTTGTTAATTTATGTCGCTTTATTATTTTTCAGCAATCATGTCTCGTCCTATGCTTACTCTGTTGAATGAAAAATTAACTGGAGAAAACTTTATTAAGTGGAAAAGTAACATTACCATTGCACTTGAATTTGAGAACCTCAAATTTGTTTTGGATGAGGATTGTCTTCCTGAACCCCCAACAAATACCACTCGTATTGTACGTGAGACAATATGCATGGATCATAGCCAACAATAAGACTCTCACCTACTTGTTAGCTTTCATGAACGATGTGCTTAGATTGAAACACGAGCATATAGAGACTGCTTATGAGATATTGGAGTCTCTGAAAGCTATGTTCAGTCAGTCTTCTGATCAATCGAGGCATGAGGCTGTGAAAATGGCTATAAATGCTAAGATGAAGAAAGATCAATCACTACGTGAACATGTTTTGAACATGATCAACTATTTTACTGAGATTAAGATCCATGGTGCGACTATTGATGATCGCACACAAGTGAGTATGGTTTTGGAATCACTCTCACCGGGTTTTTTTTTTAATTCAAGAGCAACTATCTTATGAATAAAATGTTTTATTTTTTGATTCAATTGCTTAATGAATTGCAAACCTTTGAGGCTATTTTCATTGGAAAAACCAAAGAGGGAGAGACAAATGTTGTCGAGAAAAAGTCATCTTCCTTTAAAAAAAAGAAAAAAAAGGGGAAAGAGGGTGAACCAAAACAAAAGAAGAGGAAAAACTCCAAAGAAAAGAAGAAATATTCCTCAAAGAAAGCAAAAGGAAAATGTTTCGACTGTGAAGTTGAGGGACATTGGAAGATAAATTGCCCCAAATACCTCACCGAACTAAAGGAGAAAAAGAAAGGTGAATTTGATTTACTTGTTCTTGAATCAAATTTAGGAGCTAAAGATTCTTCTACATGGGTAGTTGATTCGGGCGCTACTAATCATGTGTGTTCTTCTTGACAGAAGTTTAGTTCTTTTGAAGAGCTAGGCGAGGGGTAGTTTATAATGCAAGTAGGCAAAAGTATCGGTAGTTGTTAGACTTAATATTTGAAATAGGAATTTAGTTTTAATTAATGTTTATTTATTTCTCATCTTCGTAGAAATTTGATTTCTGTTTCAAAGTTGCATGAACAAATGTTTTTTTTAATGGTAATGAAATTATTATTTCTAGAAATGAATGTGAAATTTGTAATATTGTGTTGGAAAATGGACTCTATATAATAAGTTAAATGAATAACCATTGCTAAATACCGAAATCTTTAAAGTAGAACATCTCAAACCGAAAAGACAAAAGGTATCTCAAGATGATCAAACATATCTTTGACATCTAAGGTTAGAACATATTTCACTAGATAGGATAAATAGACTTGTAAATAATGGTCCTTTGAGAGAACTAAAAATTGGCACTCTTCCTGTTTGCGAATCCTGTTTAGAAGGAAAAATGACTAAGAGATATTTCTCTGCAAAGGGCATTAGAGGTAAAGAACCACTTGAACTGGTACATAGTGATGTTTGTGGTCCAATGACTACACAAGAAAAAAGGTGGTTTTGAGTACTTCGTCACATTTATTGATGACTACTCAAGATATAGATATATTTATCTTATGCATAGAAAATTCGAAACTTTTGGAAAGTTTAAGGAATTTCATGTTGAAGCTAAAAAGCAGCTAGGTAAATCTTTGAAGTGTCTTTGATCTGATTGGGGGGTGAGTACATTGATACTTAGTTCAAAGATTATTTGCTAGAACATGATATTTTATACCAACTCACGGCTCCTAGCACCCCTCAGCAAAACGATGTTGCTGAAAGGAGAAACTGTATTTTGCTTGATATGGTGAGGTCGATGATGAGCTACGCATCACTGTCAGATATGTTTTGGGGATATGCATTGCAAACAGCGGTAGTTTACATTTTGAATGTAGTTCCATCTAAATCAATCCAAAAGACACCACTAGAGTTGTGGAATGGACGTAAAGTGAGTTTGCATCATTTTTGCATATGGGGTTATCCAACATATGTGCTCAAAGAAAAGACTGGAAAGTTGCATCCACGTTCAGATGTGTATCTGTTTGTGGGATATCCTACTGGAACAAGGTGAAGTTTGTATTATGATCCATGAGAAAAGAAAGTGATAGTGTCAACTAATGCTATCTTTCTTGAAAACGATTATATGGAGAACTTCCATCCTCGAAGTAAAATTGTACTTGAGGAGTTACTTTCTGATGAGATGAGACCACCACCAACAAGAGTTGTGGAAGAAACTATTGATAATACCGATATACCTAATCAAAATGTCATGTCATCTCGATGCAATGAGAGGATTATTAAAAAACCAATCCACTATCATCAAAATGAATAGGCGAATATTGCCGTCTCCGATGGGATTAATGATGATCCATTAACATTTCAAAATGTAATGGAGAATTCTGATAAAGAGAGGTAGCTTGAGGCTATGAACCAAGACATGAAGTCAATATACTCTAACTCTATTTAGGTTCGTGTAGATCCACCTGAGGATGTGAAGCCCGTTGGGTGTAAATGAATTTATAAGAGAAATAGAGGTATATGTATGGGAAAGTAGAGACTTTCAAAGTAAGACTAGTGAGTAAGGGTTATACCCAAAAAGAGGGAGTCGACTATAAAGAGACTTTCTCACCCGTAGCAATGCTTAAATACATTCGCATACTACTTGTTGGAAAATGTATGATGTACTTGAAGATGACTAAAATAACAAATGGGAAAGTCGAGGCAAAAGTTAAACTTTTTCTCTGTAAGACGAAATTGCCCCGTATTCAGTGCTTTACGGTCTACGGCAAACGTCCGCAAGATACAATGACTTACTAACCCAAGGATCGCAGCACAACGACTCCAAAAGAATGCTTGAGAGACTACAATTGCTAGAATGCTAATAATGCAAGTTGTAGTGAAGTGAATGAAATTGTTGAATGTGGGGTCTATTTATAGAAGTAGAAGATGTGTGGTGTCTTTCCATAATATACACCTTTTAATTTGAAATGATGTTTTTTTTTCATAATTAGACATCTTTTTGTTTAAATTGAAGTCTTTTCACATTTAGACACCTTTTGGAATGAAATAAGGTGTCTCACAATGTTTTGAATTAGTTACATCCCTTTAAATTGGATTGCATCAATTCAATTCAAACTCACACATTTCCACAAATTCACACCTCTTCAAACTTTCACACCTTTTCAATTTAAGTTCCCAACTTCAAGTATTAATTTCCCATTCATCCGAAATTAGATTTGAGAAAATAAATACTCTAAATTTATCTACTCGAAACATAGATTTCAAATTTACAACTTATTTTTATTTCCAACAAACGAATCATCATGAAATAATTGGTCAAAGATTGATCAACACCAATTTTTCAAAACCAATTTCCAACAATCCCCCACATGAATGAAAAATATTGCATATGCGAATGCAGACACTTTAGAAAGTTCCGGCGAGCTCTTATTACATCAGGATAGGTAGCTTCCGGTATTGAACTTTCTTAGTAAGATGCTATCGGATTTACTCGCTGCTTGGTGAACGTGATATCTTGAACCGGTCAATTTTTTGTGTAAACTAAGATAATAACATTTATACAATAGCAGCTCTTAATATCTTTAGTTCTCACGTTGTGTCCATTTCGGCCCTGGACCATATCTTGGATTCATAAGTGATTAAATTGAAGCGACCAAACTTCTCACTTATATAGGTGATCTCGTATAAAGAGTATCCTGCAATACCCCACCACCTTTTAAAGGTATAGGAATCATTAAAAGCATAAAAGCTTACCCTCACCACACGTCAGCAGGTTAACACTTGGACAACTTCGAGAATGAGGCACTAGATAGGTTCCAAGTGCACATTTGAACCATCTATAACTTAGTTGTCTCATTGAACCAAGTTCATAGGATCTCCACTTATCATGATTGAGTTATCGCTATGAACATTCTTTAGTGTGTGAGTTTTAACCCCATTCCTCTTACTGCATTGTACAGTAGATCTCTATTTATACCTTTAGTTAATGGATCCGCTATATTTTCCTTTGACTTCACATAGTCAATGGAAATTATTTCATTAGAGATCAACCGTCTAACGGTATTATGTCTCCTCCGAATATGTCCAGACTTACCGTTATATATACAACTTTGTGCCCTCCCGATAGTTGACATACTATCACAATAAATCATAACATGAGACACTGGTTTATTCCAACATGGAATATCCTCTAAAAAGTTTCTAAGCGATTCAGCTTCTTCGCCAACCTTATCTAGTGCAATGAACTCAGACTCCATTATGGATCGAGCTATGCACGTTTGTTTAGAGGATTTCCAGGTCACGACTCCTCCACCTATAGTGAACACATAGCCACTAGTGGACTTCGAGTCTTTAGTGTATGATATCCAATTGGCACCACCGTAACCTTTTAGTTCAACAAGATATCTTATATAAAGTATGCCATGACTTAAAGTACGTTTCAAATACCTAAGTACTCTTGTCAAGCAGTTCAATGATCATTTTCTGGATTGCTCGTGAATCTACTAAGTTTGCTAACTGAATATGCAATATCAGGACATGTACAGTTCATAAGGTACATTAAACTGTCAATAATCCTTGCATACTTCAGTTGGGATACCGGGTCTCCTCTATTTTTGGCTAAGTGTAGAGTTAAGTCTACTGGAGTCTTAGCAAGAGGTAGGTCGTAGGCTTCAAATTTCTTGAGTACACTCTCAATGTAGTGAGATTGTAACAAGACAATTCCATCAGATGTCCTAGAGATCTTTATCCCTAGTATGACATCTGTCAGACCCATATCCTTCATGTCGAAGTTTTTCTTCAACATATTCTTAGTTTTCACGATCACATCATGATTGCTACCTATGATCAGCATGTCGTCTACATACAGACAAACGATTACATATTCATCTGGTGTGTCCTTAATGTATACACATTTATCACACTCGTTGATATGAAAACCATTTAACAGCATAATTCTGTCAAACTTTTCATGCCATTGTTTGGGTGTTTGCTTAAGCCCATATAAAGACTTGACAAGTTTGCATACTTTATGTTCTTGTCCTAGTGCAACAAACCCTTCAGGCTGTTCCATGTAAATCTTCTCTTCCAATTCCCCGTTTAGGAATGTTATTTTTACATCCATTTGATGTATGCCAAGATTATATAGTGCTGTAATAGCAATGAGTACTCTAATGGACGTAATCCTTGTAACTGGAGAGTATGTATCGAAAAAATTATATCCTTCTTTCTGTTTGAACCCCTTAGCTACCAAACGAGCTTTGTGCTTGTTGATTGATCCATCAGCTTTGTATATCCTTTTAAGGATCCATTTATATCCTAAAGGTTTATACCCCGGTGGGAGATCAACAATTTCCCACGTATGATTCTGCATGATGGACTCAATGTCACTATTGATAGCTTCTTTCCACAGAGGAGCATCTAGACTGGACAATGCCTCTTGAATTGTCCTAGGTTCATTATCTAACATGTATGTTAGAAAATATGGACCAAACATCTTGGCCACTTTGCTTCTTTGGCTGCCCCTCAGTTCCTCTTCAACATGAGGGGAACTTTGTACAGCTTCACAAGTTCTTTTATTCGAACTTATCTCTTTCCTTTCTTTGTTCGGAAAGACGTTCTCAAAGAATATTACATTCCTTGATTCTATGATCATTCATTCGTTTATGTCAGGAATGTCTGATTTGTGCACCAGAAATCGATAAACACTACTTTGATATGCATATCCAATGAAAATACAATCAATTATCTTGGATCCTATTCTAACCTGTTTAGGTTTAGGCACTTCGACCTTTGCTAGGCACCTCCACACTTTCAGAGAATTGTAGGAAGGTTGTTTTCCTTTTCGTAATTCATATGGAACCTTTTCTATTTTCTTGTGTGGCAATTTGTTGAAAATGTGATTAGCTGAAAGGATGGCTTCCCCCCACATGTTATGTGGTAAGCCAAAGCTTATCAACATAGCATTCATCATCTCTTTCAAAGTTCTATTTTTGCATTCTGCAACGCCATTAGACTGAGGTGAGTATGGAGCAGTCGTTTGGTGAATTATGTCATGTTCTGTGTAGAATTCTTCAAACGGAGCAACATATTGTCCCCCTCTGTTACTTCGAATCATTTTGATTTTCAAGCTAAGTTGATTCTCAACTTCATTCTTATAACTTTTAAAAGCTTCAAGAGCTTCGTCTTTCCCTTTCAAAAAATATACATAACAATATCTAGTGCAATCATCGATAAAAGTGACAAAATACTTTTTCCCACCTCTAGTTTGCACTAGTTTCATATCGCATATATCGGTATGAATAAGATCTAGAGGTTTAGTATTTCTTTCTACTAAATGAAAAGGTGTTTTGGCCATTTTTACCTCAACACAAATTTCACATTTGTTTTATGAATCGAAATCCATTGCAAGTAGTAAATTTAAACTTACTAATCTCTTTAGTTTGTTTAAATTTACATGTCCTAATCTATCATGCTATAAATTAGAACATTCAAGCAAGTAAGAAGAATTAATAACTTTATTATCACGCTTAATAGTTATTACATTCATCTTAAAGAGCCATTTCTCAGAGATATTGAATTTTCCTCAGTTAGGTTAGCCTAACCTCGATTGTCTTTCTTGGATTATCGACACTCCTTTGCTATCTGACCAGGTTTGTCGCAGTTGTAGCAGTTGCCTTTGAACGTTCTAGTTTTTTTCTGCTTTGGCTCCTACTGCTGCTTCAAGCCCGTCATCTTTCTCTTTTTGCTAGTACTTGCTTCTCAGCCAAGTTTGCTCTTATCTCCATAGATGTCTTGCCGCTCTTGACTTTAGATTTTCGGTTGTCTTCCTCAATCCTTAGTCTCACGATCAGGTCCTCAAGCCCCATTTCTTTTCGCTTGTGCTTGAGGTAGTTCTTGAAATCTTTCCAAAGAGGCGGTAGCTTTTCAATAATGGCAGCTACTTGGAAAGATTCACTAAGTTGCATTCCTTCAACATAAATATTATGCAGGATCAATTGCAACTCTCGTACATGGTCTAAGACCGTCTTGGTATCCATCATTTTGAAATCCAATAACCTACCGACGATGAATTTCTTCGATCCAGCGTCTTCGGTCTTGTATTTCTTTTTTAGTGAATCCCACAATTCTTTTGCAATTTTTATCACTGCGTATACATTGTAGAGAGAGTCATCAAGCCCATTAAGGATGTAGTTGCGACACAGGAAATCACTATGATTCCATGTGTCCAACGCAATCATTTTCTAGTCATCGGCTTCATCTTCCCCCACAGTTGGTGCGTCTTCTTTCAAAAAACAAACCAAATTCAAGGTTGTTAGGTAGAACAACATCTTTTGTTACCATCACTTAAATTCAGTACTATCAAACTTCGTCGGTCTTTCAGCATAAATTGGTGTTACAGGAACAGAGCTAGCCATTTTCAAAGTACACATAAATTTCATCTTACGTTGTTGGAAAATGTATGATATACTTGAAGATGACTAAAATAAGAAATGGGAAAGTCGAGGTAAGAGTTAAACTCTTTCTCCGTAAGACGAAATTATCTCGTATTTAGTGCTTTACGGTCTACGACAAACGTTCCCAAGATACAACAACTTACTAACTTAAGGATTGCAGCACAACGACTCCAAAAGTTTTTTGGTGAACGAAAATGATATTTGGAACTTTCTTAGATAAGATGATGAGAGACTACAATTGTTAGAATGCTAATAATGCAAGTTGTAGTGAAGTGCAGTGGAGTGAATGAAATGGTTGAATGTGGGGTCTATTTATAGAAGTAGAAGAGGTGTGGTGTCTTTCCATAATAGACACCTTTTAATTTGAAATGATGTCTTTTCAAAATTAGACATTTTTTTGTTTGAATTGAAGTCTTTCCATATTTAGACACCTTTTGGAATGAAATAAGGTGTCTCACAATGTTTCGGATTAGTTACATCCCTTTAAATTGGATTGCATCAATTCAATTCAAACTCACACATTTCCACAAATTTCACACCTCTTCAAACTTTCACACCTTTTCAATTTAAGTTGCCAACTTCAAGCATTGATTTCTCATTCATCCGAAATTGGATTTGAGAAAATAAATACTCTAGATTATCTACTCGAAACGTAAATTTCAAATTTGCAACTTATTTTTGTTTCCAACAAACGAAACATCATGAAATAATTAGTTAAAGATTGGTCAACACCAATTTTTGAAAACCAATTTCCAACACTACTTTCAATTACTACATGTCTAGACTATGAGATATGACAAATAGATTTCAAGACGATCTTTTTGAATGGTCATCTAGATGATGAAATCTACATGCAGCAACCATAGGGTTTTATGGCTGAATGTCAAGAGCAGAAAGTCTGCAAATTGCTTATATCCATTTATGAATTAAAGCAAGCCTCAAGATCATAGAATCATAGGTTTGATGTGACTATCAAATCTTATAGGTTTGATCAAAGTGCTGATGGGCCTCGTGTTTACAGGCAAATAAAAAATGATAAAACGACAATTTTTAGTACATTATGTGGATGACATTCTACTCATTGGGAATGATGTAGAAATGTTAAACACAATCAAAAGTTGGCTAGTCAAGCAATTCCAAATAAAAGATTTGGGAGACGCTAATTATGTGTTTGGAATTTGAATAGTTCGAGACAACAAGAATAAATTATTGGCATTGTCTCAAACTTTTTATATTGATAAGATTATTATGCATTATAGAATGCAAGATTCCAACAACGTATTATCCACTAACCTGACATGGAATTGTTCTGTTAAGATGTTTGAAAAACACATGTATAATTAGGATCGAGAGCCATGTCTCATATGCTTTAGGGCAAGTGAGAGATTTTAGGGACAGTGCCCTTAAAGCAATTATGAATTGTTTTGTGTTATTTATAAATGAGACATTTATTTTCAAACTCATATATATGTTTATTGTATGCATTTCATGAACATTATAGAAAATCCCTAATTTGTTTGATGTAACCATAATCTTAGTATATAAGTGTTATATACAAGAGGATTAAGATCATGGATAATAAACTTAAATTAAGATGAAATTAATTAAAGTATGAGATCTTTAATTAAACCATCATTATTAATGCAGTCCATAACATAAGATGTGACCGTCTTATCCAAACCGTGATGTTGAGATATTTGAGTGGGGGCATTTATATATGATTTGATCATATAAGATACAGACCGATTTAATTTATGTTTTTCCTACAAATTCTGTTTAGATATAGATCTAAATTAAATCATAAGATGACCATGTATGGATGAATCTTAATTCTAAGTGATTATAAACTCCTATTTAGTTTGATGTGGTTCTTAATTTACTAGTTTCTTTTTATCAATAGACTTTCACAATACTTGCATTTTACATTCATATAAAATTAAATGGCTAGGAATATAAATTCATAGATATGGAATTCATTTCTTCTTACGGGAAGTAGAAAGATAATTCTCTCATTTGTTAATTTTAGAAATGAACGATTTGAGATCTCTAATTTATAATTGGATGATAAATTAACCATTAACTAGTAAATTAATGGTAAATGAGGAAAAAAGGTAATTGAAGAGGTTGACGGATAATACCTAGTTTAATTACAAATTGTCTATGGAGGATTAATCTATATGTAATGGTTATATCAATGGACTACTCAATTTCAAAGAGTAAAATATTCTATGATCGTAAGAGTGTAATTTCGTATTTTTAGTGGAGTAATAACAGAATTAATAAGTTGAATGAATTAATTAAAGAGTTTAATTGTTTATTCGATTTATTTGAGCTTATGATTATGGGTTCATGGTCCTCGGTTTGCCTTTTTAAGTAAAACGAGTTAAGCATAAGATTACATATTTCTAATGATTTATGAAAAATAGTTTTCCATGTGATTTGGACAATTATATAAATATCATTTAATTTCAGGAATATTTGATATTCTACAGTGATGACTGTATTAGAAATAAATATTTTGATATTTATTTTTTATATTCATATAATCAATAAAGTTGATATTATAAGATAATATCAACTCTAATTATATTAAGATTAGGACTCTTAATTAATTGATGGGAGTTGGAATCCTAGTTGGACAAGGACTAATTAGATTAAGATTATGAAACTTAATAAGATTAGATTCTTACTTTGAAATAAATCCTAATTAGATTGGTATTAGTATTTCAACTGGATACGTAATTAATAGAATCAAGTTTATAAAAGAAAGACACAATTTCTCTCCATAGAAGAAATACACGCCTGTATCAGATATGAAAATACATGCCTATAGTAGTGTTTTCTACATGCAATCTTGAGATCTGATCTCAATTTTGTTATGTGGTTTATTTAAGAATAGTTCTATATCCCTTCCAATTCAATTAGCTCAATCCTATGATTTCATGAGTTGAGTACATTATAGGAATAATCAAGTTAGAATAATATACGATATTTTGGGTGCCCACATACTACCATTGAAAGTGAGAATCGAATCGAAAAATCATGGTAGGAGGATCGAATTGAAAGATCATGGTGTGTTCAACAATTCGTGGATTCAATCTTTTTATATCAGTCAAAGCAAAGGAGAAAAGAAAATCATCAAAGGTATATTCTTTTCGCTTCTTTAACTTTGAATAAATTTAATATTTTTAATTTGTTCTTATATCTGAAATAATGATTTTTGAAATTCATCACTCTCGCTACTGTTCGATTAGATTGAAAAGATGAATTTTATTCGATTGGAATTCGATTCGGAACCCGTATAATTTTCAACACACATTCAACAATATTTGTCAAGATTTTCTTGAATCGATTCTCAATTCTTCTTTTCTTTAATAATTCTGCGAAGTTTGACTTCAAATATGATTGAAATTTTCAGAAAATTTTAAGTTTAATTATGTCCCTTTTTTTTTATCATGCACAAAAAAAACATTTTAATTTTTATATTGACACTCATTTCCAGTAATGTGCATTATTCTTTACACTAAAAATGAATATTCTATAAAAATAAAAAGTTTTCACACAAGATTTGACTTGTGTTGAATCCAATACAAGGTTAACAGTTGAGATCAACGTAAATTTTTAAAACACTGTAAGAATGAAAAAATCTTAATAATCCAGAGATGCTCTAAATGAGGTGGCAGATAATGTGACACTTTAGTTAGGAAAATAATACTAAAAGAATTGCCACATGTGATAAACATTATCATATAAGTGTAAGTTTTAGGAAATCATAGAAATGGGGTGAGTGCATATCACAAAATTGACTAAAATTGACCGGAATATACAAATTCCGCCGAACAAATGACTGTAATTAAATAAAATTTTCAATTACAAGACTAAAATTGATAATCAAAAATTATAAGGATCAAAATCGGATACGACCTATAGGTATGACCAAAATTGAAATTTTCCTAGAACTTAAAACTTAAGTTGCATGAAGGAAAAATCAAGTAGACCGTAGACCCTATATTCTTAATCGACGGAAAAGAAATGTGGAAATTTGGTAGATTGGGTGGACTTCCTAGTCTAATGAAGACGATACATTCATTTGGACGAATCTTGGATTAAAAAGAAAATAAAATCTGAATGCAACACAATTGACAATATACGTATCCGTTACATATAACTAGCCAAAATGAAAGATACAAAAGGAACAATACAAAGGTATACAATATTACATTCATAACTTTAATTCAAACAGAAGAACATGCATGTAAACACTCAAATGATGACTTGTAACTCAATTTGAATCCATGAGCTGCAAGATTGAAATGGAACGTAAGGGCATTGGCAATGGTGGTGTTTTAATACCAATTTCCCAACAAACCTCATTCATTGATGGTCGATTTTTTGGATCTGGATTTATGCATTTAAGTGCTATTCTAACTACCCCAACCACATCTCGACACACCTTTACATCTTCATCTGGACATTCCAACCTCTTATCCAACATCTCTAACAACATCAAATTTTGAGCATGTTTAGTGGGAAACAATGAGGAAAGAAAATCCCCTGGATGATTCCCAAACATGGTTTCCAAGGCCACCACACCAAAGCTATAAACATCGCATTTTTCTGTAACAACCATGGTGTACGCCAGTTCTGCAAATTTAACACCAACAAATATACCATTAGATACATATGTGAAACGTTCAAAATGTAGAATTAAATATGTACTAAACCCATAGTATTACCTACCTGGTGCAATATAACCATGAGTTCCGACAAGTAGAGTCTGATTTGATGAATTAGGATCCAACAATCTAGCTGTGCCAAAATCAGATACATAAGCTTCAAGCTTTGAATTCAAAAGTATGTTGCTGCCTGAAATGTCCCTATGTATGATTGGTAGGCTACAATCATGATGCATGTAAGACAGTCCATCCGCAATGCCCTTCACAACATTTATTCTCTTCATCCAGTTTAGTTCCATAGCTTCATTTGCATCTCTCAACACGCTATAAAGACTTCCCCTTTCCATGTAATCGTAGATGAGAAACATGCAATGTTTGTGGAGACAAAATCCGAAAAGCTTCACTATATTGCGGTGGCGTATTTCAGACAAAAACTTGGCTTCATTCCTAAAAGACATGTCGTATGTTGGATTCTCTCCTTCAAATCTGTGAAGCTTTTTAACAGCAACAACTCTTCCACTGGGTAGTTCTGCTCTGTACACACTTCCATAGGCTCCAGTGCCGATGCAGTGACTGAGGTCAAACTCTTCAGTTGATTCGATGATGTCTTCATATGCAATCTTCCCATCGTAATTCCATATCTTGAATATGTCTCCATGCTTAGGATCAGCTGTAACAAGCCTTGTTTTCTTTCCTTTAATGTAGTACATAAATGCGAATCCACTGAATATCAAACAGGCTAAGAAGAATGAAATTGGGAGAAATATTTTTGTTTTGTTGTGACTTGGATTCTTGGAATCAATAGGAGGAAATAATTTTAGGTTGCCAATAAATGCGCTTTCTGGAAACATTTTCCATACCATTGACGGGATTCTGCCTTGTAAATCATTGAAAGACAAATCAATTGTTCTCAACTTGGAAAGAAAAAGTGGAACTTCACCAGAGAGATTGTTTCTAGAAAGATTGACCTCAAGAAATAGTGCATCATAAACATTCTGAAAAGAGCAGGTATCTGTCCACTGATGCGATTGTTACCCAAACTCAAAGATTTCAAGCCTGTTAATTGTCCCAAGCTTGAAGGCAAAGAGCCACTAATCCTATTATTGTCAAGGATCAAGTATTCCAAGCTCATTAATTGGCCCAAGATTGGAGGCAAAGAGCCACTGATGTTATTGTTGTCCAGAAACAAAATATCCAATCTTTTTAATCGGTCCAAGCTTGAAGGAAGAGACCCATTTATATTATTGTAGCTCAAACTCAAAGATCTCAAGCTTGTTAATTGGCACAAGCTTGAAGGCACAGAGCCACTGATTTTATTTCTACTCAAATTCAAGTGTGCCAAGCTTTTTAATAGGCCCAAGCTTGGAGGCAAAGAGCCATTGATATCATTGACGCTTAAATCCAAAGATCTCAAGCTTGTTAATCGGCCCAAGCTAGGAGGCAGAGAGTCATTGATGTTATTGTAGCTCAAAGTCAAAGATCTCAAGCTTGTTAATTGGCCCAAGCTTGAAGGCAAGGAGCCACTGATTTTATTGCTTCTTAAATTCAAGTCTTCTAAGCTTTTTAATTGGCCCAAGCTTAGAGGCAAAGAGCCATTGATATCATTGACACTCAAATCCAAAGATCTCAAGCTTGTTAGTCGGCCCAAGCATGGAGGCAGAGAGCCACTGATGTTATTGTAGCTTAAACTCAAAGATGTCAAACTTGTTAATTGGTCCAAGCTTGAAGGCAAAGAGCCAATGATGTTATTGTTAGCCAGATACAAATTTTCCAATCTTGTTAATCGGCCCAAGCTTAAAGGCAAAAAACCAATGATATTATTGTTGTTTAGATACAAATTTTCCAATCTTGTTAATTGGCCCAAGGTTGGAGGCAGAGAGCCATTGATGTAACTGTAGCTCAAAGTCAAAGATCTCAAGCTTGTTAATCGGCCCAAGCTTGGAGGCAAAGAGCTATTGATGTTATAATTGAAACTCAAATCAAGAACACTCAAACTTGTAAGATTTCCTATTTCAGGCGGGATGGGACCATAAATGGCGTTATAAGAAACATCAAGCACCTCCAATTTTGTGAGATTTGAGAGTGAGAAAGGCAACTTAGAGTAAAGATCATTTCTAGACAAATTAAGATAAGTCAGATTGGGTAACTCACCAATTTGTGTTGGAATTTTTCCAGTGAAATAGATTCCACACGATGATGATGATCTGCTGAGATGAAGCTTAGTAAGGTATGGAAAAGCAAGCACATCTAATTCGTCCAGCGTATACCACATGTATCTAACAGGAACGCGTACTTGTAGGTTCATAATCTCAGTGACTCTGCCAGCATCATTGCACGTGATGCCAAACCATTTGCAATGATCAGTGTGAGAGATGTTGTTATAAGGCCACCCCTTTTTCAATGCCTTGAATTCTCTATCTCTGCTGCTCTGATCATCGTCTGAACTAGTCGTCGCTGCTGCTATTGTTAAGATTATGCTGCTAACGATGATCATGATCATGATCACAGCACAACAGAGATGAAAGGTGGAATCCATCATATTTCAAATCAATCAACAAAAAGAAATTCAAAGATTTGTGTTTTTGAGTAAGTGAAGTAGTCTACTTAATTACAATTATATATTGTTTTCGAACTTGCAGGTCCACTCACGCCAACATATAGTGACCGGTCATTTTAAAACGTTACATTAAAGTCAATGCGTCAACTGTCATAGATTTCGAAATCAACTCACCCACACCTCAAAATTATGAAGGGTCATGTTTTCCGTTTATTGAAAATAAGTGATGCATATATGTGCATTTTTTTTTTCTAATTTCTTCTAGTACACACGAGTCTGTCAACACAAAATATCCTTTTTAGCCATTTGCAAAAATGATAACTCAAATTTTTTTTTTACTTGTATATATATATATATATATAAATTTTGAGTTGCGTTTTTTCAAATGGCTAAAAAGGAATATTTTGTGTTGACAAACTCGTGTATACTAGAAGAAATATAAACAACCACACATGATTATATATATACTCGTATAATACACGTGCGTCGCATGTTAGATATTAGACCATCTCCAACCTTTGTGGCAAATTTGTCATCAAAAAAACTAATTTGCCACCAAATTTGCCATCAATTTGTTGTCAAATAGTAAAATCATCCCCAACCATTGAACTCAAATTTTAACTCAATGGGAATATTCTTATAGAATATTCTTAATTTTTATCTTTTGAATTTCCTATTTTATCAAATGTTTATTTTCTAAATTAATAGAAAAATTAAACATATTGATTTCAATGATATAAAAAATTCATGTAATAAATGAAAATTGATGTAAACTAACAAAATTATATTATAAAATTCATCACAAATACATATTAAAACTAAAGAAAATTATATAGTAATACAACACAATGCTATACTTTATTAGACAAAAATAGAAATTACCGGATTACTAAAATTAATATTTAGTAAAATATTTTCATGATATTTGAGGGTCTGAAAGTGGTTTACCGGATTACAAAAATTCAAATTATTATTATTATCTTAATTGTATTTCATTTATGTTTATGTGTTGTAGTAAAATTTAGCATGCTTGTGATTTCTTATTTAGTTTAGACACAACTTATGATGCTAAACATATTATTTAGTTGTAAACATAGTAAATTTAGTATGCTTATTCTAATAAAATATTACAATACAACTAATTTATATGTTTTTTAATTTTTTTATATTTTCAAAATTTTAAAATTAAATAATATTAGTATAATATTTAAAATAAATTAATAATTATATAAAAAAATATTTGATACAATAAAATGTACGTGGTACAATAAAATGAAAATAAATGAAAATAAAAAGAAATAAGTAACTTAAAATTAAATTAAAAAAAAGGAAATGAAAAAGTGAATGTTTTGGAATAGCAGGTTGTATTTAGCCATAACATTGGAGATGCATTTGCCACCAAATTTGTCATTGCCATTACATTTTCCACCACATTGGAGATGGTCTTATAATTGCATGATTTATTATTATGTACTATTTTTTAAGACATTAGTACTATTTTTTAAGATATAAAAATTTCATTAAATACAATAATTTCTTTAAAGTTCAATGTTGGTCCCCAAGTGGAGTCCGAGGTTCAGAGGAGGGTGAATGAACCTTGGTCGATTTTGCAAATCTTTTGAAAAACCTTTATGTTTTGCAAGTTACTTGAACTTGCAGCGCCAGTCAATTACTGCTTACAGCACTAGGATGCAGTGCTGCACGCTGTAACTAGAGTTTATACGCAGCGAAAAAATACGATTTATAACACAAGGCTGATTTTCTAAAGAATGATCCTTTTCAAAACGTTTTATGCTTATGACAGAGATAGATATATAAAATAAAGCACATATAAGAAAGCAATAAAACATTTATGGCTTATAGTGGTTCGAAGGTGGTGTAATCCTTCTACGTTCACTCTACTGCTACCTCGAGTAGGAACTTTGTTAAGCAAGACTGATTTACAGGGCCTTCCTAACAATCTATCAACTTTACAAAGCAACCACCTACTAGAGTTCAATGTACACACAGCAACTGCAAACTCTAAAGGCTAACCCACACAAGGTTCTAAACTCCCACATAGAGAAGCTGCCTAACAATAAACAACTATACAAACAGCAATGATCTGTCCTATCAAATATTCGACACCTCTAAAACAATCTAAGCACACAACAATAAGGTTAAAAGAATATATGGTTTGTTCTTCAACTGGTGCGGTGAAGTGAGCTTTTGAATCCTTCGAAGGATCTTTCAGGTTTGAACTTGCTTCACTTCACATAGGTTGAGTGACTGAAACTGAGAGTAGACTTGAATGGTTGTAACTTGAAACCTTGATAGTTTTTGCGTAAATGTTTCAATAACCAGCTTCAGTGTCACTCATCCTCTATTTATACTTGTATGAGAATATATCCGTTGAAGGAGACATCTCTCTTTTGAATTTGGAGTACTTGATCAAAGGCATGGCTCGCATTTAATGCGACTTGACTTTCTCTTTTGGAGCATTTAATGCGGCAGTTGTGGCTAGCAGCTTTCTGCAGCGCGTCAGTCCACGTGGCATCTTTGTATTGGCTCCATGTCTGCAACTTTGATCTTCTCTGGAACGGCTCTATCTATTCTTGCTTGGATCTTTGTTCCTCGTGCTGCATTTATCCTTTTTCGGATTGCAGAATACTTCTTTGCTTGTAATTGGCGCTGTTAACTATTTGAGCAGTAAGTTTTGCGCTGTATCCTAGGTCCGCTTACAGCTAATACATCCTTGTAGTGCTGCTGTAACTTGGACCGTCTTGCAGTAACTTCGTACAGTACTGCTGTATCTTTTACTTACAGTACTCCTATATTCTTTTCTTGTAGCGATGCTGCACGTCGTTCTTTCTTACTTTGCTGCAGTGCTGTAACTACTTCCTTGCAGCGATGCTGTATCTGCTTTCTTGCAGCAGCTTATTTCCGACATACTTGATGCAGCTATGTAACTTATAAGAACTTCCATCTTTCAAAACCTATAGCTAGACTCAAATCTAGTCTATGCTTTCACTTAAACATTGTGAAATATGGGGTACACAAAATTTCCTATTACATATATATTTTGTCTCATCAAAATCTAAACATTGAAATCCCAACATTCAATAAAAAAATAATTAAAAATTATCAAAAAAATGTTTACTCACATTTTAGAAACATTTTGTTTCTTTTATCAAAAAATTAAGAGAAATTATTTCTATTTAATTTATTAAATTATTTACAATTTAAGTCATTTTCAAATCAAAGGATTGATTTTGGATAAAATGCATCAAACTCATTTATGATGTAATAATTTCTTATATTTCCTTCATGTTAAAAGAAATACACCACTTATACAGGTGATTTTAAAAATGTTGCACATTTACCTCTAAACTGTTAATGTTAATAGTTATATTTTGCATGCGTTGGTAGTGCAAAAAGTGAAAAAGTTTGGCATTTTTTCCATAATTTTTAATGTTTTGATTACATTTTTGCTCTATTTTCAAAATATTTTAATAGTTTTTTTTAATATTTAGTAACCTTAATTTGGATATGAATTTATACTCTTTATAATTTTTAATTAGGAAAATCTAAAACTTTTTTTATATCTTTTATTATTAACCTGGTACTTTCAAATGTTAATGATGATTTTAAAATAATTTATTGTCTATATTAGTAAAGATAAAAAGTTTAAAGAAATTACAATTAAAAATGAAAAGGAATAAAGATAAAATGATGTAGATTATTTGATGTATAAGGGTATAAATAAAAATTTAGTACAAAAGTTAAAGTTTATTAATTTAGTCATTTTATAATTACTTGAATAATTTTTGTATTTTAATTTGTTATTTTGTCTTCTTGAAATGATTACGATATTTCAGTTATGAGTGTGTCTGCTATTCAACTGGTGCACTTGCAATACTGGTCGACTCAGATTAACTCAGATCTGCATGTTTTTTTTTTGCTTTATGTCAAAATCTTTATGTACAAATTCGATAACCTTTATGTATAAATTATGTGACATTTATGTATAAATTTCGTGACCTTTATGTACAATAACTTAGAAAAAAAAGGAAGAATCTCAGCAAAATTTGTACATAAATACCTTTATGTTATATTCATATGACCTTTATGTATATTCATGTGACATTTATGTACAAATATCCATACCTTTATATATATACAAATTTTGCTGAGATTCTTCCTTCTTATTCTGAGTTATTGTACATATAGGTCACAAAATTTGTATATAAAAATCAACACATAAAAACTAAAAATAAAAAAGATAAAATTCGAAGATCCGGATCGGGTTGACTCGGATTGCATGGATCTTAGATCCATATACCTGGTACACAGGAGAATTTATGTTTAATTATAATTTTCAAAATTATCAAAATTTACTTCAAGATGTTAATATTTATATATTAAGATTTGCTTTAGTAATATTCTTGTTTTACCATGTAATCATAGTCTTTAATCGTTTAACATAATTTATATTACAAGGAAATGTAAATAAACAGATTTTATTAGATAAATTTAGATTTTTTTAAACATAAATTCTAAACAAAAATCTTACATTATAATTTTGAAAAATTTTGACTAATTTTTTAAAAATTTGGATTATTATTCACATTTATATATTTAATTAAATCTATGTATTCCAATTAATCACTTTGATTGGAAAATTCTAATTAACCCCCTATATATAATTTTAAATCTAATTTTATAGTAATATTTTTATTTTTATTATGTGTTTCAAATCAATAACTGATTTAGTCTAAATAAATATTGATAATTATTAATAATTTAGATTGAAGAGAATAATTAATAATTTAAATATATACTCACTTAGTAAAAAAAAAATATTCATGTTTTTTCAATATACAACTTTCTATATAGCATACATTTTGTATCCTAATACATGTCATGTCTTTAAATATCCAAGATTTTAGAAGAAAAATAATCAAAACATGTAATTTTTTAAGAAGAGTTTGGAATGTAAATGAACTTATGCCTTTTATAATCAAATAGAAAAATAAAATGAATATTGAATTATTTTATTATCCTAAAATATAATATTTGTTTCATAGTCTTCATATTTATCCATGAATTGTCTAACTAAATCTACACCTAGACATGGTCAACGGGTTCCGTAGACAATTTCATTCAAAGTTTGAATATGTTATCAATAAAATACATTCAGATTTTGTATTCGAAAGTTCACTTCGTGTGAACTTAATGAATGTTTGTGGTTTTCTGATATTTTTGCATTATGTTCTCTTATAAAAGATCGGTGACCTTTGATTCTCTTAAAGGAGTTTTGTTATCATCAAAAAGAGGGAAATTGATAGGACTAATTTAAATAAGATTTTGATGAGACAAACTATGTAATAGATAGGTTTTAGCAACCTTATGTCTAGGTATTATTTAATGTAAATGTTTAGCTAAGGCAAGGATGCTGGAAGAGGACGAAGAAGATACTGCATATTGGAAGAAGACTGGATAAATCACTGCTCTCTACATAGGTCTCTGCAGAACGAAGTGAAGAAAATCATCTGAATACGGAAGGCTACTGTAAGCTAGCTTAAAGCATCCTGAGATGAAGGAAGCTAGCCACGTCAGATGACAAAGCAACAACTAGAGTTCAACTGCCAGATACATCAAAGTTAGTGCACACTGAAGAGCCGATAGAGACATTCAAATATAAACCAATTAGAACGTGCCACCTGGAAGGATCAAAGGATAAAGTACGAAGCGCTGCAGAGTAAGGGAGGTGCAGTGCAGGGCAAGGGAGACTCAGTAGGAAAGGTGTCAGAAGATTGTGTACAAACTAATCCCAGTAAGACATCTCACTACAGAGAAAACTGCTTCCTCAACGGGCTATGAATTTCCTTTCGGAATATTCAAAATTTTCTACAGTCATGCCCCCCTTTTTTTTCATAAAATTTATCAAAGTTTTCCACACGGGCGTGCAAGAAGAAAAGAGGTAGAAAATGAATAGAAGATATTACATATCAACAATCGGTTTCAACAGATTTAACATAATATTCGCAGTGGAAAATCATCATAATCTCACATCCCAAACACACATCATATCACCACCAAACGTGGATTTCTTAAAACATGTTTGAAAATATCAGAGAAACATCATCATAAAATAATTACAGATCCAAAAATATATAACATCCCTCTCTCCTTCTAGGGTTCATCATGTCATCACCGCCTGTAATGTGAATTACAGAATAATGGTTGAGTGCGTTGAATACACTAATGGAGATAAAATACGCGTCTAAATCTTCGATATATATTTAAATCAGAAATACGTATGATCATCACGTAACACAACACAAAATATGCAAAATAGATATTAGAAATGGTAAGGGATGAATAGGTGTGGGCATCGCTCGTCTTATCCTATAAAACGGTCTCAATACCGCTAGTGCATTTCAAGGACCACCAAACCTTTCATAGAAGAATAGAGGTTAGGGATGAATGCATGAAGCGGTGACCTCAACGGGCCCGCCCCTCACAGTAATAAGTATGTCACAGCAAATATAATCACAGCATTTAGTATTTCTCAATCATGCTTGAAATAAGGAAAACTGTAAACAGATAAAGAGTTAGAAATTACCTCCATCTTATTCGGTGGTTACCACATGAGTTGCAAGTATCAAAGATCACGTATCCCAAGGCTTCAATACAACAGGTAGCCTATATAACTTACTGTGTTCCTTAGATCTTTATTAAATATAATTAACGATTTAAACGATATCAGATCGAATACTATCGATCGAGATGGGACGGATTGAAACAGAAGGCCTAACGATTGAGGTTGAAGAAACAAGAGGGAAATATTAGTTTATATAGCTGAGGTGAAAGAGAATGAATTTTGGATCACATCAAAAAAAGAATGAGCTCGATCAGAGTTGAAACGAGCTCGAACGGAGCGTTTTAAGATTGAGGGGTATTTCGATAATTTGGTCAAAGGGTTGACTTTGACCGGGACCCACGAACCCCGGTCAATGATATCTCGTTGGCGATGAATTGATGATAAAGTACGATGAAAAGAAAATGAGATTCGGAATAAAAATCGAATCGAAAATATGACATCCCTCACCTACCCGGCGATGGGGAAAAAAACTCGACGGCGTCTCCCGACAGCGGTCGATTTTTCTCGGTAATGGGAGTGGCATCCTTGGCAGTGGGGGCAGGTTCGCGTTCAGGCCTCTCAGCATCGACCTGCTCGACCAGCCTACTTCCCTATACCGTCGCCACTTCATCCTCCGGCGAGACTGCACCACCGGCTACCATCTCCGACCATAGTGTCGGAAAAACAGCCTCTAACACCCTTCGTCACACACGTATATACATAACCAAAACTCGTCTCTCCAGCTCCGATCGGTGACTATCGGTCGTCGGCCAGCACCTTTAGGTCCTCGTCGGTGCATCACCAGCGCTGGCCAACAACAGCTCAAAGCGGCGCCATCAACGCCGCCCCACAACATGCATAAACAACACACACATTACACACACACAAAATCTCATGCAACAGCCCCCTTTCCAGCCTATTTTTCGGCACCGGCACCGCCACCCATGATGGCTCCACCCCCCAGCGGCTAGCCCACAACCCCGACAGGCCGTCTGGTGCCTGCAACCATGAGAAGAAGAGAGAGAGAGAGAGAAAACGGGAGAGATAAATGGTGGCAAAAAGTAAGGGTTTAGGGTTTGGAGATCGTTTTTCATTGTTTTCCAGGGAATGGAAAATCGAAATTGAATTCCGAAAGTTGTTCTAGATTCGTCTCATCGAGGGCTACGTTGTGTGTGAAAATCAGCCGAAATCGACGAGTTTGAAATTGGAAAAATTACTATTCATGGGATAGGGTACTGTTCATTTAGGCTAGGTTACTGTTCACGATAAGACTTCGGTTACTGTTCATCAAGATTCTATTTCTCGTTTCTCCAAAACTTCATATTTTGCCCTTTTCTTCGCCGTTTGAGCTACGGATGTCCGATTGACCTCTAGTTTGTTTCTATCTTCTCATTTTTCCGTTATGCATAAAAATGTTCTATGTTTCATGTCTATAAATTAAATGGTATAAAAAATGTTCTATGTTCCATGTCTATAAATTTTATTCATCTAAAATTGATCGTTAAACACATATGTGAAACGCACATAATTAAATTAAACACTCAAAAATTAATACGCATAAGATATTTTAATTAAGGGTTTACTTATTTAATTAACCAATTATGCTTCATTTTTATCCTGTGCGCTACATCCCTTTCCCCTTAAAAGAATTTCGTCCTCAAAATTAAACGTGTATCTAGAAAAGGTAAGTCGGGATACTTTATTATAGCCATCTCTTGATTTGTAGTTCCCAAGTCACCTCTTGTCACGCCCCAATTTCTTACATAAACATTTATCAGAGTTTTCCACACGGGCGTGCAGGAAGAAAAGAGATAAGAGACGAACAGAAGATATTACACATCAATCATCGGTTTCAACCGATTCAACATAATATTTGCAGCGGAAAAACATCAGGATCTCATATCCCATCGATTTAAACATAATACTCACAGCGGAAAAGACATCAGAAACTCACATCCCATACATACATCATCATCAGGATCTCACATCCCGAATACATATCACCATCCCGAATACACATACATACATCATCCTCAGGATCTCACATCCCGAATACACATCATCATCATCCTCACATCCCGAATACACATCATCTAACCACCAAACTTGGATTCCTTACAACATTGTTTTATAAAGACAAAAGTTTGAGAAACATCATATTAAAATAATTTACAGATCCAGAAAAATATAGCACCTTCTCTCTCCATCTAGGGTTCATCATGCTTATCACCTCCTGTAACGTGAATTACAGAATAAGGGGTGAGTGCGTTGAATACACTCGTGGGAAATAAAATCCGCATCTTTACCTTCAACACATATTTAAACCAGAAATACATATAATTATCACAGAACACAGCACGAAATATGCACATCAGACATTAGAAATGGTAAGGGACAAATAGGTGCGGGATTCCCCCCCCCCCGTCTTACCCTAGAAAACGGTCTCAATACCGCTGGTGCATTTCAAGGACCATCAAACCTTTCATAGAAGAATGGGGGTTAGGGACGAATGCATGAAGGAGAGCGCCTCAACGGGCCACCCCTCACAGTTTATGTATGTCACAACAATTATAATCACAACATTTAGTATTCCTCAGTCATGCTTGAAATAGGGAAAACTGTAAACAGATAAAGAGTTAGAAATTACCCCCACCTTGTTCGGTGGTTACCACGTGAGTTGCAAGTATTGAAGATCACGTATCTCAATGCTTCAATCCAACAGGTAGCCTACATAATTTACGGTGTTTTTAGATATTTATGAAATATAATTAAGGATTTAAACGATATCGAATTGGATGCTATCGATCGAAACGAGACGGATCGGAACAGAGGGCCTAACGATTGAAGCTGAAGAAACAGGAGGGAAATATCAATTTATATATCTGAGGTGAAAGAGAATGAAATTTGGATCATAACAAAAAAAGAATGAGCTCAATTGGAGTTGAAACGAGCTCGAACGGAGCGTTTTAAGATTGAAGGGTATTTCGGTAATTTGGTCAAAGGGTTGACTTTGACCGGGACCCACGACCCCCGGTCCGTGATATCTCGATGGCGGTGACACGATGTTAAAGAATGATGAAAAGAAAATGAGATTCAGATCGAAAATACGACGTCACGCGCGTTCCCAACGACGAGAGAAAAACAACTCCCCGGCGTCTCCCAAGACCTGTCTTGGTATTTCCAAAACACGTCCTGCGAGCAAAACAGAGACTACAATTCTGTCCAGTTCAGTTTAGCGTGCAGGACGCGTCTTAAAATTTACAGGATGCGTCCTGCGGGAGAAAAACAGGGCAACGCTCCCGGCGCGATCCTGCTTCAGTACCCACCTTCCCGGAGCCACCGGCTGCGGCGTCGCCGCCCTATGCAAACACCACCTTGTCCTCCGACGACCCTGCACCGCCGGCTACCACCTCCGGCCATCCCTCGCCGGATTCCGGCATGAATAGTGCCATAAAACATCCTCAAAAACCCTTCATCGCACACAAAATACATAACCAAACCCTACCTTTCCAGCTCCGGCCGGCGACTTCCAGTCGCCGGTGACCCTTCCCCCGACCACCTAGGATACTGGCCGGTGACTTCCAGTCACGGCAACCACCAATACAACCCCAACAGCATGCATACACAACACACATTACACACACACACAAAACCCCATGTGCAACAGCCCCTTTCCCAACCCATTTTCCGGCACTGGCACCGCCACCCAAGGCGGCGCCGCCCCTTCAATAGCTAGCCCACAACCTCGGCATTCCCTCCGGCTCCTGCAACCTCGATAAAAAGAGCAAGAGGGAGAAAAACGGGAGAGAGAAAGGTGGCTGAAAATTAGGGTTAAAGGTTTTGGAGTTGGTTTTTCGCCGTTTTCCGGCGAATGAGAAATCGGATTTGAATTCTGGAAGTTGTTCTAGATTCGTATCGTCGAGGGCTACGTTGTGTGTGAAAATCAGTCGAAACCGACAACTTTAAAATTTTCCGGCGAACTCCCGCGGCGGCTCCAGCGACGGCGCGACGGCGTCGGTGCCGGCGGCCGGAGACAGAATAAAGACGGGAAAGAAAAAGAGAGAGAAAAGAGAGACTTACGTGTGTTCGGCGCTTTTCGGCTCGTTCGAAGAAACGGTGAAAATGAAATCGAACTAAGGCCTATTTATAGAAAATGGAAATCACTATTCATGGTAGGTTTACTGTTCATAGGGTAGGGTTACTGTTCATGATAAGCTTCCGGTTACTATTCACGATAAGATTTCAGTTTCGTTCCTCGTTTTGCCGAAACTCTATATTTTGCCCTTTTCTTCGCCGTTTGAGCTACAGGTGTCCGATTGACCTCTAGTTCATTTCTATCTTTTCGTTTTTCCGTTATACATCTATTGATATAAAAATATTCTATTTTCCTTGTCTATAAATTTTATCGATTTAAAACCGATCGTTAAACACGTATCTGAAACGCACGTAATTAAATTAAACATTCAAGAATTAATACACATAAGATATTTTAATTAAGGGTTTACTTGTTTAATTAACCAATTATGCTTTATTTTTGTCCTGGGCGTTACACCTCTTTCTTTCCATAACGACTCCATTGAATCTTTATTATAGTCATCTCCTGATTTCTTAGTCGACGATATTTCCTATCCAAGATGGCTATCGGGACTTCTTCATAAGTCAGATCTTTCTGAAGTTCTATGTCTTCTTGTTTGATTATGTGGTTCGAATCGAATATATACTTCCGAAGCATAGATTTGTGAAAGACGTGTACTCCAGCAAAGTCCGGCGGTAGAGCTAAATGGTACCAATCTCTCATACTCGATCTAAAATCTTGAATGGTCCCATGTACCTCGATTTTAGCTTCCCCCTCTTCCCAAAATGATAAACTCCTTTAGTGGGAGATACCTTGAGGAAAAATTTGTCTCGCACTTTGAATTTCAACTCTCTCCACCTTTTGTCCGCATACGTTTTTTTTTTCTATTTTGGGCCACTCGTATTCTTTCCCAAATTTTCTTTATTACCTTAACCGTTTGATCTACCAACTCGGGCCCCAAAATCTTCTTTTCATCCACTTCATCCCAACAGATAGGTGAGCGACATTTTCTTCCGTAGAGGACTTCATAGGACGCCATACCAATTGTCGAGTGGTAGCTGTTATTGTAGGCAAATTCCACCAAGCATAGGTGTTCTTCCCAGCTTCCGGGAAAATCCAAAACATATGCCCTTAACATATCCTCCAAGATTTGTATGGTCCTTTCCAATTGTCCGTCAGTTTGTGGGTGAAAGACTGTACTAAAGGACAACTTGGTCTCCAACTTCTTTTGCAGAATTTGCCAGAATCTGGAGGTGAACCTAGGATCTCTATCTGATACGATAGAAACTGGTACGCCGTGTAATCGGACAATTTTCTTGAGATGTAATCGTGCTAACTTATCCAGTCCGAAAGTTATCTTGATTGGCAAGAAGTGGACAGACTTCGTTAATCGATCAATTATCACCCAAATAGTGTGGTTTCCTCGTCTGGTGCTCGGCAGACCAACCATGAAATCCATAGCTATGTGTTCCCACTTCCACTCTGGTATCTCCAAAGGAGTTAGCATCACAGCCAATCGTTGATGTTCCGCTTTCACCTGTTGACAAATGAGACACTTCTTGGCGAACAACCTTATGCTTCTCTTCATGTTTCTCCACTAAAAATTTTCCCTTAAACCTAGTACATCTTTGTACCTCCAGGGTGTGCAGACATTGGTGTGCAATGTGCTTCTCCGAGAATTTCTTCTCTTATTTTCTCATCTTTTTGGCATGCACACTATTCCTCTGAAGATAAGAGCTCCATCAAATGCCAAAAAGAAACCTTCCATCTTTCCACTGTCTATATGAGCTTTCATCTTTTTTAGAAAGCTATCTTCAACAATTATCTTGTGAAGGGTAGGTTTCACGAATATTGCTATCATTCTAGCTTCGATGTTATTCGGAGACGTGACTATCTCCAAACTTAGCTTGGAATCTCCTCGATCAAATGATGTTGATTGGTGACCATAGATGTTGCCATTCCCTTTCATTTCCTGCTAAGAGCATCCGCTACTATGTTAGTCTTTCCAAGATGATAGTGGATTGTATTATCGTAATCCTTCACCAACTCTAGCCATCTTCTTTGTCTCATATTGAGCTCCCTCTGTCCAAATAAGTATTTCAGACTCTTATGGTCGGTGTAGATCTCACACTTCACATCATAGAGATAGTGTCTCCATATCTTGAGAGCGTGTACCACAGCTGCTAGCTCCAGATCGTGCATTGGGTAGTTTTGTTCATGAATCTTCAATTGAGGTGATGCATATGCCACTACCTTCCCTTGTTGCATCAAAACACATCCCAAGCCTTGTTTGGATACATCGTTGTAGATTACGAACTCTTTTGTTACATCCGAAACTATTAAGACTGGTGCCTCCGTCGGTCTCTTCTTTAGTTCCTGAAAGCTATGCTCACATTATTCACTCCATTGGAACTTTATGTCCTTCCTTGTCAAGCGAGTCATTGGTGTGACAATCTTCGAAAATCCCTCTATGAATCTTCGGTAGTAGCCCGCCAATGAATCTCTATGAATCTCTCCTTTCGTAGAACCGCTAGTGCAATTCTGAGGTGTTGTTCATATTGCGCTCTATCGCATGAATAGATAAGAATATCGTCAATAAACACAATGACAAAGAGATCGAGACATGGATGGAAGATACGATTCATCAAATCCATAAAGGCAGCTGGAGCATTACTAAGTCCAAATGGCATAACTACAAACTCGTAGTGGCCATATCTCATCCTGAATGCTATCTTGAATATATCCGTATCTTTGACTTTCAACTGGTGATAGCCAGATCTTAAGTCAATCTTTGAGAACACACTGGCATCGCTTAATTGATCGAAAAGATCTTCAATTCTAGGCAATGGATACTTGTTCTTTATTGTCCTCTTATTCAACTCTCGGTAATCGATACACATCCGAAAGCTGCCATTCTTCTTCTTTACAAAAAATACTGGAGCTTCCCAAGGCGACACGATTGACCGAATGAAACCTTTGTCCAAAAGCTCTTGTATTTGGACTTTCAGTTCTTGTAATTCTTTCGGTGCCATTCGATAAGGAGCTTTTGACACCAGTGTCGTTCCGTGCATGAGATCAATCCTGAATGTCACTTGTCTATCCAGCGGAGGGCCAGGTAATTCATCTGGGAAAATATCCAAGAATTTTTTTACTACCAGCACCTCCTCGATAACTAGCGATCCCTGCTCGGGGTTTACCATATTGACCAACCAAGCTTCACAATTTTCTTTGTTAAACATCTCGGTTGCTTTCATGGCCGATATAATCCTTGAGTCAACTTTGACTCGTGTCCCATGGAAGGTGAACTCCGGCTTTCCCGGTGCTTGGAAAATGATTTCCAAAGCATGAAGATCGGCTAGAAGAATCTTAAAACGACGGTATAAGTGTTTTGTCCTGATAGGATTGAGGTATGAAGCGATGAGAAACCACTTCTTTGAATTCTTCCCACGCTATCCCCCCTCTTTAGGCGGGTAGCAGCGTCCTTTCATACGAGTCCCACTAGTGACTTATTTCGTCTGTGAGCTGGAAGATTGCACAGGAAACCTTCTATTCTTGCGTACACGTCAAGTGCCCAAAAAGTCGATGACCTTAGCTACTCTTCCACTTCTGCAGGTTCACCCTTCCCGTTGAACGTCGGCGAGTTAAAAATATAAAAATAATAATAGGTAGAGATAAAATAAATGCGACACCTTTGAAAAGGTATAAACGTGTATTCCATTAAACAAAAAAGAATTACACGTGCATAATATGTACATATGAAAACATGTATCATTTGTAGCATATATATATATATATATTCTAAAAGATATTTCCATAATCTACATATATATATGTATATATTCTAAAAGATATTTCCCTAATCTACGCTATGGTGGCTGGAGGTGTCTGAGGCCTCTATAATCCTGGTGCCCAGTCTCTCGGGTCACCAACCTCTATATCCACCTCAATAGGGTCCTCCTCTAGATCCTCATCCTCTGGATCCTCCTCAGGGTCCTCATCCTCTGACTCCGAACTATTGTTAGACGGGTCATAAGGTCCCAGCTCAAGAGCAATCGAAAGATCATATCGACCCCATAGCTTTAGCATCTTCCTCGCCACGTTCCCGAAATGAGCGATGGGTATGAAACCCCTTGATGAGTATACTAGCTCATCCCAGTAAACGAGACGTGCCCTAGTCTCCCACTTACGAGGTAAAGTATGGATCATGCGTAGACACACCTGTAGGCCACTGATCCTACCTCCAGCACCCCCTAACTCCCTCCAGCAGTGCAAAAGTTCGGCGATACTGACCTATCATCCGTCACTCTACTCTCGTAAAAATAAGGTCGAAACCTCTCCTCACGTGTCTCTACAATCGGTACTCGTATCCTAGCAGTAACGTAAAGCCTATTCATTTGTCATATAGAAGTTACACGAGTTTTTATCATCAGCCTATACCCTTAACGGTATATATCATTCCAACACAGTATCACATAATAGATAAACATTCTATTACGTAAGTTTTATGGTCAGGGAGAGGCACCTATAGAGAGAGTATGATGCTTATCTTATTACTTTTCGAAAATATTTTCACGTTTTAAAGACACATTTTTCTCATATTCTCTCTATAAAACATGTTTGAGCAAGCTCAAACTCGAATATTAACCTCACTTTTACATATCACACACATGGACTAGGGGAGACACATACATTAGCTCACCCTACCGTAGATAAGGGCCCATGGCATTCTCAACCCTTTTTCACTACACTAACTCCTGCGAACTACCATTTACACATACGAGCCCAAGCTGCTGCAGTTCAGCGGCCCTGTGGCGGCAGCCAAAAAGTAATGTCTCGATAACAGTGAATTCTCAACCCTTTTTAAAACTGGTATCATGTCAAAGGCTTTGATACCATAACTGTCACGCCCCATTTTTTTTTATAAAATTTATCGGAGTTTTCTACACGGGCGTGCAGGAAGAAAAGAGGTTGGAGACGAACAGAAGATATTACATATCAACAATCGGTTTCAAATGATTTAACATAATATTCGCAGTGAAAAATAATCAGGATCTCACATTCCAAACACACATCATATCACCACCAAACGTGGATTTCTTAAAACATGTTTGAAAATATGAGAGAAACATCATCTTAAAAAAATTACAGATCCAAAAACATATATCAAGTCCTCTCTCCTTCTAGGGTTCATCATGCTCATCACTGCTTGTAACATAAATTACAGAATAAGGGGTGAGTGCGTTGAATACACTCGTGGAGATAAAATCCACGTTTAAATCTTCGATAGATATTTAAATTAGAAATACCTATGATCATCACGGAACAAGCACAAAATATGCACAACAGATATTAGAAATGGTAAGGGACGAATAGGTGCGGGCGTCGCCCGTCTTATCCTATAAAACAGTCTCAATACCGCTAATGCATTTCAAGGACCACCAAAGCTTTCATAGAAGAATGGAGGTTAGGGACGAATGCATGAAGGGGTGACCTCAGCGAGCCCACCCTCACAGTAATAAGTATGTCACAGCAAATATAATCACAACATTTAGTGTTCCTCAATCATGCTTGGAATAAGAAAAACTGTAAACAGATTAAGAGTTAGAAATTACCCCCAACTTGTTCGATGGTTACCACGTGAGTTGCAAGTATAAAAGATCACGTATCCCAAGACTTCAATCAAACAGGTAGCCTACATAATTTGCGGTGTTTCTTAGATCTTTATTAAATGATATCGGATCGGATACTATCGATCGAGATGAGACGGATCGAAATAGAAGGCCTAACGATTGAGGTTGAAGAAACAAGAGGGAAAGATCAGTTTATACAGCTGAGGTAAAAGAGAATGAATTTTGGATCACATCAAAAAAGAATGAGCTCGATCAAAGTTGAAACGAGCTCGAACGGAGCGTTTTAAGATTGAGGGGTATTTTGGTAATTTAATCAAAGGGTTGACTTTGATCGGGACCCATGACCCCCGGTTAACGATATCTCGTTGGCGACGACTCCATGATAAAGTACGATGAAAAAAAATGAGATTCGGATAGAAAATCGAATCAAACATACGACATCGTGCGCGTACCCGACAATGGGGAAAAAAACTCAGCGGCATCTCCCGGTAGTGGCCGAGTTTTTCTCGACAGCGGGAGTGGCATCTTGGGCAGCTGCTGAGTTTTCTCGGTAGCGGGGGCGCGGGCTCTCGGCAGCTGCCAAGTTTTCTCGGCAGTGGGGGTAGGTTCGCGCCTAGGCCTCCTGGCGTCGACCTGCTCGACCAGCCTACTTTCTAGCGCCACCAGATGCGACAGTGCCACCCTATGCCGAAGCCACTTCATCCTCCAGTGAGCCTGCACCACCGGCTACCACCTCCGGCCATCCCTCATCGGATTCCGACATGAATAGTACCAGAAAACAACCTCAAACATCCTTCGTTACACACGCACATACATAACAAAATCCCGTCTTTCCAGCTCCGACCGATGACTACCGATCGTCGGCCGCCACCTCCAGGTCCTCGCTGATGCATCATCAGTGCCGGCTAACAGCAGCTCATGGTGGCACCACCAGCACCGCCCCACAACATGCATAAACAACACACACATACACAAAACCTCATACAACAGCCTTCTTTCCAGCCCATTTTTGGGCACCGGTGTCGTCATGGGTGGCGGTGCCGTCCCTCCAGCAGCTAGCCCATAACCCCGGCAGGCCCTTCGGTGCCTGCAACCGCGAGAAAAAGAGAGAAAGAGAGAGAAAAAATGGGAGAGAGAAATGGTGGCAAGAAGTAAGGGTTTAGGGTTTGGAGATCGTTTTTCACCGTTTTCTGATGAACAAAAAATTGAAATTGAATTTCAGAAGTTGTCCTAAATTCTTCTCATCGAGGGCTACGTCGTGTGCAAAAATTAGCCGAAATCGACGAGTTTGAAATTTTCCGGCAAACTTCGGCGGCGACGCGTCGGAGACAGAATAAAAAGAGGAGAGAGAAAGAGAGAGGAGAGAGAGGCTTACGTGTGTTCGGTGCTTTTCAGCTCGTTCGAAAAAATGGTGAAAAATGAATCGAATGAGGGCCTATTTATAGAAATTAGAAAAGTTATTATTCATGGGGTAGGTTACTGTTTATTTAGGCTAGGTTACTGTTCATGATAAGACTTCGGTTACTGTTCATCAAGATTCCATTCCTCGTTTCTTCAAAACTCTGTATTTAGCCCTTTTTCACCGTTTGAGCTACAGGTGTCCGATTGACCTCTAATTCGTTTCTATTTTCTCGTTTTTCCGTTACGCATCTAATGGTATAAAAATTTTCTATATTCCATGTCTATAAATTTTATCCATCTAAAATCGGTCGTTAAACACATATTTGAAACACACATAATTAAATTAAACACTCATGAATTAATACACATAAGATATTTTAATTAAGAGTTTACTTTTTTAATTAACCAATTATGATTCATTTTTATCCTGAGCGTTACATCTACATTACAATTTTAGACATAGTTGTTGTTACCATATTCATTCTGCTTTGAACTTCATTCTTAGTATCAAAAAAATACAATTGGAAAGGTTCGGGACCTTTCTTAGTAGAAGTCAAACCTGGGACATCATGATTCACCATTCCTTTCCCTCGAAAAGTATAATTTTCATAGCTTGCTTTAACAAATTTTCTTTATCCAAATTTACACCAAATATAGTAAAAAAAATATTGAATTATATGAACGAATGTTTTACACAAATTCTATAGCCTCTTTTGACTCAGAAGTAAACATAGGTCGTTTGAAACTTCAGAATATTAAAACTTAATATTTTCATTAGCACAATAAAATATAGGTGGCTCATATTCAAATCTCAAAGCTCCATTATAAATGCAATCAGACACTTTATTTTAATTCACTTATTTTAGAAACATATTCATGAATTGATATTGAATAAATATTAAAAAATAGTGAAGAAAAATACAATCAAGGCATCAATGATAAACATAAAATGACACTTATAGATCAACATAATGACACATTACAAGAAAAATGAGTATTTCTGACAACAAAATGTTGTCGCAAAAACATTGATAATTGTCACAAAAATATTTTGCAACAACATTTTATTGCTAAATTATTATCGCATAAGCTTCTCGCAACTTTTTTTTTTTTTGTTGTCGAAAAAAAAAATTTCCATTACTTTTTGTGACAACATATTGTCCATTTATATTGGCATTTTTTGCAAAAAATTGTTGTGGCAAAAAACTAGACTTTTAGTGGTGTCAAAAAATTATATTGCAAATACTCATTTTTCTTGTAGTGGAAATAAAGGATTTTATTTGTCAGTTTTTTATTATAGAAATAAGTTATCAAGTTTATTATAATATTGAAAGATTTATTAAACATAAATAAATTTAGATTAAATTATAATCTTTTTATGTTTTAAATATTTTTCAGATTTTCTTTTATATTTGTTATCAAATATATTAAACGTCTTAAAATGTAGTTTTATTTTTACCTTGTACAATTATCATATAAGAGGGTCGATTATGTTGCTTGAGTAGTTATGTAGCATCCACACTATGTCAGCAAATTTCAGCCAACAAACTAGAAATTAGCCCCACATATATACGCTTCACATGACATTGGGCCCTATTGCTACATTCGGCCAAAATTACCATTTTCAATGGTCAGCAATAAAACTAGAACATTAAAACCTAGCCTGATATATATGTTGCTCATATTCCTCAGCATTATCTATTTATTTGCAAATTAATTGCGCAACAAACATCACAATACTATATACACCAAAAATTCAAAGGTTGTGAGTGCTTAGGCTGTCTACATAGAATGGACCATTTCATGCAATTTGAGCTACATTTCAAATTTGACATTGAATAACGTCTTGTTATATACACATCCAAAGTCTCTCAATACCATTCATCAGATATTCCAAATAATTCTCCCATAACCATGGAACTCTCATGGGAATCAAGTGTCACAGATTCCATCAATGCAATTTATCTTCTCTTTTCAGCCTACTTGGTTTTCGTTATGCAACTCGGATTTGCAATGCTCTGTGCGGGCTCTGTTCGGGCCAAGAATGCCATGAACATTATGCTCACAAACGTAGTCGACGCTGTTGTTGGTAGCCTTTCTTATTACTTATTCGGGTTCGCTTTCGCCTTTGGAGAGGGCCCGAATGAGAACCCATTCATTGGGACAAGCTATTTTGCTCTCAAAGATATTCCAACAAGCTCATATGATTACAGCTTCTTTCTTTACCAATGGGCGTTCGCCATCGCCGTGGCTGGTATTACTAGTGGCTCTATAGCTGAGAGGACACAATTTAGTGCCTACTTAATTTTTTCATTCTTTTTATCGGGCTTTGTATATCCCGTCGTGGCCCACTGGGTTTGGTCATCTAGTGGGTGGCTAAGCCCGAGTTCGGGCTCGTCCTTGTTTGGCTCGGGGGCCATTGACTTTGCAGGTAGTGGAGTAGTGCACTTGGTGGGTGGCATTGCCGGGCTCTGGGGATCACTAATTGAGGGCCCGAGAGTGGGCCGCTTCGATGCATTCGGAAAGGCCGTGATTATGCGTGGTCATAATGCAACTCTTGTGGTTCTTGGAACATTTTTATTATGGTTCGGCTGGTTCGGGTTCAATCCGGGCTCTTTTAACAAGATCCTCGTACCGTATCCAAACACGGCGAACCAAGGAAACTGGACCGCCGTGGGCCGTACAGCTGTCACCACCACATTGGCCGGTTCCACTGCTGGAATCACCACCCTATTCGGGCGGCGACTTCTGGCGGGCCACTGGGACACCCTTGCTGTCTGCAATGGTGTTCTAGCAGGGTTCGTCGCCATAACATCGGGCTGTGCTGTCGTGGAACCATGGGCGGCAATACTATGCGGGTTTGTAGCCGCCGGGGTTCTCATCGGGCTCAACATGTTGGCTCTAGAGCTCAAAATCGACGACCCACTAGAAGCAGCACAGTTGCATGGTGGATGCGGAGCGTGGGGATTGATCTTTACCGGGCTGTTCGCGAAAGAGGAGTTTGTGATTCAAGTGTACGATTCGGGCCGGGCCGGTCCCCATGGCAGGTCATACGGGCTTCTTCTGGGAGGTGGGTGGGGGCTCATTGGAGCTCAAGTGGTTGCAGTAATGGTGATATTAGGTTGGGTTAGCGCGATGATGGGGCCGTTGTTTTACTTGCTTCATCGGCTAAGGATATTGAGGATTTCCATAGATGAGGAAGTTGCAGGGCTTGATATATCCAGCCATGGAGGATATGCATATAATGCTCATGAAGAAGAGAGTGGTCCTAGAGTTTATGGAGAATATATGCGAATGCAAACTCACTCATAAATGTATGTAATTACGCTATGTAATTAAAAAGGAATTTAGTACAAATCAGTGTGTTGCACTTGGATCCCTCTTATTGTTGTTTTTACTTGTTTTGGTTTTTTTTAATCTTGTTCTTTTATTTTGATATTCGGAATTTTCTTTTTCTAATATTTTTGTTTACTTTTTGTTTCATATATTTAGATATGTTTGCATAGAATAATTAAATGTATACTTAAGCATAAATATATATAATAGAATGTGTAGCACAGTTATAGATTAAAACAAAGATTGTTTCCGTCTAAATTTAAATGGGTATCCTTGTGGTCATTGTCGAGAATGGTATTCTAGGTATAAATTAATAGTTTTTGCATCAATTATATTATTTTGAAATCTTTTTCAAACCATCTTTTGTTCCATTAATTGAACAAATTGGATTCAAATTTCGTAGAAGAATAAATTAAATAATTTCTTTTCAATACCAACTTATGAAAGAGTTAACCCATTTGGAGTTAAAAGAGAAATTCTACTACATAATATTTGTCCGTTCATTGAATCTTTGACATTGTTATATTGGATGTATCATCTAAAATTTTGACATTATTTTAATTGTTTGTTCGTAACTGTTCGATTTTAATAAGAACTCTCTAAACCTTGACCATAAATATTAAGTATCTAATGTTCCATAATATGGTAATTTTTCTCATCTGGGCAACAATTAAAACTTGACCTGATTTGACGAAATATGTTGAATTGTTGTCCTTGGAACAACATGTAATATTGTGGAGATCTCAAAAAAAAAAAAACTATTATTTTGCCATCAAAATCATTATCAATTTTTGTATCTTTTAAGAGGAAAAATTTCAAATATGGCCTTGTTGGAATGACTATGGGCCGATTTTGACCCTTAATATCAAAAGTAACCCAAAAATAATCAAAGTTAGCCATGTCCGTTAGTTTGGTTGACGGAAACCGTCAGAATCCACTTTTAAAAGATCCAATCTACACACCACACTCAGAGATCCCCAATACTATATATATCACAGTTTTCTCAGGAAACCTTATGCAAACAGGGATCACACCGCGCTTTCATTCTCAATTTCAAGTGAGTAATTGAAATAAATACATTTGCAGATCATCTGTATAGATTTTAAGAATGCCCAACATCTTCTTATCGTAGAAGTCGACAATGATTTCACAAACGTTCTGTTAAGCTTCCTAACACTACCATTGGGAGAGACAGTAAAGGAACTGCAGACACACCATGGGAATTAGAGACCTCTTTTTGGAAGCTTACCCACTTTGTATAAAGGCTTTTGGATGATGGTGATTTCTCCACAAAAGCTGGTAAGCAAATGCTGTTAAATCCCAGAAACTCTTTCTTCATTGAACCTACGAAATTGTTCAAATGTATCAACGAGGATTGTGAAAAGCTACGACCTCCCAATGTAACTATGTATTATGGTACTAGGAATTGCGATTGTGGCAATCCATTGAGCCGACCCATGAGTGAATTTCAAGCAGTGGCTGATAATGAAGGAATTCTTGCAGAAAAACATTTTATTTTTGGTTACAAATGATCTGCAAATGTATAGAGAGAATGCCCAACATCTTCTTATCTCATGTTTCTCAAGGTAAACAAGAAGAACCAATGGTCACGTGCGTCACACGTGGTAGCTCTGTTAAAATTTTAGACAGAATTGTGGGGTGGGCCAAAAATGAATAAAAATGTGTCAAAATCGGCCCATGGTCATTCCTACAAGGCCATATTAAAATTATTTCCTCTTTAAGAAGTCTGCATTCTCAATCGCCCATCATTTCACCATTGATGCTTCGTCACAAAAATATCTAATATGGTATGCAAAACTCAGCCACTCCAGTATTTTGTTTTGAAATAAAATATTCACTTGTTCTTGCAAAATTTAATGACATTTTGAAATGTGACTTTCTTAAAGTCCATCAAATTAAACCACCACCTTTTAATAGAGTTTTCATGTCCCTCTTTGTATGAAAAATATGATAGATGAATAATCATTCGATCCACAAATCTTTATTTTTATTTGAATATCTTATTTCCTATCAAACTAAGCATAGAAATGTGTTGTTCTGACTCCCAGTATTATCGTTATTGCAACTCCAGATGATGTACTAGGAAGATTTATCTATTTTGTGATATGATATGAGCTAATAATATGTGGTATAAGTATGTTTTTCATTATATGTATATTATTTACCATATTCCACAGATAGTTAAACAATGTTGATCCTCTTAGGGTGCGTTTACATGGAGTGATATAATGGGATAGGACTAAATTATCCCACAACATCCCATGTTTACTTTGTTATATACCAAAAGTGAGGCCCGTCCCTTGGCCCAAGATAAGGAGGAAAAATAGGATAAAGAGAGGGATACTAATCCCACTATCCACCCAAGGATAATTCTTATCCCTCAAAACATTAAAATTGAAATACCAAGTATGCCCTTATTTACATATGAAATAACCAAAAATTTGATGAATTGAAAGTAGTTGTCGTGAGGAACACACTCAACAAGAACAAACCCAATCCCAAAACACATGAAGAACAAACCCTAGTTCAAATTTTCACTAGCAAGCCTAGAAGAAGTGTGTAGCAAGTGTGAAACCTCGTCGCCAGTGGTGCAAATCCAGAAGAAGTGTGAGCAAGTGTGAAATCTTGTCGTTAGTGGTGTGGGTGAACAAAGAGACTTCTATCAAGACATAGTAGCATCAAAAGATTTGTAAGAGAAGTAGGTAAATTTTCTCTACATTTGTTCTTTAACGACTCTGTTCTTTAACATTTGCAATTGAGATAAAAGACGAAGAAGGTTTAGCTGTGGATTTAAAATTGTTGAGTATTCTAGAAATTGTTAAGAGTGAATTATAGTTTGAATCACATTTCATAATTTTATTAATATTGAAACCATGACCCCACAATATATCCATGATTTTGCATATCAGTTGGAATTAATACTAAGTGTTGACATAATTAGTGTTGGGAGTTAATGTGAAATTATGCTCAAAATGGGCTAGATAATATTGGGGAAAATTATAATTCCTGTATAAACTGATCTTATTTATTTAGTTAGATTCTTCTCATCTTAGCTTTATTGTCTTTATAAGCTCAACACAATTAATTATAATAGCTTATATAGAGTGTAGTATTTCTTATTATTTAATTTGTATACTTTGATTGCATAGGATGGATGTTGACGAGGATGGATGTTGACGAAACATATCTAACTTTGAGGGATGATGAAACTTTTATTGTGTTAAAAGAAATAATGAATGTCTATGTATCTTTCTTGACAATGGTCAATATTTTTTTTCTTCACCATACACATCAAATATCATCTGATATGCATGTAAACCTTCGACATCGTTATAGTCTGATTCGTAGAATCCCAAAACAACTAAATTATTTATGTTTTGTCATTGGAATATCCAATGAGGAATATATCAATCATTTAAGGATGAGTAGAATTGCATTCTCTCAATTGTTACATCTTTTGGAGACGGCTGGTGGTCTTAAAACTAGTAGGAATAGTACAATAGCAGAAGAATTGGCTACATTCTTTTCTGTGCTTGCCCATCACACAAAAATACATATTCTGAAATCAAACTACAAAAGATCCAGCCGAACTGTTAGCAAACAATTCCACAAAGTTTTAAATGCCATCATTAGGCTAAACTACATATTATTAGTGAAGCCGACTGCGATTGAAGAAGATTGCAGCAATGAATGCTGGAAATGGTTCAAGGTAATATCTTGAATTTAGCTAATGACTATTTACTGTTAACATTTCTTCATCATTTAATACTTATGTTTTTATTTTTCATATTCAGGATTGTTTGGGTGCATTAGATGGAACTTATGTTAATGTAACAGTACAAAAATCTGATAGTGGCCGTTATCGAAATAGGAAAGGACAAATTTCAGTTAATGTATTAGCTATTTGTGATTTTAATATGAACTTCTTATATATATTGTCTGGTTGGGAAGGAAGTGCAGCATATTCACGGGTTTTATGAGATGTTGTATCAAGAAATAATGGATTACGTATCCCTAGAGGTAGTAATTTTTATTATATCATTTTGCTACTATAACCTACTTCTACTCAAGCATTACATATGTTCAATGGATTATATGTTATTGGTTTGTCCTAGCCTAGCTGAATTTTAGCTGATTTATTTGTTTCTTATTTGTGCCTCTTCAATTAGAGATGATTTTGCCTTTACCATTCATTCTGCAAAATGGCAGGATTTTTGGTTCAAGATTCTGAGACTTTTAAATTGTTAATTATTGCAACATACTTTTGATAATTACTAAGATTCTGAGTCATTAAGTGATAGTTATTTAAACTATAATGTGACAGTAAGATTCATATTCTATCATGTTTGAATATTGGTCTGAAAAATTTTTGTTTGATTGTTGATACATAGATGAAAACTTTATTAATTACTCAATTAACATACAAATAGAAACTATTGTCGATCAAGTTAAATTATCTATGTTATAGCTTGTGATGAGCATGACTCTATTATTTCTTTCTTATAAGCAATAATGTATAGTTATGCATGCTAAAGTTTCTAATAAAGATATTGTATTTGTGGGCAGGTAAGTATTATCTATGTGATAATAGGTATACAAATGGCGATGGTTTCTTAACCCCTTATCGAGGTGTACGCTATCATTTGAATGATTGGGGTGTGGGGAGTTCTGCACCACGTAATAAAGAAGAGTTTTTCAATATGAAGCATACAAAGGCAAGAAATGTGATTGAGAGAGCATTTGGTTTGCTTAAAAAATGTTTCACTATTCTTCAAAGTACTAGCTTTTACCTAATAAAAGTGCAAAATCCTTTGATTATGGCTTGTTGTCTAGTCCATAATTTTATTTTGAAAACTATGCCCGTAGACTCGATGGAAGCTGAGCTAGCTCAATTTGTGATGAACGAAGATTCTGATGATTGTATAGATGTGATCGAGAGCATCCCACAGTGGAATAATTGGAGAGATGATTTGGCAAGATCAATGTACAATGAGTGGAGACGATAGTTTTAGTTAATCCTCCACCAAGCTTTTAGATTAACACTTTTGTGATTGTCGTTGTTCTCTCTTGTTTTGATATATATATGTATATATATATAAATTCAACTTTAATCTTAATCTTGTAGTGGATGGCTGAATTTTACTATAGTGTTATATTTCTTTTTTAATATCATCTGCAAGTTGTGGTGAATATATGTATATCTTACGTATTTTAGAAATATTTATCAATTTGATATCGAGTTTATATATATGTAGGATTGATGGATGTCACGAGCAATAGCCACGTTAGGAGTAAGCGTAAAAGTTCCACCACTGCACAACGTCGTGTTTGGTCTGAAACAGAGGAAAAATGTCTACTACAAGCGTTGAAAGAGATTGTTCTTGAAGGGTGGAAATGTGAGAATGGTTTTCGAGTTGGTTACCTGCAAGCTCTTGAGAGGGTGATGCGGAGACTACTTCCTGATAGTAACCTTCGTGTTGAACCCCATATAAGTTCTAAAATTCATATATCGAAGAAAAATCATGGTAGTCTTCAATGCATGTTAAGCCGCTCTGGATTTAATTGGAATGAATCTAATAATATGGTTATAAAAGAAAGTGACACCATGTGGGATGACTATAGAAAGGTGATTTGATTGATTTATTATTTGGTATTGAATGGACTATACATTCAGCTTTTAATAAATATTTTTCTTGTGAATTTGTAGACTGATTCAAATGCCAAGGATATGCGATTGAAACCATGGCCAATGTATTCGGATTGGTGTGAGATCTTTGGGAAAGATAGGGCCACAGGTGAACATGCAGAGGACCTAAACACCGCTGATCAAGACCAGCTGGTTGATGAAGATAATGCAGATGCCAGCAAGTTTTTTATCAACTTATCTGAGGATACTGAGATAAATTCCCCTTCACTGCATTCGGGTAGCTCATCTGCCAAAAAACGAAAAAGTGTCAATGGAAAACAACATGATACAACGACAGAGCAAATGGTGAACTTGATGGGTAGGTTTTGCGATTAAACTAATGAAAGGTTTGGAGAAATAACACAATCTATTGGATATGAGTTTGCAACGTCCAAGAAGAGGGCAACTGTATATGAAGCATTGGGGAAGCTAGAGGTCTTAACTGTTGGACAACAAATTATCGTTACAAAAACATTGGTGAACAACAACAAAGATCTCGAACTGTTCTTTAGTCTCCCTATTGAGGATCAAGGTCGGATGGTGTTGATGATGATTGCTGGTCGTATTTGAACGATCTAATAAGACGATCTTATGAATTTCTTATTCACGGTCCTTGAAAGCTACACTTTTGATTGTAAGACATGAATTGTCCTTTTGATATTAGACAAGTACACTATCGGATGTACTAGAATCGGGCAATTATTTTGGAGACAACATATGAAACTTGTTTGTATTGTCATTGACTTAGGTGTTTGAATATCTAGGCTTGTGTGTAATTAACTTACTATAGAAGTTAAATTGCATAGATGAAATTAACTATAAAATATTATAAACAATTCATATGATTGCTCTTTCTATCTGGGTTGATAAATATTGCCTGAACAGGGTCTTAAATTTGAGTGGCCATAGTTTTGGAAAGCTGAGAAATGTATGTTCTGGTTGCTTAGAAATTTTCACCATACATTTGCATTACATACCGACAACGTACACTATAGTAGAAAGTACATAATAAGAAAGCACAATATTAGGTCAAACACAAACCAAGCCACACACTATAATCATTACACACTACATTAATCTCAATATTTCTTAAATGGAGACCATGAAACACATGAGCTACGACAATCCCCCTTTAGTGGATGACTTGATTCACCAACTTTTTTCTTTCCTTATAAATTAGTAGGTGGCTTACGTTGCGCACTCGACACAACAGTAGTTTGTGGCGTGTTATATATTGAATTTTCACTTGAACTATCATGATTATACCAAGCTAACTCATTCCAAAATGAATTGTCTGTGTTGAGAGAACTGTAGTCAAATGAATGAAGTGAAGAGATATCAGTATCATTGTCATGCACGAGCTCTACAACTGATGAATCATCATTTCTCTCTTGCTCAGTATCACTCGAAATTTGAATGACCTCATTTTCCATGTGTGCCATGATGGGCGGTTCTTCTTCGAATGGGATTTTGAGTGCACCAAAAGATAGTTCACCTTCTTTTTTGTAGGCAGCCACCAATCGCTCCTCCTACAGTATTGTAGGATTTTTTAATAAAGAGGATAAATGAATATTAATAAACTGTAGTACAAATGAGATAAATTGAACAAAGAACTATAATTGAAGAGATCACATTGTATAATTGATTCCAAGTGTCCGATGAGCAATAAACACGCTGGGTAGTTGGGTGGTAGTCAACACCATCATAATTAACAAGCCAATTAAAAACCTTGTACCGTTGACGGAGCTTATGAACTCTATCTACACACCACCGTTGATTAAAGTCAAGGCCGAAATGTTGATTAACCATCGTCGCTGCCCTCAAGATAGAGATGGTTATCTTCTCCAACAACCCATTTATTAACTCTTTTATCTTCAAGAAGGTGGTGAATGAATATCCTATCAACCTGCCTAGTCCATTTCTCAGTAAAGAAGAATTTATCTTGATAGTAAGCATGGGTGGGCATAGTTTTTGGAGGCATAGTTATTTCTAAGATGAAGAATGGACTAGGTTTATATAGTTTGCAAAAGATAGAATCAATATAATGGTATATATATGAGCTTTTATTTAAGACATTCCTACCCTGCACACTAATCTCCCACTACTTGACAACCACTTGCAATAATATTATTAATATTTCTTTAAACAACATTCGTACAATTTCTAGTAGAGGACAAACAATATCCATAATTTCATGCATGTGAACAATTAAAATTTCAAACTTTTTAAGTGGCCCCCATAGAAATATCAAACTTAGATTTTTGGATTGTTAGAAGTCTTCTTCATCAATTTTCTTGCTATAAATTTATTACAAGAAACCCAACTTCCTCTTTTTTAGAATTGCAAAGCTTTGTCCGATATGTATAAAAGTAGTGGCCCAGTAAGATTAGGATTGTCTTTTCTCTACCAAAATATTTGATTTTCTCTGCCAAAATATTTGATAGTAAGATTTTATTGTCTTTTCTCTGCCAAAATATCTGATTTTCTTGGGAAAAATATTTGTCTTGATAAGGTCAAACATTATTTTGTTTACTGTGATGGTTCTCAATGAAACAAGGACACAAACTCATTAATTTTCTTGCTACAATTTTATTGTAAGAAACCAAACTTCTTTTTTACAGAAGATTGCCAAAGATTTGTCCTATATATATAAAATTATTGGATTTAATAAGATTTTATTGTCCTTCAACATGCCAAAAAAATAGAATTGCTATAAGGTGAAACATTATTTTTGTTGCTACGATGATTTTAATGACTCTAAGAGAAACAAGGTCACAACCAATTGTAGACCAATCAATATTTTATTGAATTCTAAATCAAAATATCTTAACTTTAAACTCATTAGTCAATATAATTCGAAAGATAAAATTAGGAGCTAAACATTTCATATCTCACATGCTTAAATAGTTTAAACAATATTATTACAATTCATAAGATTCAAAATATTATACAACATTCAAAATCTGAGGACCATAACATAGAACATATTGCAAAAGTTTATTTTTCTTAACACAATATATATATATATATATATATATATATATATATATATATCTAAGGGGCTAAGTCTAATAAGGTGGTTGCATTACAGATTGACTTTTTTCCCACACATAGAAACATCAAACATATAATGAAAAATACCATAAATCTCTTCCTAAGAGTTGTTTCTCGCTGAAGAGACACACATAAGGAAACCTCATGAAGCCTCAATTGTTCAATTGTAGCACGACAATGTTTCCCCTCTTCTTTCAACTCACATACAGTTGTTTCATAGATTGCATCCCTACTTTGAAGAACTTCAATTGTGATCTTTTGTTCTTCAATTATCTTCAACAATTCCGGAATTCTCTTGGTGCATCGTGTGCATATTGGGGGTCAACCCAATCCCAAAACTTGCTTTTCTTACCCTGCATCAACGGATTCAGTTTTATGCAATCTAATAAAAATATTAATTAATATTCAAAAGATATGGAATAAATGAATTTACCGATGTTACTGCACACTTTGCGAACCTACGACCATGGTTGTTTGGTGTCTTAGAAGTAAACACAACGGCATGTATATGACAATAACATAGTGGTAGTTGTCCGCAAGATATGCTTGAAGAGACACTTGAAGGAGAATGTGAAGTGTCCACTAAAATAATCATATTAATTCAATTAAATCTCTTATGTTTGATCTCCACCAAATATTAAAAATGAGGAACATCTTACCAAAAATTTAACAAAAATTAAAAATAATTGGGTAATTATAGAAGGAAAATGTACATAATTAAAGACTAAACTATTCTTAAATCAACTCATGAAATTATGAAAATTTGATTTCCACATGACTCTGTAATTTCGGAGTATTCTTCTATGTTCATCCATCACTCTCTCCCTCTCTTAAACATGTGATTGAAAGTAAGACCTACAAATCCTATAGAAATAAGAACTAAAACAAAGATTGAATGAAAAACATTAATTTCCAACACTGGCAAAATCAGATATAAATCTACACAATGCTATAACCAATTGACGACAACATATATAACACTTCAGACTATAATCGAGCAACAAATATATGAATCACATTAATTGTGTTATGAGCTTCATCTATTGAATATACCTCTTTCTTGTGTAAACATAAATAAATATGAGTACATATTCATTTCTTGTGTAAAGATAGTTCAACCATTTCTTGTGAAAATAAAATATCAAAATTTAACAAAACATAATATAATTAACATAGTTTGGATGCAAAGAATTTAAATGACTTCAAAAAAGACCCAAAATAACTGTTGAATTTTACTTTCAAACATAGAATATGAACAATTCAAATTCAAATTTCCTAAATTAGGAGTACTCAGATAAGTAATTAAAGGAAATGAGAAAGAAAATCTTACTTGAAATTGAAATTCCTAAAGACTAGGACGTTTTTCCCCACACATCAAATTTTATGCAAAGTTCAAGAAGTGTGAGTTTTGGCTGGATAAAATTTTGTTCCTTAGGCATATCGTCACTTCAAAAAGAATTGAGGTAGATTCGGCTAAAATGGAAGTTGTTATAATTGGAAGATGCCGACTAACGTAAACGAGGTGCAAAGCTTTCTAAGCTTAGTTGGCTATTATGGAAGGATTTACGAGGTCAGCAAATGAAGATCTGACTTTTAGAGAAAGACTTTGCGTGCTAAACGTTAAAGGATTAAGGAAAAAAATATTAGAAGAAACGCATAACACCCCATACTCTACGTACCCTGAAGGTACGAAAATGTATAAAGATTTGAAAGAGATCTTCTTGTGGAGAAATATAAAAGGAAGCATTAGACTTTTCATCAAGAAGTGTTTTATTTGCCAACAAGTGAAAGAAAAACATCCAGATTCTAGCAGAGAGCTTGCAAAAAGAATTAGACACCAAATTAGCTTTCAGTAATGCATTTTATCCTCAAACAGACAATACAAATTGTGGAGGACATGCTAAGTGCCACTACCTTGGATCTACATGGAAACTGGGAAGATCATTTATACTTAGTGGAATTTGCTTACAATAATAGTTATTAGTCGACGATTGGGATGGCACTATACAAGGCATTATATGGAAGAAAGTGTTGTTCACCTCTTTATTAATTAGGATGAGGTAGGTGAAAAACAAGTTTTGGGACCCGAGTTAGTTAAGCAGACAATAGAAGTAATAAGAAAAGTTCGACCAAGGATCAAAATGGCATAAGATCGGCAGAAATCTTATGCTAATAAAAGATGCAGAAAATTAATATTCGAAGTGGGACACAAGGTCTTTCTAAAGATATCACCCACTAAAGGAGTTTATCGTTTTGGGAAAAAAGGTAAATTGAAACCAAGATATATTAGGTAGTTTCCAATTCTGGAACGAGTCGGAGGAATGGCATATAGACTAGCCTTACCGAACTATGTCGGTATACATAACATCTTTCATATATCCATGTTGCGAAAATATGTGTTCAATCCGAGCCATGTGATTAATCAATAACATATAGGGCTGGAGAAGGACATGTCCTATGAAGAGTTTCCTATAACGATCTTAGACAGAAAAATTCATAAGTTAAGATGTCATGCCTCATTTTATTTCATAAAAAATTTATCAGAGTTTTTCACACGGGCGTGCAGGAAGAAGAAATGGTAAAAGACATTTAAAACACAGAAGAAGGAGGTAGGAGACGAGCAGAAGATATTATATATCAACCATCGGTTTCAACCGATTTAAACATAACATTCACAGTAGAAATATCATCAGGATCTCACATCCCATATACACATCATATCATCACCAAACGTGTATTTCTTACAACATTGTTTTATAAAGAGAAAAGTTTGAGAAACATCATATTAAAAATAATTAACAGATCTAAAAATAGCACCTCCTCTCTCCTTCTAGGATTCATCATGCTCATCACCTCCAGTAACGTGAATTACAGAATAAGGGGTGAGTGCGCTGAATACACTCGTGGGGAAATAAATTCCGCGTCTAAAATCTTTAACAAACATTTAAATCAGAAATACACATAATCATCATGAAACACAGCACGAAATATGCACAGCATCCATTAGAAATGGTAAGGGATGAATAGGTGCGGGCATCGCCCGTCTTATCCTATAAAACGATCTCAAATACCGCAGGTGCATTTCAAGGACCACCAAACTTTTCATAGAAGAATGGAGGTAAGAGACGAATGCATGAAGGGGCGCCTCAGCGGGCTCAACCCTCACAGTAATAAGTATGTCACAACAAATATAATCACAGCATTTAGTATTTCTCAATCATGCTTGGAATAAGGAAAACTGTAAACAGATAAAGAGTTAGAAATTACCCCCACCTTGTTCGGTGGTTACCACGTGAGCAGCAAGTATCCAAGATCACGTATCCCAATGCTTCAATCCAACATGTAGCCTACATAATTTATGGTGTTTTCTTAAATCTTTATAACCTATAATTAAAGATTTAACCGATATCGGATTGGATACTATCGATCGAGATGAGACGGATTAGAACGAAAGGCCTAACGATTGAGATTGAAAAAACAAGAGGAAAAGATCAGTTTATACCACTGAGGTGAAAGAAAATGAATTTTGGATCACAACAAAACAAGAATGTGCTCAATCGGAGTTGAAACGAGCTCGAACAGAGCATTTTAAGATTGAGGGGTATTTCGGTAATTTGGTCAAAGGGTTGACTTTGACCGGGACCCACAACCCCCGATCAATGATATTTCATTGGCAACGACTCAATGATAAAGTTTGATGAAAAGAAAATGAGATTCGGATTGAAAATCAAATCGAAAATACGATGTCGCGCGCATTCCAAATGACTGGAGAAAAAACCCCGACGTCTCCCGGCGGCTGCCGAGTTTTCTCGGCAGCGGGAGTGGCATCCTCGGCAGTGGGGGCAGTGGCTCTCGGCAGCAGGGGCAGGTTGGCGCCCAGGCCTCCCGGCGTCGACCAACTCGACTAGCCTACTTTCCGGCACCATCATCTGCGGCGGCACCACCCTGTGCCGTCTCCACCTAGTCCTCTGGCTAGCTTGCACCACCGGCCATCCCTCGCTGGATTCCGACATGAATAGTGTTGGAAAAACAGTCGCAAAAACCCTTTATCACACACGCATGCAAAACCAACCCCAGTCTTTCCAGTTCCGGCCGGCGACTTGTAAAACCACCAATACAACCCCCAACAACATGCATACACAACACACACACGCATATATACACTACACAAAACCCCATTCAACCGCCCACTTTCTAGCCCATTTTTCGGCACCGGCGCCACCACCCATGGCGGCGCCGTCCCTGTAGTAGCTAGCTCACAACCCTAGCAGGCCCTCCGGTGCCTGCAACTGTGAGAAAAAAAGAGAGAGAGAAACGGGAGAGAGAAAAGGTGGCAAAAAGTTAGGGTTTAGGGTTGGGAGATCGTTTTTTGCCGTTTTCCGACGAACGGAGAATTGGAATTGAATTCTGAAAGTTGTCCTAGATTCGTCTCATCGAGGGCCATGTTGTGTTTAAAAATCAGCCATAACCGACGACTTTAAAATTTTTCGACGAACACCGACAGCGGCTCCGGCGGCGATGCGGTGGCGCCGGCGTCGGCGCGCCGGAGACATAAAAACAAAGCAAGAAAGAAAAAGAGAGAACAGAGAAACTTACGCGTGTTCAGTGCTTTTCGGCTCGTTCAAAGAAACGGTGAAAATAAAATCGAATGAGGGCCTATTTATAGAAATTTTGGAAAGTTACTATTCATGATTAGGTTACTGTTCATGGGATGGGTTACTGTTCACGATAAGATTTCGGTTACTGTTCATCAAAATTCCATTCCTCGTTTTTTCAAAATTTGGTATTTTGCCCTTTTCTTCGCCGTTTGAGTTACGGGTGTTCGATTGACCTCTAGTTCGTTTCTATCTTCTCTATTACGCATCTATTGGTGTAAGAATGTTCTATGTTCCATGTTTATAAATTTTATTCATCTAAAACTGGTCGTTAAAAAACATATCTGAAACGCACGTAATTAAATTAAACACTCAAGAATTAATAGACATAGAATATTTTTATTAAGGGTTTACTTATTTAATTAACTAATTATGCGTCATTTTTGTCTTGGGTGCTACATAAGAAATCGAGAAGTGGCTTTAATAAAAGTTCAGTGGAGCCATCATGATGACAAGAAAGTGACTTGGGAAGAAAAAGATGAAGTCTTAGCGAAATATCAAAATTTACCAAGTTGTGGTACGTTTCTAAATTGCGAGGACGAAATTTCTTTGTAAGAGGGAATGATGTAATACCCAATTTTTTTTATATTTAATTAATTATGTTAATGTAGAAATTTATCATAGTGACACCTCTTCTTGCCCCTCCTAAAGTGTTGACACATAACCCTCTCTTGTATGCTTATTTCCCCTTTCGAGTTAGTAAAAAGAATAAGTCAAATTGGACAAAATAAAATAAATACAATTTCTCTCTATCCTCTCTCTCCCTCTCTTAACATAGCAACCACCTTCATCTAACCGTCGCCGCTGCCACCTCTCCATCACCGTCGGTCGAAGTTTTCCCAACAAGGTAATCGGACCACCCATGTGTAGTACTCACCGAGCTCGTCACAAATACGAGTTCAGAATTTGCCCCTGTTAGGATGTATACTATAAGCCTAGCTTTTGTATAAACATCTATTTATGATATGAGAATCTTTTATGGTCAAATGTTTGCATTTTATATATTTGTTATATGTGTTATTGCAATTGTCCAATTAATTTATATTGTAGATAACATGGTGTGTGGTGCCATACAGAAGATCATGTTATCAGTTCCTTATAGATTATAAATGGTAGCTCACAGCCGAGATAATTTTGGACAAATTATCGGAATGATTGTATTGTAATTTGGTATTAATCTATCTTGATTATAAAATTACACTAGTACATTTTGTATGTATTGAGCAGGACCAATTGAGGTTGTTTTATTTGTACTGACTACATAAATAAAACAAGACCTCTGTTATTATGGATGTGCGTCCTCTTAATCATTGTATGATAACGGGCATGTATACTCGATATATGTTTCTTTAATTTACCAATGGGTGAGATTTATTTATTAAATCAATAAGCTCGGTAAATTGGGATACAATGTTGTTTATATGGTGTGCTGTTGATTATATAATGAAACCGTGTCCTAATTATTTAGGATGATGATGTCCCCTTGAGGAACTCATAAGAATTATCATGTAAACCCTGCAGGTGGATTTATTTCTGCATGATAATAAAGTTGAGTGGTACTACTCTTGGAATTAAATGTTAATTAATTGAATTGTCAGTAATTCATTTAATTAACGGACATTCGATATCTTAAACGTGGGGAGATAAACGCACACATAATAAATAGGAGACCATATCTAATATGGATAAGGGACGGTAGTTCAATAATATCTTTTTAGTGGATTGAGATATTATTGATAGGCTTAAGAAGTATATTCAAATTGAATTTAGGACTCATAAGCCTATCAGGAGACCGATTCCTAATCCTCCTTAAGGTCCCTATTGTAGCCTATAAATAAGCCTCAAGTCAGCCGTTTCTATACACACAGACATAAAATCTGAGATACGATTTAATAGAAGACGGCTGAAAGTCTCGATAGTTCGTTGCCCACACAACATTCGAGAAAGGTAAGGAATGCAGTAGAAGATCGTGAGGTTTAGGCTCCATCGATTCCTTGATCTATAGTTCTGACCTTAGAACTAATATCAGTGCAAAACGTATGATTCGTTTATCCGCTGCGCGTTAATCATATTTGCATGGACCCCGAATCAGATAATCGTATAGGGTCGACGATTCGGCGGTTCCTTCAGACTCGACCTCCGCCTCCACCGCGTACGGCTGCGGGAAGAGGCGGCAGGCCTTTTCTCTCTCTCCACTCATTCTCTCCCTACTGCCGAGCCATCGCTATCTTTTTACGAATAGCTCGATTAATTTCTAGAATGAGCTTTTATGCTTTTAGGGTACACATAGGGAAAATTAGATATGTCTATCTAGTGTCATAGAGTTTTTTGAAACGACATGATAGAGGTGGAGAAAATAATTTTTAATGGGTACTTTGTATAAATTTTACGTGTTTAAACACTACAAGAAAATTCACTTACGACAACGGTTTTTCCGCGTCGTTAAATCCAATTTTTTACCGTTGTTGTATCTACCGTTGCAAAAAAATTTTGCTCTACGACAACGCACCAAAAAGCGTTGTAAAATAGGAAAAGACAACGCTTTTTAAGCGTTGCAAAAAGCGTTGTAAAATAATTCCAGAAAATAAGAAAAGACAATTCTTTTCTCGCAACGCACCAAAAAGCGTTGTCGTATCTGAAAAAAATCAAAAAAGTGACACGTCATCAGCATATTTTGGACACATCATTGTCACGTCATCTTCCACATCATCAAATTCCAACACATCATTGCCACGTCATGAGAAATAAATGTGCGTTGTCTGGGATTCGAACTCATGACCTTTGTTGGACCTTGAACCACTAGACTACTAGTGCTTTATGTGTTTATATTATATATGTATTTCTTTCATTAACTAATTTTATATATATACATATATAATTGGAAGATTAATGATTAATTAATATATTTAATAATATTTAATCTAATTTCATATTAAGACAATTATAAAGTGTACTAGTGCATATTTTTAATATATGTTATAAACATACTAATTTTTTAAAATTATGCATTTGTTCATATATATAAGATAATATTAATGCAAATAATATAAAATAACATCATAAAATAATTAAACTTTTCAACTTTAATTTAATTAAAATAATATATAATTTTTGTATTATTATATAAAAAAAATTGTATTGACCAATTAATATATGTATGTTTTTTTATTTTGAAAAATAGTTTAAAATAATTAACATATTTAAGTTTTTTTTTCATATTATTCTTTTAATTAATCATTTTTATATCTTTTTTTATTTTTTAAAATAATTTTTCAAAATAATTTATGTTTTTGGTATTAATTTTAAAACCAAACTAATTTATATTTATTTTCTAAAATAATAATATATAATTTTTATATTATTATGTAATACAAATTTTTATATTTTTCAAATTAATATATGTATTTTTTTTTTGTTGTAAAATAATTTTTGGTTCAAATTAAAACCAAACTCATTTTATATTTACTTTCTAAAATAATAATATATATTTTTTATATTATTATGTAATACAAAATTTTTATATTTTTCAAATTAATATATGTATTGTTTTTTTTGTTGTAAAATAATTTTTGGTTCAAATTAAAACCAAGCTGATCATTTTATCTTTACTTTCTAAAATAATAATATATAATTTTTATATTATTATGTAATACAAATTTTTATATTTTTCAAATAAATAAATGTATATTTTTTTTATTGTTGTATAATTAAATTTTTTATATATTCTTAATTAATTGATATGATATATATATATATCTTTTTTTTATGTTTTTTGTATTAATTTTAAAACACAATAATTTTATCTTTATCGTTTTTTAAGAAAAACATTCGTAATTTATGAATTATGAATTATAAAACACAATTTTCGAATTATGTTTTAAAATAATATACCAATTTTGTATTATTATTTCAAAGGGTGAGAGTAATATTTAATTAGGTGTAGTTAATTTCTTAATTAATTCAAAATAGTATTTTATAAAAATACTATTTTCTAAAATTATGAGTTTGTTCATATAAGATAATATTAATGCAAATAATGTAATACAAGATAACATTACAAATTAATTAAATTTAAGTTAATTAAAAAACAATTATTTTAGAATTAATGAGTTGTAAAATTGTAAAAAAAAAGTACTAAGAAACGACAACGCCAAAAAGCGTTGCATAAAGGGTTGTAAAATTGAAAAAAAAAAGTATTAAGAAACAACAACGCCAAAAAGCATTGCATAAAGGGTTGTAAAATTGTAAAAAAAGTACTAAGAAACGACAACGCCAAAAAGTGTTGCATAAAGGGTTGTCGTTTTGAAATAAAAATTCACTCTACGACAACGCATCAAAAGCGTTGCACAAAAGCGTTGTCTTAAAAAAAACGCCATACGACAACGCTACTGAAAAAGCGTTGTCGTTTCCTAAAAAAACGTTGTCGTATGGCGAATTTTTTTAAAAAAGACAACGCTTTTCGGAAAAAAGCGTTGTAAATTCCAAAAGACAACACAAATTCATGAAAAGCGTTGTTAAATGGGCGTTGTTGTATGCAAAATTTCTTGTAGTGAAATTACGTGACGTTATATATGTGCTCTTTTGACTATGTGATGTTTACCTCCAAACTAGATTGTGTTGAAAATGTGTGTAGTGTATTCTGAGTTTGTTGAAGCTACAATTGAATGTGAAATTGTTTGATGAGAATATATATTTGAATGTTTGCATGACGGTTAAGATCCGTAAATTGTTTGCACGACGATTAAGATCTTAAATGTTTGCACGATGGTTAAGATCTGTAAATTGTTTGCACGGCGGTTAAGATCCATAAATGTTTTCACTGCAGTTAAGATCTGCGTTTTCAAGGCGGCTAAGAACTGTAAATAAAATGATGTTATTGAATGATTTAATTACAAGTATTTATGTTTTTCTTTCTTACCTGTAGATTAACCTCACTGAGTGTCTTTTGTACGCTCACCCCTTTTATGTTAAAAAAATGTTTTCAGTTTAAGGATTTTAGGGCATGGAGTGTGGGCGATGGATGCTAGTAGCCGATGATTAAAGATCGAAGAAGGTTTTAAATTTCAAAATGTTATATTTCATTAAATTGGAAAATGTATATTTCATAATGATTCTTAAATTTATTTATTTTTATTTTCTTAAAAGAGTGAGTACATAAGTAATGCCTTGGTTAATGTTTACCTCCAAAAGAAACGGGGTATTACACTAGCATCATCACATACAAGAATGCTTCTTCTCATATCTGAAATTCTAAATTGCAGCCCCAATGTGTGAAATCTATTCAGAATTAAGTCTATGTTATAAAACTTGATTGGAAGATAAACCTCAATGACTCTATGAATTGCTTCTATCAGGCGTTTCACTTTCTTGTTATTATTCATTGATTTCTGAACAACTTGCATCTAGATCTAAGCCTTGCTCATCTTGGCACTTGTGAAACCCAGTACTTCAAGATTTGAAACTGGTTTTAGAATGTGATGTAAGCAACAATATGTCTGCATATAGTTATATAACTCAAAAATCTAGTTTGAACAAAAGATATGGGACATAGGAAATAAGATGAGATTTGATGCAATATTAGATAAGGTAGTTGTACCTTTCTTTAATATGAAGCTCAAATCGGAAAGGAATTAAGTCAAAACATATCAAAATCAGAGCCTCAATCGAAGACAATTGTGAGTTGATGGTTGTGGATGATTCAATTATTATGGAAGGCCATAATTAAGAATAATTTCGATTGAATGGTACTGTAATTAAATTGAGTGTGAATTATAATATGTGGAAGGTCATTGGAATGGATTATTTAATATTATTTACTTTGTATTATGTTAATATTATTTTACAACTCCTTTCAAAATTAATTACACTTTTTTACAAGCATCATTAAATTAGTGTAGCTAGACATCCTTTTTGTTTGAATATTGATCAATCTATACCATAAAAACTTAAGTAATTCCAGTCCCTCGATACAAAAGGGATGTTATTAAAAAAAAAAACTTATTTCTCCTCATCCAAAGAAAATTAAAGCTAAGGTAAGTGGTTAGGATCGATTGTTGTTTTATCTTTGCGTTGCAGACTTGTGTGTGCCAGAAGGAATTAAAAAAACTACTTATATGTGCATCACTCTTATTTTTTCAATAAACAACGAAAAAGAATGGGATAATATTACCCTTTACAAAACCATGGTAAATGAAAAGTAGAAATATTGAGGTTTCGGTGAGTTTATTTCCAAGTCTATGACAGTTGACACGTTGACTTGAACGTTTCTTATTTGCATTTTTTTTAAAATTAGAAATGTCACGAGTGATAAATAAATGTCACATCAGTAAAATTGGCCCGAAAAGTCCAAATTCACAATCTCACTTGCGATTCACGTGCAATTTGAGCCAAATTATACAATTTGGGCTCAATTAGGCAAAATTCACGAAGTTCAAAAAGATAAAGTCACTACAAGAAAAACGCACAACGACAACGGTTATTAACCGTTGTCGTAGCCAGATTTCAACCATTGTGGAAGATGGCGTTGTCGTAAACCGTTGTAAAAGACCAATTTTACCGTTGTCGTAGACGCTGTTGTTGAAGAGTTTATTTTCCACAACGGTTATTAACCGTTGTCGTAGATATCTACGACAACGGTTGGCACAACGGATTTCAACCGTTGTGGAAGATGCCGTTGTCGTAAACCGTTGTAAAAGACCAATTTTACCGTTGTCGTAGACGCTGTTGTTGAAGAGTTTATTTTCCACAACGGTTATTAACCGTTGTCGTAGATATCTACGACAACGGTTGGCACAACGGTTGATGAAGTGTAGCCTTCAAGCCATCTGCCACATCAGCGCCACGTCACTCAACATGTCACCGGGTCAACACCATGTCACCTGCCACGTTTGGCACAACGGTTGACGAAGTGTATAGCCTTCAAGCCATCTGCCACGTCAGCACCACGTCACCAAGTCAACACCACGTCATCGGGTCAACGCCACATCACCATCTACCACATCATCGGGTCAACGCCACGTCACCTACCACGTCATCGGGTTAATGCCACGTCGCCCTGCCACGTCAGCGCGAATAAATTTGCGTTGTCAGAGGTTTGAACTCGCGACCCCTTGTTCAAGCTGAAACCACTTGGCCACTAATGTTTATGTGCTTATATTCTACATGCATTTCTTTTATTAACTAATTTAAAAAATTCTCATTTTTTACAACGGTACAAAAAAATCGTTGTGCCAACCGTTGTCGTAGTTGTCTACGACAACGGTTAATAACCGTTGTAAAAAACTGTTGTCGTTGTGCGAAATTTTTTCGTACAACGACAACGGTATAAAAAACCCGTTGTCCCAACCGTTGTCGTAGACATCTACGACAACGGTACAAAAAAACCGTTGTAAAAAACCGTTGTCATTGTGCATTTTTTTCGCACAACGACAACGGTTTTTCGAAAAACCGTTGTAAAATTGGTGTTGTTGTTTAGCATTTTTCTTGTAGTGAGTTCTAAATTATCAACTCGAAAAATTAAAGTCCTAATTTGTCAGACCCCCTAAATTACGGGGCAATTTTAGTAGTTAACTCTAAACTCAATTTTTAAAGATCAACAACTTGTCATAATATAAATTCATTACAAACAGCTAATTTACATAAAGCATTTATCGTTTGACAAAAACAATGGAAATAACTTCAGTATTACCCCATGGGCTTAAACTTTACAAACTCAAAACTAGAATTTTCAGAAGAGTTGGAAGAACATGCTTATTTATAACCAAAAGATAGGACATCTCTCTTCACTCTTCTTCGATATACCTAAGATCTGAAAAAGGAAAACATATAGGAGTGAGTGTGTGGAAAACACTCAGTGGGGCTATCCTGCAAATAAGGGAGAACATAATAAACACACTCGTAATAGTAACATTCAAACATATCACTTAGTTACAAATCTTAGCCGCCATAAATACGGTTCTTAGCCACCATAGATACAGTTCTCAACCACCATATATATGGTTCTTAGCCGCTATATATACATTTCCCATAGATACGGTTCTTAACCATCATAAATACATTTCATAATATCACGTACATATACATTCACCTTGCATATAATAAACATTTAATCATCGCATTAATTCATGTCTTGCAATTTCTTAGCTCTCAGTACATTATTCGTACAGTAAAGTGAAACATATTTCATTTCACACAGGTCTAAGATTTCACGATTTTAATAATCTGCAAAACATAATTACAAAAATAAATAAGTTACCCCCACCTTTAATATTGGCGTTCGAAAAGCTACTACGTCATACTTGACCTTAAAATGATGGCTTATCTATGGTTCCTACAAGGTATAAGAGCTCGTCTTAGTATTTGTGTAAACTATATCAAAGTAAATTCTTTAAATTAAAACTCTCTTCGGTAAGGAAAGGTCCGAATAGGATTCACAATAAGTTTTAAGGCAAAATAAGGGAATTCGCTAATAAATTGGGATGCTTAAGGTAAGTTTGGTAAGATAGGTAACATATTGAAGCGATAAGAGCAGTCTAAAATAGACGTATAAAAGTTCAATTTGAACTAGGTTTACGGAGTTAAAGAATCTCGATATTAGGGTTTTGTACCCATGTCGGGCGATAAAGGGGCAAAAGGTATATTCTTTTGGAGTTATAACAACTCTAGAGGTTTCGTTTGTAATATCATAGCACGTTAAGTTGCTCTTATCATTCATCAAAGTTCTGGATTTAAAAATGAAGTTTCTGGAAGTCTAGGGTGTAAATCTGCAATTTTAGTAAGTTTTAAGGTGTATTCTGTAATTTCTGCAAGTTATAGGGTTTCAAATGTCATATGTCCAAAATTTAGGGATCTTATAGCATGTCTTAAGAAGTTAAGGTGTGAATCTGCAATATTAAAGAGTTATGGGGTTTGCATCTAACTCTATAGATTTCCAGGGTCTTACTTGCAATTTATCAAAAATGTTAGGATTTGCAATTTAACCCCTCATTTATTCTCAAATTTTCAGAATAAGCTCCCCTCTAAACCCTAACCCTAGCCACCACTTACCCCATCCCCCACCTTCGATTCCTCTACAAATAACGATAACATGTTACAGACGATGCCGACATCACCCACAATATGCAAACCATGCATGCACTCACTTACCGCACATAACTCATGCACACGGTACCACTGCGAGCAACAATGCTTGACAACATAACTGTCGATGCCACCATCACATCAGCCCCGAACTCGACGAGCGTCTCGGCTCATGACGCACAGTAAAATGATCTTAGCCCCTACTTGTAAAATAATAGTAGTACACCCCACAATAGTATATTCCTGCAATAGGAAAAGATCAAACTATTAGATCAAATATGCTAGAATATCAAGATTAGCAAGAACTAATCAATATACTTGATGAAGAAAAAAAAATGCATGAAATGAACAATACACCAAGAATTTATATGGTTCGGCTGGGTCCACTTGGTCTATGTCTATGGGAGTAAGAAAACACTATTTCCTCTAAGTATCAAACGTACATAATCCAAGAAAAAAAAACTGCAGAATTAGGGTTTATAGACTTAGAATCCTAATTCTTAATTCTCTCTCAAATCTAATCTATACAAGGCGAAATCCATTCTATTAGATGCGCCTCACACTCATAAACAAAAGCCCCATGATCTATTTATACATCGTAAAAGATTCGGGGGTCAACAGATCATGCTTGGCTCCACCTTGACTCAGAGAAGATGAGTTGGTTCTAACTCCTATTGTAACAGGTTTAGGGATCCTGTTAGTCCCATGCATGTACCTAGATTAAGTTCATGCAATGGAGAAACTTGGAGCTGCATACAGATTTAGTTAGCATATCGGATGGATTATCTTCAGTGTTAACTTTCTTAACTCCAATTGATCCTTCTTTAATGATGTCTCTAATAAAGTGCATCTTGACATCAATGTGTTTCGACCATTCATAAAACATCTGGTGCTTAGCTAGATGGAGCACACTTTGATTGTCATAATGCACATAGATTGTATCTTGTTCCAATCCAAACTCTTTCATTATCCCCTTAACCAAATAACACCAAATAACTTCCTTAAATGCTTAAGTCATGGCTAAGAATTCAGCTTTAGTGGTTGATGAGCCATGAACTGCTGTCCAACTTACTGCAATTCCATATAGTGTAAACACATAGCCTGTAAAAGACTTTCTGCTATCTTGATTCCTTGCAAAATCTAAGTTCACAAATCCGTTTATAGCTGCTGACTTTATGTTCTCTTTTCTCATAAATATGAGTCCCTTATTGAATGATCCTGTTATGTAACTTAAACACCAATTTTAGAGCTTCCCACTGCATCTTTCTAGGATTAGCCATATATCTGCTCACTTTACTTATGTTGTAAGCTAGATCAAGTCTACTACATACTATGGAGTACATCAAGCTTCCAACTCCATTGGCACAAGGTACATCTTGCATGCATTTCAGATCAGTTGTAATTTTAGGACTTTGATCAGCTGATAGTTTGACTTATTCTCCGATTTGGATGACAACAAGCATTGCAATGTGCATATTGAATCTTTTAAGCACCTTGCTTAGATAGTCATGGTTGAAGAACAGTTTCCCAGATGCTCTTTCTCTCTTGATGTCCATTCGAAGAATTCTCCTAGCATTTCCCAAGTCTTTCAGCTCCAGATTTCAGCTTTTGTTTTAATGCATCAATTCTCTTATTATTCATGTTTGCTATGAGCATATCATCTACATATAGAAGTAGTTATATGTGTACTATTTCTTTTTCAATTTCCAGATACACACATTGGTCATAGCTACATATTATAAGACCAATCTTGATCATGAATTCATTGAACCTCTTGTACTATTGTCTGGGGCTTTACTTCAACACATAAAGAGATCTCTGCAATCTGCAGACTTTATTCTCATTTTCAGGCAATATAAACTTCTCAGGCTGCCTCATGAAGATCATCTCATCCAGATTTCCATGTAAGAATCTTGTTTTTCCATCAAGTTATTGGAGTTCCATATCCCACTAAGTTACTAAGGCTAGAAGAAGTCTAATAGAATAGTGTTTCACAATTGAAGAGAAGACTTCATTAAATTCTATTCATTCTCTCCGTGTAAAACTTTTGCAACCAATCTTGCTTTAAACCTTATTTGCTCAGTGCTTGCTACTTTCACTTTTCTCTTGAATATCCATTTACATCCTAAAATCTTCTATCTTTTTTTATCTGTCTACAAGAGTCTAGACTGATTTTTTTACAGAGATATGATCTCCTCATTCATGGCTTGAATCCATTTATTTCTATGCTTTGGTCTGATTGCAGCATTGTATGAATATGGTTCTTGATATTCAATATCTTCTACAACCACTAATGCATAATATACTATATCTGCTTGGCCAAATCTGTTAGGAGGTGTATCTGTCTTCTTTCTCTATCTCTGGCCAATTTATAGTTTATTAGCTCATTGTTTTCAGTGTCACTATCTGCCAGTGGATTAATATTTATGAGAGTTGCCTAATTATCATACACAATCTCTTCTTCCATCTATTGTTTATCTTGTTCAGGCTCCACCTTAAGTTGAATACCATTATTAGATGTGCTTTTCTTTTAAGTTTCTGTGTTGGTTGTTGAATTTTTAAACCTCATCACACCATAGTTTATAGTCTTTCACTCCTTTTGGATATCTAATAAATATGCACTTTAAAGCTCTAGCTTCCAGCATGTCTTGTTTGATGTGTGTAAAAGCCTAACATCCAAACACTTTCTACTGAACATAGTTTGGAGTTTTAGAGTACCATACCTTATTTGAAGACTTGAATTTCAAGGACGATGATGGACTCTTGTTGATTATATATGTTGCAGTGTTCATTACTTCTCCCCAAAACGATTTAGGTAGACCAGCTTTAAGAAGCATGCATCTCACTATTTCTAACAATGTTCAATTCATCCTCTCAACAACTCCATTTTGTTGTGGATTGGAAGCCACTGTTTTGTGCCTAGTGGTACATTTCTCCTTGCAGAAACTTTGGAATTCCTTAGATAAGAAATTCAATCCATTATCAGTTCTCAAGTGCTTCAAAAACTTTCCAGTGGTGTCCTCCTGTTGTGTTAGCCAATCTTTAAAGCATGTGAATGCATCACTCTTGTTCTTCATCACATAGATCCAAACTTTCCTGGAGTAATCATCCATGATTGTTAGGAAATACTTCCCTCCTCCATGTGTAGAGGTTCTTATTAGTCCCCACACATCTGAATGAGCATAGTCTATTATTCTCTCTATGTTGTCAGAGTCAATTGGATATTGCAGTTTTTTTGCCTTACCCAACTTATGGTCGGATTCCCTCCATGTCTTCATGGGCCCAGGTAAAGACATCGGTATTTACCTGCAAAAAAAAAAAAATAGCTCGGCCAGGGTCTGGTCTGGTCGGATCCAATTTTATTAGATCCAGCTCTTCAACAAGTGTTGCCCTTTTCTTAGGACCATCTTTCCTAGGATCCAAGGATCCCCATTTCGCAGGGGGCTGTTGTCCTTCCTCCATTGCTTCTCTACCACCACTCTGGCCGGTTCTGCCCGAGGAGGACCCGACCTTGAAGGTTGGGATGATCGACAATTCAGGCTGGGTCTCTGGTTGTGGAGGCTCCTTATCTACCTCCATATTTTTCTATTGAGCTCGATTATTTTGAGGACGGTATCCTCAAAGGCATCCTCCATGTGCTCGTCATCCGACCTGGTTTGAACGATCCCTATTATGTTGAGCTCTCTTGGATGCAGCCCTATGTTAGTTTCCCGGGCTGCCTATTGGTTCCCCTTCACTACATACACTTTATCACCGACTGGGAACTTGACGGTGGGGTGATAGATTGAGACCATTGCTTTTAACTTTGCCAGGAGTGGTCGGTCCTAGATGGCGTTGTATTGGGAGTTAAGGTCAACCACCTTGAACTTCGTTGTCGTGAAGACTTCACGATCACCTGTCCCGAACAGGACCTTCAGCTCGCATGTGCCGAGCACCTTGGTCCTCGTTCTTTCGAAGTCCGGAATCATTTTGAAGAAGGGCTCCAGCTGGGATTTGTGGAACACCATTCGCTTGAACGTGCTCAAGTAGAACACGTTAGCATAACTCTCTGTGTCGACCATGACCCTATGTATCATGGTCCCGCAGATGTTTAGTGATACCACTAAGGTATCACTATAAGAATAGGTTATCTCTTTACTGTCTAGCTCGGTGAAGAAGATAGGAGTGTTCCTAGGCTCTGCTCTGGACGGGATGTATCTTTGAAATATGTTTCTGGCCTCTCTGATTTGTTTATTTCGGGCTCGCTAGAGCCCTTCTACTCACCGAAACTATTGTTGATCAGAGTCAATAACTCCCGAGTAGCCCCGATCCATGGAGACGGAGATAGTGCTTGCTGCTGCCTCTGCCCTTGCCTTCCCTGGCCCTCCACAAACTTCTTCAGGTGGCCATGGTCGATTAACTTCATCAGTTCGGCCAGAAGTGCCCAACACTTATCTGTATCATGGCCCTTCGCCTTATGGTAATTGCAGTACTTATTTTGGTTATGACGGGCTGGTCGGCTCTTGGGAGCCTTGGCTTCGGCAGTAAGTTTTTATCCTTTATTTCTATAAGGACTTGTTTGGGGGTAACTGTAAGGATTTCAGTTACCTGGATGGGTCCTTCAGGTTGGAAAGCTCTGAAATTGCTTGCCGACCTGAACGGCCTTATCGGCTTCCTCCTCTCTTCTTTCCTATCTTCTATCCTCTTCGGTCTCCTCTCTTGTCTTTTGGATGACTTGTCATCCAGAATTGCCTCTTCTGCCCGATATACCATTCTGCTCGGGTTAGGAATTCATGGTAGGTCTTTGGACATTCCTCGTGAACAGACCACCAAAACCTTGTTCTGACCTTAGCCCCACCATTATGGCCATCAGTATGGCGTCATCTGACACTTGCTCCATCTATAGGACAAGTCTATTGAACCGGTCCAAGTAGTATTTTAGAGGCTCCGTTTTCTCCTGCCTCACATTGACTAACCTCTCCTTCGGGGTCGACCTCATCTTCGACCCCATGAACTGTGTTAGGAACAGTTTTGCCAGTTCATCCCATCCTCTGATAGAAGAGTCTGGGAATGACTTGAACCATCTTTGTACTCGGTCTCCCAGAGTAAGCGGGATGGCCTTGCATATCAGTTCCTCTCCAATCTCCTAGAGCTCCATCCAAGATAAGTATTTGTCTAAGTGGGTGCTCGGGTCGGTTTCACCATTGTATTGGCTGAATGACGACATTTTGAACTTGGCTGGTGTGGCCATTATAGAGATGTGTTCTGTAAAGGGGTAACCCTTTTCCAGCCCCCTCTGTCTACCCTGTTCTTTCTGGCCTAAATGTCTTCCAGCCTCCTCCTCAATTCCTGCTCTTCCGCCAACTTAGAGTACTGGAGATTGTGGCAAGTACTCTCCTCGTGAGGCTGCAGGGCTTCGTCTCTACCATCTTAAGTCCTAGCAGGCCACTTAGCCTCCAATGCTGAAGTCGGTCCCATCCGATCTTGGGCATATCTGGTCTATGTCCGATTTTCTACTCGGTTTGGGCACACCCTATTATTTATCCGAGCTTGAACTGGGGACGGACTTCTTCTAGGCCCCTAGTCTTCTGCAACTCTTTTTCCCAGGTTCCGTCTCCACCTGGGTTCATCTAAGGATTTCAAGGGATGTCTGGGTTTTTTCCCACTGCTCGGCCTCTTTCAGTCTTTCATTTAACTGAGCCATGATGGCTCGGATCTCACTTGTGGACATAGGTGTCCGAGGAGTCTCCAAAGTAAGGGGGACAGTTTGAGTGACCCCCATGGGTATAGCCAAATTTAGCTGGTCGGACCCACCTAGCTGACACAAGCGGGCTGTGAGTCCGGTGTTACAGTGTGTTCTTCATTACTCATAATGAAATCTGGAGTTTCTTCATTCATCTAGTGCAATTTCCCCTTCCTCTACTGCCAAAATATTGACGTTGGAATTTGTATATGGTTTAATTCCTAGTCAAACATTCAAATTAAGAAAAATCCAACTTAAATGATCAAAATCGGATAAGAAAATCAACTAAAGAGTGTAAAAAACACTGACCCGGAGCCTTCTCGGGAAATTTAGCTCGGCTGATCCTGGTCGGTTTATAGTGGCAAGTCAGAATCATATTTTATATCTCTTAGAGAAATGAGTTCTCTAGTGCTTGAGTACAAAAGTGTTCGAACCCTTTACAAGTTGAAAATACTGCTATTTATAGCCTAGGAAGAGCACGAGTAGTGGAGATCATGCCCACTACTCCCTCGATTATCGCCTATTTTCTAGGGAGTGGGCATTAAATTCCTTCACTATTTCCTAGCAATCAGGAATATCCTGCTCAGCGCATCCTGGCTGGGTCGGCCATATCCCTTTGGACCCATCATGGAATTGATCCTGGTCGCATCACCTTGCCGCCATCCAGATCTAGTGTCCTGGTCGGGTCATTTGGATATGCTCAATGAATTATTCTGATCGGGCTCTTGAAGGCCACCTTTTTAGTCCGGACAGATCAGGTATTAGGTTCTAGCTCGGGTCGGGGGGTCCAACACATTCCAATGCCACTAAACATTTTTTTGTATCATATAAAGAAGAAGGTAATACATTTTCATCGGGAAGCATATCTCTAAATTATCCAAGTAGATTTGTAAAGCTTTTATCACTCCAACCATATTTTATCTTCAAATTATATAACGTCACAATTGCACTTAGCTTTGTCAATCTAGCACAACCAGGGTATAAAGGTCTCTCAGCATCCTCAAGTAACTTAATAAAGTCATTTGGATTCCCTGTCTTAATCAAGGATGAAAAAATCATGATATTTCGGTGATATATCGTCGAAATATCGTGATAAATATGGATCTGACATTATAACGAGATGTAGTTTTTTTGGGTAAAATATAGGTGAATTATTGACGATATTTCGGTAAAATATCAATTTTAGTGAAAAATGTCTCATTCTCGTGGGATTTTACTGATATATTGGAGAAATATCGATAATATATCAATTTTGATGTCGATAGAAATTTGAGGTGTTGTATGCCACCATCGATCTTATTCTCGCTTTTGAAATTTGAATCGTCCTGCTTGAGGACTTCATAGCATAATTTCTTTCTATACAGAGGTCGTGATGGGATGAGAATAGAAAATAGAAAGAGTTGAATCTGACCGGCGGCGACGATGAATGGTTGGGCGACAGCGACAGATTGGTGAGCGAGGGCCAACAATGGCTGAGGAACGAGGAGTGTTTATTTCAAAATTGTAAAAAAATCCTAAGTCACAATTGACTTAATTAATTGAGGAGGAGTGTTTGATTGATGATTAATATTAATATTTGGAAAATTATTAATATGTTGTGATTAGCTTAACGAGCAATACCTTGCATTTTTTGATGGGAGGTTTAGTTTTGATTCTTATTAAGCATTTTTTCTATATTTTTTAAAATTTCTTTTATATCTTTCTTTTTATTTCACAAAATAATTGTTTAAAATAATTTTTATTTTTTGTTTTATTTTATAACAAATTCATTTTTATCTTTTTTTGTAATTTATAAAATAATTCATAATTCATGAATTATGTTTTAAAATTATTGATAATTTTTTGTATTATTATAAAATCAATTTTCTGTTTGACCTATAAATATTTGTATTGTTTTTTATATCTAAAAATAATTTAAGGTTTAATTTGTTATTTTATGTTTTTTATATTATTATGTTTTATTTTTCAAATTAAACCATGCATACTTAAATTATAAATTTTTACAACAATATCTACAACGGTTTTCTCTATCGTTGTCATTGAGAGAAAAAAATGCATAACGACAACGGTATAATAAACTCATTGTCCCAACCATTGTCGTTGAACGCACTTTTTAGTCCATGACAACAGTGTTTTACAACAGTTTTATCTACCATTGTTTGTAAGAGAAAAAAAACACACAACGACAACGATACAATAAGCCCGTTGTCCCAACCGTTGACGTTGAGCACTCTTTCTGGTCAACGACAACGGTACAAAAAATCTGTTGTCCCAACCATTGTCGAAAAGAGAAAACAATGCACAACAAAAAGGGTACAATAAAACCGTTGTCCCTACCGTTGTCGTTGAGCAAAAAAAATCCGTTCAATGACAACAGTACATAAAAAGTGTTGTCAATTAGCGCATTTTTTTACACAACGACAACACTTTTAGGCAAAATTGTTGTAAATATGTCGATAACAACACAAAATGTATAAAAGTGTAGTAAATCTTGTATTATTGTTGTGTATTTTTCTTGTAGTGCGGGCAAATTAGACGATGAGGACAGGAGATGAGTGTGTCGTCGGGACCTACTAGGCACCGGGGATGGGGCGCTGGGATTAGGGTTGTAAACGAATCTAATCGATTCGAATATTATGATATTCTATTTGTATTCGTTTAATTATTCGAATCACAAAAGTAAATCATATTCGATTCGAATAAAATATTCGAATATATTCAATAATATTCGAATATTCGTATTCAAAAATTTTAAACTTAAAATTTAAAAAAAAATTAAAAAATATATTTATTTCCAAATTTATATACCTACATAGTACTTATGTAGCCCAAGACAAAAATGAAGCATAATTGGTTAATTAAATAAGTAAACCCTTAATTAATATATCTTATATGTATTAATTCTTGAGTGTTTAATTTAATTACGTGCGTTTCAGATACGTGACTCACGACCGGTTTTAAATGGATAAAATTTATAGACATGGAACATAGAATATTTTTCTACCAACATATTCGTAACGGAAAAATGAGAAGATAGAAATGAACTAGAGGTCAATCGGACACCCGTAGCTCAAACGGTGAAGAAAAGGGCAAAATACGGAGCTTTGGAAAAATGAGAAACGGAATCGTGATGAACAGTAATCGAAATCTTATCATGAACAGTAACTTAGCCTAAATGAATAGTAACCTACCCCATGAATAGTAACTTTCCAATTTCTATAAATAGGCCCACATTCGATTTCATTTTTTACCGTTTTTTCGAACGAGCCGAATAACACCGAACACATGTAAGTCTCTCTTTTCTCGCTCTTTATCTTTTAATTGTATGTTCTGTCGCTGCCGTCGGAGTTCGCCGGAAAATTTCAAACTTGTTGGTTTTAGCCAATTTTCATACACAACGTAGCCCTGGACGACACAAATCTAGGATAACTTTTAGAATTTAATTCCGATTTTTCGTTGGCCGAAAAATGGAGAAAAACGATCTCCAAACCCTAAACCATTACTTATTGCCACCTTTTCTCTCTCCCGTTTTCTCTCTCTCTCTCTTTCTCGCGGTTGTAGGCACCGAAGGGCCTGCCGGAGTTGTGGGCAAGCCACAGAAAGGACGGTGCAGCCGTATGTGGTGATGCCGATGCCAGAAAAAGGGCTGAGAAAGGGGGTGGTTGCATGAGGTTTTGTGTAGTGTGTTGTGTGTAATGTGTGTTGTTTATGCATGTTGTGGGGTGGCCGGCGACTGGTAGTCGCCGGCCGGAGCTGGAAAGGCTGGGGTTAAGTTAGTATATGCGTGTGTGATGAAGGGTATTTGAGGCTGTTTTTTCAGCACTATTCGTGTCGGAATCCGGCAAGGGATGGCCGGAGGTGGTAGTCGGTGGTGCAGGCTTGCCTAAGGGCGAGGTGTGGTGGCACAGAGCGGCGCATCGCAGCTGGTGGCGCCGGGAAGTAGGCAGTTTGAGTAGGTTGACGCCGGGAGGCCTGAGCGTGAACCTGCCCCCGCTGCCGAGAGCCGCTGCCCCCACTGTAGAGAAAACTCAGCAGCTGATGGGAGACGCTGCCCTGTTTTTCTCCCGTCGCGGGGAACGCGCGCGATGCTTTATTTTTGATTCGTTTTTCAATCCCAATCTCGTTTTCTTTTCATCGTACTTTATGATCGAGTCATCGCCAATGAGATATCGTTGACTGTGGGTCGTGGGTCCCGGTCAAAGTCAACCCTTTGACCAAATTACCAAAATACCCCTCAATCTTAAAACGCTCCGTTCGAGCTCGTTTCAAGCTTATTATTTGTTTTGTTGTGATCCAAAATTCATCCTCTTTCATCTCAGCTGTATAAACTGATATTTTCCTCTTATTTCTTCTACCTCAATCATTAGACTTTTCGTTCCGATCCATCTCATCTCCATTTATAGTATCTGATCTGATATCAGTTAAATCTTTAATTATAGATTATAAAGATCTAAGAAAACATCGTAAATTATGTAGGCTACCTGTTGGATTGAAGTCTTGAGATACGTGATCTTTGACTTGCTGCTCACGTGGTAACCACCGAACAAGGTGGGGGTAAACTCTTATTTATGTTTTAAATTGTATGGTTTTATGGAAAACTATGTGACTAAGTGATCTAAATCCTGTTATTATGTGATGTCATTTTCAAGTGAAATGTTTTCACTACGTGAACAATATTCGAGTAAATTATATGATTTTGAGAGCTATTAATTTCAAGTGACACAAATGCAAATGGTTTCAAATGATGATAAGTTGGGGTAATACCCGCTCAAAAGAGGTTTCTTTAGAAATCAACATATGTCAAAGGATTTTCTTTACCTACGTGTTATGTGAATTATGTGGCCAACGTGAACGTGACCAATGTGCACTATGTGTTATGTGAGGACTATTCTGTAACAATTTAACTACGCATGCGCTTGCACGCCAAGTGGGGTATTCCTTTTTGGAAACCCAACAAGGGGGTATTCTACGGAATTCCAATACGAAGGGGTGTAAAAACCCAAATTGGGTTGGCTTGGGACCCTGATAGGTATTCTTCTGAAACCTATCCACAGATGTCATTAGGACTGCTTGGGAGTCTACAACGTGTATTATATGTATAGTATTCAAGAAATATTACGTGTACCCCTTTTACGATACAAATCAACCCCACTAAGTGTCCTTTTGACACTTACCCCTTTTATATTTTATTTTACATAAAATTTCGGAAGCGAGGAGGAATGAATAGAAATGCCTATTATTTTTGTATGTATATAAGTGTTGGGATTTCAATGTTTAGATTTTGATGAGACAAACCAAATATGTAGTAGGAAGTTTTGAGTACCCCATTTTCACAATGTTTAAGTGAATAAATAGACTAGAATTGAGTCTTGAGTCATGTATTGAAAATGGAGGACAAACGAGGATAAAGCTGCATCTAAACTTTAAGGGAAGATATCGTTGCAAGAAGGCAGGATACAGTATCGCTGCAGGAAGGCAGGATACAACATAGCTGGAAGAAGGAAGGAACAACAATGTATAAATAAGGCTAAACTTCTATACAGCAAACCAAGAAAGAACGGCGTGCAGCAACGCTGCAAGAAAAAGGATACAGGAGTACTGCTAGAAAGAAGTTACAGCAGCACTGCCAGAAGATACTGCAACCAGGTCTAAGATACAACAGCATTGAAAGAAAGCATCAGCTGCACAAGGACCTAGGATACAGCGCAGACTTACAAGTCAGTTCAGTAGTACAGCGCCAACTACAAAACGAAGTATCCTGCAAATCCTAGGAAGGATAAATGCAGTACGAGGAATGGAGATTCAAGCAAGAATAAAAGAGCCGTTCAAGAAAAAGTCAAAGTAGCAGACACGGAGCCAATAAGAAGATCCCACATGGACTGACGCGCTGCAGAAAGCTGCGAGCCGCAACTGCCGCATTAAATGCTCTGAAAGGAAAAGTCAAGTCGCATTAAATGTGAACCATGCTTTGGCCAGACTACTTCAAATTCAAAAGAGGGATGTCTCCTTCAACGGACATCTTCTCCTACAAGTATAAATAGAGGTTGAGGAGCACTGAAGCTGGTTATTGTTACTGAGATCTGAAAATCATCTGTAAAAAATTCAAAGCTTACAAAATTCAAGCATTCAAGCCTACAATCAGTATCAGTCACTCAACCTACCGAAGTGAAGTAAGTTCAAGCTGAAAGTTTTCCTACGGATTCAGAAGCTCACTTCGAAGCACAAGTTGAAGAAAAACCTTTTATCCTTTTAACCTTGTTGATGTGTGCTTAGGTTGTTTTAGTGGTGTCAAGCAGTTGATAGGAGAGATCCTTGTTGTTTGTTTTAGTTGTCTAGAGTTAGGCAGCTTCCCTGTGTGGGAGTGTAGAACCCTGTGTGGATTAGCCTTTGAAGTTTACAGTTGCTGTGTGTACGCTGGATTTCAGTAGGTGGTATCTTTGTAAAGTTGATAGATTGTTAGGAGAGTCCTGTAAATCAATCTTGCTTAACAAAGTTCGTGCTCGAGGAGCAGTAGAGTGGACGTAGAAGGATTACACCACCTTCGAACCACTATAAGCCATAAGTGTTTATTTACTTTATTTATCTGTGCGTTTATCTTCTGCATTATTATCTGTCTCTCATCATAAAACATTTTGAAAGAAGCATTCTTGAGAAAAACAGCCTTGTGTTTTAAAGTTAATTTCCGCTGCGTACAAAACTCTAGGTTACAGCGTGCAGCACTGCATCGTAGCGCTGCAAGCAGTAACCATCTATCGCTGCAAGCTCTAGTAACTTGCAGTGCAGAACGGTTGTTTTAAAAGATTTTGAAAATCGACCAAGGTTCATTCACTCCCTCCTCTGAACCTCGGACACCACTTGGGACCAACAAGTGGTATCAGAGCGAGTTGGGTTAAAAGCCAACTTATCTGGTCACCTACCCAGATCCACCTTGTCTCGCTGTTTTCTTTACATTAAAATCATTTTTTAAAGCATATCATGGATTTCTCCAATCACAAGCTACCTATGTTTTCCATAGAGGAATATGACGACTGGAAGATAAGAATGCAGGCACACCTTTCTGCCATGAATGATGAGATGTGGACGGTCATAACTGAAGGACCGATAATCCCCAAGAAGGTGAATCCAATGTATGGAAGATACCATGCAGAAGGAGAACAGCCACCACCAAACTTCCTGACCAAACCACGTCAAGAGTGGGGAAACGAAGACAGGAAGAGAGCCAACCTGGATAATGTGGCAAAAAATGCTCTATTTATCACTCTGGATAAAGGCACATTTAGCAAAGTTAAAACTTGCTCAACATCCAAAGAAATATGGGAAAAGCTGGAGCAAATCTGTGAAGGAACTGAGCTCACCAAGGATAATAAAATCTCCAACGCTACCCAACTATTCGAGCTCTTCGAAATGAAGAATGAAGAATGAAGAGACTCTTGAGCAACTAGATTTGAGATTCACATCTGTCAGATCTAAAGCTCCAAGAATAACAAAACCTACTTGTAAACCATAAGTTCTCAACCAATCAAGATCTGAGAATAGATCTTAATAAAAAACCAACAAGATTCAACACTCAAAGATTTACGTGGTTCGGCATAAACAAGCCTATATCCACGGGAAAAAAGGGAGGGGAACTTTTATTCAATCAGGAAAAAACTTTACAGAGAAGAATACAGAAAACTGAAAACAACGCTAACGCGATATCTTTTTCTCTCTCTATCAGATATATTTGTCTCTCTATATCTAAACTGGGTTTCTCCCTCTATATCATATTTTTTCACTCTCTACAGATACATATATATAGAAATCTATAGTAACTGAAAAAGAAACTGATTAACCAAAAAACGTTTTGCCGTAACTGATTAGGATCTGCCAAAAACTAATCTTCAGAACCCTTCTTACAGCAGCTTCTTGCAATAACCTTCTTACAGCAGCTTGCTGCAGCAACTTTCTTACAGCAACCTGCAGCAGCTTTCTTACAGCAGTTTTCTGCTGTTGCTGCTTACAGCACCTACTTACAGCAACTTACTTATTGTAACTTTCTTGCTGTAATTTTCTTACAGTTGCTTCTTACAGCAATCAACTTGCAGCAATCTTCTTATTTGTTCAGCAAACACTAGAAATGAATTTGGCTAAATACTTTCAATTCTCCATATTTAGCCTTATTTTTTTTCTTCTTGCTGAACTGGTTTTTCTTCTAATTTCTTTCTTTACGTAACCTTGGTAGCTGTTTTTCCAACCAATCCAATTAACTTCATACACAACTGAAACTTGGCTGTATGTAAGGCTTTAGTAAAAACATCTGCTGGATTTTCTTCAGATGGAATTTTGCTGATTTTCACAACATCACTCTCCACCTTATCTCTTATAAAGAACAACCTTACATCAATGTGTTTTGTTCTCTTATGAAATCCTTGATGTTTGGACAGATGAATTGCACTATTGTTATCACAGTGGATAGTAACACACTTCTGAAATAGACCAAACTCCTTTAGAATTCCTTTCAGCCAAACAGCTTCTTTGACAGCATCAGTCAAAGCTATAACTTCAGGTTCTGTGGTTGAGAGAGCCACCACTGATTGCTGAGATGTTCTCTAACTAATTGCTGTCCCAAATAGGGTAAACACATAACTTGTGAGAGACTTCCTTGTGTCTATATTTGCTGCATAGTCTGCATCAACATAGCCAACTATAGGAACTGAACTTTCATGCACTCGTTTAAATCTCAAGCCATGATCCACAGAACCATTTAAGTATCTCATCACACCTTTCACTGTTGCCCAATGAACTACTCCTGGATTTGCCATGTATCTACTAATTGTACTCATTGAATGAGCAAGATCAGGTCTGCAACACACCATGGCATACATTATACTTCCAACTGCATTGGAATAAGGGATCTTCATCATCTTGTCTACTTCTTGCTGTGTCTTAGGCCCTTGTTCTTTAGACAATCTGATATGTTGCCCAATAGGTGTAACACTGCCCTTAGACTGATTCATTTGATACGTAATCAGCATCCTTTTTAGGTAATCTGATTGATCAAGAACTACTTCACCAGATTCTTCATCTCTGTAGATATCCATCCGTAACATTCTCTTTGTTTTGCCTAAATCTTTCATCTCAAATTCTGATTTAAGTAAAGCTTTAACTTCAAGCAAACTATTCGTAGTAGTGCTAGCAATAAGCATATCATCCACATACAATAGTAAGAATGTGTGTGCAGTGTCATCATGTTATGGTTGGGGACTCATGGAATTCTCTACTCCTGAAGGATGCTATCTATAAGGAGATCTACAAAAGGAAACCAAGGCAGTGAGCTGTGGAAGGTGGCGGTATTGGCAGAACAAAAGAGATTGAGAGTTGGGGAGCAAAAGGGATTCGGAGGAAGAAGAAGATGGGAAAAGAAGAGTCTTGCGCTTTGGAGAAAGATGGGCATTTAGGGTTCAATCAAATTGGGGGAAAATACCATGTGCGTTGTCGTTTTGATTAAATTGGCTGATGGCGTGCGGCGCCGTTTCATGTGGACTCCTTTTAATGTGTTGCTTTCATTTTATTTAGTACTTTGCCAGATGGCTCTTTAGTATTGGTTGTATTTCTGCTGCTCTAACAGAATTGTAGCCTTTTGTACTGTGTCCTTTTGGGCGTAAGGCAATCAGAAATTATCTGCAAATTCTGTTTCTCTCATCTTTTTCTCTCTCAATACCTCACCTCCATTTCTGCTTATTTTCTCATCCTATGTTATTTTCATCAAAAAAACCAGAAAACATTTATAAAAAGGTATCATAAATTGCATACTGGTTCTTGAATCTTGACATTTGGTAGTCAGAGCAAGGCTTGTCGTTTGCTGGGAAATTAAACATGGCTGAAGACACACGTTTGGAGACCTAGAGGAAGCTTTTCGAGCAAAGGATTCAAGAGGAAATGGATAAACGGGAGGCGGCTGAGATGCGATTAGAAGATAAAATCCAATCTAGTCAAGAGCGCAATGAGAAAGTGATGGAAATGTTGCAACTACAACTCTCTAAAATGGCAGAACGTATGGATGTTTATTTTAAGGAGAAATCGATTTTGGGAGAAGGATCTTCCATGAACATGGGTACTAACTTAACTCCTATTAATGTTAATACCGAGGGTGGTGGTTTTGCGGGTCACAAAAGGGGAGAGGTGATCGCAAATAATTTTTATTCACCAAATAACCATCACTCTACCCTTAGGATTGATTTCCCAAAATTTGATGGAAGTAATCCTAGGATGTGGCTGTTTAAGTGTCATGGGTACTTTCAATTAATGAACACGTTGGAGGAGCAGAAGGTTGGATTGGCTACCATTCATTTTGAAGGAAAGGCAGCAGTGTGGTATAGTCATGTTTCCTTAAAAGGTAGAAACCTGAATTGGGAGCAATTTGTGGACCTTGTTTCAGCAAGGTTTGAAGATCTAAAGGAGTCCAAGGTTTTGGTTGAGCTGGGAAAGCTAAGGGTCACTCATTCCCTTGAAGCTTACATTGATAAATTCGAAGAGTTAAAGGCTTACTTACTCATGTTTAACACTAGAACCTATGATGATGAATTTTTCATGGCATTCTTTGTGAGTGGACTCCCTGAGGAAAATCAGCAGTTCTTCAGTCTTTTTGAACCCAAGTCCTTTCAACAAGCTATTGACATGATAAGGAGGCAGGAGGCTACTTTGGAGGCCTTGACTAGGAGAGCTAAGGGGGGTGCAAGGCAGGGGGGTCAGCAGGCTTTAACACAGCTTAAAAGACCTATGGTTCAACAGAACAAACCACCACCCATTCTTCAACCAACAGCAGCACCACCAAGGAAACTTCTATCTAAGAGTGAGATGATGGATAGAAGACAGCAAGGCTTATGCTTCAATTGTGATGAGCAGTTTGTACCAGGTCACAAATGCAAGTACAACCGGCTTTACATGATTATGACAGAGGAGGAGGAACAAGATTATTATTCGATTAACATTGCTGATGGAGTAGAGGGAGTAGAGGTGCAAGCAGTGGATGGAGAGGTGTCCCTAAATGCCATCTCTGGGCAGATTGGGATAAGAACTATCAGAGTTCAAGGAGAAGTTGATACAGGGCCTATTAACATACTCATTGACACTGGAAGCACCCACAATTACATTAGTGAAGTGCTAGCTCAGAAATTGAACTGTTATATTAAGGATATAGAGCCTATGACCATCACTGTTGCTAATGGCGAGAAAATCATAAGCCAACAGGTTGTTAGGGAGTTGAGTTGGGTTATGTAGAGAGTGCTGTTCAATTTTCCCCTGAGGTTGCTCACTCTTGGAGGCTATCATATAATTCTTGGTTGTGATTGGCTATGGGAGAATAGCCCGGTTAAATTTGATTATAAGAGGAGGTTTGTTAAGCTGTCAAGGGGAGGGCAAAAAGTAGTAATTACAGCTATTGAAGAGCCACAACAGAGAGTTTTAATGCTGCATTCTGACCTGTCATTGAATCAGGCAGCTGAGAAAGGGAAGTTGGGGCAATTCACAACTATCAACTCTCAGCAAACTATTCTGGAAGTTTCTGAGGAAATCAGGCTCCTGTTATCCAGTTTTGGTGACATTTTTGAGGAGCCACAAGGGCTACCACCATGTAGGGGAGTGGAACATCAAATTATCCTTAAGGGGGATGCCCTCCCAAAGCAGTTGTTCCCATACCGATACTCTCATTCCTCTAAGAATGAGATAGAAAAAATAGTGGCAGAGCTATTGAGTAATGGGGTTATTAGGCACATCAAAAGCCCATTTGCTTCTCCAGTTTTATTGGTAAGAAAGAAAGACAAATCTTAGAGGATGTGTGTGGATTATAGGTACCTCAACACCTTGACCATTAAGCATGATTACCCTATCCCGGTTATTGATGAGTTATTGGATGAGTTACATGGTGCTAAATGGTTCACTAAAATGGATTTGAGGAGTGGTTACTTCCAGATCAGGATGAAAGAGGAGGACGTTTATAAGACAGCCTTTAAAACTCATCATGGCCATTATGAGTTTTTGGTAATGCCGTTTGGGTTGTGTAATGCCCCAGCAACTTTTCAATCATTGATGAATCAAGTGTTTTCTGATCATTTAAGAAAGTTTATATTGGTTTTTTTTTGATGATATATTAATCTACAGCACTACATTTGATGAGCATTTGAGACATATCAGCATCACTTTGTCTATTCAGAGGAAGCATCAATTATATGCCAAGGAGTCTAAATGTCAGTTTGGGCAGCCTAGCATTGAATACCTAGGTCACATCATCAGTGCACAAGGTGTCTCCACTGATCCTGCTAAATCCAGAGTATGGTGGATTGGCCAAGACCATCAACTGTGAAGGGGTTAAGGGGATTTTTGGGACTCACTGGATATTATAGGAAATTTATTAAATCCTATGGAGTTATCAGCAAGCCCCTCACTGATATGCTAAGAAAGGGGGGGTTCAAATGGACCCCAATTTCTGAACTAGCTTTCCAGAAACTTAAGGATGCCATGGTGACTTCACCAGTTCTAGCTCTACCTGACTTCAGCAAGCCCTTTATAGTGGAGACTGATGCTAGTTCCACTGGTCTAGGTGCTGTCCTAATGCAGGAAGGTAAGCCCATAGCTTTCATCAGCAAGGCACTTAGCCCAAAGTGCCAAGCTCTATCTATTTATGAGAGGGAGTTTATGGCAGTCCTACTGGCCATTCAGAAGTGGAAGCACTACCTACAGGGACATCATTTCATATTGAAAACAGATCAGCAGAGTATTAAATATATTATGGAACAGAAATTTACTACTGCTCTCCAACAGAGGTGGATTTCTAAGTTGATTGGATTGGACTATGAAATACAGTATAAGAAAGGGGCTGATAATAGGGTGGCAGATGCTCTTTCTAGGGTAAATGAGAATTCAACTTTACATGCTATCACAACAGTTCAACCTAGGTGGATGATGGAGGTATGTGAGAGTTATAAGGGTGATACATCTGTGCAGAAGGTTTTGGCTGCTATTGCTATAGAGGGGACTTCATATCCACTCCACACAGTGGTGCATGGCATTCTAAGGTACAAAGGAAGGATTGTTGTGGGGCAAACATCTGATTTAAGAGGTAAATTATTGAATTACTTTCACAGTTCAGTCATTGGGGGACATTCTGGTAATTTGGGGACTTATCAGAGGTTGAAGGCATTGTTCTACTGGCCTGGTATGCAGACTGATGTTCAGAAGCTGGTTGGTAGTTGTGACGTTTGCAAAAGGGCAAAACATGAGAACAACCCCTACCCAGGGTTGCTGGAGCCGCTGGGTATTCCTTCAGGGGCCTGAACTCATATATCAATGGATTTTATTGAGGGTTTGCCTAAATCAGAGGGAAAAAATGTCATACTTGTTGTGGTAGATAGACTCACTAAGTATGCTCATTTCCTACCGCTATCTCACCCTTACTCTGCTGAAACTGTTGCTAGGTTGTTTCTAGATAACATTGTGAAACTACATGGACAGCCCTTGAGTATGGTCACTGATAGGGATAGAGTTTTCACAAGTCAATTTTGGACGGAGCTGTTTAGAACCTTAGGGACTAAACAACATTTGAGCTCTGCCTACCACCCTCAATCTGATGGGCAGACAGAAAGGTTGAACCAATGCCTAGAAAACTACCTCAGATGCTGCACAAGTCAGCATCCTCATAGGTGGGTGAGATGGCTTTCCCTTGCAGAATTTTGGTATAACACCAATTATCATACCAGCTTGAAAATGACACCATTTCAAGCTTTGTATGGTTACCAGCCAACCCCTTTGGCTGTTAGCCCGTACTTGGATAAACTAGACACTGATGTGGCTGAGTTGGTTAAGCAAAGGGCAGCTACTTTGGACTCATTCAAGCACAATCTTATTCTGGCACAGGAAAGGATGAAATTCTATGCAGACAAGAGAAGGATAGATAGATCTTTTCAAGTTGGAGATGAAGTCTACCTAAAACTTCAGCCGTATAGGCAGGGTTCATTGGCACAGAGGTCACACAACAAATTATCAAACAAGTATTATGGCCCTTACACAATTACTGAAAAAGTTGGCAAGGTTGCATACAAATTAAATTTGCCACCAGAAGCAAAAATTCACAACGTGTTCCAGTTTCACTCCTCAAACAGAAAATCAAGAGCAACTATACTCCTACTACGACCTCACCCGTGTTAATTGATAGAGATATCCAGGGACCAGCACCCTTGCAGCTCCTTGCCAAGAGGGAGCTTTCACTTTCAGATGGGGTCCAGCAGCAAGTCCTAGTGCATTGGAAGAACACCAGCCCCAAAATGGCATCTTGGGAGCATCTCGATGGGTTGCTGGATAGGTTCCTCAAATTCGATCCTTGGGGACAAGGATCAACTCCAGGGGGGGGTAATGTTATGGTTGGGGACTCATGGAATTCTCTACTCCTGAAGGATGCTATCTATAAGGAGATCTACAAAAGGAAACCAAGACAGCGAGCTGTGGAAGGTGGCGGTATTGGCAGAACAAAAGAGATTGAGAGTTGGGGAGCAAAAAGGATTCGGAGGAAGAAGAAGATGGGAAAAGAAGAGTCTTGAGCTTTGGAGAAAGATGGGCATTTAGGGTTCAATCAAATTGGGGGAAAATACCCTGTGCGTTGTCGTTTTGATTAAATTGGCTGATGGCGTGCGGCGCCGTTTCATGTGGACTCCTTTTAATGTGTTGCTTTCATTTTATTTAGTACTTTGCCAGATGGCTCTTTAGTATTGGTTGTATTTCTGCTGCTCTAACAGAATTGTAGCCTTTTGTACTGTGTCCTTTTGGGCGTAAGGCAATCAGAAATTATCTGCAAATTCTGTTTCTCTCATCTTTTTCTCTCTCAACACCTCACCTCCATTTCTGCTTATTTTCCCATCCTATGTTATTTTCATCAAAAAAACCAGAAAACATTTATAAAAAGGTATCATAAATTGCGTACTGGTTCTTGAATCTTGACACATCATGCTTAAAGTAAACACAATTATCATACCTGCTCCTTTTGAAGTTAATTTTCTGCATATATTCATCAAATCTGAGGTACCATTGTCTTGGACTTTGCTTCAATCCATAAAGCGATCTCCTCAGCAAGCAAGCTTTATTCTCTTTATCAGTAACATGCAAACCTTCTGCAATCTTCATGAAAATCTTCTCCTTCAACTCTCCATGTAAGAACGCTGTAGTCACATCCATTTGGTGAAGTTGCATGTTGAACTGAGCTACCATTGCAAGTAGAATTCTGATGGAGCAATGCTTCACAACAGGTGAGAAAATCTCTGAATAATCAATTCCTTCCTTCTGTGTAAAGCCTTTGGCCACAAGCCTAATTTTGAACCTGATCTTCCCTCCTTTGGTAGCTTCTACCTTCTTCTTGAAGATCCACTTGCAGCCAACTAACTTTTGACGTTTAGGCTTGTCAACTATCTCCCAGGTTGTGTTCTTTTCTAAGGAGCAAAGTTCCTCTTGTATAGCAACCAACCATTTCTCCTTTTGTTTGCAGTTTACAGCTTCATTGTAATCTTTAGGCTCTTGAGTATCAAGTTCCTGAGCTGCAAGTAAAGCAAAAGAAACATTATCAGCATAACCAAGTCTAATTGGTGGTTTAATAGACCTTTTTGATCTATCTCTAACTAACGGATAGTTAGCTAATTCATCTTGATCATTCTCCTGCTCATTTTCTTCACAATCATCATGATCGGATTCAGATTCTTGAGCATTCTTACTGATCTTCATGGACTCCACCTCAAACTGAGACTTCTCATTATCTTTGGATGTGTTTGAATCTAGATCAACAATCTTAAGTGGCATTTTGCTTTCATCAAACACCACATCCCTGCATATTATGCATTTCTGATTTCCTTTCTCCAAACACCAGAGCTTATATCCTTTAACACCCTTTGGATATCCCAAAATACACACTTTAGAGCTCTTGGCTCTAACTTATATTGTTTGACATGAGCATAAGCCAAACATCTAAACACTCTTAAACCAGTGTAGTCTGTAATTGATCTATTCCACTTCTCTTCAGGAGTTTTAAACTCAATTGCTGCTGAAGGGCTCCTGTTTATCAAGAATACAGCAGTAGTAACTGCTTCACCCCAAAAGCTCTTAGTCATTCCTAAACTGATAAACATGCATCTAACTTTATTTAGGATGGTTTGATTCATTCTCTCAGCCAAACCATTCTGTTGTGGGGTTCTAGGTACAGTCTTGTGCCTAGCTATCTCTTTCTCTTTGCAAAACTTATTAAACTGGTCAGAGGTGAACTCCAAACCATTATCTGTCCTCAGATACTTGAGCTTCTTTCCACTGAGGTTTTCAGTCTCAGTCAACCAATTCTTAAAAGTTTGGAACGCCTCATCCTTAGACTTAAGAATATAGATCCAAACTTTTCTGGAATAATCATCAATTAGAGACATGAAGTAGCTTCCTCCATTTCTCGTTTGAGTTCTTGCTGGTCCCCAAAGATCAGAGTGAACATAATCAAGTGGAGCCTTGGTGATATGCATTCCAGTTTTGAAGCTCTGTTTCTTCGCTTTCCCAAGGACACAGAATTTATATAAGTCAAGATTTGTGACTTTGTCCTTCCCAAACACTTTCTGTTTTGCCAGCTCTTGTAATCCTTTCTCACTGATATGTCCTGGCCTCCTGTGCCATAACAAAGTTCTATCCATTTCTGATGCTGAGTTAGCTTCTGGAAGACTGGTCTTACCATCTAGGAAATACAGCTCATTTTTCTTGAACCCTTTCAGCACAGTGAGTAATCCTTTGGATACACTTAAAGAACCTCCCTCTGACTGAAACTTGTAACCTTGAGAATCTAGCATTCTAAGAGAAATCAGGTTTCTCTTGAGATCTGGAACATATCTAACTTGGGACAATACTCTTACCACACCATCATACATGTTTAAGGAAATAGAACCAATTCCCTTGACCTTGCAAGACTGATCATTACCAAGCAAAACCGAACCAATATCCCTTAGTTTTAGATCTTGAAACCATTCTTTCTTAGGAGTCATATGGAAAGAGCAACCTGAGTCCAAGACCCATTCTGAGCTGATATTAGTTGCAGTGACTGACAGCACCTCTGCAGACTCATATCCTAAATTTGAAGCAGGGGCTTCAGTAGTTTGATTGGCTTGATTTGGTTGATTCTTTCCTTGATTTTTCTTGAATTGCTTGTACTTGATGCAATCCTTCTTGTAATGACCCGGTTTGTGGCAGTGGAAACAAGTATTATTTCCAACATCATCTGTAGAATCTTGTGATTCCTTATCAGATTTCTTGACAGGTGGTTTATGTTCTTGTTTCTGAAACTTCCTCTTCTGTACACCATTTTTGATTGCTAGACCCTCACCAACCGCTTCTGTCTTGCCTTTACTGTTCTTTGATAATTCCTTTGACTTGAGAGCAATAATCACTTCATCAAGAGTGATTGTGTTTTGCCTTCCATACAATATTGTATCTGTAAAATTTTCAAGGATTTAGGCATTGAACTGAGGAGCATAAGAGCCTTATCTTCTTCAGTTAGAGAGACTCCTATATTTTCCAAGTCATCAAGAATTTTGAGAAATTCTCCAAGTTGACTTGTAACGGACTTTTCATCAAGCATCTTATATGCATAAAGTCTCTTCTTCATGTATAACCGATTTGACAAGGTTTTAACCATGTACAAACTTTCCACTTTATCCCAGACACCCTTTGCAGTATCTTCTTTTGCTACTTCTCTCAGGACTTTATTTCCCAGACTTAGAATCAGCGTGCTGTGAGCCTTCTCAGCAGCAACACCTTTTCTTCTTGTTTCATGGCTTCTGGTAGAGAGGTCATTCCTTTCAGAGCAATAGCTAATCCTTGTTGGACTAAGAGCGCTCTGATCTTGAGTCTCTAGAGACTGAAATCTCCTTCTCCATTGAACTTCTCCACATTAAATCTTGTTGCAGCCATTTCTTGGATCTTTAGGTGGTTCCCACAGACGGCGCCACTTGTCAGATCTAAAGCTCCAAGAAAAACAAAACCCACTTGTAAACCACAAGTTCTCAACCAATCAAGATCTGAGAATAGATCTTAATCAAAAACCAACAAGATTCAACACTCAAAGATTTACGTGGTTCGACATAAACAAGCCTACATCCACGGAAAAAAAAGGAGGGGAACTTTTATTCAATCAGGAGAAAACTTTACAGAGAAGAATACAGAAAACTGAAAACAACGCTAACACGATATTTTTTTCTCTCTCTATCAGATATAATTCTCTCTCTATATCTAAACTGGGTTTCTCTCTCTATATCATATCTTTTCACTCTCTACAGATACATATATATAGAAATCTATAGTAACTGAAAAAGAAACTGATTAACCAAAAAACGTTTTGCCGTAACTGATTAGGATCCGCCAAAAACTGATCTTCAGAACCCTTCTTACAGCAACTTCTTGCAGTAACCTTCTTACAGCAGCTTGCTGCAGCAACTTTCTTACAGCAACCTGCAGTAACTTTCTTACAGCAGTTTTCTGCTGTTGCTGCTTACAGCACCTACTTACAGCAACTTACTTACTGTAACTTTCTTGCTGTAATTTTCTTACAGTTGCTTCTTACAGCAATCAACTTGCAGCAATCTTCTTACTTGTTCAGCAAACACTAGAAAAGAATTTGGCTAAATACTTTTAACATCCATAGTGAATGAACTAGAAGCTCTGGGCAAACACTACACACAGAAAGAAAAGAACATGAAGGTGTTAAGAGCCCTACCTACGGAGTGGGATAGCAAGACCACTGCCATGAGAGTGTCTATGGATTGAAAATCCATGAGCACATTTGACCTATTCTCCGACCGCAAGGCATTTGAGTACGACATCAATAGAAGGAAAAAGGAGTCAGAGAAGTCAAACTCCAAAGTTACATCGCTAACCGCCAGAGGAACTAAAGATACAGCAACCGCCAGTTGCAGTAAATAGAGTGAGAATACAGCAGAAGTTGCTGAAGAGGATATGACGCTTCTACTAAAGAAATTCAGGAGATTCATTAAGAGCAACAACATTAGCAGCAACACCAACCTCAACAAGAAGAATGACTTCAGAAGAAGTCATCCAACCCCTCAGGTATCCTCTTCTCCACAGTCAAATACAGGGAATATTGACTTGTGCTATAATTGCAGGAAACCTGGACACTACGCAAGGAACTGTCCTTATCCAACCGTGCACAAGTATCCTGAAGGAGAAAGTGAATAGAGGAGCGATAAGAGAAGAGAGGAAAGACACAAGTTTCGAGCTCTCATAGGAGAGATGGAAAAAGCCAAGGATGCAGTAGTTCCGAAGGAAGTACTGAAAGCTGCAGAATCCTTTGACAGCGATGCTGAAACCTCATCATCTGACGAAGAAGCACTTATATGCCTGATGGCTAGAGATGGCGAGGACAGCGAAGAAGATGAGGTAATTTATCAACCGTTGTCCATACAAGTTGATGAGGAGCTGAACATGATCCTCTCCTTGAAAAGGATCACGAGTGATTTCGAGAAGATCAACTCAATTTATGAGGAACTTAAGGTTGAAAATGAGAACCTTAGGATCGATAATGAGATCCTCAAGAGCAAAAATATCGACATTGCCAAAATACTCGCTGCACGAGAGTCTGATAACTCAAAGTGTAGTAAGCTGCAACAAGAGGTCTCTAGATTGAATCTGCTGATCATTGAGCTAAAATCTGAGAAGGAAACCTTGCAGTCCAAGATGAGCACGTTCACCAAATCTTCAAAGGACGTAAGAGATTGCATAAACTGTGTCAGAGATCCTTTTGAATTATCGGGCATAGGTTACAGCAATCAAGGCTCTCAGAATACAGCAAGTACATCCAAAGCTGTAAATTTTGTTCAAGCTAAAATTCCAATGGAGAAAGAGTTACTCTGTGACTCTGAAAAGATCGTGAACAAAACAGCAATGACAGATAAGGGGAAGAGACCCCAATGCTCAACTGCAGGGAGTAAGCCTGCATCTAAGAATTGGTTGCAGCAGAAGCCATCTGTTGCATACAGCAAAAGGATGCAACAGCCAACAAAGTTAAAGCATAGAAGAAACTTTCCCACCTATACTAAGACCTACATGTCTAAACCTCAAGGAGGATATACTCCAGGGAAGTATGATGGAAGACCACACTACAAGGGTGTTGGTAACACACATGTTGGTTATGTACACACTTTTAACAAGCAGTCTGTCAAGACAACTGCATACAACATGAGAACCAACAAATCTTACAATAAATCAGTTACTGTTAAGAAAGTTTGGGTTCCCAAAGTAACTAACCCCACAGGACCCGTACAGATATGGGTACCTAAATCTGTTTGAAATTGTTACAGGTTACAGTGCCAGGATGCAGCAGTGATGTATGGTATATCGACAGCGGCTGCTCAAGGCACATGACAGGCAGTAAAGAAACGTTGAAAGACTTCCAATAATGCAAAGGACCTAAGGTCATATTTGGAGATGATTCCAAATGAAGCACAAAAGGAAGCGGATGCCTAGTCAAGGGGAACTTAAAGATCAAGGATGTATCCTATGTAAAGGGGCTTAGATACAATCTTCTAAGCATCAGTCAATTTTGCGACAAAGGATACACAGTGGAATTCAACCTCAACAAGTGCTTAATCAAAGATAGCACCACAAATGAAGTAAAGCTTACAGGAACAAGAAGAGGAAATATCTACCTAGCAGATTGGAATTCCTCCACTCAATCAACATGCTTTATTGTGAAAAGTCCACCAGAGCTGAGCTGGCTATGGCACAAGCGATTAAGTCACCTGAACTTCAAGACTATCAACAAGCTAGCAAGAAAAGGCCTAGTGAGGGGATTACCAGATATAGCTTACAAGAAGGAGAATGTCTGTGGAGCTTGTCAAAAAGGAAAGTAAGTTAAGAGCTCTTTCAAGGATAAGATTCAAAAATCATCTCACAGGATTCTAGATCTTCTACACATGGACCTTTTTGGACCAGTAGAACCAGTAAGCTTGAGTAGGAAGAAGTACTCCCTTGTGGTAGTAGATGACTACTCCAGATATACATGGACAATCTTTCTAGTAAAGAAGTCGGAAACTCAAGAAAAGCTACCTGGTCTCATGAAGAAAATTCAGAATGAAAAGAGCTTGAGTATAGTGAAGATAAGATCAGACAGAGGAACTGAGTTCACAAATAAATTTATTGAGAAATTATGTTCTGATAATGGTATTCGTCATGAATACTCTGCTGCAAGAACACCGCAACAAAATGAAGTTGCTGAAAGAAGGAATAGAACCCTCAAAGAAGCAACAAGAACAATGATAGTAGAAGCAGAAATACCCAAGAGATTTTGGGCTGAAGCAACCAACACTGCATGCTACACGCAGAACAAATGTCTAATCATCAAGGATCTTGACAAGACGCCTTATGAAATATGGAATGGTCATACACCAAATATCTCTTATCTGCATATCTTTGGATGCAGGTGTTACATTCTCAACAATGGAAAGGAACATCTGAAAACTTTCGATGCTAAATCAGATGAAGGAGTATTTTTAGGATACTCTGCTGTAAGTAGAGCTTTCAGAATGTTCAATAAGAGAACCCTGGTGGTAGAAGAATCTATACATATGGTGTTTGATGAACCACATTGTGACACAAAGAAGTTGGAAGAACCACCTGAAGAGACCGCTCCTAGAAAAGAGAATGGTGTACCATACATAGAAGGAGTTCTGCCTACAGGAGAAGAAAAAGAAGAAGAAGCTGCAACCTTGGATGCAGCGGATATTCTTACAGCAGCAGACCCTCCTGCATTACAACAACATGATGAGCAAGATACACCAATTCATGTCTTTGAGCCAGATAGGATATGGCTAAGAAACCATCCAAGAGATCTCATTATAAGAGATCCATCCATTGGTGTAAGAACAAGGAGATCCATACCACATGGAGCAATGTTTGCATGCTTCATATCACAATCAGAGCCTAAGAATGTTGAAGAGGCACTGCAAGATAGCAACTGGGTGCAGGCCATGCAAGAAGAATTGAACGAATTTGAAAGAAATCAAGTATGGCAAACAGTTGCAAGACCAACCCATCAAGGTGTAATTGGAACAAAGTGAGTGTTCAAGAATAAGCTAGATGAATCAGGAGTCGTTGTAAGAAACAAAGCAAGATTAGTTGCTAAAGGATACAGTCAGGAAGAAGGAATTGATTTTGATGAGACTTTTGCACCCGTGGCAAGGCTAGAAGCGATAAGAATTTTCCTAGCCTATGCAGCACATATGAACTTCAATGTCTATCAAATGAACGTCAAAAGTGCATTCCTGAATGGTCTCCTTACAGAGGAAGTTTATGTTGAACAAGCTCCTGGTTTCAAGGATCAAGCAGAAGAGAAGGTGTTTAGGTTACAAAAAGCCCTATATGGACTGAAGCAAGCACCAAGAGCTTGGTATGACACCTTATCTCTCCATCTTTTGGAAAATGGCTTTCAGAAAGGAACAATCGACAAAACGCTGTTTAGGATACATGATGGATGATATTATATGTGGATGATATTATCTTCGGATCCGCAAACAAAGAGCTATGTGAGAAATTCTCCAACCTAATGCAGTCAAGTTCGAGATGAGTATGATGGAAGAATTAAGCTTCTTTCTCGGACTGCAAGTAAAATAGCTACCTACAGGAACCTTCATCAACTAAGTCAAGTATACGAAGGAGCTTATCAAGAAATTTGGCATGAAGAATGGAGCAGCAACGTCTGTTCCTATGTCCACATCCATAAGTCTTGACAAAGATGAAGACGGTAAAGATGTAGACATTACCAAGTACAGACGCCTCATTAGATCATTGTTGTATCTCACAGCAAGCAGGCCAGACATTATGTTTGCAGTAGGAGTCTGTGCTAGATTCCAAGCAGCACCAAAGGAATCTCACTTTTTAGCAGTAAAAAGGGTAATTAAGTATCTGAAAGGAACTCAGGAAGTCGGCCTATGGTATCCTAAGGAAGGAGGATTCAAGCTTAAAGGCTACTCCGACTCATATTATGCAGGCTGCAAGATTGATAGAAAGAGTACAAGTGGGACGTGTCAATTTCTGGGAAATAGACTTGTTTCGTGGTTCTGCAGGAAGCAGACCTCAATTGCAACCTCTACAGCAGAAGCAGAGTATGTTGCAGCAGGAAGTTTCTGTGCGCAGATTCTCTGGATACAGCAGCAACTTAGAGATTATGGGATAGAAGAAAAAGAGACTCCAATACTCTGTGACAATACAAGCGCTATTACAATTACCCATAATCCTGTCTTTCACTCAAGAACAAAGCACATTGACATTCGTCATTACTTTATAAGAGATCATGTTGAAAAGAAAGACATAGTGCTAGAGAAAGTTCACACGGATCTACAGCTTGCAGATATCCTTACAAAGCCTTTGAGTGAATCGAGGTTTTCTATGCTTCGAAACGAGCTGGGAATCCTTAAGTTGTGAAGAGAGAAGGAAGATGCAAGATCGCAGGGGGAACCTCTGCATGCTTGCAGAAAGCAGTAAGAATGGTACTGTAAGCTACACGTTAATACAGCACTGGGTTCAGACAGCGCTGCAATTTTCATTCTTACAGTACAGCAGTGATCGAGAATTCAAGCAGCACCAGGTTACAGCATTTATTTCAAAAGAGTATTGATTGCTCTGCAACCTCGTACTTGGATTGCTGCAACCTTAAAAAGGCATTTATTTAGGCGGCAAAGGGCATGTCTTTCAGCATTAAATGAATGACTGCGGGTGTCAGGATGTGGAAAGGGCGCTGACAGAACCCACGCGCCAGGTAATTATTAGTGTCAATTGGACATCTCCACTTTTTCTTAAGCCACTAGATCAACTCCTTAAGTTATCTCAACCGTCGATCTACGCACGTCTCTTGAGAACCGCCATAATGACCAAAACGTGTCATTTGAATTCTTTTTCCACCATCTTTAGAGATCACAGAAATTCTAAGTGCAAACCCTCGTTCTTTCTCTTTCTCTCTCACAAAATATCATCAATGGCTGCCAGAAGAACCATTATTCTTGATGGAAGGATGATCAACTAGGAACACATCCTTGAGTCAGGGTTGTATGATAATGCTCTGATCAAAAGGATTTTTGATGCTCTTCAACAGACCCAAGTCCTAGGGTTGTTGACCACCGTGTATGCTGGCTTTTCTGTGGAGTCAGTACATAGATTCTACGCCTACGCCAGGCAGGCGGAAGAAAGGAACTGCATCCTGTTCCGGATGGATGCAGATGGAGAAGAACGGTCACTGACCGTTAGGGACATCGCCACCATCTTCAGCATCTCGGCTGCAGGTTTGACCCCCAACCAGTTGGCGACGTATGGGGAAAATTCCGCTCAAGAGATGTGGGATCTCTTTCGAGCAAGGGATGCAGGGGCTGAAATCAGGAGAAGCGCCCCCAAGAAGTTCTTCAAACCGGAGTTTGAACTTCTCCACGACATCTGTGCATACTCCATCGAAAGAAGGACTGGGAGTTATGACAAATGCACAGATCTCTGGTTCCGGATCATATCTGTAATCATGGCCGGAGAAAAGGTGAACTGGGCGAGGTTCATCATGAAGAGGCTGTGGGAGGAAGCAGAGAAGATAACGGAGCGTCGGAGCTACGGTATCACCATCTGTTCTCTGCTCTGCAAGCTTGGCCTTCAATTTGCAGCACCCGCCCACATTCACATCGGAAAATATCTCGGGGAGAAGAAGAAGGGCAAGGCCCAGCCGAAGGCTGCAGGAGCAGGAGTTGCGAAGAAGAAAACCAAAGACAAAAAAAATGCAACTCTTGCTCTGCAAGATGAAGCTGCAGACAGCGGGGAAGAAGCCGAAGAAGAGGACGCCTCGAGTCCTCTTCCTGTTATCAAGAGGAGTTCAGGGAAGGCTGTACCTGAATTTGAATCCTCTTCCCCAGATGATGACGCACCCTTGGTGAGAAGGGCTCCACGCAGCAAGAAGGCTGCTGCTGCTGTTGGGGATGTGTCACATCGGCCCAGGGATAAAGGTGACTCTCTTGATTCCCAACTCTCTACACCTAATATGATTGTAGTTGACTTTACAGATGAGTCACATCGGCTTCAGGAGCCACATCAGCACCGGGTCGAGCCAACTGAAGAAGAAGCTCGTCTACAAACAGAAGCTTCAGTGCTCGATCCCACCTTTCCGGCTGCTAGAAATATGGAGCAGCAGTACTCTCTCTGGAGAGAGATGAGACTGTCCAAGGGGGAAATCCTGTTAAAGTGGAAGGATTTCCTGACAGTCGAGCAAGCTGTCATGGAGTGGGCCAAATCAGACGACATTCTGGCACTCCTGCAACCTGACTTTGCAGCAAGAGTTCAAGAGCTCGATGGATGCAGTGCTGCACAGGGAGCACAGGATAAGGGAAAGGGTAAAGCTTTTGTAGAATCCGACTTTGCAGAGCTGCCGATGAGAGCAGCAGTGGAAGATGCGCAGGTCTTCCTTGCCCCGGCTGCGGAGGTTGTAAGAAGGAGCGAGACGTCGCATTTGCTCAAGAGCAAATCGACACCTTGGGAGTGAAGCAAGCTGAAGAAGCTATGCTGCATCTAGCGCTGCAACAAAGCTTGAAGAAAACCAGGATGCAGCACACTCCAAGGAGGATGCGGGGAGAAGGAAGTTCAAGTTCGCATCAGATGAACTCCCCTGCATATGAGCAAGTGGTTGAGGGCCTCTCCAACATTGTCACGTTGGATCGCTTGGAGGAGGAGGAAGCTCAACTACTGGATTGCGGTGATTCCCCGGTTCGCGAAGATGAAGATGCTGCTGATGCAGACTCTGAGGAGGAACCAACTGCCATAATCAGAGATGTCATCACTGACATCGCTGCAATCGCCGATGACGCAACAACGGAGGACGTTGTAGAGGCAGGACTCCCTGTACTGACCGCGACAGCAGTACAGCCGGCAACCACCCTTCAACAAGAAGAAGAAGCTGCAGAGACAAGGAGGGTGGAAGCTGAGATTCTTGCAGCAGAGGAGCATACAGTGCTCAAAGTTGTGGACGCTGCAGGAAACCAAGCAGAGCTGTAAGAACCCATTCTTGCAGCAAAGACTGTCGTTGTTACATGACCGGCCGAGGAGACAGGGTCCGTTGAGAAGACCTTTGTGGAGGATGTTGTTCTGACAACACTCCCTGAGGGTGAGAAGACCTCCGGTGGGGAGGCTGTTCTGACAGTACCCACTGAGGATATTGAAGCTGAAGCTGAGGTAACCCCAGTGCAGCTAGAGACACCTCGAGAGGAGGTTGATGCTACAGCTGCTGCACGCTCTCAAGAACCTTCCAAGGTTACAGCAACAGAGGTTACTGTGGACGCTAACATGTCTCATGCCGACTTCGCAAGGATGATAAAGAAACGCAACATAGCTGTTCATGGGCCAAAATCTGGCGGAGCAGTTCCTGTTCAAATCCCATCCGGCGAAGAGGAGACAGATGAGGAAGAAGAAGAAGAAGAAGGAGAAGAGCACCCATCCTCAAGCTCTACAAGCTCTCAAACCAGCAACCATGAGGATGAGGTTGCTACTGAAGTTCTGAGGCAGGATGCAGCTCCAGTATGTCAAGATGTTATTCCATTTGCTGCATCCGCTGCTGCCTCGACGAGAAGGAATTCGGGACTGACTCCTGATGAATCTATCAACAGAGTCGAGACCGCTGTTAGACACCTGCTGCATGCTCTCCAGGAGCATGAGTCTATCATGCGCAACAGTCTCAAGATCACCGCCCAATCCCATGCTGAAACCATGACGGGTTTCAAAAAGGACCTCGAGGTGCTGCCTGACATGATTAAGTCAAATCTTGCGAAACATGCAAACAGGCTGTACTTCGATCGGGTCAGGCTGGAGAAGGAGTTGAAGGTCGATGCTGCTCTGACATATCAGAAGATCAGGGAATGCAAGCAGCATGCTGAAAATGCTTCAACCAGACTCAACTCTCACTCCAAAGTCCTGGAAACACTTCTGGATCGTGTGTATGATCAATCTCAGAGAACCAGAAGTATGGACGACCGTTTGGGGAATCTAGAGCTGATAGTAGGAGAATTGAGGGACATCATGGTCCGAGCTTTCCCTCAGCATGTCGATACTCCGGAGCCCGCCCCTGAACCGACCCGACGCCCTCGATCAAGGGTGGTCCCAGCTGCCCCTGCTCAGCCCCCGGCATTTGATGATACCAAAAAGAGGGAAGGAATTGAAAGATCTGATGATAGATACAGGAGCAAAGGGGCTGCTGAAGAAGAAGAAGAAGAGGATGATGACCAGCAACCTCTCAGCAGGAGGAGAAGAAGGTCTGGATCATCCGCTGCTGCTGACATCCCCTCTCCGAAGAGATGGAGAAGAGATGATGATGGAGCTGGTGGAGCCGGTGCAGCTGCTGGAAGAAGATCGGCTGCAGGTTCTGCACACAGCAGAGCTGCAAGCAAGAATGCAGCACCTCCCAGCTATCATCATAAGAGAAGGGATGATAGTCAGCAGCAAGGCTCAAGGAAGAGGATGAGCGGGGACGAGTCTGAGAATCAAAGACGCCAGAACGAAGAAGCTACAGATCCTAATGCCTGGATTCAAAGACTCGGAGTAATTGGTGAAAGAAGAATATTTCCAGATCATTTCTACCAATACCCTCCTCAAGAAATCCCTCGCCTTGACACAGAAAATATCTCTGCTAAAGTGTCGGTGTTGATGGATCAAAGGCCTGAAGAAGAGAACATGGCTTGGAGATTTGACATATTCAAAGAAGTCAGACTGCCTTTTGATCGGAATCCACCATTTGAGGCGATCACGATTTTCAAACGATCAGAGTACCTCAGACACTTCAGAGAACTATGCAGGAAAGGCAAATTCAGCAGGTATCATACTTGCAAGACTGCATTGAGGAGATATGAGCAGCTCGCTCGGGAAGGAAGCCTTGATATTCAACAGTTATACATCGACCGAGTGAAGGAAGGGCTGATTGTACCATACTGCGAGGACTTCTGGCTAAGATGGATTCAAGTTCCCGTGATCAGACACAAGCTGGAAGAGTCCTACCAAGAGTCAATCAGGGACTGGTGGAAAGGATCAAGAGGAAGGGAAGGCCTTGAAAGGTTTGCAGGAAGAAGATCAGACGAATCGGCAAGCAAAAGGTCCCTGTTTTACTAAGCTGTATTCATATACCCTCTTGTGATCCATGTTGTATTTTTGCTATGTTGTAAAAATTTCTCTCTGTTAATGAAGAAATTATTCCTTCTGTTTTTATCCAAGTTCAACTCTTATGAACCCATGCATGTTGTTTATGTTTTCCTGTTGCTTATGATGAAAGGAATAGCATGATGCATCTCTGATGAATCAAGGATTAGATTTAATTGTTCAAAGCTGTGCAAGCATGTAATCTGGATAAACCAAATGAGTTAATGTAAAATGAAACTTCTTCATGAACGAAATAATGTAAAGGTTTTGTCATCATCAAAAAGGGGGAAATTGTTGGGATTTCAATGTTTAGATTTTGATGAGACAAACCAAATATGTAGTAGGAAGTTTTGAGTACCCCATTTTCACAATGTTTAAGTGAATAAATAGACTAGAATTGAGTCTTGAGTCACGTATTGAAAATGGAGGATAAACGAGGATAAAGCTGCATCTAAGCTTTAAGGGAAGATATCGCTGCAAGAAGGCAGGATATAGTATCGCTGCAGGAAGGCGGGATACAGCATAGCTGGAAGAAGGAAGGAACAACAATGTATAAATAAGGCTAAACTTCTATACAGCAAAGCAAGAAAGAACGGCGTGCAGCAACGCTGCAAGAAAAATGATACAGGAGTACTGCTAGAAAGAAGTTACAGCAGCACTGCCAGAAGATACTGCAACCAGGTCTATGATACAGCAGCACTGAAAGAAAGCATCAGCTGCACAAGGACCTAGGATATAACGCAGACTTACAAGTCAGTTAAGTAATACATCGTCAACTACAAAACGAAGTATCCTGCAAATCCTAGAAAGGATAAATGCAGTACGAGGAATGGAGATTCAAGCAAGAATAAAAGAGTCGTTCAAGAAAAAGTCAAAGTAGCAGACACGGACTGACGCGCTGCAGAAAGCTGCGAGCCGCAACTGCCGCATTAAATGCTCCGAAAGAGAAAGTCAAGTCGCATTAAATGCGAACCATACTTTGGTCAGACTACTTCAAATTCAAAAAAGGGATGTCTCCTTCAACGGACATCTTCTCCTACAAGTATAAATAGAGGTTGAGGAGTACTGAAGCTGGTTACTGTTACTGAAACTATTACTAAGACCTAAAAGTCACTCGCGAAATATTCAAAGCTTACAAGATTCAAGCATTCAAGTCTACAATCAGTATCAGTCACTCAACCTACCGAAGTGAAGCAAGTTCAAGCTGAAAGGTTCCTTACGGATTCAGAAGCTCACTTCGAAGCACAAGTTGAAGAAAAAGCTTTTATCCTTTTAACCTTGTTGCTGTGTGCTTAGGTTGTTTTAGTGGTGTCAAGCAGTTGATAGGAGAGATCCTTGCTGTTTGTTTTAGTTGTCTAGAGTTAGGCAGCTTCCCTGTGTGGGAGTGTAGAACCCTGTGTGGGTTAGCCTTTGAAGTTTGCAGTTGCTGTGTGTACGCTGGACTTCAGTAGGTGGTATCTTTGTAAAGTTGATAGATTGTTAGGAGAGTCCTGTAAATCAATCTTGCTTAACAAAGTTCCTGCTCGAGGAGCAGTAGAGTGGACGTAGAAGGATTACACCACCTTCGAACCACTATAAGCCATAAGTGTTTATTTGCTTTATTTATCTGTGCATTTATCTTCTGCATTATTATCTGTCTCTCATCATAAAACGTTTTGAAAGAAGCATTCTTGAGAAAAATAGCCTTGTGTTTTAAAGTTAATTTCCGCTGCGTACAAAACTCCAGGTTATAGCGTGCAGCACTGCATCGTAGCACTGCAAGCAGTAACCATCTATCGCTGCAAGCTCTAGTAACTTGCAGTGCAGAACGGTTGTTTTAAAAGATTTTGAAAATCGACCAAGGTTCATTCACCCCCGCCTCTGAACCTCGGACACCACTTGGGACCAACAATAAGAATGTATATGGATGTTCGGCATTTCTGAAACCCCGATTATGTATAAAACAATGTTTATGTGATTTGATCTAAACAAGAACGTTTTCTCCGCTGCAGTGATATAAACATTTTGTATTTTCAATGATATAAACTAGATCTTTGATTGTTTTAAAATCTCAACGGTTTAGAAACTTTTGCTGGACGCACTATGAAGATGCTGCGCTTACACTCTGTTTTAAAGAAAAAAAAAATTATTATTATTATTATTATCCGTATTTTAAACGTTATATGAAAATGGGGCGTGACAACTTAATAAACAATATAAAATTCATCAACTCTACTTATATATATTTTTGGATATAATATATATATATAAATAAAATTCATCAACTCTACTTATATATATATATTTTTGGATATATAATATATATATATATAATAAAAAAATTATATATACTTATATTTATTCGAATATATTTGCGAATACTCGAATCGAATATGGTCATATTCATACTCGTATTCGGATAATATTCAAATCTGAAAAGATATTCTTATTTGTATTCTTCAAATTCGAATCACTATATTCGAATTCAAATATCGAATCGAATAAAAAAATTTGATTCCTTTACAACCCTAGCTGGGATGGGCAACAGGGGTGCTGCTAGACCTTCGGAAGATTAATCTAGGGGCCCTGATGTAAATATCAAGTTTCAGAATGTTATAATTTAGACTTTACAATCAACCTGTGACAATGCTAACATTTAAATATTTAGAATTTAACCCCTTAATTTCAAAATAATTTAAGGGCATTTACTTAAATAATTAATTTGTGAAGAAAGATATTTCGACCTAAATAGACAAAATTAATTATACATGTTATGTAATTAAATTATTTTTCATAAATTAACTTCTAATTCATTCAATTAAGTCAAATTTTATAAATCAAGTTTTATAATTGATCTAATCAAGCCTTAATTTCATAATTAGCCTTTTATAAATACTTTCAAGTTTGCTACTCTCTAATTTAAATCATAAATTATATGATTAGGTTTTTTAACATTATTTTAAACATCTCCAAGAATTATTTTAATCCCTAAACATTATAATTAACATTTCTAGAATTATTTTATAAGTCTTCAAAATCTAACTTTAGTCATAATTTTATAATTAACTCTCCTAAAACTAAATTTAAGTCCTCAAGATCTAACTAAAGCCTAATTAAGTTTTTTAATGTTTTAATACATGGATATTATAATTTCACCTAAACAATATAAATACCTTAAAATCATTTCTTTTATTCTTTAAACCACAACGTCATCGAAAGGCCAATTCAACCTCTCTCATGAACAAGAAAAACCTCAAAGGTCAGATTTTATTTATTACTGACCTTAGTTTATAAACTTATAACTAGATAAGGTACTAAAATATTTTCAATGTTCGATGTAGGAAACGAATAAAAATGAAGTTCTAAGCTTGCACGATAACTTATGAATAGACGCTCCAACTTCTCCTAAGGTAAGGTAACTTCTTCATAATTATGTGCTTATAAGCTATATGTCCTTAAATTGTGTGATCATTAATATATGTTGTTGTATTTAAATATGGTTGCTATATAAATGCTATTATGCTTGATGTTAGACGAAGTAATCCTATTGTGAATGTTCATCTATTTGTTTGTATGATTGAAGTTTATGTGAACCATAATACGATTTGGTTAAAGTCTCGTGTTATGATTAGGTTAAAGCCTCATGTTACAATCAGGTTAAAGCCCCGTGTTACAATCGGGTTCAAGCCCTATGTTACAATCGGGTTCAAACCCAGTGTTAAAATATAATTTTCATGATTACCGATAAGTTGGGTTGTTGTATCCCGCACATGTGGGATTGTGACTGTGAAGTGATGATTTCATGTGTTGTTACAATTTATTTATTTGAATTTATTTAGTATTGCTCTGGAATTCCTCCACTGACTGTATTTCAAACACTCATCAATTTATGTTAAAATGTTTTCAACAAAAAAAAGTTTAGGACGTGGTGTGCAAGCAATGAATGCTGGTAGTCGATATTCAAAGATTGCAAGAGAATTTTATTCAAAGTATTTTATTTTATAAATTTTAGAAATGTGTACTTCATAATTATTCTTTATTTTAAGTATCTTTGTTATTCTTAAAAGAATGAATGTTGTACGTAAATATCTAAGTAACGCCTTAGTGAAAATTACCTATAAAAGGAAACGAGGCATTACAATTTCTGCCACTTAGATCGTACTTTAATAATTAACTTCTCGAGTGTATTCTTTTTGTGTGAACTATGAATAACCATAAGCAAAGTGACAAACATATAACTCAATCATGAGTGTATTCTTTTTGGTGTGAACTATGAACAGCCATAAACAAAGTTACAGACATATAATTCAATCATGTAGTCACGTTGAAAGAGGTAATTTGATAAATGCATGAACTTTGAAATAAGGAAAATGTTAGAATATTACTATTGATTGTAGTGAAGATTGGTCTAAGATTTCAACTTTTTCAGTTAAAATTAGTAATGTGTATTAATGATACTCTTATCTAAATGTTTAAGTATTGTATTGTTATATGTCAACTAATTAAACTCAATATTGAACCTAAATATAATATAGTATTGTAAAAATCATATAAATATTTACATATCTATCATGAGTACATTTTAATGTGTCAACCGTTGATGTATGAAAATTATATCTTTTTAAATCTTGTAATATGAAATTAATGGGGAAAATTCATTTTTAGCCCTATCCCAGAGGTGCTGTCCGTTTTTAATCCCATTAAAATTCGATTTTCAATTTTAATTCTGTAATTGAAAAAATTGTCAAATTTAAGTCCTTTTTTAGCCTGATTTTTGATTTCCTAATCAGATTCCAACGAGTGTGCTACACTCGCCCCCAATCTAAATATTTCAGCCAACTTATGCTAACATGATCCTTTTTTCACACATGAAATTACTCTTTAATATTATTTTATTTACATTTAATTGCTATATCATAGTTTTGATAAAGTGAGATTTCATGTTTTTTTTAATTCATTTAAAAATAAGATGTACTAGCTTATAAGCTGTTTTTTGAAAATTAAGGGAATCTCAACTTATTTCTAAAATAAGGCATTTTTTAAAAAAGAAAAACACTTCTAATTTGTTCATTTAAATTACACAATTGTCAATACTAACATTTTATAAACTCTATCATCTTATTTATTCTAACGCTTCAACAACTTATTTTTAAACTAAAATTAGACAACTTATAAGCTTTAAAAACATATTATAAAATGTGACCAATTCTTTCAAATAAGCTAAGCTAAACATCCTCTATGAGCTATTAAACATCTTAAAAACCTTCAAATATGATTATTTAAATTACAAAATGACCACTACTAACATTTAAAAACTAAATCATTCTATTTATTAAAACACATCAGCACCTTATTTTTAAAATAAGATAAACATACATCTAATAAAATCTAAAAATTTATAGAACCTATAAAATTCGATAAGAAATGTCTGAAATTAGAACCACGTTCATTAAATAGCTATGCATCCAAGTCCACTAATATTAAATAGTGACATATGTAATATAAGTTACGTACAACTTTTTGTTTAAGAAAAAGGCATATCATAAAAATATTTAAAAGTCACGCATATAATTTCTCAGTGGAGTTGGGTTATAATTAAGTTGGCAATGTTGCTAGTTTTAGAGATCTAATGATTATAGGGTTATAATTAATTTGGCAATGTTGCTTGCTATTCTTAGAGATCTTATGATAATATGTTAAGTTAAGAATCTTAATGTTAGAATGGAACTTTTTATGTGATGATATGGAATAAGATCAAATCAGTATATTGGATAGGCTTAAATGATTAGGGCCACTTATAAGTTACATGTGAAAATTGCAATTTTGGTCCCATAAAATATAAACTTATCAATTCTAGTAATAACAAAAAAATACATTTCCGATTCGACTCCGTCGAAAACTAACATTATCGTTAAATCCTCACACTTTTGATCCCATAAATTATAAGTTATAATTATATAATTTTTTTTTTCTTTAGATTTTTTGAAATTAAAAAAAATACTTCAATTTTGTTTTTACTTTTTTGAAATAGATAAAAACTTTTGTGAATCTGGTTTATGAATCTTAAGTCCATGCATTCGGGTCAACCCGACCCATCACGTGCACCCATGTGCTTCTACATGTCGCCATGTGCGTTCAAACTTACTCAAACTCGCTCGTAAATGATATACCTTTATATTATATTAGTCATACGTTTTAGGATTTTTAGCTGTATGTTAACATTTTTTTAGACAATCATTAATACATTTCAAACCTTTTAGTTATGTTAGTCATTCCTTGTAGTTATGTTAGATGTACCTTTATATACTATATAAAGGTATGACTGCATTGGTATAAATGTATGACTAATATCACATAAAGGTACAAGTAATACTACATAAATGTATATATGCACAAATTGTGCCGAAATTAGCGTTTTTTTAAGTTTAAGTATCATATAAAGGTATGATTAATATAATATAAAAGCATAACAAATATAATATAAAAGTACGACTAACATAACATAAAGGTTAGGACCAAAACAATGTGTAGATCCAGGCTGGATCAAGCCTGACCCAACCCAAGTGCATGAATCTAAGATTAATGCAACAATTGCGTAAGAGACTTACTCTTAGAAATAAACTTGACATAAAAATTAGTTTGCCAAAATTTTATTTTCAAGAGAAAAGTTGAGATCTATGTTTGGAACGGATTGACATGGTAGAATTTTGAACCTCAAAATCTTAATGCATGTTCGTTTTCGTATTTAAAGTTGTATCAAAAAATGTGGACATAATCATTACTACCTATATTACATTACAAGATAAAAAATTTCGTGTAACTGGTGCATGAATACTAGATTCGTGCAACAAACCCGACAAATGCGCCGCCCACGCGCTCGCATGTGCCCCCTATTAGGATGTATACTATAAGCCTAGCTTTTGTATGAACATTTATTTTGATATGAGAATCTTTTATGGTCAAATGGTTGCATTTTATATTCGTTATATATAATATTGCAATTGTCCAATTAATTTACATTATAGATAATATGGTGTCTAGTGCCACACAGAAGATCATGTTATCAGTTCCTTATATATTATAAATGGTAGCTCACAACCAAGATAATTCTGGACAAATTATCGGAATGGTTGTAGTGTAATTTGATATTAATCTATCTTGATTATAAAATTACACTAGTACATTTTGTATGTATTGAGCAGGACCAATTGAGGTTGTTTGATTTATACTGACTACATAAATAGAACAAAAACCCTGTTATTATGGATGTGCGTCTTCTTAATCATTATATGATAATGGGCATGCACACTCAATATATGTTTCTTTAATTTACCAATGAGTGAGATTTATTTATTAAATCAATAAGCTCGATAAATTGGGATACAATATTGTTTATATGGTGTGCTGTTGATTATATAATGAAACCGTGTCCTAATTATTTAGGATGATGATGTCTCCTCGAGGAGCTCATAAGGATTATCATGTAAACCCTGTAGGTGGATTTATTCCGGCATGATAATAAAGTTGAGTGGTACTACTCTTGGAACTAAATGTTAATTAATTGAATTGTCAGTAATTCATTTAATTAACGAACATTCGATATCTTAAACACGGGGAGATAAATGCGCACATAATAAATGGGAGCCCATATTTAATATGGATTAGGGATGGTAGTTCAATAATATCTCTTTAGCGGATCGAATTATTATTGATAGGATTAAGAAGTGTGTTCTGGCCGAACTAGGACTCCTAATCCTATCAGGAGACCGATTCCTAATCCTCCTCAAGGTCCCTATTGTAGCCTATAAATAAGCCTTAAGTCAGCCATTTCTATACACACAAAGAATCTTAAATACGATTTAGTAGAAGGCGACTGAAAATCTCGAAAGCTCGTTGCCCATACAACGTTCGAGAAAAGATGAGGAATACAGTAGAAGATCGTGAGGTCGAGGCTTCATTTATTGCTCTGTCTACAGTTCTGACCTTAGAACTAATTCATTTTTTGCTACAAAAGGTATTACTCGTTTTTCACTGCGCATTGTCATATTTTATATGGACCCCGAATCAGATAATTGCATAGGGTCGGCAATCCCTCAGTTCCAACAATTGGTATTAGAGCTGTGATTTTCTGACTCTATGCGATTGAATCGATTAATTCTATTATAAATCGTATCTTGAAGCAATAGTGTTTTAGATCGGATAATAGTAGGATATGCGAGAGATTATGATTTTCTGCAGGAACCCTAAATCCAACTATTATGGTGTGAATGTATGTATGAATTAAACACTCAGACATGTCGAGGTTGTTTTTTGAATGTATGATTGTAATAGTAAAATCAAGGCGGTTTGTCGTGTTATGTTTTAATTTTCTATTTGATCCCCGTATGACGGCAAGCATTCAAGAACACGGCAATATAACAAGGCCATAATAGTTGGAATTTATGTTTTCCATATTTATTATTTTTATGTGTTGTTTTATCAAGCATGCTTTTATGTATTTCATATAATATGCATGTTAAAATCCCTCATGTTAAATAACTAAGTGGGAGAGGGATTAATTATTTTTTTAAAATAAATCTCATGGCCTCCATTACTGGTTTGTAAGTGATGCATTTGAACTTGCGTGTTGGTTTTAAGTGACTTCCTCTATATCAGATAGTTCATTTGCGGATCACTAGATCAAACTTCCTTTATGGGTGATTATAGAAAGTTGTCTAGGAGTATGTCATCTTCTCCATCTAAAGGGGCATAATCCTACATAATTGACTTAGTATCAAGTAATGGTATACACTTAGATACATTTGATAAGTATCCTCCCCATCGGAGTCACTGCTGTTATTTGTATGGCCAAAGCAATACCAACTATTAATTTTATTTGTCATAAAGTTAAGTTGACAAGATAATAAAATTAATAGGTAAAACCTCCTCTAACAAATGTTTGAATTAGTATACGTCCACACTATCGTGGCATACGAAGTTCACGGTGTATTGAGGTGTTGGTGAATTTAAATTATGTTGTTTGAGGGAACAATATGATTTGTCAATTCAAATGTTTTGACTTATGTGTTTATTTATGTGATTGTCAGGATTTTCATTTTGGCTTTCAATCCTCTTGTTGTTATACTTAAAGAAAACAAACTTACTGGTCCTAATTATATTGATTGGAAACGAAACCTGGATATTGTCCTGATTGTTGAAGAGTACAAGTTTGTACTCACTGAGCACGGTTCTAACATGTCTGATGAAAACTCTACTGAAGAGGAGAAAATGCTTTATAGAAAGTGGGTCAAGGCAGATAAGATGGCGCGGTGTTACATTTTGGCTTCCATATCAAATGTGCTGCAACATCAGCATCAGGACACCAGAGTCGGGCTGCCAGATAGGAGGCTATGAGAAACTTGATGACTACCATCATAGCTGAGCGGACACCTGTGAGTGATCATGTCCTCAAGATGATGGCTCTTCTGAATTAGATGGAGGTCCTTGGAGCTGAAATCGATGGGGAAACCCAGGTCGATATCATTCTCCAAACACTGCCTAAGAGTTTTGAGCAGTTCCGTCTGAACTACAATATGAACAAGCGGTTATATTCATTGACGGAACTTCTGATAGAACTCCAATCAGCAGATGGACTATTTCGTCAAAATTCTCAGGCTTACGTTGCTGAAAATGTTTCTGCTTCTAAACCGCAAGGCGGAAAGAACAAAAATAAATAGAATTCTTCAGCAAAGAAGACGGCTGGACCTCAAGTGGCTAAGCCACAAGGTGGCGTGAAAAAGCCGAAAGATAAGTGCTTCAATTGCAAACAGCTTGGACATTGGAAAGTGGATTGTCCCCGTAAAAAGGAGAATAATTCAGGTACATCTTTTTCATTAGTTGTTGAAACATGTTTAGCGGTATTATCTACTGGTACCCTGTGTGTAGATACGGGAACCACTGATCATTGCAGGGGTTCAAGGAAACCAGACGACTAAGTGATGGAGAGATTACCATATACATAGACACCGCTGCAAAAGTAGCGGCCGTTGCAGTGGGAGATGTTTATTTATCTTTTCATAAGAATAAGTCTTTGATTTTGAGAGATTGTCTTTACGTACCTTGTTTGAGAAAGAATTTGATTTCAGTTTCTAAACTTTTTAAGGATGGATATTCTGTTTCTTTTGATAACAAAGTTGTGGTCAAGAAGAATAGAGTTATTATCTGTTTTGGTATGTTGGTTGACAATTTATATACTCTTAATCCAATAATTCCTACGATGCAACAAATGGAAGTTAATAACACATCTTCTAAATCTAATAAGAGAAAAGAACCTTCGAAAATGAATCAAACATATCTTTGGCATCTAAGGTTGGGTCATATTAACTTAAGTAGGATTCAAAGGTTGATAGCCGATGGACCCTTGGGTTATTTGGAAGTGGAAAACTATCCAATCTGCGAGTCCTGCTTGGAAGAAAAAATGACCAAAAGGCCTTTTAAGACAAAGAGATATAGAGCCAAAGAAGTGTTAGAATTGATTCATTCGGATTTATGTGGCCCTATAACTATTCAGGCAAGAGGTGGTTTCGAATATTTTGTCTCTTTCATAGATGATTATTCGAGATATGGGTATATTTACTTGATGCGCCGCAAGTCTGGGTAATTTGATAAGTTCAAAGAATACAAGGCTGATGTGGAGAAACGTCATGGTAAATGTCTCTAGACATTACGATCTGATCATGGTGGTGAGTACCTCTTAGGAGAATTTAAGAGTTACTTATCAGAGGTTGAGATTCAATCACAATTGTCTGCACCGGGTACACCCTAACAGAATGGTGTGGCAGAACGAAGGACTAGGACTCTTATGGAAATGGTTAGATCAATGATGAGTTATTCAGAATTACCAAATTCGTTTTGGGGGTATGCTCTGTAAACAGCGACGTACATTCTGAACTTGGTACCTTCTAAGTCAGTACCCTGTACTCCCATAAAATTGTTGACTGGGCGCAAGCCTAGTTTGAAACACATTCGAATTTAGGGTAGTCCAGCACATGTGCTGAAAGGAGATGTTGATAAGTTGGAATCTCGTACGGAAGTACACTTGTTTGTGGGTTATCTTAGAGGAACGAAAGGTGGTTTATTTTATAATCCTAAAGATCAAAAAGTCATTGTTAGTACGAATGCCCGATTTTTAGAAGAAGATTATGCAATGAACCACAAGCCCATGAGTAAAATTGTTCTTCAGAAAATGAGGGGATAATTTTTTTGTACCAGCGGTACAAGATGAGATACCACAAGTGACTGCACCACGTGTCACAAATGATACACAATTATCAGTAGTGCCTCGTCGTAGTGAGAGGGTTGTTAGATAACCTGATAGATTCATGTTTTTGGGAGAGTCTTCAGACTTGGTCCCTGAACAACATGAAATAGATCAGTAGACTTATGACGAAGCACTCCAAGATAAAGATGCGATATCTTGGCAAAAGATAATGTTTTCTAAGATAGAATCTATGGATTCTAATCAAGTCTGGGAGCTTGTAGAACCACCAAATGGTGTAAAACCCATTGGATGTAAATGGGTCTACAAAAGGAAAAGAGGATCAGACGGAAAGGTAGAAACTTTTAAAGCAAGGCTTGTTGTGAAAGGATATACTCAAAAAGAAGGGATCGATTATGAGGAAACCTTTTCACCGGTAGCCATGCTTAAGTCTATTCAGATTCTTTTGTCTATTGCTGCTCATATGGATTATGAGGTTTGGCAGATGGATGTTAAGACAACTTTCCTTAATGGAAGTCTTGAAGAAATCGGTCTATTTATGGATTGAAACAAACTTCGAGATCTTGGAACATCGCTTTGATGAAGTAATCCAGTCTTATGGATTTATTCAATTCCTGGATGAATCTTGTGTGTATAAGAAGAGTGACGGAAACGTGGTGGTATTTCTTGTACTATACGTAGATGACATCTTGTTAATTGGAAACAATGTCAGGGTGTTATCAGACGTAAGGGAATGGCTGTCCAAGCAGTTTGCTATGAAGGACTTGGGAGAAGCTGGGCATATTCTTGGGATCAAAGTAATAAGAGATCGCAAGAAAAGAATGTTATGCTTATCTCAAGCTTTATATATTGACACTATCCTAGCCAGTTTTAGCATGCAAAACTCTAAGAAAGGTTTTCTACCTTTTAAACATGGAGTACCTCTATCTAAGAAAATGTGTCCTAAGACACCAAAGGAGATAGAAGAAATGAAAGCAGTTCCTTATGCTTCGGCTGTAGGAAGCTTAATGTATGCAATGCTATGTACGAGACCGGATATTTGCTTTGCCGTGTGCATGATTAGTGGATATCAAAGTAACCCAGGACAAGGTCATTGGACTGCCGTAAAACATATTCTAATGTACCTGAAAAGGACTAGAGATAATATGCTAGTTTACCAGGCAAATGATTTATTTCCTGTGGGTTACACGGATTCAGATTTCCAGTCAGATAGGGACAACAGTAAATCAACCTCGGGGTATGTGTTTACCTTGGGAGGTGGAGCCATAGTGTGAAGAAGTGTGAAGCAGAAATGCATTTCTGACTCCACCATGGAAGCTGAGTATGTGGCAGCCTCTGAGGCAGCCAAAAAACCTGTATGGCTCAAAAACTTCTTGATGGATTTAGAAGTGATTCCTGGTTTGCCCAAAACTATCATAATTTATTGTGATAATAATGGTGCAGTAGCAAACTCGAAGGAACCACGAGCCCATAAGACAAGTAAACACATTGAGCGCAAATACCACCTGAGACGGGATATCGTAAAGCGAGGGAAAGTTGTTGTCGCCAATATTGCATCAGCCGATAACCTAGCAGATCCTTTCACAAAGGCCCTTCCGGCGAAAGCTTTTGATAAGCATGTTGAAGGGATAGGAATTAGATGTATGACAGCGTATATGACAATATAGTCTTTTAGTATAAGTGAGAGATTGTTAGGATGTATACTATAAGCCTAACTTTTGTATGAACATCTATTTTGATATGAGAATCTTTTATGGTCAAATGTTTGTATTTTATGTTCGTTATATATATTATTGCAATTGTCCAATTAATTTATATTGTAGATAACATGGTGTGTGGTGCCACACAGAAGATCATGTTATCAGTTCCTTATAGATTATAAATGGTAGCTCACAACTAAGATATTTATGGACAAATTATCGGAATGGTTGTAGTGTAATTTGGTATTAATCTATCTTCATTATAAAATTACACTAGTACATTTTGTATGTATTAAGTAGGACCAATTGAGGTTGTTTGATTTATACTGACTACATAAATAGAACAAGACCTCTGTTATTATGGATGTGCGTCCTCTTAATCATTATATGATAACGGGCATGTATACTCGATATATGTTTCTTTAATTTACCAATGAGTGAGAATTATTTATTAAATCAATAAGTTCAGTAAATTGGGATACAATGTTGTTTATATGGTGTGCTGTCGATTATATAATGAAACCGTGTCCTAATTATTTAGGATGATGATGTCTCCTAGAGGAGCTCATAAGGATTATCATGTAAACCCTGCAGGTGGATTTATTCCGGCATGATAATAAAGTTGAGTGGTACTACTCTTGGAATTAAATGTTAATTAATTGAATTGTTAGTAATTCATTTAATTAACGGACATTCAATATCTTAAACACGGGGAGATAAACGCGCACATAATAAATAGGAGCTCATATTTAATATGGATTAGGGACAATAGTTCAATAATATCTCTTTAGCGGATCGAATTATTATTGATAAGATTAAGAAGTGTGTTTTGGCCGAACTAGGACTCCTAATCCTATCAGGAGACCGATTCCTAATCCTCCTCAAGGTCCCTGTTGTAGCCTATAAATAAGCCTTAAGTCAGCCATTTCTATACACACAAAGAATCTTAAATATGATTTAGTAGAAGACGACTGAGAATCTCGAAAGCTCGTTGCCCACACAACATTCGAGAAAAGACAAGGAATACAGCAGAAGATCGTGAAGTCGAGGTTTCATCGATTGCTCTATCTACAGTTCTGACCTTAGAACTAATTCGTTTTTCGCTGCAAAAGGTATGACTCATTTTCCGCTGCGCATTATCATATTTTGCATGGACCCCGAATCAAATAATTGCATAGGATCGGCGATCCCTCGGTTCCAACACCCCCAAAGGCCTGGATGAGTGTGTTTCAACACATCTAAATTCACTAACAAGCGCTATACATTTATATTATATTTGTCATATTTTATGTTATATTAGTCATACCTTTTAAGGTTTTTAGTTGTACCTTAACATAGTTTTTAGACATCTATTAACATTTTATACCTTTTAGTTATGTTAGTTGTACCTTTTATATATTACATAAATGTATGACTAATATCACTTAAAAGTACAAGTAATACCACATAAATGTATATATATACAAATTGTGTCAAAATTAGGGTTTTTTTAGCCGGAATTCGGGTTATTTATTACAAAAATTAAGTTAAAGTATTACATATTGGTATAACTAAAACAACATAAAAGTTAATGTACAAAAAAAAAATGAAAATGTGCGGATCCAGGTCGGCTTCGGCCCGACCCGACCCGACCGATGTGAATGGATCTAATACACCAGTTGCACAAAACTTCAACTCATATTACAATCATCAATCATTATCAAAAATATTTTTTCATAAAAAATTATCACACCAACCAACTTTTCATAATAAAATATTATATTAATCCACCTTTTGTAACATTGATTTGATATGAACAATATAATCATACCCTACTAAATCTTCAGACAACCATACATTTTCTCTATTCACCTTTACTAACAAATCCAAGATTTGAATGATAGAATTTCTCCAATCTCACATAATCCCCTTCCAAACGTACCTAAGATGCAATTTTAATTGCAAACATTTTATCATGACTATTGAAAGTACTCTATAATCTTATTTTTCTAATAATTGGTGAGTTTACTGAGATATATAAGTATACAAATATTCAGAATTACAGAATATTGCAATAAGTTACTGATATTTTGAGAAAACAAAGATGAAATTCCTAAAAAAAATAGACAAGGCATATTAAAATAGCTTTACTCTGAAAGAAAAAAGAATTGAGATGTAACCAAATCGAATAAGTAGTTCTGTTAAGCTATATATTTTTCTTTATTTGATGTTGACATCCACCAAACATTGTATGATACAAATCATACAATTTATGTTTCTATTGTTAATATATACTATTAAATCTATTGTAGCATATAAATGAACTAAAAAGTGGATTTTGTTTAAAAATAAAAAATTAAAAGATAAAAGATGAAAAATCAAATGAAAAACTTAAAAGATTGGAAAAACATTTTTTCCCTAAAAATTAGTGAAGCTGTGATTAATTCTTCACCTATGTATTGAAGGACTCCATATAAATAAATTGATTAAGTTTTAGGTGATATCGTTTCATGGATTTCATTTCGTGAGATGGGTCGGGTCGAATATAAGAAATTATGTAATATTTTTGTGTTTATTAAGTAATATTTTTCTTTATATTATGTAATACTTTGTATTATAAGATGGTTTTGAGTTGAGTTGGACTATAAGAAAATATGTAATACTTTTATATGTATTAGGTAATAATTTTGTTTTGAGTTGAGTTTGACTATAAAAAAATATGTAATACTTTTATGTGTATCAGGTAATACTTTTCTATATATCAGGTAATACTTTTGTAGGTGTAAAATTCAAATATGGCCCTGTAGGAATGATCATGGGCCGATTTTGACCCATTTTTATTCATTTTTGGCCTACCCCACAATTTCATCTAAAATTTTAACAGAACTACCACGTGTGAGGCACGTGGCCGTTATTTCTTTCTATTTGCCGCGGAAAACATGAGATAAGAGGATAATCACATAACAGAATTTATTCTGCTAAACCCTAATTCTCAAATTAAAAGATTGCCAACCCTAACTCCTAAATCAAAAATTGGCAAAATTGTCTGCCTCCGGTTGCTGCCCCTGCAGTTGCTCCGCTGACGAAAAGAATAATAATACAGCACCGTTGAGGGCTTGGGTGATTTTGAAAGAGAGTAATAGGAATAGTGGTGTGGGTGGTGGCTCCCATAGAACGGCGTGGTATGCTACTCGTGCCGAAAATTCAAACGAGGGAGGTGAATTTTCAATGGCGAAGGGTGGGAGTACGGTTGGAAATGCAAAGGGGGCAGAAGATAAGAAATCACCTAAGAGGTAGAGGGGCATTAGCGGTGGTACGATAGTCGTTGGGAGCCCGGATTTGTTGGAGTCGGGCTGAGGAATTTGAGGAAGTTGGTGGAGAAGGTTTTTGAGGGTGTGGCTTAGCTCAAACAACTCTATAAGGATAAGGTGAGTTTAACAATTGATGGGGTGTGTATTTGTGTTTTGGTTGTTTGGAGGTGCATTTATTCTATTGATGAATTCAAGTACTATAAACCTATATGCTGGTATAGTGAGCTTTTTTGGTTTTAAAAGTGGTGATGATTAAGAGAAACAGGAGTCTCACCAAAAATGGTGTCTAACGGTTTCCGTCAACCAAACTAACAGATAACACAAACTTTGATTATTTTTGGATTACTTTTGATACTAAAGGTCAAAATCGGCCCATGATCATTCCAACAGTGCCATATTTGAATTTTACCCCTTTTGTATTGTAGGATACATAACCCGAATTGGATCGGGTTAAAAAAATGTGGATCCTAACTGTTTAGGTGCTCTCTTTTTTCAAGCAATATGTAATACTTTTGTCTATAATAGGTAATATTTTCCTATATATCATGTAATACTTTTGTATTATGTACATATACTACAATACATAATACAAAAGTATTACCTTAAATATAGAAAAATATTACCTAATACACATAAAAGTATTACCTAATTTATTATGTTCGACCCGACATGATTTGTCTCACATAATGGGATCCGTGAGATGGTCTCCTACTCAAATAAATTAAGTTGTGAGAGAGGGTAGAATTATTTTAATATTTAATAATTTTTCAACATAGAGTCTTGAAAAACATATTAGCGTGATTAATTAAAATTTGGAAATTCTATGATGTTTTTCACATTTTTAATAATAATAATAATACTTATTATTATTATTATTATTATTATTATTATTATTTTTGCGACCCAAAGTTCATGAAATTTTAATATTTTATAGCTTCAATTTGAAATAGATGAGCATTCGGATGTTTACATCTTAAAACCATATATAACCTAGCCTAATTTGATGAAGTTAGGTGACTTTAACCCATCTCTCTCCTCTTTTCAAAATGATTTAGTAAAAACCATTCACTAAGTTTGTAGTTCATGAATTAATGATGTAGTGAATATTTTAACAAAATCACACCTAAAGTATGATTCATTTATATTTTGCAATTATACAACTACCTTTTTTTTTGCAATGAGTTGAAAATTAGAAAAAATATGAATTGAAAGGGCTATAAAGTTAGCATAAAGATTCAATTGAGATGTGTATCATGTACTCATTTATGAAAAAAGCAAAAAACTCTCAAAACTCTAATGCCAATTTAGCACCCTAGAGCATTGAAAATGGTACAGGAAGGAAACCCATAATGTACATTAAGATGTACATTAGATTTACAGTCTACTGCAGATTATTGTACATGCAACGATTCATTGTCATTAGTCATAATGTGTTTTACATCATTTAATGTTTGCTAAAATTTAAGATCAAGCATGTCTTGAATTTGGATACGTTGCAGGCATATATATATATATATATATATATATATATATATATATATATATATATATATATATATATATCTTCAAATCTCGAACGTGGCTTTGATAATTTATCTTAAATGTATATGTAAGTTTCAACTCTTATCATTTAATTGATTGCAAAAATCCATCTACTTTCATCAAGCTCTTATAATTTTAACAGCTATTGTCATTCACAATCAAGATTGCTGCTTTGACCTTTTATTTTTCTATTCTTATTGCTTTTTCGACATAAAGGTTAAGAACCTCAAGGAAGATAATAGTTGTGGAAAGAGTCCAAATACAGTGATGAAGCCAGAATTTTTGTTCATTTCATAGTGAACATTTACTCCACTTTGAATTTTTAATAAATTTGAATTAATAATTTGATATTGAAATGATAAAATTTAAATATTGGATACTTGAATAATGCAAATATAATTTTCTCATATCAGTTATATAGAAAACTCACATGCACCACCATTCTATTATTATGAATTTGGTACCTAAAATGATTAAGAAAATCAAATATTGAAAAAGTGTGAAAGATATGAGACTTATATATAATTAAGTGAAATAATATATATATATATATATATATATTTCTATTTTATTTCATATTATAGAGAACTTCGCGATGATATTGTTCAGCCTTTTAATTAAGTCTCAAACTTAGAACTAAAATTAGAAAGGTTAAATGTAAACATAAATTTAAAATATGGTCATTTTTTATTTACAACGTAGATTAGTCTTTGTTATCCGATTGCAATCAGTAATTTAGAAGTTTTTCAAAGTCGAACATTAACTTTTTTCCCAATAAAATTTTCGACGAAATACACAGAATGTAACTTTTAAAGGAAAATCAATCTAAATTAAAGTATAATTATTTTTTAATATGCAACCTAAATTTTTTTTTTTAAATATATTTACTCTTACAAAAGTCATGTACAAATTAATCACGTGTTATGCATTTCGCCTGAAAAGAAATAAAATTTCATTATACTTTGGAAAACTCATTAACTTTGAGTTGCAATCAAATAACAAAAAGTTTAGATTCCAAAATCAGTCATACTTCTAGTTGATTTAAACCTATCGATTTGCATATAAGTTTAGATTACTCCTCAATTTGGTTTAAATTTTCCAGATAATTAAAGAAAAGTTTATAATAGAATTACACACATATAGTATGTTGGTTTTAAGTGGTATAAGGTTTAGAGGGGAATGAAATAACCTTATCAAATTTTGCAAACTTTTCTCCAAAACAATATAAGTCCCTTGGTTAGCAGGTAGCTTAGAGAGCTTACTGCATATATGAGGTTACTGCTTGAGAAGTGACCTAAGGATTTAAAGAGAGTTTTTAAAGCATAGCGGAAATAAAGACTTTTTCGGAAAAATGTTTGAATGCAGGATGCTTGACAGATAGATAGGCAGATAGCAATATAAAGTTGTAAACACAGACAAGTAGATATACAGAGGTTCGAGGGTGGAGTAATCCCTCTACGTCCTCTTCACTCCTTCTCGAATGAGGAACTTTGTTAAAGTTAGTTTGATTTACAAAGACCCGACAAATACAAACTTCTACTTCTAACAAAACTGTCAGTTCTTTCCACACAGGTAGTTGCATAGTGACCAAACACAATGACCCGCACAGGATATCAACCCACACCGGACCCTTTCTCTTTTAACAAAGAGAACTAATACTTAGTAGGAACAGTCTCTGCTAAGCAACTCCTAAAACAATCTATTTAACAAATAAGTTTTATCTTCAACGGTTGATGACAGCGAGCTCCTGGAACTTCAGAGTACAGAAAGTGAAAGATTGAGTGACTGAAACGAGTAAGCGTGAGATAGTTTGTAATCTTGAGAGTTAGTTTCGTGATATGAATGTTTAAGTAGATGTTTCAGGTGCACTCAACTTTTATTTATAGATTTAGAGAAATATGTCCGTTGAGGAAGCAGTTTTCTCCGTGGTGAGGTGTCACGTTGGGATTGGTTCGTACGCGATCTTTTGACACCTTTTATGTTGCCCCTCCTTACCCTGCTCTACGCCCGTCTTACCTGCAGCGCATTGTACTTTGTCTTTGACCTTTCCAGATAGCACTTTCTGATTGGTTTAAACTTGAGTGTCTCTACCGGCTCTTCAGCATGCACTAATTTTGATGTATCTGGCAGTTGACTTCTAGTCACTGTTTTGTCGTCTGATGTGGCTAGCTTCTTTTAGCTTAGGATGCTTCAAACTAGCTTTCAGTATCCTTCCATACTTAGAAAAATTCTTCACACACTACAAGAAAACTCACCGACAGTGACGGAATTTTTCCGTCAAAAATTTATTATAGAATAGTGACAAAAAAGATTTTGTGACGGACTTGTGACGAAAATTATTGACAGAAAATTTTCCGTCAAGAATTCGGTCAAAATTATGTAGTGACGGATTATTCCGTCACAAAATAGTGATGGACATCCATCACTATTTTGTGATGGAATAATCCGTCACTACATGAATTCAAATTTAAAAAAAATAATAAATTCGGTTATTTTTTTTGATGGAATTTTCCGTCACAATTATGTTGTGACGGATTACTCCATCACAAAATAGTGACGGATTTATATCCATCACTATTTTGTGATGGAATAATCCATCACTAAATAAATTCAAATTTAAAAAAATTTATAAATTCGGTTATTTTTCTTTTTTTGACGGAAAAATCCGTCAAAATTAGTTAGTGACGGATTATTCCATCACAAAATAGTGACGAATTTCTTTAAATGAATTGAAATTTTAAAAACTAATATAATAAATTTCCATTTATTTGTGACAGATAGTTTCCGTCACCATGTTGTGAATCAATAAAAATCTTGAAATTTTGATCTGAAGAAGATATCTGAAGAGGAGTCGAACCTCTGTCGATTAAAACTCAAATAACCATTAGACTAACTTACACATTTATTAGTATTTTATTTGTATATTTACTCATAAGTTAAATAAAATTAAAAAGAAACTCAATTCAATTAACCCTATCTAAATCGACCATAGCCGCTTACACCATCATCGCTCGACCGCCTATGCTGATCCAACCCCATTTTCTCACTACCTTCCATCTCCAATGAGATCTCCGCCGCCTCCACCATCAACGCAGATATGCCAACACCGCCATCTTCAGAGCTCATCGCCGCCTTCTTCATCTATCCGCAAAGTTTAACACCCACCGCAAATATGGGTCTAGAAAGTCGGCTAGAGTGACCATTCTTACCTTCTCATCCTTATCAAAGAGCCCAATCTAGGTTCTGGGTTGATTTTGTTGACAAAAAGGTACTTTTAAATTTTTTTTGCTCGTTTTGGATTTTTTTGTCTTGATTATAGTTTACATTTTTTGTTAAATTGTCGATTAAAGTTCAACTTAGAAGCATCATTTCATAAATTCAAGCTTTTATAAGTATGGAATTGTTGAGTTAGTTTGCAAGGATTTCATTTTTATTAAGTATTTTGTTAATCAGTTATTTATTTATTAACATATATAATTGATTGTAAGATGAAGTAGAATGTGTGAATGAGAACTCTAATGAGAATAGTTATGAATTTAGCTGATATAGGAACAATGAAATACTAAAGAGATCTATCTGGTTTGGCCTATGATCAGTTAAATCTTGTTTGGCCTCCAAATGTGTGGAAAGCATTAACAGAATTAAGTTTGTTATTCAAAAACTTGACCTCCAATGTCATCAAAACTGAGGATATGATGCAACTTGAAAGAGATATTCCCGTGATACTTTGCAAACTTGAGCGTATATTTCCTCCGAGCTTTTTTGACTCAATGGAGCATCTACCTGTTCACTTGGCATATGACGTAAGGATCGTTGGGCCTGTGCAATATAGATGGATGTATCCGTTTGAGAGGTAATATCACTAAATACAGTTAATTTTACAAATAATATGTATATAAAACAATGTGGTTGTGTAGGTACCTTCGAAAGTTAAAAAATAATGTTAAGAACAAAGCAAAAGTTGAAGGTAGCATTTACAATGCATATTTGGTTGAAGAGGCATCATCCTTTTGCTCTTACTACTTTGAAGATCATGTTAGGGCAAAGTGTCGAAATGTGCCTCGGAATTATGTAAACATTGGAGATATTGTAGATGAGGATGAAGGAAATATCTCTATATTCACATATCCTGTACAAGATGATGATGATCCAACATCTTTGAATGACCTTCATTGTGGTGTTGAAGAACATGCAGTTAATCATGTTTACACTACTACTGAGCAAGAAGAATCATGAGAAGAATCAGGAGAAGAATCAAATGAGTATAGAGATGATTCAACCGAAGAAGATAGTGATGATGACAATATGTAGTTATACATAAATCATTGACAATTTTGGATAGGTTACCTATAAATGTTATTATAATCTTGAATTACGTATTATATTATTCATGTGTACCAATATAAATTTATTATCTAAATTGTCACATTATGTTATATTTTGTTATCACATTACTGATATGTTTAGCTGTCTATTGTAGATGGGACGAGATGGACATATGGGTGAGAATGGACGTGGTCGTGCTATTTCATCAACTGCTCAGTCCAAACAGGTTGTTGAGCAACATCATTTGTTACATTAATAGACTTCAGGATGAGTTTTCATGTTTTATTATATGTCTTATGTGAAATTCTCAATATTTATTTATAACGACAAATAATATATTACCTTAATTGCATAACTTTTTTAGATCGCTCGAGGTAGAGGTTTAGAAAGGCAAGGGCGAGGTCGTGTGGTTTCATCAGTACCCGCATATTTAGCACATATTGCACGAGGTGGAGGTATAATAGGGCATGGGCGAGGTGACATCACTTCCTCCTCGAGACTTCCTAATGTAGTCCCTCAATTGATACAGGTTGATTGATATCATATAGTACTATATTGATAAATCTTGAATATTAATTATTTCTGCTTTAAATTTTAGACGACACAAAATGAAGGTATAAGAGGACGTGGACAAGGTCGTATGATTTCTTCATTAAGACTTCTAGATGTAGCAACTCAAACAGGACCGGTTGGAAATTTTTACCTTATATATTTATTCTAATATATTAACACATTTTACATATACTAATTTAGTTACATTTTAGATATGACAAGATAATGATAGTGAAGGGCATGAACAGGGTAGCAATCAGCAGCCAAATGAGCAACCTATTCCTACTTCTCCACTCGCGTGTCTTATGTCCTCACCAGCTATTCACTCAGAAAATGTTGGGGCTTCAACATCCGCATCAGCCGCAGGTCCATCAACAATAATTAGTCAGATTCCGATTCTAATTTATCGTGATAAGTATTCATCAAAGTGTTTTTCACGAATTATAAGTGATTTAGAATTATTATCCATGAAGTATTGTTATAAATCCAATTATCTAATTTTCTTAGATTTGTTCAGGGTCATAAGACTACTGAAAAGATGACTGATATATTTAAGCAAATGATACATGAGAAAGGTACTGAGTGGAAGTCACTGCCATCATCATATCCAAAAAGATTTTATGAGAAGTTTCAGGTATGTTATGGTTAATTAATAATTGTAAAGAGTTATAATAATTATATTTATGGTGTTTGTAGTTTGTTTAGTTTTGAAATTGCAATTTTAGGATTGAATATCTATTCGCTTGTTTTTAAATATTTGTTTTCTTGGTTCATGTCTTCACTATAAGCATTGGTTTTGTAGAAGCACTTTAGTTGGGATGCCTCAATAGATCAATTTTTGGAGAAGATATTCTACAAGTAAGCTCAGGCTAGCTACAGACATATGGTCCATGGATTTAAGAAAACTTAGATCAAGAAAAAAAAAAGCAACCAGAATGTATGTCGGATAAGATATGGAAGAATTGGCTAGAGTATTGGAACTTGTCAAATATAAAAGAAAAGTCTGAGAAGGCTCGCCAAAACAGGATGGGTGAGCCAGCAGGACCAGGTACTAGTCCTTCATGCCACACAGGAGGGTCTACATCGTTTGCTGAGACTTGGAGGGATATTGTAAGTTACTATATATTTATATAAACTACATCAAACTTTATATATCAAGTACATTTTCATGAAAGTTATTCCTTACTATGCAGGAACTTAGTACTGGGAAAGAACCTAATATCTGAGATTTTTACAAACGCACTCATTGCAAGAAGGGAGGGGAATTCGTGGATGGAAAAGCAAAGAAAGTTGCTGTGAGTTCAACTCTATTCATAAAGTCAATTAGTTATTTTTTGATAAATTTAACATTAATTTTATTTCTTAACATTGTTTGGTAGGCTGATGTTGAAGCACGTATACAGGCTGCTATGAAATCTGGTCAACCGTTGTCCGATTCTGACCAATCACAGGCATTTATGGATGTTGTTGGCGGAGTAGATAACAAGCGACGCGTTTACGGTCTTGGAGCTGTAGGAAGTTCATTAGCTTCTTCATCAAGCAACTCAGCCACATCAGCCTCGAATCAGGATCAAATACAGAAGGAAATTGAAGAGCAAGTGGTCCTTCGAGTTGAAGCCATGAGAGATGAGATACAAGCTGAGACGGAGGCTCGGATGGAGGCCACAATGGATTCGAGGGTGCAATCGACTGTCACATTTATGTTAGAGCAGCAACGAAATATGGGAGTGAATCCACCATTATATCCTGTAACGCCCAGGACAAAAACGAATCATAATTGGTTAATTAAATAAGTAAACCTTAATTGAAATATCTTATGTGTATTAATTCTTGAGTGTTTAATTTAATTACGTACGTTTCAGATATGTGTTTAACGATAGGTTTTAAATGGATAAAATTCATAGATATGGAAAATAGAATATTTTTATATCATTAGATGCGTAATGGAAAAACGAGAAGATAGAAATGAACTAGAGGTCAATCGGACACCTTTAGCTCAAACGGCGAACAAAAGGGCAAAATATAGAGTTTCGAAAAAATGAGGAATGGAACCGTGATGAACATAACCGAAATCTTATCGTGAATAGTAACCGAAGCTTATCATGAACAGTAACCTAGTGAATAGTAACTTTCCAAATTCTATAAATAGGCGCTCATTCGTTTCATTTTTCACCGTTTCTTCGAACGAGCCGAAAAGCGCCGAACACACGTAAGTCTTTCTCTTCTCTCTTTATTTTTCAGTCTTGCTTTCTGTCTTCGACGTGCCACCACCAGCGCCGCCTCGCCGGATCTGCCGCCGGAGCCGCTGCCGCCACCGCCGGAGTTCGTCGGAAAAAGTCAAACTTATCGGTTTTGGATGATTTTTGTACACAACATAGCCCTCGACGATACGAGTCTAGGGCAACTTCCGGAATTCAATTCCGATTCTCCGTTCGCTGGAAAATGGCGAAAAACTGCCGCTGCCGTCGCCGGAAAATATCAAACCCATCCATTTCGGCTGAGTTTCGTAGAAAACGTAGCCCTCGACGAGATGAATCTAGGACAACTTCCGAAATTCAATTCCGATTTCTTGTTCGCCGAAAAACGGCGAAAAACCATCTCCAAAACCCTTAACACTTATTTTCAGCCACCTTTTCTCTCTCCCGTTTTTCTCTCTCTTACTCTTTTTCTCGAGGTTGTAGGCGCCGAAAGGGCTGCCGAAGTGGTGGGCTAGCCACTGGAGGGGTGGCGCCACCATGGGTGGTGGCGCCGGTGCCGGAAAATGGATTGGAAAAGTAGTTGTTGCATTGTGTTTGTGTAAATTGTGGTTGATGAAGGGTTTTCGTGGCTGTTTTTCTGGTACTATTCATGCCGGAATCTGGCGAGGGATGGTCGGATCTGGTAGCCTGCGGTACGGGCTAGCCGGAGGACTAAGGGTCGATGGCATAGGGTGGCGCCGCCGGGAAAGTGGCTGCTCGAGCAGGCCGACGACGGGAGCAACCTGCCCCACTGCCTAGAAAACTAGGCAGCCGACGGGAGACGCCGTCGGGAAATTTTCCCGTCGCGGGGAACGCATGTGACGCCGTATTTTGGATTCGTTTTCGATCCGAATCTCGTTTTCCTTTCATCGTACTTTATCATCGAGTCGTCGCCAACGAGATATCAATAATCGGGGGTCGTGGGTCCCGGTCAAAGTCAACCCTTTGACCAAATTATCGAAATACCCCTAAATCTTAAAACGCTCCGTTCGAGCTCGTTTCTTGTTTCTCTTTCACCTCAGCTGTATAAACTGATATTTTCCTCTTGTTTCTTCAGCCTCAATCGTTAGGCCCTCTGTTCCGATCCGTCTCATTTCGATCGATAGTATCCGATCCGATATCGTTTAAATCCTTAATTATATTTCATAAATATCTAAAAACACCGTAAATTATGTAGGCTACCTATTGGATTGAAGCCTTGGAATACGTGATCTTTGATACTTGCTGCTCACGTGGTAACCACCGAACAAGGTGGGGGTAATTTCTAACTCTTTATCTGTTTACAGTTTTCCTTATTCCAAGCATGATTAAGGAATACTAAATGCTGTGATTATATACTTGCTGTGACATACATAAACTGTGAGGGGTGGGCCCGCTGAGGCGCCCCTTCATGCATTCGTCCCTAACCCCCATTCATCTATGAAAGGTTTGGTGGTTCTTGAAATGCACCAACGGTATTTGAGACTGTTTTATGGGATAAGACGGGCGATGCCCGCACCTATTCGTCCCTTACCATTTCTTATATCTGCTGTGCATATTTCGTGCTGTGTTCTGTGATGATTATATGTGTGTTTTGGTTTAAATATGTGTCGAAGGTAAAGATGCGGATTTTATTTCCCACCAGTGTATTCAACGCACTCACCCCTTATTCTGTAATTCACATTACAGGAGGTGATGAGCATGATAAACCCTAGAAGGAGAGAGGAGGTGCTATATTTCTGGATCTGTAATTATTTTTAATATGATGTTTCTCAAACTTTCTCTTTATAAAATAATGTTGTAAGAAATTCATGTTTGGTGGTTAAATGACGTGTATTCGGGATGTGAGATCCTGATGATGAGGTGTGTTTGGGATGGGAGATCTTGATGTTTTTCCACTGTGAATATTATGTTAATTCGGTTGAAGCCGATGGTTATTATATAATATTTTATGTTTGTCTCCTACCTTTTTTCTTCTTCCTGCACGCCCGTGTGGAAAACTCTGATAATGTTTTTGTAAGAAAATGAGGCGTGACAGATCCTTTGCCCACTTTTCAAGATCCGCCTGCAGATAAGTAGACTTTCATATGTTAATTTAGATAACTAGACTTTTAAACTTAAATTCGACTTACGTATATTTTGATTTTGTGCGTACGTTATTATGCATGACAACTTATGGTTTATTGAAAACATTGGTTTATTATGGTTTATTGATAAAATTGTTCGGATGTGTGCGCTTAGTACATGTTTAAAAAAATTGAAGCAATAGAAAATAAAATATATATTTATTTAAAATGAAAACAATAGTGATGGATTTTTTCTATCATAAATTATTTCTGCCAATATTAGCGACGGAATTTTCCGTCACAAATATTAGCGACGGATTTTTCCATCACAATTTTGGTGATGGATTTTTCCGTCATACAATTAGTGACGGATAATTTCCGTCACAAAGTAGTGACAGTAATTTCCGTCACCAAACATTATGACGAATATTTTCGTCATTAATTTCGTCACTACTGAACAAGAAAGTCAATACCATGACAGATTCTTGTGACCGGATTTTTCATCTTTGTGACGGAAATTATGTCATTAATTTAGCGATGGAATAATATCCGTCACCAAAATTTAGTGACAAAGCTCTTTTTGACAGAATTTTTCCATCACAAATCCATCACAAATCCATCACAAATCCTAGTTAGTGACAGAATTTTTGGTTTTAGTGATGGATTTTTCCGACACTGTTGCTGAGTTTTCTTGTAGTGACTTGTATTTTAGTGACTTATGCAGAGAGCTGTGACTAGCGCAGACTCCTTCCAGCATGCAGTATCTTCTTCATCTTCTTCTAGCATCCTTGTCTTAACTAAAGCTTTTACATATCAAAGCCTAAACAAATTGCTAAGATCTAACTATTACATGTTATATCTCATCAAAATCTAATACAATTTCACTACAAGAATTTCGCCCTTCGGTTAAAGCTAATTTTTAACCGTTGTCGTTTCTAGGGTTGTAAAAAATTTTCGTCTTTCGACAACGCACCAAAAAGCGTTGTCGTGATACGACAACGCTTTTTGGTACGTTGCAAGAAAAGGGTTGTCTTTTCTTATTTTCTGAAACTATTATACAACGCCTTTTGCAACGCTTAAAAAGCATTGTCTTTTCCTATTTTACAACGCTTTTTGGTACGTTGCAAAAAGCGTTGTCGTATCTGAAAAAAATCAAAAAAGTGACACGTCATCAGCATATTTTGGACACATCATTGCCACGTCATCTTCCACATCATCAAATTCCAACACATCATTGCCACGTCATGAGAAATAAATGTGCGTTGTTTGGGATTCGAACTCGTGACCTTTGTTGGACTTTGAACCACTAGACTATTAGTGTTTTATGTGTTTATATTATATATGTATTTGTTTTATTAACTAATTTTATATATATACATATATAATTAATGACTAATTAATATATAATTGGAAGATTAATGACTAATTAATATGTTTAATAATATTTAATCTAATTTCATATTAAGACGATTTAAAGTATACTAGTGCATATTTTTAATATATGTTATAAACATACTAATTTTTTAAAATTATGAGTTTGTTCATATATATAAGATAATATTAATGCAAATAATATAAAATAACATCATGAAATAATTAAACTTTTCAACTTTAATTTAATTAAAATAATATATAAATTTTGTATTATTATATAAAAAAAATTGTATTGACAAATTAATATATGTATGTTTTTTTATTTTGAAAAATAGTTTATGGTTCAATTAACATATTTAAATTTTTTTTTCATATCATTCTTTTAATTAATCATTTTTATATCTTTTTTTATTTTATAAAATAATTTTTTCACATAATTTATGTTTTGGTATTAATTTTAAAACCAAACTAATCTATATTTATTTTCTAAAATAATAATATATAATTTTTATATTATTATGTAATACAAATTTTTATATTTTTCAAATCAATATATGTATAGTTTTTTTTTTTTGTTGTAAAATAATTTTTGGTTCAAATTAAAACCAAACTCATTTTATCTTTATTTTTTAAAATAATAATATATAATTTTTATATTATTATGTAATACAAATTTTTATATTTTTCAAATTAACATATGCATTGTTTTTTTTGTTGTAAAATAATTTTTGGTTCAAATTAAAACCAAACTCATTTTATATTTATTTTCTAAAATAATAATATATAATTTTTATATTATTATGTAATACAAATGTTTATATTTTTCAAATAAATAAATGTATATTTCTTTATTATTGTATAATTAAATTTTTTATATATTCTTAATTAATTTATATGATATATATATATATATCTTTTTTTATGTTTTTTGTATTAATTTTAAAACACAATAATTTTATCTTTATTTTTTTTTACAAAAAACATTCATAATTTATGAATTATGAATTATAAAATACAATTTTCGAATCGTGTTTTTTAAAATAATATTCAAATTTTGTATTATTATATAATAGGATGAGAGTAATACTTAATTAGGTGTAATTAATTTGTTAATTACTTCAAAATAGTATTTTATGAAAATACTATTTTCTAAAATAATGAATTTGTTCATATAAGATAATATTAATGCAAATAATGTAATATAAGATAACATTATAAATTAATTAAATGTATTAAATTTAAGTTAATTAAAAAATAATTATATTAAAAAACAATTATTTTATAATTGTTTTTTAATTAACACATGCAACACACAAAAAAAGGGTTGCATAATGGGTTGTAAAATAAAAAAAAATGTTCCAAGAAAAGACAACGCTCAAAAGCGTTGCAAAAAAGGGTTGTCATGTAACGCCCTGATTCTTTTTCTTCCAGATAAAACCCTAACCGAGACGTTACTCACATATAAAAATTTCCTTTTTCAATAGAATAAAAATAAATAAAATCAAGAATAATTTATTATAAAATATACATTTCCATGATTCATAAAATATTACACTTTAAAAAAAATCCTTTGCAACCTTTTATTTGGCTACCAGCATCCACCCCTCGCACTCCACGTCTTTACCTATTTAAACTGAAAACATTTTAAAAAGAGGAGTGAGTGACAAAAGTACACTCAGTGGGGAACTCGAGATAATATAGAATGGTTTTTAAGAGAAATAAAACATTTATCATTTATCGAAATCAGCAGAAAATATATCACCTTTCATTTATCACATATTTACTGGTGCATAACTTCACATGTATGGTGTATAGTAAACCATAATAAAATATGAAATATAAATCACAGCCATCAATCGTTTAACATATTTGTATCACATGAATTCGAGACATAATCCGAATTATCCTTTACCATCGGAAATCAAATCCGAACCTTTATCATAGGGAATCAAATCCTACCCTTTACCATCGGGAATCAAACCCGAACCTTTACCATAGGGAATCAAATCTCATCCTTTACCATCGTCAATCACAATCAAATCAATCAAATCAATTCAATCAATAAAATAAATACGCATATCAATCTGTCATCAATCACATAACTTGAATCCATGAAAATATAAGTCATTACATTCAATCCTTTAACGTAATTATATCACATAAATTCGAGAATTAACCCGAATTATCCTTTACCTCGGCTCAAACCCGATTTAAGCTTTACCGCTAACCTTTACCGTTAACCTTTACCAGTCACAAAATATCTCAATCAAACAATCCAATTAATCCAATCAATTCAATCAATAAACAATCTCATTTCATATAGTATAATAATTCATAATTTAAATATTTTGAAAGAAGTATAAATACCGACTTAACAATTTTTCCCCACCTTTAGAGAAGATGATCAAAAGCTTTTATATCTCCCAGCTAATTAAGGTGTAAACTCCTGCGTACTGCCTACAAGCATAAAGGTTCAACTTAGAATCTAATCGTACTATCATCGATTTAGAAATACTTTCTTTAAGATAAACCCTATTTCATAATGACATATTTAATTCATAAGATAGAAAGTTCAATTTAAACTTAATATTATGGGGTTTATCAGATATGAATCTAAAGTTTTAAACCCTAGATTTGAAATAATAATTAAATCATAATTACATTAATTGTTATAATATTTCTAGAGTCTATATTTTTTGTCTCAAAAGCAATCTGGTTAAATATAGGTTCTAACTTATAATTCCAAATAATTCTTTGGGTAAAAATTTTATAATAATTAAGGTAATAATATTAAATTCCAAAATCGTGTCTAAAACTATATTTTCTTAATTAATCCGATAAAATCTAGGGCTTTCTCTTATGATTCTAAATAAAATCTTTAATTAAAAATATAATAAATAATGCAATAATACTTCTCCAAAAATCCATCCCAAAACTAGTTTTATTTAACTATTTCGATAATAATTTAGGGTTTCACATTCTAATCGATTATATAAAGAGTTCTAAACAATATAAATTGATTAAAATAAATTATCTTTATCAATTAATTAAAGCTCCGTTTTCATATACCATATTCTATTAATTATAAGATAACATCTATAAGTCCAATATATTCTAAAGTTCAAACAGGTATATTATTATCATAAATTCCAACAATTATAAAGAGAAATACATAAGATTATCAAATATTAGGGAAAGCTATATAACTTCAATAAGTTCAAAGATTCATTTGTCATTAATCATATTTCGTTAGCCTTAAAGCATAATTTCATAAACTTAAAATTATAACATATAGCATTTACAACTATTGGGATCATTGTCGAATTTCTAATAAATTTTTAGGGTTCAAAAATATCATTAAAACATAATTTAGGGCCTTAAAGCATGCTTTAACTACTTAGAGGAGTAATCTGTAATTTCCGAAAAGCTAAGGATTCATTTTCAAGTCCATCAAAACTCAATATTGCAAATTAGCCCTTGGATTTTATCTAATTCCCAACATGAAACCCCCAGCCCAAATCCTCCTTCCCCAAACCCCTACTCCCCGTCACCTGCCTCCCTTCTCCCATTTCCAGCTTAGATTTTGCCATGGCCGGCGACGGCGTAGTCGCCGGCGACCCCCAACACCAACCACAACTCTCTCAACACACAAACCAACACCCAACTCACACACCCATATATATATACAGCAACATGTCTACATACATATATATATACCTTCAAAAATTTCAGAGATGTCGCCACTTCTCACGGTGGCGCACAGCCTAGCTCGCCGGCGCAACACCGGCGCCGGCTTCCAACCCAACCACCCCCGCACAGCCCAGACCCAAACACACGCACGCATACACAGTCCAAACACAGCACAACCCACAGCAAAAATACAGCTACGCTGCCGCTCTTCGCGGCAGCCCACACCCAGCACGCCGACACCATAAAACACACCCACAATGACCGCTCAAAAGAAAGAAAAAGAGAGAGAGAGAAAGAGTTTGTGTAGCAGAGAGAGAGAGAGAATCAGCTGAGAGAAAACGAGAGGAAATAATTTTGAGAAGAAGAAGAATAAGAGAGAGAGAGGAGAAAGAGCATATGCAAGAGAGAGAAAAAAACAAGAAAGAAAAATGTGAGTGAGGGAAGAGGAGAGAGAGAGATAGAAAATATTTTTCCCCACTTTTTTGACTAAGTCTTCTTTTACTTTATGTATATATGTATATGTATATATAATATCATGCATATATATTTATAATAATGATAATTATATAAGGTATACTCATCTACATATATTGTGTGCGTATGCATATATAATTATATATAATTAAATTTTATTTCTTTTATTATTAATATTATTTTTTTAATTAGTATAATAATAATTACTATTATTATTATTACATAAATCTCATTTCAATTGTAGAAAATATCCCGCGATATTTTATATACTTGAATTTTATTTCGGGTGCTACATGTCGTATAGCCAAAAAAAGGTCATGTAACAACCCTACTTAAAAAGGGTTGCATAATGGGTTGTAAAAAAAAATGTTCTAAGAAAAGACAACGCTCAAAAGCGTTGCAAAAAAGGGTTGTCGTATAGCGAAAAAAATGCCATTTAACAACTCTACTTAAAAAGCGTTGTCGTTTCTATTTTTAGCGTTGTCGTATGGCGAATTTTTTGAAAAAAGACAACGCTTTTCGGAAAAAGGGTTGTAAAAACCCAAAAGACAACACAAATTCATTACAAGGGTTGTTAAAGGCAAAAATTCTTGTAGTGTTTTATCGTATCAATTTTCCCCTTTTTGATGATAACAAAACTCCTTTAATAGGATCAAAGGTCACTTATCTTTCATAACAGAACATAATGCAGAGATATCAGAAACATTTCAAACATGCATTAAGTTCACAAGACGTGAGCTTTCAGGATACAGAAACTAAATGTATTTCATTGATAATATATCAACAAACATACAGATCACAGAAAATAAAATGAGATAGATATACAAACAGAATAAGCAAAGAAAATGAAAACACAGATATGAGGAGCAAGCTTAAGTTTTCAACCAACTGGCCTTTTTCTTCTTTTCGAACTTTGAACCCTTCCATCAGTTGATTATAAATTCTTGATAGCTTGGCTTCAGCAGCTTCTTCACCTCCTCATCTTCTTCTACCCTTAGCCAGAAATCCTCGTAGTAAGGTGTGAATTCCTTTCCAAGTTTCTACTTCAACTTGACTTGAATTGGAAGTCCTCCCTTCTTGGCAAGTTCAGTGAATCTCTCAAGGGCTTCCTTGTTGGTCTGGTAGCCTCTCAACAGAGTAGAATCCCTGCAGAGGGTTGTGAAATATTTCATAAACTCCATCCTCTTAAAGGCTTCTATCTGAGAGAATGAAGGATTGGTGTCTGTTGGGAGAGTGATCTCCATAATCCTTGGAATGGCGAACCTTTTGCTCTTTGGATCCGGGCTTGCTTCCAAAAAGGTTTTAAGGCTTGAGCTGGTAGGATTGTGTATGTTTTTCTCTAGGAAGGAGATATCAGGCAGCTTATGTGGTGGATACAGTCCAGCAAGAGCTTCCTCTGTCTGTTTTCCATAGACTATACCCAAACCACCCACTAAATCAGCCTATGTCTTCCTTCTTTTCTCTTCTCTTCCTTCAGCCCTCTTTTTGAAGCCTGGATGAATGGTCCCTGAGACAGCTTCTGATTTTCTTTTTAGGCTGCTGTATGGGTGACCTCTTGATCCAGCTCCCTTACTGCTACCATCTCCAGCATCATCTCTCCTCCTGCTTACTACCATCTGACTGCAGTAAATAGGATCCTGCTTCGTCCTCTGTTGCTCCTCCAGCATCCCTTCCCCCTTTTTGTCATCATTAGTTCTTTCAATTGCAAAGCTGACCATCGAGTGTATGTTTGATAGGGTGTTAGAATGCTCTCTCAAAATCTGTGATTGGTTGAACTGTTCTTCATCCATGCATCCTACTGTGGAGACAAGAGCCTTCGGATCAGTCTTAATTAGAATCATCTTTTGCTCCTGTCTGTTCAGCTTCTCCATGATTGTTTCACAATTTCCATAGTAATATCTTCCTTGGAGTTAGGTAGCTGGGCTTCAATTTCTTGCCGAAGTCTTGATAGGGTCACATTGAGGGAGTCTAAGAGAGATTGAGTCCTGAAGGTGCTAGAGCGAGTTTTCTTACCAAGTTTTTTGCTTGTCTTTACTAAAGACTTCCCCATCTGTTCACTTGCGGTTAAGACTTCGTCATTCGACTTAGCAGCTTCCTCACAAAATAAACAGGTACCTGTTCAGAAGAAGATAGAGGGGTTAGAGCTTTGGATTTTTCGGCTTCGGTATCACCCTATTCACTGGGTGACCCTTCATCGTTGTTGGAGGTGTTACTAGATCCTCCTTTGTCTGATCCAGTTTCCTCCTTCTTGTCAGCTTCTTCCTCATTTTTCTCATAATTTTCCCCTTCCTTATCCTCATTTTCCTCATAATCCTCTTTGGCCGCCTCTTGCTCCTCGGCATCCTTTTCCTTTTCAGCCTCCTTATCTTTCTTAGTGACCATCTCGTCATGGTCCACTGACTCTTTAGGAACTACTTCTTCTACTTCCATTGGAGTAGCTTTCACCACCTCCTGTACTGCCTCCTTCTGAACCTGCACCTCCATAGGGATATGAACTGCTAGCTCATTGGCTCCTATTGATAGGCTCTATCATCAGGGGAACGTTGGAGGATCCTTCACCAGCTTGAGCTTCCCTCACTGGTCTCCTCATCCTTGTATCAGCCAGGCTCAAATCCGTTGCTTGCTTCATCATCCTCTCCATAGCCCTCTATTCGCCATACTTCTCCATTTGGACTGCTACAAAGCTCACGTCATCACCTGCTCTAACTTGGTCAGCAGCAGCATCCAGAATCACCTCCTCCCTATAGAATTCTGGTTGTTCGATGGGCTTCTTCCCCTTCTGACTCATCGGGGAAAACTGAGGTAGCTTTGTAGTAGCAGTGTCAGCTTGTTTCTTTGCTTCGATTTCTGCCTCAGCTTCAGCATCCTCCAAAAACTCCGACCACCTCCTCCTTCTAAGCTGTTTTAAGAACTTCTTCTCCAAAATTTCTTTTAGATCATCTATCATTGCCCAGCTCAGGGCCCATTCCTCTTTGTCCTTCCAATCTGCCCACTGGAGCAGATCATTGTGAGGAAGGTGCATGTACTACCACCACATGGTGAATCTGTCCATCAATTTTTCGAAGGCGGCTTCTACTTTAGGAACACTGATGACATATTCCATTATGTTCTCTTGAGCCTCCTCTTCTCCTCCAACTTCTTCAACTCCAACAACTTTCCCCTCAGCTGCGTGCTCTTCCTCTTATGGAGAGTCATCTTCCACTATCACCACTGCTTTAGAAGATTGGATAACTTCTGGTCCAGTGCCTTCTGATTCATCATCAGAGACCATTAGCTTCCTCTGTTCACCCTCCTTGTGCTTGATATTCATCGGCACTGTTGTAGTCGGTGAGGGTTCATCCATCCTCGAGTTGCTTTTCGGTGATAATGAGACGTTGTTGGTCCGATGGAATGCCTTTATTATCCCAAAAGCACCCTTGGAACCCTCGGAGACCTCCCTGGTTACAGGGAATGATCGAGTAGCAGTCTTTTTGGCAAAGACTCTACCCGCACCGATGAACTTTCCTTTCTGGATGGGCTTTCCTTGAGATAGATCAAACTTCATGTAACCTAGAATGGTGTTCACCACCAACCTATAAGTAGGCTTTCCCACCATCTTCTTCGCCTCCTCCGTCAACCTTGAGAGTAGGTAGTTGCCCAGTCTACTTTCTCTTTCTTCACTATAGCCATCATCATCCTGTACCTGAAGTTGGTACATTTATCGAAGAAGCCAAATCTATCCTCGATAATGTGATAGCAGATGTCATGCAGCATCTCATACTCCAGAAGAAACACCTTCTAGCTGCAGCTTCGTGACATTCATTTGGTGTCTTTCCTCCTAGTAAATTTCTTCTAGTACACCTCCAGCTCATCTTTCCCATATGTGGAGAGGTCACTGGCGTCCATTCCCTTAGTGGGAAGAAAGAACACCTCCGACAGGTACTTGGCGTCAAGGACGAACTCCTCTTCACCCAATTTTGATCGGATCTCCAACCGATCATCAGAGACCCTCATCCTCTTGTAAAACTTAGCCACCTGCTCTTCTGCATAAGGAGTTTTGAAGGAAGAGCAGAGTTGTAGTAGGTCTGTCGCTCGAAGACATCTCAGGATGTCCTTCATCAACTCCCGGGAGTGTTCTTCCTCCTCCACCATGTTGAGGACGATCCCTGTGTCCACCAGTCTTCTATCTACGACTTGGTTTTGTTTGGGTGCCATTGTTGGTGAGAGAGAGAGTAAGATAGCAAGGGACAAGAGTTAGCTTTTGCTTAAGAGTTAAGGTTTTCAAAGAAATAAGAGTTGGTGAGTGTAAGAGATGAAGAGATACTCCCTTATATTTGAATTTGAGTGATCACTAATTGAGCGGTCTAGATTTGATTTAGAGATGAATAGACACATGATCCTACGGTTCTCTTTTTTGGCACGGTGTGCTTGATGTGACTTTTGAAAAATTTGAGGACCTTTTTTACAAAAACGGCCGCCCACGCAAAGTAATTATTCCGTACTCTCTGCGCTCACGTTTAGGTTGTTGTTTATAGCCTTCCGCAGTATCTTTCCAGTAACCTTGCTTCAGGAACTTTTATCCAGAGACTTTTAACAGTAACATTTAGGTTGCTGATTTTGGAATATGAGGTCTTAGTCTCCTGGAGTTCCCCCTAAGCTGTATAACCATTTAGATAAGAGTGTTAGGAGTATTTAGCTTAGGTTAATTATGCCCAACTCATTTATGAGAAAAGAAAATCTTGATTCACAGGAGGTTTTGTAGAAATACCAGCTTGCTGCAAATCAGTATGAACTTTCTCCAATGTTATATTTTTCTTCTCGACGTGATCTCTTATGAAATGGTGTCTGATGTCAATGTGTTTCGTTCTTGAGTGAAGGACAGGATTGTGTGTGATAGCTATGATCACATGGGATGAGGGTTTCTTTTTCTTCAATTCCATAGTCCTTCAGTTGCTGTTGGATCCAGAGGATTTGGGCACAGTAGCTCCCTGCAGCAACATACTCTGCTTCGGCAGTTGAGGTTGCTATTGAGGTTTGCTCGTCTTCTATCATCAGTCATCCATTCTTCTCTTGGTTTGTCGATAACAGCCTGGTGAGGAATAACATCAACATCACCAACATCTGCTGCTCTGGCTAAGATATGATTGACTTTTGTGATTCTTGGAGGTCCGTTTATGATAACCAGCCACGTCACATCATGCATCACTGATAGATGTGCCTGCATTCTGATTTTCCAATCATCATATTCTTCAATAGAAAACACAGGTAGTTATGTGTATCCATGTTATGAAAAGGTTACTGTATGAAATTTTAAGAAAAATAGGGATCAAGGATTAACCAGATAGATTAGGTTTTTAATCCAACCTGTTTTGATACCACATGTTGGTCCCAATAAAAAATTTTAAAGCACTGCGGAAATAAAGATTTTTTCTGAAATATGTTTAAATGCAGGATGCTTGACAGATAGATAGGCAAATAGCAATATAAAGTTGTAAACACAGATAAACAAATATACAGAGGTTCGAGGGTGGAGTAATCCCTTTACGTCATCTCTACTCCTTCTCGAATGAGGAACTTTGTTAAAGTTAGTTTAATTTACAAAGATAATACAAACTTCTACTTCTAACAAAACTGTCAACTATTTCCATACATGTAGCTACACAGTGACCAAACACAATAACCGACACAGGATCTCTATACAGGATATCGATCCACACAGGACCCTTTCTCTTTTAACAGAGAGAACTAATACTTAGCAGGAACAACCTCTGCTAAGCAACTCCTAAAACAATCTATGCAGCAAACTCCTTGAACTTCAGAGTTCAGGAAGGTAGTTGGCTTGCTGCTTAATAGATTGAGTGACTGAAACGAGTAAGCTTGAGATAGTTTGTAATCTTGAGAATTAGCTTCGCGATATGAATGTTTCAATAGACGTTTCAGGTGCACTCAGCTTCTATTTATTGATTTAGAGAAATCTGCCCATTGAGGAAGCAGTTTTCTCCATGGTGAGGTGTCATGTGGGATTGGTTCGTACGCGATCTTCTAACACCTTTCCTGTTGCGCCTTCTTGCCCTGCTCTGCGTCGGTCTTACCCTGCAGCACATTGTACTTTGTCCTTGACCTTTCCAGATGGTATTTTCTGATTGGTTTAAACTTGAGTGTCTCTACCGACTTTTCAGTGTGCACTAATTTTGATGTATCTGGTAGTTGACTTCTAGTTGCTGCTTTATCGTCTGATGTGGCTAGCTTCCTTTAGCTTAGGATGCTTCAAACTAGCTTTGATTATCCTTCCATACTTAGACAATTGTTTCACTTGTATTGTAATAACTTATGTAGAGAGCTGTGACTAGCGCAGACTCATTTCAGTATGCAGTATCTTCTCCATCTTCTTCCAGCATCCTTACTTTAACTAAAGCGTTTACATATCAAAGCCTAAACAGATTACTAAAACCTAACTATTACATGTTTTGTCTCATCAAAATCTAATATAAATTCATCCTATCATAGTATAATATAGAGTGGCGGCTAGAACTAATTTAGACTTATTATATAAATCTTACATGTCACTACTAAGCGTAAGTTTAAAAGCTTGAGCCTAAGTTTAGAATTTATAATTTAGGAAGAATATTATTGTTTGATATTATTATAATCATTAACTATAAAAATAAAGGAATATATATATCTTCATTGCTGATGTGTAAAGATTTTGACTCCTTTCATATTGTGGTTTGAAATTCATAACTGTTTTAGATTTATGACATATTATTGGTATACACATTAATATGTGTCTATGATATATTAGGTAATGTGTGTGTATATATATATAGTCAAAGTATTGGGTGAGACTGTCTCATGGATCATATTTTGTGAGACGGGTCAGATCAAGTCGAACATAATAAATTATTTAATATTTTTGTGTATTATGTAATATTTTTCTATATATAATTAGTTAATACTTTGGTATTATATGATGCATTTTGGGTTTGATAGCCTATAATAAAATATATAATATTTTTATATGTATTAGGTAATATTTTTATATATATCAAGTAATATTGTTGTGTTATAGGATATTAGACCCGAATTGTATTGGGTCAGGGGAATAAGTCAAAATGAAGTATATATAACATGATTTCAAATATATAACATAACCAGAAAACCTGTTATATATATAATATTTTTTTAACAGCATAACATAATCTTATATCCAACAATACCCTGTTCACATTCATATAAAAAGAGTTTCAACAAAACAACTCATGAAGAAGCTTTATCTTAACTCATTAGTAAGCATCATGTTATGAAATACATAACATATAAAAAGAGGTTTAATATCCAAAAGCAGAAGTAACATAATCCACATTCATATCCAACACATCGTCATATATATACACAAGTGCTCAAAACCTTGTAGGAGCTCCAAAACTTACCTAGAACATACATAATATTACACCTTATCACAATTACTTTGCCCCAGGAACGATCGTTTAAAGCTTCTATTCTTTTTGGGTATCACTCCTTTCGTCTGATATCTCTTAGTTCTCTTTTCTTTCATTTTTCCCTGAATGATAATTTATATATGTATATAATCCATCATATCCACCGTAACTTAAATCTTCCTAGGTAAGTTTGTTTCTTTTATTATTATTATTATCACTATTAATATTATTATATTATTGTTAATGGTTGTGCAACCTTTATACATATAACACGTGTATAAATATATTATAATGTATATTAAATATAAGACATATATTAAATATAAGACACATGCACTTACGCACACATACAAATAAATAAATAAATAAATATATATATATATATATAATAGCAATGAAACTTTATACATAAGCACATATAAACGGCTATCTACTATTAATATTCATTCATGTATTAGTCCATACATGTGTGTATATATATAAATATTGTACACGTACACACACATATATATATATATATATTATTTATTTTTATATTTATTTCCCTTCCATAATGTGTACTTAATTTGTACTACCATTACTTAAATAATTTACATTATGCACTCCAACATTAATATTAAAGTTTTGACCATTTATAATAGAATTTTCTCATCACAATTCATGTAAGAGCAATAAATAATTCAAAGTTTGAAAGCAAAATATTATCATGCAAGATCACTAAGTAGCACATAAATAATAAAGAATGCATGGGATGCATGAAGTATATTGATCAATAAGTGGTGAGAAGTTCGGGTATCATAGCCGCCCATGTGCTCTTCTACCTCGTGTGTGAATTGTACTATATGTAATACTTTTGTATGTATTAGATAATATTTTTACTTTTATGTGTATCAAGTAATATTTTTATATTTATACAATATATTATTCAAAAGTATTACTCGATATATAGAAAAATTATTACATAATATACACATAAATAGTACATAATTTTTTATATTCGACTCGTCCGACCCCATCTCACGAAATGGGATGTATGAGATAGTTTAATTAACACTAAAACTCACTTATATATATAATATTAAATTACCTAATTTAATCACCCCACTAATTTGTAGGTTGTTTGGACTCAAGACTCGATTGTCTATAATTTATATGATAATAACATGGGAACTTCATCATTTATGCGTCTGCCAAGCTCCATCACTCATCTATATATATCTTTACCCATGTCTAGACAATATTGGCAGAAAGATAATGCATATGGAATGTTGATGGGTTACCAATCCCTACCCCTTTTGAATTGATGAAGTTTCCTATAACTTGCATCTATTTAATTAATGTCTTTGGATATTGGAGTCCCTTTCAATCTCCAACTTCAATACATCAAAGAAATAATGTTAAATTTTCAACTCTTAATTATTTGTTTCATAGTAGGGGAAATAAGTGAAAAGAAAACAACTAATATAAATTTTAATATGCCACAAAAAAACATGCATTTATGAAATTTTGTATAGATATATTTTATTATTTTGTGAAGATGTGACGTGTTTGCTTCTTTTGAAAGAAATTTATAGATTTTAACAAAAAATTAAAATATCAATTAAATTAAAAACTGTGGAACAAATTAGAAAATAGGTGAACAATAGGTGAACAATATAACATCACAGATAGTATTCGTGAAATCGGTACAATCAAAACTCATTTCACAAATTTATTAGTGAATTATAAATTATTGATTCACCCATCTCAAAAATTCATTACTTAGTCTAATATGATTACATGATATCTTTCTTTTTTCTCTATTTTTCTTTTATTACTTCTCTCATATGATAGGAATATGAGCGTAAAGAGACATCACAAAATTATAATATCACGTATCTTTTAGCTAATCATGCATCATTGTGCTAAATACAGTGGATTCATACGAAAATTGTGGCCATAACTAATTTTGATTTCACGTTAAGCTTTGGCCTAACCAACTTATGTTGTGGTTCAGTTTTCTTTTTTCTTCATTTTTACGATAAATTACAAATCTGAAGATATTTATAATATCTCAATCAATCAATAAGATACTTTTATAACCTACATGTATAAAAAAATAAAAAATTACACACATATCATGATCTGATATACCAAGTACACTCTACCCCAAATTATTAGATTTCCATATTTCAATTGAAATAATTGAGTAACATATATTTTAAAAAATTCAAACTAACATATTTTGAACCTGTAAAATTCGATATGAAATGTCAGAAATTAGAATCACGTTCATTATATATGCGATGCACGTACAACTTTTTGTTTAAGAAAAAGGCATATCATAAAATTATTTGAAAGACACATATCATTTCTCAGTGGAGTTGGGTTATAATTCATTTGGTAATGTTGCTTGCTATTTTAAGAGATATATGATTATATGTCAAGTTATAAGAATCTTAATGTTAGAATGGAACTTTTTATGAGATGATTTGGAATAAGATAGAATCGGTATATTGGATAGGCTTAAATGAAAAGGTTGGGCCACTTTATAATTCAAATGTGAAAATTGAAATTTTGATCCCATAAAATATTAACTTATCAATTAAAAAAATAAAACATTATTCGTCTCCGCTAAAAACTAACACTAAGGTACTATTCTATTAATATTTCCATCAAATCCCCACACTAATTTTGATCCCATTAACTACAAGTTATAATTATATAATTTTTCTTTTTTTTTTTAAATAAAAATAAACACTACAATATTGTTTTTACTTTTTAGAAATAAATTTGTCATAAAAATTATTTTACCAAAATTTTAATTTCAAGAGCTTAGTACTAGTACTAGAGACAAATTTTAAAGATTTATTTGGGATTAAATTTTAATTGCAGACATTTTTTCACGACTACTGAAAATACTCTATAGTCTTATTTTGCAATAGTTGGTGAGGTTACTGAGCTATAAATGTACAAATATTCATAATTACAGAATATTGCAATAATTAAGTTACTGATATTTAGAGAAAACAAAGATGAAATTCCTAAAAAAAAATATACAAGGCAAATTAAAATAGCTTTACTCGGAAAAGAAAAAAAATGTTGAAATATATCTATTGTTAATATATACTATTAAATCTATTGTAGCAAAAAAGTGGACCAAATGGATTTTTTTAAATATAGAAGACTAAAAGATAAAAAGTGAGATAGAAAATGAAAAATCAAATGAGAAAAATTTAAAGGCGAAAAAACAATTTTTCCCTAATTAGTGAAGATATGGTTAATATACTTCACCTATGTGTGGAAGGACTGCATATAAATAAATTAAATTGTGAGAGAGGGTAGAACTATTTCAACATGGTCGTGAAAAACATACTGGGCGGGCGTGCTTCGACCGTGTCTCCGGGGCACAGTTGAATGTAGATATCATGAACGCGAGGTGCAGGATACCAGGCCGAGAAACCCGGGCAACCACTCCCCTATGTGCCAATCGCTAGCGCATCCAGGGCCCCGGCGCCCAGCTCAGCTGGAGAGGCCTAGCCTGATCTGAGAAGTGCTAATTCGGTTCGGCTTAAATTTTGCAATATCTATGATTGTCGTGGTCGTCATGATAGGATAAATTGTAATAGATTTTGATAAGACAAAACATGTAATAGACTAGAACTTTAGTCATTCAGATAGATTTCAGTATGTAATTTAGCTAAGGCAAGGATGCTGGAATGAGAAGGAGATTCTGCAAAGGAGCCTATGCCAAAGTCCCTGCTACCTGCATGCTGCCAAAAGGAATCAGTAACCAAGCTTCAAAGGATGCTGCAAGGAACCTGGAGATGATCAAGGAAGCTGACTTACTTGCTCGAAGAAGACACTACCAGATACACTAAAATCAGTGCAACCTGACTAGTCGGTAGAGTCATTCCAGTTTCAGCAAATCAGAGATTGCCATGTATGAAAAAGCAGCAAGGACAAAGTACAGCAGACTGCAGAATGAAGTTGCGCAGCAAAAAGGACAAGGCAATGACAGAACAGAATGAAGGCATTTCAGAGCAGGTGTCAGAAAATCAGCAGAACCAACCAGAGAAAGACACCTCATCAAGCAAAGGACTGCCCTCCCAACGGACAGAATACTCACTGATGTCTATAAATAGAAGACTAAATGCACTAAGAAAGAGAGACCAGCAGACAGACCAAGAATTGAAATATCCTACACGAAGCAACTCTCCTACAAGCTAAAACTTTCATATCTAAGACATACAGTCAAAGCAGCAGCAAGCCAGCTACCATTGTGTTTTTCAGAAGTTTAAAGAGCTTGCTGCATTCGATCGTTTGCAATTTCATATCTTATTCAAACGAACTGTTCAGGAGTCACTTAGGCAGGAGTTTACTCTGCTAAGTTGTATTCTCTCTGAAGAAGAGAAAGAATCCTGTGTGGGTCGAGGAACCTGTGTGGAGATCCTGTGTGGGTCGCTTAGTTGGTCACTGTGCAGCTACCTGTGTGGATAGAGCTGACAGTTTTGTGTAGAGTATAGTTTGTATTAGTAGAGTCTATTGTAAATCAAACTTGCTTTAACAAAGTTCCTCCTTGAGAAGGAGTAGAGAGGACGTAGAGGGATTACTCCACCCTTGAACCTCTATAAGCTTGCTTGTGTTTTACAGCTTTATATTTCTATCTGTACCTTCAGCATTCTACATTAAAGTCTATTTCGAAAATCACATTATTTTTGCTGTACATTATAGTCTCTGACTAAGTCCAAAGGTCACTGCCCGAGCAGCAACCTATCGAGCAGCAAACTTACTAGCTACCTGTTCATCAAGGACTTAACATCTTGGGGTAAAAGTTAAAAATTTGATAAGGTTAATTCACCCCCCTCTTAACCTTATACCACTAGGACCAACAAGTGGTATCAGAGCAGGTTGATTTGAAACCCAACTTGTCTGGTCAATCCCTGATCTCTGATTTTCAAAAAACTGCTTACATCGTCTTTAATCATATCATGGATACGCATAAGCTTCCTATGTTCTCTATTGAAGAATATGATGACTGGAATATTAGAATGCAGGCACATCTTTCAGCAATGCACGACGAGATGTGGATGGTCATCACTGATGGACCACCAAGGATCACCAAGCCCAATCCCATATTCGCAAGAGCCATGGATGCTGGTGATGCAGGAGCCATTCCCCATCATACTGTCATCGACAAACCCAGGGAAGAGTGGACAGCTGATGACAGAAGGCGAGCCAATCTGGATAATGTAGCCAAGAACGCTCTATTCGTCACTTTGGACAAAGGAACCTTCAGTAAGGTCAAAACGTGCAGGACAACAATGGATATATGGAATAAGCTCGAACAAATCTGTGAGGGAACAGAGCTTACAAAGGAAAACAAGGTATCTACAGCAACCCAAAAATTCGAGCTGTTCGAGATGCTCCCTGAAGAAACCCTGGAGCAGATGGATCTGAGGTTCACAAACATTGTGAATGAGCTGGAGTCTCTGGACAAATTCTATACCCAAAAGGAAAAGAATATGAAGGTGCTAAGAGCACTACCTGCAGAATGGGATAGGAAGACTACTGCCATGAGGGTTTCCATGGATTTAAAATCTATGAGTACTTTTTATCTCTTTTCTGACCTAAAAGCCTTCGAGTATGATATTAACAGAAGGAAGAAAGAGGCAGAAAAATCCAGCAGAAAGGTAACTGCCCTGACAGCCAAGAACACCAGGGAGACTGGAGCTACCTGCAGTAAGCAAGGTGAGCTACCTGCTGAGAACGACGAAGAAATGGCCCTCCTTTTGAGGAATTTCAAGAAGTTCATCAAGTATAACAGGAGAGGTGATTTCAAGAAAAACCAGGCACCTCCCCAACAGCCCAGCCCCCATCAACCAAACCAGGATACTTCCGACCTATGCTATAACTGTCAAAAGCCAGGACACTATGCCAGAGAGTGTCCTCATCCTAAGGTCAACCGATATCCTGATGGAGAATCTTCCCAGAAAAGGGAGAAACGAAGAGAGGAAAAAAGAAAAATCAAAGCCTTTCTCAGTGAGATGGAAAAAGGAAAGAAGCTTTCTAAGGAAACTCAGCAGGATGCAGATTCCTCTGATGATAAAAGTGACTCATCCTCATCAGAAGACGAAGCACTCATCTGTCTGATGGCACAGGAAGTAGAGGACAGCGAGGATGATGTGGTAATATACCCAATCCAACCCTTGCAGAAGGCAGAAAAGCTAAGTAAAAGCCTCTCCTTAAAACAAATCATGAGCAATTTCGAACAGATAAACTCAATTCATGAGGAGCTGAAACTTGAAAATGAGATGCTCAGGAGGGAAAACAAACAGTTAGCTGAAAAGCTATCCGCATGTGAGCTCAGTAGCTCAAAGTGCAGTGACCTCCAGGAGCAAGCATCTAAGCTTAATCTAAGAATCGCCAAACTTGAAAGCGAGAAAAATAATCTTCAGGCAATTGTGGGAACCTTTAGCAAATTTGCTAAAGAAGCCAAAGAATGCCTTATGTAGGCCAGAAATCCCTTTGATAGGACAGGCCTAGGATACTGCGCTGGAACCTCTCAAGATACAGCAAGCTCATCTAAAACTGTTGCCTTCGTTCAAGCAGAAACTTCAATGGCAAAGGAGTTATCTAATAACTCAACAAAAAGCTTGGAGAAAGCAATAGACAAAAGCAAGGGACCCATGTATACATCCACATGAAGTAAGCCTGTTTTTAAAAGTTGGCTACAGCGGAATTAATCTGCTGGTAGATACAAAAGAAAACAGCAACCTACAAGGATGCTGTACAGAAACCTTTACCCTACTAATACTAAGATCGTAATGTCTAAATCTAAAAGAGCTCATGCTCAAGGGAAGTATGGTGGAGGTCCTCACTTCAAAAGTGATGCGTACACACGGTTCACACACACACAACAGTATCCTAAGGATACCGCTTATAGAAGAAGCCACCGAGTCTACAACAAAGCAATTATTGTGAGACAAGTCTGGATTCCAAAAGGTACTAACAAAAAAGGACCCGTACATGTATGCGTACCTAAGAACCAGTAATCTCTATTTTTGTAGGTACCTACAATAGAAACCAGCAAGGAAGTATGGTACATTGATAGTGGGTGCTCAAGATATATGACTGGAAATAAAGAAATTCTCAGTGATCTACAACCATGCAAATGACCCAAAGTAATCTTTGGAGATGACTCTAAGGGTAGCACTAGAGGAGTTGGAACTCTCATCAAAGGAAATACTCACATAAAGGAAGTGTCATATGTGAAAGGCCTAAAGTACAACTTACTCAGCATAAGCCAATTCTGTGATAAAGGTTACTCAGTGGAATTCAATCACAACAAGTGCCTGATAAGGGACAGTCAAACCAAGGAAGTAAAACTATCAGGAACCAGAAAAGGAAATATCTATGCAGCTGATTGGAGCTCAGTAACCACAGCTACCTGCTTCATTGCAAAAGGATCATCAGAAGCTAGCTGGCTATGGCATAAAAGGATGAGCCACCTAAACTTTAAAACGATCAACAAGTTAGCCAGAAAAGGACTGGTCAAAGGGCTACGTGATATGGTGTACAAGAAAGAGAGTCTATGTGAAGCATGCCAAAAGGGAAAAAAAACCAAAAGTTCCTTCAAAAACAAAGTTCGAAGATCAACTGAAAGGGTGCTAGATCTACTTCACATGGATTTATTCGGACCAGTAGATCCAGTAAACATGAGTGGAAGAAAATATACACTTGTAGTGGTGGATGACTACTCAAGATTCGCATGGACCCTGTTCTTAACAAAGAAGTCTGATACTCAGCGGAGGTTACCGGAGTTACTGAAGAAGCTGCAGAATGAAAAGAGCCTGAATATCATAAAAATCCGAACAGATAGAGACACTGAGTTTACAAACAATTTCATTGAAGAGTACTGCTCTAATAATGGAATCAAGCATGAATACTCAGCAGCTAGAACGCCGCAACAAAATGGTGTTGCAGAGAGGAAGAACAGGACCCTCAAGGAAGCTGCGAGGACCATGCTGGCTGAAGCACTGTTGCCTAAGAGATTTTGGGCAGAAGCCATCAACACAGCATGCTACACTCAAAACAGATGCATTATCAACAAGGATTTGAATAAAACTCCTTATGAACTATGGTTTGGTCACACGCCAAATATTGAACATTTTCATATTTTTGGTTGCAGCTGCTATGTACTCAACAATGGAAAGGATTATCTGAAGGCATTTGACTCAAAGTCAGATGAAGGAGTATTCTTAGGATACTCCTCGGTAAGTAAAGCCTACAGAATTTTCAACAAGAGAACACTTGTTGTAGAAGAAACAGTACATGTGGATTTTGATGAACCACATTGCACTAAGGCTGATATAGATAAACTTAATGAAGACTTTGGGAAAACTCACATCACCAACACTCGTGTTGAATATGTTGATGCGGAGTTACCAAGTCTCCAAAATACTGAACCAACTCAAAATCAGCAACCTGTACCTACACAGCAACCTGGATAACAGGTACCTACCCCAAATCAGCAAGCACCAGTGATTCAAGAAGAGATACATCATCCTGAAGGAATTCAACTGGAAGTCCACTTAGAAATACAGTGTGACCCAAATCAGCAAGTTGCACAGATTGATCAAGAGCAACCTGTTGAAAACCCGAATGAGCAGCAAGCTGAAGAAGCTAGAAGAAAGTGGCTAAGGAATCACCCAAGAAATCAGATCATAGGAGATTCCACCTCGAGAGTAAGAACGAGAAGAAGCAACCCCCATGAAGCAATGTTTGCGTGCTTTATTTCTCAAACAGAACCGAACCGCACAGAGAATGCCCTAACAGACACCAACTGGATTCAAGCAATGCAGGAAGAGCTTAATGGATTTGAAAGGAACCAAGTGTGGCATCTAGTTCCAAGACCTACTCACCAGGGTGTAATCGGCACAAAGTGGGTATTTAAAAATAAGCTCGATGAAGAAGGTCAAGTAGTCAGAAACAAGGCAAGACTAGTGGCAAAAGGTTACTGTCAGGAGGAAGGAATAGATTTTGAAGAAACCTTTGCACCAGTAGCAAGGCTAGAGGCTATCAGAATCTTTCTAGCCTACGCAGCTCACAACAATCTCACCGTTTATCAAATGGATGTTAAGAGTGCATTTCTCAATGGGCTACTCGCTGAAGAAGTCTATGTGGAGCAACCTCCAGGATTTGAAGACAATCCAGAAAACATGATCTTCAGATTAAAGAAAGCTCTCTATGGACTCAAGCAGGCACCTAGAGCCTGGTATGACACTCTCTCGAAGTACCTACTTGACAATGGATTCAAGAAAGGCAAGGTGGATAAGACACTCTTCAGAATTCAAGATGGAGAAAGCATACTACTCGTTCAAATATACGTCGATGATATTATCTTCGGATCAATAAACAAGGAACTGTGCCAGAAATTCTCAAGCCTCATGCAATCCAAGTTTGAAATGAGCATGATGGGAGAACTAAGCTTCTTTCTCGGTCTCCAAGTCAAACGACTAAGCAATGGAACCTTCATCAATCAAGTGAAATACACCAATGAATTGATAAAGAGATTCGGATTGGAAAATGCAAGCACAGTAAGCATACCGATGATAACCTCAGGAAGCCTAGACAAAGATAGTGATGGTTAAACAGTAGACATTACGAAATATAGAAGACTTATTGGGTCACTGCTCTATCTAACAGCTAGCAGGCCAGATATCATGTTCTCAGTAGGAATGTGTGCCAGATACCAAACAGCTCCAAAGGAATCACACATGACTGCAGCTAAACGGATCATCAGATACCTCAAAGGAACCCAGGAAGCTGGCCTATGGTACCCAAAGGAATGAGGACTTAAACTTATTGGCTATACTGACTCTGATTTTGCAGGTTGCAAAATAGACAGGAAGAGCACAAATGGTACCTGTCAGCTACTAGGGAACAAACTAGTATCATGGTTCTGCAGAAAGCAAACCTCAATAGCAACCTCAACAGCCGAGGCTGAATATGTTGCTGCAGGAAGCTGCTGTGCACAAATCCTATGAATTCAACAGCAACTGAAGGATTATGGAATTGAAGAGAAAGGAACACCTATTCTATGTGATAATACAAGCACAATAGCTATCACACACAATCCAATTCTTCATTCAAGAACCAAACACATAGATATCAGATACCACTTCATAAGAGATCATGTTGAGAAAAAAAATATATCTTTGGAAAAAGTGCATACTGATCTACAGCTAGCTGACATATTCACAAAGCCCCTTTGTGAATCAAGATTTTCTTTTCTAAGAAACGAGCTAGGGATAATAAACCTGAACTAATCATCTATATATAATATCCTTTTAAAAAAAATGGCTGTAAAGCTTAGGGGGAACTACAGGCAGGACATGAGTAAAACAGCAACCTAAAAGTTACTACTCAAGGTACCTGGACAGTTACTGGACGCTATGATACTGGTCACCAAGCTACCTGCAGGATCCAGTAACTGAAGCGCGTGAAAAGAGGAACAGTTACCCCGCGTCAAGCAGCCGTTTTTTGCAGGAAACCCCTTGATATCCACAAAATGTCACATCAAGTACTTGAGCGCAAGTACGCCGCGCCAAAAATCTCAGCCAATGGTTCAAGAGTCTTTTCAAATTCAAGATCAATCTGGACCGTTCGATCAATACCCACCAAATTCAAATATAAGGGAGTCTCTCTTCATTCTTCTCTCACACTTAAACATTTCCATATTCTGCAAACCCTAACTTCTCGATTTTTCTCTCAAGCTTCCAATTACCAGTTTACTCGCTCCCTAAAAAATGGCACGGAAACAGTCACAAGTTGTTGACGGCAGGCTGGTGGACCGTGAGGTTCTTCTCAAAATGGTGAAGGAAGAAGGAAACTCCACGGAGTTAATGACAGACATTCTGAGATGTCTTCGCATCTCTGGACTCCTCAGACTCTGCTCCTTCCACAAGACACCCTACATAGAGGAGCAGGTTGAGAAGTTCTACCGACGGGCGAAGGTCTCTGAGGATCAGTCAGAGATCCGATCAAAGGTTGGTGGAGAAACAGTAATTGTAGACACCGGGCTGCTGGAAGAGGTGTTCTCTCTCCTCATTGACGGCATGGACGCCAGTGATTTCTCCACGTATGGAGAAGACGAACTGGAGGAGTACTGGAAGATCTTCATCGGTAGGGAGGACACGGTGGGGATGTCTCGGAGTTGCAGCAAGAAAGTCTTCATTCTTGAGTTTGAGATGCTGCATGACATCTGCTGCCTTATCATAGAGAACCGCTCTGGTTCCTTTGATAAATGTACCAACTTCAGGTACAGGATGATGATGGCCATAGTGAAGAAGGAGAAGGTGGACTGGGCCAGCTACCTGCTCTTTAGGCTGGTGGAGGAGGTGGAGAAGAAGGTAGGTAAGCCTACCTATGGGCTGATTGTGAACACCCTCCTAGGTCACTTGAAGGTGGATCTGTCCTAGGGGAAGCCTATCCAGAAAGGGAAGTTCATCGGTGCGGGTAGAGTCTTTGCCAAGAAGACTGCTGCTCGGCCATCCCCAGTAACCAGGGAGGTCTCTGAGGGTTCCAAGGGTGCTCCAAGGACAAGGAAGGCATTCCGCCTGACCAGCAGCGACTTATCTTCGCCGGAAAGCAGCTCGAGGATGGAGGAACCCTCACCAGCTCCTGCTGTACCGAAAAAGATTAAGCACAAGCAGGATGTGCAGAGGAGATTGGCCATCTCTGATGATCAATCAGAAGGCACCACCACTCAGGCTGTTAAGAAGTCTGCAGTAGAAGTGGAGATTGATTCTCCACTAAGGGATGAACAGGCAGGGGATGCTGATGTTCATGATGAAGATGTTGAGGAAGAAGAGGCTGAGGAGGATGAGATGGAGTACGTTATCAGCATATCGAAGCTGGAGGAAGAGTTCGGTAAGATGATGGAGAGATTTACCACCTGGTGGCAGTACAGACACCTGTCCAGAGAGGAGCTTATCCAGTGGGCTGACTGGAAAACAGAGGAGAAGTGGGCTTTGAACTGGGCTGGCATGAATGATTTGGAGGAGATCCTTCAAAAGAAATTTCTGAAGGATCTCAGGAAGAAGAAATAGCGGGAATATCTTGAAAATGCGGAGATCGCCGCTGAATGTGAGGCCAGGGAGTAGAATGAAGCTGCCAAATAGCTACCTGGCCCCAGGAGCCTGAAGGGGAAAGCAGCCATCGTCCAGCCAAACTTCTACAGGAAGGAGGTGATTTTGGATGCTGCTGCTGACCAGGTCAGAGCAGGCGATGACGTGGCCTTTGCTGCAGCCCGGGTAGAAAGGTTTGGAGAGGATGAAGCCTTAGAGAGGATGCTGAAGCAGGCCGCTGATATTAGTTTGACAGATACAAAGATGAGAAGGCCAGTAAGAGAACCCCAGGTGGGTGAAGGATCCTCCTGCTCAGCTCTAATGGTCGAACCTATTAGCAGGCGGTCACCTTCACCAATGGAGAAAAATGGTGAGGAATTTTCTTATCTTATTGACCTGATCATCCTGCCTGAAGTACCTGTGCAGACACCGATAAAGGAGAGGAGCTCGACACCAACTGACTTTTCCAAGGTAAAAGAGTTGGAAACCCTCGCTGCTGTGGCATCACTGGACGCTGTCCTAGAGCTCACTGATTCAATCGCAGCAGCAGCCGCCGATGACACCACAGAAACATCCATTCCCACACCAATAGACGTAGAGGCTGAGGGGGAACAAGTGCAGGAGAAGGAGGCACATGTTCTTATTGAAGTGTTGGAGGAACCTGTCCCGACAGAAAAAGAGCAACCTGCAGCAGCTGTCCCAATGGAGGTGGAGGAGACAACACCTGCTAAGCCAGTGGACCATGGAGAGATGGTCACTGAGGGGGAAGTAGCTGCGGTAGAACAGGTGGAGGAAGTACAGGAGGCAGGAGGAGATAAAGGAGAAGAAATGGAGGCTGAAGTGCAGGAGGTTGAGAAAGAAAAGGAGGCGGATAAGGTGGCTGATGAGGAAGCTGGCAAGGATGAGGAAGCTGGCAAGGATAATGAAGCTGAGGAGGATAAGGAGAAGGAGGCTGGAGATGAAGAGGTCGGAGAGGAGGCCCCAGCTAAGGACACTGGATCAGGAGATGGAGGATCCAGTAGCCCTTCCAACAGCGATGATGGGTCACCCAGTGAACAGGGTGATACCGAAGCTGAAAAATTCAAGGCTCTAACCACTGCTTCTTTTGAACAGGTACCAGCAAGAGAAGGTCAGGAACCTGCTAGATCAAATGAAGAGGTGCTGACAGCGATTGAGCAGATGGGGAAGTCCTTGGTAAAAGCGAGCAGAAAACTCCGCAAGGAAACCCGCTCTTATTCAGTCAAGACTTACTCTTTCATGGACTCCCTCAACATCACTCTATCAAAACTTACTCAGATGATCGCTACTTACCGACCCCCCAAGGAGGATGCTGCAGTGGAAGTGGTCAAGAGTGTAATGGAGAAGCTTAACAGACAAGAGGAGAAGTTGATCTCCCTTGAAACCAATCAGAACGCTCTTGTCACTGCAGTAGACAGGATGGATAAGGAGCAGTTCAACCAATCACAGACCCTGAGAGATCACTCAGGCACCCTGTCTGAAATTCACTCCATGGTAAGTTTTGCGGTTGGACTGGCCGATGATGACAAAAATGGGGAAGGGAGGATAGAAGGCCGGCAGAAGACTGGACAGGATCCTACTACCTGTAAGCAGATGGTAGCGAGTAGAAGGAGAGATGACACTAGAGACGGAGGACATAGGGGAGCTGGATCGAGGGGCCCTTCTGACAGCAGCTCAAAAAGAAAATCAGAAATTGTCTCGGGGTTAGTTCATCCAGGCTTCAGAAAGGGTGCTGAGATGAGAGATAAGAAGAGGAGGAGGACTGAAGCTGAACTAAAGAGCAACCTGGATGCTGTCTTTTCAAAGGATCCAAGGATTATTCTTGACAAAGTCTTCCCACCGCACAAGCTGCCTGATATGACTGAGCTGGAAAAGAACATGCAGAATCCTGACAGCGCAGCAAGTGTATCTCTCAGGACCTTTCTGGAAGCCAGCCCGGATCCAAGGAGCGACAAGTTCGTCACCCCAAGGATTCCGGAGGTCACTCTCCCCACTTATGTCAATCCATCCTTCTTCCAGATTGAAGCATTCAAAAGAATGGAGCTGATGAAGTACTTCACCACACTCTGCAAGGAATCTGCTCTCTTCAGAGGATTTCGAACAAACAAGGAGGCCTTGCAGAGGTTTCTGGAGCTGACCAAGAAAGGTGGACTTCCAATCCAAATCAAGCTAAAGCCGAGATTGGGAAAGGAGTTCATACCATACAGTGAAGACTTCTGGCTCAGGTTTGAAGAATCTGAGGAGATGGTGAAGAGGATGGAACCCAGCTATCAAGACTCCATAGCCAACTGGTGGAAAGGTTCTAAGTTCGAAAGAAAGAAGAATGTCAGTTGGTTAAAAACTTAGTGTCATGCTCTCTGTTTTTGTTTCTGTTTTTATCTGTCTATCTGTCTAAGATGCTATCTGTTTAGCTCTCTGTTATCTTGCTTATGCTCTGTACATGTTTCTGATCAATGAAAAACTCGATGTCTTTGGTTGATGAAAGCTCACATCTTGTGAACTTAATGCATGTTTATGAATGTTTATATTCTTCTGCATTTCTGTTCCAAGTTAATGAAATATAATTCTTTGATCCTGTTGAGGAGTTTTGTCATCATCAAAAAGGGGGAAATTGATAGGATAAATTGTAATAGATTTTGATGAGACAAAACATGTAATAGACTAGAACGTTAGCCATTCAGATAGGTTTCAGTGTGTAATTTAGCTAAGGCAAGGATGCTGGAATGAGAAGGAGATTCTGCAAAGGAGCCTATGCCAAGTCTCTGCTACCTGTATGCTGCCAAAAGGAACCAGTAACCAAGTTTCAAAGGATACTGCAAGGAACCTGGAGATGATCAAGGAAGCTGACTTACTTACTCGAAGAAGACACTACCAGATACACTAAAATCAGTGTAACCTGACTAGCCGGTAGAGTCACTCCAGTTTCAGCAAATCAGAGATTGCCATGTGTGAAAAAACAGCAAGGACAAAGTACATCAGACTGCAGAATGAAGTTGCGCAGCAAAAAGGACAAGGCAGTGGCAGAACAGAATGAAGGCATTTCAGAGCAGATGTCAGAAAATCAGCAGAACCAATCAGAGAAAGACACCTCATCAAGCAAAGAACTGCCCTCCCAACGGGCAGAATACTCACTGATGCTTATAAATAGAAGACTGAATGCACCAAGAAGGACAGACCAGCAGACAGACCAAGAATTGAAATATCCTACGCGAAGCAACTCACCTATAAGCTAAAACTTTCATATCTAGGACATACAGTCAAAGCAGCAGCAAGCCAGCTATCATTGTATTTTTCAGAAGTTTAAAGAGCTTGTTGCATTCGATCGTTTCCAATTTCATATCTTATTCAAATGAACTGTTCAGGAGTCACTTAGGCAGGAGTTTACTCTGCTAAGTTATATTCTCTCTGAAGAAGAGAAAGGATCCTGTATGGGTTAAGGAACCTGTGTGGAGATCCTGTGTGGGTCGCTTAGTTGGTCACTGTGCAGCTACCTGTGTGGATAGAGCTAACAGTTTTGTGTAGAGTATAGTTTGTATTAGCAGAGTCTATTGTAAATCAAACTTGCTTTAACAAAGTTCCTCCTTGAGAAGGAGTAGAGATGACGTAGAGGGATTACTCCACCCTTGAACCTCTATAAGCTTGCTTGTGTTTTATAGTTTTATATTTCTATCTGCACCTTGAGCATTCTGCATTAAAGTCTATTTCGAAAATCACATTATTTCCACTGTGCATTATAGTCTTTGACTAAGTCCTGAGGTCACTGCCCGAGTAGCAACCTATCGAGCAGCAAGCTTACTAGCTACATGTCTTGGGGTAAAAGTAAAAAATTTGATAAGGTTAATTCACCCCCCCTCCTAACCTTATACCATTGGGACCAACACATCATATATATATATTCTCGTTCGTAATTTTTATAGCTTCAAATCAAAATAGATGAGCATTCTTATGTTAAAATCCTGAGTGTATCTATTGTGTAACTGGTGCACCGGATCGATTCGACCTGGATCCACGTTTTTTTTTACTTCAAGTCAAAATGTTTATGTTGTATTTGTGTGATTTTTATGTTGCATTATTGTGATCTTTATGTACAATAACCTAGAAAAAAATGATGAATTTCAACTAAATTTGTACATAAATACCTTTATGTAATATTCATGTGATCTTTATATACAAATATTCATACATTTATGATTACATAAAGATACATAAAAGGTATGAATATTTATACATATGTCACATGAATATATATAAGGGTCACATGAATATACATAAAGGTATTGATATACAAATTTTTGCTGAAATTCTTCCTTCTTTTTATAAGTTACAATACATAAAAGGTCACAATATTTGTATATAAAGGTCACTGAATTTGTACATAAAAAAATAAAAAATAAAAAAAGGCAAAACTTGTAGATTTGGGTCGCGTCGATCCGGATTGCATGAATCTTAAATTCATCCACCTGCTGCACAAGATAATTTGTGTAAATCTTAAATTTGAACGGATGAATATTCCAGTCCATATATACCCTCGTCTAGTTTGATGGAGTTAGGTGATTTTTACCCCATATATCTCTCCTCTTTTCAAAATCATTTAATATCATTTATGCATCTGCCAAGCTCCATCACTTATCTATATATATACACCCTTGTTTAGACAATATTGGTAAAAAGATAATGTATACGGAATGTTGATGGTTAACCATCCCTACCCCTTTTGAATTTATGAAGTTTCGTATAACTTGTATTTATTTAATTAATGACTTTGGAAATTGGAGTCCCTTTCAATCTCCAACTTCAATACAACAAAGTAATAATGGTATATTTTCAACTCTTTATTTATTTCATAGTAGGAGAAATATTTGAAAAGAAAACAACTAATATTAATTTTACTATACCACAAAAACAAGCATTTATGGAATTTTGTATGTATATAGATTTTTATTTTTTTATTAAGATTTGACCTGTTTGCTTCTTTTGAAAAAATTTGATAGATTTTAGCATAAAATTAAAATATCATGGATTCAAACTTGTGGAATAAGTTAGAAAATAGGTGAATAATATAGTCTCACAAATAGTATTCGTACAGTCGATACAATCGTCATTTCACAAATTTTTAAGTGAATTATGGATTATAGATTGATTTGTCTCATAATTCCATTATTTAGTCCTAATATCTTTCTCTTTTTTTCTCTTATTATTTCTCGCATGTGTTAGGAATATATTTATAGAGTTGTTTGGTTCTGGCAAACATATTTCTCTCATGTGATGTGAAAATGAATTACTAATTTTAGCATAATCAATATGTATGATTAATGTTTTTATATTTTTATTGTAATAGGACTAAAACAAATATGATTTTTTTTTAAATATAAAAGACTTAAAAATAAAAAGTGAAAGATAGAAGATGAAAAATCAAATGAAAAAACTTAAAGACAAAAAAAAAAAATTCCTAAAATTTTTTGAGGCTGTGGCTTACTTCATCTATGTGTTGAAGGACTCCATATAAATAAATGAAGTTGTGAGAGAGGGTATAATTCCTTTAATATTTAATACTTTCAACATAGAGTCTTGAAAATCATATTAACTTGGTTAATTAACTTTTGAAATATCTATGATTTGTTTTCACATTGTTAAATATAATAGTAAGAATAATAATAATAATTTATTATTGGGTTCGCCACCCAAAGTTCATGAAATTTTAATATTTTATAACGTCAATTCGAAATAGATCATTCATGAAATTTTAATATTTTATAACTTTAATTCGAAATAGATAATTCGAAAGTTAAAATCTTAAATAATATTCTTTTGGTGTATCTTACACTACAAGAAAACAGCAAAATTCCAACGACACAATTTCCGTTGGAATTTTTAGTTTTTCCGTTGGAATTTCTGATTCCAACGGTAATTCCAACGAAATTTAGGCCGTACGAAAAGTGGGCGTTGGAATTTCAAAATTCCAACGGAATTTCCAATGGAATATTTATTCCAACGGTAATTCCAACGAAATAATACCGTTGGAAATCTTTGTTGGTGGAAAAAGTTCCAACGCTATTTCCAATGCTTTTTCCAACGACTAATGACCGTTGGAATTATTCCAACGGCATTTCCAACGGCTTCTTTCCGTTGGAAAAAATTCCAACGGTATTTCCAATGGCCTATTTCAGTTGGAATTTTGAGGATAATTTAAAAATTCCAACGGATATGATCCGTTGGAATTGGTGCAATATTAATTCCAACAACAATTTTACCATTGGAATTTTATTTTAAGAGTTCCAACGGATAATTTCCATTGGAATTTGTCCAACCATAATTCCAACGGCAATATTACCATTGGAATTTTCTATTGGAAATTTTTATAAAAAAATTTCGTAGCTATATAAAGAAATCATGTAAAATTAATAAAAAATACAATATAAAATCCTCCAAATATCAAATTTAAGAAAACATCCAAAATAATGTCACACCATAAACAATAAGTTCTAAACATCATCATCGTCAATAGTAATCATCATTCACCATTCTCATCATCAACAAAAGAAAACGACTTAAGTTCATAGTATAAACATGTATTTTAGAAACCATCATCATCATTAATACCTATATCTCTGTCCTCCTCATTGTCATCACCTGCAACCTCATCAATGTTCTCACAATCACAAGGAGGAGCCACGTCCGAAGAAGAGATGCTTGGAGCGAGTGATCCATTATTCATCTTCTCAAAAAGGCTCCGAAATGAAGCCAATTCACTCTCAACAGCAGCCAAACGTGATTGTAACACTTCAACTTCGGCATTAGTGGGATGAGTGGTCTTACTCTTTGCGTTGGATCTTGAAATCGAGGATCTATAGAAAGTTGCTTCCGATCCAAATCCATAAGACCTGCCTCTCTTGTTCTTCCCTTCATTAGCCTCGTAAAAGACAGTAGAATCATCTATGTCATCTTCATCTACACCTTCAGATAGTCTACTAGCCTTCAACGTCTTGAACTTATTCTACATATAGTATGAAACATATACGAAGATAAGATTTTATAAGTATAAAAAACCAAATAAGATGTGTACACACATGTATTATACTAATATCCATTTCCAACAATTTAATTATTATTTTATAGAAATACTTACATAAACTCCCTCAGCTCTAGAATTTCGCCATTTACCAGTTTCCTCATCATAATTGAGCCTCAGGAAAACCTCAGGGACGGTAGCATCTCTACCTAACTCAATTCCCTAAATTAATCACACAATTAATATCTATTTAAACTAAATTTTGATTACAAATAAAAACTTAATTTAAAAAACAGCACTTACCAATCTTCTAATATGCTCAGAAATAGAAATAGCACCACCTCGATTCAGACAACCATCATTATTAACTGATATATTCTTCTTATTTTGCTCGGACATGCTGATGAAGTTGGGGTCTGTGTCCCATTTGGTTCGAAGTGCCTCAAGAACTGAAACAGACAACCATTTTCCCTTTGACTTCTTTCTACGAATATCTGTCAAGCTTGAACGCACGAGGGCTGAAGCTTTATGTTTCCATATCCGCTTAATATCATCTTCATGTTCAGGATCCCATCTACAATAATTCTACTCAAAAACAAATATCCTTTTAGATTAAAATATAATAGAACAAACTTTTGCGATTTAATCTTATCGTAAGGTAATGATATCACCTGAAACTGTATAAACCACATGTTCTTCACATTCTCAGGAATCTCACTCCACCCAAGCCATGGTTGTTCGTATTTAGACTTGATAACTGTGGTGATATGTTTAATTGCTTCAGAAGGAAATAACCTGTTTGTAATAATTAATTTAGAACTAATATTTAAATTTAAATAAAAAAATACATTTAGAATCAACTTAGATTAAAATGTAAATAGTTAGAAAGTCATACTCATCTCCATTTGGTCGTATCAACAACTTGCTGACGGTCGTTCCACACCCTGATGATGCACTTGCAGATGTAGATAAAGAACTACCAGTAGAAGGTGGACGAGTCGGCTGCAATGAGTTATTTATAGGGGGTCTCTCAGATGCTCTCTTAGATGGAATAGGACCTCTCTCAGACATAGAATGAGCTCTCTCTGATGCTCTCTCAAATGGAGTAGGAGCTCTATCAAACGATCCCTCAGATGGTACAGGAGCTCTCTCAAATGCTCTTTCAGATGGTATATGAGCTTTTTCAGATGATGAGAGATCTCTCTCAAGCTCTCTCTCATATGGTGAGTGATTGTTCAGGTTCGTGGATGTGGGATGAGTAAGGTGACCAATAGTTCCTTTACTGGTGTTTCTACCTCTATATCTACTAGTATTTGAACTAGTGCATTTGTATCGCCCTCGAAAACCACCACGATCACCTCTTCCTGTCATCTGCATATCAACATTAAACAAAATAAATTTCAATGTTAGGTTAAAATAAAATAATGCATCACATCATATTACATAAAAAAAAGTTAAAAATATTCATTATAAGCACCTTAATAATCAATCACTATATTCATAATAATCAAAAGTGTTTTCCTCGTAATCAGATTCTTCAGTTTCATATGATGCTTCTTCATCTTCTTCTTCAGCATACCCTTCAACTTCATCATCGTGATCAACATTAACACCATTTGTAATGTTATCAATTTCCTCACCTATGCTGTTGAAATCCCTTAATGTAACATCAACCTCATCCAAATCAGATACTTCATTAAGGTGAGAACCAATATCATCTTGGTATGGAGCATTTAGTGATTGAATCGTTTGTCTTGCCTTAGTTTTAATCACCACAAACCAATCTTTTCTATTTGGAGTAGGGTTGGAGTAGGGTGTAAAATATACTTGCTCAGCTTGTTGAGCAAATATAAATGTATCTTTACCCGTGTATCTCCTATTTGATTTTACTTCAACAACTCCATATTTGGAGCAAGTCCTTGTGCCCATGGACGAAGGATCAAACCATTTACAGTTGAAGAGTGTTAACCTTTTGATTTGTTCTCCGGGATACTCTATCTCAATCATTTCTTGAATAATTCCATGATATATCGTTTCTTCTCCAATAAGAGCAACTCCTGAATTATTTGTTTTCCTATTTTGCGCCCAAGTGGATATGTGAAAACAATAACCATTGACAAAATATATAGGAAAACTTTGCACCCGATGTATTGGACCCCACGCCAAATTATACAAAAATTGATCTTCAACACCATTGTCAGGGTCATGTGCCTAATGAAATACATCATAAAGACGTACTAGATCACAAATAGTAATAAGTGAATAAGTAGTTACATATATATAATATTTGTATAAGTAAAAAAAACTTACATATCTCCTGAACCAATCTACAAAGTGCAATTCTATTTGTCTATTAACTTCAACACTGCTAAGATTTGGGTGATGTGCATGCAAAGATTCCACATATATGCTGAAATAGTTAAGATATGTGTCAAATATAAATAATTCTAAAGGTTCAAATGTGAGAGTAATTCTAAATTTAAAATGTAACTTACTTATAAAATGGCTCAACTTCTGGACAATTTAAGAGAACGTACAAAGAAATTACTGCAATTTCCTCATCATTTAGATAACGACTCTTAGATGCACCCTCATGTCGGCCAGGATGATTGAAAATAGAAATCGGTGGATTCTCAAATGACACTCCACCATCATCATTTCGAGGAACTCTTCTATTTCTTGTTTGGACATGAGACTCAAAATAATGCGAACAAAATGTAGAAGTCTCCTCAAGCATGTAAGCCTCACAAATGGAACCTTCCACACGAGCTTTATTCTTAACTTTCTTCTTAAGACCGTGTAAAAATCTAAGAAAATAATGATATTGAGCATGTATATTGATATTTAAGTGAACATTGATATAGAAATAACTCTAATGTAAAAATAATACCTCTCAAATGGATACATCCATCGAAATTGTACAGGGCCACCAACTTTAGCTTCATAAACTAAGTGTACGGGTAAATGTTCCATTACGTCGAAAAAGGCTGGAGGGAAGATCTTCTCTAACTTACATAAGATGATTGGAATATTCTTGTCCATTGCTTCAAGTCTATGTGTTTCTAAAACAGGACAACATAAATCTTGAAAAAAATAGCTCAACCCTGTTAAAGATTCCCAAATTGGAGTTGGCAAACAACTGAATGCAATTGAGATCAATCTTTCCATAAAAACATGACAATCGTGGGATTTCATATGTTGTAATGTACAAGATCTGAAATCAACATTTCTTGATAAGTTAGATGCATATCCATCTGGAAGCTTTAGGCCCTGTACCCACTCACATATTCCCCTCTTTTGATGGATATTCAAAGTGTATTGTGCTTTTGGTTTCACTCTTTTTCCACAACCACTTTCTTCTAACTCCAGAGTCGGGCGATTACAATACAAAGGGAGATCCATCCTTGCCTTGATGTTATCCTTCGTCTTACCTTTAACATCCATAACTGTGTTGAACACATTTTGAAAAATATTACTTTCAGTGTGCATGACGTCTATGTTGTGTGGATTCAATAAATCACACCAATATGGTAAGTCCCAAAAGATGCTACGTTTAGTCCAATGATGATTATCTCCATAGCCAAGTATTCTATGACTACCACCTGAATCAGTGATTTTTGGAAGTTCACTTATCTTCGCAAATAGCTCAACTCCTGAATACCGTCTTGGAGGCATACTCATTTCTACTTTGTCTTTTAAGAAGTTCTTCTTATTCTTGCAAAATGGATGGCTCCTTGCTAGAAATTGTCTGTGACAGTCAAAGTAACACATCTTCCTCCCATTTTTCAAATAAAATGCTTTAGAACCTTCCATACAAATAGGACAACCCAATCTACCCGCCGTCGACCAACCAGACAACATTCCATATGCAGGAAAGTCATTGATAGTCCAACATAATGCAGCTTTCAAACAAAAGTTTTGCTTTCTTGAAATATCATACGTCAAAACCCCTTCATCCCACAATCTTTTTAAATCATCAATCAAAGGCTGCAGATATACATCAATTTTACTTTTGGGATTACTAGGACCAGGGATAATTATTGTCAAAAACATATATTCCCTTTTCATACACATACCAGGAGGAAGATTATATGGGGTTAAGATCACAGGCCAATAAGAATATACATTGGAGTTCATGTTGAATGGGCTAAACGCATCTGAACACAATCCCAATCTTATATTTCTTGGTTCTGACGCAAATAATGGGTGCTTCTGGTTGAAGTGCTTCCACGCTTCTCCATCGGATGGGTGTGACAACTTTCCAACCTCGCGATGACTATCATGATGCCATGTCATATGTTTAGCTATTGCATTAGAGGCATACAATCTTTGTAGTCGAGGGATTATCGACAAGTACCACATCTACTTCTTTGGGATTTCCTTCTTTCGATTCTTTGTTGACGCATTTTCCTTAAAACGAGTCTCTCCACAAAATTTACAACGTGTCTCACCTATATCATCTTTAAAATACAACATACAACCATGTGGACAACAATCAATCTTCTTGTACCCACATCCAAGTTGGGTTACCAATTTTTTTATCTGATAAAAGTTCTCAAGCATTCTATTACCAACTGGCAATACCTCTCTTATCAATGTAATGATTTCATCAATGCACGCATCTTGAATGTGGTAATCAAACTTTATACTTAAAAGTCTGACTGCAATTGATAACACCGAATGTTCTTCACAACCATCCCATAATGGAGATTGTGCAGCACATAATAAGTTGTAGAAATGTGGATAGCTGGGATTAGGTTCTTCTGGATGAGGATCATTATAGAAACTATGTCCCTCGGCATCGATAATCATTCTCTCATATGGATCCAAATCATCAGCATCAAAATGGCTATCAAATGTAGATGGTGGCGTTTCTCCATGATTATGCCAATGGTAGTAGTGTGGTTGAAAACCTTTGTTATATAAGTGTTGTCTTACCAAATCTGGTTCATAAAACCTCAAACACTTACATTTTGAGCATGGACATCTAAATTTTCCTTCTTGTTTAAACACATCAAGTTCACTTGCTTTACTTATAAATTCCTCCACCCCCAATATGAAGTCACGTAATAATCTATTTTGTTGTGGATCTTTTCTAATATACATCCAACGACGATGTTCTGGTATTTCCATTATTATTATCCTATTGGAGCCCTAAAAGACAAAAACAAAAAAGGGAAGTGGAGTTCTAAGCAAAAATCACATCAAAGATTAAAAATAACATCAAAAATAACACAATGTTTGATGTCAATAATCAATTTGATCTTAAACTATTGAAGAATAATGTTTACCTTTTATGAAATCATATATAAATCATTCACCTTTTTATAAACATTTCATACATCCTGTATAAAACAATACTCATTGTTTATTATGTATTATTTTCAACATCATTGCTCACGAGATTTCTCATTGCAAAATTATACAATATTTCAAGTTTCTAATTTTATTGGATCAGTGTGTATGATGGTGTATAGATTCAGGACAAATTCCTGCTACTATTATATCCTTAAACTATATATTAAAATTTTATAGTAGCAGAGGGTTAGTCCCTTCCCCTTCAATAGAATTTACTTTATAACAATCTGATAGATGATTCACAAATAAAAATCAATGAGGTAACATCTTTAGAAAGAAACAAAAGAATTGAAATTGTTTGAAGGGAAAAAGTAAATCGAAAATTAAAATGACTCAAAATAAAAGATGATATATGATTAATCTAAGTAAAAGAAATGAGTTCCAATTCAGAAACAAAACAAAAGTTTTGGGAAGTGGACTAAAATAATAAATAATTTTGATTGCCGTTTTGAGAAAGATGTATGATTGATTGACTGCAATGGCAGATCATCAAGCTAAAAACTTCTGTATATTCCCAGTAAACAAGGTAGTACTCAAAGGACAAGATGAGAAAACAGAGCTTATACATCAGAAAATAAGCCATCAGATGATAATTCACTATTATCAGTGGCCAGTTTATGATGATAGAAACTAGAAAGGATTGGTTCGTGCTTGAGAGATAATATATGCGGGCGATTTCAACTATCAGGCAGCAATATGACCAAATAGGCTCTTGCGTATCTGCATTCAAATACAATTTATGGATTTAACTTAATCTGAAGATTGTATGAACCATACAACTCAGCGGAAATAAGAAGGGATTATAGTTTTCAGACTCTTATTGTATGCTCGAAATATTCAAACAAACAATGAGTTATGAATAGAAAAATGAAAGAGAAAAACTAAACCGGCCACTTGAAAGAATCAATAATGTCCATTAAATAATCAAGCATGTTTTGAAACTCTTATCAAACAAGACAAGGAAATATAATTAAGAATCAAATCCCTATGAGTTGATATACTAAAATCCATATATATGTTTCAATTTTTTCAATTATATATATGAATAACAAGCTGAATATAAACAAATAAAAACATTTAACCAAAATTTTCCCACCTCTTAGTTAAGTTGTTCCATCCCTCAATCTTTGGTCTTTGGCATTTGCTGTTCAATGAACCTGCAGCATTAATTGCAAACCAGTGTTATTAAGATTCCAAACCAAGTACTAAATCAGAACTAGTTAAGAAAAAAGAAGTGTATAATTAAAAGAAAATAAGGCCTTGAAATATGAATGAGGAAACCCCATTTAATTTGTAGGATGGAGATAAATGAGAAGTTAGTTGTGTAGAGGAGAATTATCACACATCAGATCTGTTCTTTAGAGATAAGTGACGTCACTTGCATTGCTTTTCACTGCCCTGCTCTACCTGCAATCTTTCAATAATAATAATATACCAAATGCAAGATTCTAAAATGGAAAAATGTCCCAAATTGCTTTACTGTATTTTGAATCTTATGCAATTGATTTCATACAACTAAAACTAAATTTAACAAAATCTTTTATACAAACCGACCAAACAGGAAGGGAGCAGGAACAAGTTCTTGGCAGTACAAGATGAATAATTATTCTTTAAATAAACCAGATATTGGAAGTCTTTCATAACATAAACTCACTGTTTTAACTTCAAACAAACAGAAGCACACAATCAAAGAGCAGGAGCACATGTAATTTCTTATTCCCTCACATTTTTCATTCTGTAACCAGCATCTATCGTAGAGCATGTAGAAATAACACTGGAGAAGGCATTGTATACGGCACTCCTAAAGCAATCATGCAATGATTCGATAATGCAAAATATGAAAATAACCAAGACAACACAAACTACACTTTTGCTTACTAGACCCAGTAGACAGTAACACAAACTACATTTTATGCTTCGAGCCTTCAGCTGCATCTATCATCTTAGTTAAAATACTTAACTACTAATTCTATTTCCTAGTTTCAGCAGAATAATTCATAAATTCCTTAAAATCAAAGTTTCAGATGTTAAACAACTAAGGACTGAAAAAAGAAAGTTTACTAATGGAGTTACATTCTGTAAGCCCATTATAAGCATGTGGAGATGAGTCAGGTGTACCACAGGCAGACAAATTTTCCCTATTTTCATCAACAATTTTCCCTATTTTTTACATATAATTATTCCTGTCACCATTTTTTTGTAAATATATATACCAAATCAAATTATATTTTATGTATAATATGACGCTACAAAATAATTCTTTTTTAGCTCACCTGCTAATATATTCATATACAATATATGTATCATTAAACAGTACATCAAAGAGCATAATGATCCATCAAATTCATATATCAACAATCATAAACAACAATTAATCATCACTGTGACTTAAATTTCAGTAGACATAAAACTTCCCCTTTTCTCGAAATCAATTCATGCTATATCCATCAAAGCACATATAAATCACAGAATAAGCAGAAACTACGGTAGTAGTGAAGGTAGGTATTTCAGAGATAAACCAAAAAATTTAGCCAGACAACTAATTTGCAGTTAGGCTCTTTAAGATTTAGGCTCTGTATCCCACATCAAACAATGCAGACAGAGAGAGAGGAGAATGGGAGATTGCAGAAGAGTTGGCGTAGCAGTGGACTTCTGACCTTGCAGCAAAAAGGCTCTTCAATGGGCTGTTGATAACGTTTGCCGGAGCGGCGATCACCTAATTCTGGTCTATGTGCGGCACGGGGGCAATTATGAGGATGGCGAGATCCAGCTTTGGGAAGCTATCGGTTCTCGAGATTTGCAGGAGATACTCAACAACTAAGGACCTTCCATGTGAAAGAGAGTTAGAGAGAGAAGTTTTCCTTGATGTGGGATGTGAATTAATGAAAGAGTAGAGAAAAATAAAATTAATAGAAAGAGAGGGAAAAACCCTAGTCATTAATGAAGTTGGGGAAAAGCCATTCCAACAGTATCTTACCGTTGGAATATCCGTTGGAATAAAAATAAATTAATTTATATTTATTTGAATTTTTTTCATTAATATTTCCAATGGTATTATGTCGTTGGAAATATTCGTAGGAAAATTTCCAACGGTACAACGTTATTGGAATATCCATTGGAAATAATAATTCCAACGACTTTTCCAACGGTACATTCCAACGGTATTTACTAGCTGTTGGATTTTTCGTTGGAAATTTCCAACAATTACAAACAGCGTTGGAAAATCCGTTGGAATTATAAAAATTCCAACGGTTTTTATGTGGCGTTGGAATTTTCCGTTGGAATTGTGCTGTTTTCTTGTAGTGTTACAACATAAGCTTCACATATATTTTAGATAATAAGCTTCAAATATATTTTATATAATAAGTTATCTTATAATTTATGTATAGAAGTAGAGATGAAATAAAAGATTACATTTCATTGAATTATTATTATTATTATTATTATTATTATTATTATTATTATAGCTATTTATTGAGTTTAAATCTTTAATGCATTATTAGTTTTATATAAGATAATAATAATAATAAAACTATCTTTTTTTGAAAAATATTATTATTATCATTGTTAAACATGTTTGAATAATAATTAATACATGTATAGATAATAATTAATATATCTATATTTGCACCTATTTATTAATAATTCTTAAACTATTAATAATTATATTTTATCAATGATAAATAATAAATCAGGAATAATGTACTGCTAGTTACTTAATGTAAAAAACCAAAACTCAGAACTCTATGCAATTTTATTTCACTACAGAGCATTGAGAATGGTACAGAAAACCCATAATATACATTAAAAACTTAACCTTTCTATCAATGTGTAAAAAAAAAAAATATACAATTTTAGAATGTCGATAAAGATTTGAGAATGGTAGAAGAAACCGATCACGTGAAAACCCCATATTGACGTTGGTTTCATTCCATTTGAAGATCAACTTGCAGATTTACTCACAATTTCCCAGTCCAGCTTAAAGGAGGAGTGTTATGGTGGTATAAGTTAGACGAGCTTAGTTGGCTATCTAGTCAGCATTGTTGGTTTGTTTAACATTTGTTATCCTAGTCAGCAACTCAGCTCCATGTAGTTAGCATCCACCTTATATATATGGTAATCTCCGTCATTGTTTAATGCAATTTAGATTTTACTCTCATACTCTATTCAATACTAACTAATCTTATTACATAATTTCATCATCTAAATATATAGTAAGTGTGAATCAGGGTCTGACTTAGAAAATCATGAGGATTGGGGAACCAGAATTGGTTAGCCAGGAACCGGTCTGGAAAGGCTCGAACCGGAAGCAACTGTCTCAGACCAGTAGTTAGTGAAATTAGGTTAAATCTGTTAGGGTTTTTTGAACTGTATTCGATTTTTTGTTTTGTAATGTTGTGCATTTCTAGAAGTTGTTATGTGAAATTGGTTGGGAGCTTTGGCTATAAATATCAGGGCGCTCATTCAGTTGTGATATAGAGTAACAATTCATCAAGAATCAAGAGTTCCCAAATTTGCTAGGATGAGTGAAATTAGGGTTCTTCGAATTAGAGTTCAATTCGTGTAATTTTTTGTTGTTTTGGTGTTCAATAATACTCAGCTTTGTTTTCCTGTGGACGTAGATCAATTTGATTGATCGAACCACGTAATCCTGTGTTCTCTTCTTCTTCAATTTCAATTTCCAGAAAAGCGTTGTGTATTACTGTAAAAGCGTGGTAGTTCACTGTAAAAGTGCTGTCGTTTCTATCAAATTTTCAAACTCATCAAGATCAATTCTAGCATTGCTAAATTGTGTTCTTGGGAAAGAATATTAACAGTAAGAATGTCGATTGCTGGTTTATTAACTCTATTGATTTCTTCGCTTACTCAAGTCCTTGGTGGTATCAAAGTCAATATTACGATTTTGGAAAGCGCAGTTGCGAGAGGAGCAGATTTTATTATTTCTTATAATAATTACCAAATAGAATTAACAATTTAAAATTGATAAATCCATATGAACCTATATATTTTGCTAAAGTTTGCTTGGATGGGAGTGCACCTGCTTACTTATATCTGGAGGGATTTGGAAATGGAGTCCGTAATTGGATTGTTTATATGGAGGTAATATAACTGATCTGTGTAACATGAGAAAATGTTTTATTTAGACCTTAATTTATTTTTCTTTATTTCTTTTATTTATTAATGTAAGTGTGTTTCGTATTTGTGGGTTATAGGGTGGTGGATGGTGTAGTTCAAAAGATGGATGTCTCGACAGATCAAAAACAAAATACGGGAGTAGTCACTTGATGGAAAATCAGACCTACTTTGGAGGGTCTCTTGACACAGAGTGCCAATTCAATCCAGGTAAATATATATAATTCACATAAAATCAATTAATTTCAAGTTGTAATAGTACATGTAGATAATGAAATATAGTTTTTGTTTCTTATTAATTAATTTCAGACTTTTGCGACTGGCATAAAGTATATATTCATTACTGTGATGGCTCATCATTTATGTCGGATATCGAAAAAATTGATCCTGTAAGTACTAACTTAATGTATGTTGTTATATGTGTATCTGTGTATATATATATTAGTGCAATCATAACTAAATTTATTAACTTTATTTACAACATATAAAGTTGTGTTATTCAGCTGTATTAAGGTATATGATATCTTTATTGTTGTTGGTTCAGGAAACCAACCTTAGTTTTCGGGGTGCGAGGATTTTTGATGTTATGATGGAGGAAATGCTGGCTAAAGGAATGGGAAACGCGGAGAATGTATGATTAATGTTTTTATATTTTTATTACAATAAATCATTAACAAACTGCACTTGGTGTGTGGTGCACACAAACACTACTCCTGATCTTGATGATATTAATATTGTTCATAGGCGATACTGACGGGTACCTCAGCAGGTGGATTAGCTACCATCTTGCATTGTGATATATTCCAAGCACTTTTACCTAATACCTGCAGAGTAAAATGTGTTTCTGATTCTGGTTTTTTCATTCATGGGTAAGAGTCAATCATTCAAAACAATTGTAAGCAAATAAATTGAATATATATTATTTATAAATTAATAAAATATCATTCATTTTCCATGTTTTACTAGCAGAAAGGATCATCCTGGATTCAAGATTAGCGAGAATCGTTTTGCTGGTGTAGTTGAAACCCATGTATTCTTCTCTTACTCCATATTTTTCTTAACACATGATCCATTCAAACTGGGAATTAAGGTCTCAAATTAAATTCAAGTACGATTATTCGAATATACAATTCATATATAAGTCCTCGATCTCACTATGCTTAAACTTTAGGAGTTCTTAGAAATTAACTTAACATGCTGCATGTATACGTTTCGGAGTTCTTATTGTAACATTTTTTGTTTATATTTGGCATGTAGGAATTAGCTAATTCATTGCCTACATCATGTACGTCAACAAGGAATCCAGATTTGGTAAGAAAGAATATAAGAAAATTAATCTCCTTTTTTTTTTTTTTTTCTTTTGTCCTAAAGTAACATCATATCAAAACTCTAACAATATTATGTATAATCATAATCATTTTTCAGTGTCTTTTCCCTGAGTATTTGGTAGATGACATTCAGACGCCACTTTTTATATTAGAATCAGCTTTTGATATGTATCAGGTGACGTCCATTTTCCATTACATATTACAATATTCAAATAGAACTAGCTAGAATAAAAAAGGAAACAAACTTCATTAATTTTTGTAAAACTTCAAGTATATATTAGTTTTTATGTTGAATCCATACATTTACATTTTTGCTTATCAATTAATTTATCTCAGATTACAAGCAACTTGATACCTGATGTTGGTGGTTTGAGTGAATGGCAAAATTGCATTGCATCTAACTTTACATTCTGCAATGCCACTATTGATGGATCAACTTGGAAATGCCTCTGATATACAATGCAGAGCCTGCAGGTCTTGGAACCGGGAGTGGATGGCGAAGAACCGTTCTGGAAGAAGGTAAACCGGCCGGTGTTAAGTTTCTGCAAATCCGGCTCAAGTTGGTTTGGCAGTTAAAACTGCAAACTGGGGATTTAGGGCTAGCGCGCAGGAATGATTCTTCAGAGACAAAATTCGTTGTAATCAGCAACCGTTTCTTGAAATTACTTGAGGGCTATTGCTATATATATTGTAAAGAGTGTTTAGTTGCATTCAATTCATTCAATTAGTCGAGAGATCAAAAGAGTCGTGAGGATTAGTGAGCTAAGTCATTAGTGGAACCCTAATCTGCGCTGTTGATTTTGTAGATCGATTTCTCATTCGTTTCTCAATGAAATCGTTTGATTCCTTTTCCCAGTGGATGTAGGCTTCCATCTGAAGCCGAACCACTTAATTCTCTGTGTTAATTGTTTCATTTCGCATCTCAATTTTTCGATTCTTGTCAGCATAAAATCATAGCATTCTTGAAGTGTTCTTGGAGGTTTTTTGGATTGTGTTTCTTGAGCTAAAACACTACAGCCACTCAATTACAAATCTTGAAATGTACATCAATATTTTCTTTATATATATATAGAACACAAATGGGTAAACTAGAGCTGTAAGAAACTGATGATTTGGCCTGGTTATAAGACCTAATGACCAAATTAACTATAATTACAAGAACTTTAAACACAATCAACACAAGATCAAAGAAAAGAAAAAAGAAAAACAAAAAATTCACATCATTAATGTTTATGGTTTCAGATTTTCGAAGTACTTTCTTAGGAACTTTGATGAATCTCAATAATTATTGGAGTAGAGGAATGTTCGTTCATTCTTGCTATCGCCATGGCCACATATTTCAAAACGATGGGTGGGCGTGCTCATCTGTTCTTGGAATTACACTCGCAAATAAAGTAAGAATATATACCGCTAATTCTTTTATTATTTTATTTTAAAATATTTTGTGTATTCACATTTTATCTTAAATGTGAATAAGGACAGAAAGGAACCTAAAATTTAGGTGTGGTCTAATGATAAGTTCGCATGTGCTCTGTTTTCGGATATTAGACATATGATTTCATTTTAAATAGTTTATACTTAAATTAACATATTGGTGTAATGCCAAATTAGTTACACCCTTTTTGGAACTTTTAAATATTTATGATCATCTTGACAACCCTCCATTAGTCATTTTTTAAAATATGATGCAATATGAATTTTGCAGACAATTGGGCAAGCTATAGGCGACTGGTATTTTGATCGAAGTCCTTTTCATGAGATAGATACACATAACGACTCTCCACGAGATTGTTCTAATAACTCATGTGTGGGGGAGTGTTTTAGCCAAAAGTGTCTTGCTAATCTACATCATTTATGAGAAATAATTTGTAATTCTTGATCTTATAAAAGTATTTACATATTTCGAAGACCCTATTACATGAGTTTTTCCATTTTATTGTGGTTATACATTCTGTTACGGATATAGATCAAGCAGCGTTGAAAAAATTAATATTTTTGTACCATTGTTATAAGTTTGTAAGTTTCTTATTGACAACATTATCATCACTGACTTATCTAGGATTTAAATTTGGGGTACGATAAATAATTATAAATATATATAAATGGAATATTATTTAATATTAAAATCTTTACAACGCAAAGCTTACAAATAAAAAAGTAGAAATGATTTTTTTTTAGTTTTGTTTGCTTCTTTTTGAAGATTTTATTTTATAAGAAATATTATTTAATCAATTGAAAACATTTTTTCTAAATGAGTTAATAGCATTTTAAAGATATAGGGAAAAATAATTCATCATAATAAATTATAAGACTAATTAACCAACTAGATAAAGAATAATGATTTGGAACTCATGATATGGGCAAAAATAATAAATAATTAGCTATTAAAATTTTATAAAGGCAACAAAAAAAGAATTATTACAAAAACGAATTAAATATCGGGCTACTAAAATTTTATCAAAAGACAATTAATAAGAATTAAATTTTACAAAATCAATTAAATGCAACCATAGAGATTCAACCCTGAGTTGGCTAGCCAAGCTAGCAAGCTGATCATCAAACCAATTGGACAACACTTAAATAATGTTATATATCTGCATGTTTGATCAAATATAAGATTTGCAAAGATATTTGGGGTACATTTTACCCTTCTCCCTACATGGCTTCGCCGCTGATTATAACCGAAATAATTGGTTTAATTCAAATCGGAATTTCACACAACACAATGGATATAATAATTAATAACCTTACGTAACACCCCTTTCTAGCTAGTAGGATTATTACTTCAATTAAATTGTGCTTAACATTAATTCTTGCAAAAGAAAATTTGCGACAATTCATACGGATTTTTTTTTTTTTTTTTTTGGGAATAAAAAAGCAACGAAAACGAAGTATTCTTAAAACCATGCTAAATATTTTAAATTAGTACCACCAAAAAACAATAAAACATTGGGTAGAATTTTACATCAAAAGAAATAAAAAATATAAAGTTAACTCGCATCTAATTATAACTTCGAAATAAACTACTCCCTCCGTCCCGGCTAACTTTGCACACTTTCCTTTTCGAGATGTCTCGGGTAAATTTGCACACCCCCAAAAATGGTAAATTTGCACACACTTTTCTTTCATATTATGGTTGACTTTTCAAATCAAAAAGCAAAAAACAACATTTTCTTATTCCACGTGCCGGGAAGGGTGTGCAAAGTTAGCCGGGACGGAGGTAGTACTTCGTATGAAAATTTAGAAAATTAATTTAAAACTAGTTCCGAGGTTCCGGTGTCACCATCAATCACACTTTTAGCGCTGCTTCCCCTAACATCACACTCTATCATTGCTCTTATTTGTAGTATGAAGGTAAATATAAACTATTAGCAAATGCTTAGTAAATATATCATATAATCTCACAAAACACTATTATTTGCAACTTTTGAAAACTACTGGTAAGATCAACTAATAAACCAAAACTATTCTTATACTGGAAAATATTATCCCATTGTATCAATACGCGCAACTTTGATGAACTTGGTAGTTAGCCACCAATTCTAAATGAAGCAACTAATCACAAATAGATCGGTCTAAGAACCCTTAACTTCATTTAGTGGGCGGTCTAAGAGTCCGATATTAATTTCTTTATATATATATATATGTGTAAATAAAATCATAGCAAAATATTTTCCGCAGTTTACATGAAACAAAATTAACAAATATCTTGTACTTGGTCAAAAATAAGGAAGCACATAACTCAGTGTGTCATGGTTCGCATTACGAAAATTAAACCACGTAAAATTAGCATCAACAATATATTAATTAAAAAAAACTACTGATACTACATTGAGATATATACTTAATGAAGTATTGAAATTAAAACTACATTACCTCAGTATTGAGATATAATGTAAACTATTGACAAAAAGAATTTCAGAAACTATCTATTTATACTAAACTAGCTTCATAACAACTTATTGTAGCTCAAATTACAAAACTAGTAGGGTGAGTGGAGTAATTAATAAAATTGTTACGACTCATCTGATTAATTTGAGAATCAAAAATGACATAATATGATGACATTGTGACATTTAACTTTGTGATTCATACAAAGGTTGTTCTCTACAACTATTTTTGTTGTTTGTATATCCTTTAAAGTCTCTATGTTATTTCATTTTATCTAATTCATTAATTAATGAGAATGAACATCTTTCGTAAAATCATCAAAAACTTTAATCAAATTCAAGTTGACTCTATTTTAGTTCTTCATTCTATAGAGTTGAATATAATTAGAATTTATATATTTTGGTGAGGTAATGGAACTCAATATCAATATAAAACAATCTTTGTAGAATTATAAAACAATGTATGTCTAACAAATTTTATACGCATTGCTAAATTCATCTTTGTTGTTTTCTTAACAAAAACCATATGTAGGGCCAAAACACATTTGAGTACTACATACGGTTAATCTTACATGAAGCAAGTGGTGAAGTCAATTTTCTAATTGCCCTAAACTACTATAATACAAAAGTTGAAGGTGTAAGATTGAGCGCAATAGCCATAGAAAAGCTGGAACCCGTGGAGATAATAGACGATAAATGAAACAATACAATCACGGCATCGGTAGTAATAGTGTCCAGCACAATAGATGATGAACAAAAGAAAAAAAGAAGAATTAAGAAGATAAAAAATAAAGAATGCATCCACGTATCTAGCGATAAAGAGGATAATAAAATCAAAGATCTATTAACCAAATCACTAGGAAAAAAGACTAAGATAGCAAAGATGATCAAATAAGAAAATATATAGTTAGTGGCCAAATTAGAATTATGATCTTTCGTTCAAAACTTCGATACTTGTTATTTTATTTTTTTAATATTTAAATTTTTAGGAATAGAGAAGCTAAAAAATTTTAATTGAATACAATAATATTTTTTTACATTTTTTTGACGTCTCCCCAAAAAATATTTTCGTTATATTTGGATTTCATATTAAATTATACTCATACTTAACTACATATAATTTCCATGTCGTATGATATTTTTCTTAATAAATTATTATTTTTATGTTATTTATATTAAATAAAAAAAAGTTAATTTATAATAATCAAATGTTAAGTAATTTAAATACACTTCAAAAAAATAATAAAAAACAGCAAGTGAAGGAAAAAATACCATGAAATCAACCAAAACATAGATCTCAAAAGTTTGTCTCTCCACGTGCAATACACCTGTTGTCAACCAGTGTGTATATGTACATATATATATATATATATGTCAAAATGATAAAGAACCCACCGTTAGGTTTCTTATAAAGCAAATCTCGCTTATGTGGATCTTAAATTCTAATTCAACTACAGGCACTAACACGATATCAATATAATGAATGGTGTAACTGACGCATAATTTCTTTGTTTGTGTGGCTTACTTATTCAATAATATATTAATGACAACCTTTAATTTATATATTTATATGTTTCAATAGAGATTAATTAATTGAGTTGTAACTGATAGAATCCAACTTAATTCATGGAATTATTATAAGAATTGATCACAAGCACTAAAAAAATTGTTCAAAACAGAAGAATTCAAAATTTTCAACATGATTTCCAAATCCAAGACCGTAATTGAGATCCTTATTGTTGATCTAATCAGTGCAATCTTTTTTAAATCTCAAGCTATGAAGGAATTCAGTTTGGGAGGCCCATTGGCCTCAACAAGTATCTGCTCCAAGATTAATATAACAACAGAATGTAAGGCAGAATGTTTTAATGTCTTATGCCAAGATCCGGATCTGTCAAGAAGCACTGAAGTGTCCTATGATTGTTGTTATGCGATTGCGCATTATATTAGTGGTGTGTACTTCAACGAAGTTATTGACGAAGCTAATACTCGTTGCGAATTACAGCCAAATCCTGTTTATCCGAGATCCGATCAACTTTTATCGTATTGCTTTGATCTTACAACATAATAGTTATATATTTTTCTCACTAAATAAATAATGTAATAGAAGAGCTTACGTATCATCTTGTATTATGCATAGCTCGATGTATCATCATGTCTCTCCTTTTCACTATTACTCCATCGGTGGTGCATATGCAAATAATTTACCAATTTCGAAGTTTAATAAAAAAGTATCCTTCAATAGTGGGTAGTGTTCACTAAATTCTTTAGCTACTCACGCAAGTGTACGGTGTAGATTATAGAAGTGGTGATAAAGGTTGATCCCACGAAAAGTTTGCAATTCGTCTCACTTCTCCACCACTTATATACATGTGAATTCAAGGATTAAAAAAAACTTTAGTTTGGACACAATGAAACTCTTTTGGACATGGTAGGAAAATATTTGAGATATAAGTGTATAAAAAAACAGAAATTTGAAGATCACTTCTCTATTTAGATCTTTGAAAACAACATCTTCAAGAAACATGAGTTACAAAATATGATATACACACAACTCAAATAAGTTCCAGAGATATTGGCACAACTCATGAAATTCTGTTTCCCACAATCTCAAATTCAACCTAAATTAAATATTTTTTTTTTCTTTTTACTCTTTCTCTCTTCTTTTTTTCATTTTTTTTTCATCCTTTTTTTTTTCAGTCATTAGTTTTTCAACTCTCACAATGCTCCAAACCATCTTTCTTCAATCATATCTCATACCAAGGACCTCTACGACTTCATATATACCTTCTTTCATAATTGCATTATATTAACCCAACAATTCATCATTCCAGCTTCAAATCCATCAAATGGGTAAAGGTAAGGTTAAAATCATACAATTATTTAGCTAATGAAAGAATAATGCTTATGGGCTCAAAAATCTAACTAGGGAAAGCATATCGAATTTGGTAAAGGAAATTTTGGCAAAGTGACTTATTCAAACAAAGATGTCCTTAGATCACTTTCAAAAGTTCACACGTACTTGTAGCCTCAAAGAAGATACCAAAACAAGTTCTAGAGATATATACAAGATAATTGACTGCACACTTAAACAAGAAAACAAGACTTATTAATTTAAATAACCAAGTGAAGGCTCAAATCTCACTAGCTTTTTTTCATACTACTCAAAGTACACAATTATTTCATGCTTAAATATATTCACAAAAAATTAAAAAAATCTCAACTCAAACAAGCAACATATCTTGAATTTATTCAACTCAATTCATTCTTTCAAAAGATCAAGAAACAATCATTTCTCATCCTAAAGAAACTAACGTATAAAATAAAAAATCTACCTAGAAGGCAGTAAACATGCTAAACCTATAAAAATCCTAAATGTAACTAAAATATAATGCAAAAGTCATTAGTATTTTCCTTTGATCTTTGTAGCACCCCGAGCCCACTATTTTAGATCGAGTACACTACTTCATGCTACTTTTATAAAATGTACTTAATTTTTTTTAAGATATAAATAAATAAATAGGTAATTATTAAAAGTGGAAGAGAACTTAGTTAATTAAAAATAAAAGAGACCCACAAAAGAAACATTGAATTACACAAAAGAGAGTCTCGAGCATATCTCATGATCTCAATTAACTTATACATATATCATAAGCAAAAATAGTTAACTTTAGGGTGAAACGATATGGGGAACCTTCGACTGCACCGTGATCCTAAGCTCCGCCTCCTTAATCTGAAAATATATTAAAGTAAGGCATGAGCATAAAACTCAATGGGAATATCTGCAGGAAGTTATACCAATTGATTTGTATATGCCACATACATTCCTGTATAATTTATTAACATTCCACCCTTGTGGTCTATTAGCCCTTGTGGCTAGGGCCTTGTGCCCTCATTATGGTCCTTGTGACCTGCTCCTTGTGGCCTTATTTATCATTGTGACCTTGCGGTCCATGTGCCCGAACGCAAACATATAAGTATTTTACACATCAACAATAGTATAACCTAACACTTACTTACAGCTCGTTGTTACCCACCTTAAAAGATTTTCTTTGATAAAGTTGTTGCAACTACGAATCCAACTGCTTCACACCTAGCACGTCACATTATAAATTACCCACCTTAAACTATTTTCTTTGATAAAGTTGTTGCAACTACGAATCCAACTGCTTCACACCTAGCACGTCACATTATAAATTTGTTTAATCATCGGGACTTCTCAAGTTTTAGGTTATCAATGTTTTTAGAATCTAAATTTGGTCTTTAAATATCTTAATTAACTCTTAATCATTAATCAAAAGCTACTAATAAACATCATTAAGCTAAATCTTTTATTCTAGAAGTAGTTAGTTAGTAATAAAGCTTAATTTTTTTTAAGTAAAACTTAATTTTTATAATTATAACTTAATTATTATTAGTTACTTAATCTATATTAATTAAGTTTCCAATCATTCTGTAACCCTTAGTTAATGATTAAATCATTAAGCTTAAATTATGATTAAATAATTATTGAATAAGAAGTTAACATTTTATCCTTAAATGATTAATAATTAAAGTTTATTCTTAATTAGACTTTAATTAATCATTGAGTGATTATTAATTATGGTTTAATAATTACTATTAGTACTTAATTAATTATTAATGACTATTAATACTCAAATATTTAAGATTAGGAAAATATCTCTTATCTTAGTACTTTAATTCATCTTAAATAATTCATAATTATTCATAATTATTCCTTAAATATTATGAATCATTGTTAAACATCATTATGTCATCAAAGATCATACATAAATATGATTAAGCAAGTGGGAGAAGACAATTACCAAAATTTAGGGAATGTTTAAGGACTTTCTCCATCATTAGCAAAAAAATAATGAAATTAGATAACATTTTATGGTGAGCTAAGCCATCCTATAATCACCCTATAGCCATCTAAGTGTTCTCTTAACGTCCTTAAGTAAAGATGAATTTGGATCAAAGCACAAAACACAAAAAGTCTTCCAAATCACAACAATTTTCGGCCACCCCTTCAACACAATTTTTTAAGATGCATAAAATATTATTTACTCATCATTTTAATACATTAAAACATGGTTCTTCATTATATAATCATATAAACATATTTTCATGCTCAAAATAATCATCTAACATCAGCATAAGCTTCTAAGACTCAAGTATGCAAAGAAATAAAGAGAACTTGTAAAACTCATAACTTTCTCTACACAACTCCAAAACATGATCTAAAACCATATTTACACTTCTCATACATGTATTTTAACATATAAAAATGTCATAAAAACAGCCCAAGAACACCTCCAAAAACAGCCCCAAAACAGCCCTTCAACCTCCCACACATTCATTCAACATAATATGATTTTTTTGAACATCTCTCAACAATAAACCATCATCTAAACCTAGATCATGTTATAGCATGATTATCTAACTTAAAACATGCATATTCCACATGATCAAAGCTTTGGAAATTAAGAAGGTAAGAAGACTACCTTGTAGCAAACTTGGAGAGCAAGTGTGTGTAAATAGTGTGTAGAGATTTAGTGTGTGTTGTGTGTAAAAAATGATCCTCAAATTAGGATCCATCATATTTATAGAATAAATTAGGGCAAAAGGGGCACATTGGTCATTCACTAAATAATAATGATATGTCCTCAATTTAAAGTTATCATTAATAAAAGATATTTGTTGATTTAATGTGCAATAATTTCATTTATGCCCAAGATAATTATTCTCATACACCTTAACATAATTAGAGATTTTTATAATATTTCATTATTATTAATCCTAATAAGACTCTATTATTAATGGATTTTTGGCAATTATTTAGCCGTTAAAATCTATTGTTATGTTACTCCAAGTTGTATTATTTTCTTTTAATTTCTTAAACTTTAAGCTCGATGCTGATTCTTATTCTTGTAACTTTATAATTCTCATATCACATTTCACTTAGTCTCGGTGCAAGCGGTATAATCGAATTCAAAATTGTTGATAATGCTAGATGAAAATAAACATGTGTATATCAAAATGATAATTTAAACTGAAAGATGATGTAGCAAGAAAATAAACATATTTCGGGGTGCTACAATCTAACAAATCAAAAATCATCCCTCTAAACTTATTCGTCATCAATTCCAAAGAGGACAATTCATGAAAATCAAAAGGAAAATGCAATGGAAAACTTATAGATATTTTTTTTTTCAGTTGGGTTGCATCCCAATTAGTACTAGTTTTAACATCTTCAGCCGGAAACTTTATATAATTCAACAATTGTTCCAACACACCTACAAAATGAATCTTAATGTAAATTTTCTCAAAAGTTTCCAGAAATTTAGCATACTGATAATCAAGTCTTTACTTTTGAAGTTTTTGAGGCAAGTGAATAGAAGTAATAGTAAAAAGAAGTATAGAGTTTGAAATAGATTTTGACTTCTCAGCCCCTTTTTGTTCATCTTTAGACACTTTTTTCTCCACCAAGACTTCCTCTTCCTCTTTTTCACTCTCCTTCTCATCCTAGACTAGCATGTTTGGCTCATCGTACTTGGTTCCACTCCTCAATGTGATGGTCTCGCATTTTTCCTTTGGATATAACTCGGTGGTACTTGGATATGACTCCTCTTGATGTTGATTTTCAAGTATCTAGACAATTTGTGTCATTTGAGTTTTGAAGGTCTTCAATCTTACACTCATGTTGACATTCATCTCATTCAATTGCATTTATATCCTTTCCAACCTCGCCTCACCTTTCGTGAATTTATTATTTGCTTTATTCATGAACGAAGCTAGAATATCCTCAAGAGTGGGATTCGTCCCATCATCTCCCACCCTATTTGTACGTAGCTGAAAATCTTGGAGGTGGTTAATAATGTTTCTCATACTAGCGTATGAGAAATTTCAATGTTTCCTCACATCAGGATTATAATGTGTAGGAACTCAATTACTTTGACATTTTGTACAATTCACATTATACGTACGATCCACCAGAGTTTGCAATTGGGCAACATCAAATAATACACCAGAATTGATCGCTTAGCTTAATTGATTTGTCAATGTAATGATTTAAAGTGATAAACCACTAATGGTGGCCATCTCTTCCAGCAATACGCATTAACAACCTAAAGGCACAACACAAACATAAAAAAAATTAAAAGTAACCAATTGTATGAAACTACTTATAACAAATAAAAATAAATAAAAAACCTATATTAAAATCAAGTGAATTATTAGAATATTAATAGTTCTAAAACATTAGTCCCCCACCATCGGCGCCAAAAACTAATTCACTAAATTCTTTTAGCTACTCCGCAAGTGTAAAAGTGTAGATTATAGAAGAGGTAGCGAGACCGATCAGACTATGGAATTAGAACCTGATTAATTACACAAATTCAACATCTATTTTTATCTAGACAATCGAATTAATTACACAAATTCAACATCTAAATAACTATATTAAAATAAAATAATGACTGAACACAATAAATCAATATAACGAAGACAAGTTCCAAGATAAACTTTCATCTAATTCTCATCAAAATATCACTTTGATCAACCTAAATTCATTAATTATTCCCCATATATGACCAATCACGAATTAATATCTATTGGTCCCAAGTGATATAAGGTTAAGATGGGGGGATGTGAATTAACCTTATCAAATTTTGCAAACTTTTCTCCGAAAGAATGTCAGTCCTTTGAATGGCAGGTAGCTTAGGTAGCTTACTGCGCTAATGAGGTTACTGCTTGAGCAGAAACCTAAGGACTTAGAAAGAGTTTTAATGCACAACGAAAATTATGTGTTTTTCGAAGAAAGCCTTAATGCAGGATGCTTGATAAACAAGATAGATAGATATATGAATAAAGCAATAAATACACAAGCAAACAAATATATAGAAGTTCGAGGGTGGAGTAATCCCTCTACGTCCTCTCTACTCCTTCTGAAGGAGGAACTTTGTTAAAGTAAGCTTGATTTACAAAGACTCAGCTAATACAAACTCTACTTCTAACAAAACTGTCAGCTCTATCCACATAGGTAGCTGCACAGTGACCAAACTCTTTGACCCACACAGGATCTCCACACAGGTTTCTTGCCCCACACAGGATCCCTTCTCCTTTTATAGAGAGTACAAATACTTAGCAGGAAAAACCTCTGCCTAAGCAACTCCTAAAACAATCTAATTAAGATAAAGGGTTTTTCAACGATAAAATGCAGTAGGCTCTTGAACTTCAAAGTATAGAAAGGTAGCTAGCTTGCTGCTTGGTAGATTGAGTGACTAAAACGTAATAGACTTGAAAGATTGAAAACTTGATAGTGAGCTCGTAAGATGATAGTTTCAGTAGTTGTTCTAGGTGCACTCAATCTTCTATTTATAGGCTTTAGTGAAAATCTACCCGTTGAAGAGGTAGTTTCTCCGTGATGAGGTGTCTTGAACTGATTGGTTCATATGTTATCTTCTGACACTTTTTCTGCAGCGCCCTTGTCCTGCTCTACGCCGGCCTTGTCCTTCTCTACGCCTGTCTTACCTTGCAGCGCATTATACTTTATCCTTGCTAGTTTCCAAATGGCATTCCCTGATTGGTTTGAACTTGAGTGTCTCTACCGGCTCTTCAGAATACACTAACTTTGATGTATCTGATAGTTGACTTGCTGTTTTGTCTTCTGATGAGACCAGCTTCCTCTGACTTGAGATGCTTCAAGTTAGCTTCCGGTATCCTTCCATACTTAGACAAATTATTTGCTTGAGAATGCAGTGACTTGACTTCATGCAAGTAGTAGTGGCTTGACTTCATGCAGGTTGCACTGAATTATCTTCATGTAGGTAGTAGTGACTTGGCGCAGGTTCCTTCCAATATCTTCTCCATCCTCTTTCAGTATCCTTACCTCAGCTAAACTTTTACAAGATAAAGCCTGAACAGATTGCTAAGACTTAGCTATTACATGTTTTGTAACATCCCGAAATAAAAATTCAACTATATAAAATATCACGGGGATTTTGTACAATTGAAATGAAATTTAAATAAAAAATAATAATTATTATTATACTAATAAAATATGAAAGAAAAATATAAATAAATTTATTTTTATATAAGTGTATATATATACACACATACATAGTGTATATATAAGTATAAACTATATATTAGATCTTATTAAATATATATACATATATGCATAATTTAAAAAGAAAATAAATCAAAGTGGGAAAAATTTGGGGATAAGAATTGGGAAAAAATATCTTCTCCCTCACAACTCTCTCTCTATCTCTCGGCTCTCTCTCTCTCTGCTACTCTATCTCTCTTCTCTCCCTCCCTCTCTGAAACTATGTTGTTGGGTATATGTTGGAGCCGGTGCGTGGTTCGCGCCAGCAATAATGGTTGATGGAAAAGCCAGCGTCGGAGTTGCGCTGGCGTGCTAGGCTGTGAGCTGCCGTGAGAAGTAGCGGCATCTCTGTAATTTTTCTGTGTAGGTATATATATATATTGCATGTGTGTATGTGTATTGGCATGTATGTGTGGTGGTGCCGAGCAGGGATGTGTATAGGGCTGGCGCGGGTGGCGCCGGCAGCTGGAGTTAGTCGCGCCGCCGTGAGGAGCAGTGGTGTTGCCGTTTCTGGATGCATGCGTGTGTTTGTGCTGCTGTAGGTGAGCGGCGCTGGGTGCGTGCTATGGTAGTCGGGAGTTTGCTGACGACATGGAGTCGCCGACAGCGATGGCGATGGGGCAGCAAGGGGTTGGGAAAAGTTTGGTTGAGGTAAGGGTTTTATTTGGTAAATTTGATAAAAGTTAGGGACTAAATTGAAAACCCTATAATTCTTGACAATTCAATTTTGATTCTAATGATTATGTATATTACATTTTTACACCCTTAAATTTATGAAACATGCTATAAGACCCATAATTTATGAATAATGACATTTAAAACCCCAATAGTTATAAATATTACATTTTATACCCTTGAGCTTATGAAAATAGGTTTTAAGCACTATAAATTATGAATAATGATATCGGACCCCTAAATTTTAATAAAATTACATTATGTAACCTACAACTTGATAATATTAGGTATTGCCTATTAGAATTGTTTTATATTGCTAAAACGATCCCTAAAATATTGCTGAAATTACAGTTTTACCCAAAAGTTTAATTGGATATTATGTTTTGATCTTCATTATTTAATAAACAAACCAAAGGCCTAATTATAAATATTAAACATTTAAATAAATCCCCCATATTGTTAAAAATGATCTAATGATCATAAATTAATTATGAACTTTACAATTTAAACCTCAAAGTTAAGAATCAATTAAATATCAAAGTAAATATCAAATTCAATCCTCTTAAATAAAAATTAATTAAACATGTTATGCAATTAAATATATATTTCCTAAATTAACCTATAATTTCAGTTAATTGAATTCATTTTTACACATTAAATTATATAGTTAATCTAAATACGTCATAATCATAAATATGTTCAAATTTCTTAATTTATGAATCTAAGTTAAACTGTAAATTATATAATTAGATTTTTAAGATTATTTTAAAGGTTTTCAAGAATTATTTTATGTAAAAACTTTATAATTTATTTATCTAAAATTATTTTCAAGTCTTTAAATCATAATTTTATAATTAATTTTCCTGAAACTAAGCTAAGTCTTTCAAGATCTAAATATTGTCTAATTAAGCTTTCTAATATTTTAATAAACACATTTTTATTAGAAATTCACCTAAACCTTCTATTTACCTTAAAATCATTTATTTTGTAACGTCCCGATTCTTTTCTAAAAACATAAACCTTAACCGAGACGTTACTCACTTATAAAAATTTGCTCTTTCAATAAAAAATAAAGATAAATAAAAATAAGAATAATTATAAAATATACATTTCTTAAATTCATGAAATTCATCGTTTTAAATAAAAAGCTTCAGTAACCTTTGATCATCGGCTACCAACATCCACCGCTCGCCTTCCACGCCATAAAAATCTTTAAACTGAAAACATTTTAGAAAGAGGGGTGAATGACAAAAGTACACTCAGTGGGGCGGGGAAACTCGGGATGACATAAATAATTTTAAAAGATTTTACACACACATGCCAAACCACCATTTGTCACATAAAAATAGATTTTCATAAAACGTTTGTCTTTTAAAATAAAAACAGCATAAATTAGATAGTTTCAAATACGTGTTTTAAATCATTTAAAACTGCAAGCCTTCATCTCTTTCACATGCAAACATATCATTTTTCACGCAATCATCCCAATCAATCATCATTCACATTCAAACATATCACATTCATTACGGTTTTTAGCCGCCATAGATATGGTTCTTAGCCGCCATAGATGCAGTTCTTAGCTGCCATAGATACGGTTCTTAGCCGCCATAGATACGGTTTTTAGCCGCCATAGATACGGTTCTTAGCCGTCTTGCATGCACATGCATACATATTTACTTCATACATACACATCTAAAACATACACATGGAAGCACATTAATTTAACATAATACTTAATTGCAGTTCTCAACTGTCCTGAAAACACATCTTATTTGCAGATATGCAAATATTAACTTCACATCATTCTTCACATTTGCATTCATAATAAAACATTCATAATCCATCACTTGCTTTAAATCATTCATCAATCACATTCTCATTTAATAATAATCTTAACTCATAACATTTTATTCACATAACATGTATATCAACCTCAGGTCATTCAAGTATAAGATTTTGTATTTTAAATACTTTGAAAGAATTATAAATACAGTAATAAGCATTTACCCCCCACCTCATAAGAAGAGCGTGTGTAACTATAAGCTGTCGAGCAAGCATAGAAAATACTTCATTCCTCTTTTCCTACATCGATCATTAAAAATTGTCTTAGTATATTATCTAACTATAAATTCTTTAGTTAAGGTCATTTGTAATAAAAATATGTCCTTTAAGGTTTTCTTTGATAAGATGGAACAGGTTTCTGACAATGTTGTGGTTTAAATAATAAAATAAATGATTTTAAGGTGAATATAAAGTTTAGGTGAATTTGTAATAAAAATGTGTTTATTCAAATATTAGAAAGCTTAATTAGACTTTAATTAGATCTTAGAAGACTTATCTTAGTTTCAGGAAAATTAATTATAGAATTATGATTTAGGTTAGATCTTGAAGACGTGATAATAATTCTAGATAAGTAAATTATAAAGTTATTACTTAAAATAATTCTTGAAGACCTTTAAATTAATCTTAAAAAATCTAATTATGTAATTTACATTTTAACTTAGCTATTAAGAAATTGGAATATATTTATGATTATGGTGTAATTAGATTAACTATATATTTTAAGTTATAATAATGAATTCAATTAACTAAATTATAAGTTAATTTAGGAAATATATTTAATTGCATAACATGTTTAGTTAATTATTATTTAAGAGAATTAAAGTTGATATTTAATTTAATATTTATGTTGCACTTGACTTTGGGAAATTAACTTGTAAAGTTCATAATTAATTTAATATCATAGGTCATTTTTAACAATATAGGGAATTCATTTGAATGTTTAATATTTATAATTTGACCATTGGTTTATTATTAAATTATGAAAATCAAAACATAATGTCCATAATTATATTTTTGGTCCATATTTATAATTTCCCAAGAGTTATGAGGTTAACGAGACGTGAATTTAGGGTTTTATATCCTAAATTTGAGAAACTACAAACAAATCCTAAAAACTTAGAAAATTAGCTAGACATGATTATCAAATAATTCATAGACAAATTGAAAAACATCATATCTAATCTAAAACTGTAATTATGAGAAATAGATAAAAACTCTTGGAAAGGTGATCTCCCATTTCTCTAATCTTTTAGTCCTTGAACTCCTTAAAATCACCTTCTATCGTGCTTAACTCTTCCCCCTGTATGACTATCAAAATATTGAATTTGTTCTCTATATGTGTGTATCGAAGCTTACTCTGTATTTCCATCAATTTAAGGCTTTTATAACATTTTGGAGGTCTCCTAAATCAAGTAGAAGTCGAAAATAGGTAAAAAAATGAGTTTTGAACAGGAAAGGTGACTTTGATCATGATCGTGTCCTCGTGTATAGTCAAATTATGTGCGGTAACAAGTTTATGTGTCTGGCACATGGTTGCGCACCATAGTACGGTTTGTGCGCAGTTACAAAGTCTAAATTTGACTTTGCATTCTTCATGAATATTGTAGATCTTGAAGTTAGCTTTCTAATGCCATAAATTTTCAGCTCAATAGCAATTTTTAGAGAAAATTATGACCAAAATACTAAAGTCCTGTCAGAACGTAAAACACAAATAGTCGTGTTATTCACCTTTATTTAGGTTATTATATGATATCTGTTGGTCCCAGTGGTATAATGTTAAGAGGGGGGGTGAATTAACCTTATCAAATTTTTCAACTTTCACTCCGAAGGATGTTAAGTCCCTGATGGGCAGGTAGCTAGTAAGCTCACTGCTCGATAGGTTCCTGCTTAGGCAGTAACCTCAGGACTTAGTCAGAGAATGTAATGCACAGCGGAAATACTTATGTTTTTCGAAACGTGCTTTTTAATGCAGTATGCTTAGATGCAGGTAGATAGATATAAGAGGCACAGGCAAGCTTATAGAGGTTCAAGGGTGGAGTAATCCATCTACGTCCTCTCTACTCCTTCACAAGGAGGAACTTTGTTAAAGCTAGTTTGATTTACAATAGACTCAGCTAACACAAACTAAACTCTAAACAAAACTGTCAGCTCTATCCACACAGGTAGCTGCACAGTGACCAACTATCGACCCACACAGGATCTCCACACAGGTTGACCGACCCACACAGGATCCTTTCTCTTCTTCAGAGAGATTACAACTTAGCAGTTTCAACACCTGGCTAAGTGACTCCTATCAGACTTAATAAATAAAAGATTTAAGGCACAATCAAATGCAGCAGGCTCCTTGAACTTCAAAAGAACATAAAGGTAGCTGGCTTGCTGCTTGCTTGGTCTGAATAACTTGAGAGTATAAGCTTGTGCGTTTGTTTGCTTCTCAGTTCTCTTGGTTGTGTATGATCGTTATCTCTCTTTCTCTTTGAAAATCAGACTTCTATTTATAGGCATCAGGTAGTTTTCTGCCCGTTGGAAATGCAGTCCTTTGTATGGTGAGGTGTCTCTTTTTGATTAGTTCTGCTGATCTTCTGACACCTGTTCTGAAATGCCTTCATTCTGTTCTGCAACTGCTTGTCCTTTGTCTGCGTAACTACATTCTGCAGACTGTTTGTACTGTGTCCTTGCTGCTTTATCACACATGGCAGATTCTGATTTGTTGGAACTGGAGTGACTCTACTGGCTAGTCAGGTTGCATTGACTCTGATGTATCTGGTAGTAACCTCATTGAATCAGTCAGCTTCCTTGATTAGCTCCAGGTTCCTTGTAGCATCCTTCTAGAGCTTTGCTTGCTGGTTGCTCGATACAGTATGCGGGTAGCAGGGACTTCGGCTTCCTGGCTACTTGGCAGAATCTTCAAGTCCTTCCAGCATACTTGCCTTAGCAAATTTACATTAAAGACTTATCCAGATAGCTAAGGTTCTAATCTATTACACGTTTTGTCTCATCAAAATCTATTACATTTCATCCTATCAATATCTATAGTGTTGTTGGTTCAGGAAATCAACCTGTAGTGGAACATAGAATTAAGGTGATTAGTTTCCTAACAATTGTATATATTAGGAAAATGCTACCCTACCTTTGGTGGACAACTCTTAATATGTCCACCGATGAGGTGTAATGATTTCATTCCCTAATTATATAAAAAATGAAATTTATATGTATGCTGGATATCTGACACTTCAGCGGTGAGCACATATTAATATGTTCACGATGGGTAGGATAACAAGACTATATAATACCCATATTAAATTCAAGTACTATATTTTTCGAATATACAACTCATAAAACTTAGTTAATTATGAGCCCTCGTTTTAAAGTTTTGTCAGTATATATTAAAGTAGTGGAACATCAAGTATTTATTAATTTGATATTGAATTCATACATAAAATTTTTTGCTTGTATTTAATAGGGTGACTACAAATCAATTAATTTGTCTCAGATTACAAATAACTTGTTCGAGCCAATGGCAAAATTGTATCACAGCTAATTTTACACTCGCAATGCTACTCAAGTACAAATCTTAAAAGGTACATGAATTATAAGACCTAATTAATGACCAAATTAATTATAATTACGAGAATTTTAAACTTTCAACACAATAACAAAAGAAAATAAAGGACAAAATTCACATCTGTGATTTCAGATTTTCGAAGTACTTTCATAGAATCATTGATGAATCTCAATAACTGTTGGAGTAGAGGAATGTTTATTCATTCTTGTTATCGCCATGGCCACCTATATGGAGCAGATGGTTGGCATATAACACCTATATCTTGTTTTGATAGTATTCTTTTATTTATTTATGTTAATTGATAATTTGCAAGATAGATTAAGTATATGAAAATGAGTATATGTATATAAATTGGTAGAGCTAGAAGTGCATGATTTTTTTAAAAAGCCCAATTGCATGTAAAACAAGTAATCCTACACTACGACATGTTAAGGTCCCGTATATCGATGGCTACGTTAGATTAAGATCTATAATTTAGGGTAAGATGGGAAAGCCCCACACCTACACTAAAGAAATGATTCCACACGTTAAATGCTATGTTTAAATTTTTGCCTTATGTTATTGGTTTGTTGCTCTTGTATGTGAAATTGCTCCAACGAGTGTATTCCAAACAATCACTCCACATTGTATTCACATTACAGATCCCCATTTTAATGGAGAAGCGTGAAGAGAGAAATTCGTTTCTTTAGGGCTTAATTTAGGAATGTTTTATTTAAATTTTGTTTTGAACTCTAAACTCATATATTTGTCAAACTTAAGCCCGAGGTGCAAGTTTCTGAATTTCGACTTTCTCTATTATTTTGTCGAGCGATAGACATTTTAACGATTTTCATGTCTTTTCGTTACGATCTTAATGACCTTTTTACTAATTAATCTTTTATTTAATCTTTTGAGCTTACATGAGTTGTTGCACGGCCAACAAAAACTTTCTTTTATATATGTTTTAAAATTGGGGCGTGACAGGACATGCTCATTTGTACTTTTGGAATTGCACTCGCAAATAAAGTAAGAATATTGCTATAATATATATTTTTATTTTATGACCACCAGTTCTTTTATTATTTTATTTTCAAATCTTTTGTGTATTTATATTTTATTTTAAACTCACATAAGGAAAGAGATGAACCTAAAATTTAGGTGTGGTCTAATGATAAGTTCAATTCGCATGTGCTTTGTTTTCAGATATTAATTGGACAATTAACCCTGCATTATTCATTTTTAATATGATTTTCTTCTTATGATGCAATATGACTTTTGCAGACAATTGGGCAAGCTATCGATGACTGGTATTTTGATCGAAGTTCTTTTCATGAGATAGAAACTCATAATGGCTCTCCAAGAAAATGTACTCATAGCCCACTTTTTCATAGCACATATATAACTCATTCCGTTCATATAATTTATGGTGTCTAAGTTTTTACATGAGGTTATTATATCGATCGTGTTGTGTAAAATTCCTTTTTGAATTAAACCAACTAATTCAGTTAACTATAAGCACGTAAATAAAGAAACTCATAAACTAATTTATAACAATGATACAAAAATACTAATATTTTGAACGCTGCTTGATTTATATCTGTAACAGAATGCATAACCATAATAAAATGGAGAAATTCTTGTAATAAGGTCTTCTAAATGTAAATACTTTTACCCAAAAGTGTCTTGCTAATCTACATCAATGATTAATAATTTGTAATGCAAAATTGTAATTATTATGGAGTATTAAGCTAATTAATTGCAATGTTTACAGTTTCTTTCAAAACTTTATTTGTCTACTATATTCATGCTTGACAAGATTTTTAGAATATTTTAAAAGGTTTGTGTATATAAATAAGTCTTTTAATATGATTAAATTTTAAGAAAAACCTTAAAAATCCTTTACAAAATAAAACAATTATTTAGAAGGTAAAAAGTAATTGGAGGCAAAATATAATTGTCTATATACAAAGAATTAACAAAGAATTAGTAAATTTGAATTGACAAAGTCAAAATGAGAAAAAAAAAAAAAAAGACCATAGAGGTTTAAATGTTGGAAGACGTAGAAACTTTGGTTCAAACAATCTATCAAACTAAGAAAATTAATTGTAACAGGTGTACATTTAGTTAGCCATGTCATAGATAAATATGAAGATTATGATACAAATATTATATTTTAGGATAATATATAAAATGATTCAATATTCATTTTATTTTACAATTTGATTATAAAAGGGTAAGAGTTCAATTACATTCCAAACTCTTCTTAAAAAACTACATGTTTTGATTATTTTTCTTCTAAAATCTTGGATATTTAAAGATATGACATGTATGATGATACAAAATTGTTGGGATTTCGATATTTAGATTTTGAAGAGACAAAACATATATGTATTAGGAAGTTTTGAGTACCCCATTTTTCACGATGTTTAAGTGAATATATAGACTAGGTTGAGTATAGGTTTAAGTGCTGAGAAATGGAGGATTGACAAGGATAAAGCTGCATCTAAGTCGTTCAGAGAAGATATCGCTGCAGGAAGGCAGGATACAGTATCGCTGCAGAAAGGTAGGATACAGCATCGCTGCAAGAAGGCAGGATACAGCATCGCTGTAACAAGACAGAACTTATCTACAGTGAAGTAAGAAGGAATGGCATACAGGAGTGCTGCAAGAAAAAGATGCACCAGCTCTGCTCAAAGATACTGCAACCAGGTTGCTCCAGCACTGCACGAAAGAATCAGCTGCATAAAGACCGAGGATACAGCGCAAAGCTTATAGTTCAGTCAAGTCAATCAGCGTAAATTACAATAAGGAGTATCTTGCAATCCTAGGAAGGATAAATGCAGTACGAGGAACGAAGACTCAAGCAAGAACAAATAGAGCCGTTCCAGAGAAGATCAAAATTGTAGACACGGAGCCAATACGAAGATGCCACGTGGACTGACGCGCTGCAGAAAGCTGCGAGCCGCAACTGCCGTATTAAATGCTCCGAAAGAGAAAGTCAAGTCGCATTAAATGCGAACCATGCCTTTGGTCAGACTACTTCAAATTCAAAAAGAGAGATGTCTCCTTCAACGGACATCTTCTCCTACAAGTATAAATAGAGGATGAGAAACACTGAAGCTGTTTACTGAAACATTTGCGCAAAATTCATAAAGCCTTCAAGATCCAAGTATTCAAGTTACAATCAGTTTCAGTCACTCAACCTCAAGAAGTGAAGCAAGTTCAAAGCTGAAAGATCCCTAAGAGAATTCAGAAGCTCACTTCGAAGCACCTAATGAAGAAAACCTTTTTATTCCTTTTTACCTTGTTGTTGTGTGCTTAGGTTGTTTTAGAGGTGTCGAACAGTTGATAGGAAAGATACTTGCTGTTTGTATAGTTATCTAAATTTAGACAGCTTCCCTGTGTGGGAGTGTAGAACCCTGTGTGGATTAGCCTTTGAAATTTGCAGTTGCTGAGTGTACGCTGGACTTCAATAGGTTGTTACTTTGTAAAGTTAATAGATTGTTAGGAGAGTCCTGTAATTCAATCTTGCTTAACAAAGTTCCTACTGGAGGAGCAGTAGAGTGGACGTAGAAGGATTACACCACCTTCGAACCACTATAAGCCATAGGTGTTTTATTGCTTTACCTATTTATGCATTTACCTTCTGATCTTACATATCTCATATTCATCAAACGTGTTTAAACGAAGCATATTGAGAAAATCAGCCTTGAGTTATAAAAGTTATATTTTTCCACTGCGTATAAAACTCTAAGTTACAGCGTACAGCACTGCATCTTAGTGCTGTAAGCAGTAACAATCTGACGCTGCAAGTTCAAGTAACTTGCAGAGCAGAAAAGTTTTTCATTGTTTTGCAAAATCGACCAAGGTTCATTCACCCCCCTCTGAACCTCCGACACCACTTGGGACCAATAAAATGTATGTTATATAGAAAGGTGTACATTGGAGTAACATGAGTTTATTTTTTAACTAAGTGAGTATATATTTAAATTATTAATTATTCTCTACAATCTAAATTAATTATATATTTTCAATATTTATTTAGAATAAAGTATGATGATTGATTTGAAACACATAATAAAAATCAAAATATTACTTTAAAATTAGATTAAAATTTATATATATATATATATATATATATATATGGGATAATTAGAAATTTCCAATCAAAGTGATTAATTGGAATACATAGATTTTAATTAATATATAAATGTAAATAATAATTTAAATTTAAAAAAAATTAGTCACAACTTTTCAAAATTGTAAAGTAAAATTTTATATAGAAACTACTTTTAAAAAAATTTAAACTTATCTAATAAAATCTGATTATTTACAATTTTTTGTAATATAAATTATTTTAATTGATCTAAGCACTATGATTGAATTAAAATAATTGATAAAAAGAAGAATATTACTAAATCAAATCTTAATATATAAATATTAAGATCTTAGTAAATTTTGATAATTTTGAAAATTTATAACTAAAATATCATTATCATTTCAATAAGACATAATAACAAAGTAGAATACAAATATTATTCAAGTAATTATAAAATGACTAAATAAACTTTAACTTTTGTACTAAATTTCCAGTTATACTCTTATACACCAAATAATGTATATCCTTTTATCATTATTCTTTTTCATTTTAAATTGTAATTTTTTAACCTTTCTATCTTTACTAATATAGACAATAAATATTTTAAAATCATCATTAACATTTGAAAGTACCAGATTAATTATAAAAGATATAAACATAGTTTTAGATTCCCAATTAAAAATATTAAGAGTATAAATTCATATTGAAATTGTAAATATTCCTAGTTACTTAACAAATAAAATAGAAATAATTTTTTTTAATTTTTTGCCGAAAGTTGCCGTGGTTTGAAAGAGTTTGTGTTTTGTACTTTGATTCAAATTCATCTTCACTTAAGGATGTTAAGGGAACACTTAGGTGTCTATAGGGTGATTATAGGATGGCTTAGCTCATCATAAAATTAGGGATGTTGTCTAATTTCATTACTTTTTGCTAATGATGGAGAAAGTCCTTAAGCATTCCTTAAATTTTAGTAATTGTGTTCTCTCACTTGCTTAATAATGTTTGACAATGATTCACAATATTTAAGGAATAATTATGAATAATTATAAATAATTATGAATTATTTAATATGAATTAAACTACTAAGATAAGAGATATTTTCCTAATCTTAAATATTTGAGTATTAATAGTGATTAATAATTAATTAACTAATAATAATTATTATTAAACTATAATTGATAATTGTTGGACCACCCGACCCGAGCTAGATCCGATTACTGAACCTGGCCAGTCTACAGAGGTGACCAGAAGTCTGATTCAGAACTCATTGAGCTTATCAATATGACCCGGCCAGGATGCTTGTCCTGGACGGCTTCTGGACGACCTGGCCAGAACCACTTTCGTGACGAGTTCGAAGGGACATGACTGAGCATGATAGGTTATGTCGAGCAGGATGTTTCCAACCGCTAGGAGATCGTGGGGGAATTAAACCGCTCACTTCCTAGAAAATAGGCTAAAAACAGAGGAGTAGTGGGCATGATCCCCACTACTCGAACTCTTATCTTGCTATAAATAGAAGTTTTTTCAATTTGTAAAGGGTTTGAACATGTTTTTATACCAAGCACTAGAGAGTTGTTTTCTCTACCTATATTACATACGATCCTACCCAGTCACTAAAATCGTCTAGGATCAGCTGAGCTAATTTGCCCGAGTAGGCTTCGGGCTAGTGTTTTCTGCACTTCCTTTATATATTTTAGCTTCATTTCTTCATCTGATTTCATTAATTTCATCCAAATTTGACTAATTTGAGTGTTATACTAGGAATTAATCAATTACAAATTCTGACGTCAACATTTTAGCGCTAAAAGGAGGGGATATTCACATGTACGAACAAAACTCCAAATTTCAGCATGAGTAACGAAGAACACACAACTCCAGATTCTCAAGCTCATCTCTCTCAGCCTGACGGATCCAGCCGTCCATGATCGACTGTCGTGGAAAGGGTCGTCTAGACGGCCCCCATCACTCTGGAAACTCATCGGATGCCCATGTCCGCTGACGAGATTCGGGCCATTATGGCCCAGTTAAATGGGCTACTAGAGGATTCAGAGTCCTTAGGCAAACCCAGACGGAGACGGAACCTGGGAAAAAGAACGACAGACGACCAGGGGCTTCGAAGGAGCTCATCCCCTATAAGAGCTCAGATAGAACATAGGGTATGCCCAGATTGAGTAGAAAATCGGGCAGAGAGAAGATATGCCCAGGATACTATAGGGCCGGCCTTGGTGTTGGTGGCCGGGATACCAGCACGAAACCTCGAGGAGAGAGGAGCAGCCCTACAGCCTTATGAGGAGAGTACCGGCCACAATCTCTAGTACTCAAAGTGGGCGGAAGAGCAAGAATTGAAGAAGAAGCTGGCGGATATTCAGACCAGAAGAAACAGGGTCGATCAAGGGGGCTAGAAGAGGGTCACCCCCTTTGCCGATCACATCTCTACCTTGGCCACGTCGGCCAAGTTCAAGATGCCGCCAATCGGACAGTACAATGGGGAGACCAACTCGAGCACTTACCTAGACAAATACTTGTCCTGGATGGAGCTTTAGGGCATTAGAGAGGAGCTGATGTGCAAGGCCTTCCCACTAACATTAGGAGACCGAGCACATAGATGGTTCCGCTCACTCCCAAACTCTTCGATCGGAGGATGGGACGAACTGGCAGAACTGTTTTTGACATAGTTCATAGGGTTAAGGATGAGGTCGACCCCGAAGGATAGGCTGGTGAACGTGAGATAGGAGAAGGCCGAGCCTCTGAAATCGTACTTGGACCGGTTCAATAAGCTGGTCCATGAGATAGAGCAGGTGTCAGATGACGCCATATTGATGGCCGTCTAGCCGGTTTGAGGCTCTGAACCAGGTTTTGATGGTCTGTGCATAAGGAGGGCCTAAAGACTTGTCACGACTTCTTGACCTGAGTAGAGCGTTACATCGGGGCAGAAGAGGCGATCCCTGATGATAAGTCATCCGAAAGACAGAGACGGCCTGAACGGCGGGAAGAGAAGAAGGAAGAGAGAAGGAAGCCAATGAAGTCGTTCAGGCCGGCCGCCAACTTCAAGGCCTTCCAGCCTAGAGGGCCCAACCAGGTAACCGAAATCCTTATGGTTAACCCTTCACAGGTCTTTACGGAGATTAAGGATAAGAACTTACTGCCAGAACCGAGGTCGCTGAGGGTTGACCCGACCCATCTTAACCAAAACAAGTATTGCAAGTGTAATGCCCTAGTCCCATTAATTGGGAAAAGGCCGTCACCCTTTACTTATATAAAACTAAAGAATTCATGAGATATATTATAGCGGAAGTCTAAAACGAAAATACGAGATTTTTTTTAAACTTGACATAATTTATTTTGACTCGTGTTTCACCCACATTTCTAGGTTAAATGTACGGACATACACTTATATGAGATAACATGATAAAACAAACATATTATACAGGAATATTAGTGTAGGTCCATCATATATCATAACATGATAAATCCAAAATATAATACTGTTATCAAAAGTAAACACTGTTTTAATACTTTAACATTAAAGGGGTGATGAAAAGTCAGTCCAACTTGCTACACGTCCACGTTATCATCCACTGGACCTGAAAATATCTAAAGCAACATCATGAGACACCTCCGGAAAGGGATCCTAGTGGGATACCTGTACTCTCTAATATATACTGAAACAATTAAATTAATTAGCACATATTACATGTTTTCAGGTACGCTCAGCCTGGACCATACATAACATAAAGGAATGTGGAGTCGCTCGCCCACTAAACCTTACTTTCATAGACCAGGCACTCTCACCCTTAAGGTCGTCGTCCGATAGTGAAGCAACTACCGGTTATAGCTATGGAGCTTTAGCCGTAGATTTTCATACATAACTTACTAATTTAATTATCAATATATAGTACAGTGTAGAAGTTACTCACTTGAAAGCTGAGGGTGCGAGGATTGCTTCTAGATTCATCGACCGTCTCAACTGCACTCGATACACTTAACTGTTTAGACAATTATGTTGTATACATACTCGTTTATAACTTATATTTAGGTTATCATAACCTAAAGCAGAGCCATTTAGTAACTTAAGGAAAATAAATCATTCTAAAAACATATATATTAACTTGATTTTATACACTTTATTCAAGTGTATAAATATATTAACCATACTTCATTTAATACATACATGATTCTTATATGAAATTCTAAACATAATTATATCATAACTAAAACATTTAAGCAAAATAACATATGGAGTAAAATATCATACTTGTGATATAAAATTTTAGACACTTAAATTAGTGATTCTAGGCATAAAATGATACCTAAAGCCACAACAATTTTAATAATTCATTGGTGATTCCAAAAATCACAAGAATATTTACATAGTCACGTAATGGTGTTAGACATCATATTCTAAAAATTCACAATTTTTCACTGTGTACATATATAAATAAAATTAGTTCTATAAACTAGTTTTTCACTTCAATTTCAACTCAAAATCAGTCTATATTGCAAAATTTATCAAATATTATAGGATTCATAAACAAATTTTCTATTTTCACAGAATTTAAAAAACGTGTTGATGTATAACATATAAAAATAACAACTAAAACTAAGGTTTACATAATTAGTAATAAATTTTCTAATTTGGCTGAAAACAAGGCACCCTATATGCTGAAAACATGTTTTATTGAAAATATCTTCATAAATTGTACAAGGCTTCAAAATTTACAAGGTAAATTACTACATGTCCTTAAGAGTCTGTAATATAACATAATAAAATATCACCTGTGAACTCATAGCCTAAAACTCAGGAGAAAGGTTTTACTTAGACACAAAAACAGAGCAAATCTGTAACAGAACAGGGCTATATTTGAAAAATCGTAGTAAATTGAATTTATGTCCACATATTCTGAAATTTAACAGATATGTTCTACACTTCATATAATAGATTTTGGTAAAAGGGTTTAAGAAAAAACGGTTCCTACATATGTCAGAACATTTCGGAACAGAGATGCAAAGTATAAAACAGGGCAAATCTGTCACAGAACAGGACTATGTTTGAAAAATCATAGTAAATTGAATTTATGTCCAAATATTCTGAAATTGAAACAGATATGTTCTTCACTTCATATATTAGAACTCGGCCATAGGGTTTAGGCAAAAACCATTTCTATAAACTTACGAATTTCTCAGAACATACCTGCAGTTTTCATTTCTTACACATGCATTATTTTTGCATATTCAAGCAATTTAAATACATAAAATTCTAAACCTAATGCCAAAGAACATCTTTGGATCTTTTAATATATGCTATAAGTCATGAAATATCATAATTTAACAAAAGAGTAAAGAGAATTTTAGCTAAATACCACTAAAAGATCAAATGCTTTTTTTGTTGTCGTTTCTCTTTTCTTCTAAGAGATGTTGCTCGTTTCTCTCATGATTCTTTCAATTTGATGTATGGATAAGTAGCATGATATGAAGTAGGATATGTAGAAGGTGAAGTAGGAGGTTTAGTAGGAGAAGGTTCCACTATCTAGATCAATAATGCATGTAATAGCTATTTCATGTAATATAATACTGCAAAGATATTTATTTCCTGTTTCCTTTTCATTCTTTATTTTTTTTCTTCTTATATATAATATATATATATATATATAGATACATGTATATTTGCTTACATAAGGAGATAAAAATTTAATATAACAATAGTGTTATATTAGCATAACTTATACAAAAGAGATCATTTATTTATATAATTTACTTATGTAATAGAACATATTTTTGATACACATAATGATGCATAAATTGTTCAAGAAATCTATGTTTTATCACATAGAATAACATATAAAGATCATAATTAAAATTTCATAAAACAAAAGCATTTACGGCACAAACGAGTAGATAAAAAAACCTAATATCATTTTTATGCATCTAAACTTATTTATTATCTTATCTTTTACTTTCATTCGTGTTTGCCGAGTGAGTGGGGATCAAGCTCGGTTTCCTCCATGAGCAATCCTGCTGTTCACTAATTTCTTTTAGCTACGCCAGCAAGTATACGTTGTAAATTGTAGGAGTGGTGAGCAAGGTCGATCCCACAGAGACTATCTATCTAGGCACTAATTAACAACTCAAATCCAGTTCTCAATTTTATCTAGGGAAATCAATTCTCATCAATTTCAGATTAATTCAACAAAAACGATAATTATGTAAATAAATCAACTCAAGAATCACAGAGATCTAAAGCAGGTTTTAGGACATGCGTTCATCTAATTCTCATCAAGACATCACTTTAACCAATCCAAGTTCATTAATCAATCATCCTATATGAGCAATCACATATATCAATTAATAGCTCTCCCGAGTCAATTAATCAGTTGATCATTATGCCATCAGATGTATCCTTACTCAATCTGATAGAAACATAACAACTCTCAAAAGTACCCAAGATTGATTTCTCATCACATAAATTCCTTAATCTCCTGATCTAAGTCTTTTTATGTGTCATGTGTTTATTCTTCCATAATTAGATCTCATCTTCCGAATTTTGATTTAATTACTAAAACATGATCAATTATTGACCAGATAATCAAATAAACAATCAACTCATAAACACACAAAGAAGATGAATGATTATGAACATTGAATTAAATTAAAGATCCATTAAGATTTGGATCAGATTACTAACAAGTCCTAGAAACCCTAGAAATTTAGCTAGACATGATTATCAGCAAACTCATAGACAAGATTGAAAATATCATATCCACTAAAACTAACTAGAGAGAAAAGATTAAAATCTTAGCAACAATGATCTCGTGCTTGCTCCAGTTCTTGAATTCTCTTTCCTTTCTCTCCGTGCTTCTTCTCTTTGCCTCTTTTCGCCAATCATCCCCTTTTTCGCTTCTTGGAATCTTATATATCTAGTAAACAACAAAACCACACCAAAATAATTGAATTTGCTGCGCGTCCAGGCATGGCCGTGCTACACGGTACGATCGTGCCCCATCCTTTAGCCTTGAGTCCCCATCGCGCAAGGTCGGGCCGTGCTATTCAGCACGGTCGTGCTCTCCTGTTTGGCCATTTCACTCGAAACTTGCACTTTTCCTCATTAAAATCATGAAACTAAGCACAAGCTCGTCAAATTCATCTTATACATAAATAATCTCAATAATCACCATAAAAACGTAGCTAACATATTCAAATGAATCCATAAACATACGCAAAAATAGGTGAAAATTGACACTTATCAAAATCCCCCAAACTTAAACCGTTGCTCGTCCTTGAGTAACATCAACTACTCAAATGACAAACCTAACAAAACTAAACATCCTACTAGACGAAACACAAGCCATGACATCAAGTATCACAAACGATAAATCACATACACCTAATTGATATCAAAAATTCATCCGAACTTATAACAAATACTTCAAACAATTCATAACCATGCACTTTCAAGGAGTAATGAACCTCACAAGGTATAGTGTATCACTCACGCTCAAAAGTGTTTAAACAAAATAGGATGTGTATACGCTCAAAACGATAAATCAAGTAATACCTACCATAGGCTTGCAGATCGTCTCACTTCGCCACTACGTTTGTACATGCGAATATTAAGAATCAACAAGGACTTTCATTTGGACATAATGAGGCTCTTTGGACAAGGTAGGAAAAATTTGGGATAAAAGTGACTACTTAAATAGATGATTGAAGCTCCTCCACAAATTTCATTTCAAACCACAAATTCTTGATTTTTATCACATATCTACAATCGACTGCTTCTCCCAAAACATGAGTTCCAGTAATATATCAATCATAATCATCATTCAATCGAGTTCCAGAAAAAGCACAACTCATAATAACAATTATGCAATTGAGTTTCATAAAAGGAACAACTCATGCAAAAATTTTCCTTTTATCTATCCATTCTTTAAGCCAAGTCACATTTTTTTTTCTTAATATTCTGTTTTTTTTCACTGATATCCTCCATCAAATTCTTTCTCCAACCCTACGTATATTTCCCAACTGAGCTTCAAAATCATTGGTATATAGGCTTGAAATGTAGGCACTGATAATTCACCCAATTATTAGGCTAAACAAAGAAATAAGCTCAAAAGCTCAACAGGGCTAACAAAGGAAATAAATCAGATTTGGTGAGAAATTATTTGGCTAAGTGACTAATAATAACAAAGATGGCCTTATATAATTTTTAAAAATTCACATGTACTTGTAGTCTCAAAGGAGATACCAAAGCAAGTTCTAGAGGTATATACAAGACTATCGCCAACACAATCAAGAAAATAAGATTTGGTGTAATATCAAGTCAAGACTCAAATCTCACAAGCTTATTTTCATACTCCTAAAAAATACACAATCATTGCATGCTCAAATGTATTCACAAAAAAAAATTTCGGACCAAACTCTCTACTTCAATCAAGCAATATAGATCCATGTTCATTTTACTTAACTCATGCCTTTTATACCTCAAAAATTTCAAGTCATCATCAACTAATCATGCAACTAATCATGTACATAAATTAAAAACAAATGTCGAACATAAAAATCATGAGGCTCCAAAACACACTTCCATCACAATCGATTTTTCCTCGTTTCGAATACATCCCCCAAACTTAAAGTCTACAATTCCAAAGAAGACATGAAAACAGGAAAAACAAAGAAACAAAACCAAAAATCAAAAAACGAAAGAAAAGGAAAAGGAAATAACAAAACCTCTCATCGCTCTAATCCTCTGTCGGCGGTGGCGGTGGCGGATAGACATGGCCCATGAAAATCCTCCAATGGTCCATACGTGCCATGAAGTCCATCATCGTCGACCGGTAGTCGTGGAACTCCCCTCGCAACTCGTCCAGACCGGTCTCCAATGCCCCCAATCTCGCATCATACTGAGAGGTATAATCGTGCTGCTGCTGCTGCCGTTGTTGCGGATACTCATCAGGCTGTGGAGGCGCAGCATAGTCGTAATCTGCTCCCCGCTCCTACGCCTCCTCTTCTTCGATCGCCTCGCAATGCATATCCGGCATATACGGTGGCACTGACACATACGACACACCCTTAGAGAGGGCTATGTGCTCTGGTGTATCCATCGACCAATTCTGCTGGTCTGGCACGCCCGAACCATCATCCTTGTCACCCACAGTCGTGAACTGCTGATTCGGTTGTGGAAATCCCGAAGCCCCGTTCTGATGAAAGAAATAACCATGGCCTGTCGGGTCGGGGCTGATAAAATGTTGGCTCACTAGCGTCTGCATGTCAATCGCTGTCGGCCCGAGCACATGCGAGAGCAAATCCAATGCCATCCCGACATGCAGCGCCAATGGGATAATCATGCCACCTATGACAATTACACCACTAGTCTGCTTCGCAGCCAGACTCATCTACCTGATTAGAAAAATAGCGGCATTGACCTCCACTGCCCGGTTCTGAACCATGCAATATAAGATGTAGAGCTCGTCCACCCTGAATCTACTGCTATCATGCCGAGCGAAGATTGTCTTGGCCAACACCCTCTGAATGTATCGAAAGATCAGGTTGCGTATCCACGTGGCCTTAGCTTTTCTCGTATTCTATGGTACCGGATCTCTAACTGCAATCGGTGAGCAAGTCCCAAAACTCTGCCGTTCTAAAATGTTTGTGATGCTTCACCGTATTAGCCTCGGCCGGTAAGTGGTATATTTGCCTGAACTGCTCTATCAAGATCTCGTATGGCCTGTTCTGTAAGCGGAAGCTAATGCTTTCAGGGTCAACAGATTTCTCGTTCTTTTCTTGACCGACAATGTACTGAGGAACTCAAGTACAATCTTCGGGTATGTCCCTATCGCCCTCTGAAAAAGGCAATCCATCCGACTCTCTCGGCCAATCTCCAAAAGTCGTCATGTAGATCAAGAGTCTATAAGGCGCCATCATCGGCATATTGGATTACCTCAATCGGTCTCCCAACCAATGCATCCCATCTAGTCTTGTGTTCAGGATCCGTTAACCTCACCTCGTAATGATTAGGAGAGGTGGGTTGAGGGATCGATGCGCTTGTCGACGCACCCTTGGTTGTCTTTCACTTTTTACCTCCAACCATTTTAATCCTGCAATCATATCCACAATTAGCTATACATGATATACTCAGCTATACATGATATCGGGTTTCCATAGCATACTCATGTGTTCCCCCGGACTTAAACACAACCCTAATTCACATTGTTATCCCCATCTCAACAATACATGCAAGTGGATTCCAAATTCTAACCCATATTCATCAATTCATCATCGCATGCAATAGGATACATCGTAATCTTTGAAAACCAAGGCCAATCATGCTCAAAATTTAACCAAAATTGAGGAAATAACATTGCACACCAGGTGTTCGACAAAAGTCCCCAATGACAAAAATTCTCCAAATAAAATTCTACTTTGATTAAAACTTTTCCCAAGTCATATTCATTCATTCCAACATAAAAGAAGCTGAAAGAATCAGAGAGAAACATACCTTTTTGATGAAAAATGAAAATTGCACTTGATAATTCCGAAAATGGCGATGGGGAACTTTGTCTTCCAAAATTTCAAGTAATTGACGTGAGCGTGAAGTGGGGGAGTGATGAATTTATATTTAAGAGTGATTAATCGGAAGAAAACCGTGTAATTTGTCAATTTGGTGCTTAGGGTTTCGAATTTGGGGGAAGAATTGTGAGAATTCTTTCCCCTCTTTCACCCTTTTGAATCGCGACCAGATGGGGTACGACCGTGCTGCACGGCACGGTCGATCGTGCCCGGTCTGCCAGACCCGTAGGTTCATGGCGCACGACCGTGCCTCATGGGGCACGACCATGCTTCACTTTTTTTTAAAAACGAGATATAACTAATTGGGTTGCCTCCCAAGTAGCACTAAGTTTTACGTCTTCAGCCAGACAAGACGAAAACGTACCAGTTATGAGTCATTTATGAAATAAAGGTACCTGGCCGTCTCCTTTGTTCCATTTCCATAGTATAGCTTAATTCTTTGTGCGTTTACGGGGAACGTGCGGCCATCCTTTGCCAATAACTCGACATAGCCTGGATCAAATACTTGCTTCACCCAAAAGGGTCCCGACCATCTTGACTTCAATTTTCCAGGGAACAATCGGAGCCTCGAATTGAATAGCAATACCGGATTTCCTGGCTTGAATGTCCTCTTTTGAATCATTTTATCATGAAAGTGCTTGGTTCATTCTTTGTAGATTCGAGCGCTTTCATAGGCATCATTTCGGAACTCATCTAATTCTAAGAGGTTTTGTACTCGATTCGAGCTTGCCCGTTTGTAGTCAAAATTCAGTGCGCTTGTAGCCCAAAACGCTTTATGTTCCAATTCCACCGGGAGATGACATGATTTACCAAAAAAACGTTGGTAAGGGGACATAGAATGGGTGTTTTACATGCCGTCCGATAAGCCCATAGGGAGTCATCCAAACGAAACGCCCAATTCTTACGGTTTACACTCACAGTTTTCTCTAAGATTGCATTTATCTCCCTATTTGACACCTCAGCTAGCCCATTTGCTTGAGGGTGATATGCTAACGTCATTTTGTGCTTCACTCCGTATTTCTCCAACAATTTGGCAAAAATTTTGTTGTAGAAGTGCTTTCCCCCATCACTAATAATTGTCTTAGATGTCTCAAATCTATTGAAGATGTTTTTCTTCAAAAATTGTAGAACAACTTTAGCATCATTAGTTTTGGTGGGAATAGCCTCTATCCACTTAGACACGTAGTCCACAACTAGCAGAATGTAGCTATATCCATTGGATGGGGGAAAGGCCCCATAAAATCTATGCCCCATACATCGAAAATCTCCACTTCTAGTATGTTGGTGAGAGGCATCTCATGTTTCCTTGATATTGTCCCCGTCCTTTGGCATCAATCACAACCTGCCGTAAAGTTATAGCAATCCTTAAATAAAGTTGGCCAATAAAAACCTGATTGCAGCACTTTGATAGCTGTCTTCTTCCCACTGTGGTGTCCTCCTACGGGTGATAAACGACACATCTCCATAATGTCATCCCATTCTTCTAGTGGGATACATCTCTTAATTATTGAATCTGCACATCTCCTGAATAAGTACGGGTCATCCCACATATAACATTTTATATCATGAAGAAATTTCTTTCTTTGATACCCATTTAAATCTGGTGGGAGGACTCTTTACGTCAAGTAATTCACGATATCTGCATACCATGGTACCAGAGCATCATTTACAGTCAGTATCTACTCATTTGAGAATTTTTCCTTGATCTCGTCGCTTTGATCAACCTCTTCGTTCTCTAGTCTTGACAAATGATCAGCTACCACATTCTCGCAGCCCTTGCGATCTTTGATCTCCAAATCGAATTCCTGCAACAATAAAACCCAACATATTAGACGTGGTTTAGCATCTTTTTTATCAAAAAGATGACAAATTGCATTATGGTCAATATAAACTATTATTTTACTGCCGATGAGGTAGGAACGAAATTTGTCGAATGCGAAGACGACTGCCAACATCTCTTTTTCCGTAGTAGTGTAGTTTTGTTGAGCTTTATCTAGCGTTCGACTTGCATAATATATCGGCCTCAACACTTTTTCTCTCTTTTGTCCAAGCATAGCTCCTACGGCATAATCGCTTGCATCACACATTAACTTGAATGGTTGTGACCAATCCGGAGTCACCAAAATTGGTGCACTCGTCAATGCTTTCTTCAATGTGTCGAATGCCAGGTGACACTCTTCATCGAACTTGAACTTGGCCTCTTTCTCTAACAATCGGCTTAATGGTTTGGTGATCTTTGAAAAGTCCGATAAAAACCTGCATGTCCAAGGAAACTTCGGATTGTTTTTTCTGTTTTTGGTGGTGTACTTTTTCAATTGCCACGATCTTTGCTCTATCTACTTCCAGTCCTGCAGATGAAACATGGTGATCCAAAACAATTCCATCTTTTACCATGAAATGACATTTTCCCCAATTTAGAACCAAATTAGTTTTCTTGCATCGCTGCAAAACCCGATAAAGGTTAGATAGACAGACATCAAAGGAAGTTCCAAAAACTGAAAAATCATCCATAAAAACTTCCATCATATTTTCTATCATATCATGAAAAATAGCCATCATGCATCGTTGAAATGTAGCTGGTACATTACATAATCTAAAGGGCATCCTTCGAAATGCAAAGGTGCCATAGGGACAGGTAAAAGTTGTTTTCTCTTGATCTTCCGGAGCAATTGCAATTTGATTGTATCCGGAGTATCCATTGAGGAAACAGTAATAATCATATCCAGCCAAACGGTCCAACATTTGATCTATAAACGGGAGAGGGAAATGATCTTTTTGGGTAGCGGTATTTAATTTTCTGTAATCAATGCATACGTGCCACCCTGTTACCTTTCGAGTGGCTATGAGCTCCTCATCCTCATTCTTGACCACCGTCATTCCTCATTTCTTTGGCACCACCTACACCGGACTCACCCAATTGCTGTCGGAAATGGGATACACAATTCCTATATCCAACCATTTCAGGACTTCTTTCTTCACTACTTCCTGCATAATCGGGTTAAGTCTCCATTGGTTTTGGATTGAACGTTTATAAGTATCCTCCATCCTTATTTTATGCATAACAATGGACGGACTTATTCCCTTCAAATCCAAAATTGACCAACCGAGGGCATGCTTGTGTTCTCTTAAAACACGTAAAAGTTTTTCTAATTGAACTGAGTTTAGAGATGAGGAAACAATTACCGGATTAGCTTTATCACTTCCCAAAAATGCATATTGGAGATGATCCAGAACGTGCTTCAATTCTAAAATGAACACGGTGTTTTTCGTATCTGGGGTTAGTTTTTTCTGGTCGAGCACGGTCCGACCGTGGTTCTCAGCACGATCGTGCTCAATCTGCATGCACGTTCTCGATCCGGGCACGGTCATACCCCGTTGTTTAGCCCCGATCTTCTGCCATGCACGGTCTAACCGTGCTCCATAGCACGGTCGTGCCCGGCCATTCCTCCTTCTCCTTGTTTCTCGTTTCCTCATTTCTTTTCTTTTCCGCCATATTTCTTCCTTGATATTTCTTGTAACGCCTCCAAACAATACAGATAGTTGATTACCTCCTCATTTTCAGAATCAAGGTTTTCCGCTCAAGTTTGTAAAGATTCCTTCAAGCAAAATTCTAACGCGTCATTGGACAAGATTCGCTCCATTTGATCTTCTACGCACACATCCTCAACTCCAATGAAGCTATAAGTTTCGTTTTTATCATGGAATCGCATGGTCTTGTAAATGTTGAACATGATGTGTTCGTCATTTACTCTCAAGATAAGCTCTCCTTTTTGCACATCAATCAATGCTCATCCCGTATTTCGGAATGGTCGTCCTAAAATAAAGGGCACAACATGATCTTCTTCCATGTCGAGAACTACAAAGTTCATTGGGAAGATGAATCGATCAACTTTGACTAGTACGTCCTCAATGATCCATTTGGGATAAGTTATCGATCTATCAGCTAATTGCAACGTGATTGTGCATGGTTTTACTTCACCAAGACCAAGCTTCTTGAAAATGGATAGCGGCATCAAATTTATGCTTGCTCCTAGGTCACACAAAGCCTTATCAAAACTTGATTCTCTAATCACACAAGAGATCGTGAAGCTCCTTGGGTCTTTAAGCTTTTGTGGCAACTTTTGTTGTATAATTGCACTGCACTCCTCCGTAAGATTCACTCTTTCATAATCCGCTATTTTTCTCTTCTTTGACATGACGTCCTTCAAGAATTTTGCATAATTTGGCATCTGTTCTAACGCATCTGCAAAAGGAATGTTAATGTGAATTTTCTTGAAAATTTCCAGAAATTTAGCGAATTGAGCATCTTCTTTTGAAAACCTTGAGGAAAAGGAAGAGAAGAAATAGTAAATGGGAGTGAAGGGTTAGAATTTGATTTTGGCTTCTCAGCCCCTTTTTGTTCGACTTCAACTTCTTTTCGTTCCGTCACTTCTTCATCCTCTTTCTTCTCGTTTTCATCTTCCTCCACCACTGGCATGCTTGGTCCTTCATATTCCATTCCACTTCTCAATTGGATTGTCTTGCACTGCTCCCTTGGGTTGATTTCAGTAGTGCTTGGATATTGTCCCTTTTTATATTGATTCCCTATGTTTTCAGCCATCTGCCCTACTTGTAACTCTAAGGCCTTCATCCGTGCAACAAATTTTTCTTCCATCCTTGTGAATCTATCTCGTGATTCATTCACAAATGCACCTACTAAATCTTCAAGTGCCGGTTTCTTTAGTTCATCAATAACTCAATTTGTAACAGAAAAACCCGAAGGTGGTTGCAAAACATTCTTGTTATTTGCATAAGAGAAATTTTCATGATTTGCCCCTCCGTGTTTATACAGATACATCCCCCTATTCCGAAAGTTTTGGTTGTTTTGGAAGCCATGGTTGTTGTAATTTTGCCCATTCATAAAGTTGACATCTTCTACTTCTTCTTGTTGGGTAAAATCACATCCTCAACTCCCAACACTTCCTACGCTTTGGGTTTGAAACTTTTCCAGCACAGATACTTGATTTGTGAGAGCTGCTATTTGTGAGGACAATCCGGACAATTGGTCTTGACCTTGAATCTCAGCCACTTTCCTATACGTGTTCCTCTCATACGGCCATTGGTAGCTGTTTGTTGCCATTTCCTCCAAGATATATATTGCCTCGTTTGGACTCTTTGCTAACAAAGCTCCTTCTGCCGCTGCATCTATCATCACTCTCGTCGATCCAAACAGTCCATTGTAAAAGAAACAGACTTGTTGATCCTCAGGGAATCCATGTTGAGGACATCTTCTTAACATATCTCTGAATGTTTCCCAAGCTTCGCCCAAGGACTCCCCATCAAATTGCTTGAACTGTGTAATCTCACTCTTCAACTTCAACGTCTTGCTTGGTGGAAAGTACTTGAATAGAAACTTCTTACTTAAACTATCCCATATAGTAATTGAGCCTGAAGGGAGTGAGTTGAACCACAACTTTGTTTTGTCTCATAGAGAGAAGGAAAACAATCGTAGTCTTATAGCATCATCAGAAACACCATTCAACTTGATTGTGTCACAAACTTCAAGAAATTGCCTCAGATGCGCATTGGGGTCATCTAAATGGCTTCCCCCAAATTGGTTTTGTTGAACCATAGCGATCAGACCCGGCTTCAACTTAAAATTATTTGCTCAAATAGGTGGTCGCACAACCCCCCTTTCATTTTGTTGTGGTTGAAAGTAATATCTTATGGGTCTCTAAGCACCCACTTGTGGTGATTCACTCCGTCTTGATTGTTTAGTAGTTGTTCAATTGGATTATCTTCAGCCATCTGAGTTGGAGCAAAAAGTTGCTTTCGTGTATTACGATGTCTATAAGTTACTTCAATCTCCAAATCTAATGCACTCAAGTTCGCCTTTTTAGAGCGAGTGTTCATGCACAATCTGAAAGCACCTGAAAAAATAAGTATCAAATACTCCCTTAAAAATAAAAATATGATAAAAGAAAAACAAAAGTAAATCCTAAACTAAAAATAAAAACAAAATTTGAATATTAATTGTGCCTAAACTCCAGTCCCCGCAACGGCGCTAAAAACTTGTTCACTAATTTCTTTTAGCTATGCCCGCAAGTGTACGGTGTAAATTGTAGGAGTGGTGAGCAAGGTCGATCCCACAGAGACTATCTATTACATGTATATTTGCTTACATAAGGAGATAAAAATTTAATATAACAATAGTGTTATATTAGCATAACTTATACAAAAGAGATCATTTATTTATATAATTTACTTATGTAAAAGAACATATTTTTGATACACATAATGATGCATAAATTGTTCAAGAAATCTATGTTTTATCACATAGAATAACATATAAAGATCATAATTAAAATTTCATAAAACAAAAGCATTTACTGCACAAACGAGTAGATAAAAAAACCTAATATCATTTTTATGCATCTAAACTTATTTATTATCTTATCCTTTACTTTCATTCGTGTTTGTCGAGTGAGTTGGGATCAAGCTCGGTTTCCTACATGAGCAATCCTGCTGTTCACTAATTTCTTTTAGCTACGCCAGCAAGTATACGTTGTAAATTGTAGGAGTGGTGAGCAAGGTCGATCCCACATAGACTATCTATCTAGGCACTAATTAACAACTCAAATCCAGTTCTCAATTTTATCTAGGGAAATCAATTCTCATCAATTTCAGATTAATTCAACAAAAACGATAATTATGTAAATAAATCAACTCAAGAATCACAGAGATCTAAAGCAGGTTTTAGGACATGCGTTCATCTAATTCTCATCAAGACATCACTTTAACCAATCCAAGTTCATTAATCAATCATCCTATATGAGCAATCACATATATCAATTAATAGCTCTCCCGAGTCAATTAATCAGTTGATCATTATGCCATCAGATGTATCCTTACTCAATCTGATAGAAACATAACAACTCTCAAAAGTACCCAAGCTTGATTTTTCATCACATAAATTCCTTAATCTCCCGATCTAAGTCTTTTTATGTGTCATGTGTTTATTCTTCCATAATTAGATCTCATCTTCCGAATTTTGATTTAATTACTAAAACATGATCAATTATTGGCCAGATAATCAAACAAACAATCAACTCATAAACACACAAAGAAGATGAATGATTATGAACATTGAATTAAATTAAAGATCCATCAAGATTCGAATCAGATTACTAACAAGTCCTAGAAACCCTAGTGATTATCAACAAACTCATAGACAAGATTGAAAATATCATATCCACTAAAACTAACAAGAGATGAAAGATTAAAATCTTAACGACGATGATCTCGTGCTTGCTTCGATTCTTCAATTCTCTTTCTTTTCTCTCTATGCTTCTTCTCTTTGCCTCTTTTCGCCAATCATCCCTTTTTTTGCTTCTTGGAATCTTATATATCAAGTAAACAACAAAAGCACGCCAAAATAACTGAATTTGCTGCGTGCCCGGGCACGGCCGTGCTACACGGCAAGGTCGTGCCCCATCCTTTAGCTTCGAGTCCCCATCACGCATGGTCGGGCCGTGCTATTCAGCACGGTCGTGCTCTCCTGTTTGGTCATTTCACTCGAAACTTACACTTTTCCTCATTAAAATCATGAAACTAAGCACAGCTTGTCAAATACATCTTATACACGAATAATCTCAATAATCACCATAAAAACGTAGCTAACATATTTAAATGAATCCATAAACATACGCAAAAATAGGTGAAAATTGGCACTTATCACCTGCAAAACCCTTTAAAATCTCGAACTGAATATTAGCTGATAAAGTCTTTGAAATTATTAAATATAATGTAATACGTTTATCATAATTTTATATAACTTAAGTGCTCACACTTAATTATTTATAATTGCACACTAAATAAATTTTTATAAAATAGGCAATGTAGGTTTTTCTTGAAAATAGGGTGTTACAACAAGTACCATAAGGTGAAGGGCCAAGACACAGACAAGTGTTGGACACTTGTGGCCGAGCTGATGAAGCTCATTGATCAGGGCCATTTGAAGAAATATGTGAAGGGCTAGGGACAGCAGGGCCAGGGGCAGCAGCAAGCACTGTCTCCACCTCCACCAACAGGACTACTCTCGAAATTGTTATCCTTGTCAGTAACAGTTTTGGCGAGTAGCAGGGTTCCAAGCGAGCATGACAAGAGTAGGTCAAAGAGGCCAGGAACGCATATCAGAGATGCGTTCCACCTAGGATAGAGCCCCACCACACACCTATCTTTTTCACTAAGCTGGATAATGAAGAGATAGCCTACCCCCACAACAATACTTTAGTGGTGTCGCTCAATATCTGCAGGACCATGGTGCATAGGGTCATGGTCGACACATGCACCTATGCCAACGTGCTCTACTTGAGCATGTTCAAGCAGATGGGATTTCATGAATCCCAGCTCGTGTCTTTCTACGATACGATTTAATGCTTCGGAGGAATAATGACCAGGGTGCTCAGGACGTGCGAGCTGAAGGTCCTGTTCGAGACCGGTGATCGGGAGGTCTTCACAACCACGGAGTTCAAGGTGGTGGACTTGAACTGCCAATACAATACCATCTAGGACCGGCCACTCTTGGCCAAGCTAAAAGCGGTGGTCTCCATCTACCACCTCGCCCTCAAGTTCCCAGTTGGCGATAAAGTCTATGTTATGAAAGGGAACCAATTGGCAGCCTGGGAGACTGACATGGGGCTACGACCAAGAGAGCTCAACCAGATCGAGCCCATCCAGGTCTGCTCGGATGATGAGCAAATGGAGGATACCTTTGAGGACACCATCCTCGAGGTTGTCAAGCTCGACCAGGACAGTATGGAGGTAGATGAGAAGCCTCCACAATCGACAGTTCTATCCAAATTGCCGATCAGATCAACCTTCGAGATGGATCCTCATCGGGCACAGCCAACCAGAATGGCGACAGAAAAGCAACTGAGGAAGAGCAACCGCCCGAGGAGGGATGAAGATCCCTAGATCCAAGGAGGGATGACCCAAAGAAAAGAGCAGCGCCTGTTGAGGAGTTGGATCTCATCAATTTGGATCCGAGCAGGCCAGATATGGAGCTGCATATTGGCAGAGAGCTGCATATTGGCCAAGCTCATATTTTTTTTACTAGCTAATACTGATGTCTTCGCATGGGCTCACGAAGACATGGAAGGCATCCAGCCAGAAGATGCCTGCCACTACCTCAACATAGACCTTGCAGCTCAACCAGTGGCTCAAAAGAGGTGGAGACTCAGCCCAGTGAGGTACGAGGGGTTGGAGTTGGAGGTACAGATGTTGAGCAAACGAATCCTGGAGGCTGTGCGTGGACTTCACCGATTTAAATAAAGCCTACCCGAAGGATTGCTTTTCTTTGCTCAACATCGACCAGCTTGTCGATACTACTGTCGGTCATGAACTAATGAGTTTCATAGATGCATACTTCGGATATCACGAGATACCGATGGCCGAGCAGGACCAAGTCCACACCACATTCATCACCGACCAGACACAGTACTGCTACACAATGATGTCATTCGGATTGAAGAATGCGGGACAACTTACCAGAGGCTGGTGAACAAAATATTTGTCATCCAGATCAGGAAGACAATGGAGGTCTACGTGGACGACATGCTCGTCAAGTCCAGAAAAATAGCCGACCACGTGGGCCATCTTACAGAAATGTTCGACATCCTAATGAGGTACATGATGAAGTTGAACCCAAAGAAGTGCTCTTTTGGGGTTGGTTTGGGAAAATTCCTCGGATACATGATGTGCCAGAGAGGAATTGAGGCCAATCCAGAAAAGATCCAGGCTACTATGAACTTGATTCCACCGAGGCGGATCAAAGACGTCTAGAGCCTAACAGGAAAGGTTGCGGCCCTTAATCGGTTCATCTCTAGGTCCACCGACAAGTGCCGGTCATTCTATAATCTGATCAGGAAAAACTCCTTATTTGAGTGGAATGGAAAATTCCAGTCGACATTGGACGAGCTGAAGAGGGCTTTGATGGAGGCTCCAATCCTGGCTAAGCCTTAACCTGGTGAGAAGTTGCAGCTCTACTTGACGGGTTCCGAGTATGTAGTGAGTTCTGTACTAGTTCGAGCAGATCAGAAAGCTCAGCAGCCAGTCTACTATGTGAGCCAATCGCTGCATGATGCGGAGTTTCACTACCCGGCTATGGAGAAGTTGGCCTATGCCCTGATTATCTCGGCCCGGAAGCTGGGCCCATACTTCTTAGCACATTAGGTAGAAATACATACTAATTTCCCTTTGAAGTAGATATTTGGCCGCCCAGATGCTTTCGGGAGATTACTGAAGTGGGTGGTAGAGCTCAGGCAATACGACGTCCATTATGCACCCAGGACGGCCATCAAGGGGCAGGCCTTGACCGATTTCATTATAGAGTTTACACCAACTCTCCTGATCTGTAAAGAACGAATAGAAAAGTCTTGAAGGATGTATGTGGACGGGTCATCCACCTCTCAGTATGTCAGGATTGGAATTGTGCTAGTCAGCCCTACAAACAAGTACTTCTACTCGGCTTTACGCTTCAAGTTCCCAGCTATGAATAATGAAGCTGAGTACGAAGTGCTCCTGACCGGCCTTGACATGGCAAAACAGTTCGGGGTTGAGGACTTGGAGGTTTTCAGTGATTCCCGCCTGATGGTGAATCAAATCTCCAGCGAGTACGTGACCAGAGAGGAGCAGATGGTCAGGTATTTGAGGTCAACGGAGCTGACCTCTGTGGGGCTTAGAAGAATCCAAGCCGAGCAGATACCATGTAGTAAGAATGTTCAAGCCGGTGTATTAGCTCAATTAGCCACAAGTGAGGGAGCAAAAGACATCAGCTTAGTTAACATTGGCACCATGGACAACTCGGCCTTCGAGGAGAAAGAAGTCTATGCCACCGAGTAGAAGGTTACTTGGATGACCCCAATCATCCAATACTTGAAAGGGGGAAAGATGCCCGCCGACCAAGACGAGACGAGAAAGCTGAGGATCCGAGCTTCCGGGTATATTGTCCAGGATGGCGTGCTGTACAAAAGAGGATTTTCCTGACCTCTTCTAAGGTGTCTAGATGAGGAGGAGGCTAAGTACATATTGGAAGAAGTCCATGAAGGCGTGTGCGGTAATCAATTTAGAGGACAATCCTTGGCCTTCAAGATTATCAGGCAAAGTTATTTCCGGCCAAGTCTAAAGAAAGATGCAATTGACTTTGCCAGGAAGTGTGATCAATGCCAAAGGTGTGCGCCCCTCATCTGAGTACCCTTTGAAGACCTAAATTCGATTATAGCCCCATGGTCGTTCACAAAGTGGAGAATCGATCTGATTGGCCCGATACCCACCGGTCGAAGAGGAGTGAGGCTTGCAATAGTCACCATCGGCTACTTTACCAAATGGGTAGAGGTCGAGCCCCTAGCATGAATAATTGAGCTGAAAATCACAAACTTCATTTGGAAGTCCATCATTTGTCGGTTCGGAGTTCCACACTCTATCATTATAGATAATGGACAGTAATTTGATGTAGAGGACCTCAAGACGTTCTGTGAGAACTTGGGGATCAAGAAGTTGTTCTCGACTCCATATCATCCTGATGGAAACGGCCGGTCGAGGCCATCAATAAGATCATTAAACACACTTTGAAGGCCAGACTCAAGGAGTTAAAAGGGGTTAGGGCAGATGAACTTCCTGAGGTTCTTTAGGCTTACAAAACGATGGCCAGGACTGTAATAGGAGAAACCCCATTCTCTTTGACCTTTGGGTCCAAGGCAGTCATCCCAATAGAGCTCGATGTCCCGACCTGTAGAGTGAACAATTATCAAGATGAGCAGAACACTGAGGCCTTGACGGCCAGCCTTGACTTAGTAGAGGAAAGAGGATCGACGCTGATGTGAAGAATTCCATCTACAAACAGAGAAGCACAAGGTACTATAATTCCAATGTCCGAGCACCAAGATTCAAAGTCGGAGACCTGGTCTTCAAAAAAGGTCTACAACATACCGGGTCCTTAGGCCATAACTGGGAAGGGTCATACAAGATTAGCCGAATCCTGGCCGGAGGTGCATATGAGCTAGCTGATCTCAACGATGAAGTGATGTCTAAGCCATGGAACATCGAGCACCTAAAGAAATATTACCACTAGCTGGCTAGGGCTTTCATTCTAATTGTCTTGTAATTTTTTACATTCATTCTATTAATAAAGTTATATTCCAGCTTGTTAATTTCTTAAGACTACGACCTTATTCGAGCCGCCTAGGCCGGATGAAATAGTAAGGCTTCGGCTCAAATAAAGCTACGGCCTCATCCAAGCTACCCAGGCTAGATAAAACAGTAAGGTTTCAGCTCAAATAAGGCTACGACCTCATCCGAGCCGCCGAAGCCAGGTGAAATAGTAAGGCTTTGGCCCACCTAGGCTTCGGCCTAAATAAGGCTATAGTCTCATCCGAGCAGCCCAAGCCGGGTAAAACAGTAAGGTTTCAGCCCACAAAGGCCGACGAGACAAAGATGTATCACACATTGAGGCACAACAAAGATGTATCACACATTGAGGCAGCATTACTGGTGGCCAAAAATGAAGAAAAATGTTGCTGAATTTATTTCCAGATATCTTACTTGTCAGCAAGTTAAAGCAGAACTTCAAGCACCCACGGGTACGCTAAAATCCCTATCTATTCCGATTTGGAAATGGGAACGGATTACGATGGACTTTGTTTTGGGATTACCGAGAACGCAATAAGGGAATAATGCTATTTGGGTAATTGTGGATATAATGACTAAATCAGCACATTTCTTACCTTTACAATGGGGTTATTCATTAGATCAATTGACAAAGAAGTACGTTAGAGAGATTGTACGACTCCATGGTATACCAGTGTCCATTATTTCAAATAAAGACCCGAGATTTACTTTTCAATTTTGGAATACTTTTCAAACAGCTATAGGGACCAAATTATACTTTAGTACAATTTTGCACCCTCATACAGATGACCAATCAGAAATGACTATACAAACATTAAAAGAGATGCTACGTGATTGCGTTGTTGAGTTTCAAGGTTCGTGGGATAAATATATTCCATTAATGGAATTTGCTTATAATAACCAATTTCACAGTAGCATTGGAATTGCACCATATGAGGCATTATATGGAAGAAAGTGCAGAAGTCCACTATATTGGGATAAAGAGGGTATACAAATTCTAGAAGGGCCAGAAATTGTTCAGAACACAATTGACAAAGTCGATGTCATTAAAAACAAATTGAAGGCTGCACAAGACCGAAAAAAGAGCTACTTTGATCAACATAGAAAAGAGATGGAATACCAGGTTGGTGATAAAGTATTTTTACAAGTTTCTCCTTGGAAAGGTGCTATGAGATTCGGTAATAAAGGAAAGTTAAGCCCTCGATATATAAGGCCATATGATATCATCGAAAAAGTTGGACCATTGGCATACGAGTTAGCATTACCTCCAGAATTGGCTCATATTCATAATGTTTTTCATGTTAGCATGCTGCGACAATATCGATTGATCCTTCACATGTATTGAGGGATTCAAAGGTACAGATTGCAGAAAACTTAAGCTACATAGAAGAACCAGTTTCAATCGTAGATTTCAAAATCAAATAATTATGGAATAGAGAAATTCCAATGGTTAAAGTTATTTGGAGAAACCATGGTATAGAGGAAGCAACCTGGGAGACAGAAGAAAAGATGAAAAAGTTATATCCGCATTTATTCACTGGTAACTGATTTTCTTATTGATACATTGCATAGAGGAATAACAAATTTTGAGGACAAAATTCTTATAGAAGGGGAGAATTGTAACATCCTTGACCAAAACATACACGTCATTGGGCATTCATTTCATGCATCATATGCATTTCGTATTATTTATATACTCTTATGTAATTGGTGTTGAGATAACCCTATCATAATTGCTCGAGACTCTAATGATATTCAAGTGCATAATGTAACTTATTTAATTAATAATAGTATAAATTATAAGTATAAATTTTACAAAGAAAATAAATCTAGAATTATATATAAGTGTGCAATATATTAGTATATATGTATATATATATATATGTGTAAGTTAGCTGCTGCATGTATGTATATATATAAAAAGTTTATTAATATTATAATATATATATATATATATATAATGGTTAGTGTTGAGTAGCCATAACTTTAATAATTGGCAGCAATACATATAAATAAATGTATATAAGTGATAGTTGAATAGCAAAGCATATAACTTTAATAATAATATAAGTACATTAAGTTTAGCAGTGAAGCTTTGGAGTGAGGCGGTGGATTCCACAGAAAGTAAATGAATAAATAATAAAGTAAACATAAAGAAATTGCAGCGAAAGAAAAATAAGGATAAAGAAGAAAGGAAAGAAAGAACAGAGAGAAAAGAAAAGAAGAAGAGAAGGGTTTGTGAATTTTGATTTCGTTTCTTTGCCATTTTTCTTCAGAATTTGAGGGAGAGCTTGTGGGGACATGCTATTCGATTTGATTGGAGTGAATTCTCAAGATTTTTCCCAAAAGGTACAAAGAAATTAGTGAATTATATATATCTCCAGTTATTGTAATTCATCGGATGTTTTGGTAGCTTTATAGGCCGAATTAGAAAAAACTTAAAACATGAAAGTTATAGCCCTATCTCTTAGCTAAACTCAGAAGCAAACCATGGATGTTTCGGTTAAATATTGAGTGAGATAATGTCAAAATTATAGGGCTTGGTCTATAATGATCCGGTTTGAAAACTGTTAATTATGCTGTGTTTGTAGCCTAATTTTATGCAGGTTGGAGACTGAATTAGGAAAAGTCTTGAACATGAAAGTTGTAGAGTTATATGTTAAGTTTGTACAGAATTTTACTCTGCTCCACTCGGAATTTTATCACCCAAGTTATAAGGAAAAGTAATGAACATGGTTAATTAAGCATACATGCATTGCATTTCATTGCATAATAGTAATGTATATTAAGGGGACGATTAGATTAAATTATATTGAATCGTATAGGGGCATGAGCTGTAGAAACGGAGAAGAAATTAGAGGGGCGAACGGATCCCTTATCTTAATCGGGTGAGTATAATCCATATATGTGATTTATATGCAATGTGATGCGATTTATATGCAACGTTTGTTATGTGTGTTATATAAGAAATATGTATTTATATGAATTTATCATTAGATCAAATGATATATTGGCAAATGTATACGTGATCATATTTTCGGATGTAGATGTGTGCATTACAATTTGTATGAAATTAAAAGGTCTGTGACTGTCTTGCTATGGATCTGTATACAAAGTGGAGACCCTAGGGTCACACTCATAAAAATCGCATATTTATTTTTTTAGGTTCAATAGCTTTTTGACTTGAGTTTGTATATATAGACGCCACTCTATACCAGGTCGGCCGGCTGATGCCTCGTGCAACCTTCTCCTTCTCCGCATTTTGCATTTTGGACATGTGTATCATGAGCTATATTTAGTATGACTTATGCTGGGATATGGGTTGTTTGTTTTAATCTTATATGATATTAGTCTTTAAATAATGTTTTTATACTTATATGGATAAATAAAACGTCAGTATGATTTGCCTACATGATGAATATTTTATTTTGAGATATATGTCATAGGGGTACAGGGTGTCACAAAGGCAAGCTGGTTTGGAGGCCACCACCTCTTACAAAAGGGCCAACTGGCTCGAATATAAAAAGAAAAAGAAAAGAAAAAAAACTAGGGAGCCACCACCTCAACACATTCTCCTCATTTCTCAGTCACCCCAACCTTCTCAGGTGCTTGGGCCTCATCTTCTTAGCCGCTTGCTACGCCCCCAACCATGTCAAAATCTGGGTCGGACATCAATTGGATCGCAGGCACTGGACGGAGTAAGTGATCCGACCCGAGTGGAAGATACCCGGGTAGATCACTCATCATTCCCAGGTAGTAGTTCGGGAGGGGCTGCTTTTCCAAGTACCCAGCTAGGGCCGCCACAAGAATATGGTGTCAAGTTTCTCTCTTCGAGCTACATCAACGGCGTCGATGAATGTGAAGAGATAACCCAAGACCCCCTCTCATATTTGCACTTAGCCGAAGCCTTGTACTTATGAACGATAGTGAGAGCTATGTTTGAAAAAATTGTAGTAAATCAAATTTAAGTCCAAATATTCTGAATTTTAACAAACACATTCTTCACTTCATATATTAGAACTCGGCAAGAGGGTTTAGGCAAAATCAATTTCTATAAACTTATGAAGTTCTCAGAACAGACCTGCAAATATCATTTATTGCACATGCACTATTTTGCATATTCAAGCAAATTAAATACATAAAATTCTAAACCTAATGCCAAAGAACATCTTTGGATCTTCTAATATATGCTATAAGTCATAAAATATCATAATTGAAAGAAGAAATTAGAAAGTTTAAGCCAAAATACCTTCAAATCTAGAGAGAAGAAAGGTGTTCTTCTCTTTTTGGAAAATGAGTTCTTGCTCTTCTAGTTGCAACCTTTCTTTCATTTTTTTTCTTTATATGATTCATCACAGCATATTATGTATATTAGAAGGATTAGCATATGAAATAGAAGGTGTAGGAGAAGCTTCTACTAGCTAGACCAAGATGATCCACAATAGCTTAATCATTGCCACCATAGAGCATAAAAACCAAAATACGAGAGAAGAAAGTGAGGCATCAATGCAAGAAGAGTGATTTCTCAAGCCAGAGCCTTGAAAATGTTTATTAGTGATAGAATGTATATTCTCCACACAATTATGTGGGTTGATGATTGGTATTATATATGCAAAGATTACAATAATATTGGAGAGAATTATGGAAAGATTATAATAGAATATTCTATACATATTTGACTAAGTAAATACCAAACTAACTTGCAGAATTATCTCTAATACCCCCTATCAAGCGAGGCATGGGGTGAAGATAAACACAGAGCTTGGATCGAAGAAACTCAAAAGTGGGCCAAGTTAAACCCTTAGTGAAGACATCGACGAGCTGGAGATTGGATGAGACAAATTGCATAATAATCTTACCGACAAAAATAAACTCTCGGATAAAATGATAGTTAATATCTATGTGTTTGGCATGGTTATGGGCGATTGGATTTTGACTGAGGAATATGACACTCTTGATGTCATAAAGTAGTGGAGGAGGAGATGACGAAAGGCACCACAATTCTCGAAGAAGATTATATAACAATATAATCTCAGAAGCAGCATTAGCCATAGCACGATATTCCGACTCATAGTTTGAGCGAGACACCATAGGTTGTTTTTAGCACTTCAAGAAACAAGATTCGAACCAATAAAAATAGCATAACCATAGGTTGAATGACGAGTCTCAACACACCTTGCCCAATCAGCGTTGGTGTAAGCAGTAATTGAAGAATTAGAGGAACGAGAAAAAGAAAGACCAAAATAAAGTGTTTCTTTAACATACCGAAGAATATGTTTGATGGTAAGGAGATGAATAGTGGTTAGAGTCTGCAAGAATTGGCTGACCATATTGACGATATAAGATACTGGAGGGCACCAACGAGAGAGTGATACACAGTCGGATCAGAAAAATGAGTGCCAGAGTTGGTGAGAGACTTACTAGAAGCTAAAGGTGTAGAAATCGGCTTCGAATAAAAAAGACTCGTACGCTCTAGGATGTCATGGGTGTTAGAATCGCCGAATCGCTAACCTTATGCAATTATCTAATTTGCGATCCACACAAGATATGATTAACATGCAGCGGAAAATGAATCATACCTTTCACCGTAATAGATGAAGACGAACCAGTTCTAAAGTCAGGACTACAGAACAATCGATAGAGCCTGGATCTCTCGATCATCTGGCATATTCCTCACCTTTTTCGAATGTTGTGTAGGCAACGATCCTTCAAGAATACCAACCGTCTTCTACTAAAATCATTTTATGATTTTCGTGTGTTTATAGGCTACAACAGGGACCTAGAGGAGGATTAGGATTCGGTCTACTGATGGGATTAGGAGTCCTAGTTCGGTCAGAACACACTTCTTAATCCTCTCAATAATAACTCGATCCACTAAATAGTTATTATTGAACTATCGTCCCAAATCCATATTAAATATGGGCTCCTATTTATTACGTGCGTGTTTATCTCCCCGTGTTTAAGATATCAAATGTTCGTTAATTAAATGAATTACTAACAATTCAATTAATTAACATATAATTCCAAGAGTAATACCACTCAACTTTATTATCATGCCGAAATAAATCCAGGGTTTACATAATAATCCTTATGAGCTTCTCAAGGAGACATCATCATCCTAAATAATTAGGACACAGTTTCATTCTATAATCAACAGCACACCATATAAACAATATTGTATCCCAATTTAACGAGCTTATTGATTTAATGAATAAATCTCACTCATTGGTAAATTAAAGAAACATATATCGAGTATATATGCCCGTTATTATATAATGATTAAGAGAATACACATCCAAAATGACAGAGGTCTTGTTCTATTACATAGTCAGTATAAATCGAACAAGCTCAATTGGTCCTGCTCCGTACATACAAAATGTACTAGTGTAATTTTATAATCAAGATAGACTTATACCAAATTACACTACAACCATTCCGATATTTTGTCCAAAATTATCTTGGTTGTGAGCTACCATTTATAATCTATAAGGAATTGATAATATGATCTTCTGTGTGGCACCACACACCATGTTATCTACAGTATAAATTAATTGGACAATTGCAATAACATATATAACAAATATAAAATGCAAACATTTGACCATAAAATATTCTCATATCAAAATAGATGTTCATACAAAAGTTAGGCTTATAGTATGCATCCTAACAGTGGGCATACTTGGTTTGACCAACAAATAGAACATCACTGGCATGAGAGACCTCGAGACCAAGAAAATAAGAAAGTCAACCAAGATCCTTGATGGCAAATTCAGTGTGAGTGTGATTAATAAACTGGTGAAACAATAATGGATTTGAGCCTATGATAATAATATCGTCAATATAAAGTAAAAAAAATATAACAGAAGAGCCATGATGAAGATAAAATAATAAGAATCCAAGCAACTGGAACAAAAGCCAAGACTGGTTAAATTAGGACAGAAATGCTGGAACCAGGCAAGAGGAGCCTGGCGAAGACTATATAATGCCTTTTTCAGTTTACAAACATAAGTTGGGAATCTGGAATCCACGAAGTTGGTGTTAGGATGTATACTATAAGCCTAGCTTTTGTGTAAACATCTATTTATGATATGAGAATCTTTTATGGTCAAATGTTTGCATTTTATATATTTGTTATATATATGTTATTGCAATTGTCCAATTAATTTATATTGTAGATAACATGGTGTGTGGTGCCACACAGAAGATCATGTTATCAGTTCCTTATAAATTATAAATGGTAGCTCACAGCCGAGATAATTTTGGACAAATTATCGGAATGGTTGTAGTGTAATTTGGTATTAATCTGTCTTGATTATAAAATTACACTAGTACATTTTGTATGTATTGAGCAGGACCAATTGAGGTTATTTTATTTGTACTGACTATATAAATAAAATAAGACCTCTGTTATTATGGATGTGCGTCCTCTTAATCATTGTATGATAACGAGCATGTATACTCGATATATGTTTCTTTAATTTACCAATAAGTGAGATTTATTTATGAAATCAATAAGCTCGGTAAATTGGGATACAATGTTGTTTATATGGTGTGCTGTTGATTATATAATGAAACCGTGTCCTAATTATTTAGGATGATAATGTCCCCTTGAGGAACTCATAAGGATTATCATGTAAACCCTGCAGGTGGATTTATTCCGGCATGATAATAAAGTTGAGTGGTACTACTCTTGGAATTAAATATTAATTAATTGAATTGTCAGTAATTCATTTAATTAATGGACATTCGATATCTTAAACATGGGGAGATAAACGCGCACATAATAAATAGGAGCCATATCTAATATGGATAAGGGACGGTAGTTCAATAATATCTTTTTAGTGGATTAAGATATTATTTGATAGGCTTGAGAAGTATATTCAGATCGAATTAAGGACTCCTAAGCCTATCAGGAGATCGATTCCTAATCCTCCTCAAGGTCCCTGTTGTAGCCTATAAATAAGCCTCAAGTCAACCGTTTCTAGAGTGACAAACACAGAAAATCTGATATACGATCTAGAGAAGAACGGTTGAGAGTCTCGATAGCTCGTTGCCCACACAACGTTCGAGATAAGGCGAGGAATACAGCAGAAAATCGTGAGGTTCAGGCTTCATCGATTCCTCGATCTACAGTTCTGACCTTAGAACTAATTTTGGTGCAAAAGGTATGATTCGTTTTCCGCTGCGCGTTAATCATATTTGCATGGATCCCGATTCGGATAATCGAATAAGGGTCGGCGATCCGGCGGTTCCTACAGTTGGGAGGTTGAGCCATATAGACGAGCTTGGTCAGAATCCCGTTGAGAAAAGCATTTTTGATGTCAAGCTGATGTAGAGGCCAACAGAACTGAACAGATAAGGTTAAGATAACCCGAATGGTGGAAGATTTGACCACCGGACTAAAAGTATGATGAAAATCAGAGCTAGGCAGCTGACTGAAGCCTTGAGCAATGAGACAAGCCTTGTAGCGTTCAATTGAACCATCTGAGTGATATTTAGTGCAATATACCCATTTGAAACCAACAATGTTAGCATCAAGAGGGGGCGGAACAAGGTCCTATATCTTATTAGAGCGTAGCACAGTAATTTCTTCTTTTATAGCTGAGACCCAATGAGGAGATTTACAGGCAGACTTAAAGCCACGTGGTTCAACAGAGGCATTTAAGACATGTAATAAAGGAGTTATAGTAATATTGATGGGATAGCGTGGTTTGAAAATACCCGATTTGGAATGAGTGACCATAGGATGGGTGGGCACAAGATCCGGCAACACAACATTAGACATGGAGATAGAGGAAACCGAATTGGGTCGTGCAATTCTGGTTCTGGGAGATCGAAAGATGGCCTCGCAGAGAAAGGAATAAATGAAGTTGTTGGGTCGTTGGAAGACTGGACCGAAGCTGGAAGTGAATGGGGCTCTGGAGATTATTGGGCTGTTGGGCACATTAAGATGGAGGAGCAGGGGCCCAAAGAATTAATACTTGAGCCAACAGTAGGTTGATGAGCAGATTGAGGTGGACCAGCGACGTGTAGTGGGTGAGACCCAATTTCCTGAAATTCAAGACTTTCTAAGCTAGAATGTGAAGTAGCAGTAGTTGGCAAACTATTAGCAAATGGACAATAATTTTCAACAAATTTTGCATGTGGAGTGATGAAAATATGACGAGTCATAGGATCATAACAATGGAAATCTTTATGGATACTACTAAACCCCAAAACTCCGGATTTAAAACTTCAACAGTGGTAGCAGCAGCACCTTCACCAGTGGTCGAGTCGATGGTGGGAGAAGGGGGCTGCTGGGAGCCGTCAACATGCCCAAGAAAGTCGAAGGACGTAAGCATTGGCATAACCTGTCTCTTCCAGAGTAGGTAATTGTTGGAAGATAATTTAATAAGGAGCATGTGAATCATGGTTGCAATTGGTAGAGTGTCGGCCATGGAGTTTGGGAAAAGGGACAATCGACAGAAGAGAGAGAAAAAGGTTGATAGGGTTTCCAAAGAATTAGGCCGATACCATAATGGAATGTATATTCTGCACACAATTATGTGAGTCGATGATTGGTATTATATACGCAAAGATTACAATAATCTTGAAGAGAATTATGGAAAGATTACAACAAAATCAGAATATTCTATACATATTTGACTAAGTAAATACCAAACTAACCAACAGAATTATCTCTAATAATTAGGTCCACCTTGATGTCTCCTAAGGCTCAAATAGCTCTATCTCAAGTATCATAAAGATCTTTAAGAACATGGTAATAAAGATTTTTGACTGTTGGTTTAACATGATAAAAGATTCAGATTTAGAAGAAATAACCATCACTCTAAAATTTACATGAATCCCAGAGAAGCTACGACTGATAACTCACATACTTTCTTCTTATATGCTTCAACTATTTCATAAATGGTTTGTCTCTAAATCTCTCACTTCATGGCGTAATCAAAGAATCATAAACATGTATATTTTCATAATTAAGTGTGCAAAATAATACATAAATCATGCACTTGTATCTCCTAAATTAAACAAAAAAGAATAAACACATATAAACTAACAAATATAGGTAGAGACAAAACAACCATATGACTCTAACAACAAAGTTTCGAATCAATACATCTGAACTATACTTTGTAGTCCTACAAAGCAAAACAAAGAAAATTCGTTCTATTAGTACCCTTGAGTCAATCTTAGGCTTCTTACAGCGGACATACATTCGCTAAAGCTAGTCCATCTAAAGACTGTAGTGACTAATTACATCCATAAAGATGCCAACTAATACTAAACCATTCATTATAACAACACCAATATCTTTCAAACCTTCAATCCAAACATCGAGTGGAAATTCCATTACAGGAAAGATAATAAACAAAAGTCAGTAAAGATGCTTTAAATAATTATGGGTAGAAAATAAAATTCAAAATAAGTTTTCTCGAATTATTTAACCCAATCTTTGTGATGTCGTTATAACTCCTGATCACATCTTGACAAAAATAGAACAAAATAAAAAAAGTATATAATATCGTCTATCGATATATATGAGAAATCGATAAAATAGTAGAAGCCCATATAACATACAACTTATAACTTAGGCAGTTAGGTGTTTATTCTAAAGACGATAGAGATATCTGCATCCACATAAGTACAGGGCTTATGCTCCGTTAATTCTTACTTTAAATTTATATATAACTATAGAACATGAAATTAGAAAATATAAAAATAAAACATCACATACCAATTTTAGAAAAATTATTGGCATGTATATAAAAATTACCAAAAGTTCTTTTGTCAACATTAAATCTGTTAAGTTCTAAGATCAGATATCAAATCACATAGACTGAGCTTCAAAACTTGCAGTACACCTTCAATGGCGGATGACAAAATTGTAAACGAAAACTAGTAAAGAAAACACCAGAGATTTAACGTGGTTCGGTGCTCAATTACAACCTACATCCACGGCCAAAAATGGCAAATATATTTACTAAGAATCAATACAAGAAGCAATTTACAGAATCACATGATTAGGGTTTATGAAAACTGAAAACGACTAATCTAATTTCTCTCTCACTTCTCAATTAATCAATCTGATTCTACAACTAAGTATGTATATTTATACGTAGAATAAAAGCCCTATGCCATTTCTAGAAACTCCCGCAAATTGCCCGCGAATTTCCGTTTTAATCACTTAGGGTTTGTGCTGCACAGTTAGAGCCCTAATTAACAGATTTAACCACCGCGAATCGCTCACTTCTTTCTAATCCCGGTTGATGACGAATATATCCGGTTCTTGATGAAATAAACCCGATTCCTTGCTACTGTATACATGCTTGATTTAATACTACAATTCTCCACCTAAATCAACATGCATAAACCTGTAAAACAAAACAACAAAAAAAACCTACAATAGACAACAGATAATAGACAACAGTTGCAAAACTGTTAGTTCATCCAAGACACCAGATTCACCAATTTCATGCAATGCTTGAATTTTCCACTACTCAGAGCTTTTTTAAGCATGTCTGCAGGGTTATCTTCAGTGCCTACTTTCCTCATCTCAATTAGACCCTTCTCAATGATGTCTCTAACAAAATATAGTTTGACATCTATGTGTTTAGATCTATTAGGAAACACTTGATCTTTTGCCAAGTGAAGAGCACTTTGGCTATCACAATATACTGCTACTTCGTCCTGACTTATTCCCAGTTCATTTACCATGCCCTTCAACCAAATTGCTTCTGTAATAGCCATGTATTCAGCTTCGGTTGTTGATAGAGCAACCATCGACTGTTGTGTACTTTTCCAGCTGATTGTAGTGCCAAAGAAGGTAAAAACATATCCTGTCAATAACCTTCTAGTATCAATATTTCCTGTAAAGTCTGAATTCACATATCCTACTAAAGCCTTGTTAGTCTGATCCTCAACTTTCTTTGCAAACAACAAACCTAACTCTGTGGTTCCTTTTATATACCTGAACATCCATTGTAATGCTTTCCAATGAGCTGTACCAGGATTGGCCATAAATCGACTTACTAAGCTTATTCCATATGCTAAATCCGATCTGCTACAAATCATGGTGTACATTATACTTCCTACACCACTTGCATATGGAATCTCTTCCATATACTTAATCTCAAGTGTTATGTCTGGTGATTACTCTCTTGATAGCTTCAAATTCTGACTTACTGGAGTAAGAGCTGACTTTGCTTGATGCAAACTGAATCGTTTTAGTATCTTTTTCATATAATCAGATTGATACAGAAATAGGCTTCCAGACTTCTTATCTCTTAGGATGTCCATTCCTAGAATCCTCCTTGCTTCACCTAAATCTTTCATCTCAAATTGAGTGATCAGTTTCTACTTTAAGCTCCTGATTCTAGTCATACATCTACTTGCTATAAGCATGTCATCCATATAAATTAGTAGATAAGTCACCACTACATCTTTCTCCTTTTCAAAATACACACAACTATCATATGAGCATTTTTCTAGTCCAATGTGATTCATATACGCATTGAACCTTTTGTACCATTGCCTGGGGCTTTGCTTGAGTCCATAGAGAGACCTCTGAAGAAGACACATCTTATCTTCATTTCCAGGTAGTATGAAACTTTGTGGTTGCTTCATAAAGATCTCCTCTTCAAGATAGCCATGGAGGAAGGTTGTTTTTACATCTAGTTGATGTAATTCCATGTCCCATTGAGCTGTCAAGGCCAATAGCAATCTAATAGAGCAATGCTTAACCACCGGAGAGAAAATCTCATTGAAATCCACCCCCTCTTTCTGAGCAAAACCTTACTAATCTTGTCTTGAACCTGATCTTCTTTTTCCCAGCAACCTCCACATTCTTCTTATAAATCCATTTACTCCCTATTATCTTTTACTTATCAAGCCTATCAACCAATTTCCATGTTTGGTTTTTAAGGAGGGAATCCACCTCTTCTCTCATTGCTGCAAGCCAATTATCATTTTCTATTGAATTCATAGCTTGTGTATAATTTTAAGGCTTCTCAAACTCTATATCTTCAACCACTGTTAAAGTATATGACACAATGTCAGCTTGACCAAACCTATTTGGAGGATGAATTCTTCTCCTTTCTCTATCCCTAGCCAAGCTATAGTGCCTTAAAGTTTCTGCAGCTTGTTCTGAATGATCTTCATCTGTTAAGCCATCTTCCTGATCATTTTGCATAGCTTGATCCATTTGTTCTGGATTGTTGTTAGCCGGATCAGGAGAGTCTTGAACATCTGCCTCCACCTCCAATGGTACTTCCAGATGTTGGCAAGGTTTATTAGCAGAAATATACCCCATAACTTCCTCTCTGAACACTACATCCCTACTGGTGAAACACCTTTGATATCCCTCTTCCAAGCACCAAAGTTTAAATCCTTTAACCCCTTCTGGATACCCAATGAAAATACACCTCAAAGCTCTTGGTTCCAGCTTGTCCTGCCTTATATGTGCAAAAACAAGACAACCAAATACTATAAGATTAGAGTAATTAATAGGTAATCCATATCATAGCTCATCTGGACATTTGAAATCAATTGCTGAGGAAGGTGACTTGTTTATAAGGTTTGCTACAGTAACAACAGCTTCTCCCCAAAAGCGTTTTGGTAGATTTGCATCCAATAGCATGCACCTCACCTTTTCCAGCAATGTTCTATTCATCCTTTCGGCTACACCATTTTGCTGTGGATTAGCTGGGGCTGTTTTGTGTCTTGTAATTCCTTTAGCCTTGCAGTAATCCTGGAACTCCTGAGACAAGAACTCAAGATCATTGTCAGTTCTTAAAACCTTTAATAACTTACTAGTGAGGTTCTCTTGGTTGATCAGCCAATTTCCAAAGGTGTTATAGGCATCAGTCTTGTGCTTCAATGGATATACCCACAACTTCCTTGAAAAATCTTCAATGAAGGTCATAAAATACCTTGAGCCATCATGAGTAGTTGTTCTTGTCGGCCCCCAAATATCCGAATGAACATTTGCTAATGGCTCTTTTGCATGATGATGACTTGTGGGGTATGGCAGCTTCTTGGCTTTTCCCAAAGCACATTGATCACAGAATTCATAATCTTTGTTTATTTCTCCTCCAAGAACTCTCTTCTTGGATAAAAGGTGAAGACCTTTATTCCCAATGTGTCCAAGCCTTTTGTGCCATAAGTTTGCTTGTTGGTTGCTCGTCACCGAATCTACTTTTTCTTGAATTGTTGATCCATTAAGAATGTAGAGTCTATTTCTCTTATTCCCAGTTAGCACCAAGTGGCCTCTCCTTGTGAATTGAATTTCTCCATGCTTTGTATTAAATTCATAACCTACATTATTCAAAGAGCCAAGTGAGATCAAATTTCTTTTTAAGTCTGGTATATACCTTACCTGGGTCAGCTTCTTGATTGATCCATCATGTAATTTCAGAGTGATAACTCCCACTCCTTCCACCTTGCAAGATTGGTCATTGCCTAATAAAACTATTCCACTATATTCACTCTTAAAATCTAAAAACCACTCTCTTCTAGGACACATATGGAAGCTGCACCCTGAGTCCAGGACCCACTCCTCAGAGATAGCTGCTACTATTATACACAACATGTCTGTTGTTTCATAGTTGTTCTCAGCTGCTGCTGCCTCAGGTCCCTGCATTTGTTGCTTGTCCTTAGATCTTTCTGGACAATTCTTCTTCAGGTGTCCTACTTTATGATAAGAGTAACATTTTCTAGCTTATTGATTCTCATCAGCTGGTCTTTTGATTTGTGAATTCGGATTTGGATTCTTCTTCTTATCCTGAATCTTCTTAAACCCCTTATTCTTGATGCTGAGACCTTCACCTAATTATTGATTCTTATGATCAGTTTTAATAGCCATCATTACTTCCTCAAGAGAGAGAGCCACAAATCTTCCATATATCACTGCATCTTTAAATAAATCCATGGATTTTGGAAGTGCATTCAATAGCATAAGTGTCTTGTCCTCATCCTTCATTTCTTCATCTACATTTTCAAGATCATATTTGATCTTGACAAATTCATCAAGCTTCTCGATAACCTTTCATTCATCTGTGATTTTGAAATTTAGAAGTTTTTGCTTCAGGTAGAGTTGATTAGCCAAGGACTTAGTTAGATATAACGAATCAAGCTTTCTCCAAATATCTGCCGCTGTCTTTTCCTTGTATACCTCTCTGAGCGCCTTTTCCGCTAGATATAGAATCAGCACGCTCTTCGCTTTCTTGCAAATCTCTGCATATTTTTGTGCGTTTTCTGAAGAAGATCCAACAGGAGGTTCATGCAATGCTTTCTCTAATTTGTGCTGGATCAATAGGGCCTCCATTTGTACCTCCCACAAGTTGAAGTCACCCTTTCCCGTGAACTTGGCCACACCTAATCGCATTGTCGACATGTTGTCGTGGTTTGATTCCCACAGACGGTGCCAAGCTATTAAGTTCCAAGATCGAATATCAAATCACACAGACTGAGCTTCCAAATTTGCAGTACACCTTCAATGGCGGATGACAAAAATTACAAATGAAAACTAGTAAAGAAAACACCAGAGATTTAACATGGTTTGGTGCTCAATTACGACCTACATCCATGGCCAAAAGATGGCAAATATATTCACTAAGAATAAATACAATAAGCAGTTTACAAAATCGCAAGATTAGGGTTTATGCAAGATTAGGGTTTATGAAAATTGAAAACAACTAATCTAATTTCTCTCTCACTTCTCAACTAATCAATCTGATTTTACAACTAAGTAAAAGCCCTATGCCAATTTCTAGAATTGCCTGTGAATTTCCGTTTTAATTACTTAGGGTTTGCGCTGCACAGTTAAAGCCCTAATTAATAGATTTAACCGCCGCGAACCGCTCACTTCTTTCTAATCCTGGTTGACGACGAATCTATCTAGTTCTTAATGAAATAAACCCGATTCCTTGCTACTGTATACATGCTTGATTTAATACTACAAAATCTTTCAAGAAACATCTTTATATATTTGGTCTTTCAATAACCCGTTCAACTTCTGATAGTATCCTGATTATATTTCTTATATGGTCTGCATTTATCGTGTAGGAAGAAATAATTTTCATTTTACTGTTATTTTATTTTAAACCTGATAATGTTAATCCGATCAATAATGAAGATCCATATAAATATGAATCCCTCTCTTTGTTATTTTGTTCACCGTCAAGAAAGGTGAGAGATTTTCCACTATTTAAAAATATTGTTACAACAAATTTACATGGAAAAGGATCAAACAAATCTACATCAATATTTATATAGGTATAAAAATTGTTGGTCCCAAGTGGTGTCCGAGGTTCAGAGGGGGGGTGAATGAACCTTGGTCGATTTTCAAAAACTTTTAAAACAACCGTTCTGCACTGTAAGTTACTTGAGCTTGCAGCGATAGATGGTTACTGCTTGCAGCGCTACGATGCAGTGCTGTACGCTGTAACCTGGAGTTTTATACGCAGCGGAAATAAACTTTTAAACACAAGGTTGTTTCTCTCAAGAATGCTTCTTTCAAAACGTTTTAAGATGATAGACAGATAATAATGCAGAAGATAAACGCACAGATAAATAAAGCAATTGAAAACACTTATGGCTTATAGTGGTTCGAAGGTGGTGTAATCCTTCTACGTCCACTCTACAGCTCCTCGAGCAGGAACTTTGTTAAGCAAGATTGATTTACAGGACTCTCTTAACAATCTATCAACTTTACAAAGCAAACCACCTACTGAAGTCCAGCGTACACACAGCAACTGCAAACTTCAAAGACTAACCCACACAGGGTTCTACACTCCCACACAGGGAAGCTGCCTAACTCTAGACAACTAAACAAACAGCAAGGATCTCTCCTATCAACTGCTTGACACCACTAAAACAACCTAAGCACACAATAACAAGGTTAAAAGGATAAAAAGGTTTTTCTTCAACTTGTGCTTCGAAGTGAGCTTCTGAATCCGTAGGGAAACTTTCAGCTTGAACTTGCTTCACTTTGATAGGTTGAGTGACTGAAACTGTTTGTTGGCTTGAATGCTTGAATTTGTAAGTTTGAAACTTTCGCAAATGGATTTTAGTTCTCAGTAACAGTGACAGTAACCAGCTTCAGTTCTCCTCGACCTCTATTTATACTTGTAGGAGAAGATGTCCGTTGAAGGAGACATCCCTCTTTTGAATTTGAAGTAGCCTGACCAAAGCATGGTTCGCATTTAATGCGACTTGACTTTTCCTTTCGGAGCATTTAATGCGGCAGTTGCGGCTCGCAGCTTTCTACAGCGCGTCAGTCCATGTGGCATCTTCTTATTGGCTCCGTGTCTGCTACTTTGACTTTTTCTTGAACGGCTCTTTTATTCTTGCTTGAATCTCCGTTCCTCGTACTGCATTTATCCTTCCTAGGATTTGCAGGATACTTCGTCTTGTAGTTGGCGCTGTATCACTTAACTGATTTGTAAGTCTGCGCTGTATCCTAGGTCCTTGTGCAGCTGATGCTTTCTTTCAGTGCTGCTGTATCTTAGACCTGGTTGCAGTATCTTCTGGCAGTGCTGCTGTAACTTCTTTCTAGCAGTACTCTTGTATCCTTTTCTTGCAGCATTGCTGCACGCCGTTCTTCTTTGCTTTGCTGTATAGAAGTTCAGCCTTATTTACACTTTGATGTTCCTTCCTTCTTCCAGCTATGTTGTATCCTGCCTTCCTGCAGCGATACTGTATCATGCCTTCTTGCAGCGATATCTTCCCTTAAAGCTTAGATGCAGTTTTATCCTCGTTTAACTTCCATTTTCAATACTTGACTCAAGACTCAATTCTAGTCTATTTATTCACTTAAACATTGTGAAAATGGGGTACTCAAAACTTCCTATTACATATTTGGTTTGTCTCATCAAAATCTAAACATTGAAATCCCAACAAAAATATACGGTCATATCTCTAATTGATCATCTTGAGAATATTCCTTGTTAGTTTGCATGTATGGACAGTGCAAAATTAATTCAAATTTTCTCAATAAACGATTATCACAGGGGAAGATGGAACTTTCAATTTCATTCATTCATAGTTCTAGCTTGACAATAATCTTTTATACATTTTTTTTTTTTGCATTATTAACTTCTATTTTCACGCTTTCTCTATCTTTTTTATTTTCTTCTTATTTTTAATATTTTTGCTAAAAATTTCCTTATGAAATTAAAGAAGTTGTTTGAGATGTACATAAGTATACAAAACCATAGATATATAATTTGGGAGGGAGGGAATGGGTGAATTATTCACATTAAGAAAGTATATACCCATTTGGTCATTTATAAGCTCATAATGATTCACATTAAGAAAGTTTATACCCATTTGGTCATTTATATGCTCATAATGGTTTAGGGAGGAAGCGAAATTCAAAATCAAAATCTACTAGGTTATATTTGGAATATGATTCACTTGGCAGAATTTTAAAGTTAAAATTCTAATTAATCAAAAAATTCGGACACAATCATTACTACATATATTACAACAATCTAATCATTACAAAGAATATCTTCTTTATAATAAAATATCACATCAACCCACATTTTAACAATTACATATTACATCAATCCACCTTTATACAATAAAAAATCACATCAATCTATTTTTCCAATATTGAAACTTACATTTTTGCATTGGTCTTTACTACAAATTTAGGATTTGAGTGGCAGAATTTCCTCAATCCCACATAATTCTCTTTCAAACATACTCTTAACATAACTTAACATAGAAATAAAATTATTTTTTTATTGGGCCTCAAAATTAGTGTTATAGTTGATACTTTGAAATTGGATCTAGAAAAAACTTTCTTACTTCCTGCTCTGATTCGGGAGATGGAACCCAGGGTAGCTAGGAGCAGGTTAAGTTCTTATCAATTTCTGATTTTTTTGTATAATAATAAAAAAATTGAATAAAAACAAAAAAAAAATCCTGATATATATATATATATATATATATATATATATATGTATACACTGTCAGCATTATGAGAAAGATAGTTTTGGACGGAAAAATAATATTTCGAAAAATGACATTTCTTTAATTCCCCCATGTGTCATGGTTTTATATAAATATAGATTTGTCACGTAAGTACACGAATCGAAGAAAAATAGCAATTATTTTGGAACAAAAGTAATATATAATTCACCACAAAAATAGAGAGGAAATTTTAAAATTTTCCAAAAAATCTTTTATTTATTACTTTCACAAAACTATTACGCAAAAATTGTAACATCCCGATTCTTTTTCTAGATAAAATCTTAACCGAGACGTTACTTATTTATTAAAACATCACACTTTTAAGAATAAAAAAAAATTATTCGCGATTTATATAAAATATATTCATTTCCATAATTCATAAAATATGACACTTCAAATAAAATATTTACAACCTTTTTATTATTGGCTACCCGCATCCACCTCTCGCACTTCATGCCTTCAAATCCTTAAACTGAAAACATTTTAAAAAGAGGGGTGAGTGACAAAAGTACACTCAGTGAGGAAACTCGGGATAACATAAAATAATTTTAAAAGATTTTACACGCACATGCCAAACCACCGTTATATCACATAAAAACAGATTTTCGTAAAACGTTTGTCTTTTAAAATAAGAACAGTATAAAATAGATAGCTTCAAATACGTGTCTTAAATCATTTAAAACCGCAAACATTCATCTCTTTCACATGTAAAGATATCATTTTCATATTCACATTTACGGGTCTTAGCCGCCATGAAAACGCAGATTTTATCTGCCATGAAATTGTGGATCTTGACCACCATGAAAATCACATTTCATTTATAACAATAAACACTTGAAAACATAAGCCATAACATTCGATCATTTAACATAATTGTCTCACATAAATTTGGGATTTTACCCGAATTATCCTTTATTTTGGCTCAAACCCAATTTAACATTTTCCGTTAACCTTTACCGTTAACCTTTACCGTTAACCTTTACCAGTCACAAAATATCTCAATCAAACAATCCAATCAATTCAATCCATCACTTAACCTTAATCATTCAGCAATCATATTCACATTCCATAATAATCATAAAAGATTTCATATATTAAATACTTTGAAAGAATTATAAATACCGTATTAAGAATTTACCCCCACCTTTTACAGAAGATGCTTGCAAAATGTTTACTTTTATCCGAGTTTAATTCTTTCCTTCTTTCGTACTTCCTACAAAGCGTAAATGCTCGCTTTAGAATTTAGTCGAACTATTCTTAATTAAATTACATTCTTAATTTAAAACCTTTCTCTGTTAACGGACCATCTAACAGGGTTTAAATGAAATTATAATGGAAATGTGTTTATTAAAATATTAGAAAACTTAATTAGACTTTAATTAGATCTTAGAAGACTTATCTTAGATTCAGGAAAATTAATTATAAATTTATGATTTAGGTTAGATCTTAAAGATTTGATAATAATTCTAGACAAGTAACTTATATATCTTTTGGCTTCAAATAATTCTTGAAGACCTTAAAAATTATCATAGAAAAACTAATTATGTAATTTACGGTTTAACTTAGATATTAAGAAATTCGAATATATTTATGATTATGGCGTAATTAGATTAACTATATAATTTAAGTTATAAACATGAATTTAATTAATTGAAATTATAGGTTAATTTAGGAAATATATTTAATTGCATAACATGTTTAGTTAATTTTTATTTAAGAGGATTGAATTTGATATTTACTCTGATATTTAATTTGATTCTTAACTTTGAGGTTTAAATTGTAGAGTTCATAATTTATTTAAGATCATTAAATCATTTTTAACAATATGGTGGATTTATTTAAATGTTTAATATTTATAATCAGGCCTTTGGTTTATTTATTAAATTATGAAGATCAAAACATAAGGTCCATAATTATAATTTCCCAATAGTTATGGGGTTAACGAGACATGAATCTAGAATTTTAAAACCTAGATTTAAGATAACTACTAAATTGTACATACTGTAATTATTATAATATCTCTAAGGTTAATTTGTAACCTAATTCATTAGTTTGGGTTTAATTCATTATTTCATACATATATTTATATATATATATATATATATATATTAATTCTCGAAAGCAATATCTGTAATATATCTAGGATCCGTTTTATAATCTCAATCAATTATGGGTAATAATATACAATTTCAATAACTCTAGGGGTATTCTTGTAATTTCAGTAAAATTCTAAGGATCGTTTTAGCAATAATAAACAATTCTAATCGGTAATATTTAATATCTTCAATTTTTAGGGTGCATAATGTAATTTTAGCATAATTTGGGGTTTATTTATTATTATTCATTAATTTAGGGGCTTAAAACATATTTTCATAATCTTAAGGGTATAAAATGTAATATTTATAATTATTGGGGTTTTTAAATGTCATTATCCAAAATTTAAGGGTCTTATAGCATGCTTTAATAAATTTATAAGATTAATATGTAATATACATAATTATTAAGAATTAAAATTGAATTTCCAAGAATTATAAGATTTGCAAAATAACCCCTCTATTAATTCAAATTCCCATCCAAAATACCCCTTCCCAGCCCCCTCACGCTTGCAGCCACCATCAGCCACCTCCACCTCTGCCACTGTCGGTGACTCCTTGTCGCCGGCGACCACTCACACCTGCATACACCCATGCAAATATATATATATATATACACCCACAAATACATATAAATAGACACACCTTGCAGCATATACATATATACATATACCTCTTTGCCGTCGTTGGAGCAGTCATGCCGGCGCAACTCCGGCGCCGGCTTCCTCACCATCATACCTCCACATCGGCACCACCACTGCAGCCCTGCACCCACAATATATATATATATATTCGCAGAGCCGCCGCTGCAAGCGGCGGCTCCCAACCTTTCTCGCCGGCCAAAAGCACCGGCCATCCCCTTACCAACTCGCCGACTCAATTACAAACACAGCAGCCAAATAGCAGAGGGAGGGAGAGAAGAAGAAAGAAGAAAAAAAAAACGTGAGAGAGCCAAGAGAGAGAAAAAAATCTTATCTCATTTTTCAAACTTTGACCAATTATTGTTACTCAATTTTGATAAAGATAAAAGAAGGATATTGACTTATCTATACTTATCACCTTTTATCCTAATATTAATTTATTAATACTATAAATCTTATATTATAATTTATATAAAAAAAAAATTTCTTGGGTGTTACAGAAATAACAATATTATTGTGAATTTTGCCTATCTACAACTAATCAATTTTAGAAAGTAAGACATATTAGTGACGGAACATCAAAGTTGTAGCGATAGAATTCTATTATTTGGTCATCCAAAGATATAATTATTTTATTATCTATAACAAATATTTGAATTGGCTACGAAACACTATAAATCAGAGCAACATTTAGCGAGGAATTTTACATATTTCAACTTCAAGAGTGATCGTTATTTTATTATTTAAAAATAAATTTTTAGCGATGTTTCACTCAAAGTTAGTGATGAAAGTTTATATTTGGCTGGAAATTCAAAATTTACAATCCATATTCACAATACGTGAAAAATGATTCGATCCTCGACAAAACAGGATTTGGTTGTATGTTGCAACGAGCATAGCTTTGATTAACAAGTGCTTCCAAACATGCACCACCATTAAAATAATGAACAATCACTCCACAACAATCATAGTATACTCCAGTTTGGGCTATTGGAATTTCTGGCTCCTGGCATAAGGCATTAAAAAATTGTGTCACACATAGTGGCGAAATCTCGACCTCGGAGCAATCACTTAGTGAAAACAATGATCCTTCCAAAATGGGTTTCTTGATAGCCTGGGATTGAAACAAAATTGTTCCACTGAATAGAACAAAAATTAAGATCTCAATTACGGTTTTGGATTTGAAAATCATGTTCAAAATTCTAAATCTGGCCTTCTCTTTTGAAAAATATTGTTGAACTATATGCACCCTGCTATCAATTCTTATAATGTTTCCATAAAATTGGATTCATCTGTTACAACTCAATTAATTATTCTTTGTTGAAACTTATATACATAAATTGAAGGCTGTCATTACTTAATAAACTATTAAGTGCTACTGATGAAGAAATATATGTTAGCTAGTGAAATTCACGCGTGTTATAAGTGGTTTTATTTTGTTATTGTTCATTATTTTATACTTAGGATCTTTTATTCATTTTAGAATTATCATTTTTGTTTTCTTGTTTGTGTAGTTTTTTATTTTTTGAGTAAGTAATTTATAGTAAAATTTTAATTTTTTTTTATCATATCACTATACCAGTGATGGGTGTCGAATCTAATTAATAATAAAACTTACTCTAAAGATATATATTTGAAATAGCAATGAGTAAGGTGGAATACACATAAATTGGTAAAAAGGTTATTTTTTTGCAAACTTGTTGAAAATAAAATGATTGGGGGGTTTTTGAGATTTTTGCAATTGATAAAATTAAAGCAACTAAAATTAACTAAGATGAATTCAATGAAATAAAAACATCTTGCCAAGAAATAAATTCAAGAATGGTTCAAGTGTTGATCATGAATGCAAGAATTCTATCTTTCTTCCAATGTTAAATTGGTTCTAGCCGACCTAACGACCTAATCTTTTCTTAAGGTTCGGTAATTAGGATAAGATCTCTAATTACTATCCTAATTAGTAAACAATCCTAGATACCATCTTAGAATTTAATTCACTAATTGCATTGAGATTTAAAAAGATCCAATTCTAGCCAACAAACACACATGTAGGTTCATGTAGACTAGATCATATATCTTCAAAGTAGGGAATTTAAAATCTTTATACAATCAGTTATGGTAATTGCCACAAGAATCAGAACAATTAAATAATTACGGATTCAACATTTCAATTGGCGGTATATTATTTTGACAAATTAACAAAGAATTCTATTTGAATAATTTACCAGAACAATAATAATCAACATGTACAAAAGATATACGAATAACAAGAAAGAAAGAATGAGAAAATTAAATTAGATCTCACAACAGTAATAGAATCAAGTCTTGACTATCTCTCAAATAGAAATAAAATCTAGCCCTCCATGGGGAATTGGAATCTCAAATTTAAAAGTTCTAGAGTTTTTAGCGTAGAATCAAAGTTATATATAGATGAAAGAAAGAGTTAGAATCCTTATATACTTCTATCTAATAACTACACCTAATATAATACTAATTGGAAGTTATAAAAATAACTTCTGCAGTTTTTATCCACTTCTCGTTTTCGCAATTTTTGGGTGTTAAGCATGTCCACGCCTATTGTTGAGACTCTTGTAGTCAATAAGAATTGGTCTATAAGAATTAGGCTCGAATGCTTAGGCATGCCCACGCTTAAAGCTAAAACCGCCGCATTGTTTGCAAGCTTTGAGGATTTCACCAAAAATTTTCCAAATCAATCCAAATGCCCCAAACTTCAATCAAATCCTTATCTTACCCTACAAAACACAAAACTTCATCAAAATCAAGAATAAATGATTAATTGACATCTAAAATGAAGGGAAAAACATCATAATCAATATACACAAAATAAATCTCATCAAATTCCCCCACACTTAGACGATGTTTGTCCTCGAGCATACTTTAGCTCAAATTCATGATCTCAACTCATCTTCTTTCCTCATCACCATATACTCATCCAAAAATATTTTTTAATGCAATTAAATACAGATTTTTCAAAAGGAGTTCTCATACAATAACATATGAACAATCGCATCAATATTAATCTTCAAATGCATAAGATCAACACCTCACTTTTCATTCACTCTTTTCACTCAAGTGTTCAAGTTATATATATCAAAGAGCTCTCAAGATAAAACATAAGATCTTTACCATAGGCTTGCAAATATATTACATCCTTCCCTACAATGAATGAACCAATATGCACAAAATTCAAGGATTTAAGGGGTCAATTTATTATGATGCTTCGGCTTAAGGTATGATAAAAAGGAATTTTTGGGCTTAGAATTAAAGTAATCATGATCAAATTTTATCCACCACACCAAGTTCAAATATATCATCAAGAATCAAAAGATTGCTTCAAGAACTTCTAGCACAAATACGTACAAAAACTCAAAACTCAACCTCTTTTTTTCATTTTTCAATTTTTTTTTCTTGTGTTTTTTCATTTTTTTTTTTTTTTTTTGCTATAAGAATTCTAAACTAAGAATTTAAACAAATAATATATTTACAAAAAATTTGCAATCTCTCTACAAATAAAATAAAGCTTAGTGTGATCATATTTAAAATTACTTCAATTTGGGGTTCAATATGTAAGTAAATCAAGAAATGATGGTTAAGCTTGTAATGTGGTTAAATTGAAATATAAAACAAACGTTGAAAGTTTGTGTGATCTAGGGGTTTATGTTCTAGGTGGTGGGCTTGAGAACGAAAAGGCTATATCAAAACAAAATGGGTTAAACCTAACATCTTTATTTAATTTTACACATTCAATTCACCAAAGATGGTCAACGTAGACATGCATAACAATGCAAGTTCTAAAAAGATAAACTATGTTTGACAATCACACAACAAAGAATTTGAGCATGGAAATAACGAATGAATGCTCATAGCTCAAGTCTCACTAACAAAATAGGTCATTTGTGCTAAATCACATGCATTTCTCAATCAACAATGATACATAGCAATTAATCATGGTACCAATAAGACCTCAAAACAATTTTAGAACACATCAAAAATCATCAAAGAAATCATGGATGACCAAGAGAAGATTAAGAATTTCAGAGAGAATAAATCAAGATTATGAGCCAAGTACCCAAGATATGTAAAAATTCTCCCCCAACACTTGCAATAAACATTGTCCACAATGTAAACAAATGCTCAAAATAAGAAATAAAATACAAGAAGTAAAAAACTTCCCTAAACTGATGAGTATTGTAATCTTCGTAATTTCATGGGTGGAAGAATATGCTTCACTTTAGTGTAAGAAATACTGCAACCCCTTCGTGAGTAAAGCGTGGGCACATCTAACCTTCTGACTTGTTTCACAACTTACACACCATGAGGTGTGTCCACGTCTAACTAGGAAACATCAGTAGATATGAAAAATAACATTAACACTAAGTTAGCTAAAAAGAAATAAACTCTAAAACTTTATAAAATAAACTAAAGCAAACAAAATTGGGTTGCCTCCAAAGTGCGACTTTCTTTCCTGACATGCAATCATGATTAGACAGATGATCCAAAGTAAGATTATCAATATTTTGCACTTGAAATCCTTCATAAAAAGGTTTCAAGTGATGACCATTGACCTTGAAAATCTTACCTGATTTTGAACTTTGAATCTCAACTGCACCATGAGGATAAACATTAGTAACAATGAAAGGCCCTAACCATCTAGAATGCAATTTACCAGGAAATAATTTTAGAGAAGTATAACTATCTAACCAACACAAAATTATTTTCTTGAAATAGCACGATCATGAAAAGCTTTAATTTTTCCTTGTAAATCCTAGAGCTTTCATATACATCATTACGAATTTCTTCAAGCTCCTACAGTTGCAATTTTCTAAGCTCACCAGCATCATCCAATCTCATGTTGCATTGCTTGATTGCCCAATATGCCATATGCTCTACCTCCATTCGAAGGTGACATAGTTTGCCAAAAACCAAACGATAAGGAGACATACCAATCAGGGTCTTCAAAGTAGTTTGGTATGCACAATGATCATCATCAAGTCTCATACTCCAATCTTTTCTATTCAGATTCACAACCTTTACAAGTATACACTTGATTTCTCTATTTGAAACCTCAGCATGACCACTCGTTTGAGGATGGTACACAGTAGAGATTCGATGCGAAGTATTGTATTTCTTCATTAAAGCTTCCACTACTCGACTACAAAAATGAGTTTCACGATCACTTATCATGACTCTTGGTATCTCGTACACTACTACAAAAATACATAATGACAAGGGTTATGAAATGTTGTCATAGATAATTTTTACCATTGTGGAAAACGGTATTGTCATAGACCCCCTCAACCACAATGGTTAATAACTGATGTGAAAGATAATAGTGACAACGGTTGGCCAACTATTGTATTCGAGTATGCATTTACAACATATGCATAATGGTTAACAACTATTGTCGTTAATGTTAACGATAATAATTTTACGATGATTTTTAACTATTATCGTAGATAATAATGATAAAAATTAGCACAACGATTTGTCATATGTCGTATTTAAGCGCGTAATTTATATCACTTGCACAACAGTTAATAACTAATGTCGTTACGTTATAAGACAATGGATTTACAATGGTTATTAACCGTTGTCGAAGACTATAACGACAACGATTAATAACCGTTGTCAGGTTATATTTTCACAATGATTTTTCCTGTATTTTTTGTGTTATCCATTTTATTTACAACAACACATTTATAATCTGTTGTAATACATAATAAATCTTAAATAAAAAATGTACGATTTTAAAATATTTGAAATTTTAATTGCAATCAAAACCATCATCACATTACAATCAATATCTTATACATTTCTAAGATCCATTAACATAACGTTAAAGTTTACTACAATTCTCATGATACTAGGAATTACAAAGTTGAGATGATCCAAAAAACATATGCTGTCATTCTCAGCAGAGTATCCAACATATACATGAAGCCTAACAAATGAGAAGAGAAATTAATTAGATTAACCAAAATATGCAAATATATGTTGAAATATGTAAAATATAGGTCTCAAGATAACTAATCATGTAGATTATCACAAAGAAAATTTTTCATATAACTTTTAAAGCAGGATCAATAACAACAAATATTTAAACCAAAAGAAACAAAACATGTTTGCTTAAAAGATTTAAATAATCCAGTGAACCCATGACGAAGTACTAACCATACATTGGAATCACAATATAAATGCAGATAAAACCAAAAGACAAGGCAACTTAAAAATTTTGACCTATGATCATAAATTAAACTAGAAAGACAAGACAAATTGAATTGAACAACAAATAAGATGAAGAAGAAGATGCCTAGCAAATTTTTCTAAGTCAAACTGCAATAACTATATGATGCTAATTTTTTTATATCAGAGTTGATAGAGCAAAACTAATGCACTTTAATAAAATAAGATAGGTACTAGTTCATCTCAATAACCTAAAATAATGAGTACTTGGCCAAAATAGCATTATATCAAGAATCACCCTAACTAAAATAAAATAATGAGTGATAGGGCCTGTCTCCGAGGTATTTTTTCTATTAGAATACCTAACTTTTCTACAGCAAAATTAATAGTATAAGAATAACAACTCTTATGAATGTCTTTCCCATCCCATTTTTCTCGAAATCTCTTTTAGTTGAAGTAAATGCTAATGTCTTTATATTGTCACATATCAAATAAGTGAAAAGATGATGCCCAAAAAAGTAATTTAGTCAAAGATCTTCAGCTATTTCATGTTGTGTACCTCTCTTGGATGTCAAGTGTTCAAGGCATAAATATCAAGATTTTAATTGTGTAGTGGAATCAACTGTGATGCTTCTGATGTTTGAGCATCTTTGTTCTGCAAGATCAGAAAGTAAAATTGGAATTAGAAAATATATCTAGAATAAAATGTCGAAGGATGATACAAAAGCTCATTTTGCAAAGGTTGTTATTCTTATCTGCATAAAGACATAAAATTAATAGAAGCAATGTATACAAAATTAGATAGACTACACTGAAACTTAAGGAACAAAATACACTTCGAAACAATATCTAAATGAATCTCATCAATACTTTATTTCGGATTCTACCTCTTTTTTCTGGTATGCCGCGGTTCACCACTTCAACCAGCAAATCCATAAAAAATAAAATGTCATAAATCAACTGTTCCTATAATTTCAGACTCCTGAAGAAAGAGACACAACAGTTACGCATATTGCATAGAATATGATAGACATTATAAGCAATATGATAAGTGTTGGAAAGTGCGATCTGGTTTGAGAACAAGTAAGTGTACAGTGACAGATGATACGGAAGATGTTGCCACAACACTTGAAACAACACTTGTTTAAAAGAGTTTTGCAGCGGAATTTTAAAGTACTCAAAGATGTAACTTTTCAAGATATATATAAATATATATCTTGAGATGCCTTAGGCAAAATTTTATCCACAAATAAAAGTGAATACAAGTGAATTCAAAATAGGCTAAACTTACAAAAATTAGAATTTCACAAAAGATCCTAAAGATCAAACGAAAAACACTCTTTGAGTTTACAAGAATGCTCAGCTCACAAAAACTTTTTTGGAAGGATACTTAGACACTAGGAATATTAAGTGCATGTTGAGACTCCAAGGATGAGTTACAAGATAAAATAACTCTCCTATTTATAATTACCTTCCAAGACAACTACTTAACCGACTTTCTTAAAAAGCAGCCACATAAAAACGTGGGTCCTTGCTCAGCAAGATCCTGAGACATGCACGAGCATATTTCTCCAGGTAGTTACAAAAATGGTTCAGCATGGTTGACATGGTCCACTCATGTACTTCCTTGAGCATTTCTCTCAAGTTTGTTACAGTCTTGTTGCTTCTTCTTTTGACTCGATCCCACTCTTGTTTACTGAGTCTAAAGCCTGCAAAAATAGTACAACCAAGATACAAATGCAAAATACTTGAAGTATTGTGAAAGAAGATAAAACAGATAAGAATGTTGCCACGGATGTTAAGCAACATTCCAACCAACATTTGATTCTGGACAAAATATAATTAACAAATTTTGTTAATTAAAAATGTTGACTATTTAGTCAATCAAAATCCATCAACAATCTCCCCCTTTTTATTTTTCTTCACAAAACCAATGAAAATCAGCATTTGTTAGTCAAAAACATATACTAAGCACAGAAGAAAAATAGACTAAGGCAACAAATATTTCTAGGATAATATCAAACAAGCACAGCAATAACGAACTCCCCCTGCAAGATTGTAAAACTGAAATCAATGTCAAATGATCACAAGTCAAACCAAAATTCAAATCAAATTTGAAATCAACACAAAAGTTTGAACTTTAAAAATATTAAATATCTGCAGTAGCAATTCAGCAGCATATCAGATCAGCACTCCTCCCTCTCATCATCACCTTGATCATCTTGATTTTCTTCTCTTCCTTTTTGTGAAGAAAGAAGATTTTGGAAATTTTTGGGGATTTTGGTGATTGGAACGTGGAGTACAAAAAGGCATGAATTTGGCACCAAATATATATAGCTGAAACACCAAAACAATTTTAAAAGATGAATTTTGAAAAAGATATGTATTTAACCTGGGATAAAATATGGATCCAATGCATATCAAAACTAAGACCTAACAACTCCCCCTAAAAATATGCAACAAATTAGAAAACAACCACAAAGATTATGCAAACACAACAAATATAACACGTTGCAGATATGATGCAATCTATAAAAATCAGCCAATTTATACACTATATTAATTATAAGCTCTTTATTTATTTATTTTTTTTTTAAATTAGCCCACGAAAAATTTCTTAGATAAAACTTATTAGAGATAGGTATAGACACAACTAAACACATCATGGTTGCGAGCCCTGTGTGTTCCAGCTTTCCCATCCTTAATTAAATTGCATAGATAGATACAGCACACCTGAATACGACATGGTTTATAAGCCCTGTGTACCCCAGCTTCTCTATCCTTAAGCATGTTAAATTTTTAGGATGAGTATAGTCACAACTGAATACAATGTGGTAACGAGCCCCATGTACCCCAACTTTCTCATCATATCTCTTTAAGCAAATAAAAATGAGTAAGGCACACTAAATGTATCGTGGTAGCGAACCCCGTACACCTCAGCTTTCCCGTCGTTATGGACAAGTAGGTCACAACTAAATACAACGTGGTAGCGAACCCCGTGTACCTCAGCTTCCTTGTCCTTAAAAATTAAAAAGAGGAATAAAAAGGCTTTTGAGAGATTAAGAGCTGTCTAATTAGCATATAGTATAAAATAGCTGAAGAAGATCACACCATAGTAGCACGTGTAAATGCAGGAAAGAAAAACAAATAAATGCAGACACAGATGCAAACACATATGCAGACGCGGATGTTGCCCAGAATGTGATAGCAACATCCTCAACAACACCTCTACATGATGCACAGACCGAGGGACTTTTTGAGACTGAAAAATCTCTTATTATTTAGAGCTTTCGTAATGATATCAGCAAGCTGATTGTTTGTTTCCACATACTCTAAACGAATGAGTTCTTTTTCAACCATATCCCTAAGAATCCGACAGTTCACATGGCCTAATTTCTTATGCTACAAAGAAGTGTCATCCATTTTTGATTGCAGACAAGCCATTTGTTCTTCAACTAAATAGCAATTGTCTTTTGATCTTGTACCTGTCATGACACAAACACCATCATTAGCAAACACTTCACATGAACTTTTATTATATCTCACCTGTAAATTATCATCGCAAAGTTGTCTTATGCTAATTAGATTAGCCGTAAGACCATTCACATGTAGAACATTATTTAAGAAAGGAAATTCAGGTACATTAAGCCTTCATTTCCCAACAATCTTTCCCTGTGAGCCTCCTCCATAGGTGACCATTCCACCATTCAAAGGAACATAGTCTTTCAGAAAGTTCTTTGTTCCCGTCATGTGATATGAACACCCGCTATCAAAATACCACAAACCTGAAATGTTAGTTTTTAAAGCAGTGCATACCACAAAACAGCTTTCATCAGATTTTGATATACAAGATTCTTTACAGACAGCCTTAGTTCTTTTCAGATCTGAGATGTTGTTCGAAGTGTTTGACAACACTTTGGGCAATATCTGTTTCTGTAACAGCTTTCTTTTATACCTAAAACAGTGAGGCTTAATGTGACCAAGCTTAGAACAGAAATCACAGATAAACTCCTTTTTTAAAGATTCTTTAGAACATTTTATATCTTTTGAAGTACAAGAATACAAAGGTTTATCATAAGCCGGCACAAAATTGTTTGCAAAGCTTTGGTAACCCAAACCAAAAATACCAGATTGATTCAAGTTAAGAACTTCATTCAACTTAGCAGTTCCTTTGTTTAACTTTGAAAAAGTGGCTTTGGTCGACTCTACCTTAGACATGAGATTAGAAATTTCAGCATCTTTCTTAGTGAGCATTACCTCAAGTCTGGTAAGAGAGTCTTTAAGTTCATTGTCCTCCTTGGACAATTTCTCTACACTCTTTTTCTCATTCTTCCATTCTTTTAGCAAAGATGTGTAGAGTTCTTGCATTTCTCCAAGTAGATCATCTTTATCCAAGTCTTCCACGTCTTGATCATCTGCATCAACACCAATGGCCCCAAGAAAATAGTTTACATCTGGATAGTCAAATAATACATACCTTTTAGATTCGACAGTAGCAGATGTTGGAGAATATGTGCCAACATTTCGTCTAACATCTTCACTGTTCGACAAGAATTGCTCATGTATTGTGGCCATCATTGCTGTTGAACTCTTTTCAACCTCTTCATCATCTGATTCGTCATCACTTAAAGAAACCCAAAAATTCTTACCATGTTTCCTTAGAGTATTAGCACATTCATTAGCGTAATGACCCCAACCGGAACATGCTCGACATTGAATTTTTTCAAGATGTTTGGGATCAAATTTAGAAACTTCAGAATTTCTTCTTGTATTACCATCCTTTTGAGATGAAAAGTTTTCTTTTGATTTTGGAAAGTGTTTTTGGTATACTATTCATTAGGCTTGAACACCCTTTTTCTTTATTAAATTTTCTTACCATGGCATTGTACTTGCGGGTAATTAAGGCTACACTAGAACATTCTCCAATTTCTTCCAATTTCTCATCTTCTTCCTCGTGATCTTCATCTGAGGTTTGAGCTTGAAGAGTTATACTCTTGTTGTTCACTATTTTCTTTTAGTTACGCCCGTAAGTGTACGTTTTAAATTGTAGGAATGGTGAGCAAGGTCGATCCCACAGAGACTATCTATCTAGGCACTAATTAACTACTCAAATTCAATTCTCAATTTTATTTAGGTAAATCAAATTTCATCAATTGCAGATTAATTCAATAAAACAATGATAACGTAAATAAGGTAGCTTAAAGATAACAGAAATCTGAAACAAGTTCTAGGACATGCTTTCATCTAATTCTCATCAAGATATCACTTTACCCAATCCAAGTTCATTAATTAATCATCATATATGAGCAATCACACATATCAATTAATAGCTCTCCCGAGTCAATTAATCAGTTGATCATTATGCCATCAAAGGTATCCCTACTCAATCTGATAGAAACATAACAACTCCCAAAAGTACCCAAGATTGATTTCTCATCACATAAATTCCTTAATCTCTCGATCTAAGTATCTTTATGTGTCATGTGTTTATTCTTTCATAATTAAATCTCATCTCCCGAATTTTGATTCAATTATTAAAACATGCTTAATTATCGGCCAAATAATCAAACAAACAATCAACTCATAAACACACAAATAAGATGAATGATTATGAACATTGAATTAAATTAAAGATCCATCAAGATTTGAATTAGACTACTAACAAATCCTAGAAACCCTAGAAAATTAGCTAGACATGATTATCACCAAACTGATAGACAAGATTGAAAATATCATATCCACTAAACTAACAAGAGAGGAAAGATTGAAATCTTAGCGATGATGATCTCGTGCTTCCTTTGATTTTTGAATTCTTGTTCTTCTCTCTCCGTGCTTCTTCTCTCTGCCTCCTTTCGCCCATCCCCTTCTCTTTTTACCTCTCAAATCTTTTATATCAATCAAAGAATGAAAATAAGCAAAAACAACCGAATTCATGCTATTCAGCACGGTCGTGCCCCATTGTCCAGTTTCCATCGCGCATTCTAGCACGATCGTGCTATACTGCATGGTCGTGCCCCATCCTTTTCAGCCATCTCACTCAAAACTTGCACTTTTCCTTATTAAAATGATGAAACGAAGCACAAACTCGTCAAAAGCATCTTATATACGAATAATCTCAATAATCACCATAAAAACGTAGCCAAAACATTCAAATGAATACATAAACATACGCAAAAATAGGTGAAAACTGGCACTTATCACTTGCCCTTAAACTTATCCTTTTGGGACAACATGTTAACCTCATAATTTTTCAAAATATTCATAAGAGTATTAAGATCTATGAAAGAAAGATGATGAGCTTCTTCAATAGCAGAGACTTTGTGATTGTACCTTTCGGGTTATGTGCGGATGAGTTTGTACACCAAATGCTTGTTGTTTATGGGCTCACCAAGCATTTGACATTCATTAGCAATGTATATTACCTTCTCGAAGTATGATGTGATGTCCTTATTGTCTTCCATTCGAAGCCTTTCAAATTGATTGGAAAGTATCCTCAACCTTGTCTCCTTGACACTTGCATCACCTTTACAATGCCTTTGTAAGATGTCCCAAACTTGTTTGGAAGTAGCACAGTTTTGAATCAGTTTGAACATATGCATGTCAACCCACGAGAAAATGGCGTTGAGAGCTTTTTCATTGCTACTAGCCTCATTGAGTTCGGCTTGAGTCCACTCCAATTCTGATTTATCCACGACATTACCATCTTCATCTCGTGTAGTCTTTGGAATAGTATAACCATTAACTACCATCTTCCATGCACGATAATCAAGTGATTTGATGTGTGCACGTAAGTGGATTTTCCAAAACACATAGTTAGTACCATCAAGAACGGGAAGTCTCCCAAGATTAAGATTTGTCGGATCTATAATCAAGCTGACCAGACCCAACAACTCAGTGTATCGAGTGTTGGCTCTAATACCACTTGTTGGAAAGTGGGATCTGGTTTAAAAAAAAGTAAGTGAACAGTGGCAGATGATACTGAGGATGTTGACACGACACTTGAGACAACACTTACTTTAAAAGAGTTTTGCAGCGGAATTTTAAAGTACCCAAAGATGTAACTTTTCAAGATATATATAAATATATATCTTGAGGTGCCTTAGGCAAAATTTTATTCACAAGCAGTCCAAGAATCAGTCATGTCAAAGGAATGTGATACAAACAAATTGTTGCATACAGTATTAGAAGCCAATGAATTACTACCACCAGTCTGAGAAACTGCACTGACCTACAACCTGGTACAACATAATTAAATGCACCTAAGATCCAAAGTTCATTTAATGCTAACCCCACGCCAACTTTAGAGGATTCAAATGTTAATTATTTTTGCTTCATTCAACAAGCATAAATCTACCCTTATAAATTGAGGAAGAGCGACTATTACAACTATTGAAACTCAAACTATCTACACTCAAGTTCAAATCACAAGGCTCTGAAATTCTAAGTGCTTTCAAGATAAGAAATTTCATTCACTCAAGCTCTAAGAAGTAGTAAAACTTTTGATCACACTCTCAAGATCCCAAGGCTATTTCAGCACCAGTTGAATAACAACTTATATACCTTTAACCGATAGTTGTGTGTTAGGTTGTTTTAGGAGTCCTCGGTCAATAGGAAGTTTTCCTTGCTGAGTGTCATTTGTCAAGAGTCTTGGCATTACCCTATATGGGTTGTATAGATCCTATGTAGGTCTTACCTATATAGAAACTGAGTTCTAGTAGGTGTTCTCATTAGGTCTAATATTTGTCTAGAAGTGTCCTATAAAACAAACTTTATCTTAATGAAGGTACTCCTTATAAAGAAGTAAAGTGGACGTAGGGATTACACCACCCTCGAACCACTATAAGATCTTGTGTACTTTTTATTCTTTGTTGTATTTTATATCTACATATACATCATCTGTCATACAACATAAATCCTTTGCTAAATCTCATTCTTAAAAGGTTTTCCAAAAAACCTTATAGGTATAAAACTTTTCCACTATACGAACTCTTGATACAGCTAACTGCACTACACAATAATGCTGCAAGTTGTGCTTACACACTGTGCTATAAGCTCTATAGTTTGCAGCATACAGTGACCAATTCAAAAGATATTAAAAAAATCTATAGAGGTTCATTCTCCCCTCCTCTGAACCTCTCTGTTACTTGGGACCAATAAGTGGTATTAGAGTAGGTTAGTTGAAAAGCCAACTTATTTGGTTACCTGCCTAGATCCTTATATCTTTTGAAACCTGTTTTCTTATGTACTTTCAAAAAATCTCATATTTTAGCATATCATGCATTCTTTTCATCACAAGCTCCCAATATTTTCCTTAGAAGAATATGATAATTGGAAAATCAGAATGCAGGAATATCTCTCGGCTATGAATGATGAAATATGGTATATTATCTCTGAAGGACCACCAATCATCACCAAACTAAATCAGCTCTAGGCAATTAAGCCAGAAGAGAACAGTTGTAGCTGAAGCATTAGGTGGATGAGTGGATGATACGCAGAAGGCATCCCAGAAGGAGCCGCTGAAGGTGTTGCAAAAGGAGTTGCAGAGGATGCTACAAGAAGACTTGTCAGACCACCTGCAGAACCAAGAACAGAGGAACTTGACTTTAGAAGAGCTCCACCTCCAAAACTCCACCTCCAAAACTATCTTATCAAACTTTGACATGAATGGAATGCTGAAAATAGAAAATGGGCTAATCTAGACAATGTAACCAATAAGGGAAAATTTCATGTTTGGCCCTATAGGAATGGGCGTAGGCCGATTTTGGTGTATTTTTAATCATTTTTTGGCCGTCCACAAATTTGCATCCAAAATTTTAACAGAGATAGCACGTGTAAGGCACGTGGCCATTAATTTTTTGAATTTGTCGCGGGAACAGACAAAGTTTTCTCCCCATTATAGTAAACCTTAATTTCCAAATCATAAAATTGCCAACCTAATGCCCAAATCTTCCCCAAATCTCCAAGACTAATTCTCAAGCTGAAATCGCTGAGAACAGAGGTGAAAATCTCAACTCTCTTCTCCATGACGAAGTTACATTCAACAACAATAATGCCATTACAATTGACCCATTTTTACTCCACCAACAACTCGACCCCTTTCTTTTTCCAAAACGACAAAAGCTCTCTCATTTTGAACAATACTCCGATGAGTTCAACCCCGTTTTCTTCATTTACCCACCGGAAACCGCTATGTTGCCTTTACCTGAATTCACAATTAGCTACACTAGTAAGAGTGTGAATAAGGAAACAAGTTACGGGAGCTTATCGGCACAGAGCATCGCAGCCAGGCAAAGACGGCGCAGAATCACAGAGAAGACTTAGGAGCTGGGGAAGCTTGTTCCAGATAGACCCAAGATGAACACTGCTGAAATGCTGCAAGCTGCTTACAAGTACATCAAATATTTACAGGCTCAACTTGGGCTGCTCCAACTCATCGCTTTTGAGGCAGAATTTGACAGAGATTTAGGGAGAATCAGAGTTGGAATTACTTTTTTAGCTATTTTAAAGGCTATAAAATAGTTGTTGATTCAAAAAAAATTGGGAAAATTGATATCAAAATAGGCTTTCCCACTAAAAATGGGATTTAACGGTTTCTGTCAACTAAACTAACGGACAGGGCTAACTGTGATTAACGATGGGTCACTTTTGATACTAAGGGTCAAAATCGGCCCACGAACATTCCTACAGGGCCATATTTGAAATTTTCCCTAGCCAATAATGTCTTGTTTGTCACTCTAGATATGGGAACATTCATCAAAGTTAAAATGTGAAAAACTGAAAGAGCCAGAACAAATATGCCAAGAAACTAAGCTCACCAAGGACAATAAGATATCCACTGCAACACGGTTATTTGAGCTATTCGAATATGAAGAAATCTTAGAGCAATTAGACCTGAGGTTCACCTCTATTGTGAACAAGTTGGAAGCTCTAGACAAGCACTACACTCAAAAGGAGAAAAATATGAAAGTGTTGAGAGCACTGTCGGTAGAGTGAGATAACAAGACAACAATCATGAAAGTGTTAATGGACCTAAAGTCCACATTTGATCTCTTCCACGACCTCAAAGCCTTCGAATTTGATATCAATAGAAGAAAAAAAAAGCTGAGGAGAGAGGTACAAAAGTTATAGCACTCACTATAAGATCTCCTAAGCATAAAAAAACTACAAGTTGCAGCAGAGACTGTAGGGGAGGATATAACTACTTCTGAAGAAATTTAAAAGATTCATGAAGAACAACACTAGATCAAGTATTTACAAGAAGAAATCCTCTACCCAATAGACATCATCTAGCCCTCAATCAAGTACTCTTACTTTTAACTTGTGCTACAATTACTGAAAACCTGGTCACTATACACGAAATTATCCAGATTCACAAGTACATCCTGAAATGAATCAAAGAAGAAAAAGGTAAGAGCCGAAAAATAAAAGTTAAAAGCACTCCTTGGAGAAGTTGAAGCTATAAAAGCAACTTCCTCATCACCATCAAATGAACTAACTGGAGAAAACACCTCATAAAGTGATTGAAGATCCATCATTTGAAGAAGTCATTTGTCTGATGACCAAAGATTTTGAAGATGAAGAACTAGAAAAGGTACTCTATCAACCCTCGTCTAATGTTGATGAAAAGTTGAACATTATACAAGCCTTTAGGCAGGTCGTGAGTGACTTTGAATAAATAACCTCAGCTCATTAGGAGATTATAGAGAAAAATCACATGTCTAAAAGTGAGCAACTACACTAATGAAAGTAATATCAAATTATGATTATGATAGTGCAGTGTGTGACAATCTCAGAGTAGAGGTAGCTCGTAGCTTAAGCTGCAGTCACTAAGCTAAAAAGTGAGAAAAAAATCTACAAACCACCATCAATTATTTCAACAAACAATCTCACGATACACAAGCATATTTGTTGATGACTACAAGTCATCAAATATCTCTGATTTAGGCTATGTTGGTGAATCTTCTCACAATACGACAAGTACATCTAAAACTTCAAAAATTGTTCAGGATAAAGTACCAATGTCTAAAGATATATCCTAGATCTCATGGGGGAATGATGTTTTGAACAAACCAAGCTCTATTGATAAGAGAAGAAACTCTTGCAAACATGTAACCAAAGACAGTAAGCCTACAAAAAAACAAAGCATACAGCAAAAACAATCTGCTGCAAGTCAAGGAAAAATGCAGCAACCTCAAACATTAAGCATCTATATATAGCATGTTGTATTGGTTGTTTCAGCCCAAAATCTCTTTGGTATTATTGTTTTTACCATCATAGTTCTTGTTGCTTCTTTGAAAGTTCTATTTCTTCTTTCAACAACTTCATTCTGTTGAAGTGTTCTTGCAGCAGAATACTCATGACATTTTATTCTTTGTGTAGTATTTTTCTGTAAACGTTTTTGTGAACTATGTTTCTCTATCTGATCTGAATTTCATAATGTTTAAGTTTTTCTCATTCTGAATTCTCTTCATGAGATCAAGTAACTTGTTTTGAGTTTCAGATTGTTTGGCTAAGAATGTCCATGTAAACCTTGAGTAGACATTCATAACTACTGGAGAGTACTTCTTACCACTTACAATCACTAGTTCAACTGGTCCAAAAAGATCCATATATAGTAGATCTAGAATTCTGTATGAGGACTTCTGAATTGTGTCCTTGAATTAGCTTCTAACTTGTTTGTCCTTCTGACATGCTCCACAAACACTACCCTTCTAAAATGTTAGGTTGGGAGACCTCCTACTAGTCCTTTCCTTGCAAGCTTGTTGATTATTGAAGTTCAAATGACTCATTCTATCATACCACGTCTAACTTAGTTTAGAAGACCTTTCGTCAATAAAGCATTTTGGCTACATTGTTGAACTCCAATCAACTAGATAGATGTTTCCTCTTTTAGTTCCTGTAAGTTTGATCTCATTGGTTTTGTTGTCCTCAATTGATCAGACATTTGTTAACGTTGAACTACATTATCTATTATCACATAATTGACTTATACTTAGGAAGCTGTATTTAGTTCTTTCACATAGAACACTTCATTGATGTATGTATTTTCTTTGATTAAGCTTCTTGTGTCATTGGTATTGTTTCTTATATTTGTTGTCTTCCAATGTTTTCTTATTGCCAGCCATGTGTCCTAATTAAGCAGCCACTATCAGTGTATCATACTTCACTACTGCTTCTTGGAAATTATTTCTACATGCAAATCAAACAGATTTAGGTACCATAAAACAAGTGTAGGTCATTTGGGGTTAGTTCCTTTAAGAACCCATACTTGTTTCACAATAATTAGTTTGTTGTAAGCATAGTTAGTTCTCTTATTGTAACTAGTATGTACACCACATTGTTTATGTTTTGTGTGTAGGAACTTTCCTAGTATGGTCTTTTACTATACCTACTCCGAGTATGAACTCCCTTAATCTTAGATATATTGGTCTTGGTAGTAGTAGGCTTGAAGTATCTTTGTTGTAACCTATCAGGTTGCTGCAGCCTACATTTGCCTGTAGCATATCGCTTTTGTTGCATACTTAGGTTCATTTCAGGCTTACTATCTGTGGTTAGATGTAGAGGCTTATTTCTCTTATCTACAGAGCTTGACTTGTTTACAACATATGTTTCCCCTAAGATATTGATCATACCATCAAACATTTCTGTTTTAATTTGAAAAATCTTAGAAGCTGTTGATGTGCTTGTTGTATAATGAAAAGTTTCTCCATTGTATTCTAAGCCAAAATGGTCTTCTAATTTTTTTTAATGACATATATGCATTCATACCTTAGGAAGACTTGCTAAAGTAGTTAATAGTGGTTTGAAGATTATTTTTTATCACTTTCTAGCTTAGTAACCAACAACTTGAGCTTAGATACCTCTGCTCTAAGGTTACTGCACACTACACTCTTATCGTCATGTGCAGCATGCTCACTCTTAAGCAATTGATTTTCTTTCTTGAACTCCTCATGAGCTGAGTTTATCTGCTCAAAGTTACTCATGATTAGCCTAAAGGTTTGGATCATATTCAGTTTTTCATCAATAACATCAACATGAGGTTGGTAGATTACCTCATCATTTTCTTCTTCTTCACAGTCCTTTGCTATCAAACATATAAGAGCTTCTTCTTCAAAGGAGGAATCGAGACTGTCACTGTCTGATGAGTTTTTCTCTACTTGCTCTTTTGAAAAGCTTGTAGTTTTGATAGCATCTACTTCTCGGAGTAGTGCAAGCTTTTGCTTATCAGGTCTTTTTTCTGTTATTTGATTCCTTTCTTTCTTTGGGTATTTATGCACTTGAAGATGTGGGCATTTTCTTACGTAATGGCCAGGTTTCCTGCAGTTGTAACACATGTTAGATGAAAATGTATTGGACTATGTGTTAGAAGATATTTGTGGTGTGGAATGTTACTTCTTGAAGTTGTTTCTATAGGAACCGCCGGATCGCCGACCCTATACGATTATCTGATTCGGGGTCCATGCAAATATGATTAACGCACAGCGGAAAACGAATCATACCTTTTGCACCGATATTAGTTCTAAGGTTAGAACTGTAGATCGAGGAATCGATGGAGCCTGGACCTCACGATCTTCTGCTGTATTCCTCGCCTTTATCTCGAACGTTGTGTGGGCAACGATCTATCGAGACTTTCAGCCGCCTTCTACTAATACGTATCTCAGATTTTTTATGTCTGTGTATCTGTGTTTCTGTATCTAGAAACGGCTGACTTGAGGCTTATTTATAGGCTACAACAGGGACCTTGAGGAGTATTAGAAATCGGTCTCCTGATGGGCTTAGAAGTCCTAAATTCGATCTGAATATACATCATAAGTCCATCAATAATATCTTAATCCACTAAAAAGATATTATTGAACTACCGTCCCTTATCCATATTAGATATGGCTCCTATTTATTATGTGCGCGTTTATCTCCCCGTGTTTAAGATATCGAATGTCCATTAATTAAATGAATTACTGACAATTCAATTAACTAATATTTAATCCAAGAGTAGTACCACTCAACTTTATTATCATGCCGGAATAAATCCACCTGCAGGGTTTACATGATAATCCTTATGAGTTCCTCAAGGGGACATCATCATCCTAAATAATTAGGACACGGTTTCATTATATAATCAACAGCACACCATATAAACAACATTGTATCCCAATTTACCGAGCTTATTGATTTAATAAATAAATCTCACCCATTAGTAAATTAAAGAAACATATATCGAGTATACATGCCCGTTATCATACAATGATTAAGAGGACGCACATCCATAATAATAGAGGTCTTGTTCTATTTATGTAGTCAGTACAAATAAAACAACCTCAATTGGTCCTGCTCAATACATACAAAATGTACTAGTGTAATTTTATAATCAAGATAGATTAATACCAAATTACACTACAACCATTCCGATAATTTGTCCAAAATTATCTCGGCTGTGAGCTATCATTTATAATCTATAAGGAACTGATAACATGATCTTCTGTGTGGCACCACACACCATGTTATCTACAATATAAATTAATTGAACAATTGCAATAACATATATAACAAATATATAAAATGCAAACATTTGACCATAAAAGATTCTCATATCATAAATAGATGTTTATACAAAAGTTAGGCTTATAGTATACATCCTAACAGTTTCCTCTAGCATTGTTCTTCATGAATTTCTTGAACTTTTTCAAGAGCAGTGTCATGTCCTCCTCACATTCTCCACTACAAGCTCTAGTTGCTTATTATAGCTTGCAGTTGCTGCATTCTAGGAGGTTCTTCCTATAAGTGTATTTTGACATCTCCTGATATTATAGTGAAATCTGTGGAAACAAACAGAACGTGGTCACTATTGTGGCAAACCTGTATAAATTTGGTGTATTGTTTTCTATTTTCTTTATTCGTTCGTTCTTTTTGGTGAATTAGATTGAATCTCTAATTCCCTCTACTCTTAATTATTCTTACATCGGATATTGCTCAGGCAATGTATGTTGAAATATAAAAAATGGCATTTCCCATACTATGGCCATCATATGCAAACTTTTTATCTTAATTCAAATTTAATAAAAATTATCTTGAAAGATGATTAGAAATGAAGATCGTTATATAATTTGAATATAGCGTGTATTGTTATATGATATTTATGTTGCCGTCTAGTCCAAACATATGCATTGTGTCATTAGGACAACAAAGACAATTTCATGCGCCTTCCAATAATGTTATCACGAAGTCATCTTTATGCATTCAAATCTGTTAAGTCATATCCTTTTTACCAAATCAGTTCATGTTCATTGTTTGCCATGCTAGGTTTGCATCTACTTTAGTTGGTCTCAAATTACAACACCACCAAATGAAAATTGCATGTCCAACAAAATTTCTTGAAGACCCATAATCTAACAGTGTAAATAGCCCAAAAATATTTAAAAATGCCCATAGATGAACTACTTATAGGCCTAACAAGATGAGCCTCAAAGTATATATGTGTTCACAATTTTAAAACAATTGCCCCTTAGATAAATTCTCCAATCAAACTTGTTCAGGCTCTTCAAACATTTATATAGGCTCTTCAAACATTTATATATTACTCCCAATTAAGTAGACATATTGGTCTTCCTTACATTAGCTGACTAGTAATTCATCAATGACAAAGTCTTTTATCATGCCCAAGTATTTAATTTTAATCAAATTTCAGTATTGACCTTTATTCTAAGCTGTATCAAAATCCATAATTTTATTAGGCCTAGTTTAATATTTAATACATGTGGACTTCGGTTAAAATACGACCCAAAAGTGTGATCATATCATTTGGATCCTCAAAATTGATTTTTGGGTCTAAAATATGATGTCATAAAAGCCCACATCATGTTTATACCCAAATTGGTCCCAAAGTGTCTTCCAAACTTAAGTTAAATGGAAATGTACGATGAAGCATCTTTAATGCACAAGCATAAAATTCTTTCAATGCACAAGCACCAAGTTGAGAACTAATGCAAATAACCGAACCCTTCATTTTCCATCAAGATTTTGTTAATTGTGGAAATAAATACTTCTAACTAATAGGCATAACAAAAAATAAATTTTACCCACTCTATAAAAAAAACCTTTATTTCAAAATATTTTAAAGACCTTATCATTTTTAATGACTACACTTACCATCTCTTTAATGTAATTCAAAATATTTTTCATCCATTCCCCCATCTCTTTTAAAGATTGATCAGAACTACTCAAAATAGATAAGACAAACAATACTTTGAAGTGAAAAAAAATTTACATATCTGTGGATATTTACATTTTAATTCTTTCTGAAAAAAATATATAACATCCATATTTTTAACCTTTGAGATCTGTGTTTGTAGCTATAAATAAAAAAAATCAAAAAATGAAAAAAAAAATTCAAAGATCTATCATCTGAAACATATTATAGTGTTGTAGAAGATATTATGAGGCTCATCCTAGATCACGATGATAATGAGCATTGTGATCTATAAATCTCGGTGTCTGAAGACCACTGTGATCTAGGTTGAACACCGTATTTTGAAAAAATTAGATCACGATACTCAATCTAGATCATAGTAGTAATGAGCATCGTGATCTAAGTTGTTGAGCACTTTGATTTATTTTTTTTAGCAAATTAGATCACGATGCTCAAATCATGGTACTCAACCTAGATCATAGTGATAATGAGTATCGCGATCTATAGGTCACAATGGAACTTTTTTTATGAATAACACTTTCGTAAACTAGTAAAAAAATTAGTTAAATTAAATGTTGCTTGGATCGACAATCAAATATTAAAATTGATAGATCCATCACTATTCAACATTAATGAACTTATGTTATCATCGATTGGGTGATAAAATTTTATCCAACATTAATAGGATGCGTATAGAAAATGAGTTAAAGTTGTGTTTAGATGGAGAGATTCAAAATTCATAATAACAAATCTATTAGTGTTGTTTAGATTGAATTGAATTTGAAATTCATATATTAGTTTCAGTTTAATAGCTATTTTGTTTAATAATATGGGTAGATTAAATCCACTTTGTGATACCTGAGCTCCTTACAATTTATTAATCAATACACTTCATGCATCGCATGCATTCCTTATTATTTATGTGTAACTTGTGATCTTGCATGATTATATTTTGATTTCAAATATTGAATTATTTTATATATTTACATGATTAGTGTTAAAAAATCTCTATCATAATTGGTTGAGATTCAAGTAATGTTGAGAGCACAATATCAATAATTTGATTGATGCTGGTATAATTATATTAAAATAAATTTAAAATTTATATTTATATCTATAAATGTAAATGATAACATTTAAAAATGTGTGTATATTATAAAAAATTGTGAGTAATATTATAATATTTATTTATGTAAGTTTCTTGTGTGTAAGTGTAAAGAAAGAAAGTTTAGTTAATATTTTAATAGGTGTGTGTGAGTGATGTGCAAAGGTAAAGTTTAATTTATATATATATATATATATATATATATATATATATATATATATATATTAATATTAATATATATATATGGTTATGAGTGCAGGGGAATGAGGGAAGTTGTCAAATATCTACAACATTAATTAAAAAAAAGGAAAGAAAAAGCTTATAAAGGAAGCTATTGAGAGGCGGTTTCAGAAATAGACATTTATATACTTTTGTTGATTTACTAAAAGGGAAGAACATCCTTATTTTCTTTTATTGCATAAGAGATAGCTTTTTAAATTGAAACAGAGTGTTCGATTGGTTATAAAAATAAAACATTTGTGCTTGGCTCGTAGGGTTTAATCAAAGTGGATCAAATTTGATATTAAGAAAGTTTGAGCGGTCTAATCCTCGGAAATTCGGGTAAGTAGAAATTTATTTGCAATTACAAAGCATAAATTAGTATTTGTGAAATGATTGTGTTAATTTGTGATACGTGAAAATTTCATGTTTCACGAGATTTGATTTATTATTTAGTTATTGTTGCAAAATAAATGAACCTTTGAGTTGGATGGTTATTGAGGTTTGAAGTTGTGAATTTTATCAAGTGGTATTTTTTTATAAGAAAATGGGTTATTTATATATAGATCACGTGGTGCTTTGTGCACGAAATTATAAGGTGTTGTGTGCACGTGGTGTTTTGTATACGAAATTATATGGTGTTGTGTACACATGGTGTTTTGTATACGAAATTATATGGTGTTGTGTGCACGGGGTGCTTTGTGCACGGAATTATATGATATTGTATGTACGTGGTGCTTTGTGCACGGAATTATATGGTGTTGTGTACAATATAACCTGAGGTGATGTGTGCACTAAATATATTAGAAATGAACTAGGTGAGTGTGGAGTGTTAGAAAAAAAATAGTTGAACCCAAGAGGGATTTTTTGGAAAAGAGTTGTGAAGAATCATATTATCATGTATAATTTCTGCTTACTGAAATTTATCCACCTGATTTATGTTTTGTAGGTAATTTTGATAAAGTGTAATGTTATGGATTTTTTGGGCAAGTTGTGGATTGAGCACTTGTGTACATAAATGACGACCTGTTGGGCATGAATGTGGTCTATGTTGCTTTTGATTTTGAATATTAAGTCACTTTTTGATATGTCCTATAATACACGACATGATGCGTACTAATGAGTTAGCATGAAGCTTGTTTAGGGTGGCTGGTTTGTTGAAACTCTTTTTATATGAATGTGAATAGGAAATTGTTCAATATAAGAGGATGTTATGCTGAAAAAAATAACGGATTTTCCGATTTGTTATATATTTAAAGTTTGTTTCATATTCATTTGAGTAAGTATGGTTGTGTCAAAGTGGTATCAGAGCCAGGTTTGTATTCTGTAGACTGTCTACGTACATGAGCTCAAAACTTTAGGGGCGCAGCTATGCCAGTAAGTTCTTTTAAACTTCTTACATTATGTGCATCATAAATTTTATAATTGACTATGTAATTCAAGACTGGTAGTGTTATTAAACAAATATGGTAAGCGGTGAAGGTGAGAGTAGTAGAATGGAAGAGGCTCCTGAATTAGAGACACCAGTTGCCGGTGTCGAACATGATGCTATCATTACATGATTAGCCGATTTAGTGGAGCGTCAGTCTCAACAAATCTAACAACTTATTCAACAAAGGGACGTGGATAGACAACAGCGTGATGAAGTGAATCAACTAAAGCCCCGAGTAAAATATGCTGAAATTGTTTGTGAGCGATTTCGAAAGTTGAGCCCACTTATATTTGAGGATGCTAAAGATCCTTTAGTTGTAGAAAATTGGCTGAGAACTTTGGATAACATGTTTCAGTATAGCAAAATTCCTGAAGTATAGAAGGTTTTGTGTGCATCATTTATGCTATGAGGTAGTGTTGGACACTAGTGGACACAATTAAAAGCATTGAAGACATTGTTAATATGACCTGGCAGAGGTTCAAAGAAATTTTCACAAATACATATTTTACGGCTCTTGTTAGGATAATGAAAATGAATGAATTCATACAGTTAAAACAGGGAACCATGACTGTTACGAACTACCTTCATAAATTTGAGCAATTATCCAGGTTTGTTGACATATAGTGAGTACTGAAGCTCTGAAAGTGGAGAGATTTCTTGAGGGTCTAAAGCCTGAGCTTTATAGGGATGTTCGTATGGTAGGGATCCACGATGTGACGTATTCTCAGGTTGCAGAAAGAGCACATATTGCGGAATAAGCTGAGATGCGAATAAGACAAGCACAAGAGGTTAGTCGTCAGTTTCAACAAAAGCAAGCACCGCTGTGGAGTGGGGACAACAAGAAAAGACAGATGCAATTTCAAAGATCAAAACCTGATTTCTAACCCAAACAAGGACAAAGACCAGAACAAGTTCAGAGAAATGTTTCAAGATCGATCAAAGTAGAGTACCACCACCACCACCACCACCACTTTTGTGTCCTAATTGTAGTAGATCACATGTTGGAGTTTGCCATTTGAGCCCAAGAAACTGTTATTCTTGTGGACAAAAAGGACATAGAGCTAGTATGTGTCCAGATAGTGGTAAATCAAAAGATCAGGGGAGAGGCTCAACACGAGTTTTTACGATAACCAAGGAAGATGTTGAAGATAATCCAGTCATCACAGGTAAACTTTCTATCTTTGGTATTATAACTTTCGTGTTATTTGATTCTGGAGCTACACATTCATTTGCATCCACTATATGTGAGGAGACTAGGTAAACTTCCTACATTAACAGAAGCTAGGTTTGATGTTATAATAATCCCTTCTGGTGATTTGAAACAAACTAATTAGATTTTATGAGGATATATTATTCCGATAGAAGGTAGAGAACTATGTATTGATTTGATTATGCTAGATATGAATGATTATGATGTGATATTGGGTATGGATTGGTTATCAAAATATGGTGATACAATCGATTGTCAGAAAAAAATATTACGTTTCAACTAGTGGGTGAGGAACCTTTCTCATTTGTCGGGTTAAAGAGGACTTTCAGATTTCCAATGATATCAGCAACTAGAGCACAAAGATTTCTGGAAAGTGATTGTGAGTGTTATTTGGCGAGTGTAACGAGTATCAAGGGACAACACGGCTCAACTGTGAGTAAAGTACCAGTGGTAGAAAAGTATCCAAAGGTATTTCCGAATGATCTTTCAGGAATACCACCAGATCGTGAAATTGAATTTGTGATTAAACTACATCCCGGAGTTTCTCCTATATCTAAATCACTATTTAGAATAGCACCAGGAGAGTTGAAAGAACTAAACACACAGTTACAGGAATTACTGAAGAAAGGCCTCATTCGGCCTAGTTTTTCACCATGAGGAGCACCTATTTTGTTTGTTCGAAAGAAAGATGGTACATTGAGAATTTGTATAGACTATCGAGAGTTGAACAAAATCACAATCAAGAATAAATATCATTTTCCTCGAATTGATGATTTGTTTGATCAACTGCAAGGTGCATCCCTCTTTTCGAAGATTGATTTACGACAGGAAATCATCAGTTGAAAATAAAAGAGGAAGATATCCCTAAAACCGCATTTAGTACAAGATAGGACACTATGAGTTTCTAGTGATACCATTTGGACTAACAAATATTCCAATAGCATTTGTGGACTTAATGAATTGGGTATTTAAAGACTTTTTGGATAAATTTGTTATTGTTTTCATTGACGATGTCTTGATTTATTCTAAGAATAAAGAAGAGCATGCAGTGCATTTGAGGCTCGTGTTGGAAGTCTTGAAAGAAAAACAGTTATTCATAAAATTCAAGAAATGTGAATTCTGGTTAGATCGAATTGTCTTCTTAGGACATGTGATATCAGAAGTAGGGATTTCAGTCGACCCAAGTAAAGTTGAAGCTATTGATAACTGGCTACAGCCAACAAATTCATCAGAGGTGCCCAGTTTTCTTGGTTTAGCGGGATATTATCGAAGATTTGTAAAAGGATTCTCCAAGATTGCTTCTCCATTAACACATTAACTACGAAGAATATGACATTTAAGTGGACGGAGGCATGTGAACGAAGTTTTCAGGAGTTGAAGAAGCGATTGACATCAGCACCTATCTTAGCAATCCCAACTGGAATGGAAGGCTTCAAAGTGTACAGTGATGTTTCGAAGAATGGTCTTGGTTGTGTGCTGATGCAAAACGGTAAGGTAATTGATTATGCATCCCGACAGCTAAAAGAATATGAGAAGAACTACCCTACCCATGATTTAGAGCTTAGCAGTGGTATTTGCACTGAAGATTTGGAGACATTATTTATATGGGGAACGTTGCGATATCTACACTGATCATAAGAGTCTGAAATATATTTTCACTCAAAAAGAGTTGAACATGAGGCAACGAAGGTGGTTAGAATTTGTAAAGGATTACAATTGTGTTATCAATTATCACCCAGACAAAACTAATGTGGTGGCAGATGCATTAAGCCAAAAATCAGTAGAGAAAGTAGCAGCTATGACCTTGATTCAAAAATCCGAGCTGCTTGATCTACAAAGGATGAGTATGGAAATTGTCGATCACGATCTAATAAAAGCAAAACTTGTACCGCTGACACTCAAACCTACTTTGATGGATAGAATTTACCAAGGACAACAGATTGATGAATATTTTGGTAAAGTGAAGAAAGACATCATTTCAAAAGAGTCATCTAACTTTCAATTAACAGAGAATGGTGTACTCAGATATAGAGGTTGGCTATATATGTCCAATATTGATAACATTTGTGAAGACGTGATGGCAGAAGCACATTCATCACCGTATTCAGTTCATCCAAGAGCCACTAAAATGTGTAGAGATTTGAAGTTGCGTTACTGGTGGCCGGGTATGAAGAAAGATATTGCGCGGTATGTGGAACAATGTTTAACTTGTCAGCAAATCAAGGCTGAACATCAAAGACCTGCAGGCATGTTGCAACCCTTGTTCATTCCGAAATGGAAATGGGAGAATATAACTATGGATTTCATCACAGGTTTTCCCTAAACAGTTAACGGTTATAATGCAATTTGGGTTATTGTGGATCGATTAACTAAGTCAGCTCATTTTCTCCCAATTTGTACCATATATCCTATGGATCATTATGCTCAAATGTATACACAGGAGATTGTCAGGCTTCATGGTAAAATGATAAACGCAAATGATAATATTTAAGTATGTGTATATATTATAAAAAATTGTGAGTAATATTATAATATTTATTTATTTAAGTGTCTTGTGTGCAAGTGTAAAGAAAGAAAGTTTAGTTAATATTTTAATAGGCGTGTGATGTGCAAAGGTAAAGTTTAATTAATATTAATATATATATATATATATATGGTTATGAGTGCAGAGGAATGAGGGAAGTTGCCAAATATCTACAACAACATTAATTAAAAAAAAGGAAAGAAAAAGCTTATAAAGGAAGCTATTGAGAGGCGGTTGCAGAGATAATCATTTATATACTTTTGTTGATTTATTGAAAGGGAAGAACATCCTTATTTTCTTTTACTGCATAAGAGATAGCTCTTTAAATTGAAACAGAGTGTTCGATTGGTTATAAAAATAAAATATTTGTGCATGCATCGTAGTGTTTAATCAAAGTGGAACTATCAAATTTGATATTAAGAAAGTTTGAGCAGTCTAAATCTTCGGCAATTCAGGTAAGTAGAAATTTATTTGCAATTACAAAGTATAAATTAGTATTCTGTGAAATGATTGTGTTAATTTGTGATACATGAAAATTTCATGTTTCACGAGATTTGATTTATTATTCAGTGATTGTTGCGAAATAAATGAACTTTGAGTTGGATGGTTATTGAGGTCTGAAGTTGTGAATTTTATCAAGTGGTATTCTTTTGACAAGAAAATGGGTTATTTATTTATAGATCACTTGGTGCTTTGTGCACGAAATTATAAGGTGTGTGCACGTGGTGTTTTATATACGGAATTATATGGTGATGTGTGCACATAGTGTTTTTGTATACGAAATTATATGGTGATGTGTGCACATGGTGCTTTGTGCACGGAATTATATGGTGTTATGTGCACGTGGTGCTTTATGCGTGGAATTATATGGTGTTGTGTGCACGAACTTCATGCCGGGATATAACCCAAGGTGTTGTGTGCACTAAATATATTAGAAATAAACTAGGTGGGTGTGGAGTGTTATAAATGAAATAGATGATCCCAGGAGGGGATGTTTGGAAAAGAGTTGTGAAGAATCATATTATCATATATAATTTCTGCTTATTGAAACTTATCTCACCTGATTTATGTTTTGTAGGTAATTTTGATAAAGTGTAACGTTATGGACCTTTTGGGAAAGCTGTGGAGCTGCTGCAGGGTTTTGAGCATTTGTGTACATAGATGACGACCTGTTGGACATGAATGTGGTTTATGTTACTTTTGCTTTTGAATATTAAGTCTCTTTTTGATATGTCCTATAATACATAATATGATGCGTACTATTGAGTTAACATGAAGCTTGTTTAGAGGTGGTTGGTTTGTTGAAACTCTTTTTATATGAATGTGAATAGAGAATTGTGGAATATAAGAGGATGTTATGCTGAAAAAAAATAACGGATTTTTCGAATTGTTATATATTTAAAGTTCGTTTCATATTCGTTTGAGTAAGTGTGATCGTGTCACACTTTAATTTGATTGGATTCAAAATTCGTTCATCTTAAATCTCTCAATCCAAACACAAGCTGAAATTTACTATTATCAACTATTATTAGGAGTCCAACATCCATCACGCTATGAAATATACAAGATCTGTGTTTTTAATGGTCTAAAATTTTTAATGACGTAAAATGAGCATACCGATATAATATTGACACGAGCCTTCTAAAATTAGATAAAATAAAATCGCACTAATTTAAATCTAACAAGGATAACAGTGGGGTTGAGGCAAAACTAGTCGAACGTTTCACGAATGTTACATTTTAATTAATTGTATTCACTGAGATGTACATTTACCATTCCTTTCATTATATAAATAATAAATCGATTTTTCATAGAAATTTACACAAAATAAATTGTTGAGTATATACAATAGTCCACTGGAACTGGCAGAGGCGGACCCACAGCCATGGGCAGGGTGGCCCTACCACCAAACTTTACTAAAAAATTATTTTTACCCTTTCAATTTATATTTGTATTAATTTTTTATTTTTTTTTATTTTTTTTTATTACAATTGATCCCTCAATTTTTGTTCCTGGAGTTGGAGTAACCCAAGAATATTGGTTGGCTAAAAGACATGTTACAATATGTACTGCCCGATGTAATTGCCAAACCTCGATCTCCATCATAATCATATTTATATTTAAACTACTATGTTATGCATTTGTCTTCCTTTCATGACTTTAAACAACTATATATATATATATATATATATATATATATATATATATATATATATATATATATATATATATAATTGTACTTCTTTCCTAATGCCCTCCATTTATTCGACGTCATAATTTAATGTTTTAATCATTTAAGATTTGTTTTTAATATTTCATAATCTAAATAGTATTTGAGATTTGTTTGACTTTCCTTCCATCTTTGAAATGTTATTCTTTTTTTGGATAGGTAGTTTTCCAGAAATTTGTACTTAATTAGTCAAGAATCATAAGTATAAGAAATACACAATTTTCAATTTTCATCTAAAATCTAGAGCTTGCTTGTAGAGATGTTTATTTTGAGAGATAGAAGTTGACAAATCTGAACGTCATCCAACCATAAGAAGAAAAGAAATGCAAATATTTTTACTACTTTTATTAAACTGAAGATATAAAAGTCCATAATTTGTGATCTAATTTCACTGTCGTCTTTTAAAAGTGTTTGAATAAGTTTATAAGCTCTTAAAATTAAAAAAAAAAAAAAAAAAAACTTATCTCATCTTGAAATAAGATGTAAGGATCGAGTTTACAAGTTTTTATTTTAAAACTATAGGATGTCAATTTATTTCCAAAATAAGATTTTATTTCTTATAAAATTTTTTAAATTCGATCATTTAAAATAAACAATCAATATTACTAATATCTCATAGGTTCCACCATCTTATTTTATCAAAATACTTCAATAATTTATTATAAATTATAATTAAACATTTTATAAGTTTCAAAAACATCTCAAATCGTAAGAGCTTATAAATTGTTTTTAACCTAACATATTGTACAATAATTTTGGTTCCAATATACTCTTGTATTATATCTTAGCAGTTAGCACTCGTATGTTATTTTGTACATACATATTAATAATTTTAAATAAGAAATTAAACATCATTTATACATAAGATGTCAATGTAGAGGACTCCCCAAAATTAATTGAAGATAAATTAACATAAAATACAGGCACATAGATGTTACAAGAGAGTTATAGATAACATAATCCAAGTTACAACTTGCAAGCAAATATGGTCCTAGTCATATTAATATAGATAGACCCCAGTGGCAAACAACCAATGCACTACAAATTCAAAAAAGAATTAATAACCCCATCATGTTTTACACTATGGAGGGACAGAGGAGAGAAGAACAAAACCAAAGCTGTCTCAAAATCCAACAAATCTTGAACATCATCATCATCTCATTCATTGATATGAATCTTGAAACAGCCAACTCAACCACCATTGCCATCTTCTTCAAGTTTACCAGAAAACAAGAGCTGAGAAAGTGAGGACAATGGAGGTGAAGAAGAAGGCGGTGTTTGAAAGTCGAACACCTCCGCTCAAATCGTTGTTCATTCCAGATGGGCCGAGCCCGTTGTTTGTCCCGCCTAGTACGCCGCTGTTAGGTGTCATCACCACCGGCCCGCCAGTCGTCCCAGTGATTGGAGTTGTCGTCCCCGGAGTAGTGGTGGTGGACCCACCACTGCATAAAATTAACAAGAAAAGTTGGACATGATTTGTTAGCTCATTTAATGATATATGTCAACAGATGCAAATCTAACTAGTTACAATTTCATTGCATAATTATACAGTGTTTCCCCATATTGACATACTAACAAAATTCTTTAAAAAAATTATATATGAGCATTGCTACATAATTTTATCTTGGGCCACAAAACAACATTGTTAAATTTACTTAAAAAGGACCATTATTTTGTAAATTCTAGAGATTTGCTTTTCACTGTACGGACATGAAGACAGGGGCAAACTTGTCTTATTATGGTTATTAATCTTGAAATATACACCACTACTTTTTGACCAAAGGTACCACTGAACACACTAAAGAGTAAAAAGAGCGATAGAAAAAGGGAAAAGTACAACTAGTTAAATGCCACTTTTGCCCTCGGCAGTAAACAGGAAAAGATAAATAAAAAAAGCAGCGTTGGATTCTCCACTTGCAATTATTGCATTTGCAGCATTACTTCACGGATTATTGAATTGCAATTATGGAAACAATAACTAGGATAAGAGTCAAAAGCTTGATCATTCACAAGAGGAAAAAAAAAGATCATTTTAGTAAAAGATGCAACTTCTATTGCATCTAAGAAAAATGAAGTCTCAAATTTGGGGTTTTTACTAGAATCTTAGCAAATTGATAATGGAAAATGATACTCCGCAAATCATTAAAGGAAAGGAATCTCAATGGAAATGAAAGGATGAGAGTGAAATGCTCCAAAAAACGACATTCTTTAGGAAGAATATGCTCTCTTTGAAGATACCGTCCCAAACTATAATCAATTAAAAAAGAAATTAAAAGAAAAGACATAAAAAATGATATCCTTACAAGGCAAACATTTAATCTAGCAAATTTGACAGTGTTGTTTAAATTAGGTATATAAATGTTTGAAATACACATCAGCAATAGCATGTTAACATCCCAACTTTGGAAAAGTATTCATACCACTAAATCCAAACTAAGTGTTCATTTCACTTAAAGTAAGTGCATCTTCAGTAAAGGTAAAGGTGTGTAAGGACAAAAGTGCAATATGTGCAAAGTTTTGAATTTCAAAACTCCCTGAATTTTATTATGATGATTTCAAAATGAATGTGATGCAAGATGGGTTTAACTGTTCATTTACATCGTTGTCCCAGTTTTATTTTTAGTACTTGTTAGTTAGAAGTCTCCAAGTAATTACACAAATTCTAACATCCCGCTAAAAGAATAATGCCATCATTTTAACTGTTTAATTATATCTATTAAATGACTCCTTAATCTTTATAAAAAGAACCTTAAACCATAGTTAATTGAAATTGAGCACTAAACAAGCTAATATAATACTGGAAACAATGACCGTTGATAGAAATTAATTATATAATAGAACTTTATAGAGGCTTAAAAAATAAAAAAATGTGTTAAAATTTGAAATGGGGTGGGGCCACTTAGCTGGAGGGAGGGCAATATTGGGTTTTTGTCATAACCCATTACAAGAAAAGTAATCAGAGACAAGATTGAAGTGTCCTATTCATGGATTAAAATTAGATCCTAAAAAGATAATGTAGTAATACTTTTGACATTTCCCAAAAACAAATTATATACACAAAGTTCATACCTTGCAGTAGCAGGATATGCACAACCACCAGCAGAACCTGTTTAAATGAACACAATAATATTATAAACCAGATCTAGTGGTGTAATTACTAAAAAGGACAGAATGGTAGAGAGAGAGAAGAGTTATTACTAGGGTCAGAGTTGGTCATTGTAGCAGTGCCCTCAAAATTACAAGCAATAGGAGCTTGTTTATATTTCTGGAAGTAGCTGTTGACAGCATAGCTGCAGTGAGCCTTGACAGTATTTGGGTTGAAACAGGGCCCACTTGAATGGGTCGGGTTGCAATCCGCCCCGGATCCACATGCATAGTCCAGAGTTTTCTGCAGAACTGTATCACTCAACCCATCCTTGCAAACGCACCATGTTGCACCTAAATAAAATATAATATTTACACTATTTTATTTTATTTTCTATTTTTAAATGAGAAAAACAAGCGTTAAACACTGAGAAAATGCGCTAATAATAAACTAAATAAGAAATAGAATGAAAGTAAATATGGTAAAAGAATAGAAAAAATTTCAGCTCAAACAGTGGATAAAACATGGTTTTTTAACATTTCAAAGAAAACTTTTTTTCTTGAAAATATATAATGCAGGTAGAAAGATTTGCAGCTTTGATCTGAAGAAAAAGATAGAGGAAATGGGTTGAAAAGAAGCTTACTGGAGTGACCAGCCATGGCGAAAAGGAGCAGCATAATCACCAAACGAGCCATTAGAGAGAGAGAGTGTGTGAAGTGCAGAGGTTAGCAGTAGAAGAATGAGAGAGAGAGAGAGGTTGGTGAATGTTTTTAAGAGAGAGGAAAAGCAAATGGTAGGGAATGTGTAGATTGTGGGGATGAAGCTGGCCCCCAGCTACTGAGTGGTGTCGCCTTGTAACATTTTTTTTATTGTTTTTGGGCTCTGTGCCTTCTACCTTTTTCTCTTTTATGCCTGCCCTTTTTTATTGTAATATTAATATAATTATATATTTTATAAGCGTAATATATTTTTTACTACAAAATATAAAAAATTTCTTTATTATATCATTAAAGTATGATTTGTTAAAAATATTACAGTTGAATAATGGTTAATAAGACCATCTCTAGCAGATAATGCTACGCTACACCAAAATTCACCCTACATTAAATTTATCTTCAATAGTAAACATTGTATTCTGCACTGTATTTATTATTCTTATTTTTTATTGATTTAAAATTTATACAAATTTAAACTTATTAATTGTATAATATTTTTACTTGGAGTTTTACATTGATTATTGAATATAATTATTTTTATTAATTATTTTGTAAAGATATGTGAATATAAAAAGGCAAAAATTATGATGATTGATTTGGATAGCATTGGAGATCCACGCTGACGTAAATATTTTCAAAAAAAACAAGAAAAAATTATATGAAAAAATGAAGAATTTTCCCAACAACCACCAACAAATAATACTTTTGAAATGTACAACGGATATTTTCCAAATCTCGGAGGGTTGGGAAGTAATCTCGAAGATTATTAATTAGGAAGTTTAAATTCTCGTATCGTATTTTTTTAGCCTAATCGTTCTTTAGATGTTTTATGTTTATTTTAATTTAGTTATTTTAGCTTAATTGCTTTGATGTATTTTGTGATTTATGTATTTTAATTTAATGTATTTTGTGATTTAATGTATTATATTTACTTTATTTAGCCTAAAAAATACTTTTATATTATACACATGTAGTAAATAATATTTTTTTCATAAACAATAATATTATTTCATGAAATGATGAAATGCAAATTCTATTAAAAATAAATTGTGAAATTAAAATTGTATTAAAAAAATCAAAAAGTAAAAATAAAAATATAGTGTGGTGCAATAGTGTTCACTATATGTGGTGGTGCACTATTCATTTCTGTAGTGTAGGGGAGAAATGTAGTGCACTGCTGGAGCTACATTTCACACTACATGTAGAGGTAGTGTGAAATGTAGTGCACTGCTGGAGATGGTCTAAGGTCCATGAACCTAGACATTACCAGTTCACCTATAGTGTATGAACTATAAGAGCTAAAATCCAATAAGTAGAAATTATGCATATGAAGTAAATAATATGAACATACAGTGTATAAGTATTGTGACAATGATGCATGTTAATGAATCAAAACTTTTATTTCAAAATCATTTTCCTTCATTGGATCCTTGACCCATTTACTAAGCATAAAAAAGAGCGTAACATAACATCATTTATCATATAATCATATTCACGTCTCACATTCTACCAGCTCGACGAATCAAGTCATATTTATATCTCACATGCTACCAGCTAAACATATACTTGGTAGTCATATTCATGTCTCACATGTCACTTGCTAAATATATATCATAAGCATGATTGACATACCTCGGTGCACTTGTAGTTGTTAGGAAATTATTGTTTAGATTTTGATGAGACAAACACAAATGTAATAGGAATGTAGAGTACCCTATTTTTCACAATGTTTAAATGAAATTACTCTAGGACTTGAGTCTATAGAATAGATTGAAGAATGGAGAAGATCAGGTTAAAGTTACTGTAAATTGAAGTGAAGAATTGTTATAAGCAGTAAGTAAAACAGTCGTTATATGCAAGATGGAAATTTAGTAGAACAAATTATAAGTAGCATAGTTACAACAAGAGAGCTCTAAGCTATTGGTTTCAAGTGGTATAAGGTTAGAGGGAGTGAATTAACCTTATCAAAATTTTACAAATTTTTGACTCCAAAGAGTGTAAGTCCCTCGGGTAGCAGGTAATTAGTAAGCTTACTATAGTGAAATAAGGTTACTGTCTTTTAGAAGTGATTTAGGGACTTTGAAGAGAGTTAATGCACAGCGGAAATACTTGAAAAATATGTTTGCTGAAATGTTTTGTTTGAATGCAGTATGTTAGAATGACAGTAAGATATGCAGAAAGCTTATAAACAGATAACACGATATACAGAGGTTCAAGGGTGTAGTAATCTCTCTATGTCCTATCTACTTCTTCACAAGGAGGAACTTTGTTAAGAATGTTTGATTTACAAAGACTGCTAATACAAACTGAATCCTAACAAGAATTGTCAGCTCTAACCCACACAAGCAGCTGCACAGTAACCAAAATAATAACCCACACAGGATTCCCACTCTTTCTGAAATGAATGAACTATACTTAACAGGAACAGTCTCCACCAAGTAACTTTTAAACAATCTATTAAAAATATAGAGGAGTTTCTTTAACTATGAGTGACAGCAAACTTTTGAACTTGATATTCGATAAGTAACTGGTTTGTTGCTCAATAGATTGAGTGACTGAAACAGGTAGCTTGAGAGTGTTGAATATTTGAAGACTTTGAGTGTTAACTCGTGATTAGTATTTTTTCCCTTTTTTTTTAATTTCAGGTTCACTCGACTTCTATTTATAAACATGGAAAATCGGCCCGTTGAAAGAGACAGTTTCCTCGACAGTGAGGTATCTTTCAGTGATTGACTCATACATAATCTTTTAATAATTCTGGTATACCGTTATTACTGTGTCTTTGTTCCTCTGTAACATTTATCCTTTATCTTTCTAATTTCTCCAACTGGCGATCTCTGATTGGTTTACATTTAAGTGTTTCTATCGGTAACTCAGAGTGTACTAACTTTGAGGTAACTGTTAGTTAAGATTAAGTTGCTGCTGTAAAATTCAACTACAAAAAATACAACGAGAATTTTCTATAGTTGAAATGACACTTAAATAATAATAATTATTATTGTTATATTAATAAAAAAAGAAAGAGAAATGAAAAAATATATATTTATGTATAAGTATATACATACGCACGCACACTAACATATATATATTAGACCTTATTATATATATATACATACATGCATAAGTTACACACAGTGCATTAATAGTTATAATAATATAATACAGAAGAAAAAAAAAGGATAAGGACTCTCTCTTTCCATTTTCTCACCCATTTTCTCTTTCAACCAGTACCACCTCCACCGCCTTCATCACCGACCACTTACATGATCGTCGGCTGGTATTTTTTGGCAAGGTAAAATAACTATCTTATAGTACTCGTCGAGCCATCACAAGTATGGACTCGGATTTTGATTCGGTAGCCGCCTCCGCCGCTTATGGCCGTGGAAAGAGGCGGCAACCTTTCCCCCTTCTCTCTCTCTCCCCCCCTCCATTCTCCGTCTCTGCTGCTGCTGCTTCTTTGTCACTAAGGGTTGATGGTGCAAAGTTGCGTCGGTGGTGTGTGGTGTATGAAGAGGCAACTGTCGTGAGCGGTGGCAGGCATGTGTATTTATATATATGTAAGTCTATGTGTATGTATATATGCATATATATGTGTGTGTATGATTGTATCTATGCGTATCGAAGGGTGGTGGCACTGCCGTGGATAGCGGCGCCGGGTAAAGTGTGTGGGCCGACGCTGTGAGCAGCGGCGTCGGATGTGTGAGTGCAGAGTATGTGTATATGTGTGAGCCGCGCTGGGTGCGTGCTATGGTAGTCGGGTGTTCGCCGACGACATGGAGTTATCGGTAGCAGCGAAGGGTGGTAGCTGCGGTGGCTAGGGTTTGGGTTTTAGGGGTAAGATTTAATTTTGCAAATTTGATATAATGGAAGACTAAATTGCAAACCCTAGAATTATTTAAAATTAATATTGGACCCTCACATTTATGAATATTACATATTATACCCCTAAATTTATGAAATATGCTATAAGAGTCATGATTTATGAATAATGATATTTTAAAACCCCAAAACTTGCTAAGATTATATATTACACCCTAAAATTTGATGATATTATGCATTGCACCTTAGAGTTGCTGAATATTGTAAAATGACCCCTAAAATATTCTGAAATTACAAGAGCACCCCTTGAATTGCTGAAATTTCAGTTTTACCCCATAATTTGTTGGACTTATAAGATGGACTCTAGATTTTAATGGTATTATTTTTTAAACTCAAATATAGATGAAATGACAAATTAGACCCAATCAAGTGAATTTAAGTTACAAGTGAACCTTAAAAATATTATAACAATTAAAGTATGTACGATCTAATTGTTATCTCATATCTAGGGTATAAAACCCTAGATTTACGTCTCGTTAACCTCATTACTTAAGTTCAAATCGAACTTTCAATCTTATGATTTATACGTTTATTTATGAAAGAGAGTTTTACCCTAAATAATTTATTTTAAATCGTTAATGTGAAATGATATGATTGAATGTACTTATTATATGTGTTTATGATATTGAGTCCTTATAATGAACGGATTTGAGCCCCTAGAATGAATGAGTTTGTGCCCCTAGAATGACAGGGTTTGAGTCTCGAGATTACCGGGTTTGAGCCCCGAGATAAATGATAAGTCGGGTTAAGCCACGCATTAATGTGATATAAGTGTGCTAAATGAAATGTGATTTTTATGGTGGTTAAGATCTACATTTTCATGACGGCTAAGACCTGTAACTAAAGTGATATGTTTGAATGTGATCGATAAATATTTTATGTCAACCAGTTTCTTATGATAAAATTGTGTTATGAATAGTCGTAAAACATCCGAATGAAATTCTTTAATAAGTTTATAACATTTTGAAATAGGGGCAGGATAATATCTTTTATTATATGGTTTTAAATGTACGTGCGATACGTTTTATTTATTTAGAAATTATTTCATGTCATTCCGAATTTCCCCACTGAGTGTATTTCAAATACTCACCCCTTTATGTTAAAATGTTTTCAGTTTAAAGAGTTAAAGACATGGAGTGCAAGCGGTGGACGTTGGTAGCCAATAATAAAAGGTTGTAAATGATTTTTATTCAAAGTGCAATATTTTATGAATTATGGAAATGAATATTTTATAATAAATCTTGAATTTTAATTATCTTTATTATTCTTAATGAGTGTGAATTTTTATACGTAAGTAACGTCTTGGTTAATGTTTATCTACAAAAAGAAATGGGGTGTTACAGGTGGTATTCGAGTGGGTCTATGATTCTGTAGACTCGTTAAAATGTTTTATTTTCTAAAAATATTTGATTCAACGTAAATCTAAAGGGATGTAAAAGTATAAATTTTGTTAGAAAGAAAATATTTTATTAGCTACTGGCATCCACTTCTAATCTACTATTTCGCCTTCACTAAGGTATGTTATGTTATGATGTGTAATTGTTTTATGATTGTGAGCATATATGAAAGTGGAAATTATGAATTCATATAAATTTTGATGTTATATTACAATGATATGTTTATATGACCCTATAGAATTTTTATGTCATTTATGGCTACAAGTGTGTGTTAATTTGTAATCACAATTTTTTTATATACAAGTATGAGCTTCAAGGCTAGAAATGGTGCTGATGAATAATTTTCTTTCATTAAATCGTTTTATTGGGAGGTCACTGTTATTGACACACTGCTGCTAGACGTCGCCACTAAGCCGCTAATTGTAGCAGCATGAGCTCGTGTGTGTAAATGGTTGTGGCAGGAGTTGGTGCAGTGTTATGTGATGCATTATGTCATGTTAAGCTATGATATATATGAGAATTGTTATATTGGTAAACACTACCACTAGCAACTAAGTGTCAGGTGAGCTAGTGTGTATGTTATGTCTTGAGCAGGACCAATTGAGGTTGTTTTATTTGTACTGACTGTATAAATAGAACAAGACCTCTGTTATTATGGATGTGCGTCCTCTTAATCATTGTATGATAACGGGCATGTATACTCGATATATGTTTCTTTAATTTACCAATGGGTGAGATTTATTTATTAAATCAATAAGCTCGGTAAATTGGGATACAATGTTGTTTATATGGTGTGTTGTTGATTATATAATGAAATAGTGTCCTAATTATTTAGGATGATGATGTTCCCTTGAGGAGCTCATAAGGATTATCATGTAAACCCTGTAGGTGAATTTATTCCGACATGATAATAAAGTTGAGTGGTACTACTCTTGGAATTAAATGTTAATTAATTAAATTGTCAGTAATTCATTTAATTGACGGACATTCGATATCTTAAACACGGGGAGATAAACGCGCACATAATAAATATGAGCCATATCTAATATGGATTTGGGATAGTAGTTCAATAATATCTCTTTAGTGGATCGAGATATTATTGACAGGCTTAAGAGGTATATTCAGATCGAATTTAGGACTCCTAAGCCTATCAAGAGACCGATTCCTAATCTTCCTCAAAGTCCTGTTGTAGCCTATAAATAAGCCTCAAGTCAGCCGTTTTCTACACACACAAAATCTGAGATACGATTAAGAAGAAGGCGGCTGAAAGTCTCGACAGTTCGTTGCCCACACAACGTTCGAGAAAAAGATGAGGATTACAGCAGAAGATCGTGAGGTCCAGGCTCCATCGATTCCTCGATCTACAGTTCTGACCTTAGAACTAATATTGGTGCAAAAGGTATGATTCGTTTATCCGCTGCGCATTAATCATATTTGCATGGACCCCCGATTTGGATAATTGTATAGGGTCGGCGATCCGGCGGTTCCAACAACTGTATCTTGGACTTTCTTGCAGTATCTTCTGACAGTACTGCTGTATCCTTTTCTTGCAGTACTCCTATATCCTTTTCTTGCAGCAATACTGCACGCTGTTCTTTATTACTTTACTGCGATGCTGTAACTGCTTTCTTGCAGCGATGTTGTATCTGCTTTCTTGCAGCGATGTTGTATCTGCTTTCTTGCAGCAGCATCTTTCCGATATGCTCCATGCAGCTAAGTAACTTATGAAAACCTCCATGTTTCAGCACTTAAATCTAAACTCAAAGCTAGTCTATGTCTTCACTTAAACATTGTGAAAAATGGGGTATTCAAAACTTCCTAATACATATATGTTTTGTCTCATCAAAATCTAAACATCAAAATCCTAACAATTTCCCCCTTTTTAATGATGACAAAACCTTTACATTATTTCGTTCATGAAGAAGTTTTCATTTTTACATTATATCATATGATTCATCAGGATTACATACTTGATCAAATTTGATAAGATAAAATCTAATCTTGGATTTATTAGAGATGCATCATGTTATTCCTTTCATCACATATCATCAGAAAAACGTAAAAAGCATGCATAAGTTCATAAGGATTGAACTTTGAACAGTGTTGGGATTTCATTGTTTAGATTTTGATGAGACAAACCAATCATGTAATAGGAAGTTTTGAGTACCCCATTTTCACATTGTTTAAGTGAATAAATAGACTAGAATTGAGTCTTGAGTCAAGCATTGAAATGGAGGTTAAAAAGAGGATAAAGCTGCATCTAAGCTTTATAGGAAGATATCGCTGCATGAAGGAAGGATACAACAAAGCAAAGAAGAACGGCGTGCAGCATCGCTGCAAGAAAAGGATACAGGAGTACTGCTAGAACGAAGTTACAGCAGCACTGCCAGATGTTACTGCAAACAGGTCTAAAATACAGCATCACTGAAAGAATGCATCAGCTGCATAAGGACCAAGGATACAACGCAGGCTTACAGGACATTTAAGTAATACAGCGCCAACTACAAGACGAAGTATCTTGCAAATCCCAGGAAAGATAAATGCAGTACGAGGAATGGAGATCCAAGCAGGGACAAAAGAGCCGTTCAAGAAAAAGTCAAAGTAGCAGACACGGAGCCAATAAGAAGATGCCACATGGACTGACGCGCCGCAGAAAGCTGCGAGCCGCAACTGCCGCATTAAATACTCCGAAAGGAAAAGTCAGTCGCATTAAATGCGAACCATACTTTGGACAGGCTATTTCAAATTCAAAAGAGGGATGTCTCCTTCAACGGACATCTTCTCCTACAAGTATAAATAGAGGTCGAGGAGCACTGAAGCTGGTTACTGTTACTGATACTAAAACATTTTACTCTAAAGTCACAAGCTTACAAATCGCAAGCATTCAAGTCCACAATCAGTTTCAGTCACTCAACCTATCGAAGTGAAGCAGAGCTCAAGCTGAAAGTTTCCCTACGGAATCAAAAGCTCACTTCGAAGCACAAGTTGAAGAAAACCTTTTTATCTTTTTAACCTTGTTGCTGTGTGCTTAGGTTGTTTTAGTGGTGTCAAGCAGTTGATAGGAGAGATCCTTGCTGTTTGTTTTAGTTGTCTAGAGTTAGGCAGCTTCCCTGTGTGGGAGTATAGAACCCTGTGTGGGTTAGCCTTTGAAGTTTGCAGTTGATGTGTGTACGCTGGACTTCAGTAGGTGGTTTGCTTTGTAAAGTTGATAGATTGTTAGGGGTGTCCTGTAAATCAATCTTGCTTAACAAAGTTCCTGCTCGAGGAGCAGTAGAGTGGACGTAGAAGGATTACACCACCTTCGAACCACTATAAGCCATAAGTGTTTTATCGCTTTATCTATCTGCGCTTATTTTCTGCATATCTATCTATCTCTCATCATAAAACGTTTGAAAGAAGCATTCTTGTGTAAAACAGCCTTGTGTTTAAAAGTATATTTCCGCTGCGTACAAAACTCCAGGTTACAGCGTGCAGCACTGCATCCTAGCGCTGCAAGCAGTAACCATCTATCGCTGCAAGCTCAAGTAACTTGCAGTGCAGAACGGTTGTTTTAAAGATTCTGAAAAACTGACCAAGGTTCATTCACCCCCCCTCTGAACCTCGAACACCACTTGGGACCAACAAGTGGTATCAGAACAAGTTGGGTTAAAAGCCAACTCATCTGGTCACCTACCTAGATCCACTTTTGTCTCGCTGTTTTCTTTGCATAAAAATCATTTTTTTAAGCATATCATGGATTCCACCAATCACAAGCCACCTATGTTTTCCATAGAAGAATATGACGATTGGAAGATAAGAATGCAGGCACACCTATCTGCAATGAATGATGAAATGTGGACCGTCATAACTGAAGGACCGATAATCCCCATGAAGGTAAATCCAATGTATGGAAGAGAGCATGCAGAAGGAGAACAGCCACCACCAAACTTCCTAATCAAACCACGACAAGAGTGGGGAAACGAAGACAGGAAAAGAGCCAACCTGGATAACGTGGCAAAGAACGCTCTATTTATTACTTTGGATAAAGGTACCTTTAGTAAAGTTAAAACTTGCTCAACATCCAAAGAAATATGGGAAAAGCTGGAGCAAATTTGTGAAGGAACTGAGCTCACCAAGGACAACAAAATCTCTAACGCTACCCAATTATTCAAGCTCTTCGAAATGAAGAATGAAGAGACTCTTGAGCAACTAGATTTAAGATTCACGTCCATAGTGAATGAACTAGAAGCTCTGGGCAAACACTACACACAGAAAGAAAAGAACATGAAGGTGTTGAGAGCCCTACCAGCGGAGTGGGATAGCAAGACCACTGTCATGAGAGTGTCAATGGATCTGAAGTCCATGAGCACATTTGACCTATTCTCCTACTTGAAAGCATTCGAGTATGACATCAATAGAAGGAGAAAAAAGTCAGAGGAGTCGATCTCCAAAGTTACAGCGCTAACCGCCAGAGGAACAAAGGATACAGCAACCGCCAGTTGCAGTAAACAGAGTGAGGATACAGCAGAAGTTGCTGAAGAGGATATGGCGCTTCTCCTAAAGAAATTCAGGAGATTCATCAAGAGCAACAACAATAGCAGCAACACCAACCTCAACAAAAAGAATGACTTCAGAAGAAGTCATCCAACCCCTCAGGTATCTTCTTCTCCTCAGTCAAATACAGGGAATGTTGACTTGTGCTATAATTGTAGGAAGCCTGGACACTACACAAGGAACTGTCCTTATCCAACAGTACACAAGTATCCTGAAGGAGAAAGAGAACAGATGAGAGATAAACGAAGAGAGGAAAGGCACAAGCTTCGAGCTCTCACAGGAGAGATGGACAAAGTCAAGGATGCAGTAGTTCCGAAGGAAGTACTGAAGGCTGCAGAATCCTCTGACAGCGATGCTGAAACCTCATCCTCTGACGAAGAAGCACTCATATGCCTAATGGCCAAAGATGGCGAGGACAGCGAAGAAGATGAGGTAATCTACCAACCGTTGTCCATACAAGTTGGTGAGGAGCTGAACATGATCCACTCCTTGAAAAGGATCATGAGTGATTTCGAGCAGATCAACTCAATTCATGAGGAGCTTAAGGTTGAGAATGAGAACCTTAGAATCGATAATGAGATCCTCAAGAGCAAAAACACCGACATTGCCAAAATGCTCGCTGCACGAGAATCTGATAACTCAAAGTGTAGCAAGCTGCAACAAGAGGTCTCTAGATTGAATCTGCTGGTCACTGAGCTAAGATCTGAGAAGGAAATCTTACAGTCCAAGATGAGTACGTTCACCAAATCTTCAAAGGACGCAAGAGATTGCATAAATCGTGTCAGAGATCCTTTTGTGATTTCAGGCATAGGTTACAGCAATCAAGGCTCTCAGAATACAGCAAGCACATCCAAAGCTGTGAATTTTGTTCAAGCCAAAACTCCAATGGAGAAAGAGTTACTCTGTGACTCTGAAAAAATAGTGAACAAAACAGCAATGACGGATAAAGGGAAGAAACCCCAATGCTCAACTGCAGGGAGTAAGTCTGCATCTAAGACTTGGCTGCAACAGAAGCCATCTGCTGCATGCAGCAAAAAGATGCAGCAACCAACAAAGTTGCAGCATAGAAGAAACTTTCCCACCCATACTAAGACCTACATGTCTAAACCTCAAGGAGAATATACTCCAGGGAAGTATGGTGGAAGACCACACTACAAGGGTGTTGGTAACACACATGTTTGTCGAGCACATACCTTTCATAAGCAGTCTGTCAAGACAACTGCATACAGCTTGAGAACCAACAAATCTTACAGTAGAACAGTTACTGTTAAGAAAGTTTGGGTTCCCAAAGTAACTAACCCCAAAGGACCCGTATGGATATGGGTACCTAAATCTGTTTGAATTTGTTACAGGTTACAGTGCCAGGATGCAGCAGTGATGTATGGTATATCGACAGCGGCTGCTCAAGGCACATGACAGGCAATAAAGACACGTTGAAAGACTTCCAAGAATGCAAAGGACCTAAGGTCATATTTGGAGATGATTTCAAAAGAAGCACAAAAGAAAGTGGATGCCTAGTCAAGGGGAACATAAAGATCAAGGATATATCCTACGTAAAGGGGGCTTAGATACAATCTTCTAAGCATCAGTCAATTCTGTGACAAAGGATATACAGTGGAATTCAACCTCAGCAAATGCTTAATCAAGGACAACACCACAAATGAAGTAAAGCTGACAGGAACAAGAAGAGGAAATATCTACCTAGCAGATTGGAATTCCTCCACTCAATTAACATGCTTCATAGTGAAAAGTCCACCGGAGCTGAGCTGGCTATGGCACAAACGATTAAGTCACCTGAACTTCAAGACTATCAACAAGCTAGCAAGAAAAGGCCTCGTAAGAGGATTGACAGATGTAGCTTACAAGAAAGAGAATGTCTGTGGAGCGTGTCAAAAAGGAAAGCAAGTTAAGAGCTTCTTCAAGGATAAGATTCAAAAATCATCTCACAGGATTCTAGATCTTCTACACATGGATCTCTTTGGACCAGTAGAACCAGTAAGCTTGAGCGGGAAGAAGTACTCCCTAGTAGTAGTGGATGACTACTCCAGATATACTTGGACGATCTTTCTAGCAAAGAAGTCGGAAACTCAAGAAAAACTACCTGGCCTCATGAAGAAAATTCAGAATGAAAAGAGCTTGAGCATAGTGAAGATAAGATCAGACAGAGGAACCGAGTTCACGAATAAGTTTATAGAGAAATTCTGTTCTGACAATGGTATTCGTTATGAATACTCTGCTGCAAGAACACCTCAACAAAATGGGGTTGCTGAAAGAAGGAATAGAACCCTCAAGAAAGCAGCAAGAACAATGATAGCAGAAGCAGAGATACCCAAGAGGTTTTGGGCTGAGGCAATTAATACTGCATGCTACACGCAAAACAGATGTCTAATCATCAAGGATCTTGACAAGACACCGTATGAAATATGGAACAGTCATACACCAAACATTTCTTATCTGCATATCTTTGGATGCAGGTGTTACGTTCTCAACAATGGAAAGGAGCATCTGAAAACCTTCGATGCTAAATCAGACGAAAGAGTATTTCTAGGATACTCTGCTGTAAGTAGAGCTTTCAGAGTGTTTAATAAGAGAACCCTGGTGGTAGAAGAATCTGTACATGTGGTGTTCGATGAACCACATTGTGACACAAAGAAGCTGGAAAAACCACCTGAAGAGACCTCTCCTAGAAAAGGGAATGTTGTACCATACATAGAAGGAGTTCTGCCTGCAGAAGAAGATAAAGAAGAAAAAGCTGCAACCTTGGATGCAACGGATATTCTTACAGCAGCAGAATCTCCTGTAATACAGCAACAGGATGAGCAGGCTATAGCAACGCATATCTTCGAGCCAGATAGGACATGACTTAGAAATCATCCAAGAGATCTCATTATAGGAGATCTATCCATCGGTGTAAGGACAAGAAGATCCATCCCACATGAAGCAATGTTCGCATGCTTCATATCACAATCAGAGCCTAAGTCTGTTGAAGAGGCACTACAAGATAACAACTGGGTACAGGCCATGTAAGAAGAATTAAATGGATTTGAGAGAAATCAAGTATGGCAAACAGTCGCAAGACCAACCCATCAAGGTGTAATTGGAACAAAGTGGGTGTTCAAGAACAAGCTAGATGAATCAGGAGTCGTTGTAAGAAACAAAGCAAGATTAGTTGCTAAAGGATACTGTCAGGAAGAAGGAATTGATTTTGATGAGACTTTTGCACCAGTGGCAAGGCTAGAAGCAATAAGAATTTTCCTAGCTTATGCAGCACATATGAATTTCAACGTCTATCAAATGGATGTTAAAAGTGCATTCCTGAATGGTCTCCTTACAGAGGAAGTATATGTTGAGCAACCTCCTGGTTTTGAGGATTAAGCAGAAGAGAAGGTGTTTCGATTACAAAAGGCCCTGTATGGACTAAAGCAAGCACCAAGAGCTTGGTATGACACCTTATCTCTCTATCTTCTGGAAAATGGCTTTCAGAAAGGAACGATCGATAAAACGCTGTTTAGGATACAAGATGGAGAAAGTGTACTTCTGGTACAAATCTATGTGGATGATATTATCTTCGGATCCACAAACAAAGAGCTATGTGAAAAGTTCTCCAACCTAATGCAATCAAAGTTCGAGATGAGTATGATGGGAGAATTAAGTTTCTTTCTCGGACTGCAAGTAAAACAGCTACCTACAGGAACCTTCATCAACCAAGTCAAGTACACGAAGGAGCTTATCAAGAAATTTGGTATGGAGAATGGAGCAGCAACATCCGTTCCCATGTCCACATCCATAAGTTTTGACAAAGATGAAGATGGTAAAGATGTAGACATTACCAAGTACAGACGCCTCATTGGATCATTGTTGTATCTCACAGCAAGCAGGCCAGATATTATGTTTGCAGTAAGAGTCTGTGCTAGATTCCAAGCAGCACCAAAGGAATCTCACCTTTTAGCAGTAAAAAGAGTGATCAAGTATCTGAAAGGAACTCAGGAAGTAGGCCTATGGTATCCTAAGGAAGGAGGTTTCAAGCTTAAAGGCTACTCCGATTCAGATTATGCAGGCTGCAAGATTGATAGAAAGAGTACGAGTGGGACGTGTCAATTTCTGGGAAATAGATTTGTCTCATGGTTCTGCAGGAAGCAGACCTCAATTGCAACCTCTACAGCAGAAGTAGAGTATGTTGCAGCAGGAAGTTGCTGTGCGCAGATTCTCTAGATACAGCAGCAACTTAGAGATTATGGGATAGAAGAAAAAGAGACTCCAATTCTCTGTGACAATACGAGCGCTATTGCAATTACCCATAATCCTGTCTTTCACTCAAAAACAAAGCATATTGACATTCGTCATCACTTTATAAGAGATCATGTTGAGAAGAAAGACATTGTGCTGGAGAAAGTTCACACGGATCTACAGCTTGCAGATATTCTTACAAAACCTTTGAGTGAATCGAGGTTTTCCATGCTTCGAAGCGAGCTGGGAATCCTTAAGTTGTGAAGAAAAAGAAAATGCAAGATTGCAGGGGGAACCTCTGCATGCTTGAGGAAAGCAGTAAGAATGGTACTGTAAGCTACGCATCAATACAGCACTGGGTTCAGACAGCGCTGCAACCTACATTCCTACAGTACAGCATTTATCGAGAATTCAAGCAGCACCAGGTTACAGCATTTATTTCAAAGAAGTATTGATTGCTCTGCAACCTCGTACTAGAGATGCTGCAACCTTAATAAGGCATTTATTTAGGCGGCAAAGAGCATGTCTTTCAGCATTAAATGCATGACTGCGGGTGTCAGGAAGTGGAAAGGGCGCTGACAGAGCCCACGCGCCAAGTAATTATTAACGTCGATTTGACATCTCTACTTTTTCCTGAGCCACTAGATCACTTCCCGAATTTATCTCAACCGTCAATCTTGCACGTCTCTTGAAGAACCGCCATAAAGACCAAAAAGTGCCATTTGAAATTCACTTTTCACCATCTTCAGAGAGAGAAACGCTTTGATCGCAAAAAATTTTCTAAGTGCAAAACCCTTGTCTCTTCTCTCTTTATCTCACAAAGATTTCATTAATGGCTACCAGAAAGACCATCGTTCTTGATGGAAGGATGATCAACAGGGAACACATCCTGGAGTCAGGGCTGTATGACAATACCCTGATCAAGAGGATTTTTGATGCTCTACAACAGACCCAAGTCTTAGGACTGTTGACCACCGTCTACGCTGGCTTCTCCACGGAGTCAGTACAGAGATTCTACGCCTACGCTAGGCAGGCGGAGAAAAGGAACTGCATCCTGTTCCGGATGGATGCAGATGGAGAAGAACGGTCGCTGACCGTTAGGGATATCTCCACCATCTTCAGCATTTCAGCTGCAGGTTTGACCCCCAGTCAGTTGGCGACGTATGGGGAGGCATCGGCTCAAGAGATGTGGGATCTCTTTCGAGCAAGGGATGCAGGGGCTGAAATCAAAAGAAGCGCCCCTAAGAAGCTCTTCAAACCGGAGTTTGAACTTCTCCACGATATCTGTGCATACTCCATCGAATGGAGGACAGGGAGTTATGACAAGTGCACAGATCTCCGGTTCCGGATCATGTCTGCCATCATGGCCGGAGAGAAGGTGAACTGGGCGAGGTTCATTATGAAGAGGCTATGGGAGGAAGCAGAGAAGATAACGGAGCGTCGGAGCTACGGTATCACCATCTATTCTCTGCTCTGCAAGCTTGGCCTTCAACTTGCAGCACCCACCCCCATTCATCCTGGAAAGTATCTCGGGGAGAAGAAGAAGGGCAAGATCCAGCCGAAGGCTGCAGGAGCAGGAGTTGCGAGGAAGAAAACCAAAGACAAAAAGAATGCAACTCTTGCTCTGCAAGATGAAGCTGCAGGCAGCGGGGAAGATGCTGAAGAAGAGGATCCTTCGAGTCCTCTTCCTGTAATCAAGAGGAGTTCAGAGAAGGCTGTACCTGAACTTGAATCTTCTTCCCCAGATGATGACGCACCCTTGGTGAGAAGGGCCCCACGTAGCAAGAGAGCTGCTGCTGCTGCTGTTGGGGATGTGTCACATCAGCTTCAAGAGCTATATCAGCACTGGGTCGAGCCAACTGAAGAAGAAGCTCATCTACAAACAGATGCTTCAGTGCTCGATCCTACCTTTCCAGCGGCTAGAAATATGGCTGCTGAGTACTCTCTTTGGAGAGAGATGCGGCTGTCTAAGGGGGAAGTCCTGTTGAAGTGGAAGGATTTCCTAACAGTCGAGCAAGCTATCCTGGAGTGGGCCAAATCAGAGGATATTCTGGCACTTCTGCAACCTGACTTTGCAGCAAGGGTTCAAGAGCCCGAAGGCTGCAGTGCTGCACAGGGAGCACAGGACAAGGGAAATGGCAAAGCTCTTGCAGAATCCGACTCTGCAGAGCTGCCGATGAGAGCAGCAGTGGAAGATGCACAGGTCTTCCTTGCCCCGGCTGCGGAGGCGGTAAGAAGGGGCGATGATCTCGCTTTTGCTCAAGAGCAGATCAACACCTTGGGAGTGGAGCAAGCTGAAGAAGTTATGCTGAACCTTGCGCTGCAGCAAAGCTTGAAGAAAACAAGGATGCAGCACACTCCAAGGAGGATGCGGGGAGAAGGCAGTTCAAGTTCTCATCAGATGTTGAACTCCCCTGCATACGAGCAAGTAGTTGAGGGCCTCTCCAACATTGTCACGCTGGATTGTTTGGAGGAGGAGAAAGCCCAACTACTGGATTATGGTGATTTCCCAATGCGCGAAGATGAAGATGCTGCCCATGCAGATTTTGAGGGGGAACCATCAACCATAATCAGGGATGTCATCTCAGACATTTCTAAAATTGCCGATGAAGCATCTACGGAGGGAGTTGCAGAGGCGGTACTCCCTGCACTGGACGCGACAGCAGTGCAGCCAGCAACCACCCTTCAACAAGAAGAAGGAGCTGCAGAGAAAAGCAGGGTGGAAGCTGTGATCCCAGCAGCAATAGAGGATACAGTGCCGAATACTGTGATCGCTGCAGGAAGCCATACAGAGCTGCAAGAACCTATTCTTGCAGCAGCGGCTATCGAAGAGGTTACAGGACCGGCCGAGGAGTCGGGGTCCGTTGAGAAGACCTCAGTGGAGGATGTTTTTCTGAAAACACTCCCTGAGTGTGAGAAGACCTCAGGTGGGGAGGCTGTTCAGACAGTACCCACTGAGGATGCTGGAGTTGAAGCCGAGGTATCTCCAGTGCAGCTAGAGACACCTCGTGAGGAGGTTGATGCTGCAGCTGCTGCATGCTCTCAAGAACCTTCAAAGGTTACTGCAGCAGAGGATGCTGTGGACGCTAACATGTCTCATGCCGAATTCACAAGGAGGATGAAGGAACGGAATATTGCTGTTCATGGGCCAAAAGCTGGCGGAGCAATTCCTATTCCAGTCTTATCCAGCGAAGAGGAGGTGGATGAGGAAGAAGAAGAAGAAGAAGGAGAAGAGCACCCATCCTCAAGCTCTACAAGCTCTCATACCAGCAAGGATGAGGATGAGGTTGCTGCTGAAGTACCGAGGCAAGATGCAGCACCAGTATGCCAAGAGGTGATTCCATTTGCTGCATCCGCTGCTGCCTCGACAAGAAGGAATTCAGGGCTGACTCCTGATGAATCTATCAACAGAGTCGAGACCGCTGTTAGACATCTGCTGCATGCTCTCCAGAGCATGAGTCTATCATGCGCAACAGTCTCAGGGTCAGTGCCCAATTCCATGCTGAAACCATGACAGGTTTCAAGAAGGACCTAGAAGTGCTGCCTGATATGATCAAGTCAACTCTCACTGAACATTCGAACAGGCTGTACTACGAGCGGGTCAGGATGGAGAAGGAGTTGAAGGTTAAAGCTGCTCTGACACGCCAAGAGATCAGACAGTGTAAGCAGCATTCTGAAAATGCTTCAACCAGACTCAACCATCACTCCCAAGTCCTGGAATCACTTTTGGATCGTGTCTACGATCAATCCCAAAGAACCAGAAGTGTGGACGACCGCCTAGGGAACCTGGAGCTAATTGTGGGAGAACTCAGGGACATCATGGTCCGAGCTTTCCCTCAGCATGTCGATGCTCCAGTGCCCGCCCCTGAACCGACCCGACGCCCGCGATCAAGGGCGGTCCCAGCTGTCCCTGCTCAGCCCCCGGCTTTTGATGATGCCAAAAAGGGGGAAGGATTTGAAGATATACACAGGAGCAAAGGGACGGCTGAACCTGAAGAAGAAGAAGATGATGATGACCAGCAACCTATCAGCAGGAGGAGAAGGAGGTCTGGATCATCCGCTGCGGCTGACATCCCCTCTCTGAAGAGATGGAGAAGAGATGATGATGGAGCTGGTGTAGCCGGTGCAGCTGCTGGAAGAAGATCTGCTGCAGGTTCTGCACACAGCAGAGCTGCAAGCAAGGATGCAGCACCGCCCAACTATCATCATAAGAGAAGGGATGATAGTCAGCAGCAGGGCTCAAGGAAGAGGATGAGCGGGGACGAGTCTGAGAATCAAAGGCGCCAGAATGAAGAAGCTACAGATCATAATGCCTGGATTCAAAGACTCGGTGTAATTGGTGCTAGAAAAATCTTTCCAAACAACTTCTACCAATTCCCTCCTCAAGAAATCCCTCGTCTTGACACAGAAAATATCTCTGCTGAAGTGTCCGTGTTGATGGATCAAAGGCCTGAAGGAGAGAACATGGCTTGGAGATTCGACATCTTCAAAGAAGTCAGACTATCTTTTGATCGGAATCCAACATTTGAGGCGATCACCATTTTCAAACGATCAGAGTACCTCAGACACTTCAGAGATCTATGCAGGTAAGGCAAATTCAGCAAGTATCATACCTGCAAGACTGCATTGAGAAGGTATGAACAGCTCGTTCAGGAAGGAAGCCTTGACATTCAACAGCTATACATTGATCGGGTCAAGGAAGGGCTGATTGTACCATTCTGCGAGGACTTCTGGCTAAGATGGATTCAGATTCCTGTAATCAGACACAAGCTGGAAGAGTCCTACCAAGAGTCCATCAGGGACTGGTGGAAAGGATCAAGAGGAAGGGAAGGCCTTGAAAGGTTTGAAAGAAGATCAGACGAATCAGCAAGCAAAAGGTCTTCATTTTACTAAGCTATATTCATATACCCTCTTATGATCCTTGTTGTATTTTTGATGTTGTAAAAATTTCTATCTCTTAAATGAAGAAATTTTTCCTTCTGCTCTGACCAAGTTCAACTCTTATGAACTCATGCATACTATTTATGTCTTCCTGTTGCTTTTGTTGAAAGGAATAGCATGATGCATCTCTGATGAATCCAGGATTAGTTTTACTTGTTCAAAGCTGTGCAAACATGTAATCTGGATAAATCATATGAGTTAATATAAAATGAAACTTCTTCATGAACGAAATACTGTAAAGGTTTTGTCATCATCAAAAAGGGGGAAATTGTTGGGATTTCATTGTTTAGATTTTGATGAGACAAACCAATCATGTAATAGGAAGTTTTGAGTACCCCATTTTCACATTGTTTAAGTGAATAAATAGACTAGAATTGAGTCTTGAGTCAAGCATTGAAATAGAGGTTAAAAAGAGGATAAAGCTGCATCTAAGCTTTATAGGAAGATATCGCTGCATGAAGGAAGGATACAGCAAAACAAGGAAGAACGGCGTGCAGCATTGCTGCAAGAAAAGGATACAGGAGTACTGCTAGAACGAAGTTACAGCAGCACTGCCAGATGTTACTGCAAACGGGTCTAAAATACAGCAGTACTGAAAGAATGCATCAGCTGCACAAGGACCAAGGATACAGCGCAGGCTTACAGGACAGTTAAGTAATACAGCGCCAACTACAAGACGAAGTATCCTGCAAATCCCAGGAAGGATAAATGCAGTACGAGGAACGCAGATCCAAGCAGGGACAAAAGAGCCGTTCAAGAAAAAGTCAAAGTAGCAGACACGAAGCCAATAAGAAGATGCCACATGGACTGACGCGCCGCAGAAAGCTGCGAGCCGCAACTGCCGCATTAAATACTCCGAAAGGAAAAGTCAGTCGCATTAAATGCGAACCATACTTTGGACAGGCTATTTCAAATTCAAAAGAGGGATGTCTCCTTCAACGGACATCTTCTCCTACAAGTATAAATAGAGGTCGAGGAGCACTGAAGCTGGTTACTGTTACTGATACTGAAACATTTTACGCTAAAGTCACAAGCTTACAAATCGCAAGCATTCAAGTCCACAATCAGTTTCAGTCACTCAACCTATCGAAGTGAAGCAGAGCTCAAGCTGAAAGTTTCCCTACGGAATCAAAAGCTCACTTCGAAGCACAAGTTGAAGAAAACCTTTTTATCTTTTTAACCTTGTTGCTGTGTGCTTAGGTTGTTTTAGTTGTGTCAAACAGTTGATAGGAGAGATCCTTGTTGTTTGTTTTAGTTGTCTAGAGTTAGGCAGCTTCCCTGTGTGGGAGTATAGAACCCTGTGTGGGTTAGCCTTTGAAGTTTGCAGTTGCTGTGTGTACGCTGGACTTCAGTAAGTGGTTTGCTTTGTAAAGTTGATAGATTGTTAGGGGTGTCCTGTAAATCAATCTTGCTTAACAAAGTTCCTGCTCGAGAAGCAGTAGAGTGGACGTAGAAGGATTACACCACCTTCGAACCACTATAAGCCATAAGTGTTTTATCGCTTTATCTATCTGCGCTTATTTTCTGCATATCTATCTATCTATCATCATAAAACGTTTGAAAGAAGCATTCTTGTGTAAAACAGCCTTGTGTTTAAAAGTATATTTCCGCTGCGTACAAAACTCCAGGTTACAGCGTGCAGCACTGCATCCTAGCGCTGCAAGCAGTAACCATCTATCGCTGCAAGCTCAAGTAACTTGCAGTGCAGAACGGTTGTTTTAAAGATTCTGAAAAACTGACCAAGGTTCATTCACCCCCCCCTCTGAACCTGGGACACCACTTGGGACCAACAAACAGGAATGAAAAGAAAATTTCTTCATTAACTAAGAGAAATTTTACAAGGTAGATATTACAACATGGATCATAAGAGAGTATATAAATTACTGAAACATGGACCTATTTGTAGACGAATCTTTGGGTCTTCTTTCAGCAAATCTTTCCAGGCCTTCTCTTTCTCTTGATCCCTTCCACCAGTCTCTGATGGACTCCTGATAGGACTGATCTAGCTTCTCCTTGATCACCGGAATCTGAATCCATCTTAGCCAGAAGTCCTCACAGTAAGGCACAATCTTGTCTTGTTTCACTAGGTCTACATAGAAATTTTGAATTTCTAGCTCTCCTTCCCTAGTAAGCTGCTCATATCTCTTCAGTGCAGATTGGCAAATGTGGTATCTTCTGAATTTGCCCTTTCCGCACAAAAATCTGAAGTATCTGAGGTATTCTGATCGTTTGAACAGGGTGATCTCCTCAAATGATGGATTCTTGTCAGTAGGCAGCTTGACTGTCTGAAAAATGTTAAAGCTCTAGTCCATGTTTTCTCCTTCAGGCCTTTGATCTATCAAAACTGACACTTCAGCTGATATCTTTTCAGTGTCAAGGCAAGGGATTTCTTGAGGGGGATATTGGTAGAGATCTCTGGCAAAAATTATCCTCTCACCAATTACTCCGAACTTTTGCATCCAGGCATATTGATCTTCTTCAGCTCTCTGATGCTCTCCGGTCTCGGTTCCGCTCATCCTCTTCCTTGAGCCTTGCTGCTGGCTCTCATTCCCTCTCTTGGAATGATGATAAGAGGGAGGCACTGCATCCTTGCCTGCAGTTCTGCTGTATGCAGCACCTGCCGCTGATCTACTTCCAGCAGCTGCACCAGCTCCTCCAGCTCCACCACCACCATCTCTTCTCCAGTGCTTCGGAGAGGGGATGTCAGCAACAGCAGATGATCCAGACCTCCTCTTCCTCTTGCTGAGAGGCTGGTCATCATCTTCTTCTTCTTCTTCATCAGTTCCCCCTGAGCTCCTGTATCTTTCTTCTCCTTCCCCCTTTTTGGCATCATCAAAAGCCGGAGACTGAGCAGGGGCAGTTGGGACCACCTTGGAATGCGGTCTTCGGGGTGGTTCTGGGGCATCCTTGGAGGCTTCTGTATACTGAGGGAATGCACGATACATGATATCCCTCAGTTCTCCGACGATCAGCTCCAAGTTCCCCAAACGGTCATCCACACTTCTAGTTCTTCTGATCTGTTCGGTTGTGCGATCCAGAAATGTGTCAAGGATGAGGGAGTGAGTCTGCAGCCTATCAGAGGTATTCTCAGCATGGTGCTTGCACAGCCTGACTTCTTAGCGAGTCTGTGCAGCATCAATCTTTAGCTCTCCCTCCATCCTTACCCTTTCCATGTACAACCTGTTTGAGTGATCATTCAGCATCCTCTTGATCATCCCAAGCAGGGCTTCAAGGTGCTTTTTGAAACCCGTCATGGTTTCAGCGGCTGTTCCACATGGTAGACTCGTGCTCTTGGAGAGCGTGTACCAGATGTCTAACAGCGGCTTCAACTCTGTCGATCGATTCATCAGGAGTCAGTCTCGAATTCCTTCTAGTTGAAGCAGCATTGGATGCAGCATAAGGAATGACAGCTTGAGGATTCTGTGCTGCATCCTGTCTCGGTGTCTCTGTAGCAACCTCATCCTCATGGTTGCTGGGTTGAGAACTGGTTGAGCTTGAGGATGGGTGCTCATCGTCTTCGGCCTCCTCTTCACCAAATGAGATGGTGACAGTTTCTACACCTCCAGCTTTAGGCCCGTAAGCAGCTATGTTTCACGTTCTCATCATCCTGGTGAATTCGGCGTCATCTACTTAGCGTCCTCAGTAACCTCTACTGCTGTAACTTGGGAAGGTTCTTGAGAGCATGCAGCAGTTGCAGCATCAACCTCCTCTTGAGGTGTCTCTAGCTGCACAAGGGTTACCTCTGCTCTTTCTTCAACAGTCTCCCCAACAGAGGTCTTCTCTCCCTTAGGGAGTGTTGTCAGAACAACAGCCTCCCCTGAGGTCTACTGCAAGGACCCCGACTCCTCGGCCGGTCCTATAAGCTGGACAGGTTCTGCTGCAAGAATGGGTTTTTGCAGCTCTGATTGGTTTCTTGCAGCGTCCACAGCATCCAGCACTGTACGCTCCATTGCTGTAAGAATCTTAGCTTTCACCCTCCTTGTTTCCTCAGCAGCTGCTTTAAGGGTGGCTACCTGCTGTACTACTGTCTCCGCCAGTACAGGGAGTCCAGCCTCAACAACTTCATCCGTGGTTGCGTTATCGGCGATCTCGGTAATGTCAGAGATCACATCTCTGATGATGGCGGTCGGTTCCCTTTGAGAATCTGTAGCAGCAGCATCCATGCGCACAGGGAAATTGCCATAGTCCATCAGATGAGGCTCCTCCTCCTCCAAAGGTTAAAGCGTGACAATATTGGAGAGGCCTTCAACCATTTGCTCATATGCAGGGGAGTTCGCTTGGTGTTGGCTTGAACTTCCTTTTCCCCGTATCCCCCTAGGAGTGTGCTGCATCCTGGTTTCTTTCACACTTTGTTGCAGCGCCTATTGCAGCATAGCTTCCTCAGCTTGCTCCACTCCCAGGGTGTCGATTTACTCTTGAGCAAATGCGACGTCATCGTCTCTTCTTATAGCCTCCGCAGCCGGGGTAAGGAAAACCTGAGCATCTTCAAATGCTGCTCTCATCAGCAGCTCTGCAGAGTCGGATTCTACAAGAGCTTTACCCTTTCCCTTGTACTTCGCTCCCTGAGTAGCACTGCTTGCTGATTGATCTTGTATCATTGTTGCATACTCAGGTTGCAGGAGCGCCAGAATGTCTTCAGATTTGGCCCACTCCAGGACAGCTTGCTCGACTGTCAGGAAATCCTTCCACTTCAACAAGATTTCCCCTTAGACAGTCGCATCTCTCTTCAAAGATTGTATTGCAGCTCCATATTTCTAGCCGCTAAAAAGGTAGGATCAAGCACTGATGTGTAGGCTTCATAATCGCGTGGAGAAGTTGAGTCTGCAGCCTCTTGTAGACGAACTTCCACACCAGTCTCTTGGTCACATCCAGGCAGATATGACTCATCCTCAACAGCAACTACATCAAAGCTTGCTGTAGAGAGTTGGGAATTAGCAGCTGCTGCAGCCTTCTTCTTGCTGCGCGGGGCCCTTCTGACCAAGGGAACATCGTTATCTGAGGTAGAGGCTTCAATTTCAAGGTCAGCCTCCCTTAAAATCCTCTTGATAACGGGAAGAGGATCTTGAACATCTTCTTCTTCTTCGTCGCCCCCGCTGCATACTGCTTCATCTTGTAGGGCTAGGGTTGCATTCTTTTTGTCTTTGGTTTTCTTCCGCGCAACCCCAGCTCCTGTTGCCTTTGGTTAGGTCTTACCCTTCTTCTTCTCCCAGAGATACTTTCCGATGGGGATGGGGGTAGATGCTGCAAGCTGAAGACCAAGCTTGTAGAACAGAGAGCAGGTGGTGATGCCGAAGCTTCTCCGCTCCGTTATCTTTTCTGCCTCCTCCCACAGCCTCTTCATGATGAACCTTGCCCAGTTCACCTTCCCTCCGGCTATGATGGCAGACATGATTCAGAACCAGAGATCTGTGTACTTGTCGTAACTCCCCATCTTGCCTTCGATAGAGTACGCATATATGTCATATTGGAGTTCAAACTCCAGTTTGAAGAGCTTCTTCGGGGCGCTTCTCTTGATCTCAACCCCAACGTCCCTTGCTCGAAAGAGATCCCACATCTCTTAAGCATTATTCTCCCCATAAGTCACAAGCTGACTTAGGGTTATCCCTCCGGTAGAAATGCTGAAGGTGGCAGCGATATCTCTGATGGTGAGATATCGCTCTTCTCCATCTGTATCCATCTTGAATAAGATGCAGTTTCTATCCTCCGCCGTCCTAGCGTAGGAGTAGAAGCATTGTACTGACTCCACTGAGTAGCCAGCATAAACAGTCGTCAATAGCCCCATGACCTGAGTCCTCTAAAAGGCATCGAAAATCCTCCGAATCAACCCATTATCATATAACCTAGAAGCATAGACGTGCTCCTGGTTGATCAAACGACCTTCCAAAACGATGGATTGTCTGGCAGGCATGGATTTTTCTGAGAGAGAAAATGAAAGGTTTCGAAGATTTGGACTTAGGAAAATTTTCGCGAAAAGGAAATTTCTCTCCTTGGGTGATGATGAAAATGAATTCGAATTAGGGCGGTTATGGGAGTTATGGCGGATCTCAAGGGACATGTAGTAAGATCAATGGTTGAGATTAATCAGAGGGAATTGATCTTACGGTACAGAGAAAAAGGCAGAGGGGTCAAATCGTCAATAATCCACTACAAGAAATTTGGCATACAACAACGCCCATTTAACAACGTTTTTCATGAATTTGTGTTGTCTTTTGGGAATTTACAACGTTTTTTTCGAAAAACGTTGTCGTTTTTCAAAAATTTCGCCATAAGACAATGCCAAAAATGGAAACGACAATGCTTTTTTCGTAGGGTTGTTAAATGACGTTTTTTTTAAAAGACAACGCTTTTTGCAACGCTTTTTGAAAGGGTTGTCGTATAGCGAATTTTTTCCAGCAAACGACAACCCTTTTATGCAATGCTTTTATGCGTTGTTTTTTTTCAAAAAATTCACTATACGACACGCAAAAAATGGAAACGACAACGCTTTTTTCGTAGGGTTGTTAAATGACATTTTTTTTAAAAAGACAACGCTTTTGTGCAACGCTTTTTCAAAGGGTTGTCGTATAGCGAAATTTTTCTCACAAAGACAACCCTTTTCTTATGCGTTGTCTTTTCTTAGTACTTTCTTATAAATTTACAACCCATTATGCAACCCTTTTTTTGTGTTGCATGTGTTAATTATAAAATAATTGTTTTTTAATTAACTTAAATTTATTAAATTTAATGAATTTATAATGTTATCTTATATTATATTATTTGCATTAATATTATCTTATATGAACAAACTCATAATTTAAAAAAAGTGAGATGTATTTTTATAAAATACTATTTTGAATTAATTAAGAAACTACACCTAAAATATTACTCTCACCCTTTTATAAAATAATACAAAATTGGTATATTATTTTAAAACATAATTCGAAAATTGTGTTTTATAATTCATAATTAATAAATTACAAATGTTTTTCTTAAAAAAAGATAAAGATAAAATTATTGTGTTTTAAAATTAATACAAAAAACATAAAAAAAGATATATATATATATATATCATATCAATTAATTAAGAATATATAAAAAATTTAATTATACAACAATAAAAAAAATATACATTTATTTATTTGAAAAATACAAAAAATTTTATTACATAATAATATAAAAATTATATATTATTATTTTAGAAAATAAAGATAAAATGAGTTTGGTGTTAATTTGAACCACAAATTATTTTACAACAAAGAAAACAATACATATATTAATTTGAAAATGATAAAAAATTATATTACATAATAATATAAAAATTATATATTATTATTTTAGAAAATAAATATAAATGAGTTTGGTTTTAAAATTAATACCAAAACATAAATTATTTGAAAAAATTATTTTATAAAACAAAAAAAGATATAAAAATGATTATTTAAAAGAATAATATGAAAAAAAACCTTAAATATATTAATTGAACCATAAACTATTTTTCAAAATAAAAAAACATACATATATTAATTGGTCAATACAAATTTTTTTATATAATAATACAAAAATTATATATTATTTTAATTAAATTAAAGTTGAAAAGTGTAATTATTTTATGATGTTATTTTATATTATTTGCATTAATATTATCTTATATATATGAACAAACTCATAATTTTAAAAAATTAGTATGTTTATAACATATATTAAAAATATGCACTAGTATATTTTATAATTGTCTTAAATTGAAATTAGATTAAATATTATTAAACATATTAATTAGTCATTAATCTTCCAATTATATATTAATTAGTCATTAATTATATATATATATAATTAGTTAATAAAAGAAGTACATATAGAATAAAAACACATAAAGCAGTTAGTAGCCTAGTGGTTCACCTTCCAATAAAGGTCACGATTTCGAATCGCAGACAATGCACAATTATTTCTGATGACGTGGTTATGATGTGTCCTAATTTGATGATTTGGAAGATGATGTGGTGATGACGTGTCAAAACTATGTTGATGACGTGGTGATGATGTGTCATTTTCGATGACGTGTCAGATACGACAACATTTTTTAAGCGTTGCAAAAAGCGTTGTAAAATAGTTTCAGAAAATAAGAAAAGACAACAATTTTCTTGCAACTCACCAAAAAGAGATATGACAACGCTTTTTGGTGCGTTGTCGAATGGCGACAACATTTTTTAAGCGTTGCAAAAAGCAATACGACAACGCACAAAAAACAGCTACGACAACGGGAAAAAACCGTTGTCGTATCCAAAAATTCTTGTAGTGATCATTACTAGGCGCGTGGGCTTCTGACCGCACCCTTTTCACTTCTAACACGTGCATACATGCATTAAATGCTGAAAGACATGCGATTTACCGCTTAAATAAATGACTTTTTAAGGTTGCAGCATCCTTAGTACAAGGTTACAAAGTAATGAATACTCTTTGAAATAAATGTTGTAACCAGGTGCTGCTAATACTCCCGTTGACTGCTGTACTGTAAGAATAATGGATGTAGCGCTGTCTGAACCCAGCACTGTATGAAGGCATAGCTTACAGCACTATACTTACTGCTTCTCGTAAGCATGCAGAGATTCCCTCTAGACTTCTGCACCATCTTTTTCACATCATAACTTAAGAATTCCCAACTCGTTTCTAAGCATAGAAAATCTCGATTCACTCAAAGGTTTAGTGAATATGTCTGCAAGCTGGAGATCCGTATGAACTTTTTCAAGCACAACATCCTTCTTTTCCACGTGATCTCTTATAAAATGATGTCGTATGTCAATGTGCTTTGTTCTTGAGTGAAAAATAGGATTATGGGTAATTGCTATCGCGCTTGTATTTTCACAGAGAATTAGAGTCTCTTTTTCTTCAATCCCATAATCTCGAAGTTGCTGCTGTATCCAGAGAATCTACACACAGCAACTCCCTACTGCAACATACTCTGCTTCTGCTGTAGAGGTTGCAATCGAAGTTTGTTTCCTGCAAAACCATGAAACAAGTCTATTTCCCAGAAATTGACAATTCCCACCGGTACTCTTCCGATCAATCTTGCAGCCAGCATAATTTGAGTCAGAGTAGCCTTTAAGCTTGAATCCTCCTTCTTTGGGATACCATAGGCCTACTTCCTGAGTTCCTTTCAAATACTTGATAATCCTTTTAACCGCTGAAAGGTGTGACTCTTTTGCTGCTGCTTGGAATCTTGCACAGACTCTTACTGCAAACATAATGTCTGGCCTGCTTATTGTTAGATACAGCAAGGATCCGATTAATCGTCTGTACTTTGTGATATCAACATCTTTACCATCTTCATCTTTATCAAGGCTTATGGATGTAGACATAGGAACGGATGTTGCTGTACCATTCTCCATGCTAAATTTCTTGATAAACTCTTTTGTGTACTTGAATTGACTGATGAAGGTTCCTACAGTCAGCTGTTTTACTTGCAGCCCGAGAAATAAACTTAATTCTCCCATCATGCTCATCTCAAATTTTGACTGCATCAGGTTGGAGAACTTCTCACATAACTCTTTGTTAGTGATCCGAAGATGATATCGTCCACATATATCTATACTAGCAGTACACTGTCTCCATCCTGTATCCTGAACAATGTCTTGTCGACTGTTTCTTTCTGAAAACCATTCTCTAGTAGATAGAGAGACAAGGTGTCATACCAAGCTCTTGGTGCTTGCTTAAGTCCATAAAGGGCCTTGTGTAATCGAAACACCTTCTCTTCTTCTTGATCTTCAAAACCTGGAGGTTGCTCAACAACATATACTTCATCTGTAAGAAGACCATTCATGAATGCACTCTTTACGTCCATTTGAAAGACATTGAAATTCATATGAGCTGCATACGCCAGAAAAATCCTTATTGCTTCCAGCCTTGCTACTGGGGCAAAAGTCTCATCAAAATCAATTCATTCTTCTTGGCAGTATCCTTTAGCAACTAATCTTACTTTGTTTCTCATAACAAGTCCATATTCATCTAACTTGTTCTTGAAAACCCATTGTGTTCCTATAACTCCTTGATAAGTTGGTCTTGCAACTGTCTGCCATACTTGGTTTCTTTCAAAACCATTCAACTCTTCTTGCATGGCCTGTACCCAGTTGCTATCTTATAGGGCTTTTTCAACATTCTTGGGATCTGTTTAAGATATGAAGCATGCAAACATTGCTTCATGAGAGATGGACCTTCTTGTCCTTACTTCTATGGATGGATCTCCTATTATAAGATCCTTATGATGATTTCTTAACCATGTCCTGTCAGGCTCAAAGACATGTGCTGGTCTAGGTTGCTCCTCTTATTGCTGTATGAGAGGGGGTTCTGTTGCTGTAAGAATATCTGCTGTATCCAGAGGTGCAACTTCTTCTTCTTTGTCTTCTCCTGTAGGTAGAACTCCTTCAACATATGGAACAATATTTTCTTTTCTTGGAGCTATATCTTCAGCTGACTCTTCTACCTTTTTGGTGTCACAGTGTGGCTCATCAAACACTACATGTATAGATTCTTCAACCACCAAGGTTCTCTTGTTGAATACCCTGAAGGCTCTACTTACAGCAGAGTATCCTAAGAATACTCCTTCATCTGATTTTGCATCAAAGGTTTTCAGATGTTCTTTTCCATTGTTGAGGATATAACACCTGCATCCAAAGATATGCAGATATGATACATTTGGTGTATATCCATTCCAGACTTTATAGGGAGTTTTATCTAGATCCTTGTTGATCAAACATCTGTTCTGTGTGTAGCATGCAGTGTTGGTCGTTTCAGCCCGAAACCTCTTGGGTATTTCTATCTCTACTATCATTGTCCTTGCTGCTTCCTTAATGGTTATATTCCTTCTTTCAGCAACACCATTCTATTGAGGTGTTTGTTGGTCCCAAATGGTGTTTGAGGTTCAGAGGGGGGGTGAATGAACCTTGGTCGATTTTGTAAATCTTTAAATAAATCGTTCTGTTCTGCAAGTTACTTGAACTTGCAGCATCAGATAGTTACTGCTTACAGCACTAGGATACAGTGTTGCACGCTGTAACTTGGAGTTTTATACGCAGCGAAAAAATAACTTTTATAACACAAGGTTGATTTTCTCAAATATGCTTCTATCAGAAAACGTTTTATGCTTATGAGATAAATAAGAAATAGAAGATTAAAGCACAGATAAAAAACAATAAACACTTATGGTTTATAGTGGTTCGAAGGTGGTGTAATCCTTCTACGTCCACTCTACTGCTCCTCGAGCAGGAACTTTGTTAAGCAAGATTGGATTACAGGACACTCCTAACAATCTATCAATTTTACAAAGCAACAACCTACTGAAGTCCAGCGTACACACAACAACTGCAACAAGGTTAAAAGGATAAAAGGTTTTTTTTCAACTGGTGCTTCGAAGTGAGCTTCTGAATCCTTGAGGAAACTTTTAGCTTGAACTTGCTTCACTTCGGGAGGTTGAGTGACTGAAACTGATCATTGACTTGGATACTTGGATCTTGTAAGCTCTGTGAATTTTGCGTAAATGGTTCAGTTAATCAGTAGTTTCAGTAACCAGCTTCAGTGTATCTCTTCCTCTATTTATACTTGTAGGAGAAGATGTCCGTTGAAGGGGACATCTCTCTTTTGAATTTGAAGTAATCTGACCAAAGACATGGTTCGCATTTAATGCGACTTGACTTTTTCTTTCGGAGCATTTAATGCGGCAGTTGTGGCTCGCAGCTTTCTAAAGCGCGTCAGTCCACATGGCATCTTCATATTGGCTCCGTGTCTACAACTTTGATCTTTTCTGGAACGGCTCTATTTATTCTTGCATGAGTCTTTGTTCCTCGTACTGCATTTATCCTTCTTAGGATTGCAGGATACTTCGTTTTGTAATTGGCGCTAAATGGTTTATATGTATTGTAAGCTTTACGCTGTATCCTAGGTCTTCGTGCAGCTGATACTTTCTTGCAGTGCTGCGGTAACTTAGACCTGGTTGCAGTATCTTCTGACAGTCCTGCTGTATCCTTTTCTTCTTGCAGTACCCCTGTATCATTTTCTTACAGCGATGCTGCATGCCGTTCTTTCCTTCTTTACTGTAGAGATGTTCTGTCCTATTACGGCGTTGTTGTATCTTTCTTCTTACAGCTAAGCTATATCCTGCCTTCATGCAGCAATACTGTATCCTGTCTTCTTGCAGCGATATATTTTCTTAAGAGCATAGATGCAGCTTTATCCTTGTTCAACCTCCATTTTTAGCACTTAACACTAGACTCAATTCTAGTCTATATATTCACTTAAACATCGTGAAAAATGGGGTACTCAAAACTTCCTATTACATATGTGATTTGTCTTAGCAAAATCTAAACATTGAAATCCTAACAATTTCCCCATTTTTGATGATGACAAAACCTTTACATTATTTCGTTCATGAAGAAGTTTTATTTTGCATTATCTTATATGGATTATCAGGATTACATGCGTGAACAGCTTTGATAAGATTAAATCTAATCCTGGATTCATTAGAGATGCATCATGCTATTCCTTTCAATATAAAACAACAGGAAAAACGTAAACAGCATGTATGAGTTCATAAGGTTTGAACTTGGACAGAACATAAAGAAAAATTTCTTCATTAGCAACGAGAAATTTTACAAGACATATAATTTACAACAGGGATCACAAAAAGGTATAGAATTTACTGAAACATAGACCTTTTAGTTGACGGTTCTTCAGGTCTTCTTCCAGCAAACTTTTCAATGCCTTCTCTTCCTCTTGATCCTTTCCACCAGTTTCTGATGGACTCATGATATGACTCTTCCAACTTGTGCATAATTACAGGAATTTGGATCCACCTGAGCTAGAAGTCCTCACAGTAGGGTACGATCTCGTCATGCTTCACTAGGTTGATATAATATCTCTGAATCTCCAGATCTCCTTCCCTATCAAGCTGCTCATATCTCTTTAATGCAGTCTTGCAAGTATGATATCTGCTGAATTTGTCTTTCCTACATAATTCTCTGAAGTGTCTGAGGTATTCTGATCGTTTATATATAGTGATCGCCTCAAATGATGGATTCCTATCAGTAGGCAGTCTGATTTCCTTGAAGATGTCAAACCTCCAAGCCATATTTTCACCTTCAGGCATCTGATTCATCAGAACGGACACTTCAGCAGAGATTTTTTCTGTGTCAAGGCGAGGGATTTCTTGACGAGGATATTGGTAGAAGTTATCTGGGTATATTCTCCTCTCACCAATTACTCCGAGTCTTTGAATCCAAGTATATGGATCTTGTTCTTCTCTTTGGTGCCTTTGACTCTCAGACTCGTCCACGCTCATCCTCTTCCTTGAGCCTTGCTGCTGGCTTTCATCCCTTCTCTTGGAATGATAGGAGGGAGGTGCTGCATCCTTGCTTGCAGCTTTGCTGAATGCAGCACCTGCAGCAGATCTTCCTCCTGTAGCTACACCAGCTCCTCTAGCTCCAGCATCATCATCTCTTCTCCATCTCTTCGGAGAGGGGATGTCAGCAGCAGCAGATGATCTTGACCTTCTCCTCCTCCTACTGAGAGGTTGCTGGTCATCATCTTCATCATCTTCTTCAGCTCCCCTTAAGCTCCTGTATCTATCTTCTTTTCTTTCCCCCTTTTTGGCATCATAAAAAACAGGGGGCTGAGCAGGGGCAGCTGGGACCACCTTGGAACGTGGTCTTCGGGTCGGTTTGGGGGCGGCCTCAGGAGCGTCGACAAACTGAGGGAAGGCTCGGAACATGATGTCCCTCAGTTCTCCAACAATGAGCTCCAGGTTCCCCAAACTGTCGTCCACACTTCTGGTTCGCTGAGATTGATTAGATGCGCGATCCAGAAGTGTCTGTAGGACGTGGGAGTGAGTGTTCAGTCTGTCAGAGGTACTCTCAGCATGGCGCTTGCACAGCCTTATCTCCTGACGAGTCTGTGCAGCTTTAACTTTTAGCTCTCTCTTCATCCTGACCCGTTCCATGTAAAGCCTGTGGGAGTGATCATTCAACGTTCTCTTAATCATCCCAGGCAGGGCTTCAAGGTCCTTCTTAAAACCCGTCATGGTTTCAGCGTGGAATTGGGCAGCGACCCTGAGACTGTTGTGCATGGTAGACTCGTGCTCTTGGAGGGCGTGCACCAGATGTCTTACCGCGGCTTCAACTCAGTTGATCGATTCGTCAGGAGTCAGCCTAGAATTTCGTCTTGTTGAGGCGGCAGATGATGCAGTGAATGGTATTATAGCTTGAATTTTAGGGGCTGCATCCTGCCTTGGAACCTCAGTAGCGACCTCATCCTCATGGTTGCTGGTCTGAGAGCTTGTAGAGCTTGAGGATGGGTGCTCTTCTTCTTCTTCTTCTTCCTATGTCTCCTCTTCGCCGGATGAGACTTCAACAGGATCTGCTCCGCCAGATAATGACCCATGAACAACTATGTTGCACTCCTTCATCATTCTTGCGAAGTCGGCATAAGTAATCTCAGCTTTCTCAGTAACAACCTCTGCTGCTGTAACCTTGGAAGGTTCTTGAGAGCATGCAGCAGCTGCGGCATCAACCTCTTCTTGAGGTGTCTCTAGCCGCACCGGGGTTACCTCAGCTCTTCTTTCTGTATTCTCTGTGGGTACTGTCTGAACAGCCTCCCCAACAGAGGTCTTCTCAAAGGACCCCGTCTCCTCGACCGGTCCTGTAACTTGGACAGCTTCTGCTGCAAGAATGGGTTCTTACAGCTCTGGTTGGTTTCCTGCAGCGTCCACAGTATCCAGCACTGTACGCTCTATTGCTGCAAGAATCTCAGCTTCCATCCTTCTTGATTCTTCAGCTGCTGCTTCAAGGATGGTCGCCTGCTGTACTGCTGTCTCCGCCAGTACAGGGAGTACCGCCTCTGCAACTTCCTCCGTAGATGCTTCACCGGCAATTTCAACGATGTCTGAGATGACATCTCTGATTATGGCAGATGGTTCCCCCTGAGAATCTGCACGAGCAGTATTTTCATCTTCACGAACTGGGGAATCGCCATAGTCCAATAGTTGGGTCTCCTCCTCCAAAGGATCAAGAGAGACGATCGTGGAGAGACCTTCAACCATTTGCTCATATGCAGGGGAGTTCATAAGGTGAGAACTTGAACTTCCTTCCCCCCGCATTCTCCTAGGAGTGTGCTGCATCCTTGTTTCTTTCACACTTTGTTGCAGCGCCTGTTGCAGCATAGCTTCTTCAGCTTGCTCCACTCCTCCCAAGGTGTCGATTTGCTCCTGAGCAAAAGTGACGTCATCATCCCTTCTTACAGCCTCTGCAGTCGGGGTAAGGAAGACCTGCACGTCCTCCGATGCTGCTCTCATTGGTAGCTCTGCAGAGTCAGATTCTGCGAGAGCTTTTCCTTTCCTTTTGTCCTTTGCTCCTTGAGCAGCACTACTATCACCAAGCTCCTGTACTCTTGCTGCGTACTCAGGTTGCAGGAGTGCCAGAATATCTTCTGATTTGGCCCACTCTAGGACAACTTACTCGACTGTCAGGAAATCTTTCCACTTCAACAGGATTTTTCCCTTAGCCAGCCTCATCTCTCTCTAGAGAGAGTACTGCAGCTCTATATTTCTAGCAGCCGGAAAGGTGGGATCGAGCACTGAAGTCTCTGTTTGTAGATGAGCTTTTTTAGTTGGCTCGACCCGGTGCTGATGTGGCTTCCGAAGCTGATGTGACTCATCACTAAAATTTTCTACCACCTCAGAAGGTGTAGAGAGTTGGGAAGAAAGAGCTCTTTCTTTATCTCGGGGTTGATGAGACTCATCCGCAACAGCAACTACAGCTAGACTTACTATAGAGCGTTGGGAGGCAGCAGCTGCAGCAACCTTCTTCTTGCTGCGCGGGGCCCTTCTCACCAAGGGTGCATTGTCATCAGAAGATGAGGATTCAGTTTCAGGTACAGCCTTCCCTGAACTCCTCTTGATAACAAGAAGAGGACTCTGGACGTCCTCTCCTTCGGCTTCATCCCCGCTGCCTGCACCTTCAACTTGCAGAGCAAGAGTTGCATTCTTTTTATCTTTGGTTTTCTTCCTCGCAACTCCTGCTCCTGTAGCCTTCGGTTGGGTTTTGCCCTTCTTCTTCTTCCCGAGATACTTTCCGATGTGAATGGGGACAGGTGCTGTAAGTTGAAGGCCAAGCTTGCAGAGCAGAGAGCAAATGGTGATACCATAGCTCCGACGCTCCGTTATCTTCTCTGCTTCCTCCCACAACCTCTTCATGATGAACCTCACCCAGTTCATATTTTCTCCGGCCATGATAGCGGACATGATCCGAAACCGGAGATCTATGCATTTGTCATAACTCCCGGTTCTTCTTTTAATGGAGTATGCACAGATATCATGAAGCAGTTCGAACTCCGGCTTGAAGAGCTTCTTGGGGGCGCTCCTTTTAATTTCAGCCCCTGCATCCCTTGCTCGAAAGAGATCCCACATTTCTTGAGCGGTGCCCTCCCTATATGATGTCAATTGACTGGGGGTTAGACTTGCAGTAGAGATGCTGAAGGTGGCGGCGATGTCTCTAACGGTTAGAGATCGTTCTTCTTCGTCTGTATCCATCCTAAACAGGATGCAGTTTCTTTCATCCGCCTGCCTGGTGTAGGAATAGAATCTCTGTACTAACTCCACAGAGAAGCCAGCGTACACAGTCGTCAACAGCCCTAGGACTTGGGTCCGCTCAAGGGCGTCGAAGATTCTTTTGATGAGGGCATTATCATACAACCCCGAAGCAAGAACGTGCTCCTGGTTGATTAGCCTTCCTTCCAGAACGATGGTTTGTCTGGCAGCCATTGATGTTTTTTAGAGAGAGAAAATCGAAGATTTTGGACTTAGAGGTTTTTCGTGAAAAAGGTTTTTCTCTCCTTGGAAGATGGTGAATAAAAATGATTTCATGAGGGGGTTATGGGGGTTATGGCGGAATCAAGGGACGTGGAAAAGATCGACGGTTGAGAAAAATCAAAGAGAATTGATCTTACGGTCCACGAAAAAGTGGAGATGTCAAATCGTCGCTTTAATTATTACATGGCATGTGGGCTACTGAGCACAACCCTTCCACTTCTGACACGCGTAGACTAGAGATGTTAAACGGGCTGGCCCTAGCCCTATAGGGCCAGCCTTATAGGGTCACAGGTTAAACGGGCTAGGGCCTTATTCGGTTCACTCTTAACGGGCCTCTTATAGTGAGGACCTAACCCTAATCCTAGCGGGCCTCGGGTTAAACGGGCCACAAACCGGGCTACGTAAAAAAATGAAATTTTGCCTTGAATTGAGAACTCAATCTAATTTTCAAGCCTGAAATTGAGAAAAAATATAAAATTGAGTCCCTTATTGTGAAATTTGAAAATTTGGGTTTAAAATTGAGAACTGATTTATAAATTGGATCTTGTGATGAAATTTATTCGATTTGAAACTATACTTGAAGAAGTTAATATCATTATACTTACTTTCTAACATCAACTACCTTTATTTAAATAAAATTATAGATGCAATTAAATGAAATAGACCTCAACTTAGTTGGTGGAGTGGAGGTGTGTAGGTCAATGGTTTGAATCCAACAGGTTGGAATTTTTTAACCGGGCTAAACGGGCTAGCCCGGTTAACTTGTGGGCTGGCCCATTTAACCCTCGGGCTAATAGGGCCAGGCCAAAAAGGCCCTGATTTAAACGGGCCTCTAATATCTCGGACCTAACCCTGCATTTTTTAGGGCTAAACGGGCTGGCCCTATTAGCCCGGCCCGGATTAACATCACTAGCGCAGACTTTGCATTTAATGCTGAAAGACATGCCCTTTGCCGCCTAAATAAATACCTTTTTAAGGTTGCAGTATCCTTAGTACGAGGTTGCAGAGTAATCAATACTCTTTTGAAATAAATGCTGTAACCTGGTGCTGTTTCAAACCTGATTTCTGCTGTACTGTAAGAATATAAGATGCAGTGCTGTTTGAGCCCAGCACTGTAAGAAGGCGTAGCTTACAACATTATACTTACTGCTTCAAGCAAGCATGCAGAGGTTCCCCCTTGATCTTTGCATTTCCTTTTCTTCTCATAACTTAAGAATTCCCAGCTCGTTTCTAAGCATAGAAAATCTCGATCCACTCAAAGGTTTAGTGAGAATATCTGCAAGCTGGAGATCCGTATGAACTTTCTCAAGCACAATATCTTTCTTTTCCACATGATCTCTTATAAAGTGATGACGTATATCAATGTGCTTTGTTCTTGAGTGAAAGACAGGATTATGGGTAATTGCGATGACACTTGTATTATCACAGAGAATTGGAATCTCATTTTCTTCTATCCCATAATCTCTTAGTTGCTGCTGTATCCAGAGGATTTGCGCACAACAACTTTCTGCTGCAATATACTCTGTTTCTGCTGTAGAGGTTGCAATTGAGGTTTGCTTCCTGCAGAACCATAAAACGAGTCTATTTCCTAGAAATTGATAAGTCCCACTGGTACTTTTCCGATCAATCTTACAGCTTGCATAATCTGAATCAGAGTAGCCTTTAAGCTTGAATCCTCCTTCCTTGGGATACCATAGGCCTACTTCTTGAGTTCCTTTCAAATATTTGATAATCCTCTTTACCGCTAAAAGATGTGATTCTTTTGGTGACGCTTGAAATCTTGCACAGACTCCTACTGCAAACATGATGTCTGGCCTGCTTGCTGTAAGGTACAGTAAGGATCAGATTAGGCGTCTGTACTTTGTGACATCAACGTCTTTACCATCCTCATCTTTGTCAAGGCTTATAGATGTGGACATAGGAACGGCCGTTGCTGCTCCATTCTCCATGCCAAACTTTTTGATAAGCTCCTTCGTGTACTTGACTTGACTGATGAAGGTTTCTGTAGGTAGCTGTTTTACTTGCAGCCCGAGAAAGAAATATAATTCTCCCATCATACTCATCTCGAATTTTGACTGCATCAGGTTGGAGAACTTTTCACATAGCTCCTTATTGGTGGAACCGAAGATGATGTCGTCCACATATATCTGTACTAGTAGTACACTTTCTTCATCCTATATTCTAAACAGCGTTTTGTCGATTGTCCCTTTCTGGAAACCATTCTCTAGCAGATAAAGAGATAAGGTGTCATACCAAGCTCTTGGAGCTTGCTTAAGTCCATACAGGGCTTTGTGTAACCGAAATACCTTCTTTTCTGCTTGATCTTCGAAGCCTGGAGGTTGTTCAACGTATACTTCCTCTGTAAGAAGACCATTTAGGAATGCACTCTTAACGTCCATCTGATAGACATTGAAATTCATGTGAGCTGCATATCCCAGAAAAATTCGTATTGCTTCAAGCCTTGCTATTGGAGCGAATGTCTCATCAAAATCAATTCCTTCTTCCTGGCAGTATCCTTTAGCAACTAATCTTGCTTTGTTTCTTACAACGAGTCCATATTCGTCTAACTTATTCTTGAAAACCCACTTTATTCCAATTACTCCTTGATGAGTTGGTCTTGCAACTGTCTTCCACACTTGATTTCTTTCAAATCTGTTTAACTCTTCTTGCATGGCCTGCACCCAGTTGCTATCTTGCAGTGCCTCTTCAACATTCTTAGGCTCTGACTGGGATATGAAGCATGCAAACATTACTTCATAAGGCTTACACCAATGGATGGATCTCCTATGATAAGATCCCTTGGATGATTCCTTAGCCATGTCCTGTCAGACTCAAAGACATGTTCTTGTCTGGGTTGTTCTTCTTGTTGCTGTAATGTAGGAGGTTCTGCTGTTGTAAGAATATCTGCTGTATCCAAAGATGCAGCTTCCTCTTCTTTGTTTTCTTCTGTAGGCAGAACTCCTTCTATGTAGGGTACAACATTCTCTTTCCTTGGAGCTATCTCTTCAGGTGGCTCATTCAACTTCCTGGTGTCACAGTGTGGTTCATCAAACACCACATGAATAGATTCTTCAACCACCAATGTTCTTTTGTTGAATACCCTGAAGGCTCTGCTTACAGCGGAGTAACCTAGAAATACTCCTTCGTCTGATTTAGCATCAAACGTTTTTAGATGCTCCTTTCCATTGTTGAGAACATAACACTTGCATCCAAAGATATGCAAATAAGAGATATTTGGAGTATATCCATTCCAGATTTCATAAGGCGTTTTGTCTAAATCCTTGATGATTAGATATCTGTTCTGTGTGTAGCAAGCAGTATTCGTTGCTTCAGCCCAAAATCTCTTGGGTACTTCTGCTTCTGCTATCATTGTCCTTGCTGCTTCCTTGAGGGTTCTATTCCTCCTTTCAGCTACTCCGTTCTGCTGAGGTGTTCTTGCAGCAGAGTATTCATGTCGAATACCCTTATCAGAACATAATTTCTCAATGAATTTGTTTGTGAACTCAGTTCCTCTGTCTGATCTAATCTTCACAATACTCAAGCTCTTTTCATTCTGGATCTTCTTCATGAGATCAGGTAGCTTGTCTTGAGTTTCTGATTTCTTTACAAAGAAGATCGTCCAGGTGTATCTGGAGTAGTCATCTACAACTACGAGAGAGTACTTCTTCCCGCTTAAGCTTATTGGTTCTACTGGTCCAAAAAGGTCCATGTGTAGAAGATCTAAGATCCTGTGAGATGACTTTTGAGACTTGTCTTTGAATGAGCTCTTAACTTGTTTTCCTTTCTGACAAGCTCCACAAATATTTTCCTTCTTGTATGCTACATCTGGCAATCCTCTTACAAGGCCTTTCCTTGCTAGCTTGTTGATAGTCTTGAAGTTCAGATGGCTTAACCTCTTGTGCCACAGCCAGCTCAGTTCTGATGGACTCTTCACAATGAAGCATGTAGGTTGAGTAGAGGAGTTCCAATCAGCTAGATAGATGTTTCCTCTCCTTGTTCCTGTAAGTTTGACTTCATTTGAGGTACTGTCTTTGATTAAACATTTGTTGAGGTTGAATTCCACTGTGTATCCTTTGTCACAGAATTGACTGATGTTCAGAAGGTTATATCTGAGTCCTTTTACATAAGATACATCCTTGATTTTTATATTTCCTTTGACTAGACATCCACTTCCTTTTGTGCTTTCTTTGAAATCATCTCCAAAGACGACCTTTGCTCCTTTGCATTCTTGAAAGTCTTTCAGAGAATCTTTACTGCCTGTCATGTGCCTTGAGCAGCCGCTGTCAATATACCATACATCACTGCTGCAACCTGGCATTAAAACCTGTAACAAATTCAGACAAATTTAGGTACCCACATCTGTACGGGTCCTTTGAGGTTAGTTGTTTTGGGAACCCAAACTTTCTTAACAGTCATCGTTTTGCTGTAAGATTTGTTGGTTCTCTGAGTATATGCAGTTGTCCTAGCTATCTGCTTGTTATAAATGTGTGCATTAACAACATGTGTGATACCAACACCTTTGTAGTGTGGTCTTTCACCATACTTCTCTTGAGTATATCCTCTTTGAGGTTTAGACATGTAAGTCTTAGTATAGGTTGGAAAGTTTCTTCTGTGTTGCAACTTAGTTGGTTGCTGCATCCTCTTGCTGCATACAGCAGATGACTTCTGCTGCAGCCAGTTCTTAGATGTAGGCTTACTTCCTGCAGTTGAGCACTGGGCTTTCTTCCCCTTATCCATCATTGCTGTTTTATTCAAGATCTTCACAGAGTCACTTAGTAACTCCTTCTCCATTGGGGTTTCAGCTTGAACAAACTTTAAAGCTTTGGATGTGCTTGCTGTATCCTGAGAAGTGTGATTGCTGTAACCTATACCCGATTTTTCAAAAGGGTTTCTTTTTTGATTTATGCAATCTCTTGCGTCCTTTGATGATTTTCTGAAAGTGCTTATCATGGACTGCAAGCTTTCCTTCTCAGATTTTAGCTTAGTGATCAGCAGATTTAATCTAGAGACCTCTTGTTGCAGCCTACTACACTTTGAGTTATCAGACTCTCGTGCAGCGAGCATTTTGGCAATGTCAATATTCTTACTCTTGAGGATCTCATTGTCGATTCTTAGGTTCTCATTTTCAACCTTCAGTTCCTCATGAATTGAGTTGATCTGCTCGAAGTCACTCATGATCCTTTTTAAGGAGTGGATCATGCTCAGCTCCTCACTTTCTGATATGGACCACGGTTGATAGATTACCTCATCTTCTTCGCTGTCCTCGTAATCTTTAGCCATCAGGCATATCAGCGCTTCTTCATCAGAGGATGAGGTTTCAGTGTCGCTGTCAGAGGATTCTGCAGCTTTCAGTACTTCCTTCGGAACTACTGTATCATTGGCTTTTTCCATCTCTCCTATGAGAGCTCGAAGCTTGTGCCTTTCCTCTCTTCTTTTATCTCTCTTCTGCTCTCTTTCTCCTTCAAAATACTTGTGCACGGTTGGATACAGACAATTCCTTGCATAGTGTCCTGGTTTCCTGCAGTTATAACACAAGTCAATATTTCCTGTATTTGACTGTGGAGAAGAGGATACCTGATGAGGTGGATGACTTCTTCTGAAGTCATTCTTTTTGTTGAGGTTGGTGTTGCTGCTATTATTGTTGTTCTTCATGAATCTCTTGAATTTCTTTAGGAGAAGTGTCATGTCCGCTTCAGCAACTTCTGCTGTAACCTTATTCTGTTTACTGCAACTAGCGGTTGCTGTATCCTTGGTGCCTCTGGCAGTCAGCACTGTAACTTTGGAGCTCGACTCTTTGGACTTCTTTCTCCATCTATTGATGTCATACTCGAATGCTTTGAGGTCGGAGAATAGGTCGAATGTGCTCATGGATTTCAGGTCCATGGACACTCTCATGGTAGTGGTCTTGCTGTCCCACTCCACGGGTAGGGCTCTCAACACTTTCATGTTTTTCTCCTTTTGAGTGTAGTGTTTATCCAGAGCTTCTAGTTCATTCACTATGGATGTGAACCTCAAGTCTAGTTGCTCAAGAGTCTCTTCATTCTTCATTTCGAAGAGCTCGAATAGTTGGGTAGCATTGGAGATTTTGTTGTCTTTGGTAAGCTCAGTCCCTTCACATATTTGCTTCAACTTTTCCCATATTTCTTTGGATGTTCTGCAAGTTTTGACCTTGCTGAAGGTGCCTTTATCCAAAGTGATGAATAGAGCATTTTTGGCCACATTATCCAAGTTAGCTCTCTTCCTATCTTCATTGTTCCATTCAAGTCTTGGTGGTGGAGGTGCTCCTTCCTCTAACTCTCTACCTAGCATAGGATTTACTTTTGTGGGGATTATTGGTCCTTCGGTGATGACCGTCCACATTTCGTCATTCATGGCTGATAGATGTGCCTGCATTCTTATCTTCCAATCGTCATATTTTTCTATGGAAAACATAGGTAACTTGTGATTTAAGGAATCCATGATATGCTGTAAGAATGAGTTTAGATGCAGAGAAAACAGCGAGACAAAGGTGGATCTGGGTAGGTGACCAGATAAGTTAGCTTTTAACCCAACTCGCTCTGATACCACTTGTTGGTCCCAAGTGGTGTCCGAGGTTCAGAGGAGGGGTGAATGAACTTTGGTCGATTTTACAAATCTTTAAACAAACTGTTCTGCTCTGCAAGTTACTTGAACTTACAGCGTTAGATAGTTACTGCTTACAGCACTAGGATACAGTGCTGCACGCTGTAACTTGGAGTTTTATACGCAGCGGAAAAATAACTTTTATAACACAAGACTGATTTTCTCAAATATGCTTCTATCAAAAAACGTTTTATGCTTATGAGATAAACAAGAAATAGAAGATTAAATCACAGATAAAAAACAATAAACACTTATGGTTTATAGTGGTTCGAAGGTGGTGTAATCCTTCTACATCCACTCTACTGCTCCTCGAGTAGGAACTTTGTTAAGCAAGATTGGATAACAGGACACTCCTAACAATCTATCAACTTTACAAAGTAACAACCTACTGAAGTCCAGCGTACACACAGCAACTGCAAACTTCAAAGGCTAACCCACACGGGGTTCCACACTCCCACACAGGGAAGCTGCCTAACTCTAGACAACTATACAAATAGCAAGGATCTCTCCTATCAACTGTTCGACACCACTAAAACAACCTAAGCACACAGCAACAAGGTTAAAAGGATAAAAGATTTTTCTTCAACTGGTGCTTCGAAGTGAGCTTCTGAATCCTTGAGGAAACTTTCAGCTTGAACTTGCTTCACTTCGGGAGGTTGAGTGACTGAAACTGATCGTAGACTTGGATACTTGGATCTTATAAGCTCTGTGAATTTTGCGTAAATGGTTCAGTTAATCAGTAGTTTCAGTAACCAGCTTCAGTGTATCTCTTTCTCTATTTATACTTGTAGGAGAAGATGTCCGTTGAAGGAGACATCTCTCTTTTGAATTTGAAGTAGTCTGACCAAAGGCATGGTTCGCATTTAATGCGACTTGACTTTTTCTTTTGGAGCATTTAATACGGCAGTTGCGGCTCGCAGCTTTCTGCAGCGCGTCAGTCCATGTGGCATCTTCGTATTGGCTCTGTGTCTGCAACTTTGATATTTTCCGGAACGACTCTATTTATTCTTGCATGAGTCTTCGTTCCTCGTACTGCATTTATCCTTCCTAGGATTGCAGGATACTTCGTTTTGTAATTGGCGCTGAATAGTTTATATGTATTGTAAGCTTTGCACTGTATCCTAGGTCTTCGTGCAGCTGATACTTTCTTGTAGCGTTGTGGTAACTTAGACCTAGTTACATTATCTTCTGGCAATCTTGTTGTATCATTTTCTTCTTACAGTACCCCTGTATCCTTTTCTTTTAGCGATGCTGCATGCCGTTCTTTCTTTCTTTGCTGTAGAGATGTTCTGTCCTATTACAGCGTTGCTGTATCTTCCTTCTTACAGCTAAGCTATATCCTGCCTTCATGCAGCAATACCGTATCCTGCCTTCTTGCAGCGATATCTTTTCTTAAGAGCATAGATGCAGCTTTATCCTTGTTCAACCTCCATTTTTAGCACTTCACACTAGACTCAATTCTAGTCTATATATTCACTTAAACATCGTAAAAAATAGGGTACTCAAAACTTCCTATTACATATGTGATTTGTCTCATCAAAATCTAAACATTGAAATCCTAACAGTGTTCTTGCAGCAGAGTATTCATGACGAATACCATTGTCAGAACAGAATTTCTCAATAAATTTATTCGTGAATTCAGTTCATCTGTCTGATCTTATCTTCACTATACTCAAGCTCTTTTCATTCTGGATTTTCTTCATGAGATCAGGTAGCTTTTTTTGAGTCTCTGATTTCTTTGCAAGAAATATAGTCCATGTATATTTGGAGTAGTCATCTACTACCACAAGTGAGTACTTCTTCCCACTTATGCTTACTGGTTCTACTGGTCCAAATAGGTCCATATGTAGAAGATCTGAAATCCTGTGAGATGACTTCTGTATCTTGTCTTTGAATGAACTCTTTAATTGTTTTCCTTTCTGACAAGCTCCACAGATATTCTTTTTCCTGTATGCCACATCGGGCAATCCTCTTACGAGGCCTTTTCTTGCAAGCTTGTTGATAGTCTTGAAGTTCAGATGGATTAATCTCTTGTGCCATAACCAGCTGAGCTCTGGTGGACTTTTCACAATGAAGCATGTCGGTTGAATAGAGGAGTTCCAATCAACTAGATAGATGTTTCCTCTTCTTGTTCCTGTAAGTTTGACTTCATTTGATGTGCTGTCCTTGATTAAGCATTTGTTGAGGTTGAATTCAACTGTATATCCTTTGTCACAAAACTGACTGATGCTTAGAAGGTTGTATCTGAGTCCTTTCACATAGGATACATCCTTGATTTTTATGTTTCTTTTGACCAGACATCCACTTCCTTTTATGCTTCCTTTGGAATCATCTCCAAAGATGATCTTGGGTTTTTTGCATTCTTAGAAGTCTTTGAGAGCTTCTTTACTGCCTGTCATGTGCCTTGAGCAGCCACTGTCAATGTACCATACATCACCATTGCAACCTGACATTGAAACCTGTAACAATTTCAAACAAGTTCTAACTTGGATGATTTGCTGAACGTGTTTATCATGGACTGCAAGCTTTCCTTCTCAGATTCTAGCTTAGTGACCAGCAAATTTAATCTAGAGATCTCCTTTTGTAGCTCGTTGCACCTTGAGTTATCAAACTCACATACAGCTAGCATTTTGGCAATATTAATGTTCTTGCACTTAAGGATTTTAGTGTCGATTTTTAGGTTCTCATTTTCAACCTTTAGATCCTCATGAATTGAGTTGATCTGCTCAAAGTCACTCATGATCCTTTTTAGAGAGTGGATCATGTTCAACTCCTCACTTTCAGGTACGGACAGCGGTTGATAGATTATCTCATCTTTTTTACTGTCTTCGCAGTCTTTAGCCATCAGGCATATCAGCGCTTCTTCATCAGAGGATGAGGTTTCAGTGTCGCTGTCAGAGGATTCTGCAGCGTTCAGCATCTCCTTCGAGACTGATGTATTCTTGGCCTTCTCCATCTCTCCTATGAGAGCTCGAAGCTTGTGCCTTTCCTCTCTTCTTTTGTCTCTCCTCTGCTCTCTCTCCTTCTGGATATTTGTGCACCGTTGGATATGGACAGTTTCTTACATAGTGTCCTAGTTTCCTACAATTATAATACAAGTCAACATTGCTTGTATTCGGTTGTGGAGAGGAGGATACCTGAGGAGGTGGATGACTTCTTCTGAAGTCATTCCTCTTGTTGAGGTTGGTGTTGTCGCTGCTGTTATTGTTGCTCTTTACAAATCTTCTAAATTTCTTTAGAAGTAAGGCCATATCCTCTTCAGCAACTTCTGTTGTAACCTCTGTTTGCTTACTGCAACTAGTGGTTGTTGTATCTTTGGGGCCTCTGGTAGTTAGCGCTGTAACTTTGGAGCTTGATTCTTCAGACTCCTTTCTCCATCTATTGATGTCGTACTCAAATGCTTTGAGATCGAAGAATAGGTCGAATGTACTCATGGACTTCAAATTCACAGACACTCTCATGGTAGTGGTCTTGCTGTCCCACTCCGCGGGTAGGGCTCTAAGCACTTTCATGTTCTTTTTTTTTTTAGTGTAGTGCTTACCCAGAGCTTCTAGTTCATTCACAATGGATATGAATGTCAAATCTAGTTGCTCTAGAGTCTCTTCATTCTTCATTTCGAAGAGCTCGAATAATTAGGTAACGTTGGAGATCTTGTTGTCTTTGGTGAGCTCAGTCCCCTCACATATTTGCTCCAGCTTTTCCCATATTTCCTTGGATGTTCTGCAGGTCTTGACTTTGCTGAATGTGCCTTTATCCAAAGTGATTAATAGAGCATTCTTGGCCACATTGTCTAAGTTGGCTTTCTTCATATCTTCATTGTTCCATTCTTGTCTTGGCTTGACCAAGAAGTTTGGTGGCGGCTGTGCTCCTTCTTCTAAATCTCTACCAAGCACTGGATTTACTTTTGTGGGAATGATTGGTCCTTCAGTGATGACCGTCCACATTTCATCATTCATTGCTGATAGATGTGTCTGTATTCTTATCTTCCAATCGTCATATTCCTCAATGGAAAACATAGGTAGTTTGTGATTAGAGAAATCCATGATATGCTGTAAGAATGAATTTTAGATGCAGAGAAAACAGCGAGTCTAAGGCTGATCTGGGTAGGTGACCAGATAAGTTGGCTTTTAACCCAACTCGCTCTAAAGTTGCTGAAGAGGATATGACGCTTCTCCTAAAGAAATTTAGGAGATTTATAAAAAGCAACAACAATAGCAGCAACACCAACCTCAACAAGAAGAACGACTTTAGAAGAAGTCATCCACCTCCTCAGGTATCCTTTTCTCCACAATCAAATACAAGCAATGTTGACCTGTGTTACAATTGCAGGAAACCAGGGCACTATGCAAGGAATTGTCCGTATCCAATCGTGCACAAGTATCCAGAAGGAGAAATAGAGCAGAGGAGAGATAAAAGAAGAGAGGAAAGACACAAGCTTCGAGCTCTCATATGAGAAATAGAAAAAGCCAAGGATGCAGTAGTTCCGAAGGAAGTACTGAAAGCTGCAGAATTCTTTGACAGCGACACTGAAACCTCATCCTCTGATGAAGAAGCGCTGATATGCCTGATGGCTAGAGATGGCGAGGACAGCGAAGAAGATGAGATAATCTACCAACCGTTGTCCATACCAGATAGTGAGGAGCTGAACATGATACACTTCTTGAAAAGGATCATGAGTGACTTTGAGCAGATCAACTCAATTCATGAGGAACTGAAGGTTGAAAATGAGAACCTAAGAATCGATAATGAGATCCTCAAAGGCAAGAATATTGATATTGCCAAAATGCTCACTGCACGAGAGGCTGATAACTCAAAGTGTAGTAAGCTGCAACAGGAGGTCTCTAGATTAAATCTGCTGGTCACTAAGCTAGAATCTGAGAAGGAAAGCTTGTAGTCCACGATAAGCACTTTCAGTAAATCTTCAAAGGACGCAAGAGATTGCATAAACCAAGTTAGAAGTCCTTTTGAAAAATCGGGCATAGGCTACAGCGATCACTGCTCTCAGAATATAGCAAGTACATCCAAAGCTGTTAAGTTTGTTCAAGCTGAAATCCCAATGGAAAAAGAGTTACTATGTGACTCTGTGAAAATCTTGAACAAAATAGCAATAATGGAAAATGGGAAGAAACCCCAGCGCTCAACTGCAGGGTGTAAGCCTGCATCTAAAAATTGGCTGTAGCAGAAGTCATCTGCTACATGCAGTAAGAGGATGCAGCAACCAACAAAGTTGCAGCATAGAAGAAACTTTCCCTCATATACTGAGACTTACATGTCTAAACCTCAAAGAGGATATACTCTAGGGAAGTATGGTGGAAGACCACACTACAAAAGTGCTAGTATCACACACATTGTTAATGCACACTCTTTTAACAAGCAGTTTTTCAAGACAACTGCATACATCTTGAGAACCAATAAATCTTACAGTAAAACAGTGACTGTTAAGAAAGTTTGGGTTCCCAAAGTAACTAACCCCAAAGGACCCGTACAGATATGGGTACCTAAATCTGTTTGAAATTGTTACAGGTTACAATGCCAGGTTGCAGCAGTGATGTATGGTATATCGACAGCGGCTGCTCAAGGCACATGACATGCAGTAAAGAAACGTTAAGAGACTTCCAAGAATGCAAAGGACCCAATGTCATCTTTGGAGATGATTCCAAAGGAAGCACAAAAGGAAGTGGATGCCTAGTCAAAGGGAAAATAAAGATCAAGGATGTATCCTATGTAAAGGGGCTTAGATACAATCTTCTAAGCATAAGTCAATTCTGTGACAAAGGATATACGGTGGAATTCAACCTCAACAAATACTTAATCAAGAACAGCACCACGAATGAAGTAAAGCTTACAGGAACAAGGAGAGGAAATATCTACCTAGCAGATTGGAACTCCTCTACTCAATCAACATGCTTCATTGTGAAAAGTCCACCAGAGCTGAACTGGCTATGGCACAAGAGGTTAAGCCATCTGAACTTCAAGACTATCAACAAGCTAGCAAGAAAAGGCCTCGTGAGAGGTTTGCCAGACGTAGCATACAAGAAGGAGAATGTCTGTGGAGCATGTCAAAAAGAAAAGCAAGTTAAAAGCTCATTCAAAAAGAAGATTCAGAAATCATCTCACAGAATTCTAGACCTTCTACACATGGACCTTTTTGGACCAGTAGAACCAGTAAGCTTGGGTGGGAAGAAGTACTCCCTAGTAGTAGTAGATGACTACTCCAGATACACATGGACGATCTTTCTTGCAAAGAAGTCAGAAACTCAAGAAAAGCTACCTGGTCTCATGAAGAAAATTCAGAATGAAAAGAGCTTAAGCATAGTGAAGATAAGATTAGACAGAGAAACTGAGTTCACGAATAAATTTATAGAGAAATTCTATTCTGATAATGGGATTCGTCATGAGTACTCTGCTGCAAGAACACCGCAACAAAACAGTGTTGTTGAAAGAAGGAATAGAACCCTCAAGGAAGCAACAAGGACAATGATAGCAGAAGCAGAAGTACCTAAGGATTTTGGGCTGAAGCTACCAACACTGCATGCTACACGCAGAACAGATGTCTAATCATCAAGGATCTTGACAAAACGCCTTATGAAATATGGAATGGTCATACACCAAATATCTCTTATCTGCATATCTTTGGATGCAGGTGTTACATTCTCAACAATGGAAAGGAACATCTGAAAACTTTCGATGCAAAATCAGACGAAGGAGTATTTCTAGGATACTTTGTTGTAAGTAGAGCTTTCAGAGTTTTTAACAAGAGAACCCTGGTGGTAGAAGAATCTATTCATGTGGTGTTTGATGAACCACATTGTGACACAAATAAGTTGGAAGAACCACCTGAAGAGACCGCTCCAAGGAAAGAGAGTGTTGTACCTTATATAGAAGGAGTTCTGCCTACAAGAGAAGAAAAAGATAAAGAAGCTGCAACCTTGGATGCAGCAGATATTCTTACAGCAGTAGAACCTCCTGCAATACAGCAACAAGATGAGTAAGCTACACCAACTCATATCTTTGAGCCAGATAGGACATAGCTAAGGAACCATCCAAGAGATCTTATAATAGGAGATCCATCCATTGGTGTAAGGACAAGAAGATCCATCCCACATGAAGCAATGTTTGCATGCTTTATATCTCAGTCAGAGCCTAAGAATGTTGAAGAGGCACTGCAAGATAGCAACTGGGTGCATGCCATGCAAGAAGAGCTGAACGGATTTGAGAGAAATCAAGTATGGCAAATAGTTGCAAGACTAACCCATCAAGGTGTAATTGGAACAAAGTGGGTGTTCAAGAACAAGTTAGATGAATCTGGAGTTGTTGTTAGAAACAAAACAAGATTAGTGGCCAAAAGATACTGTCAGGAAGAAGGAATTGATTTTGATGAGACTTTCGCTCCAATGGCAAGGCTGGAAGCTATAAGGATTTTCCTAGCCTATGCAGCATACATGAATTTCAAATGGATGTTAAAAGCGCATTCCTGAATGGCCTCCTTACAGAGGAAGTATATGTTGAACAACCTCCGGGCTTCGAAGATCAAGCAAAAGAGAAGGTGTTTCGATTACAAAAGGCTCTGTATGGACTTAAGCAAGCACCTAGAGCGTCGTATGACACCTTATCTCTTTATCTTCTAGAAAATGGCTTCCAGAAAGGGACAATCGACAAGACGCTGTTTAAGATACAGGACGGAGAAAGTGTACTTTTAGTACAAATATATGTGGATGACATTATTTTCGGTTCCACAAATAAAGAACTATGTGAGAAATTCTCCAACCTGATGCAGTCAAAGTTCGAGATGAGTATGATGGGAGAATTAAGTTTCTTTCTCGGACTGTAAGTAAAACAACTACCTACAGGAACCTTCATCAGTCAAGTCAAGTATACGAAGGAACTTATCAAGAAATTTGGCATGGAGAATGGAGCAGCAACGTCCGTTCCTATGTCCACATCTATAAGTCTTGACAAAGATGAGGAAGACAAAGATGCTGATATTACCAAGTACAGACGACTCATTGGATCACTGTTGTATCTCACAGCAAGCAGGCCAGACATTATGTTTGCAGTAGGAGTTTGTGCAAGGTTCCAAGCAGCACCAAAGGAATCACACCTGTTAGCAGTAAAAATGGTGATTAAATATCTGAAAGGAACTTAGGAAGTAGGCCTATGGTATCCTAAGGAAGGAGGATTCAAGCTTAAAGGCTATTCTGACTCAGATTATGCAGGCTGCAAGATTGATCGGAAGAGTACCAGTGGGACGTGTCAGTTTCTGGGAAACAGACTTGTCTCATGGTTCTGCAGGAAGCAAACTTCAATCACAACCTCTACAGCAGAAGCAGAGTATGTTGCAGCAGGAAGTTGCTGTGCGCAGATTCTCTGGATACAACAGCAACTAATGGATTATGGAATTCAAGAAAAAAAGACTCCAATTCTCTGTGATAATACAAGTGCTATTGCAATAACGCATAATCCTGTCTTTCACTTAAGAACGAAGCACATTGAATCAAGCTTGCAGATATATTCACTAAGCCCTTAAGTGAATCAAGGTTTTCTACGCTTAGAAACGAGCTAGGAATTCTTAAGCTATGAAGAGAAAAGGAAGATGCAAGAACCAAGAGGGAACCTCTGCATGCTTGCGAGAAGCAGTAAGAATGGTACTGTAAGCTACGCGTCAATACAGCACTGGGTTCAGACAGCGCTGCATCTTATATTCTTACAGTACAGCAGAAATCGAGAATTCAAACAACACCAGGGTACAACATTTATTTCAAAAGAGCATTGATTACTCTGCAACCTCGTACTTGGAATACTGCAACCTTAAAAAGATAATTATTTAGGTGGCAAATGGCATGTCTTTCAGCATTAAATGCATGTCTGCGTGTGTCAGGAAGTGGAAATGGCGCAGTCAGAAACCCACGCGCCAGGTAATTATTGCGACGATTTGACATCTCTGTTTTTTCCTGAACCATTAGATCAATTCCTTGATTTATCTCAACCGTCGATCTTACACACGTCCCTTGAGAACCGCCATAAACACCATAACCGTGTCTTTTGAATTCAGTATTTACCATCTTCCAAGGAGAGAAAACGTTCTTCGCGAAAAATCTTCTAAGTCCAAACCTTTGAATTTTTCTCTCTTTCTCTCTCAAAAATCGTCAATGGTTGCCCGACGTACCATTGTTCTGGATGGAAGGCTGATCAACCAAGAACATATCTAAGCTTCAGGGTTGTATGATAACGCCTTTATTGGAAGAATATTCAACGCCCTCGAACGGACCCAAGTCCTAGGGTTGTTGACCATTGTTTACGCTGGCTTTTCTGTGGAGTCAGTACAGAGATTTTATGCCTACGCCAGGCAGGCAGAGGAAAGGAACTGCATCCTGTTCAGGATGGATGCAGAAGATGAAGAACAGTCTTTGACCATTAGGGACATCGTCACCACCTTCAGCATCTCCACTGCAGGTCTGACCCCCAGTCAGTTGACAACATATGGGGAGGCATCTGCTCAAGAGATATGGGATCTCTTTCGAGCAAGGGATGCAGGGGCTGAAATCAAGAGAAGCGCTCCCAAGAAGCTCTTCAAGCCGGAGTTTGAACTACTCCATGACATCTGTGCATACTCCATCAAAAGAAGGACTAGGAGTTATGACAAATGCACGGATCTCTGGTTCCGGATCATGTATGCTATCATGGCCGAAGAAAATGTGAACTGGGCGAGGTTCATTATGAAGAGGCTGTGGGAAGAAGCAGAGAAGATAACGGAGCGTCGGAGCTACGGTATCACCATCTGTTCTCTGCTCTGCAAGCTTGGCCTTCAACTTGCAGCACCCGCCCCCATTCACATTGGAAAGTATCTCGGGGAGAAGAAGAAGGGCAAGACCCAATCGAAGGCTGCAGGAGCAGGAGTTGCAAGGAAGAAAACCAAAGGCAAAAAGAATGCAACTCTTGCTCTGCAAGATGAAGCTGCAGGCAGCAGGGAGAAAGCCGAAGAAGAGGACGCTCCGAGTCCTCTTCCTGTCATCAAGAGGAGTTCAGGGAAGGCTGTACCTGAACTTGAATCCTCTTCCCCGGATGATGATGCACCCTTGGTGAGAAGGGCCCCACGCAGCAAAAAGGCTGCTGCTGCTGTTGCGGAAGAGTCACATCAGCCCAGGGATAGAGAAGGATCTCTTTATTCCCAACTCTCTACACATTCTATGGTTGTAGTTGACCTTGGGGATGAGTCACATCGGTTTCGGGAGCCACATCAGCACCGGGTCGAGCCAACTGAAGAAGAAGCTCGTCTACAAACAGAAGCTTTAGTGCTCGATCCCACCTTTCCGGCTGCTAGAAATATGGAGCAGCAGTACTCTCTCTGGAGAGAGATGAGGCTGGCTAAGGGGGAAATCCTGTTGAAGTGCAAGGATTTCCTGACAGTCGAGCAAGCTATCCTGGAGTGGGCCAAATCAGAAGACATTCTGGCACTCCTGCAACCTGATTATGCAGCAAGAGTTCAAGAGCTCGAAGGATGCAGTGCTGCACAGGGAGCAAAGGACAAAAGGAAGGGTAAAGCTCTTACAGAATCCGATTCTGCAGAGCTACCGATGAGAGCAGCATTGGAGGACGCACAGGTCTTCTTTGTCCCGGCTGCGGAGGCTGTAAGAAGGGACGATGACGTCGCATTTGCTCGAGAGCAAATCGACACCTTGGGAGTGGAGCAAGCTGAAGAAGCTATGCTGCAACAGGCGCTGCAACAAAGCATGAAGGAAACCAGGATGCAGCACACTCCTAGGAGGATGCGGGGAGAAGGAAGTTCAAGTCAGCATCAGATGAACTCCCCCGCATACGAGCAAGTAGTTGAGGACCTCTCCAACATCGTCATGCTGGATCCTTTGGAGGTGGAGGAATCTCAACTGTTGGACTATGGCGATTCCCCTGTTCGCGACAATGAAGATGCTGCTGATGCAGACTCTCTAAGGGAACCGTCAGCCATCATTCATGGAGTAATCTCTGAGCTTGCTGAAAATGCCGATGATGCAACCACGGAGGAAGTTGTAGAGGTAGGACTCCATGTACTGGCCGCGACAACAGTACAGCAGGCAACCACCCAAGTAGAAGCAGCTGAAGAGTCAAGCAGGGTGGAAGCCGAGATTCTTGCAGCAGTGGAGCATACAGTGCTGGAAACTGTGAATGTTGCAAGAAACTAAGCAGAGCTGCAAGAATCCATTCTTGCAGCTGAGACTGTCAAAGTTATAGGATCGGCCGAGGAGACTGGGTCCTTGGAGAAGACCTCAGGGGAGGATGTTGTTCTGACAACACTCCCTGAGGGTGAGAAGACCTCTGGTGGGGAGGCTATTCAGACAATACCCACTAAGGATGCTGGAGGAATAGCTGAGGTAACCCTAGTGCAGCTAGAGACACCTCGAGAGGAGGTTGATGCTGCAACTGCTGCATGCTCTCAAGAACCTTCCAAGGTTACAGCAGCAAAGGTTACTGTGGAAGCTGAGGTCTCTGATGCCGACTTCGCAAGGATGATGAAGGAGCGCAACATAGCTGTTCATGGGCCAAAATCTGGCGGAGCAGATCGTGTTCAAATCTCATCCGACGAAGAGGAGGCAGAAGAAGAAGAAGAAGAAGATGAGCACCCATCCTCAAGCTCTACAAGCTCTCAAACTAGCAACCATGAGGATGAGGTTGCTACTGAAGTTCTGAGGCAGGATGCAGCACCAGTCTGTCAAGATGGTATTCCATTCGCTGCATCCACTGCTGCCTCGACGAGAAGGAATTCGATGCTGACTCCTGATGAATCGATCAACCGAGTTGAAGCTGCTGTTAGACACCTGCTGCATGCTCTCCAAGAGCATGAGTCTACCATGCGCAACAGTCTCAGGGTTACTGCCCAATTCCATGCTGAAACCATGACGGGTTTCAAGAAGGACCTAGAAGTACTGCCGGAGATGATCAAAAGGACTCTTAATGAAAACTCCAACAGGCTGTACTGGGAACGGGTCAGGATGGAGAAGGAGCTGAAAGTTGAAGCTGCGCTAACACGCCAGGAGATCAGATAGTGCAAGCGTCATGCTGAGAGTGCCTCCGAAAGGCTGAATACTCACTCCAAAGTCCTGGAAACACTTCTGGATCGCGTATGTGATCAATCTCAAAGAACCAGAAGTGTGGACGACCGTTTGGGGAACTTGGAGCTAATTGTGGGAGAACTGAGGGACATCATGGTCCGAGCTTTCCCTCAGTATGTTGATGCTCCAGTGGCCGTCCCCGAACCGACCCGTCGCCCACGTTCCAAGGTGGTCCCAGCTGCCCCTGCTCGGCCCCCGGTATTTGACGATGCCAAAAAGGGAGAAATGAGTAGAAGATAGATACATGAGCTCAGGGGCTGCTGAAGATGAAGAAGAAGATGATGACCAGCAACCTCTCAGAAGGAGGAGAAGAAGGTCTGGATCATCTACTGCTGCTGACATCCCCTCTCCGAAGAGATGGAGAAGAGATGATGATGCTGGAGCTGGAGTAGCTGGTGTAGCTGCTGGAAGAAGACCGGCTGCAGGCGCTGCACATAGCAGAGCTGCAAGCAAGGATGCGGCGCCTCCCTCCTATCATTCTAAGAGAAGGGATGATAGCCAACAGCAAGGCTCTAGGAAGAGGATGAGCGGGGACGAGTCTGAGAGTCATAGGCGCCAAAGAGAAGAAGATGTAGATCCTAATGCCTGGATTCAAAGACTCGGAGTAATTGGTGAAAGCCTGGATTCAAAGACTCTGAGTAATTGGTGAAAGAAGAATATTTTCAGATCACTTCTACCAATTTCCTCCTCAAGAAATTCCTCGCCTTGACACAGAAAATATCTCTGCTGAAGTGTCCGTTCTGATGGATCAAAGGCCTGAAGGAGAAAACATGGCTTGGAGATTTGACATCTTCAAGGAAATCAGACTGCCTTATGACAGGAATCCATCATTTGAGGCGATCACAATATTCAAACGATCAGGGTACCTTAGACACTTCAGAGAATTATGCAGGAAAGGCAAATTCAGCAGGTACCATACTTGCAAGACTGCACTGAAGAGATATAAGCAGCTCGCTCGGGAATGAGGTCTTGAAATTCAAGGATTTTATATCGACCGAGTGAAGCATGGATTAACTATACCCTACTGTGAGGACTTCTGGCTTAGGTGGATTCAAATTCCTGTAATCATGCACAAGTTGGAAGAGTCCTATCAAGAGTCCATCAGGGACTGATGGAAAGGATCAAGAGGAAGGGAAGGACTTGAAAGGTTTGCTGATAGAAGACCTGAAGAACCGTCAAGTAAAAGGTCCCTGTTTCAGTAAATTACATATACCCTCTTGTGATCCATGTTGTACATGTTCTGTCTTGTAAAAATTTCTCTCTGTCAATGAAGGAATTTTTTTTTTTATTCTGTCCAAGTTCAATTCTTATGAACTCATGCATGCTGTTTATGTTTTCCTGTTAATTTATGATGAAAGGAATAGTATGATGCATCTCTGATGAATCCAGGATTAGATTTGATTTTATCAAAGCTGTTCAAGCATGTAATTCTGATAAACCAAAAGAGATAATGTAAAATAAAACTTCTTCATGAACGAAATAATGTAAAGGTTTTGTCATCATCAAAAAAGGGGAAATTGTTAGGATTTCAATGTTTAGATTTTGATGAGACAAACCAAATATGTAATAGGAAGTTTTGAGTACCCCATTTTTTACAATGTTTAAGTGAATAAATAGACTAGAATTGAGTCTTATGTTAAGTGTTGAAAATGGAGGTTAAACAAGGATAAAGCTGCATCTAAGTCTTTAAGGAAAGATATCGCTGCAAGAAGACAGGATACAGTATCGCTGCAAGAAGGATGGATACTGCATAGCTGGTAGAAAGAAGATACATCAACGCTTTAATAAGACAGATCTTCTATACAGCGAAGTAAGAAGGAACGGCGTGCAGCATCGCTGCAAGAAAATGATACAGGAGTTCTGCTAGAAAGAAGTTACAGCAGCACTACCAGAAGATACTGCAACCAGGTCTAAGTCACCGCAGCACTGCAAGAAAGTATCAACTGCACGAAGACCGAGGATACAGCGCAAAGCTTACAGTACAGATAAGTCATACAGCGCCAACTACAAAACGAAGTATTCTGCAAATCCTAGGAAGGATAAATGCAGTACGAGGAACAGAGTTCAAGCAAGAATAAATAGAGCCGTTCAAGAAAAGGTCAAAGGCACAGACACGGAGCCAATGAAAAGATGCCACATGGACTGACGCGCTGCAGAAAGCTGTGAGCCGCAACCGCCGCATTAAATGCGAACCATGCCTTTGGTCAGACTACTTCAAAATTCAAAAGAGGGATGTCTCCTTCAACGGACATTTTCTCCTACAAGTATAAATAGAGGTTGAGGAGCACTGAAGCTGGTTACTGTTACTAAAACCTGAAAATCATTTGCGAAAAATTCAAAGCTTACAAGATCCAAGTATTCAAGCCTACAATTAGTATCAATCACTCAACCACCCGAAGTGAAGCAAAGTTCAAGCTGAAAGTTTCCTCAAAGATTCAGAAGCTCACTTCGAAGCAACAGTTGAAGAAAACTTTTTATCCTTTTAACCTTGTTGCTGTGTGCTTAGGTTGTTTTAGTGGTGTCAAGCAGTTGATAGGAGAGATCCTTGCTGTTTGTTTAGTTGTCTAGAGTTGGGCAGCTTCCCTGTGTGGGAGTGTGGAACCCTGTATGGGTTAGCCTTTGAAGTTTGCAGTTGCTGTGTGTACACTGGACTTCAGTAGGTGGTTATCTTTGTAAAGTTGATAGATTGTTAGGAGTGTCCTGTAAATCAATCTTGCTTAACAAAGTTCTTGCTCGAGGAGCAGTAGAGTGGACGTAGAAGGATTACACCACCTTCGAACCACTATAAGCCATAAGTGTTTATCGCTTTATTTATCTGTGTGTTTATCTTCTGCATCTTGATTATCTCATAGCATAAAAACGTTTTGAAAGAAGCATTTTGAGAAAAACAGCCTTATGTTTTAAAGTTTATATTTCCGCTGCGTATAACATTCCAGGTTACAGCCTGCAGGACTGTATCCTAGTACTGCAAGCAGTAACTATTTGACGCTGCAAGTTCAAGTAACTTGCAGAGCAGAACGGTTTGCTTAAAGATTTGCAAAATCGACCAAGGTTCATTCACCCCCTCCTCTGAACCTTGGACACCACTTGGGACCAATAGATGTCCTAAGTATTTTGATTTCAACAATTACGTTTGTCATACTTTTATCTTTCATGTTAAAATTTCATTTCAACATGCGCTTCGTTGCAACTATGACTTCATATTTGTTACTCATGGTTAATATGTCATCCACGTAAACACACATAATAACATAGGTCTTAGGTGTGCCCTTAATGTAAACACATTTGTTGCACTCGTTGATTTTAAAGCTATTCGACAGCATAATGTTGTCAAATTTCACATGTCATTGCTTAGGCGCTTATACGAGGATGGAATAAGTTTGCACACCTTCTTTTCTTATCCGATGCTATGAACTCTTCGGGTTGATCATGTAAATTTTTCCTTCTAGCTCACCATTTATGAACATCATTTTTACGTTCATTTGGTGTATTTTTAAATTGTCCAATAAAGCAACCACTAGAAGCACACATATTAACATAATTCTCATCACAGATGAGTACGTGTCGAAGAAGTCATCTCCTTCTTTTTGCTTAAAGCTCTTAGCTACTAGACAAGCGTTATACTTGTCTATACTTCCATCAACTTTATACTTCTTTTTTAGGGTCCATTTACATCATAAGCACTTATAATCGGGAGGAAGATTAACTAACTCTCTCGTGTTGTTTTGCATGATGAAATCGATCTCACTATTGATTGATTCTATCCAACATGGAACATCAGGGCTTGATAGAGCTTCCTTAATCAACCTAGGTTGGTCATCCAACATATAAGCGATGAAATTGGGATCAAAGCTTTTAGCAACTTTATCTCTTTTGCTACGTTTAGGTTCATCTTCTATAGGACTAGAACTACTTCTAGCTTAATCTAGAGCTCTTTTACTTGTTGAGCTCATTTCTACCATTTCTTTGTAAGGATAGACGTTTTCAAAGAATATAACATTCCTTGATTCTATAGTTGTGTAACACCACATTTTTCATAAAATCTTGCATAGTATATTTTTATATAAAAAATTACATTCTTTATAAAATAATTTATAGCATATGATCTTTTTGGGTTTAAGACGAATTTTACTTTTTTTATCAAAAATGTGTGAGCTAATGTTTATTTAAGTCTAAAAGTCTTGCAGGATAGCTACTCGAGGAGATCGAGTTCAATCGTAATGTACTCGACTTACACGAGCAATTGGAAAAAAACAGAGAGAGATAAGTTGCACATAAAATAATTTTAGTAATTAAAATAAGAAATGTGACTTATGTGATGTGCTAATTTGATTATATTTTCATACATAATTATCATGATTAAAAATTACTTATACATGTCATATTAGATAGAGTTACACTCAATCCCCAATGCCTCCATTAAATCCACCACAAATCTCAGTGTTAGTAATCATCACACATCAAGTTGATATACACTACAAGTTCTGATTATATATATATATATATATATATATATATATATATATATATATATCATTATGCATTATATTAGAGTGTACAATATATATATATATATGAGTATACTATATCATTTTTTTTTGCTAATGTAACAATATATACCTCTCTCTTCCCCTCCCCCTTCCATTTGAAGCTCTTTCTCTCTCTCTCTAGCATACTCCACATTCTCTCTACAACTCTCCTCATCCAAAAAGCCTAATCTCCACCTTCAACAAGCTGGAAAATCAAGATTGAAGAAAGGAGAAGGAATCCCTCAAGGCAAGAAACTAATTAGAGCCCAAGAACTCTTTTGTGTGCAATCCTAAAGGTATTTTGGTTTTTCCTCACCCATCTTCTACATTAGGAGTATGATTAAATTTTAATTTCAAGTTGTATGTAAGATCTAAGTGAGATTTACTAAAAATGTGATAAAATGGTTGGATACCTTGTTCTAGGTGGTAGATCTTCAAAAATATGTCATTTTAAGTGTTGATTGACAAATGCATGTTGGATTAAACTTTGCATTTTTTATTTTTTTACCTAAATCACATCGCATGTATTATCCAAGGGTGATTTTCTACTAATGTGAAGAAATTTGTTCAAATTCATGTTTTGTAAGGTTGATCTTTAAAATATGTCACTTTTGGGAGTTGATTGTGTGATTACATGTTGATTTAGTCCTTGCATATTTGATTATCTTGTCTAAGCTCATTGAATGTATGATAAATTTAGTCAAGATGGTTTATTTGAGGTTGATAGAGTTATAAAAGTCGAATCTACATTTTAATTATGAAAATAGGTGAGTTCAATCAAGTTGTAAATATTTTTAGAAATAGCAGTCCACTTTGTCGATCTTTATAAAAATGTATACTTGGAGCTTTTCAAAACTGTTTTAATATGTTATAGTACATGAAGTGTTGAGTTTATGGTAAAAATATGGTAATGTTTGGATTAGTTTATGAATTATGATGATTTTTCAAAGATAGTCCAATTCGAGTTGGAATTATGCAGTTTCAGACCTTAGAAAAATAATTTTATAAATTCAATCAATTAAAATTTTTGAAGACTATTTTTGTATGTTATACTACATGAAGTTTTTATTTTATGGTTAAAATTTGGTAATTTTTGAATTAGTGTACGAATTATAGTGATATTTCAAAATAAGTCCAGTTTCGAAACACTTTTGGACCTTAGAAAATTAATTATATAAAATCGGTCCATTATACATTTTCAAAACTATTTTACTATGTTTAAGTAAATTATGTTACAAGTCTAAATTATTTATTTCAGAAGGTTTCAATAAATATACAATTTACAGTGAATTTTATAACACAAGCTGGTTTTAGAGCATTTTTGAACAATTTTTTATTATAGTAAATGATTTATTAAAGCTTTTATGATTTGAATTTATCCCTAATATTTTAGCATGAATAACTAAGGGTTGTTATGTAAATGCATGCTTATTTTCATGAATTTTGGATGATTGTTTAAATTATGAAAATTGTTGTGATAAACATATGTTATATGCACAATAAGCGTGATAGGTTAGATAAGTATGATGTAATTGAAATACAACTTAAAGACTAAGAAATTATGAACGTGTTGAGTGTAGTACGAGCAACCGAATACTTTAGGAGCTATCTCAACCTTCGAATCAACGTCGAAAGTGGGTAACATTTATTTACAATTACATTGATTAGAATAACTCCTATGTTGAGTATGATGAAATGAAATGACACATTCGGGTAAAGTATCAGGTTAATAAACCTTGGATGCCAGATCTTCGGATCTTGGATGTGTATGCCAGGTTTTCGACCCTTGGAAGATGATGTTTCAGTGTATTGGTTAATCTCTTTAACGTAATAGTTCATAAGCATTATCTGCTAAGATTTCTCAAATCTTATGTTGCTATGTTTAAATATTTTCAGGACCCCTTACGATTAAGTGGATGTGTAGCCAGCTACACGGACCCCTCCTAGAAGCATATATATTATCTGTGTTTAATATATGTTAATATGTATGAAGTTAACATGTGTAATGCCCCTTTTGACACTTCCAATGTTGGCTTAAGTAAACTTTTTAAAACATCTTAAAAAAGTTGAGATTTTGATTTATAAATGTGGGTAGAACACGAGTTAGTTTCTTACATGCTAAGCTTTTCGTTTCAAAATAGAAAGAAAAAAAAAAGAATACTCGTGTTTACTAAAGTCTTCCGCTGAATTTATTTACGAAATCATTTAAAAAGAAAAACTATTATTTCTTTTGCGTATATTCTAAGCAAATAAAGTTTTGATGGTGTCTCAATCCTACAAAGATGGGTTGGGGTACTACAAGTTGTTCCCTCCGTCATGTTAGGATTTTTTGACTTACAGATTAGGAAACGATATGCACTATTATTGAGTGTATATCAAACAAAGATACAATCAATCGTCTTAGAATCAATTTTAGGAGATGGTACCTCCACTTTAGCCAAACACCCCCATATTTTAAGGAATTTATACGACGGTTTACATTCTTTCCACAATTCGTAGGGAGTTTCATTCTTTCCTTTCAAAGGAATTTTGTTACGTATATAATTCGTCGTTAAGATGAATTCCCCCCACAGGTTCTATAGTAACCCCGAGCTTATAAGCATAGCATTCATCATCTCTTTTAGCGTATGATTTTTATGTTCAACCACGTCATTCGATTGAGGTGAGTAGCCATCGTTTGGAAAATTATGTTACTTAGTGCACACAATTCCTCAAACGGTCCCATATACCCCCACCTCTATAGCTTTGTATAGCTTTTATCTTGTTATTTAATTAATTTTCTACCTCTTTCTTATAATTCTTGAAAGTTTCTATAGCTTCGTCTTTACTTTTCAAGAGGTATACATAACAATACTTTGTACAATCATCTATAAAAGTAATGAAATACTTTTTTCCACCTCTAGTTTGTACAAACTTCAAATCGCACACATTAGTGTGAATTAATTCTAGAGGTTTTGTGCTTCTTTCAACATTATGAGAAGGTAGCTTAGCTATTTTGGCTTCCACACATACTTCGTATTTTTTTTGTATGTTTAGTTCATCGACTTTTAATAAGTCCAATTTTACTTATCTTTTTATAGCATTTAAATTAACGAGTCTCAATCTACTATGTCGTAATTCACAACACTCAACAATATAAGAAGTTGTAGCATTTTCATTATTTATCTTAGGTATAACTTGGCGCTTGGCCATTACATTGATCTTAAAAAGATCATTAGTTAAATAGCCCCTACCTAAGAATATACTATGTTTTATAAGTATAAACTTTCCAGTCTCAAAAAGGGGCTTGAAGCCATGATTTACAAGCCACAAACCACTAATTAGGTTCTTACGGATGTCCGGGACATGCAAGACATCTTTCAACGCGAGCTATTTGCCCAAAGTCAACTTGAGCACAATGTTTCCAAATGAAGCTTGATTTCCCACGTGGAGCTTTTGTCCATTCACAGTCTTGTAGGAGGAGAATACCCCTAATCCGAGCACATGTGGCAAGTAGCTCTATGTCCACGAACCACTCTCTTGGTTTATCCACTGAATTCGCTTCAAACACCACGATACAAAGATCTTAGTCATCCAATTCTTTTTTTTGTTTGGCTAAGTTAGTTTGGTTGTCTTTCTTCTTCTTTTACAGCCTACATTCTTTTGTCATGTGGTTTGGCTTACCATAATTGTAACAATTGTCATTGAATTTGTTTGTCGGCTTCTTCTCCTTTTCTTTTTGATTGGGGTTAAGGCGTTTTTGCTTATTTTCTTTTAATAGGTTAACCTTTGCATCCATTGGCATATGAGGCTTAGGATCAACCTTCCTATGCTTAGGATTAGCCTTCCTATTATCCTTCTCGATTCAGAGCTTGACAATCAAATCCTTGAGGGTCATATCCTTTCGTTTGTTCTTCAACTAATTCTTAAAGTCCCTCCAACTAGATGGGAACTTCTCAATCACACAAGCAATAGTGAAAGGCTCCGATAGATTCGTCCCTTCACCGTGAACCTCATGCACCAAAAGTTCGAAGTCTTGCACTTGGTCCATCACGGGACGTGTATCCACCATTTGAAACTTGAAGAAATGGGCCACCATGAACTTCTTGACCCCGACATCCTCGATCTTATACTTTTTCTCAAGAGCATCTCATAGCTCTTTGGCCGTCTTACAACCTGTGTACACGTTATACAGTAAGTAGCTTATCCCACTTAAGACATAGTTCTTGCATAAAAAGTAACTGTGCATCCACGCATCGAGGGCAGTATGCGCCTCTACATTTGTATATTTTTCAGTTATGACTAGGGATCTTATCTTAGATACATCGTCATTCCAACAATGATAAGATAGAACATCTTTTGTTGTCACCGTTTGAAGTTTTCACCGATAAACCTCTTAGGTTTATCTGTTGTAGACAGAGCAACAAGACGTATTGCTACATGGAAAGTTGTAGTAGTGTTAGTTACAGCATTGGGAACTGCTAGGGAATTCTCATTGACACCATTGTTCTTGTTGTCCGATAGAGTTATCTCGTCTTAAGATTGTTGGATACTATGCACACACAAAGGGCAAAACCCGTCAACACAAATAAACAAGCAAACATAACAGAAATGTGACTTATAAAATAACATATACTATACTATTACAAGGTTACAACAAAGCAACTTGAAGTCGAGTCAAGGAAAACCTCTCTCTTTAAGATGAAATACATCCAAGTTAGTATTCACTGGATCGTGCATATCGTCTTCCAAAAATAAAATAACTTCATCTACTGAGAAGTTTGTCTCGAGAGCTCCAACGAATTTTAAGTGTTTAGAGAACTAAGCTTAATGCAAGATGGAAAAGCTATGCAAGACTTCAAATTTTCCGTCTATCCAAAATGATGCGTGAAGATCCCTATATATAGGTTTTCACCGTGGGGGTTACACCTAAAAATTGATGGGAAGTAACTGCAAAAAAAAAAAAAAATGCATGCTGCAACCTGGTGTTGCATTCTCGGTTGGATGCTGTAAAGTTGTTCCATGGTCGGGTGTTGTATTGCAACAACCCATCCACGATGCTACATTCTTGACCCTTGTCCATTGCGCTGCAACCACTACCCAAAAAGATAAAGTGGTTCAGGTAAAAACCGAGCCCTATCTATCCAAATCCAATGTCAAAAATTAAGGCCCACAACCGAGGTCGAGTTAAGTTCGGACTTGGTCGTGCCGACTCGAGCCCCGTACGTGTGTGTTGTACAAGCATAATACTTCGAGAGTGTAATAATTACTAAACCTTTTCACATGACTTCTTTAATACTTGCATTTTCGAGGTCCGTCTTCCTATGTGGAATAGTTAATCTCTCCTCCCACACTCAATACCAATACATTCTCATTTCAAATGGCCAACTTTGATGCTTAATTTCTCACTCACCAAAAATTAGTTTTGAGTGATTCAAAATGTATTAATTATCTACTTCGAAAGTAGAATAATCTTTTGGCACTTAATCCTTAAAAAGATTAACTTTTAGTCATTTAACTATTGGTCAAATTGGTGTCACTCATCACTTATATCAACCAATTTTCAACAATAAACGATGTTATAATATGATAAACATGTTTGTGAATCAATGGGGAAACTTGAGTTACATATTCCTAATGATACAATAATTATTTTCAAATGATACATATTACTCATACATGATTATGATTGATGTTATATTATAATGAACATATATATATGCTCACAAATCATACTTGTGCTTGATAAACATGAGGGGCTAGCCTAGGCCTTAGATAAAGCATTAAGGGCTCTGCCCGTTGTAGTGTCAACCCATAAGCTTCCTCCATGTTTAGGTTATCAGCTAGTTCTCCATTAGCCAATTCAAAATTAAATGCATGAATCAAAGTAGCAACCATCATTTGGACCATACGTATTCCTAACCCCATTCCTGCACAAATTCTACGACCACCCCCAAATGGCATCATTTCAAAATCATTTCCTCTAATATCAACATTGGGCCTTTCCCCATCCACCAAGAACCGTTCCGGATGGAATTCTAGTGGATCGACCCATATATTCGGATCACGAGCAATGGCCCAAACGTTGACAAGAAGTGTCGAGCCCTTGGGGATGAAATAACCATTGATTTCACAATTTTCATGTGCGATTCTCGGTAGAGAGAGTGGGGTTGGAGAATGGAGCCGAAAGTTCTCCTTGATTATGGCTTGAAGGAATGTCAATTGAGTTAGGTCTGATTCTGTAACCAAACGATTCTTACCTATTACGAAATCGACTTCTTCTTGTGCTTGGCCTAAAATTCTTGGATTACGGATGAGTTCAGCTATAGCCCATTCCACTGTACTTGATGTTGTGTCTGTCCCGGCTGTAAAAAGGTCCTACAATGGAAAAATACTAATGTAATTATATGTGTTTTTTATTTCTATCTCTCCCAAAATAAATGTCATTTTAATCTTTTTTTTTCTTCAAATAAGTGTTATTATAAGATGTCAAAACACATTTATTCATACTACTTTAAAATAAAATTATATATAAAGTACTTATTGAAAATTTACCTAAAATGAATGTACATAAATATAGGTAGACCGCCACTATCCACATTTCAAACTCTATTTCATAAGTTAATTTTTATTTTATTAATTACAAATTTTGAATTTACTTATTTCATAAAGTTAGATTTACGTTTTACATACCAAGAGCAAGGCTTTAATTTCGATGTCGGTGAGCCTCCCTCCCTCACTGTTGTCCACATCTTTCAAAGAAATCAACGTACTCAACAAGTCTACGTGGCCCTCGGAACGATCACAACCATTAATCTTATGCTCGTCAAGAATTTTAGTGAAGAAAGCATCGAATCGCTTATGAAGTTTCTTCATCTTAGACACCACCCCTTGCAAGTCCAGACTCTTGAGTGGTGGAATAAAATCACCAATATTGAAAACTCCAGCCAATACCATCAATTCCACCACCATCGCCTTGAACTCCTCCGCCTTTGCACCGCTACCAACGCCAACCACACGCCGCCCAAGCATCACTCGTGATATTGCGTTTGTGGCACATACGTTGAGCATTTGACCTATGCTCACTGCCCTTTCTCCTTCATTTGCTAGACTCTGAACCATCACCTCCACTTCTTCCTACATACGAATTATGTAAAAAAATTATTTACTATTGAGAGAGAGAGAGTATCTGTGTGTGAGTTTATATATGATAGTATTGACTACTTAATCAAAGAAACAAAATGTAAAGTTGATCTCATAAACTTGTGATCTGTGTATCAAAAATTGTTAATTTTACTTTTGTGTTCTTTGAATTTGTCACAAATATGATCACAAAAATGTACCCAATTTGATCACAATTATTTGTAGTTTTCTGTTAATTATTCGTCCAGTTTCGAGCTAAGGAGATGTGAAAGTGACATGTTGCAACAGTCAACCCGCAGATGGAACAAAATTATACACAGAAAGAAGATGAAATAGTTGTTTAATTTGATAACTTAATGTTACCCCAATTGAAAAAACAGTCCAACACTGGATCCTCGAAATATTCTAATTTGGGATTTTTGGACCAAATAAGCGACAAATTAAAAAAATGGTTAATTTTCTATTTTGAGATATGTAGAATTTCTTTACCTCAAAACAATAGTTACGGACTAATATTACTTTTTCCCATTAATTTCAACCTTCTAAATAGATCATTTTCTAAAAGCATGTAGTAAAAGGAAAATGCTCAAATACCCATCGTGGGCAACTCTTAATATGCTCACCAATTATGTGTAATGATCTAATCCTCTCATTATATAAAAAGTAAAATTAATAGATATTTTGGATTCTTGACACATCAGCTGTGGGCACATATTAATGTGCCCACGATGGGTAGATGAAGAGGATTATGTAGTAAAAAGATATAGGAATAGTATTCCAAATAGTACTTTACTAGAGTAGTCTTCGTGTAATACATGGATTTTATATAAAAAAAAAAAATTGAATTTTAAAAATGAATTTATTAAAATAAATAATAATATATATAGATGGTGGCAAAAAATAGTGCTATATCATGTAATATTTAAATATAATATGATTTGATTAATTTGTCAGTACATTACACAAAATTTTCAATAAGGATAAATCTACAATAAGAATATAAATAAAATAAAATTTAGATAGGAAAACAAAAAAAGTAAATTAAAGACTCATGATTAGTTTTAATAATATAGATAAAATAATAAGTAATACAATATACTTTTTTTAAAAATAATTAAAGACTTATTTATAGAGTTGATACGAAAATTTTATGAATAAATAAATTATAATGTATTGATCTATGTATATATCTAAAGGTTATATATTTCAATTATATTCATTATTAAAATATAAGAAATGGGTAGTAGTATGTTTAGGAAATTGAAGTTTCATTTTAAGTAAGAGCTAAATTAGTGTAACTATAAACATTTATAATTAAATAAATTAGAGACACATGTATAAACAGTTTCGACTAGATAAAATGCAAGAAATCACTCCGACATTCAATTATTAAAAAGAAAATAGCAAGAACATGTCCCAATTGCATTGTTATATATATATATATATATATATATATATATATATATATATATAAAAGAAGTAAAAGAGAGAGAGAGAGAGAGAGAGAGTGGGTAGAGCATAAGCTACCTGTCTAAGATGGCGATACTGGTCCAAGGCCTGAGTTGAAAAGAGATGGAGGGCAGAGATTTTCCTAAGCAAACGCCAGCGTGGGCCATAGGGGGCAAAAACCATGTCTTGGTAGTTGTAAGCCACGTGTTGAGCACCGGCGGCTGGTGGGCGGCTGAGGAAGTTGGCGTCGTGCACCTTCAAGAACTGCTCCGCCACGCTGGCAGATGCCGCCACCACCACATGCACCATCCCCATCTTCAGATGCATCAGTGGCCCATACTCACGCGCCATCTCCGCCATCCACTGGTGGGGCTTTGCCCCCACCTGTCCAAGGTTTCCGATGATCGGCCACGCCCCAGGCCCTGGTGGCAATAGCCTCTTAGTCTCCTGCCCCCGTTTTTGTTTTTGTTTTTGTTTTTTCACCAAATAATATACTACTATCCCTAAAATGGAGGTGCATATAATCAATCCTAGACTGCTATTCATACTTTTGTCTATGTCTTTCTTCTTGCATTTGCTTTCATCTATATATATATATATATATACTGGAACTGGAAGTGGGGGTTGAGATTATATGGGGGTTCTCAACCTGATGCTGGCGCTGCCGGTGGTTGTTGCAATGATTGATGTTTAAAGTTAATTTAGATTGTGTTTTGATTTTTTATCCAAAAATGTGTCAGAAATTGAGTTACAATAGTAATTAGAAAATTTCAAACAAAATTACTAATTATCGAAAAATTATTTGAGTTTAGACACACTATAAGAAATTGTAATAATTTATCAAGTTGTAAGTAGATATTAACCATAATTTAAAAACTATTTAAAAAAATCCACATCATTTACCCCTTGAAAAAACAAATTGAAGTTGCGAGAAGTTGGGGTTTTGTGGGGTCTAGAAGCTAAGGATGTCCCAAAAGAAGTGGTGGAGAAGAGGCTGAGTGGGATTGCGGGGTAGGAAATTTTATTTTTTTTAAAGTTGTTTTTCTAATTATGTGGAAATTTACATTATTTTGGAATTTTTTTTAATTAAAATCAACCAATACGGGTTTGATTTGCTGCCGAGAGAGAGAGAGAGTAGGATGGGGCGGGGGACTTGATTTTTGATATGCTTTTCCACTCAATTTAATGCTACCTAATTTGTGGAGTATTTTGTTTAGATATTAAAGGGAAGTATATGGTAAGTAGCACAATATATTTGTTCATAAGGTGAGTCAAAATTTGAGAGGTGGTTGCACCTTTATTTTAATCTTACAAATTCAGTGATGATGGGTGTAAAATTCCTTTTTAGTTTGGAAAATCGATCCTAAAATCTTCTTGTGTTTTAAAATTTATGCGAAATTTTTTTATGGTTTTTCAAATATAGTCTCAAATCCCCAACTCCGTTAATGTTAATAAAAGTGTTATGCACACGCTCTTTATGTATATTTTTCAAATTTTTTTACTATATAATGATATATTTACCTTCGTTGACTATAATAAAATACTCATTCTATTGTGGGAGATTCTTTCAATTGCAAACACTTCCTTTAAACTTATTTTTTTATATACACAAATATTTCTTTATTTGTTTTTGTTTTCTTTTTAATCATTCTATTTTTTTACAATGTTAATTTTTTATTCAATTATTTATTTTATTGTTATTAATGTCAACGGTTGATATGTAATAATTCTATTTAACTTTTGTTTTCTTTCGTTCATTTTTTTCAATGTTAATTTTTTATTTAGTTATTTATTATATATTCAAATAAGGATAAATATGTCATTATATAGCAAAAAAATGAAAAAAATATACTAAAAACGCATGAAAAGCGCGTGCATAACACTTCTATTAACATTAACAGAGTTGGAGTTTTCGAGCTATATTTTGAAAATCACAAAGGGGGTTTCGCACAATTTTTAAAATATTGGAATGTTCATGTTGATTTTCCAAACCACAAGCGGATTTTGTGCTATTGTTCTTAAAAAAATAGGACATCATTTGTAAGAATTCAAATCACTTTTCGTCTCATAGTTATTATGTCTTTAGATTTATATCTTATAAGTATCATAATTGTCAATTCAGGTTTACAATTTCAAAATCTGTCTGATTTTAATCGAATTTTAGTTAGAAAATTCAAATAGTTTGATATATTATTTTATAAATTTTGACTTAAATTTAAAACTATAAAATATAGTTGATTAGAAACTCCAATAAAAAAATATCTTAAAATTCTTTAATAAAATATAAAATATTTTAAAATAACATTTTTTTTTTGCTTAGGCTAAATCAAAATTATTTCTCAAATTATAATATTTTCTTCTTGAAATATTAACAGTTTTATTTATTTTCTTAAAAATATTTATTTTAACGAATGATGTGTGTACACTAGTTTCATCATAAATTGGAATCCAAATCGGTGGGTATCATAAAATTAGTTTCGCTTATTAGATTTGGTATGGTTGAGTCTGGCAAAACTTACATGAATTTTTTTTAATACCTTAAAACATTTTCTTTACATGAATCAAAATTATTCTTCAACTTTTTTTTAATTATATTACATATTTATATCATTTTCTTAAAGATATTTAACAAACCTCATATATGATACGGTATCTATACTTGTGTGTAATAAGAAAAATCAAAAGATATATTATAACTAAATGAATATATACAAAAATAAGTTTAAAGTTCATATTTGAAATGTTATATTGTATTTACAATATATGTGTTATACGGGTATCCTTTACCCACAGGTTCACATGTTCAAAGAAAATAATTAATAATGCTTCATTAGGAGACTCTTTTATGTTAAAAATGAATACTTGGTAAATCAAAATTAATAATGTTCAAATAGATGAAAAATGTGAAATTAAGTTCGTGTCTAGATTGCATTAACCTGCTAATTGGCAAAGTTAATCTGAGAAATTAAAATAAATTATTTTTAGGCCTAGTTTGGTAGGATTAGTCTTATGCGAAGTAAGATTGATGAAGAAGGTGATTTGTCTGTTTGCATTGAAGGAAGACATAATTGAAAATACATATCATTCTCATAATGTTTTTCTTTTAATATTAGAGTCAACACACACTAACAATAAACCACTGGTCAGATTTAAAGAGGAAATCTCAGAAAGGATCTTGGGTGAAAAAGAAACAGAGCCTTATATACAAAATATTACATTGCTTTCTTGTGAAAGCTAGCATATAATATTGTAAGTCCCACAATCAACCATTCCACACACTTGAAAGCAGAAATTCAAGAAAATATGAACAACTTATTTCATCAACACCAGACATTTAAACCAAAACCTTCTAATCTTCCATTTCATCATCATCAATCTCTTCAATCTTCATCCTCTTCACTGCTTGAGCAGCATCTGTACGCACCTCGTTGGGGATCTGGATCAGAATATCCGATTTCAACCCAGTCGCTGCATTCACCAGTCCCCCATTCTTGTCTACTCGGTATGTCAATTTGGTCCCGTCTATTGAAGCATCTATGAACACAGTTGAATTCTCATCTATTTCCTCTCTCACCAGCATTTTGGACAGCTCGGTTACCACCCGTTTCTCCAGCCATCTTCGTATCGGTCGTGCACCATAAACCTTAAGACACAAAGACAACCATGATCAGCTGTGGCCCAATGCACCAAACACAACATGTTTGTGTGTTTTTGAAGCATAGAACAAACTAAGAATTCAACACAAATCATAAGGTTATGTTTGGATTGAGGGATTTGAAATACAAGTGGATCCAAATTTTACCCAATTTCAAATCCATTTTCATCCATACACCACAAATGCACATACCATACCAACTAATTCAAATGCATCCACCTATCCAAACACAACCTAAAATAGTTCAGACGATAATACTTACCGGGTTATAACTTTCTGTCAATATGATATCCAATGCAGCCTCAGTAACACCCAAGGCAATGCCCCGCTCAGCCAAACGACTAGCAACATCTTTCAATTGGAGGCGGCACACCTTTCTCAACTGATCATGAGAAAGAGGATCGAAGACTACAATTTCATCCAACCGATTGAGCAACTCGGGTTTGAAGTGTTTCCTAACCTGATATAAAGGATAAAACCCTTGTTCAACACTCGTAATAAAAAATCTTTAAGCATTATATTGAATCCTAAGGATGGAAGAATCTATATACTACCTCCTGCATCACCATCTCACGCGCATTTTCTATTGAGATCTTCCCCGACAATCCTCTCAAAAGATGCTCAGCTCCAAGATTTGAAGTCATAATAATGACGGTATTTGTGAAGTCGACAGTCCTACCTTGGCCATCGGTTAGCCTCCCATCATCCAAAACTTGAAGCAACGTATTGAACACCGTGGGATGTGCTTTCTCCACTTCGTCGAAGAGAATAACACTGTAAGGTCGTCTCCTCACAGCTTCCGTTAACTGTCCACCTTCTTCATGCCCTACATAGCTGAAAAATGTACACATCGTAAGCAATCATCATCATAGATCAATGCAGAACGAAAAAACTCAAATTGTACTAGCAAAGAACTTTAACTTACCCAGGAGGAGCACCAATCAATCGAGCAACAGAGTGTTGCTCCATGTACTCAGACATGTCAATTCTCACCATCAGACTATCATCATCAAACAGCTGCTCAGCCAGAGCCTTAGCAAGCTCTGTTTTCCCAACACCCGTGGGGCCCAAAAAGAGGAATGAACCCGTTGGCTGTTGAGGCCTACCTAGACCAGCTCTTGATCTCAACACAGCCTCGGCAACAGCAGTGACCGCTTCATCCTGTCCCACGACACGTTGGTGCAACCTATCAGCAAGTCCAATCAATCTCTCCTTATCATTCTGGCCGAGGCGTGTGACCGGTATACCAGTCCATCGACTCACAACTTCTGCAATTTGATCGGGCCCCACCGTCTCTGTAAGCATTCCATTCTCATTTCCACCCGATTCAAGCTTGGCTATAGCAGCTTCCACATCCTGAATGGCTCCGTATCTCAAATCCGCAGCTCTTGCAAGATCGTATCTCCTCTCAGCTTCTTGCAGAGCATACATGAGCTCATCTCTCTTCTGTTTTAGTCTTCTAAGCTCATCAATTCTCTCCTTCTCTTTTCTATACCTCATCATTAGAGGCTGCAGTTTATCCCTCAGATCATCCAATTCCTTCTTCACCTGAAAATTCATAATATTACACGAGCAGTTAAACATAATGCAACAGTCGGTTAAACCAAATTCAAAGATACATTGTGAGACATATACTCACTTCAACAAGACGGGCTTTGCTAGCTTTGTCTTTCTCCTTCTCCAAAGCATGATGCTCAACTTCCAGCTGTATTCTCTTCCTCTCAAGATTATCAATCTCTTCAGGTTGGCTATCAAGTTGAACTCTAATATTGGCACATGCCTCATCAACTAGGTCGATTGCCTTATCTGGCAGATGGCGCCCTGTAATATAACGAGATGAAAGCTGAGCCGCGACTACAAGAGCTCTATCCTGAATTTTGACACCATGATGGCCTTCATACTTCTCTTTCAAACCCCTCAGAATACTGATCGTATCAGGTACACTTGGCTCTGCCACATAGACCTGCTGAAACCGTCTTTCAAATGCAGCATCTTTCTCCACATATTTCCTATACTCCTCAAGAGTGGTAGCACCAATACACCTCAGCTGGCCCCTTGCAAGCATTGGCTTAAACAGATTAGCAGCGTCCATTGATCCCTCAGTCCTTCCCGCTCCCAAAACCAGATGGATCTCATCAATAAACAAGATTACTTTCCCTTCAGCCTCTTCAACTTCCTTCAACACAGACTTTAATCTCTCTTCAAATTCTCCTCTATATTTCGCCCCAGCGATCAACGCCCCCATATCCAATGCTATAAGCCTGACATCAGCAAGATTACTTGGGACATCACCAGCTACGATCCTTTGAGCTAGTCCCTCAACAACTGCAGTTTTCCCCACACCAGGCTCTCCTATCAGCACTGGATTGTTCTTAGTCCTTCTCGAAAGAATCCTAACAACTCTCCGAATCTCTTCGTCTCTACCAATCACTGGATCAAGCTTCCCAGCTTGCTCCACAAGATCACGGCCATACGTTTTCAGAGCTTGAAATGTAGTATCTCCAGATGCACTGTCCACCTTTCTCCCATCCTTTCCCCTCAATTTCTCAACTTCCCCTTTCACCTTAGCCATAGGTACACCAGCCTCTTTCAGGAGTTCTTGAATCTGGGAATCTTCAAGAAGGCCCAAGATCAATTGATCAACAGCCAAATGAGTGTCCCCTCTCGATTTTTGCAACGATTGAGCTCGTCGGATGACCTTGATTAGAGATGTACTAGCAGGGATCTCATCAGGGGGAGGGGTTTGGGAAGGTAGTTTCTTCATAGCTTGGTTTATCACCCTCTCTACCGAACTTGCAGCTTCATCGCTTCCACCTGCTCCAGCAATTGCTTGCCGGAAAATGCCATGTGGATCAGAGATCAAAGCAGCGGCGAAGTGAAGAGGAGTGAACTGAGCATGCCCAGAACTCATAGCCAGTTCATGAGCCGCAGCAAGAGCCTCATTTGTCTTGTGGGTGAACTTATCAGGATTCATTGTTTGATATACTTCTCAAGAAAATCTGTACCAGAAAATCACAACTGAGGAATCAATTACCATTTCCTAATAAAATGTACAACATAACTATTTATCATTCTCAAATCCAAAATTAACAACCAGCACTGGTTGGTTGATCACAACAAATGTTCAATATCAAGAAAGAACAGAGAACCGAGGGCTAATCAGTAGCTACCACCCCCAATTCGGAAAGAGCAAAGAATTCACAAAATAATACCGACATTGAAGACGCAATGAAACTGCATTACAATTTCTTGAATAACATCTCAAGTCCTTTTCATCTTACTCTGTTGGCACTCTCAAAACAGAGCATCAAGCTGTGTAACACCAAAACCCATAAACATAAAATCCGAAATTCATAAATATATAAACACAAACGAGAATGCATGTACAGCATACAAAAATCCTCAAAAACACAAACCACAACTACAATGCAACAAAGAGACGTACCTTTAAGGATAGAGTTTCGAAAATGGAAGAAAATAGCAAGATGGATTTTGAAGAATCAAGAAATCTGCGAGAGTTGAGTTTGGTTTCACTAACAAAAAACAATAGAGCTCTTCGATGATTGCGTTTCAATTGCAGTTGAAGATGAATTAGGGTTAAGGCTGTTTTTGTTGAGCCAAAGGACTCATCTGGAATTTTGACGGTCGCGCTAGAAACTACTGGAAAATTCTCTTTTTTTTTGTTTCCTTTTTTCATTTCGTATTTCCTTTATTGGGAAAATTCTGGATCTGTGTGGTACTTTCTGGTCAGTTCCATTTATCTATTATGTTTTTTATTTATTGTTAACCGTAGTTTAGGTGGCAGTTTAATTTTTGAAGGGAAGAATTCCAAAATATTTTATATTTCAATAAATGCATACTATATTTAAAGGGTCGGGTTATACATTCCAAAAATAATATTATATTTTTTAAAAATGAATTGTGTTTGGTAAACTTTTGAGAAATATATATATAGCTACGTTCTCATTTAAATTGATTAAAATTGGAGCTCAAATTTTGAAATTTATTGATATATGAAATAATTTAAACAATTTCATAGACTTGGTTTGGTACATCCATTGAGGTATATAGTAACCGAACCGAAAGTAGATCTCTATATATTTATATATAGTATATATGTATATAATAAATAATAAGTTATTATTTTATCAAAATAAAAAAGTTTTTTAACTAACAAAAAAATTGATAAAAAAATGTAATTCAAGTATGTTGAGAATTTCAAATTTTGTAAAACGTTTTCAATTAATCGTAATAGCTTTAATTAGTAATAATTTAAATAAAAATGAAAATTTTATCCGATTTGCTTCCTAATTAATATAATAAAATACAATATTCAATATATTTGATTCTCAATGTATCATAGAGAGAAAGAGAGCCAGCGCTTGGTTGTTTATTTTGTTGTGAACATATTCACTTGTACATATCTATCTATATACATATAATAAATAAGAAAGTGTGGATAAATTTGTAATTATAACAATAAACTTGGATAAATTTATAATTTGCTTTGAAAACTGCCCTACATCATACAGGTAAAAATATGTAAGAATTACAATTGTTTCTATACACCAAGTGCACGGATTCTAAATCCGTGCAACTGGGTCAACCCAACCCGAAAGTGCTTTTCAAGCGCGCCCCACGCGCCGCCCAAACCCTAGTTCAAACCCTAATTCAAACCCTAGTTCTGTTGTATATTGACATAACCTTTTAGTTTAGCAAACTTAATGTTTTAGTTCTATCCTTATAGCCTTTTGAGTTATATGCACATAACCTTTTGCAATGCTGAGTAGTGAAAAAAGTATAAGTTATTCACTGAAAAGGTTATATCATTACAACATAAAGGTTTCGGCTATATTGAATTTTTATAGTGAAAAAACTATTAATTTATTTATTGAAAAGGTTATGAAATCTATATATAAAGGTTATACTATTACAATATAAAAGTTATATTATTATAACATAAAGGTTTTGGCTATATTACATGAATTTTTATAGTGAAAAAAGTATAAGTTATGCATTGAAAATGTTATGAAATATGTACATAAATGTTACATTATTACAACATAAAGGTTATATTATTACAACATAAAGGTTATGACATAAATTATAAAAAAAAAAAAAGAGCTCGGATCCGGGTTAAATCGGACCCGACCCGACCTGCGTGCCCAATTGCATAAATCATGACTCATGCACTTAGTGCACACAAACACTACTCCATAAGATTAGATTAGAGTTGGATATTCCGCATTCTCTGCATCCTCTCTCTATTTTTGATAGATAAGTTTCTCCTCTTTCTCATATATATATATATATATATATATATATATATATATTATCTCAAACATATCGAAATTTGTTCTTGAATTATAGTAACCTACAGGGTGTTTGATGAAATGCATGAGAGTGGATTGTAGTGTAGGGTTTGTCATTACTTTCCGATTTAGCGCAGTTATATACGGGGCATTCTTTTATTTATTTTCTTTACACGAGTGTTTGTCCATGACTTAGATCAATTGTTTGCAGTTGCTTGGACTCCAGATTATGCTTTTATTCCCACACATTTTCTTTAAATGCATAATGACAATCTTTGGAAATTTTATATACATGACCTACTAAATTTAGTTAGTTAACTTTAGTAATCTTTAAATAAATTTTAGAAAATAAAATTTTAATTTAAATGTCAGACCCAGAGTATATCATATTGTTCTAAAATACCATGTACATAAATACAAAAAATCTTTTGATATTGATAATTGTTGGTTTAAGGCTGTTTTCTTTAATCTTGAATTTTGTTTTTTGAATTTGATAATTTAAAGAGTTTTTGGTGATATACGTGAGAGTGGATTGGGACCAGATAAACTGTGCATTCTCTTTCTATTTTCGCTAGATAATTTTTTCCTCTCTCATGAGCAAACATTAAGATATATTTGTTTTCTTTTGTCTCAAATTTTGTTTTTCAATAGTCTAGAAGGTGTCTGATGAAATGTTTGAGTGTGGATTGAAGTCGGGTACACACACCACTACATTCTCTACATTCTCTCACTATTTTTGTTGTGCAATTTTCTTCTTTCTCTCATAAGCGTCTATCAAGGTATATTTTGTTTTCTTTAATCTCGAATTTTATTCTCAAATTTGAGAAGTACTAAAAGGTATTTATTAAAATGCGTGAGAGTCGGATGCTGCAAGTTACTTAATTTTACTATATGCGTATAAGTGATAAGCCTTGTTGTGTTGTGCTTGGACAAATTGGTGACGATGAAACGGATTTGTAAAAGTTTCTCATTAAAGCATTCAATTTGAGAGGTGGCAGAATTATCTTGCGAAGCGTGTTCCCTTGCTAATCACTCTCTTTCACGGCCACACACAGTTTCAAAACAATTATTTCACTATAATAATCATGTCTTGCACATTTGAAATAGTAGATTCAATTGATTTACAAAGTCAGATATGTTGCACATTTGATAGTTGGAATTGGAGAGTTGATGAGAAACATGAGAAGCATGATTTTGTAAAGAGAGAAAATCAATTTATTAAAATGAAAGATATTTTTACAATTACAACTACATGTATATATATGGTTATACGTGGATTCTATCTATCTAATTTATCAAGATAACAACTTCTTCTTAGCTAATACTACTCTAGGGTGGTTTATTTACAATTCACCCTTGTGAATCCAGACTAGAAAATTTTTATAGAGGAAGTTTCTTACAAAGATGTTGAAAGCGAACTTGTGGCAAGGGCTTTGTTAGCATATCAGCTATTTGATCTTCAGAGGGTACCTTTTCACGAATAAAATGTACATCAATCTCTATGTATTTTGTTCTAGCATGAAAAATCGGATCAGAAGCACAGAATGTAACCAAATTGCATCAATGTTTGTGTTAGCTAAAGCACGATATTCAGATTCAGCACTTGACCTGGATACGACTAGTTGCGTTTTAGAACTCCAAACCCATAGATTACCACCTAATAAGCAATGACCACCTATGGATCTTCTATCGTCAAGAATACTTGCCCAATGAGCATCGGAGTAGGCCTCAAGAAGAAGTCTTTTTGTTGGGGTAAAATGTAAACCAAAAGTAGAAGTTCCTTTGAGGTATCGAAGAAGATGCTTACAAGCTTTCCAATGATTTGTTGTTGAAGAGTGAAGAAACTGACTAAGCTTATTTACTAAAAAAGGAAATGTCTGGCCTGGTGAGAGTAACATATTGAAGAGCTCTAGTGGTACTTCTGTAAATGGTAGGTTGATCAAATAAAGAACTATCTGCAAGAAATAATTTGGAGGCAGTAGATATAGGTGTAGAAACGGGTTTGGAATCTAACATGTTAGTGTTTACTAGCAAATCAGTTAGGTACTTGGTTTGTGTAAGAGTAAGACCAATTGCAGTTTGATATGCTTCAAGTCCAAAAAAGTAGTTAACTTCCCTCATGGTTTTAAGGGCAAACTTCTGTCCTAACAAATCAAAAACATTGGATATAGCATTGTCATCATCACTGTGATTAAAATATCACATGAACAAGTATGATAAAAAAAATTCTCTTACTCCTCTTGAAGAACAAAGAATTATCTGAAATTGAGTTGATGAATTATCTGAAATAAGATATCCTTTAAACTTATCAAACCATGCTCTAGGAGCCTGTTTTAATCCATATAAAGACTTGTGAAGTTTAGATACAAAATTAGGATGAGACTTATCAAGGAAACCTTCAGGTTGATGCATGTAGACAACTTCTTTCAACTCACCATTTAGAAAAGCATTGTTGATATCAATTTGTTGTATTGACCAGACATTTGTGACAGCTAAAGTAAAGATAAGTCTTATAATGCAAGCCTTAACAACTGGACTAAAGGTTTCAAAATAATCAATACCAGTTGTTTGTTGGAAGCCCCTTGCAACAAGTTGAGCTTTCAATTTGTCCACATGTCCATCTGCCCTGTACTTTATCCTGAAAACCCATTTATTCGATATAACATTCATAGAAGAAGACACGAGTACTAGAGACCAGGTACCTTTTTGCATAAGAGCATTGAATTCACTCTCCATGGCAGCTTTCCATTGTGAATCTTGAAGAGCTTGTGAAGTAGAAACAAGTTCTTGAAGATGAGATTTCTGCAAGGTGGTAGAAAAGACTTTTAATTTATGAATGCCAGCCAGCCTTGGATCTTGTAATCATATTATGTCTTGACATAATAAGTTGATCTGAAATAAGAGGAGCATAAATATTAATATAATTATCTTGAGCATCAGTAGAGTGAATTGAAGAGACAACTATATCTTGAACTAAAGCTTTTTGAGATGTAGCAATATCGGTAGAGAGATCAACCACCAAAGAAATACCATCAAAATCAAGATAATTGCTTAATATGTTAGAAGTAGATGAAGATAGAAGATCAGCTGGAACAGGTAAGGAAAGAGAAGAGTTAGGCTGTGATGAAGATGGAAGTTCATGAGAGAATAACTCTTATATGGAAATTCTGCTTCATTGAAATCAACAATGGCTGCTATATATACTTTCCCAGATGGACTAAGACACTTATAACCTTTGTGAGATGGACTATAGCCAAGGAACACATACTTAGTGGATCTATATAGAAATTTATGAGGATTATAAGCTCTTAAAAATGGAAAACAAGAGCATCCATAGACATAATCAGGGGTTTTTTTGAAAAAGTTTAATGAATGGAGAAAGCTTATTTAAAACAGGAGTTGGGGGGTCGGTTGTAATAAACATAGCTGTAAGAAATGCATCCTACCAAAATTGAAGAGGGAGCTGAGCTTGGGCAAGTAAAGAAAGTCTCATTTCAACAATATGTAAATGTTTTCTCTCTGCTCTGCCATGTTGTTGATGTGTGTGAGGACAAGGATGTTGGAACTGCACACCTAGCTGATTAAGAATAGGAACTAAAGACCTATATTCTCCTCCCCAATCTGTTTGTAATACCTTAATTTTGCAATCAAATTGTCTCTCATCAAAGGCATTAAATTGAACAAATAGATTATGAGCTTCAGATTTTGTCTTTAGAGGATAGATCCATGTAAACCTTGTGAAGTCATCAATAAAGTGAATGTAATACTTGTAACCATCAACAAAGGTGGTGTGTGAAGGACCCTAAAGATCAGAGTGCACAAGTTGAAAAGGAACTATTGTTTTAGTAGGTTGCAGAGCAAAATTCTTTTGATGAAGCTTACCAAGCTTACAAGCATTACAGAAATGTTGACTTTTATTTCTAAAAGGAATATGCAAAGAGTATAGAATATTATTCAAAATAGAAGTACAAGGATGGCCTAGTTTGTAATGCCATGTGATATATCCTTCATCATCTTATTACTACTTGCAACATGATAAGCCTGCAATACAAATGAATTGTCAGCACCAGAACTGACTCTCGCAATATTCAAGCGAGTGAAATCTTATTGATATTAAACATCCTTAAGCCTACCTTCCAGGAGTATCTTGAGTGTTTTCTTATCCTTAACAAAACAACAATCATGGAAAAATTCAATCACCACACTATTATCCTTAGTAAACTGAAAGATACTAATCAAATTATTGGTAATTTGTGGAAGATAGAGAATCTAGTTCAAAAACAAAGAAGTGCTATGATCTATCGATAACAATTTTGAAGAACCAACGTGAGATATTGGTAAGGTAAAACCATTACCTACTGCAAGTTCTTGATTTCCCTCATAATCAGCTATAGGTAAGGTAAAACCATTACCTACTGCAAGTTCTTGATTTCCCTTGTAATCAGTTTTAAGTGACAAGTTCTCAAGATCAACAATAATATAGTTTGTAGCACCACTATCAAAATACCAAGATGAATCACCTGTGGAAGCAGTAGAAGAACTAGCAAGAAGAGCATGAGGTGAACCAGTAGTGGAAAATCTGATCCAGTAAAGCTAATATGAAATCTCTTATAACACTTGATAGCAGTATGACCTGTTTTAGTTGACACAGAGATTTACCATTGTTCCTTTGAGAAAACCGACCATTACCACGAGCTCGACCACGAAAAGAACGACCACCACACATTCCAAGACCAGATCGACCATAGGAGTGGGTCGTATCTCAGTCCCTGTATGGCCGATCATCCTCTAGGACCAGCTACTGATCATCGCCTTGGTAAGCTATTGCCTTACAAACTAGCTAATCAGACGCAAGCCCTTCCTTGGACGGATTCCTCCTTTTGCTCCTCAGCCTACGGGGTATTAGTAGCCATTTCCAGTTGTTGTTCCCCTTCCAAGGCAGGTTCTTAGGCGTTACTCACCCGTCCGCCAGGGAAAATACCATTTCCCATCCGACTTGCATGTTTTAAGCATGCTGCCAGCATTCATCCTAAGCCAGGATCGAACTCTCCATGAGATTGATAGTTGCATTTCTATCTACATCATTATTATTTGATCTCTCATAATTTCTTTATCACCATTCTCCCTTAAAAATTGTGAACATTAAAATTTCATTTGTATCAAATTAACAAAAAAAATTACAATCCAAATACAGAAGGATCCAAAATAAAATAGAATTATGAAGGAATGACTACAAGAGAATCAATTTTCATTTGATTTCAGCATTTGTATCAGGTTTGTTTTGGAATAAAATTGTTCATTCCAATTATCTGTTACAGTACTATGTTGTTTTACATGGCAATGACTTGATTACAAAATCGAATGCATGACTTTTGATGAAAATAAGCGTCTAAATTTTGTCTTTGACACATTACATTTAGTTTTTGGATCTCAATTTATCCTATGATTCTACTGTACCTTTCACATAAGTCATAAAGTGGCCAAGGGAATTTGCTAATTTTGGCTAATAATTTCCACTAATCTACACTGACGAAGATATTGTCTGAGAATTCAACTCTAAATTTTGCTCGCTTGACATTCACACAGCAGTACAAATTGTATGCTTGTCTTTGGGAATTTATCTTGTAAATCTAACAGAATATTGAACTTGATGCTTATTTAATTGCGTAATGAGTTATTGTTTCTTTTCTGTCCTGATGGTTGTCAATTTCAAGAATGCAGATGTACTACATACAATGTATTTAAAATGGATTTTAACATATTTGGTTGTCAGAAGAACCAACATATTTGGTTATTATCATCTTTTTATTTATGTGCTTCTATTACTTGGAGATTTTGTTAATGTTGTTGTTTATTCGGTTATAGTAGCATGTGTTGTTGTGATGCTAATCGAGATATTGGACTTGTGTTTATGCAGAAAATGTAAGGTTCATAGGTGAAGCTCTTCATTGACAGTGACAACTGTAGTTATTGACATCTCTTTTTCTTTGTGTTAGCTCCATAAAAAGTTTGGATCTGCATTTATATTTTTTGTTTTGATAATCTTATAGAGTGAGACAAAAAAGGGTTAATACTATTAAAGAAATAGATAAGAAAATATTTTGTGTATGGATCAAATGAAGCAATGGTGCAAAACGTAGCGTAGGGTTGCCAAACAAGAATTAATGGGATGTTGCATTCCTTTTATACAAAACTTGCGTGAGACGATTTTATGGATAGTTTTCATAAGATTGATCCTTTTTTATCCATAAATCAAACTCATTTTCAAAAATTTATATGTGAGTTGTGTGTTAGGGAACTAGTATGGATCTATTCGGGTGTAATTTAAATTAGAAATGTCATAAATCTAATCCTATGATTTAAAACAAATTAAATCAGATAAATCATACTTTGAAAAATGGTAAATCATACACCTCTAAACATGCGGAACTAAGGGATATCTAAACATTGCGAAACTAAGAGATATGTATTTACCTTTTTGATTGGAGAGACATCGTTAAGAAGATTAATAACTTCTACACGACCATAGCCCTAAACATGCAGAATTAAGGGATATGTATTTACCTTTTGATCGAAGAGACACCGTTAAGAAGATTAATAATTTCAACGCAAACAACTTCTTGAGTATTCCCCAAATCCAAGTTCGTAGATTCGGTGGAAAATCAAACGAACTCTTTGACTCTTTTAGGAAGAATTAATTTCTAACTTTTGTTGAGCTAAAAAAAAAAAATCAACCCCTATTTATACAAACTGGCAAAAATAATAGAAGTTTAGAGATGAGGAAATATATACTCAGGAGTTGATCTCAAATATATCCACAATATTTGATCTCAAATATATATGTCAAGACTTGATCTCAATCTCCACATATTTTGCAATAATAATTAATTTTTATTTTTTAACCACCTTAGTTAAATGGGCTTTTATTGGGCTACTCAAGGGGAAATATGGCTCCCAATTATTATTTTCCGTGTTTAAGATCTAATATCCATTAATTAATTTAAACTGAATGATTTAATTAATTAATATCTTTATTCTTTGGGAAATAATAGCTCAACATTATTTATCATATCGGAAATTAATCCATTGGTCATATTTGATATGATAAACATTCTGAGCCCACAAGGGAACATTATCATCTTGATGGATCAAGACACGATTTTCTGTAATAATTTAACAATCTGTCATATAATTAATAATATTGCCCAAAATACAAAGTATTAAATCTCATTGATTCTTTACCCATAATAAATCAAAGCAATATCAATTAGTTATATACAATCTCAATTGAGTGATAGAAATTAAGAAATCAATAACCATTGAGATCTAATTCTTCTTTCCAAGTCAGTCTAGAAAAATTATCTCATTGTAGGTCCTATTCAACACATCAAATGCACTAATGTAATCTCTTGGTCAAGACAAACCAATTCGAACCTTACACCTCAACTTTTACCAATGAATTGTTCAATTTCATCTAAGTTATGAATTTTACTATAGTTATTACAAGGAACTGACAATGTGATCTTTTGTGATCTTCCACACACTACATTGTCTACAATATAAAGTATAATGAACATTTATGCATTAAAGTAATAACATTCATAATATTTAATGCAAACAATGATAAAAGATTTTTTCTCATAAAATGCAAGAATCAGTATATATACAAAGTAACACTAAAAGCATATTTTTCAATATATCCCTAACATTGTGAAGTGTGGATTGCGGATTTACCTGTAAATGATCCATGAGACGATTTCACAGAAGACTCAACCTTGGTTTTAAGACTACAGAGAAGAATAGAAACTCATGATGAGCATGATATACAAATTCAATTAATTCTTTGTTTTTTGGATTTTCTTAAAATATTTTTTAGATATATTATTACCAAATTTGAATTTCTACTAAATAATTTATAATCATATTGTTGAATAAAGTTAATTTTGTAAATTAATTGTGCAATATTGTTTCGTCGCATCAATGCTCGTCTTTTTGAATAAACATTTTGAGAAGGACTTATGTGTATTGGGGGCACGGATCTAAAATCCATGCCCCCAACCCGCTCCATACCCGGATCCTATGCATTATATATATAAATTTTTTTTATTCTCTCCTACGCTACCCTTTCTTCTTCTTCTTCTTTTAAATCTCCTCTCCTCCTCCGTCACGTCCCTCGCCGCGGCCGTCGCTGCCTTCTCTCTCACTCTCCCCGAAAATGGCAAAACCACTCCCCATCTCCTCCTCCGTTAGACTCAAGTACTTCAAGCTCGGGTACCAGAACCTCGTCAACCACATCTTCACCCTTCTCCTCATCCCCGCCACCACCACCGAGATCCTCCGCCTGGGCCCCGACGAGATCGCCGCCATCTGGCACTCCCTCCACCTCGACCTCATCTAAGTCCTCTGCTGCTTCTTCCTCATCATCTTCGTCACCACCATCTACTTCATGTCGAAGCCCTGCTCCATCTTCATTTTTCTCTTGTTTTCCTCCATTTTTATTTTTTTTATTGGATTTTTTTCTATTTGAAATTCTTGATTTAGTTTTGAATTTTGTGTCTTCTTTTCGCTTGTGAAGAAATTTGATTTATTGATTTAGTTTTTAATTTTCTGTTTTCTTTTGTGAAGAGGTGCAAGACCTTTGTTATTTAACTGGTAATTCCATGTGTAATACTTTTTATTTTCTTATAATTTGAAACTCTTTCTATCTTGATTCGAGTCATAGCAACATATGAGATAATTGATGCAACAAACACTATAGTTGGTTATTAATTGAGTAATATGATTTTGAATAAATTTTGTTGAAGAAGATGATGAAAATCTTGTATTTAAAATTCTGGTTTATTCTATAGGTATTACATATATGTTCTACAGGTATTATAAAAATTCTGATTGTTTATGATGTTATAAATCAGAATTATCTCAAAATATTGATATATGATCAGTGATACCTTTCAAGTATTACTGATATGATCTATAAGTACTACATATATACTCTTCAAGTATTATAAAATTACATGGTTGAATTATATGTAAGTAAAACCTTCAAGATATTATGAAAAAAAGTATAGGGTATTATTGGTTTATTTTATAGGTATTACATATATGTTCTACAGGTATTACAAAAATTCTGACTGTTCATGATTTTATAAATCATAATTACCCTAAAAACATTGATATATGATTGCTCATGACCAGTGATACTTTTAAGGTATTACTGATATGATCTATAAGTACTAGATATATACTTTTCAGGTATTATAAAATTAAATGTGTAATACTTATAAGGTAAGTGTAATACTTGAAAGGAACATGTGTAATACCTGTAAGGTATTTATTAATACTTGAAAGAACATGTGTAATACATGTAAGATATTTATGTAATACCTGAAATGAGTATGTGTAATACCTTAAGAGCATACAACTAATATCTTCATTGAAAAATCTTAAAATTTCAAAAAAATTCCTCAAAATCAACAAATCATGATTTCATATTGTTTGAAATAATTGATTTTCAATGTTTTAAAATTATTGTAATAAATTATGATTTGAAATCAATTATCTAAATCTATGAAAATGAGTAAAAGAGAAGAGAAAGAAGAAAAAACTCCATAAATGACTTTATGAAGATTTGATGAAGAATAAGAACAAGAATATAGAGAAAAAGAATAATGTACAAAACAAATAAGAAGAATAACAAATTAATAAGAAAAGAAATTAAGAAGAAGAAGGAGAGAGAAGAAAAAAAGAGGAAAAAGAAGAAAGCAGCGCTGTTTTTACATTAATACCTGAAGGGGTAACAATGTGATACCTTAAGAGTAAATGTGTGATACCTTAAGAGTAAATGAGTGATACCTTAAAATATAAAATACAGGTGGTGCGCGGCGCACACCAGCTATAGTGTGGCCGCGCGTGGGGCGCGTGGATGCGCGTAAAAGCGGCCCACGCGCCGGTTCGGGTTGGGGGCACGAATCTAGGATCCGTGCCCCTGGTGCATATAAGTTTTGTCCAAACATTTTTGAGAGCTTTCTCTATCCACATGACTTCACCTGGAAGTTGGTCACTCCCGAGATCAAGTAGGTATATCGAGAGGAGTTTTAGAAAAATGTTTAATTAAAGTCGTATACGTTTTCTTTTCATTTAACTAGTTTATAATTTGATTATAAATTAACTTGTTCGTTTTGTAAAAACGATGCTCATGAGATTTGTCAATCAACGATGAAATTGCTTAATTATATCCGAAGAAGGCTGCTACTCAGTATTGCGACATGGTCAACTACTATAAGAAGATATATAAGACAAAGGGGAAGAAGCCCGAATGTATGCCAGACACGACTTGGAAGAATTTTCAAAACTACTGGGCTAACCCAATGGTCAAATCAAAGTCCTAACAAACATCGAAAATCATCTAAACAAGTCACTCGAATCAGGTACTTAACCTTAGACATAATGGAGGGTCTAAATCTGCACCTAAGCATTGAGTCAAGATTATACTCTTTTTTTTTTTAAATTCTGTCAAATTATTAACTAAATGAGATTGTAGAGATTTACAACCAATTTTTTTAATTAGTAAGCAAATTTTAGTTTTGACCATATTTGTTGTAATAATTTTTCATTCTATACCATTCTTTAATTTTTAATTTTTAGTAATAGAAATAAAATGATTTCTTCCATGTAGAAGTGATATTTTTATCCGTCAGATTTTTTTTTTTAAATAAATGACTTGGCATAGGAGTTGACAATTTAGATGGTAAACAAATTCAAAAATAAATTCCACGTATGAAAACATCCGCCACATTAGTGTGAGATCACTGAAATATTGAAATTGAGGGCTAGTGTGGCTCACTGGCCGAAAATTGGTCAGAAAATTGAAACCGATGATAAAAGATGTAACGCCACGTTTCATTAAAGGTAAACTTTGACTAAGACATTACTAATGTATAAAATTCACTCTTTTAAAAATAATAAATATAAATAAAATCAAGAATAAATATAAAATATACATTTTAAAAAAAAATTCATGAAATTAATCACTTTGAATAAAAATCTTCTACATCCTTTGATTACTGACTACCAGCATTCACCGCTTGCGCTTCACGCTCTAAACTCTTTAAACTAAAAACAAATTAAGGGAAATTTGGTAAAAATGACCCGTATGTTTGCCCTTATTAGGAAAATGACCTCTAAATATTGGCATTTTTAAAACTAATCCGTAACTTACAAAATGTTGGTAAAAACATCATTTGACCGGCTTAAAGGGATAACTGTTCCGGTTACCAGCTTACGTGTCAGCTTATGTATGTGCACGTAAGCAGGTTACCAGAAGGATTACATGCTTCAACGGGTCATTGGTCATTTTTACCAACTTTTTTAAAGTTATAAGTTAGTTTCAAAAATGCCAATATTTAGAGGTCATTTTCCTAATAAGGGCAAACTTAGAGGTTATTTTTACCAATTTTCCCAAAATTTAAAAATAGAGGGGTGAATGTTTGAAATATACTCAATGAAGAAATCCAGGACAACATAAAATAATTTCCAAATAATAAATCGTAACGCATGTACACATAAAACCATTTGATAAAAGAAGTTGTCATGGCCCTATTTCAAAATGTTATTGTAGCGTCCAGGACAAAAACGAAGCATAATTGGTTAATTAAATAAGTAAACATTAATTGAAATATCTTATGTATTAATTCTTGAGTGTTTAATTTAATTACGTGCGTTTCAGATATGTGTTTAACGACCAGTTTTAGATGGATAAAAAATATACACATGGAACATAAAATATTTTTATACCATTAGATGCGTAACGGAAAAACGAGAAGATAGAAACGAACTAAAGGTCAATCGGACACCCGTAGCTCAAATGGCGAAGAAAAGGGCAAAATACGAAGTTTCAGAAAAAACGAGGAATGGAATCTCGATGAACAGTCACCGAAATCTTATCGTGAACAGTAACCTAGGTATATAAACAATAACCCTAGTGAATAGTAATTTTTTCAATTTCTATAAATAGGCCCTCATTCGATTTCATTTTTTATTATTTCTTCGAACGAGCCAAATGAGTCGAAAAGCACCGAACACACGTAAGTCTCTCTCTCCTCTCTCTTTTTCTTTCCCGTCTTTATTCTATCTCCGGCGCGCCGCTATCGGCGCCGCCGCCACCGGAGTTCGCCGGAAAAATTCAAACTTATCAGTTTTGGTTGATTTTCGTACATAACGTAGCCCTCGACGATACGAATCTAGGACAACTTCCGGAATTCAATTTCGATTTCCCATTTGCCGGAAAACGGCCAAAAACTATCTCCAAACCCTAAAACCTTACTTTTTGCCACCTTTTCTCTCTCCCGTTTTCTCTCTCTGTCTTTTTTTCTCGCGGTTGCAGACACCGGAGGGGCTGCCGGGGTGGTGGACTAGCAGCTGGATGGGGCGCCGCCGCCATGGGTGGCGGCGCCGGTGCCGGAAAATGGCATGGAAAAGGGGCTGTTGCATGGGTTGCGTAGTGTGTATATGTATGTGCGTGTGTGTGTGTATGCATGTTGTGGGGCGGCGCTGGTGGCGTCGCCGTGAGCTGCTGTTGGCCGGCGTTGGTGATGCGCTGGCGTTGGTGATGCACCGGCGAGGGCTTAGGGGTGGTGGCCGACGGTTGGAAGTCGCCGGCCGGAGCTGAAAAAGCTGAGTTTTGGTTCTGTATTTTTGTGGGTGACGAAGCATATTTGAGGCTGTTTTTATGGTACTATTCATGCCGGAATCCGGTGAAGGATGACCAGAGGTGGTAGCCGATGATGCAGGCTAGCCGAAGGACTAAGTGGTGGTGGCATAGGGCGGCGCCGCCGCAACTGGTGGAGTCGGGAAGGTGGCTGGTGGAGCAGGGTCGCGACGGGAGCCAGGGCCGAGGCTGCCGAGAAAATTAGGCAGCTGCCGAGGCTGTTGCTCCCGCTGTCGAGAAAACTCGGCAGCTGACGGGAGACGCTGCTGGGAAATTTTCCCGTCGCCGTGTACGCGCATGATGCCGTATTTTTGATTCATTTTTCGATCCAAATCTCATTTCTTTTTCATCGTACCTTATCATCGAGTCGTCGCCAGTGAGATATCGTTGACCGAGGGTCGTGGGTCCCAGTGAAAGTCAACCCTTTGACCAATTTACCAAAATACCCCTCAATCTTAAAACGTTCCGTTCGAGCTCGTTTCAACTCCGATTGAGCTCATTCTTGTTTTGTTGTGATTCAAAATTCATTCTCTTTCACCTCAGCTGTATAAACTGATATTACCCTCTTATTTCTTCAACCTCAATCGTTAGGCCTTCCGTTCTGATCCGTCTCATCTCGATCGATAGTATCCGATCCGATATCGGTTAAATCTTTAATTATATTAAATAAGGGATCTAAGAAAACATCATAAATTATGTAGGCTACCTGTTGGATTGAAGCCTTGGGATACGTGATCTTGGATACTTACAACTCACGTGGTAACCACCGAATAAGGTGGGGGTAATTTCTAACTCTTTATCTGTTTACAATTTTCCCTATTCCAAGCATGATTGAGGAATACTAAATGCTGTGATTATACTTGCTGTGACATACATAAACTATGAGGGGTGGGCCCGCTGAGGCGCCCCTTCATGCATTCGTCTCTTACCTCCATTCTTCTATGAAAGGTTTGGTGGTTCTTGAAATGCACCACCGGTATTTGAGGCCGTTTTATGGGATAAGACGGGCGATGCCCGCACCTATTCGTCCCTTACCATTTCTAATGTCTATTGTGCATATTTCGTGCTGTGTTCCTTGATGATTATGCTTATTTCTGATTTAAATGTCTGTCGAAGATTTAGACGCGGATTTTATTCCCCACGAGTGTATTCAACGCACTCACCCCTTATTCTGTAATTCACGTTACAGGAGGTGATAAGCATGATGAACCCTAGAAGGAGAGAGGAGGTGCTATATTTTTGGATCTGTAAATTATTTTTAATATGATGTTTCTCAAACTTTTCTCTTTATAAAACAATGTTGTAAGAAATCCACGCTTGGTGGTTATATGATATGTATTCGGGATGTGAGATCCTGATGATGATGTGTATTCGGGATGTGAGATCCTGATGATATTTTTCCGCTGTGAGTATTATGTTAAATCGGTTGAAGATGATGGTTATTATGTAATATCTTTTGTTCGTCTCCTACCTCTTTTCTTCTTTCTGCACGCCCGTGTGGAAAACTCTGATAAATGTTTTTGAAAGAAAATGGGGCGTGACAGTTATAAACTTAAAGGATTTCATTCGAACGTCCAATAACTCTTCATAACATAATTTTATCACATGAAATTGGTTGAGATAAAATATTTATCGTTAAACGAAAACAACATAAAATATATCACACCAATCAGTATTTAGAAGGTCTATCTCGTGAGTGCGGGATTTAACTCAACTTATCATTATCTCGATGTTCAAACCCGATCTATCTCGTGAGTGTGGGATTTAACCCGACTTATCATCTTGGGCTCAAACCCGGTCTATCTCATGAGTGAGGGATTTAACCCAACTTATTCATCTCGGGGCTCAAATCCTATATATCTTGTGAGTGCGAGATTTAACCTATCATATATCTTGGGGCCAAACCAGATCTATCTCATGAGTGCGGGATTTAATCTGACTTATCATTCATCTCAGGGCTCAAACCCGTCTATCTCGTCAATCACAATAACCTCAATCAAACAATCTCATCAATAAACAATCACATAACTTAAATCATTCAACAAAACAAGCAATCGTCTTAATCGGTCATCAATTACATTCACGTTTATTAATATCATAAGAGATTGCATAATTTAAAGACAAAACTTTATAAGAACGTAATTTAAAGAAATTACCCCCATCTTTCAAGGATAGTGTTTGTAAAGCTTCTATTTCTATTACGAGCTTAACTCGATTCTCCTTTCGTGTTTCCTTATATCAACTTCAAAATAAGCCCCCACTCCTAAAACCTAACCTTAGTTGTCGTAGATATGGTTCTTAGCCGTCACAGATACGATTTTTAGCCATCATAGATACGTTTCTTAACCGCCATAAATATGGTTCTTAACCATTATAGATGCGGTTCTTAGTCATCGTGAAAGAGCGGATCTTAACTGTCGTGAAAATATTTCATTATCATACAAACACATATTCACATCACAGTCATATTTCGCTACCATGTAAACGTGTATTCGTATATCAATCAGTTTTGTACTCAATTGTAGCTTTATTAAGCTCATAATATAATATTCTCATATTTAAGACAATCTCATTAACATAAAACAAGACAATCCAATTCGGGTTACAAATCATAGTCATTGATTTTGGACACGTGTACGACTTTAATTTGTTCAATACCGTAAAATGCAACAAATTTAAAATTCATATAGCAAAGTACAACATTTAAAAGTTTATACCAAAAAGTTTAAGATCACGTATAGTTTGAATGGGAAAATGTTATTAACCCTTATTATTATTATTATTATTATTATTATTATTATTATTATTATTATTATTATTATGTGTCTTACCATTAATATATATTGTTGTAATTATTTACATCTTCTCTTACATCCATACAGGACACTATCATATATATATCTATTATAATATTATATACATGTGTCTATATATAATTTAAAAGTTTAAATTAATTTATTTTCCTTCAAATTATTACTATTATTATTACTTAAGTCTCATTTCAACTATAGAAAAAAAATCTCATTACAAACTTAGTTAAAATTTAATTTGAAATGTTACAAAAGAATTTATATTGAATAGATGTAGCATCCAGAACAAAAACGAAGCATAAATGATTAATTAAATAAGTAAACCCTTAATTAAAATATCTTATGTGTATTAATTTTTAATTGTTTAATTTAATTAAGTGCGTTTCAGATACATGTGTAACGATTGGTTTTAGAGGGATAAAATTTATAAACATGGAACATAAAATATTTTTAAACCATTAGATGTGTAACGGAAAAACGAGAAGATAGAAATAAACTAGAGGTCAATCGGACACTTGTAGCTCAAACGGTGAAGAAAAGGGCAAAATACGAAGTTTCGGAAAAATAATGAACGGGATCTGGATGAACAGTAACCGACCTTTATCGTGAACAGTAATTTTCCAAATTTTCTATAAATAGGCTCTCATTCATTTCATTTTTTTCACCTTTCTTCGAACGAGCCGAAAAGCGACGAAAACACGTAAGTTTCTCTCTTTTCTCTCTCGTCTCTTTAATTATTTTTCTGTTTTCGGTCGTCGGAGCCGCCGCCGCTGCCGCTGTCGGAAAATTCTAAACTTGTCTGTTTCAGCTGATTTTCACACACGACGTAGCCTTCGACGATACGAATTTGGGACAACTTCCGGAATTCAATTCCGATCCCCCGTTCGCCGGAAAATGGCAAAAAAACGCCGCTGCCGCTGTCGGAAAAAGTCAACCTTGTCCGTTTCGGCTGATTTTCATACACGACGTAGCCCTCGACGAGACGAAACTGGAGCAACTTCCAGAATTCAATTCCGATCTCCGGTTCGCCGGAAAATGGCGAAAAACGATCTCCAAACCTTTACCCAAATTACCGAAATACCCCTAAATCTTAAAATGCTTCGTTCGAGCTCGTTTCAACTCCAATCGAGCTCATTCTTGTTTTGTTGTGATCCAAAATTCATTCTCTTTCATCTCAGCCTTATAAACTGATCTCTCCCTCTTCTTTCTTCAATCTCAATCGTTAGGTCTTCCGTTCAGATACGATAGCATTTAAATCTTAAATTATATTTAATAAAAAATCTAAGGAAACATCGTAATTTTATGTAGGCTACATGTTGGAGTGAAGCCTTGGGGATACGTGATCTCTAACACTTGCTGCTCACGTGGTAACCATCAAATAAGGTGGGGGTAATTTCTTATTACGATATTTATACTTCTTTCAAAGTATTTAAATTACGAACTGTTATACTATATAAAAATGAGTTGGGTATATGTGCTGAATGCATGAGAAGTTATATGTGATAATGTTATGATATGATGAATGTGAATGTGATTGTTGATTGATTTAGGGTTAAGTGAGGGATTTTGATTATTAATTGTTTTAGATGACTGATGAATACGTGTGTAGTTGAATTACGTAATTACGGATTGTGATCTTTATGGGATGTGAAGTTAATATTTGCATATGTGCAAATAAGATGTGTTATTATGGCAATTGAGAACTTAATTAAGTGTTATGGTAAATTAATGTGCTTCTATGTGTATGTTTGATATGTGAAAATGTGATGAAACTATGTGCGCATGTGCATGCGTATGCAAGGCGGCTAGGGCTCGCATATGACGGCTGATCACCGTATTATGACGGTTAATAACCGTAAAAGGTTTTCAAGACGGCTAGGGCTCGCATATGACGGCTGATCACCGTATTATGACGGTTAATAACCGTAAAATGTTTTCACGGCAGTTAAGAACCGCAAAATGCTTTCATGGCGGCTAAGCACCGTAAACTATGTGAAAAGTGATGTTTGAACGTGAATGATTGATTGTATGTTTACAAGACGGCTAAAAACCGTAAATGTGAAAATGAAGTGATATGTGCTTGTGCATGCGTATGCAAGGCGGCTAGGGCTCGCATATGACGGCTGATCACCATATTATGACGGTTAATAAGCGTAAAATGTTTTCACGGCGGCTGAGAACCGCAAAATGCTTTCATGGCGGCTACGCACCGTAACTATGTGAAAAATGATATTTGGATGTGAATGATGGATTATATGTTTCCATAGCGGCTAAAAACCGCATATGTTGCAAGATGGTTAAATACCGTAAATGTGGGAATGAAAGTGACATGTTTGAAGATGAATGATGTTTGATTTGTGAAGAATGCTTATATTTGAATTGATTATAAGTCATGTGAAGGCTGATTGAATTGAGATGGATACTTACATTATATTTTAAAATGATTTAAGCCAAGTGATTGAAGTGATCTATTTTCTACGGTTTTTATTAAAAGATAAACGTTTTACGAAAATCTGTTTTATGTGATAAAATGGTATTTTTGGCATGTGTGTAAAATCTTCTAAAATTATTTTATGTCATTCCGAGTTTCCCCACCCCACTGAGTGTACTTTTGTCACTCACCCCTCTTTTAAAATGTTTCAGTTTAAAGATTTTTATGGCGTGGAGTGCGAGCGGTGGATGCTGGTAGCCGATGAGCAAAGGTTAAAGAACCTTTTTATTTTAAAATGATTACTTTCATGTATTTAAGAAATGTATATTTTATATTTATTCTTGAAAAGAGGAAATTTTTATATCAGAGTAACGCCTCGATTAATGTTATCTACAAAAAGAATCGGGACGTTACAGGTGGTATCAGAGCAGGTCTACGATTCTGTAGACTCGTTAAAATGTTTTATTTTCTAAAAATTTATTTGATTTAACTTGAATTTAAAGGGAAGTAAAAATATAATTTTTATCAAAGAGAAATATTTTATCAGCTACTAGCATCCACTTCTACTGCTCCGCTTTCATTTTGAGCCGTTTGATTCTCTCAGACCTTTCTTATTACTTTCACTGTTTGTTCTACCCATTCGATTTTCAAAACTCTTTAGCGGTGGTTCGACTACGGAATATACTACATCGAATTTTGGTTCGAATCTTAATATTTATATTATTTCAACATTACAGGAAAAACTTCAAGTTGGAGTATGGGTCGAGAAGAAGGTTTAAGGAATTAGAAAATTTAGCGTGTAACGTTTGATTCACGTAAACTAGAAAAATAAATAGCATACTTTTGATCTAATTTAAATTTATCATTATTTTAGCCGTCGCTTTTCCTCTAAGATTATCTTGCATGTGGTTAATCAACTGTAATATCAAAACGTGTTATTATCACTAACGTAAGCCTAAAGATTTTATCATAAAATTTTTAGTGTCAAACTATTCCTGAATTTCAAAGTATGTGAAGTTTATTCTGAACATCTATGTTATTCTAGCTATTGTCGCCTTTTATGAAAATTACATTTTGTATTAATGTTTATATATATTATTAGAACACTTGGAAACATTCTACTCAATAATTTACAGGATTCTTTAGCTCACATATATTTGTAATAACCTTCTCTATTATCGGTTGCCATCCTAGCATCATCTTGCAATGTAAGATAACATACAATCAAATTGCGCAAATCAAACATATAATCAAATTGCACATTTCACCAAATCACATCATAAATTAAAATCATCATAAAACATAATACAAATTATCCACACATGATCCCCATAGACCTCAATTATTAGTCGTGGCTTTACGTATCACGTTTGTGTACCAGGGGAAACACCCACTGGCTCATCCTGTCATAGACAAGGGCCTATGGTAGTCTCAACCCTATGTAACCCAACAACTATGGCAAAACATACACACTAACTCACACATATAGCATAACATAAATAACATAACCTTTCACATAACACCGCACCAACTCCTGCCACGGCCATTTACGCACACGAGCTAATGCTGCTGCAGTCAGCGGCTCAGTGGCGACGTCCAGCAGCAGTGTGTCGATAACAGTGATCACATATAATAACAATATCATAAATCAGCGAAACGATTTAACCAGAAATATTCATGAGCATAATTTCTAGCCTAGAAGCTCATACTTGTATAAAATGTGATCACATATTAACATAATCTCGTGGCCATAAATGACACATTTTTTTTCCCACATAAACATATCATTATAACATAACATCGAAAATCATATTATTCTGTAAAATTTCTACTTCCACATAGGTTCACAATCATAAAATAATTAAACATCATAATATAACATAACATACCTTAGCGAAAGCGGAGCAGTAGAAGTGGATGCTAGTAGCTGATAAAATATTTCTCTTTGACAAAAATTATATTTTTACTTCCCTTTAAATTCAAGTTAAATCAAATAAATTTTTAGAAAATAAAACATTTTAACGAGTCTACAGAATCGTAGACCCGCTTTGATACCACCTGTAACGTCCCGATTCTTTTTGTAGATAACATTAATCGAGGCGTTACTCTGATATAAAAATTTCCTCTTTTCAAGAATAAATATAAAATATACATTTCTTAAATACATGAAAGTAATCATTTTAAAATAAAAATGTTCTTTAACCTTTGCTCATCGGCTACCAGCATCCACCGCTCGCACTCCACGCCATAAAAATCTTTAAACTGAAACATTTTAAAAGAGGGGTGAGTGACAAAAGTACACTCAGTGGGGTGGGGAAACTCGGAATGACATAAAATAATTTTAGAAGATTTTACACACATGCCAAAAATACCATTTTATCACATAAAACAGATTTTCGTAAAACGTTTATCTTTTAATAAAAACCGTAGAAAATAGATCACTTCAATCACTTGGCTTAAATCATTTTAAAATATAATGTAAGTATCCATCTCAATTCAATCAGTCTTCACATGACTTATAATCAATTCAAATATAAGCATTCTTCACAAATCAATTCAAAATTATTTTATGTCATTCTGAGTTTCCCCACCCACTGAGTGTACTTTTGTCACTCACCCCTCTTTTAAAATGTTTCAGTTTAAAGATTTTTATGGCGTGGAGTGCGAGCGGTGGATGCTGGTAGTCGATGAGCAAAGGTTAAAGAACCTTTTTATTTTAAAATGATTACTTTCATGTATTTAAGAAATGTATATTTTATATTTATTCTTAAAAAGAGGAAATTTTTATATCAGAGTAACGTCTCGATTAATGTTATCTACAAAAAGAATCGGGACGTTACAATAGATTTTTCAATTATAAAATTAAAACTAAAATCAAAAAATAATCTTTAGGGTAAAACTAAAAATAAAATTTCCGTTTCTCCATGAAAAAACATGACCACAAACCTGCCCCTTCTTTTCTATTGCAACTTCTGGATTAAGGTACATGAATTTGTTAATTGGATTTATACACATGTAGTATATCATGTATTACATTGAATATTTTTCAATATAAAACTTCATTTAGATATAACCTACTTATAGTTCCCAATAAGACATTTTCAAGCATCTAAAATATTAATTTTTTTTCAATTCCATTCCGTAAGAAACCTATTTCATATATGATGTGCAACAAATACTCTTGTAAAAAGGAAATTCTCCAAATTCAGATATATAATATATATTATTATTTCTTCAAAAAAATTATTATTATATTTTATTATATAATATATATATATATACATATATAGTAATTATAAGAAATCCACTATTGAGTTCCTAATCTGGTAATACATGTATATCTTCTTAATTATTTTTTAGTACGCGTTATTCTTTTCTTACTTACCGCCATATTTTTTTTTATGTAATTTCTTTTTTTTAATCGTAATTTAATGTACGATCTATTTTATTTCATTTTTAGATAAATCGTTTTTGATACTCATATCAATTTCTTTCTTATTTTCCCATTTTTAAATAATAATTTTTTTCTTATTCATGTCAATTTCTTTCTTATTCTTATATTTATCGTGTCAATTTCTTTTCTTCTATCTCCATTTTTTTTAAGTAAATTGTTCATTTCTTTAAATTATCAATTTCTTATCTTCTCTATTTCCATTTTTCAGTACATTGTTAATTTGTTTTAATTGTCGATTTCTTTTCTTCTCTCTTAGTATCATTAATATCAATAATACTTGAAAAAAATATTTGCTAAGACATTTTTCTTTAATTATACATAAATGTAGAAATTGTCTAAAATTTTAAGTACATTTTTATGAAGTAATCTCAATTATATATATTTTTTTCTAAATTGTAGATAAGTTTAGAACTTCTCTAGAAATTATCTAAAAGTTCTTGAGGATTTATGAAGTATTTTTTTAATTCTACATAAGTTTTTCAAACTCATCTTATTCTATCTCCATTCTTTTTAGTAAATTGTCAATTTCTTGAAATTATCAATATGCTATCTTTCTTATTTCCATTTTTTAGTAAATTGTCAATTGCCATTAATATTAATAGTAAAAATTGTCATTAAATTATCAATATGTTATCTTCTTTATCTCCATTTTTCAGTAAATTGTTGATTTTCATTAATATCACTAGAACTTAAAAAAATATTTGCTAAAACATATTTTTCTTTAATTGCACATAAGTTAAGAAATTGTCTAAAAAGTTTCATATATATTTTTATGCAATAATCTTAACCATCTATTTTTGTCTAAATTGTTTTGAAGATATATGGAGCCATCTAATTATTTTTTAATTCTACATAAGTTTATAACTTGTTTAAAATTTGTCTAAAAATTTACATGAAAATTCTACATAAATTTAGAACTTGTTTAAAAATTGTCTAAATATTTTTGAAGATATATGGAGTAATCTTAACCATCTATTTTTTTTTCTTTGTTGAATTCTACATAAGTTTAGAATTTGTTTAAAAAATTTCTAAATTTTTTTGAAGATATTTGGAGTAATCTCAACCATCTATTTTTTACTTTAAAAATTGTCTAAATTTTTTTGAATCTTTAAAAATTGTCTAAATTTTTTTAAGATATATGAAGTAATCTCAACCAACTATTTTTTTCTTTTTTACTTCTACATAAGTTTAGAACTTGTTTAAAAATTATCTAAAAGTTCTTGTAAGAATTTTTATGGAGTAATCTCAAACATCTATTTTTTTATTTCTACATGATCTTCACAAAAAAATGTCTAAAAGTTCTTGTAAGAATTTTTATGGAGAAATCTCAAACATCTATTTTTTTATTTCTACATGATCTTCACAAAAAAATGTCTAAAAATTCTTGTAAGAATTTTTATGGAGTAATCTCAAACATCTATTTTTTTATTTCTACATGATCTTCACAATGTATAAAAAGGTGATCAAAATATTTATAAATCATACATATCCAAACATTCTTATTTGTTGTTCTTGCCATACATAAAAATAAAGTATCAAATGTCAAATTAAATAAAGGAAAAAAAAATAATGAATTCTACCTAACTTAAAACTTGTCTATTTAAAACAGTAAATACCATGAAAAATCATGAATATTAATTATTAAAAAAATATTATAATAAAAAAATCATTATTACAACACACAGTTGGTAAAAAAAAAATTGTCATAGTAGAAAAATCATAAGGAAAACTTGCAAAGTTTTCCCATCGCCACCAACATCATCCATCAGAAATATAATTAGTTTGTAAAAAAAAAAATTGTCATAATAAAAAAAACATTAGAAAACATTATTACCTAGTTTTAGACGATTCTTGTCCTGAGTTTATCCACAAAGTCCACATCCAAGACACAATTTTTCTTTTGAAATTGAAAGGGATCTCTTGTCTAATACAAGGTCGAGGAGTGTAAATTTTACATCCACTTTCTTATCATTATGAACTGAAAAATATTAAAAATAAATTAGTTGGATATTCATTAACATGAAACAAATTGAATCATCTTATACATTTAATTCAAATTATTTGGTCATGAATTTATAAAAAAAAAGTAAATTACTCACCAATTAAATAAAAAACTGAAAAAATGTATAATAAAAATAAGTGAAAAATTTACCGATTAATTAGATAGATATTTGATAAAAATGAGAGAGTTCAATTCGTGAGGGGTGAAGAAGAATGTTTGATAGCATTGAAAAGAATGATCAAGACGAAAAATTGATAAGTGGAATAAAAAATATATGAATATTATGGTATGTAAGAAAAATAAATTAAAAATATTTCCTTAGATGAAACTTATCTAAAATAAAAAATGATTGAAATTAATAACTCGATAATTATTACGGTACATGAACTTAATTCTGCAAATAAAAAATTCATGAAACTTATCTATAATTAAAAAATTTACATGAAATTAATTTACAATAAAAAAATGTCAACTAAGAGAAAAGAAAAGAAACTGACAATATAAAGAAATTGACAATTTACTGAGAGAAGAAAAGAAATTGACAATATAAAGAAATTCACAATTTATCGAAAAATTGAGATAGAATGAAATGAGTTTGAAAAAAAACATGTGTATATAAAATAAGAAAGAAATTGGCATGAATAAGAAAAAAATATTTAAAAATGAGATAAAATAAGAAGGAATGATATAGAATAAGAAATAAATTGAGATAAATAAGAAAAAAAATTATTCATTGAAAATTGAGATAGAGAAGAAAAGAAAAAAAAAATAAAGAAATTAAATAAGAAAAGAATATTGCAGTTGTCACGCCCCATTATCATATAAAATTTAAAACACGGATTTTTATAACAGATAAGCGCAACATTTTCATAGGGCGTCCAACAAACTTCCTAATCTGTTGAGATTTAAAAGTAATCAAAGATTTAGAAGATAACCCTTGAAAATACAAAAGGTTTATTCTATTGTAGCGGAGAATACGTTCTTGTTTAGAACAAAACACATAGACACTATAACGTACTTAACTAGGGTTTCAGAAATGCCGAATATACATATACATTCTTAAATACATGCAAAAATATCATGTTTTTCTATTCATTCCTCCTGCCTCCAGAGTTTTCTGTAAAATAAATCATAGAAGGGTTAAGTGCCAAAAGAACACTTAGTGGGGTTGATTTGTACAGTAAAAGGGGTACACATAATATTTTTTACATAATATATATATATATATATATAATACACGTTGTGGACTCCCGAATAGTCCCAATGCAACCATTGAATAGGTATCCGAAGAAGACCTATAGGGGTCCCAAGCCGACCCCATTTGGGTTATTACACCCTTTATGTTGGGTTTTCGATGAGGAATACCTTACTAGGCGTGTAGGCGCATACGTAGTTAAATTGTCACATAATAGTTCCCACATAACACATAGTACACATTGGTCACGTTCACGTTGGCCACGTAATTCACAACAACACATAGGTAAAAAAAATCTTTTGACATATGTTGGCTTCTAAGGAAACCTCTTTTGTGCGGGAACTATCCTGATTTTTCATCATTTGAAACCCTTAGCATTTGCATCACTTGAAATTAGTAGTTTATAAAATCATGTAATTTACTCGAATACTATTTATACAGTAAAAGTGTTTCACATGAAATCAACGTCACATAATTACAAGATTCAAATTACATAGTCACATTGTTCTTCGTAAAACTGTACGATTTAAAGCATAAATAAGTTTTTACCCCCACATTGGATACTCAACAATACTGTTCAAAAGCTTTCGGTCTTATTTTTCATTATTCTTGCCTTTTGCTTGTATTCCCTATAAAGTATGAAAGTGTGACTTTGTAACACCCTAGAATTTTATAACTTTATAATATAAGTTATATAGTATTATTAATGTAGTATTATGATATAAGAAGATAAGTATAGTATAGTATAAACATTATCAATTTGAAAGAATCAAAAATAAAATAACAACAAATCAATTTTAAGTGTCATGGTGACACATAACCCCATCTCAATTATTATGAAGATAAATATGTAATTTTCTTCTTTATGGAATTGATAAGTCAAAGTAGGAAAAATTTAGAAAAATATCTTCTCCTTCCCAACTCTCTCGGCTCTCTCTATCTCGGCACTCTTCTCTCTCCCCCTATTTTTCTTTTGCGTTTGTGTTGATGGATTTACCGGCAAAGTAAGAGTGGTGGCTGGGAAAGCCAGCGCCGGAGTTGCGGGTGTATATGTTTGTAGGTGTGTGTGTTTGGAAGGAGGTGGATGCGCCGGCTTGGAAGAGGAAAGCCGCCGCTGAAAACGGTGGTGGCTGTGTATGTTTGCTATGTGTGTGGCGTGTGTTGGATGAGTGCTGTGAGTGTTGTGGGCTGTGGTTGTGTGGTCACGGGCGATGTGAGTCGTCGGAAGTGGGAGGTGGCGGGCAGCAGCGGCTAAGGCGGAGAAGACAGGGGCGGTGTACAGGTGGTAGGTTTTGGGGCTGATGTGTGTGATTTTGTGTGGGTGTGCGTGAGGGTGGTTGTGTGTGTGAGCGCGGTAGAGTGGTGTTGCCGGCGACGTGAGTCGTCGGCAGTGGTGAATAGGCGGCGGCAGGTGGTGGTAGGTGGCAGTAGCAGGGGTGGCTAGGAAAGGTTTGGTTTGGGGGGTTGATTTTGAGAATTTGAATTAATAGAGGAGCTAATTTACAAATCTTATAATTCTTGGAAATTCAATTTGACCCTAACATTTATGAACATTACACATTTCACCCCTAAATTTATGAAACATGTTATAAGACCCATAATTTATGAATAATGACATTTAAAACCCAATAGTTATAAATATTACATTTTATACCCTTAAGATTATGAAAATAGATTTTAAACACCAGGAATTATGAATAATGATATCGGACCCCTGAATTTAATAAAATTACATTATGTAACCTATAAATTGATAATATTATGTATTGCTATTAGGATTGCTTTATATTGTTAAAACGATACCTAGAATATTGTTGAAATTACCGTTTTACCCAAAAGTTTAATTGGACATTAAGTTTTGATCTTCATAATTTAATAAACAAACCAAAGGCTTAATTATAAATATTAAATATTCAAATTTCTTAATATTTATGTTAAACCGTAAATTATATAATCAGATTTTCTAAGATTATTTTAAAGGTCTTCAAGAATTATTTTAAGTCTAATTAAGTTTTCTAATTTTTTAATAAATACATTTTCATTATAATTTCATTTAAACCCTGTTAGATGGTCCGTTAACAGAAAAAGTTCTAAATTAAAAATGTATTTTAATTAATAATAGTTTGATTAAATTCTAAAGCGAACAATTATGCTTTGTAGGAAATACGAAAAGAGGAAAAAACTAAGTTTGGATAAGAGTAGACGTTTTACCAGCATCATCTTCGAAAGGTGGGGGTAATTGTTTAATACGGTATTTATAATTCTTTCAAAGTATTTAAAATATGAAATCTTATATTTGAATGACGTGAGGTCGATATATATGTGTTATGTGAATAAAGTGTTATGAGCTAAGATTATTATTGAATGTGAATGTGATTAATGAATGATTTAAGTTAAATGATCGATTGTGGTTATTAATTGGTTGAGTTGTTTGATGGAAATCTTGATGATTGATTAATGATTGGGACGAATACGTGCATTATCAAAGAGTTCGAGTATTGTGATTGATGATAGACTGAGATGACTGTTTCTTTTATTGGATGGATTAAATAATGTGATCGTTTGTAAATGTTGATTGATTGGATTGTTTGATTGAGGTATTTGTGATTGATGAAAATGATCGGGTTTGAGCCCCGATATTGAACGGGTTTGAACCCCTATAATGAACGGGTTTGAGCCCCTATAATGAAAAAAGTTTGAGCTCCTATAATGAAAGGGTTTGAGCCCCTATAATGAACGAGTTTGAGCCCCTATAATGAACGGGTTGAGGCCCGAGGTAAAAGATGATTCGGGTTAAGTCTCGAATTTATGTGATACAATTATGTTAAATGATTGAATGTTTGGCTTATGTTTTTCGGTGTTTATTGTTATAAATGAAATGTGATTTTCATGGTGGTTAAGATCCACATTTTCATGGAGATAAAATCTGCATTTTTTTAATGGTGGCTAAGACCCGTAAAAATGTTTTCAAGACGACTAAGAACCGTAAATGTGAAAATGAAAGTAATATGTTTGAATGTGAATGATGATTGATTTGTGATGAATGCTTACATTTTAAAATGATTTTAAGTCACGTGATTAAGGTGATCTATTTTCTGTTGATTTCATTAAATGATAAATGTTTTAATTATCTTAAAAATCATTCTATATTATCCCGAATTTTCCCACTGTGTGTACTTTTGTCACTCACCCCTTTTTTTAAAATGTTTTCAGTTAAAAGAATTTAAGGCGTGGAGTGCGAGCAGTGGATGCTGGTAGCCAATATTAAAAGGTTGTAAATGATTTTATTTTAAAGTGTAATATTTTATGAATTATAGAAATGAATATATTTTATAATTATTCTTCATTTTATTTATCTTTATTCTATTGAAAGAGGGAATGTTTATAAGTGAGTAACGTCTCGGTTAATGTTGTATCTAGAAAAAGAATCGGGACGTTACAGACTTATCCTCTGATTTAATTAATTAAAATCTATAAAATCAACTCTTGAGAAGGTCGATAGTCGGGGGTTCTAAATTTAGGATTTATTGAAAATTAGAGTTTATGGATCACACTCCTAAAATTTGGGTTTTCTTGCTTAAAGGTTAGCTCGTCACGCTTAAAGTCAATTCACGGTCAGACTACTATTTTTATAATGTTGTAGAACTCAAAATACAATAATTATTAAATTCTAGGGTCATAATATAATTTGGAAAATTTAGTAAAAATGACCCGTATGTTTGCCCTTATTAGGAAAATGACCTCTAAATATTGGCATTTTTAAAACTAACCCGTAACTTACAAAATGTTTGTAAAAACATCCTTTGACCGGCTCCAACGGGTAATCGTTCCGGTTACCAGCTTACATGTCAGCTTATGTATGTAACACTTAAGCAGGTTACCGGAAGGATTACATGCTTCAACCGGTCATTGGTCATTTTTACCAACTTTTTAAAAGTTACAGGTTAATTTCAAAAATGCCAATATTTAGAGGTCATTTTTCTAATAAGGGCAAACTTAGAGGTTATTTTTACCAATTTTCATATATAATTTCTACAAGTTCTAGGAGTCATTTTATCATTTTACCAAAGTTTAGCGATGATTCTGTAAATTCAGAGAAGTTTTTGGGTCTATTCTGTAAATTCAGAGAAGTTCTGGGATTCAATTTGCTATTGTTCATAAGTCTAGGAGTCTTTATGCACATCTTATAAAGTTAGGGACTATTTTATAATTATCCATAAGTTGAGAAGTCGGTTTGCTATTTACCCTAAAATTGGGGTTTGTAATTTGGTCCTTGGGTTTAATCTAATTTACGAAATGAACCCCCCAAACCTACCTCTATCCTTCGTCCCTGCCCTCTCCGCTGCCGCTTGCTGCTATCGGCGACTCACGTTGCCGGCGACCACCCAACATAGCCCAACAATACTCACGACACTCACATACACCATACACATATAACACACGCACACGTCGCCACTTGCAGTGGTGGCTTACCTCAGCTCACGCCGGCACAACAAGCATCGGCCACACACACATACACCCATCTCGACGCCGCCACTCATGGTGGCACCCCCAACACACACACACACTGTTATATATATATACGCACATAGATACATACATACACGCATACATATACCCTCACACCGCCGCTTACAGCGGTGGCTTATAGCCCAAACACCCGCCACCACACACGGCGGCGGCCTACACCAGCGGCAGTGACACGCAACAGTAGCACGAAAAGAAAGAAAGAGAGAGAGAGAGAGACGGGGCTATCCCCACGGCCATACACCGTGGCGGCGGCGACTGCTCGGTGTTCTGGGCTCAGATTCATGACAGGCTCGGTAAAATTATACCTTAAACGGAAGGACTTGCTGGAAAAACACTTCACCGACAACGATCGAGGTGGTTGGTAGGTGTTTGGTGAAGAGAAGAGAGTGATGGGTGAGGTAGAAGAGAAACTTTTTTTCTCTTTTTTTTTTCCTTATTTTCTTTTCCAATTCCATCCTACTCAAACACCCTCACACACTCTTAACACGCCAAGTGTATCAAAACTAAGTAAGAGGTGTCTTCACTGCACTAATTCATTAGTATTGATAAACTAAAGTTAATCATAAGATTTATTATTATTATCATTTTTGTTTAAAGAAATTGTGGGTCTATATCTCTCCCCCTACAACGAAATTTCATCCTCGAAATTTAGAAACGTACCAAAATTTAGTAAATTCGGATAAATTTCTTCTTTTCTCTCCTAAGTTACCTCATTCGTGTTGTGGTGACTCCATTGAACCTTTACCAAGCTTACATCTCGATTTCTCAGCTTATGGACCTTTCTATCAATAATAGCAACAGGAGACTCCTCATAAGATAGATCTCTTTCGAGTCCAATACTTTCTTGGTGGATTACATGACTCGAATCAAACACATACTTTCGTAGTATGGAGACGTGGAATATATTGTGAATGCCTATGAAATTAGGTGGTACACTAATCGGTACGTTACATCACCAACCCATTCCAATATTTCATAGGGTCCAATGTAACTTGATTTTAGTTTACTCCTCTTTCCAAATTCGTAAACTCCTTTAGTAGGTGACACCTTCAGAAAAACTTTATCACCAACTTCAAATTTTAGTTCTCTTCTCCTCTTATTTGCATAGGATTTATGTCGATCCTAAGTTGCTTTAATTTTTTCTCGGATTTTTTCTTATTACTTCTACCGTTGTTCGACCAATTCAAGCCCTATAACTCATTTTTCGCCCACTTCGTCCCAGTATAGGGGTGAATGACACCTTCTTCCATACAGTGCCTCATATGGTGCCATCCCAATTGTTAACTGATAACTATTATTGTAAGCGAACTCTATTAAATATAAATGATCCTCCCAGCTTCCATGCATATCCAAGGCACTGGCTCTCAACACGTCTGCTAGAATCTGTATCGTTGGCTTTATTTGACCATTAGTTTGAGGATGAAAAGCAGTGCTGAAAGTTAATTTAGTGTCTAACTCCTTTTGCAAGCACTACCAGAATCTGGAGGTATAACGAGGGTCCCTATCCGACACAATAGAGACCGGTACTCCATGGAGCCTGATAATTTCCTTCATATAAATTCGTGCTAGTCTATCCAAGTCGAATGTCATTTTAATAGGCAGAAAGTGAGCAAACTTGGTTAGTTTGTCTATTATAACCCACACATCATGGTTTCCTAGATTTGATTTAGGCAACCCAACGATAAAATCCATGGTAATGTGCTCCCATTTCCACTCGGGTATTTTCAATGGTGTCAGCATCTCCACTGGTCACTGATGTTCTACTTTTACTTGCTGGCAAATGAAGTATTTCTTGATGAAAAGTTTAATGCTCCTCTTCATGTTCCGCCACCAAAAAGTTTTCTTCAGATCTTGATACATTTTCGTACCTCCAGGATGTACTGAGCACGGAGTTGCGTGTGCCTCTTTCAAAATTCTGTTTCTCAGTTCTTCATCCTTTGGCACACAAAGTCTTCCTCTAAAAGTGAGAGCTCCTTCGACAGACTCCGTAAATCCTTCTGCTTCTCCCTTTTCCATACTTTCCTTTACTCATTGTAAAAACTTATCATTCTTCTATGCCTCTATGATCTTTTCCCGTAGGGAGGGTCTGACTATTAAAGTTGCAACTCTAGTTTTAATGCTATTTGGTGGCACTACTATTTCTAGATTTAACTTAGTTATTTCTCTTATCAATAAATCCTGATTGGTAAGTAGACAAGTTATCCCTTTTGTCTTCTTCCGGCTAAGTGATCGACAACTACGTTCGTCTTCCCTGGATGATAAAGAATTGTACAATCATAATCTTTTACTAATTCCAGCCATCTTCGTTGCCTCATATTAAGCTCTTTCTGTTCGAAGAAGTACTTTAAACTCTTATGATCATTGTAAATCTCGTATTTTCCTCCATATAGATAATGTCGCCAAATCTTGAGGGCATGTACTACTGCGGCTAACTCCAAGTCATGAGTTGGGAGTTTTGTTTATGAGTCTTTAATTATCTTGATGCATAGGCCACCACTCTTTTTTATTGTATCAAAACATATCCCAAACCTTGCTTGGAAGCATCGCTATAGACCACAAATCCTTTTGTTCCATCTGAACTACCAATATTGGTGCAATAGTTAATCTCCTTTTCAATTCTTGAAAACTCTTCTCACACTGATCGGTCCACTGAAACTTCATCTCCTTCCGTGTTAAACGAGTTATGGGCATAACAATCTTAGAGAATCCTTCAATGAATCTTCTATAATATCCAACCAATCCAAGGAAACTATATACTTTGTTTAAATTCGTAGGCGTCTTCCAGTTACTAACAGCTTCCACTTTGGCAGGGTCCACTTCTATTCTTTTTTCGGAGATGATATATCCAAGAAAGGACATCTTATTCAGCCAGAACTCGCACTTCTTGAATTTTACATACAATATCTCATTTCGTATAATCTCCAGCGCCATCCTTAAGTGTTCTTCATGGTGTATTTAGCTATCTGAGTATATAAAGATATCATTGATGAAAACTATTACAAATCGATCGAGATAAGGGTGAAAAACTCGATTCATCATATCCATGAAGACTGCTGGCACATTACTGAGTCCAAAAGGCATGACTACGAATTCATAATGGCTATATCTTGTTTGGAAAGCTGTCTTGGATATGTCTTCCTTCTTAACCTTCACCTGATGAATAACAAGATCTTAAATCAATCTTCAAAAACATACTTGCACCTCTTAATTGGTCAAACAAGTCCTCAATCTAGGGTAAATGATACTTATTCTTAATGGTCATTTTAAATAGCATCAGAGCTCCCCATAGAGATACACTGGGATGGATAAAACCTTTTTCCAAGAGTTCCTGTAATTGAACCTTTAGTTCATGCAATTCTCTTGGTGCCATCTGGGACAGAGCATTTGACACTAGTGCAGAACCAGACATCAGTTCTATTCCAAACTCCACTTCTCTGTCTGGTGGATGACCAGATAGCTCTTCAGAAAAAACATCCTTGAACTCCTTCACTATCAGAACTCTTTCAATGGGATCCATTTCTTGTTTAGGATCTACCAAGTTAACCAACATTACCTCATAATCTCCTCATTTTAGCAGTTTTACGGCTTGTATAGCCGTAATAACTCTGAAGTTCAAACCAATTTGTATTCCGAAGAAAGTAAACTTCTCACCCTTAGGTGGCTGAAAGAGAATTTCTCTCTCATAGCACTTGATCGTGCATGATTATTCGTTAGCCAATCCATTCCAAGAATGACATTGAAGTCCTTCATTTCTAGTACATGCAAGTCGGCATAGAGGGTTTTATTTTCAAAAAAATCCTTAAATTTCGACACATCCACTGAGTGTTTACTGTCTTTCCTGAAGGTATGCTAACCTCTAGGTTCTTAGCATCTATCGCATTGCTATCTAACTTTAACATCTCATAAATCTTGACAAAGGCAAAAGAATGGGTTATCTCAGTATCAAATAAGACGAGTGCAGGCAAATCACAAATCGACAATATACTTACCATTATCTCCGATTCTTCTACAGCTTCACGACGGGTAAGAGCATAAGCCCGAGCTCTTCCTACCCCCGATCCTTGTTTAAAACCTGATCCCATGGCTAAAAACTTCAGACAATTCCATGCATTATGTCCTAGTTCCTTGCATCAAAAGTAATTGTGCATTCCCAAGAGGCATTGTCCAAAGTGAGGTCTTCCACACTTGGAACAATGAGGTTTTGGTTTGTTACCCGGAACATTGAAATTACCACCACTCTTCGATCGCTTTGCTTGGTTGGGGTTTTGACCCGGGTTAAACCATTTCATTTTTTCCAATTCTTCATTGGCTCTTCTTGTGGCCATCAAATCTGTTCACAATCGAGACGCCACCTCCATAGCCCTTCTTACCACCTCGACATACGTTATCTCTCCTTACCCTACTAGAATAGCCCCAATATCTGGGCGTAACCCTCGACAGAAGCGTCTGGCTTTCTTGAATCTATATATACTAGATGAATCGCGTACCTATTCAACTGGTTAAACTTCCTTTCATACTCGCCTACTGTCATGGACCCCTGATGGAGGTGTAGAAATTTAGTTTTCTTAGTATCCCAATACGACTGTGGCAGATAGTTCTACATGAGGATCTCCTTAAAATCTAACCACGTCATTCCTCACTTCCAGTGTCAAGGTTCGACTATAGGATTCCCACAAAAAACTTGCCTCTTCTGTGAGTTGAAAGATTGCACAAGAGACTTGTTATGCCTTAGTGCAAGTCAGATGAGCAAATAATCGGTCCAAAACCCTTAACCATTCTTTCGCATCCATCGGTTCTCCCTTTCAATTGAAGGTTGGTGGGTTGAATCATCGGAAAAGTTATATTATCTTGTTCGTCGGAAAAGTTATATTATCTTGAATCGTCGTACTGGGCGCATGGGTTTCTGATCGTGCCTCTTCCACTTCTGACACGTGCAGACATGCATTTAATGCTGAAAGACATGAAATTTGCCGCTCAAATAAATGTCTTTTTAAGGTTGCAGCATCCTGGGTACGAGATTACAAAGTAATGAATACCCTTTGAAATAAATGCTGTAACCAGGAGCTGCTTACACTCCCGTTCACTGCTATACTGTAAGAATAAAAAATGCAGCATTTTTTGATCCCAGCCCTGTATGAAGACGTAGCTTACAGCACTATACTTACTACTTTTCGCAAGCATGCAGAGATTTCCCCTAGGCTTCTGCGCTATCTTTTTCACCTCATAATTTTAGAATCCCCAGCTCGTTTCTGCATAGAAAACCTCGATTCACTCAATGGTTTAGTGAATATATATGCAAGCTGGAGATCCGTGTGAACTTTCTCAAGCACAACATCTTTCTTTTCTAAATGATCTCTTATAAAGTGATGTCGTATGTCGATGTGCTTTGTTCTTGAGTGAAAAATAGGATTATGAGTAATTACAATTGCATTTGTATTATCACAGAGAATCGAAGTCTCTTTTTCTTCAATCCCATAATCTCTAAGTTGTTGCTGTATCCAGAGAATCTACGCACAGCAACTTCCTGCTGCAACATACTCTGCTTTTGCTGTAGAGGTTGCAATCGAAGTTTGCTTCCTGCAGAACCATGAAACAAGTCTATTTCCTAGAAATTGACAAGTCCCACTGGTGCTTTTCCGATCAATCTTGCAGCCTGCATAATCTGAGTCAGAGTAGCCTTTGAGCTTGAATCCTCCTTCATTGGGATACCATAGGCCTATTTCCTGAGTTCCTTTCAGATACTTGATAATTCTCTTGACAGCTGAAAGATGTGACTCCTTTGGTGCTGCTTGGAATCTTGTACAGACTCCTACTGCAAACATGATGTCTGGCCTGCTTGTTGTGAGATACAGCAAGGATCCAATTAACCGTCTGTATTTTGTGATATCTATATCTTTACCATCTTCATCTTTTGTCAAGGCTTATTGATGTAGACATAGGGACATATGTTGCTGCACCATTCTCCATGCCGAATTTCCTGATAAGCTCTTTTGTGTATTTGACTTGACTGATGAAGGTTCCTGCAGACAGCTGCTTTACTTGCAGCCTGAGAAAGAAAATTAATTTTCCCATCATACTCATCTCGAATTTTGACTGCATCAGGTTGGAGAACTTCTCACACAACACTTTGTTAGTGGATTCGAAAATGATATCATCCACATATATCTGTACGAGCAGTACACTATCTCCATCCTATATCCTGAACAAGGTTTTATCGACTGTTCCTTTCTTGAAACCATTCTCCAACAGATAGAGAGATAGGGTGTCATACCAAGCTCTTGGTGCTTGTTTAAGTCCATATAGGGCCTTGTGTAACCTAAATACCTTCTCTTCTGCTTGATCTTCAAAACCTGGAGGTTGTTCAACATATACTTCCTCTGTAAGAAGACCATTCAGAAATGCACTCTTCATGTCCATTTGATAGATATTGAAATTCATGTGAGCTGTATATGCCAGAAAAATTCTTATTGCTTCTAGTCTTGTTATTGGAGCAAACGTCTCATCAAAATCAATTCCTTCTTCCTGGCAATATCCCTTAACAACTAATCTTGCTTTGTTCCTCACAACAAGTTCAGATTCATCTAACTTGTTCTTGAAGACCCACTTTGTTCCTATAACTCCTTGATGAGTTGGTCTTGCAACTGTTTGCCATACTTGATTTCTTTCAAAACCATTTAGTTCTTCTTGCATAGCCTGTACCCAGTTGTTATCTTATAGGGCTTCTTCAATATTCTTGGGCTCTGTTTGAGATATGAAGCATGAAAACATTGCTTCATGAGGGATGAACCTTCTTATCCTTACTCCTATGGATGGATCTCTAATGATGAGATCCCTAGGATGATTCCTTAGCCATGTCCTGTCAGGCTCAAAGACATGTATAGGTCTAGGTTGCTCCTCTTGTTGCTGTATGATTGGAGGTTCTGCTGCTGTAAGAATATCTGCTACATCTAGAGGTGCAACTTCTTCTTCTTTGTCTTCTCCTATATGCAGAACTTTTTCAACATATGGAACATCATTTTCTTTCCTTGGAGTTGTATCTTCAGCTGGCTCTTCAAACTTCTTGGTGTCACAGTGTGGCTCATCAAACACCACTTGAATTGATTCTTCAACCATCAAGGTTCTCTTGTTAAATACTCTGAAAGCTCTACTTACAACAGAGTATCCTAAGAATACTCCTTCATCTGACTTTGCATCAAAGGTATTCAGATGCTCCTTTCCATTGTTGAGAATATCACACCTGTATCCAAAGATATACAGATATGAAACATTTGGTGTATATCCATCCAGACTTCATAAGGAGTTTCGTCTAGATCCTTGTTGATCAAATATCTGTTCTGTGTGTAGCATGCAGTGTTGGTTGCTTCAGCCCAAAATCTCTCGGGTATCTCTGCTTTTGTTATCATTATCCTTGCTGCTTCCTTGAGGGTTCTATTCCTCCTTTCAGCTACACCATTCTATTGGGGTGTTCTTGCAGCAGAGTATTCATGACGAATATCATTGTCAAAATAGAATTTCTCAATGAATTTGTTTGTGAACTCAGTTCCTCTGTCTGATCTTATTTTCACTATGCTCAAGCTCTTTTCATTCTGGATTTTCTTCATAAGGTCAGGTAGCTTGTCTTGAGTTTCTGATTTCTTGGCAAGAAAGATTGTCCATGTATATCTGGAGTAGTCATCTACTACCACAAGTGAGTACTTCTTCCCACTTATGTTTACTGGTTCTACTGGTCCAAAGAGATCCATGTGTAGAAGATTTAGGATCCTGTGAGATGACTTCTGTAACTTGTCTTTGAATGAGCTCTTTACTTGTTTTTCTTTCTGACAAGCTCCACATACATTCTCCTTCTTGTATGCCACATCTGGTAATCCCTTTACAAGACCTTTTCTTACTAGCTTGTTGATAGTCTTGAAGTCCAGATGGCTCAACCTCTTGTGCCATAACCAGCTAAGCTCTGGTGGACTTTTCACAATAAAGCATGTTGGTTGAATAGAAGAGTTCCAATCAGCTAGATAGATGTTTTCTCTTCTTGTTCCTATGAGCTTGACTTCATTTGATGTATTGTCCTTGATTAAGCATTTGTTGAGGTTGAATTCAACTATATATCATTTGTCACAAAATTGACTGATGCTCAGAAGGTTGTATCTGAGTCCTTTCACATATGATACATCCTTGATCTTTATGTTTCCTTTAACTAGGCATCCACTTCCTTTTGTGCTTCCTTTGGAATCATCTCCAAAGATGACCTTGGGTCCTTTGCATTCTTGGAAGTCTTTAGAGCTTATTTACTGCTTGTCATGTGCCTTGAGCAGCTACTGTCAATATACCATACATCACTGCTGCAACCTGGCACTGAAACCTGCAACAAATTTAAGCAGATTTAGGTACCCACTTCTGTAAGGGTCCTTTGGGGTTAGTTACTTTGGGAACCCAAACTTTCTTAACAGTCACTATTTTGCTGTAAGAATTGTTGGTTTTCTGACTGTATGTAGTTTTGCTTTTAAACTGCTTGTTAAAATTGTGTACAGAGATAACATATGTGTTACCAACACCTTTGTAGTATGGTCTTCCACCATACTTCCCTTGATTTGAGGTTTAGACATGTAAGTCTTAGTATAGGTGGGAATGTTTCTTCTATGCTGCAACTTTGTTGGTTGCTGCATCCTTTTGCTGCATACAGTAGATGGCTTATACTGTAGCCAGATCTTAGATACAGGCTTACTTCCTGCAGCTGAGCATTGGGGTTTTTTCCCCTTATCCATCATTGCTATTTTGTTCAAGATCTTCACAGAGTTACATAGTAACTCTTTCTCCATTGGGGTTTCAGCTTAAACAAATTTAACAGCTTTGGATGTACTTGTTGTATTCTGAGAGGTGTGATTGCTGTAACCTAAACCCGATTTTTCAAAAGGATTTCTATTTTGATTTATGCAATCTCTTATGTTCTTAGATAATTTGCTGAACGTGCTGATCGTGAACTGCAAGCTCTCTTTCTCAGTTTCTAGCTTAGTGACCGGCAGACTCAGTCTAGAGACCCCCTTTTGCAGCTTGCTACACCGTGAGTTATCAAACTCATATGCAGCCAGTATTTTGGCAATATCAATGTTTTTGCTCCTGAGGATCTCATTATCGATTCTTAGGTTCTCATTTTCAACCTTTAGTTCCTCATGGATTGAGTTTATCTGCTTAAAGTCACTCATGACCTCTTTAGGGAGGGGATCATGTTCAGCTCCTCTTTTTCAGGTATGGACAGCGGTTGATAGATTACCTTATCTTCTTCACTGTCCTTGCAATCTTTTACCATTAGGCATATCAATGCTTCTTCATCAGAGGATGAGGTTTTAGTGTCGCTATCAGAGGATTCTACAGCTTTCAGCATCTTCTTCGAGACTGCTGTATCCTTGGCCTTCTCCATCTCTTCTATGAGAGCTTGAAGCTTGTGTCTGTCCTCTCTTCTCTTATCTCTCCTCTGCTCTCTCTCTCCTTCAGAATACTTGTACACCGTTGGATACAGATAATTTCTTGCATAGTGTCCTGATTTCCTGCAATTATAACACAAGTCAACATTGCTTGTATTTGGCTGTGGAGAGGAGTATACTTGAGGAGGTGGATGACTTCTTCTAAAGTCATTCCTCTTATTGAGGTTGGTATTACTGCTGTTGTTGTTGACGAATCTTCTAAATTTCTTTAGAAGCAGAGCCATATCCTCTTCAGCATCTTCTGCTATAACCTCCGTCTGCTTACTGCAACTAGTGGTTGCTGTATTCTTGGAGCCTTTGGAGTTAGCGCTGTAACTTTGGAGCTCGATTCTTCGGACTCTTTTCTCCATCTGTTGATGTCATACTCAAATGTTTTGAGGTCGGAGAATAGGTCGAATGTACTCATGGATTTCAAATCAATTGACACCCTCATGGCAGTGGTCTTGATGTCCTACTCCACGGGCAAGGCTCTAAGCACTTTCATGTTCTTTTCCTTTTGAGTGTAGTGTTTGCCCAGAGCTTCTAGTTCATTCAAAATGGATGTGAATCACAAATCTAGTTGCTTAAGAGTCACTTCATTCTTCATTTCGAAGAGCTCAAATAGTTGGGTAGCATTGGAGATCTTGTTATCTTTGGTGAGCTCTGTCCCCTCACATATTTGCTCCTGCTTTTCCCATATTTTCTTGGACGTTCTGCAAGTTTTGACCTTGCTGAATGTGCCTTTATCCAGGGTGATGAATAGAGCATTTTTGGCCATGTTGTCTAAGTTGGCTCTCTTTCTGTCTTCATTGTTCCACTCTTGTCTCGGTTTGACCAGGAATTTTGGTGGCGGCGGTGCTTCTTTATCTAAGTCTCTACTGAGCACTGGATTCACCTTTGTGAGAATAATTGGTCCTTCGGTGATGACGTCCATATTTTATCGTTCATAGCTGATAGATGTGCCTGCATTCTTATCTTCCAATCATCATATTCTTCTATGAAAAACATAGGTAACTTGTGATTAGAGGAATCCATAATATGCTGTAAGAATGAAATTTTTGGGATGCAGAGAAAGCAACGAGTCTAAGGTGGATCTAGGTAGATGACCAGATAAGTTGGCTTTTAACCCAACTTGCTCTGATACCACTTATTGGTCCCAAGTGGTGTCCAAGGTTCAGAGGGGGGGAGATGGTGAATGAACCTTGGTCGATTTTACAAATCTTTCAAAAAACCTTTATGTTCTGCAAGTTACTTGAACTTGCAGCGCCAGACAGTTACTTCTTACAGCACTAGGATGCAGTGCTGCACGCTGTAACTAGAGTTTATACCCAGCGGAAAATACGATTTATAACATAAGGCTGGTTTTCTCAAATATGATCATTTTCAAAATGTTTTATGCTAATGACAGAGATAGATATATATATATATATATATGAAATAAAGCACAGATAAGAAAACAATAAAACACTTATGGCTTATAGTGGTTCGAATGTGGTGTAATCCTTCTACGTCCACTCTACTGAAGATTGATTTACAGGACCTTCCTAACAATCTATCAACTTTACAAAGCAACACCTACTAGAGTCCATCGTACACACAGCAACTGCAAACTCTAAAGGCTAACCCACACAGGGTTCTAAACTCCCACACAGGGAAGCTGCCTAACTCTAGACAACTTATACAAACAGTAAGGATCTCTCCTATCAACTGTTCGATACCTCTAAAACAACCTAAGTACACAGGAACAAGGTTAAAAGTATATATGGTTTGATCTTCAATTGGTGCGGTGAAGTGAGCTTCTGAATCCTTCGAATGATCTTTCAACTTAGAACTTACTCCACTTCACAGAGGTTGAGTGATTGAAACTGAGAGTAGGCTTGAATAGTTGTAACTTGAATGCTTGAGAGATTTTGCGCAAATATTTCAGTAACCAGCTTCAGTGTTGCTCATCCTCTATTTATACTTGTATGAGAAGATATCCGTTGAAGGAGATATCTCTCTTTTGAATTTGAAGTACTTGATCAAAGGCATGGCTTGCATTTAATGCGACTTGACTTTCTCTTTCGGAGCATTTAATGCGGCAGTTGCGGCTAGCAGCTTTCTGCAGCGCGTCAGTCCACGTGGCATCTTTGTATTGGCTCCGTGTCTGGAACTTTGATATTTTCTGGAACGGCTCTATTTATTCTTGCTTGGATCTTTGTTCCTCGTACTGCATTATCCTTCTTCGGATTGCAGGATACTTCTTTGTTTGTAATAGGCGCTGTTTGACTGTTTGGGCAGTAAACTTTGCGCTGTATCCTAGGTCTTCTTGCAGCTGTTACTTCCTTGCAGTGCTACTGTAACTAAGACCTGCTTGCAGTATCTTCGGGCAGTACTGTTGTATCTTTTTCTTGCAGTACTCCTGTATCCTTTTCTTGTAGCGATGCTGCACGCCATTCTTTCTTACTTTGCTGCAGTGCTGTAATTATTTTCTTGCAGCGATGCTGTATCTGCTTTCTTGCAGCAGCTTCTTTCCGACATACTTGATGCATCTATGTAACTTATGAGAACTTCCATCTTTCAACACCTATATCTAAACTCAAATCTTTTCTATGCTTTCACTTAAACATTGTGAAAAATTGGGTACACAAAACTTCATATTACATATATATTTTGTCTCATCAAAATCTAAACATTGAAATCCCAACACCAATGCAACCATTGAATAGGTTTCCGAAGAAGACCTATCGGGGCCCCAAACCGACCCCATTTGGGTTATTACAGCCTTCATGTTGGGTTTCTGTAGAATACTTCCTTATTGGGTTTCCGACGAGGAATATCCTACTTGGCGTGCAGTCGCATGCGTAGTTAAATTATCACACAATAGTTCTCACATAACACATAGTACACATTGGTCACATTCACGTTGGCTACGTAATTCACAACAACACATAGATGAAGAATCTTTTGACATTTGTTGGATTCTAAGGAAACCTCTTTTGTGTGGGAACTACCCCGACTTTTCATCATTTGAAACTCTTAGCATTTGCATCACTTGAAATCAGTAGCTTATAAAATCATGTAATTTTCTCGAATACTATTCACACAGTAAAAGCGTTTCACATGAAATCGACATCACATAATTATAGAATTTAAATGACAGTCACATTGTTCTTCGTAAAACTGTACGATTTAAAGCATAAATAAGTTTTTACCCGCACCTTGGATACTCGATAATACTGGTCAAAAGCTTTTAATCTTATTTCCCCTTATTCCTGCCTTTTGCTTGTATTCCCTACAAAGTATGAAAGTGTGACTTATCCTCTATTTAATTGCTTAAAATCTATAAAATCTATAAAAATATTTTATTATATGCGCCCACATGATTTTTTTTTCAAACTCATCTCATTCTAAATCCATTTTTGTAGTGTCCTGAGCCCACTAATATTCTAGGCCAGGTACACTACTTCATGCTAGTTATATAAAATGTACTTAATTTTTTTTGAAAGATATAAATAAATAAATAAATAAATAGGTAATTATTAAAAATGGAGAATAACTTAGATCATTAAAAATAAAAGGGGCCCACAAAAGAAATGATGGATTACACAAAAAAGAATCACAAAAGGGGGTTATCGAGTATCTCATGATCTTAATTAACTTATACATATATCATAAGCAAAATAATTAACTTTAGGGTGAAACAATATGGGGAACCCTCGACCGCACCGTGATCCTACGCTCCACCTCCTTAATCTGAAAATATATTAAAGTAAGGCATAGGCATAAAACTCAATGGGAAACATCTACAAGTAGTTATATCAATTGATTTGTACATGCGACATAAATCCCTGTATAATTTATCAACATTCGACCCTTGATGTCTGTTAGCCCTTGTGGCTAGGGCCTTGTGCCCTCATTATGGTCCTTGTAGTCTAGCCTTTGTGGTCTTATTTATCATTGTGACCTTGCGGTCCATGTGCCCAAAGGTGAATATATAAGCATTATACGAATCAACAATAGTATAACCTGTCACTTATTTATATTTCGTAAATCTTTTCTTTGATAAAGTCATTGTAACTACGAATCCAATCGCTCTGCACCTAGCACGTCACATTACAAATTTGTTTAATCATCAGGACTTCTCAAGTTTTTAGGTTATCAATGCTTTTAAAATCTAAACCACGTCTTTAAATATCTTAACTAACTCTTAATCATAAATCAAAAGCTTCTAATAAACTTCATCAAGCTTAACCTTTTATTCTAGAAGTAGTTAGTTAGTAAACGAACTTATTTTTTAATTAAAGCTTAATTATTGATTAATTATTATTAGTTAATCTTAATCTATATTAATTAAGTTTGTAATCATTCTTTAACCCTCCGTTAATGACTTAATCATTAAGCTTAAATTATAATTAAATAATTATTGAATAAATAGTTAATATTTTATCATTAAATGATTAATAATTAAAATTTATTCTTAATTAGACTCTAATTAATCATTGAGTGGTTATCAATTATAGTTTAATTATTTTTATACTTAATTAATTATTAATCATTGAGTGATTATCAATTATAATTTTATTATTATTATTATTATTATTATTATTATTATTATTATTTAATTAATTATTAATGACTATTAATATTCAAATATTTAAGGTTAGGAAAAATATCTCTTAGTCGTTTAATTGATCTTAAATAATTCTTAATTATTCAAAATTATTCCTTAAATATTATGAATTATTGTTAAACATCATTAGGTCTTCAAAGATCATACATAAATATGATCGAGTAAGTGGGAGAACACAATTACTAAAATTTAGGGAATGCTTAAGAACTTTCTCCGTCATTAGTAAAAAATAATGACATTAGACAACATCCCTAATTTTATGGTGAATTATGCCATCCTATAATCACCCTATAGCCACCTAAGTGTTCCCTTAACATCCTTAAGTGAATATAAATTTGGATCAAAGCACAAAACACACAAATTCTTGCAAACCACAACAATTTTTAGCCACCCCTTCAACATAATTTTTGAAGATGCATAAATCATTATTCACTCATCATTTTAGTACATTAAAGCGTGGTTCTTCATCATATAATCATATAAACATGTTTTCATGCTCAAAATAATCATCTAACATCAACATAGGCTTCTAAGACTCAAGTATGCAAAGAAATGAAGAGAACTTGTAAAATTCATAACTTTATCTACACAAGTCTAAAACATGATCTAAAACCATATTTATGCTTCTCATAACATGTATTTTAACATATAAAAATGTCATAAAAACAGCCCAAGAACACCTCCATGAACAACCCATCTACCTCCCACACTTTCATTCAACATAAAATGATTTTCTTAGAACATCTCTCAACAATAAACCATCATCTAAACCTAGATCATATTATAGTATGATTATCTAACTTAAGACATGCATATTCTACATGATCAAAGCTTTGGAAATGAAAAAGGTAAGTAAGACTACGTTGTAGCAAACTTGGAGAGCAAGTGTGTGTAAATAGTGTGTGTGTGTAGAGATTTAGTGTGTTGTGTATGAAAAATGATCCTCAAATTAAGATCCATCATATTTATAAAATAAATTAGGGCAAAAAGGGCACATTGGCCATTCACTAAATAATAATGATATTTCCACAACTTAAAGTTAACTTTAATAAAAGATATTTGTGGATTTTATATGCAATAATTTCATTATGCTCAAGAGAATTATTTTCACACACCTTAACATATTTGGGGATTTTTAATAATATTTCATCATCATTAATCCTAATAAGACACTATTATTAATGGATTTTTGGCAATTGTTTAGCCGATAAAATCTACCGTTATCTTACTCAAAGTTATATTATTTTCTTTTTATTTCTTAAACCTTAAGCCCGATGCTAGATTCTTATTCTTGTAACTTTATAATTCTCATACCACATTTCACCTAGTCTCGGTGTTGGCAGCTCAGTCAAACTTAAAATGGTTGATAAAACTAGATAAAAATAAACATGTGTATATCAACAGATAATTTAAACTGAAATATGATGTAGCAAAAAAATAAACTAATAGAAATATGCATAAAAGGTTTGGGGTGCTACAATTTTTGAAATAAATTGTCGATTTCTTTAAATAAACACGTGTCTAATAGAAATATGATGTCGATTTCTTCTCTATTTTCATTTTTCAATAAATTGTCAATTTCTTTTTGCTTTTTTTTCCTCTCTTAGTTGCCATTAATATCACTATTACTTGGAAAAATATTTTTCAAACTCATGTCATTCTATCTCCTATTTCAGTAAATTTTCAATTTATTTTCTTCTCTTTTCTTTAATTGTACATAAGTTTACAAATTGTCTAAAATTTTCAATTTTATATACTTATAGATTTTTATGAGTAATCTCTACCATCTATTAAAAAAAATTAAAAACTCATCTACAAGTTTTTAAATAGTGGAAAATTTAAAAAATTGCAAATAAATTTTCTTTTTTAAAAAAAATTAGATGGTTGAGATTATTCCATAAAAATTTACAAATATATTGTTGACGTCAGAATCTGTATTTGATCGATTCCTAGTCTAACACCCAAATATGATGAAAATGAGATGAAAAGTATAACACAAGAATGGCCCGGAGCCTACTCGGGCAATGTTGCTCGGCTGATCCTGGACGGTAGAATTACCGGGCAGGACCTTATAGTATTATGTTAGAGAAATCAGCTCTCTGGTGCTTTACACAGAATTAGGGTTCAGATCCTTTACAAGTTAAAATTACATCTATTTATAGCTGGAGCATCACTTGAGTGTCGGAGAACGTGGAGATCGTGGAGGCCGTGGGAGTTAAGCCCACATTTTCCTTGATTTTCGCCTATTTACTGGGCACTTGGCGGTTTTGTTACCCACGATCTCTTGGAGGTTAGCGGTATCTTGGACGGCCATACGAATCCTGGCCGGCTAAGCTGATCCGCCGAGGGGTCCTCGCAATTAACTTGGACGGTCGACTTGAGAGGACGTCGTCGTTGTGGCCGGCCAGGTGGAGTGACATCCTTTGTTATGACGCCCAGGTGTCACATGCTGCGCAGCTCGGGTCGGACGCCCAACAATAACCCCTTAGGCCTTGGCAGAAAATCACTTCTGCTGAGGCCTAATCAACCTTAACAAGTCGAGCCGAGCAAGAATGAGTCGTAAGTCAGTATGTTGCGAATAAGTGTCGTCATCTGGTAAAGTGGAAGTCGAAAGGTCGTCACTTTACATCCGTTCGATTATCCATGCGTCGATATGCGGTTGGCCGGGAGTCAGGGGTTACCACCTATATATAGTATTCTCCTCATTCGACCTCGAGTTAGCTTATGTTTTTGATAATTTACTGTGTATTCCGAGCAGAATTAACCGATCAGGATATCCCGTGCTACGTCGTCTTGCAGGAGCGATCTCACTTGGTAGGTAATCTCTTTTTCTTTCAAGCATGTCCCAAATTCCTAAAAATGTCCCATCTGGATGGTCACAAGGCCATCGGTGGACCGATTGGGTTGAGGTTCCTTTCGAGGAGTCAGAGGCCGTGAAGTGGCCTTCCGTTGTTACCCAACCCGAGCTGGATAAGATACAAGCCCGCCTCAATATACCTTTGGGAGTTTCCTTCGTCGCCCCCCGTCCTGAGGAACGAATGCATAAGCCGCAGAAGAATTGTGTGGCTATAAATATTCAAGCATTGGAGGGCGGTTTACGATTTCCCATGGCCCCATGCTTATCTCGCTACCTTTGGCAATGGGGTATAGCGCCCGGGCAGCTCCGGCCAAATATCCGGTCCTCTCTCTTAGGTCTATTAATGCTTTTTCACAACTACAACCTCGGGAAACCTAGCTTTGACGAGCTGTCCTGGCTATTTAAACTTGAGCTTATACCTGGAGTAGAGAATCATTTTTATTACCTCGCCCCTCGGATACATCAGCCCCAATTGGTCTGTGATCTTCCTCAACCCATAAAAGATTGGAGAAGCGAGTGGTTTTGGGTCGATGGGGATTGGATGAGTCCAGGGACATTCAGAAGCTCGTTTGCTGTCAGGGCGTCCTGCCCAGTTGGTTTTGGTCCTGCTGAAGGTATCCCTTTGTCATTTTCTTGGCTAGGTCTGCTAATGTTTTTTAATATTTTTCCATTTTGCAGAGGGAGGGCTCGAGAGTCTTGAGAGCGGCGGTGACTTCTCTCGCAAAATCCGCTTCCTGCGGGACACCCTTAGCCCTGAACAACGGTCGTTCAGGGAGTTGATTGCAGAAGACAGGCTTACTCGAGCCGGCCTCGTCTTTCCTTTTACGCGTGTTGCTGTTGATTTCCAAGGTAGATTCTGCTTTTGGGCCAATATTATGCTTGGCTATTTTCTAATTGGCTATTCTTCGTACAGCTATCCTTCCGCAAGACGGCCTCCATCCTGAAATGAATCCGACCGAGCGTATTAGGATCAGGTCTGAACGAGGTGGGAAGCAAAAAAGACCAATTGTGAAGAGACGAGGTCCTGCACGCCCAGTGGCTGAGACTCCTAGTCCGGGTCAGGACCCTGTTGATCCGTCCATGAAGAGGTCCCGCCCGACTTCTAGCGAGCAACCAGCTGAGGGCCCCGATACCACCACCACAACTCGCTCTGGAATATGGTCTCCCGAGTCTTCACTAGCCGGCTCGGTCAGCATTTGCGGTTGGGATCCGAAACTGGTGGAAAGTTCCAAGGAGTTCCTCGGGAAATGTCCTCAATTTCAGATCAGCTTTTCTCGTGCTCGGCCGCCCAGCGCGGATTTAATGAGGAATCTTCCATCTGGGATTAGGCAAGCTATGGATGCTCCGGTGAAGTCTTGGACATGGGAGTTGGAGGATTATGCAAGGGAGATATCGGCGGCTGACATGGGGGCTTGCGCGGCAATTTTGAATGCCCATGCGTCTGTCTTTGCCTGGCGAGCCAATCGTGAATACCTTGCTCAGCAGGATAAATATGTGGCGAGTAGGGCTGAGCTTGGTGATATGAAAGCCGACTTGGCCGCTGTTTCTGAGGAGCTGGGGGGACTTAGGGCCAAGCTGGCTTCTGCCCAGGATTCATTATCTCGACAGAAGGCCGAAGCGGACGTTGAGAAGACCCTGCTAGAAGGTCAGCTCGAGGTGGTTTGGGCCGAGCTGAAGTCTGCACATGACGAGCTGATAATTGCTAGGGCTGGCCAGTTGGACGAGGCCGCCGTGGCGCAGAAATACAAGGAGTCTGATGAATGCAAGTACGAGGGAATCTTGGCCTATCTTTTTGCCTATATGGATAATATTGTGGTAGCTAGGAAGGCAAACTTGGACGACCGTCCCTTTAGTAATGCCTTAGCCAATTTCTTGGAAAGGAATCCTCTTCCTCAATATTACCTGGATCTCATGGAAGACTTGCCCGGCTATCTCCCTCCTGGTTCTGAGCGTCTCTTGAAGCCGGCTTCTCCTATTCGATTTATGTCAGATCCTAACTTAGGAGCTTCTGGGTCCGAGCAGGTTGAGGAAACGGGCACGACTGGATCTGAGAAGGACGTAATTATACTCCAGGATGATTAGCGTGGCATTTTTCTTTTCTTTTTTCTTTATTCTTCTTCCTGGACACTTGGCCCTTTGTGAACAGGTTCTGGCCTGCAAACCAGTATGGGTACTACATTTTCAAACGGACAATGTTTCATTTATATCGATGTTTTATTTAAACATGTCGGGCTAACTTGTTTGACCGGCTTAGTTCCTGGCCTAGTACCTAGGTCGGCTTTGCATCTTGAGGGCTAGATAGGATCTTCATATTCCGGTGGGTCTAGCCCCTAGGTTTGACACGTCATAGTTGACAACCTAAAAGATGACGTGTCGTTATTTACTGGGCTTCAGAATCGCCACGTGTTACCAATTATTGGGGAGGGTCCCAACGGTCACAATCATTCTATAAATAGCGGGGCTTATCCATTTTCATCTTTGCTATGATAGTCTTTAATCTACCGTAATATTCTAATATTGCCATGCAGGAGTTGCCGCCTAGGATGAGTCGTCCTCCATTAACCGTCCTGTTTACGACGGACCTCAGCGCGGAAACCTGTGGAGCAGGACAGGCTGAAGAGACCGATGCAGCTGGATCTGAAGATGGTGTGATCATATTCGAGGATGATCGATATTACAATCTTGGCCATAAGGAGTTTCGAGCAGTTCTCTTAAGTTTAAGTACTTGGCAACATATTCAGCAACTGCCGTCCGTTCGTAAAATGCCTTGACTGACATGTCATTGTTGAGAGAGAGGCTTAGTCAGACTGGACGGCCTAGTCAACTCTTAGTAGCATATATTATTGCCGAGCTGCTCATTCGAGTCTTTTGTTTAGGGTTTAGGGTTTAAGGGGTTGTCTGTTAAGAGGTTCTGGCCTCCAAACCAGCAATCTTTAATGATATTCCTAATTTCGAATCTAATTGTCCCTGCTGTATTTTCATTATATAATTGCTAACACAACCTTACACGTAGCTTAATTTTGGACGACCCGAATATATTTGATCTGAAATATTGGTATCTTGTCCTGGCCGGCCTATCTGTTGGATTTTGGCCGGCCTCATATTGTAGAGATTCGTGGAATCTGGGGAGATCAGGTCCTGGGCTTTATCCTGGGCCTGATGCGTGTCACAATCTGGTGTCCCGAGAGACGAAACGTCTTCTGTAGTTGACCGTTCGATTCGCCACGCGTTATCTCTGGTCGGATGGAAGTTGAAGGGTTGCGCTCTTCCTATAAATAAGGGCAGTCTTCCTTTATTTTGACCTTCACGAGTTTGTGATTACTTAGAGAATTCTCCGATATTACCCGACCAGATTGAGCCGTCCAACATCTCCCGTTCAGGATAGACCGTTCTCGATCACCCGTTCAGGCCATTCTCTAGGTAATTCTTACTTTCTTCCTATGTCTTCTTCTTCATCCTCTGGGACTGAATCCGGGTATGGAGGGTATCCTTCTGAGGAATTAAGTTTAGAGGTTAGTTCATCTTCGGAGGAGATTAGGAGTTCAGGTCCTCCTACAGTTGAGGTGGCGGGGACATCGGGCCGGCCAGCCCGCTATGTTCCCATAGGGATGCCTAGGCCGCCTAGACAATACAACCGGACCGAGCAGCCTTCTATGGATTCGGAGGCTATGTCTTGGCCGTCCATTGTCACCCGCGCTGAATTGGATAGGTGGCATGCTCTTTTCAACATCCCGCGGGGGGTGTCGTTCGATGTTCCGAGACCAAACGAACGGATGGATAAGCCACCCGCGGACAGCGTGGCCATCAATCTCCGATCTTTAGAAGGCGGTCTCCGGTTTCTCTTGGCTCCTCCTCTCACTCAATACCTTCGCTTTTGGGGCCTCGCTCCCGGCCAGCTACACCCAAATAGTTGGTCCTCCATTCTCGGGTTGCTTGTCCTCTGTTGGTCATTTAATCTTGGCGTTCCGACCCCTGAGGAGTTAGCTTGGCTATTGGGTTTGAAACTCCTGCCCGGGGCTCAGAACCACCTGTACTATCTGTCCCCCCGGTATGGGTGTCCTCAGTTGATCATCGACCTTCCATCCTCTGTCAAAGATTGGAAGACGAAATGGTTCTGGGTCAGAGGTGACTGGATGAGCCCCGGCCAGGTTGGAGAGCAGGAGTCTGAGCGGGTGTTTTGTCCGATGTTCTTTGGGACGGCAAATGGTATACTAGCATTTTACTTGCTTTCAGCTCGTTTATCTGATTTTAATTATCTTCCGTTTTGCAGAGATTTCGGTGGAGGGCCTCCCAGCTGGCAGCACCTTCTCTCGGAAGATGGTATTTCTCCGAGACCACACCACCCCCGCTCAGTGAAATTTCAAGACGCTCATTATCGAAGAGCGTCTCGCTAGAGCTGGCCTCATCCTACCTTTCCGTCTTGCTCCAAACAATTACCAATGTAGTATTTTCGGACTTATCTGCTTTACTGAAAAATCTTGCTTATATATGCTTCTTGTTTTTCAGCTGTCCTCTCTCCTCACGGCTTTCAGCTCAGCATGAATCCCACTCAACGGATTCGGCAGAGGACCTAGCAGGCCGCTGCTGGGCATACGGGGAGGCCTCAAGGCCGAGGCCAAGGAAAGGGCAGGGGCGTTGAACGCTCCGCTTCTACTGCGCCATCCCCAGCTACTGTTTCCGTGGAAGCTGCTCTGCGCGCTCCCCCGACCAAGCGATCCAGGCCGGGTTCTAGTAGTGGAGCGGGGACCTCCCGGGGTGGTTCGGGAGCTGGAAGGGGAAGCTCGGGGACACCTGGGGCTTCAGCTGCTCGTGCGGCGCCTGGCGTCTGGACTGCCGAAAGTCCTCTGGCCGGCTCGGTCAGCTTATGCGGATGGGACCCCGCTCGGGTCGAGGAGACGAAGGAGTTTCTCGGTCGTCGCCCGTCTTTCCAGGTCAGCTTCTCCCGGGCCCAGTCTCCGACCCTGGAGGTGTTGGAGAGTCTTCCTCCGGCGGTGTCCTCAGCTGTCGAAGCCCCTGTTAAGGCCTGGACGGAGGATCTGGACAAGTTCTCCCGCCAGATGTCTGGTGTGGACTCTGGCTCCTGTGCCGCTATCCTTATGGCGCAGACGTCTGTGTTTGCCTGGCAGGCCCAACAACAGTATGAAGAGCGGCTAGAGAATCAGGGCGTTGAAAGCCGAGCTGAGGACGAAGAGCGGCGAGCTGAAAGAATTGGCTGAGGAGAAGTAGGCGCTGGAGACTCAGCTAGCTTCTTCTCAAGAGGCTCTGTTGTAAGCGACTTCGGCGGCTGAACTGGATAGGCAGAGGGTGGCTGACTTTTCTTCGAAGACTTTTTGGCTCCAGGCCGTGATTGATGATCTGAAGGCCGAGCTTGAGGCTGCCCGGGCTGTCCAAGCTGACGAGGTGGCTGTAGTTGCTAAGTTCAAGGGCTCGGACGAGTATAAGCTCGAGAGTAGCTTTGCTTACCTGTTTGCCTTCTTCGACGCTATTGAGGCGGTCCGGAAGGAGAATCTGGACGACCGTCCACTTATGGCAACTCTGGCCGGATACATTGAGAAGAACCCGTTTCCAGCTTATTATCTGGAGTTGATGAGTGACCTGCCGAAGTATCTTCCGACCGGGTCGGAGAAACTGCTTACTCCGGCTCCCCCCATCATGCTTATTCTAACCCTTCTTTTGACATGGGAGCAGCTTCTGAAGTTGGACGGTCAGAAGTTGGGCAACCCACGGAAGTGGCGGGCGAGGTGTTTGAAGAGGAGATGGTGGATGTTGAGCAGTAGCTCTTTGTAGAGATTTCTTTTTTCTTTCTTTTTTGTAAGAGGTACTGGCCTCCAAACCAGTTTTGATTTTAATATCATCATATTTTGCTGGTTTATAATCTTCCATATATATATGTAGTTCGTTCTAGCTGACACTTGCTCGTCTCAATCGAATCAGCTCGGTACTTAGATACCTGAAACACTTAGTAAAAAACTATTAATCACTTCATAATGGTAGTGTGAGTCTGTTCTGCTTGCCACGTCAATTTTTATCACTTCGGTTTGATCAATACTTTACCCCTGGCCGGAGCCGAGGTAGGTATAATACTTACAGTTTAGCCCGACCTAAATGGCTCGAATGAAGTTGCAGTCTTGGGTGGGCCGAAGCCTTACTATTCCATCCGACTTGGTCGGCTCGGATGAGGCCGTAGCCTTATGTGGGCCGAAGCCTTGGTGGGCCGAAGCCTTACTGTTTCATCCGGCCTGGACGGCGCGGATGAGGCCGTAGCCTTATGTGGGCCGAAGCCTTGGTGGGCCGAAGCCTTACTGTTTCACCCGGCCTGAACGGCGTGGATGAGGCCGTAGCCTTAGGTGGGCTGAAGTCTTACTGTTTCATCCGGCCTGGACGGCACGGATGATGCCGTAGCCTTAGGTGAGCCGAAGCCTTGGTGGGCCGAAGCCTTACTATTTCATCCGGCCTGGACGGCACGGATGAGGCCGTAGCCTTAGTCAATATTATAAGTTGGGAAATACTTTCATTAATTGTGAAACAATATGCAAAAGAATTACAATTGAAATCCTGGCCGGCTAAAGATAATACTTTTTTAAGTGCTCTATATTCCATGGTTTGGATACAATTTTTCCATCCAGGTCTGCTATCTCATATGCACCTCCGGCCAGAATCCTGCTTATCTTGTACGGTCCTTCCCAGTTGTGCCCCAAGGATCCATTCGGTAGTAAGATCTTTTTGAGGACTAGATCCCCGAGCTCAAACCTTCTAGCTCGGACTTTTGAGTTGTAGTACCTGGTGCTTCGCTGTTTGTAGATGGCATTTTTTATATCGGCATCCATCCTTCTTTCTTCCAGTAGGTCAATGTTGGCTGCTAGAGCTTCCATGTTTTGCTCGTCTTGATATTTGTCCACCCTCCAAGTGCAAACTCCGAGCTCGATTGGTATGATTGTCTCAGATCCAAATGCTAGGGAGAATGACGTTTCTCCTATTGCCGTTCTGGCCATCGTTCTGTACGCCCATAGTACCTCGGGCAGTTCATCGGCCCAAGCTCCCTTTGATTCTTCAAGTCTGGCTTTCAGAGTGTGCTTGATGATTTTATTCATGGCCTCGACCTGGCCATTTCCTTGAGGATGATATGGGGAGGAAAACAGCTTCTTGATGCCCAGGTTTTTACAGAATGTTCTTAGGTCGTCGCTGTCGAACTGCCGGCCATTGTCCGTGATGATGGAATGCGGCACCCCGAATCGGCAGATGATGGATTTCCATATAAAGTTTGTAACTTTTAGCTCGGTTATCCGTGCCAGGAGCTCGGCTTCTACCCATTTGGTGAAATAATTGACGGTGACTATGGCAAATCTTACTCCTCCTCGGCCAGTAGGCATCGGGCCGATTAGATCTATTCCCCATTTTACGAATGGCCATGGGGCCATTATTGAGTTCAAGTCCTCCGAAGGTGTTCGGATGAGGGGCGCGCATCTCTGACATTTGTCGCACTTCTTGGCGAAGTTGATAGCGTCTTTTTTTAGACTAGGCCAGAAGTACCCCTGCCTGATAACCTTGAAGGCCAGCGACTGACCTCCCGAGTGATGCCGCATACGCCCTCATAGATCTCGGCTAACACATATTTGGCTTCTTCGTCGTCCAGGCATTTCAGGAGAGGATGGGAGAAACCTCTTTTGTACAGAAGACCGTTCTGGATGGTGTATCGAGCAGCTCGGATTCTCAATTTTCTGGCCTCACTCTGATCGGCGGGGACCTTCCCCCCTTCCAAGTATTGGATGATCGGGGTCATCCAAGTCACTTTTGGCTCAATATCATAGATTTTCTTTTGATCGAGGGCCAAGCTGTCCACTGTTCCAATGTTTACTGATCCAATATCTTCAGCTCCTTCACTTGTCGCTAGCCGGGCAAGGGCGTCAGCTTGTGTATTCTTGCTACGAGGAATTTGCTCGGCACGAATTTGTCTAAATTCTGCGGAGGCCAGCTCGACGGATCTCAAATACTTCGCCATTTGTTCATCCCTGGCTACATACTCGCCTGAAATTTGATTGACGACCAGGAGGGAGTCACTGAAGATTTCGAGGTCGTCCACTCCAAATTGTTTCGCCATGTCCAGTCCGGCCAGCAGCACTTTATACTCGGCCTCGTTGTTTGTTGCGGGAAATTTGAACCGTAGCGCCGAGCAAAAGTATTTCTGGGTGGGGCTGACCAGGACGATGCCGGCCCCGGCGCAATGAGTGGTTGACGACCCGTCCACGTACATCTTCCAAGATTTTTCTATTCTTTCTTCTCGGATGATGAGAGTTTGAGTGAATTCGGTGATAAAGTCAGCAAGGGCCTGACCTTTTATTACCGTTCTGGGTGCATAATGGACGTCATACTGGCCCAGCTCGACCGCCCACTTTAACAGTCTTCCTGAGGCGTCTGGGCGGCCTAATACCTACTTTAAAGGAAAGTTAGTCAATACCTCAATTTGGTGTGCCAGGAAGTATGGCCGCAATTTTCTGGCTGAGATGACCAATGCATAAGCTAATTTTTCCATTGTTGGGTAGTGGAGCTCGGCGTCGTGCAGTGACTGGCTCACATAATAAATGGGTTGTTGAGCCTTCTACTCTGCACGGACCAATACCGAGCTTACTGCATATTCGGATACTGCCAGGTAAAGCTGCAATTTTTCTCCTGGCTGAGGCTTTGCTAGGACCGGGGCCTCCATGAGTGCTTTTTGAGGTCGTCGAGAGCCGACTGGCATTCACTGTTCTACTCGAACTGAGTGTTTCTTCTGATCAAGTTGAAGAATGGTCGGCATTTATCGGTGGACCGAGATATGAAGCGATTGAGGGCGGCGATTTTTCCTGTCAGACTCTGGACGTTCTTAATCCGTCTTGGCGGGGTCAGGTTCATGACCGCTTGAATTTTTTCAGGATTGGCTTCGATTCCCCTCTGACTCACCATATATCCTAGGAACTTTCCTGATCCTACCCCGAAGGAGCATTTCTTGGGGTTCAGCTTCATCCTGTATCTTCTCAGGATATCGAACATCTTTGCCAGGTGGCCTACGTGATCAGCTTTTCGTTTTGACTTTACAAGCATGTCATCTACGTAGACCTCCATTGTTTTCCCAATCTGTGCGGCGAACATCTTGTTTACAAGCCACTGATAAGTAGCCCCTGCATTTTTCAGACCGAACGGCATCATGGTGTAACAGTATTGTGCGCGGTCGGTGATGAAGGTTGTATGGACCTGGTCGTCCTCAGCCATTGGTATTTGATGATAGCCTGAATACGCGTCCATGAAACTCATGAGTTCATGGCCGGCAGTTGTGTCGACCAGCTGGTCAATGTTGGGGAGTGGGAAACAGTCTTTTGGGCAGGCTTTGTTCAGGTCGGTGAAGTCCACGCATAGCCTCCATGATCCATTTGGTTTCCTGGCCAGGACGGAGTTGGAGACTCAAGTTGCATATTTGGTCTCTCTGATGAAGCGATAACCCAGCAGCCTTTGTACTTCTAGCTCAAGCCCCTCGTACCTGTCCGGGCTTAATCGCCGTCTTTTTTGGGCCACCGGTTGCGCGATCGGGTTGATGTTGAGGTGATGACAGGCATCTTCAGGCCGGATGCCCTCCATGTCTTCATGAGCCCAAGTGAAGACATCAACATTGCCCTGCAAAAAGGTAATCAGCTCGGTACGGAAGGGCTCTTGCAATTCATGGCCGACCCGGAGTTCCATGTCCGGCCTGTGTGGATTCATGTTGACAAGATCTAGCTCTTCAACAGGCGCTGCTCGCCTTTGAGGTCCGTTCCCCCGGGGATCAACTGATCCCTATTCCTCGTCGGGTTCTTACATGTCCATAGCCGCTTCCCTTTTGCTATTCTGGGCGGTGGTACCAAAGGAGGACCCGACTTCAAAAGTGGAGCTGACCGGCTGTTCAGGGATAATTGCCGGGAGTGGAGGTTCATTATCTACCTCTATGGCAGTCTGATTGTGCTCGGCGATCTCGAGAACAGAATCTTCAAAGGCGTCCTCCATCTGTTCATCGGTCGAGGTGGTCTGGGCGAGCTCAAGCTGGTTGAGCTCCTTCGGGCGCAGCCCTATGTCTGTCTCTCTGGCGGCCAGCTGGTTCCCTTTCACAACATATACCTCGTCGCCCACAGGGACTTGAGGGTGAGGTGATAGATGGAGACTACCGCCTTTAATTTGGCTAGAAGTGGTCTGCCCCAGATGGCGTTATATTGAAAGTTCAAGTCCACCACCTTGAACTCCGTCGTTGTGAATACTTCCCTATCGCCGGAACCGAACAGGACCTTGAGCTCACAGGTGACGAGTACCCGGGTACTCATTCCTCCAAAGCCTTGAATAGAGTCGGAGGATGGCATGAGCTGGGATTCATGAAATTCCATCCGCCTGAAGGTGCTCAGGTAGAGTACGTTCGCGTAGGCGCCGGTGTCAACCATGACCCTGTGCACCATAGTCCTGCAGATATTGAGCGATACCACCAAGGTATCGCTGTGTGGGTATGCTATCCCTTCACTGTCCAGCTCAGTGAATAAGATAGGTGCATGGCGAGGTGTTGCCCGAGGTGGAACGCACCGCTGATAAGCGTTTCTGACCTCCCGAACCTGCCCCTTCCGGGCTCGCTTGGACTCCTGCTGCTCGCCGAAGCTGTTGTTGATGAGTGTATGTATTTCGCGAGCAGCTCTGTTTGGTGGAGGAGGTGGTGGGGCAATGGCTTGCTGTGCCTCCTGGCCCTGCTGTCCTTGACCCTTTACGTACTTCTTTAATTGACCCTGGTTAATCAGCTTCATCAACTCGGCCAGCAATGCCCAGCATTTGTCAGTGTCATGTCCCTTCGCCTTGTGGTATTTGCAGTACTTATTCTGGTTGAGGCGATTTAGGTCGGCCCTCATAGGTCGTGGCTCGGGCAGCAGGTTCTTGTCCTTAATCTCAGTAAGGACTTGTGATGGGGCAACCGTGAGAATTTCAGTTACCTGGCCGGGGCCTCCAGACTGGAAGGCCCTGAAATTCGTGGCCGGCCTGAACGGCTTCATTGGTTTTCTTCTTTCTTCCATCCTTTCTTCGTGCCGCTCAGGCCTCTTCTCTCGTTCAGGGGTCCTGTCCTCTAGAATGGCTTCCTCAGCCCCTATATACCGTTCTGCGCGGTTGAGGAAGTCGTGATATGTTCTCGGTCCTTCTTCGTGGACGGACCACCAAACTCTGGTCCGTGGCCTCAATCCGGCCATGACAGCCATAAGGATGGTGTCGTCTGACACCTGCTCCATGCCGAGGACCAGCTTATTGAAGCGGTCCAGGTACGACTTCAGAGGCTTCGCTTTGTCTTGCCTCACATTGACTAACCTTTCCTTGGGGGTCGATCTCATCCTCGACCCCATGAACTGTGTCAGAAACAGATCGGACAGCTCGTCCCATCCCCCTATGGACGCATCAGGGAGAGAACGGAACCATCTTTGTGCTCGATCCCCAAGCGTGAGTGGGAATGCTTTGCACATGAGCTCCTCTCCCAATCCTTGTAGTTCCATCCAGGACGTATACTTGTCCAGGTGGGTACTAGGGTCGGTCTCTCCATTATACTGACCGATGGGAGGCATTTTGAACTTCGTGGGGACCATGGTGGCAATGTGCTCTGCAAAGGGGGAAGCCCTCTTCCAGCCCCTTTTGTTGCGCTTGGCTTGAATGTCAGTCGGTCTGTGTCGGAGCTCCTGCTCCTCCATAAGCTCTGAGTACCGCAGATTGTGATCGGTACTCTCATCATGAGGTGGCGGGACCTCACACCTCTCATTAGGAAGCCTGTCGAGCCTCCTGGCCTCCCCGACGAGAGTTGGCTCATTATCACCTGGGGCGTACCGCCTGTGTGCCTGTGCCCCGGCATTAACTGGGCGGGCCCGGTGATGATCTGGTCGGGCACGTGTGGGAGACTGACTTCGCCGAAGTTCGGCTTCGACTATCCGCTTTCCCAGGTTTCGCCTCCGTTTGGGTTCGTCTGAGGATTCAGAGTCCTCCAATAGGCCATTGGTCTCTTTGGCCTTCTCCTTTTGCTCAGCCTCTTTGAGCCGTTCGGCAAGGACGGCCATGATACCCCTGATCTGTGCTACAGACATGGGGGTCTCTGGGGTCTCCAAAGTGATTGGAGCCACCGGGAGAACCTCCTCGGCCGTAATCGGCCATGGTCGGCTAGAGCCACCCACCTGGAAGGAGGTAGGGACTGGGGGCTCTGGAGTACTATTGCGTTCGGAATTGCTCATGGTGTGTTGGAGTTGTGTTCAAGTATTGTTTCGCCCTCTCCTTCTAGCGCCAAAATGTTGACGTCAGAATCTGTATTTGATCGATTCCTAGTCTAACACCCAAATATGATGAAAATGAGATGAAAAGTATAACACAAGAATGGCCCGGAGCTTACTCGGGCAATGTTGCTCGGCTGATCCTGGACGGTAGAATTACCGGGCAGGACCTTATAGTATTATGTTAGAGAAATCAGCTCTCTAGTGCTTTACACAGAATTAGGGTTCAGATCCTTTACAAGTTAACATTACATCTATTTATAGCTGGTAGCATCACTTGAGTGTCGGAGAACGTGGAGATCGTGGAGGCCGTGGGAGTTAAGCCCACCTTTTCCTTGATTTTCGCCTATTTACTGGGCACTTGGCGGTTTTGTTACCCACGATCTCTTGGAGGTTAGCGGTATCTTGGACAGCCATACGGATCCTGGCCGGCTAAGCTGATCCGCCGAGGGGTCCTCGCAATTAACTTGGACGGTCGACTTGAGAGGATGTCGTCATTGTGGCCGGCCAGGTGGAGTGACATCCTTTGTTATGCCGCCCAGGTGTCACATGCTGCGCAGCTCGGATCGGACGCCCAACATATATAAAATTGAAAATTTTAGACAATTTCTAAAATTATGTACAATTAAAGATAAATATGTCTTAGCAAATAGTTTTGGAGTTCTATTGATATTAATTGTACATAAGTTTAAAAATTGTCTAAAATTTTCAATTTTATATGCTTATAGATTTTTATGAGTAATCTCTATCATCTATTAAAAAAAAATTAAAAACTCATCTACAAGTTTTTAAACAGTGGAAAATTTAAAAAATTGTAGATAAATTTTTTTAAAAAAAAAATTAGATGGTTGAGATTACTCCATAAAAATTTACAAATATATAAAATTGAAAATTTTAGACAATTTCTAAAATTATGTACAATTAAAGATAAATATGTCTTAGCAAATAGTTTTGGAGTTCTATTGATATTAATGACAATAAAAGAGAAGAAAATAAATCGATAATTTACTGAAAATGAGAGATAAAAAAGATAAATTGAAATTTACTTAAAAAAAGGCGATAGAATGAGATGAGTTTGAAAATTATTTTTCAAGTACTAAGTGATATTAATGGCAACTAAGAGAGAAAAAGAAATTGACTATTTAATTAAAGAGTGAGGCTTGTGTGTAACTGTTGTATGGATCTTAGATTCATATAACACGGGTCGAGTCGGGCTGAATCCGACCCGGATCCGCGCATTTCCTGTTTTTTTTTTATCCTGACCTTTATGTTGTGTTAGTCATACTTTTATATTATGTTAAGCATACCTTTATGTAATAGTTTAGCTTTTAAAAAAACTCTAATTTTGGCAAAAAAAAACCCTAATTTTGACGAAAAAATTATAATTTCAGCACAAAAAAACTCTAATTTGTACATATATACATTTATATAAATATTACGCATACCTTTAATTAATATTAGTCATACTTTTATATAATACATAAAGGTACAACTAACATAATTAAAAGGTATGGCTAATATAACATAAAGATATGTTTAACATAACATAAATGTATGTTTAACATAACATTATAACCCTAAAGGTATGCTTAACATAACATAAAACCATAAGGTATGCTTAACATAACATAAAGATATGTTTAACGTTGCATAAGGTATGCTTAACGTTGCATAAATGTATGCTTAATATAATATAAAAGGTCTTAAAGGTATGACTAACATAACATAAAAGTATGTTTAATATAACATAAATGTATGCTTAACATAACATAAAAGTTTAGCATCTGGAGCAAATGGTAGGTTTGAGCACACTCACCCAGGCCCATGGGGGCGCGTGCGCGCGCGTGGAGGGCGCGTGGAGGTCGGGTCGGGTCAGATGTACGGATCCTAGATCCGTACATCAATTGTATAAAAGTTTTTGTGTTAATTAAAAATGAAGATATACAAGAAATTGACAGATAGAATAAGATAAATTTGAAAAATATTTTTCCAAATACTATTGATATGAATGACAACAAAGAAAGAATTTTTTTGATAATTAACTGAAAAATGAAAATAGAGAATAAAAAAAATTGACAATTTAAAAAAATCGATAATTTATTAAAAAATTATTATGAACACAAAAAAATATTATTTAAAAACAGAATAAAAAAAAAATGATATAGAATTGTTACGGTACATATCAGATTCGCTCCATAAGAAATATAAGCAACAGATTTCTTTTATATATATAGGGGGAAAGAAGCCCCAATTTACACACAGCACACACTCAGTAGGAGTTTTTTTTTCCTTCGGTTTTATCATTTCAACTCTCCATTCTCAGCAACTTCAAATTACACACATTAATCTACGCCAATACACAAGCATAAAGATGGTTGGGGAAGAGAAGAGGCATCAAATGATGCAGAATTTGTTCGGCGATGATCAATCGGAAGAAGAGGAAGAGGAAGAGGAGGTTGAATCTGAGCACGAGTCCAATCGTCAACCTGATTATGCTTCTGTATGGATTGAAAACGAAACCCCCAATTTAATTTTTCTTTTTCAGATATATATTTTTTTTACTCAATTTGCCCAATATTTTACTATTTTTAATTTTTGTATGTCAATGTAAATATAAAAAGTACTGGATTCAAATCGGTTTATTTGGTATGCATGGGTACGTGATAACATATTATCTCGTTCTGTTCTGTTGTTTCGATTATATTTGTTTTTACTGTACTGGCATTATTTTTTTCTTCATCGAGTTGATTTGAGTTGGAAATATCCTAATTAAGTTATTGAATTTGCTTTATTCTGTTTATTGGATGATATTTAATTCATTTACACGTAGAAATGGCACATAGGTTTATGTTTATCGAGGAAATTTGAGAACTTCATTCTCGTTTCTGTTGCTTGCTTCTATCATGTCCATCATTCTGCCGAAATTTGTTTTCGTGTTTTACATCATCATCATTCAATAACAACAATATCAGTATCAAATAATGTCTTTATATACATGGTGAACTTGGTCTATCTGGCTTGTACTTGGATGGTCATAATCCATACATAGTCCAACCTGAAAACCACTGTTTTTTCCTTTGTTAAAATGCCGTCTAGTTTGTTAGTAATCAGTAGATGTTTTACATGAGACTATGGATAACACAAAAAAATAGAACAAATATAAGTATTTTTTTTCCTCCTTTGCTTTCTGAAACAGAAGTTATGCTGTGGGGGCCTGTGGCCGTACTGGTGACATAGATAATTGAAGTGGGATCTTATTGTACAAATCATGACTGAACATGTGAAAAATAGGATATTGTTACTCTGCTTCTGTTTCCATGCTTATTTTTTGTTTCACTTTTATATTTTGAAAGGATGAAGGAAATGGAGGACCAGAACCTGAAGATGAAGGTGAAGAGGAAGTGGAGATTGAGGATGAGGGTGAACCTCATGATTTGGATCATAGACGTGGGGAGAGTGAGGGTGAGAGAGACCAAAGTTCTCAAGAAGTTGAAGTAGGTGATCAAAGGGAAGAAAGCGAAAAGAGGTATTCAGAGAGTGATGAAGAAGAATATGGCCAACATGTTGCAACAAGTAGAAGGCGTGATGCAATTCTCAGTGGATCAGAAGCATCTGGGGAGAACCATTATGCTGCTAATGAGGATGATGAAGAGAATCATGCTAGGAGTCCACGGTCTCTCGCTCACTTTTCTGTAATCTGCTGTTGATTATTCCCCACCCACCCCACCCCCACCCTTTCCAAGAATTCTGCCTGTCATGCTGGATCATCTCTATTTTGCTTTAGTAGCTGCTATTCCTGATTATTATAATGTGTTTTTTCTCTTCCGTCTTTTAGTATAGTTTCTGCCTTTGCTAGAGAATGGAGAGCTGCATGTTAATTGTATTTCTTGCTTATTTTGTATCTTGCTTATGCTTTGTCGTGCTTATGTATTACTTATGCATAAAAGTTATTTTCATTCTTGGGTAATTAACTTCATGGGAAAAGCTGATGCAATGATGAGTTCAAGATATTATGTCTTTCAGTATGGGTTATTAGACTAAAAGCTACTGCATAGGTTTTTCTTTTGCACTTGAATTCATACTTTCTCTGTCTAGCTAATATCCTGAACTCATGCATCTTAGTTTCATTGCTGTTAGTTGTGGTCATATATTGAGGTTTTGTTCCGTGCATTAAGGCTATCCTTTTAATTATTTGAATGCCCCCTGAAAGAGCTGCATATTTTTCACGCTTAAATCCCCTTTTCTCCTTAAGCTCCTTGAAGGAGTTTAATTATTTCTCCACCAATTTATTTTGGTTAGCTAATAATAGTTTAGGATAACAACATAAAATTTTGGCTGATTTTCTTCTTTAGTTTTTTGTTTTCATTTTGGAGGGGGAGGGGGGTGGGGTGAGGGGAGAGCAGGAGTGTTGAGTTGTAAGAGATCAGTTGTAGTTAGTGGTTTGCATTGTGGAATACAATGAACAAAGGCGTGGAAATACAAAAAAAAAAAGACATTCTGGATATGAAGCTAGCATATTTTCACATACTGAGATATCTGGCATAGTTACTGTTGTTTTTATTATTTACTTCTATGTAACGGTTTGAGTTTGATTATGACTGGTCTGGATTTTTGATGGGTTGCAGTAGATCACTTGGTGAAGATAAAGATGAGGATCAATATTTTAACTCAGCTCCCGAGATTCGTGATGTTTTTGGGGACTCTGATGATGAAGAACAAGCGGAAGATGAAGCTCGTAAACAGATTCGAGATGATAGAAATGTCTGTATGAGATGCTATTATAATGATTTGAATGTTTTTTTTAAGCATTGATGTGTTGCCTAGCATGAAATATGTTGAAAACCTGTATTTATCCCAAATACAGCAATCACCTTTGGATGAAGAGAGAAATTATGAGGAAGAACTAAGGCCAGAGGATATAATACCTGATGAAGATGCACCATATGACTCTGAAGAAGAACATACTCAGGCTAAGCTTAAGGAGAAACCAGCTGGCCCCCCACTGGAGTTAGAAATTCCTCTGTGCCAACCTCCAGCACCATCTGACAAGGTTTATGTTCTGTCCTGTTTCTACTACAAGAGCCTATGAATCACCTGGTTAGCATTGAACTGGGACCAAGGCAAATGGACAAGATGTTTTCTATGAATTTTGATTTAAATCTAAACTGACTTGCACCTTATTCACATCCATGAAGTCATTTGTTGCTGCTTGATAGCAGTGCATATTTGGTCAATTACAAATATAAAATACTTCCAAAAAACTTTTCTTTGAGCAATTTATTCCTCTACAATTAATAAATACGAACATGTTTGGGATACTATTGAGGTTATGGTGTAATAGTCATTTAGTTACCTTTGTGTGGTTTACTTGAATTGTATGGTCAGCATGTATATGGTGCAACTTGTTATACATATTAGATTGGGTTTTAGTTGATTTTAGGTAAAAAATTAAAATCTTTAGCAGGAAATAGAAAGTGATCAGATAAGTGTCGCTCTCCATAGATAGAAAAGTAATCAGATACCTGAGTTTTTGGTATTGTAATAATATTCTTTTGTTGCAGATGAATATGATTAAAGTTTCTAATATAATGGGCGTAGATTCTAAACCTTTCGATCCCCACACATATGTGGAAGAGGATATTTATGTGACTGATGAATCTGGATCAAAAAAACGGATACGGCTGGAGAACAATGTCGTACGATGGAGGAAGGTCAAAAATCCTGATGGAACAGCATCAGTAAGTAAATCTGTCATTGTATTTCACTGCTATTTAACATTTGCTCATATATCAAAATAGCAGCACCCAAATGCTTGTTAATCTCATCACCAACTGCTTTTAAGATTTTTTCCATTGTGTAATTTCTTACAGCTAGGAAAATATAAACAAAGATGCTTACAATCTATTGGGGTTTAAGGGCTTCTACTGAGATTTGATGTCACTTTTATAAATTGCCCAGATTAAGTGTTCAGAATGCATATATAGACTGTCTGCTGGAACATTCATGATGATAATATGACCTAGAATAAACTTTCAAGACAAATTCATTGGATTTCTTTGTTCTCTGTACTAGTTGAAGAAGCTTATTTAACTGCATTGAGTAAAACCTAAAACATGAAAATAGTGTCACTTGTATTACTGAGAAGATGAGGGATCCTAATGCATTTTTCTCTGAAATCCTAGAAATCAACCATTAGATGTTTAGATTTTCCTATCCCATGGAAGCAGATGGAGTATTTTAGTCAGGCTGACGTGATCCACCTACTTATGTATTAATTTTTGTAACTACCTAAGTATTAATGTTCTCCAACATTGATAACTACTAGTTCCTTGTGACACAATTGCTTAATTGGTGGGACAGCCAAACTATTAAGTCTAGTAACTCAATTGAGCCCATCAGTTTGATGCAGATGTTTAGTGTTTTGTATTATTATGCCTTCATTTAGCTCTTCAAGGTATGAAATTTCTGAAATTTTGCAATGTAGGTCCCAAAAGTATCCATCCACTTCCTATTTCTCACTTGAATTATTGCCCCTCTGAAATTGCATGTTTGGATGATGTTTTTGTTATGTGATTTCATATATAATTTGACTACTGTGTTTAGATTGAGAGCAATGCTCGCTTTGTGGAGTGGTCAGATGGCAGCCTACAGTTACTTATTGGAAATGAAGTGCTTAATATTTCCAAGCAAGATGCTCAACATGAGCAAGCACACCTTTTCATCAGGCATGGAAAGGTAAAATTTTATTTTGTACTTAGGATATTGCATTTCGTCTTTAGTACAACTTTCAATAATTTCGAGATACTTATATCATGCACTGGACATAAAAAAACCTAATTGGTGTCTCAGATCTGTGGTATCTGAAATTCTCTGTTGGGAGCATTTATTCATATAAGGTACCGAGATCAACATTTGACTGATCAGCGGTTTATGCTCTGTTTGATGTTTCCAGGGTATTCTCCAATCTCAGGGGCGAATTTTAACAAAAATGAGGTTTATGCCTTCATCTTTGTCTTCAATTTCTCATCGTATGTTGACTGCTCTTGTTGAATCACGCCACAAAAAAGTTTACAAGGTCAAGAACTGCATCACTGACATCGATCCTGAGAAGGAGAAAGAGAAAAAGGAGAAGGTCTTGATAGTTATTCATCTAATTTATTAGGCATATGCATCAGATTAATGAATTTTCACTTCCATTCTCTATTTGTCTCTTAGGCTCTTAGTCAATCAATCAAAGCTAGTGAACTTCTTAGTCGGAAGAAGGAGAAGGTAAACCGTAAATATACACAACCTATCCGTAGGGAGCGTCAGCTTTCGCCTGGTTTTCTAGAGGATGCACTTGACGAGGTTAGTTGCCTTTTTCTCTTTAATTGGTAGCCAATAATCTGTGAAATACTATCAGGCATCTTTTGAGACATTTTGCTTTTGTTCCAGTGTATTTTATCTTTGTCTTATGAGAACATCTACTTACCCTCACTACCTTAGAAAAAATTCTCTGAGGAAATAACTATTATGATTGTAAATTTCTTTAGGAGGACGAACAAGATTATTATGAGCCTCGAAGATCTGCTGTTCAGCGTCGCTTTGATGATGACCTGGAACTGGAAGCTCGAGCTGAGAAGCGCATGATTAATGCAAAGAAGGCATGCTATTTTTACATCACTTATCTATGTCCTTTTTATCTCTGATCTATATGATGAACTTTATTAATTATCCTTTCACCAAAATATTGTTTCACTTTCAGGGACGTGGGCCTAAAGATATCCATCGTAAGGTAGCCTTGCCAGCTGCCAAATCTTCTCGTCGGCCCATTGACTTCTCTGAAAGTGATAAGGAGTCTGAGTATGAAACTGAAGGGGAAGAATACGAGGGTACCCCACAACATGGGAATGATGATGATGCTGAACACGATTATGCTGAAGAAGATGAAGAACGTGAACAAGGAGAGGAGGAAGGGACATATGCAGAATCAGAGGAAGAGGCTGAGGTAAAGCAATCACTCTAAAATTCTGAGCTGACTTACTTTTTTATGAGTGGATTCAACAGGATGCATATATTTTAAGCATTGCTTTGTTGTCTTTTCTCATCCTAAACTACCTATGAGTTGCCAGAAGAAAAATATATGTTTCAATGGTTTTTCTTTGATAAAATGTTACATGCCTGTATTTTTCCATTTGTAGCGCAACTCTTCGGTGACAATCTGGAATTGACTGCGAAGTTGATAGCTTTTCCTTCTTTTATCCTTGTCGAGTACATTCTAGGCCTTCCATGTTTTGCGCATGATAGTAGTTGTGTTTAGTTGATACAAAATATACAAAGCGCTGTCGTGAGAATCATTAATTGTTTTCTAGATTATGCTTAAAGTGAAATGTTAATTTCAAAACTATTGACTGAAGTTAGAGAAGAATAATTTGATCTCTCTTTTATACAGCATGAGGTGGAAAAATTGTGGAGTTAAAAATTATGACCACCATTATAGTTGAGAATCCTGAGAAAATCAATTGGAAGATATGAAAGAATCTACCTTTATAGAGATTTCAGCCTATCAACCCCTAAGAGTTACTTTTTGGGGGGAACATAGTTTGGGCTATAATAGTTTCAAGTAATTCAAGATCATTTGTGATCTATTGCATGTTTTGAGGCATATAACAATTGTTTCCTACAAGAAAAATATTGAGTCAAATATTTGCAACCCGCACTATCTGTTTTCAGTACATGTAATTTTATGAAGACCTCTTTGAGTTCAAGTTATGTTGGGAACTCCAATATAGGCACAATATTTACAGTAGTTGTGTACCAGGTGCCATCCCTTAAGACAAGCTGCTCCGGTTTTATTAGCAATGCTGGATGTCATGTTTGCTTTTTTTATTTTTTTTTTCATGCTTGCATTTGGAAGCTCTAAATGCATCATATTCTGGAAAAGCAAAACACACAATTTATGTCTGGATTCATTATAATTGCTTTTGTGGATATGTGTTTTCAGAAGTTGAGGATCAGAGTGCTGTCAATGTGTGAAATAAACTTGTTAGATTAGGAGTTACCCAGATGAGTGGACATTGTTGATTTGACTTGACATTTCATTTTGAGAGAGGTTCATAGAGCTAGAAGTAACTTTTGTTTCTGTGTATATCATCAGAAATTAGTTCTAAAATTGAGAATAAATATGGTTCGACTTTTTTAAGGTTTTGGGAAAGAGAGAAAAACACTTCCTCCCTGCCAATAGCTTCCTCCTCCACTTCTCCCTCTCTTAGGATGGGGTCATTGGAAAGAGAAGGTGAGAAAAACATAGTTGGAAAGGGTAAAAAATGAAGTCAGGATGTGAAATTTGTCTGTAAATAATCCTATTGAAGATTGTAAGTTTTGCTTTTCGGAATATTTGTTTATGTGATTGTTTTAGCTAGTTATACGGTGTTATAACTTTTCAATTGCTGGTTGAATACCCACTCAGCTAAAGTGTTTCCATCCTTTTCTTTCATGACACTATTATTTACAGGAACCGAAGCAGAAGACGAGGGATTCGAGAGGCAATCTCAAAAGGAAGGAAATCGAGTCAGAAGAAGACTCTCCTCCAAGGAAACATACTACATCCCATCGACGTATGAAAATTATTTATGAAAGCGACGATGAATGAGAGGATTTCAAGTTTTCAAGCAAGTAAGTTTCATCTCCTAAACATTGTAAATGTTGAAACATGCTTTAGATTTAGTTTATGCGATTTGAAAGATGCTATCTTTTCTCTTTGGCTAGACTTTCCCTATACAGCTAGACTGGCTTTATTAACTAATTTGGGCACTTCGCCAGATTCTTTACATACATGTTTTCATATATTCAGTGCATGTTTCAATCATACTGACTTTTATTCTGCATTATACCAAAGGGTTGTCTAATATGTCTCTTCTTAAATGAAATGAAATAAATATTATTTAGAATAATTGTATAATTGTAGCAAGTTGTCAAGTACCATTTAGATTTTGAGAAGGTCAAAATTGGCATGGAATGAATTTCTGTTTATAGGTTTGCATGAAATTTCTCAATGCTGATGTTCAACTAAGAAATCCCAATCTGAGTGTTTGGAGACAGCCAGTATTTTTCTTTTTTCAGGAAAACTAATCATAATTATTGTAAATCCTATAAACTTAGTATTTTATTGATTTTGTTCTTAGCTTCATTTTTCACTTCCAAATGCAACCTTAATTTATTGGGCAAGTTTTTTTTTTTTATCTTAAAAGATCTTGCAAGTCCCGAAATAAGGTTTTACAATCTGATAAGCTTGCTTTTTTTTTTTGTTTGTTTGTTGTTATTGTTGTTGTTGTTGTTGTTTGAGGTATGAGATTCTAAGTTATATGTAGCAGCCCCTTTCTTTCCAAAATTCCATTAAAAGAGAACAATTCTATTGAAAATATGATTATTGTTTTAATCTGAAATCAAAACACGATGTAGCAAGAAAAACTTTGTTTCATATAGAAAATTTGATGGACTGTTTGATGAACAAATTCATCATTTCGATGATGAGTTTTCCTTTTTCAACTACAAATTTTGAGGAAAAGGAAAAACAACAAAACTTCTAATACGTAGTGGGAGGAGCTCACTTACCATGAGCAGATTTCAAGAAATGAGAAACAAAATAGTTTCTTTGAAAGGTAAGGGGAAAAAAAACCAGACTTTTCACGATGTGTTCCTAATTTATTGAACCATCTCCTGTATGTTCAAGAAATCTCACTAGAACGTTGCTAATACAATTGCAATCATCTCAAACAATAGTAGATATGTTCGATAAGTGGTCAGACGTTGTGAATCTATTCAATATTTTTTGTCAAACAAATATGATGTGACTATATCTATTAAACGGTAGCCGACTTTGAAGCGGTTGATGGTTGGAAATGGTTGTAGCAGGTGGTCGTTGATACAAAAAAAATTAGGTTTAGACTATGTTTATCCATGCTCAACTATACACACAATCAATTAATAAACAATTCATTTCTCTCTCCTCCACATACACATTCTACATTACAACCAAATCTCATATTTTTCATACTTTATCAATAATCACCCACAACCACAACCAGTCTTTAATAAATTATTTCTTTTATAATTTAACAATTATATCTATAATTAATTTTTATTATATTTTAAATATTTAAGAAATATATACAATTATTTAATATTAAAAAATCGTAATTATAATAAAAAAAATTGGGAATACAGTTAAAATAAATTACAACATCCAATAAAAAAATTTAACTTATAAGAATTGAAATACAAAAGAAAATAAATAAATTGAGCTACAAATACATGCATAAATTACAATAAAGCAAAAGATGTAAATTACATATTTAATTAATAGTGTCGAATTTTTGCCATATATGCTCAATCAAATCGTTCTTAAGAGCGGCATGAGCTTCTCTATTGCGAAGTTGTTTCTTATTAGTCATAGAAGTAGATAAACTTGCAACATGTTCAGTAGAGTATCGAAATGGCTGATCATCATTTACGGGACAATCCATTAAAAATTTGGTGGGATCATAATAATTTTGGTATGTCTTGTTCATCCTCCACAATCATATTGTGCATGATGATACAAGCCATCATAATTTTTCCCATCGAAAGTTTATCCCAAACAAAACATGGATGTTTAAGAAATGCGAAACGAGCCTGTAGAACTCCAAATGCTCGCTCAACATCTTTTCGTACAGCCACTTGGTGTTGAGCAAACAATTTGTGCTTTTGGGTTAGTGGAGAAGTAATTGACTTAACAAATACAGTCCATGAAGGATATATGCCATTAGTTAGATAATAAGCTCTATTATTTTCCCGACCATTAACGACATAACTAACATTTAGAGCTCGACCTTCCAAGACATCTGTAAAACCTGGAGAGCGTTGGAGTATATTAATATCATTGCACGTACCTGAAGTTCCAAAGAAAGCATGTCATATCCACAAGTCATATGACGCAACAACTTCCAAATTGATGGTTGGTTTTCCACTTCTCCATGCATATTGCCCAGCCCATGCAGCAGGATAATTTTTCCATTCCCAATGCATACAGTCAATACTGCCTATCATACCTGAAAATCCACGTTGTTCACCGACATAGAGTAGTCTTGCCAAATCTACGTCGGAAGACTTTCTAAGGTACTCTTCACCGAAGCAGGAAATAATGGCTTCAACGAAATGATTGAGAGATTGTCTTGTTACTGTTGCACTCATGCATAAATATTCATCAACTGCATCAGTGGATGTCCCATAAGCCAACACCCTCATAGCACCAGTACATTTCTATAATGGTGAAAGACTTAGTCGACCCGTGACATCAGGTCTTTGTTGAAAATATTTGTCATTGGCAGTGACGGCCTCCACTATATGAAGGAATACAGATTTTCTCATGTGAAATCTACGTTGGAACATCTTGAGAGTATACGTTGGCCTATCGACAAAATAGTCATTCATCAAGCGTTCCTCACCTAGCTCGCGTTTCCTTTCACAATACCTTCTTGTAGTTCTAGGATTGGAATTTCCTCCGATCATATTAAGATTGCTTAAGACCATATCCTCGATCATGCGATCTATTTCGTAATTTTGCCGAGCATTTCGTTCTTGCCATTCATCATGATCATTCAAATTTAATGAATCTGAACTTGAGTTTGAATCTGAATCTACCGATATATTTTCATTGAGAGACATTTGTAAGCTGGAATAGGTAAGACAAATGGGTAGTAATTATATTTGAGAGGAGTAAAGATAAGGAGTTTGGTGTAAGTATGATGTTGTTTCAAATATGATTTATAGGAAATAATTTATACGAAAGAAACCCTTGATAATGGAGTGATGTAACTTGTCACGTGGTTTGATTCCCACTTAGGATATGCATGTGAGTAAAAATAGCTTTAATAATGGAGGGGTACAACTAGAGCTGTCGAAACGGGCTGGCGGGACGGGCCGACCCACAACCCACCTAACCCACCCTTTGGCGGGGCGGTGCGGGGTGGGCTTTTTATTGAGCGGGCCTTCAAATCCCAACCTAGCCCAACCCACCGGTGGGTTGCCGCCCAACCCACTTTTTTTTTTTTTAACCATTAATCCACTATACATAAATATATTCTAATAGCTAACAAAAAATGCAAAGTGTTCGCAAATTAAAATGCAACATTCATCACATAACCATATCTCCATAGTCCATAAGTCCATAAATCAATAATCCAAAAATATAAAACTAAAGAGTCCACAAAATATAAGTGTATGACAAATGAAACATAAATCTCTTAAAAGTTAGAGTTCATCAACACTTACATCATCAAAATCATCTTCATTTCCTTGTTTTTCATCAATATTCTCCATGATATTGGACACTACAAGATCTTCATTAGGGTTTTCTACTATTTTTAGTATTTTTAATTAATTAAAAAAATTAAAAAAAAAAGTGGGCTAGCCCGCCTCAACCCACCCCAACCCGAGTCCCAAATGGGCCAGCCCGTTTAGGCCTGTTTTTTTACGGGCTTCGAAATATCAGGCCCAACCCACCTTTTATGTATGGCGGGACGAGCTGGCCCAACAGACCTAACCTGTTTTGACACCTCTAGGTACAACTTGGCATATGGTTTGATTTCCACTTGGGATATGCATATGAGCAAAGATAACTTTAAGGGAAATTTGGTAAAAATGACCCGTATGTTTGCCCTTATTAGGAAAATGACCTCTAAATATTGGCATTTTTAAAATTAACCCGTAATTTACAAAATGTTGGTAAAAACATCCTTTGACCGGCTCCAGCGGGTAACCGTTCCGGTTACCAGCTTACGTGTCAGTGACACGTAAGCAGGTTACCAGAAGGATTACTTGCTTCAACCGGTCATTGATCATTTTTTCCAACTTTTTTTAAGTTACAGTTTCAAAAATGCCAATATTTAGATGTCATTTTCATAATAAGGCCAAACTTAGAGGTTATTTTTACTAATTTTCCCTAACTTTAATAATGGAGGGATATAACTTGTCATGTGGTATGATTCCCACTAGGGATATGCATGTGAGCAAAGATAGCTTTAATAATAGAGTGGTATATCTTATCATGTGGTTTAATTCCCACTTGGCAAGGTTTGGTGAATATTAGGTTTTGTATCTCTTTCCTGACTTAGTGTCGTTTTGTAGAATAATACTTGTAGAAGAAGAATATTTGTTTTCTAAACCCTAAATATATCTTTGCTTTGGATTCAGATATTGGAAAATAGGTGTACAATTATTAAAACAACTAATTGAGATTACATGAAATAAAATAAAATCACATAAATTAAAAAAATTTAAAAAAAACACAAAATAAAAGTACATGAAAATAAATGACATTGATTATTTGAACAATGTCAATAAATGACCTTTCATCTCTTCCTCGACTGGTGATAAGTGATCTTTCGCCATCAATTGGGATAAAAGAGAAAGTTGCAGCTCCATTTTCTTCTCCGCTTTTTTCATTTATTCTCTTTCTCTCTGTAAATTGATTCGTTCTCTAACCACTTCAACTTCAGTTTCTCTAGTGATTCTCATTGCACGAATTTATTCAGCAAATTCGTCTGACACCACCTTACCTTTTCATTTTTTTTCGTCTTATCTCTACCTATAGGACGTGAGATAGTTGAACTGCCGCTGACTGGAGTTTTTGGATTAGTGGGGTTGGAATACTGCCCTTCTTCACTGGTTCTTGATCTCTTTGAGCTGCCACCACTTTCTTCATTACCCTCTTCATCTTCAACACCAGGACGAGTTGGAGCATGATCGAAATGTATTTGCCACTTCAGATGTTTACTCAAAACTTCATTAAACACAACCAAATTTGTAAACTTGTGTTTATGTTCAACACAATATATTTTATGAGCTTCTTTCTTAATATCCCCTTAGCTCATTCCGCTTCTATATCATCTATGTGCTTTCTTGGATGCTTCCAACCACTTGTTGCAACTTTCATTAATTCATCTAAAACGGCTTCTCATCATTTCTATATTTCTTTTATTACTCGTTCCCATACTTTTGAGATCTTTTGATTTTTGCCAACCGTGCTATCTTCAATGATGAAACATCAAGACGACATTAATGCAACATCTTCTTTAACAGACCACCCTGTTTTTATCACTTTTTTCTTTTTTTCTCCGTACAAATCGCAAGAGATATTTTCCGATCTTCGAACTTGTTCAGAGATAGAAACTTGATTCAAATTTGAAGAAAATTGAGAATTCTGATAATATTGAGAAAATTGAGAATCAATAGTATTAAAAAATGATTCATCATTTTGAGAATTTGTATGATTTTGGGAGTAGTGAGAATAATTGGGCTGATTTGGATCCATGTAGAAAATGATAAAAAATTAGATTATTAACACAAGTTGGAAGAGAAAAGAGATTTGGCACAAATTAGAAGAGAAAAGAGAATGTATGAGATTGTGATAAAAAATATATCAATATTGGTATTTATTTATAGAGAATTTTATTTTATAAATTTTGGTGTATGGTTTTTTTAAGTGGATAAATCGAAATTTGTAATTATTTAAATAAAATACACTCGACGAATCATACAATAACACGTGTTATCACAATTAAGTAAACAAAATCTCATGACCATGGTCATACCACAAACTTGATCGTGGATATTAATTACATTTTTTTTTTTCATTTTGCTATGCCCTAGTCATGCCATGATAAGCATAGCCTTAATTCTCAAAGAAGGGGACAATTATGACATTTCCAATAAATTTATTGTTTTAATTCAAGAAATGCGGATGTATTAAGTAGGAATGAGGGTTCATATAACCTGGCCCAAAAGTTATAAGTTTGTAATAAAAATTTTGAGTAAAATGTTTTTAATCAATTGTGTTTGAATACAAAATTGAAAACAAATATAATATATCTCAAGGTTACAGAATCTTGTAATTGGAAACTCTTGAGATCATTTCTCAACTGGAAAAAAATTGCAGCAACCTTTTTATGTCTGTGAGGTTATGAATTCTCTACTTTTCTATTAAACTATGTCATAAACACATAACAAGTACAAAAGATGGGTATGGTTTGAGGTTTAATCGCACAAAACCAAGAAATTCGGCCCTATATAAAAAATCGTGGATTTTGAATATTGAAACTTGAAGGGAAAATTTGTAAAAATGACCTGTAAGTTTGCTCTTATTAGAAAAATAACCTCTAAATTTGGGCATTTTTGAAACTAACCTGTAACTTAAAAAAAGTTGGTAAAAATGACCAATGACCGGTTGAAGCAGGTAATCGTTCCGGTTACCTGCTTACGTGGCCGTTCAACGCGCATGTGGACTCCATTGACTCTTATGTGGCAAAGTTAAGGAGGGAATATAGATTTGGGACATATTAATGGAGGTAAAAACCTAATTGGTAAAATCCTCAAATTTAAAAACTCTCTTTGTGCTAACCCTAGAACCAAATCCCCTAAATTCACTTGTGATTCCGATCGAAAAGTGACTAGAAGTTAAATTCGTGATGAAACAGAGAGACCCCGACAAGCATCAAGAGGCGACACCTGCGTACGGTAAGGTTTCTGATGTATTGGAGCATTAGCCATTATATTTAGTGTATTTGGCTATGTGTTTTTTGTTTTTTTGTTCGAAATATGTGATTTTTTTGTTGCATTTGTTTATTTGAGACAGATTCAGTGTCTTATAGTGTACTTTGTAGTGATTTTAGGGCTTTTTATTGTCGCATTATTAATAAAGAATTCATGATTGTCTGTGGGGGACCATGGGGAGCAGGTGGGGGCACATGGGTCCTAATGTTGGTAATGTATAATAAAAGTAGTCAAAATTTGGGTTTTTGTGTTGTTTTTGTAAAAGTATTTGCTTTTGACCTATTGTTATCATCTGTGGGGTACGAGTGAGTGCTTTCTGTTTGGTAGAATGATATAAATGCTGATTTCATTTTATTTATATCTTTAAACAAATCCAAATAGTACAGAGTATAGCATTTGCATGCAATATAGAGGTGAAAGGGATATAACATTAGGTGTTTATCTTGGAAGTCATATGACTGTCTGGGATTATGTGGATACTAGGCTGTTTACATTGAGACAACTTAAGAAACTTGCTACTTACTTGAGTGACAGCAATGATCCTCAGTTGTACACAGATGCAAAAGATGGGTTAGGTTTTAGGCATCTAGGGGATGAGAGTTCTCTTCGTACTGTTTTTGAAGAGAATAAGTATTCTAGGTTGATATACCTATACATTGAAGCTGGAGATGGAGCCACTAAGGAGGTGGGTAAGGAATATGTTTTGAGGGCTGATGCAAGGCAGAATGTGGAGGATAAGAGGAAGGAAATAAGAAGTGGTAAAAAATCAGTAGATGTTGTAGAAGAATCAGATGAAGAGGATAATGAGTGTGAGGATAGTGACTATGTGAATGAGGAAGAGGAGAATGTAGGTGGAGATGATCTTGAATATGACAAATATACAGATACAGACACTGAGTGGTAGGGTGTAAATGCAACAGATGTAGGGAAGGACTTGGATGGTGAGTTTGGTCTTGGTGAAGAGGATATATGTCAGAGTGAGGATGACCTTAGAAGCATACATGATTCTGATGATGAAAATGGTGGAAGAAATCATGTATATGTACCCAACTATACTAGGTCCCTATTAATTGTGTTAGGTATGGTTTTCAGTACAAAGAAGGAGTTTAGAGACATGATAAACACTCATGCTATTTTAGAAAGGAAAACTGTGAAAGATTTTGAGGTCTGATCCTAAGAGAATTTATGTTGTTTGTGGAGATTCTGATTGTTCATTTAAAGTGCATGCTTTGAGGAGAGAGGGTGATAGTTCTTACATCATTTCAATGTTGATAGGAAAATGAGATGAGGTATATTTTAGAAGCTTGTGGGTTACAAGACCTTGAGGATGATGCTGATGAGATATTTAGAGAAGATGGGGCCATTCATGCAGATGATGAGATATAATCTTTCTTCATCTTGCCTAAAAGTTTTGGTGATGTTATTTTCTAACAGTATAAACTATGTAACAATAGGGAAACAGACAAAATGGTGATATGGAACCAGAAGCAACAGTTGAACATGACCAACATTTCGATGATTTTGTTGATGAAGATGAGGATGTAAGAGACCTAACACAGGAAACGACAATGATTGAAAAGCATACGAAGGTATCTTCTAAGCTTCCACCTCAAACAACAAGAAAGAAGGGAAAAGGAAAACAAATTGTTGCTACTCAGGCTGAACAAGAACAGACTGCAAAAGCACCATCTAAGCTGCCCCGTCAAGAGGAAGCTGAAGCAAAAGAAATGATGATGCTTGTTTTAACTAATCCCCAATGTTAAACTCTTTTTAATGTAATTGGTTATACAATGTTAAACTATTTTTGCTGTAATTGGGGTCTTTTGGATGTGATGTTGCTGGTTAAACTATGTTAAACTCATTTTGATGTAATTGCTGTCTTTTGGATGTGATGTAATTTGATATTTATATGTTTGATGTTTAATTGCATCATTACACCAAAACAGAATATATTACATTACACCAAAAAGGCTTCCAAAACGAAATGCATTTCATTACAATCAATTTTCCTAAATGGATTGTATTACATTCCAGTACAACACATCATTTCATTACTAGAAAAAGAACTACTAAACAAAGCTATTTCTAAACAGACCATTCATTCCCTAAACATCACATAAACAACAAAAGCCAACAACCAAGAAAACAAGAGCATTGACTCCACTTTCTTAATTGCCTGATCAAGCCTCTCTTGCATTTCTTGCATGTGTCTTACTATGTTTGCCAATTCAGCGTGCACATCGGGAGGATTTTGATTGCGGCCTGCCATATCCGATGCTTCATGACTGCCTCCTACAACATTCGGGGGATCCATCCAAGCAAAAAACTCACAACCACATTCTTTCTACAATAAAATTACAAATATCCTTACAAAACGATACGAAAATCCACACCAACAATTACAGCAGCATGAAAACTTACGTTCCAATTCCGGCAACCAAAAAATCTCCTGTCTTTATTACCAGGCTTACGAGCAGTCTGAACCGTAGCAGGTATTCCACAGTCACAAAATTGACTTCCTCCCGTTGAAGAGTTGGAGAAAGACATAACTGTGCTTGGCTCGCACAAGGGAAATGGGCAGCGACAGGATGGACGGTGGAAGAACAGAGAAATTTGGTTGTGGGTTGGAGTGAACTTAGGGGATTTGGTTCTAGGGTTTAAATGAGAAAGAGTTATTAATTTGGGAATTTTAATATTTCGCTTTAGTTTGCCACATAAGAGTCGTTGCAGGCCACATGCGCGTAGAATGGCCATGTAAGCAGGTAACCGGAAGATTACCTGCTTCAACCGGTCATTGATCATTTTTACCAACTTCTTTTAAGTTACAGGTTAGTTTAAAAAATGCCTAAATTTAGAGGTTATTTTCCTAATAAGAGCAAATTTACTGGTCATTTTTATAAATTTTCCCAAACTTGAATGGTCCAACATGTATGGAATTATAATAAATTTGAGAAAATTGATTTTTGATGTTAGAGTCAAAATATCATGTTGTATTTGAAAAAAAAAATATCATGTGATGAGTTCTCATGTAATTAACCCTAAAATTAAATAGGGTTAAGTCCAAAATTACCCAATTTCATAAGGTAATAAACTTTTCTAGCCCATTTTTATCAAAATAACTTTTTTGCTCATTTTTTGTATATTTCACCAATTACATTCCAATACTACCCTTTAACTATATTTAAATTTTAATTATTAAATGAAATTCAAATACACTATTTGAATACAAAATTTAATATTTCAAAATACATAAGATTCAATAACCCCAATTTTTTTAAAAGTTGAAAATTTATTTCTCCCACCGACAAGCTTCATCGGAACTCCATTGAAATCACCACTTCAATCATGGACTTTTCTACATGATTCAAACCCCACCACTTTAACATCAATGGCAGATGAAAATCCTAGGACATAACTCGAATTTTATTGATGAATCTGAAGATGTTTTGCACGGCGATGGTCGGATCTGAAATGAGGATAGGTTTATATGGAGATGGGGAAAACGATTGGCGATTCTCGTCAGAGATGACACAAGTATGAAACAGAGAATAGTAGAAGCGCGATGTCACTCGCATTCTGAGATGAAAGCATCGGGATAAGTGAAGAAGATCGGAAAAGACGAATGAGAGTTGATTCGGAGAAGGCGAATAAGAGTTGATTCACACAATGGTTTGTGTGGTTTGAACTAAGAGGTGGGCAGCGAACTGTTCGAAGAGAGAGACAAAAGTTGAAGTTACAATTTTTTATTTTTTATTTATTTTATTTGATTTTATTTTTAATTTTACAATTTTTGAGTTATGAAATGATTTTGAATTTGATTATTTAAATATTAAGTGAATAATTGTGAAATTTTTTAGATTTTTTGATTTTGCGAATGATTATCATCATAATCTTTAAATAGTAGTGTTTATGTGCACCAGGTGCATGGGTCATGATCCATGCAACTGGGTACACGGGTCGGGTTGGTTCGGTTTAACCCGGATTCGCGCACTTTTTTTTTTATAATTGATGTCATAACCTTTATGTTGTAATAATATAACCTTTATGTTGTAATAGTGTAACCTTTATGTACAAATTTCATAACCTTTTCAGTGCATGACTTATACTTTTTTCACTATAAAAATTCATGTAATATAGCCCAAACCTTTATGTTGTAATAATATAACATTTATGTTGTAATAGTATAACCTTTATATACAGATTTTATAACCTTTTCAATAAATAACTTATAGTTTTTTCATTATAAAAATTCAATATAGCTGAAACCTTTATGTTGTAATGATATAACCTTTATGTTGTAATGCTATAACCTTTATGTACAAATTTCATAACCTTTTTAGTGAATAACTTATACTTTTTTCACTACTTAGCACTGCAAAAAGTTATGTGCATATAAATAAAAGGTTATAAGGATAGAACTAAAATGTTAAGTTCGTTAAACTAAAAGGTTATGTCAATATATAGCAGAACTAGAATTTGAGTTAGGGTTTGGGTTAGGGTTTGGGCGCGTGGGGCGCGCTATGTCAATATACAATAGAACTAGAATTTGAGTTAGGATTTGGGCGCGTGGGGGTGCGTGAGGCGCGCGTGGGGATGCGTGAAAGTCACTTTCGGGTTGGGTTGACCCGATTGCACGGATTTAAAATCCGTGCACTTGGTGTATAGAAACAATTGTGATCTTTAAAAGGACAAAAACATAAGATCATGTATAACCAAATACATCACCAATTTTGATATGATATCATCTCTAGAATCTCATTTTATAAGGTTGGATTGATCTGGTCACGCTTTGGTCTAACACAAATCACAATTGTTTCTATACACCAGGTGCACGGATTCTAGATTCGTGCAACCGGGTCAACCCGACCCAAAGTGTCTTTCACGCGTCCCCACGCGCGCCTCACGAGCCCCCACGCGCCCAAACCCTAGCCCAAACCCTAACTCAAATTCTAGTTCTGCTGTATATTGACATAACCTTTTAGTTTAGTGAACTTAACCTTTTAGTTCTATCTTTATAACCTTTTAGTTATATGCACATAACCTTTTGCAGTGCTGAGTAGTGAAAAAAGTATAAGTTATTCACTGAAAATGTTATGAAATTTGTACATAAAGGTTATAGTATTACAGTATAAAGGTTATATCATTACAACATAAATGTTTCGGCTATATTGAATTTTTATAGTGAAAACACTATAAGTTATTTATTGAAAAAGTTATGAAATCTGTACATAAAGGTTATACTATTACAACATAAAGGTTATATTATTACAATATAAAGGTTATATTGCATGAATTTTTATAGTGAAAAAAGTATAAGTCATTCAGTGAAGAGGTTATGAAATATGTACATAAAGGTCACACTATTACAACATAAAGGTTATATTATTACAACATAAAGGTTATGACATAAATTATAAAAAAAAAAAGAGCGCGGATCCGGGTTAAACCGGACCCGACCCGTATGTCCAGTTGCATGGATCATGATCCATGCACCTGGTGCACACAAACACTACTCAACACAAATTAGGGTGTCTTCACACCCAGTCAATCCAGTTCAATAAATACTTTTTAGGAAATATTTTAAAATTATAAATTGAAAAATTATATTATATAATATTTTTGCGTATATCAGATTATAATTTTATACTTATTTTATAATTATTTTATGCCTTTCATGTCAAAAAAGAATGTTTAGCAAAAATTAGAAAAGTGCCTATTTTTCTTTAAAAATGTTATGTCATAAAAAAATTTAAGAAAATAGAAAATAAAACTTCCTTAGTAAGCCATTTGTATACTACTAAAATCCTTCTTTACCAAGCCATTCGACAACCCAAATACTAAATGCAAATAACATTAACAAAACCAATTAGCATTATAATTATTATTATTGTTGTTATTTTTTATTTCTAATTTCTTTTGTTGATGGTAGATATTTAATAGTAGATTTATTATTCTTAAATAATTTTTATATTTACTTAGATAATATTTTTAATTTAAAAAATTTAAACATAATATCCATCCTTCTTCTTCTTCTTTATTACTATTATTATTGACACTGTAATATTTTTAAATTTATGATTTTGTTTGTATTTTAAAACATGCAATTACTTAGAATAACATATATTGAAATTTAAAATATATAAATTAATTTATTTTAATATAAATACTAAAAATATTAAACACTATATCATCCAAACTTTATATAGTGTGTCTATGTGTGTATATATATTAGCCACACATATTATGCATATTTAATTACATGCAGGGATATAAATTTTGGATATTGATATTTTAATTTTATAAAAATATGAATGGAAATATAGATACCCATATTTATCAATATTTCTTCGATATTTCAGATATATTTACTGATATATTAACAATATTTCAATGATTTTCAAGATATCGATATCGAAATCGATATTGATATTTTGTCCATATTTGTAAATATTTTTTCGATATTTCATCGATTTTCTTAAAATTTGTACCATTAAACCACTAATATCGATATTTATCATATTTTTTATTATCATATATTTTCTCGATTTTATATCAATTACGTGAAAAAAGAAAAATATTAAAAAAATATCAATAATGTTTCGGAAAATTTTCATCGTTGGTGTAGGAAAAAATTAAATATTATTTACACCCATACATAATACTTTATGAGATAGACGTGGGTAATATTTACATGTCAAAGTCAAAATTGGAGGGTTACTTCTCTGTGAATGTGGCTAGTAAAGTAATAATCTTTATTGACACATAATAAATGTCATCAAATAAATATATTGACTGAGAATCTCGAAAACTTGAGAAATTTTATTTCCTTACGTAAGGTTTACAACACAACCACAGTGAGAGTGTCCCCGTGGCTAATAAAGTAATAATCTTTATTGACACATAATAATTGTCATCATATAAATATATTGACTGAGAATCCCGAAAACTTGAGGAATTTTATTTCCTTACGTAAGGTTTACAACACAACCACAGTGAGAGTGTCCTCATTCTTGGAAATCAAAACCCATGTGGGGCCCTCTTTCTGGTCAGAGTTTTACTACATGCTTTCAATATCTAGGGTGTTTTGATTGAGATAGATTATAAGGATGACTTTTCAGAACTTTAAAGTATTATTAACAACTGCTATTAGAGCATCCTTACAGCATTTACAATGCTAAAAAAAAAAAAAAAATATTATAATTTATTCTCTCTCCTCCACCTATTCCTCCACATCATCATTTCATTAATTATAATTCATATTTTTTAACTCCTTTAATCATATCTAATAACTCTATTTCCTTCTCCTAATATTTAATTTGAGATTTTTTATCATTTAAAATAATTTTATAATTATGATAATATGAATAAAATAAATATTAAAATTTTAAAATATAGTTATGCAAAATTATTATTATAAATTTAACGAAGTAGTACATCAAATTAACAAAAACTTAATGAAGTAATACATAAAATTGAACAAGAATTTAAAGACAATTATTGAAAATACCGACTAACATAAATTGATGAACATAAAATAAATAATTAATTAATTAATGTCTCTCTTCGTTGGTACAGGCCCAAATATGCTCAACTAAGTCCGCACGAAGTTGATGATGAACTGTGTTGGAACATAGTTCCAAATTAATCCTTAAATAATTTTTGAATTCTCGTGTAACTCCCTATATTGGTTGTGCGGGCTCATCAACTTCATCGGAATTCCAATGAGAAATCATTTCTCCCTCATCTTCGACAATCATGTTGTGCAAAATAATACATGATAACATTATTAACTTCAATTTTGTCCTATAGAAAAAACGAGCAGGACCTCTGACGATAGCCCATCGTGCTTGTAGTACCCCAAATGCTCGTTCGACGTCCTTCCTTACAGCTTCTAGTCTTTCCTTAAATAATCGTCTCTTTAGATCCTGTGGACATGGAAAAGCCTTGACGAAAGTCGACCATTCCGGATAGATTCCATCTGTTAGATAGTATCCATGATTATAGTATGTGCCGTTCACACTATAATGCATTGTCGGTCCTTCCCCAAGTAAAACATGGTTGAACAAAATAGATTCATTCAAGACGTTGATGTCGTTGCGAGAACCTGCGACCCCAAAAAATACATGCCATATCCACAAGTCCTGTGATGCGATCGCTTCAAGTACAATTGTTGGAGAGCCATGACCTCTCGAAAATTGACCTTTCCAAGCAACTGGGCAGTTCTTCCACTCCCAATGCATGCAATCAAGACTACCCAACATACCTGGAAATCCATGTCTTGACTCGTGAAGTTGTAGAAGACGTTGAACGTCATTGTTATTCGGCCTTCTCAAATATCTATCACCAAATATTGAATAAATACATTCACAAAATTTGAATAGACACCTTACAGCGGTAGAATTTTCCATACGTAAGTACTCATCAAGGCTATCGGCAGGGACTCCATAAGCCAATTGACGAATAGCGGCAGTGCATTTTTGTAGTGGTGAGGGACCTTGTCTATTTATAACGTCGGATCTTTGTTGAAATTCGGTCGAATGATTCTCCAATGCATTAACTATGCGCATGAATAAATTTCTATGCATGCGAAATCGTCATCGAAACATATTGTCGGGATACACCGGATTCTCAGAGAAGTAATCTTGGAAGAGTCTAGCATGTCCCTCTTCACGATTTCTCTCAATGAACCTTCTTCTAGTGTTGTTTTGCGTTCGACTTTCAAGAAGTTGAATAACTGTAAGCATCATTTGTTCGCCAGGTGAACCAGGTTGATCGTAGATTTTTTCATCGGTGTTGGATTCATCAGAATTTTGAGAATGAGACATTACGGGGTAGTATATGAAAGCTCTATTTGAAAAAATGTTTTTGTAATATGAATAAATGAAAATGTTTTAGGTATATTTATAGAAAAAAATAGAGCCATTTATTAACAGCCATAAACGGCTCTATTTTGATAGCGGTCATAAACGACTATTTTGGTAACGACCATGAACAGCTCTATTTTAATTTAAAAATGTTTATCATCTAAATTAATTTTATAAAATTAGAAAAAAAAATATTGCATATGGGATTCTACTACTAATTAATTATAAAATAATTAAGAAAAAAAATTAAATATAAAATAAAAAAAGCAATTAATAATAATTAAGAACAAGAAATAAAAATAATTAATAATAATTGGAAAAAAAAAGCGCATTTGGATCCCCTTTTCTGCCTTCACGCGCCTCTGTTATGTATAGTGAACCAACCAATCAAATCTCAGTTATGAACTACTCACTTTTCCTCCTACAATGCAACATGAGTTATAGTTAACTAACTATAACCCACTATTTTTGAGCATTGTAAATGCTCTTATGAGCACATTATTATTTTAATGTGGGGTTCACATACCAACATATTAATTAAAAATATTTATTTTTAAAAAATATATATCTACATCAATTTAATATAAATTTCAATCAATTTAATACAAATATAATTATTACATATGGGTCCCATGATTCACTAATTTTTATTTATATCAATTTGAAGTAATTATTTATTACTTGTATTTTTTTAATTGTGTCAAAATTGTGTGTTGGATTAATTAATTATGACATTAATAATTTTCAATTCACATTAAAATATAATTAATTATAAATTAATATTTACTCTAAATCTTTATATTTATTTTGGATTAATTATATAAAAAAGAACATATATATAGCTAGCAATTAATTGAAAATAAGCAATTGACATTACAATACATTTGACATACAATTAATATAAATGAACAATTAATTTTTACAAGTTCCCAAATCGTGTCCAAATGTATTCAACTAAATCCGCTTAAAGTTGGTGATGAATTTGATTATCACGGAGCTCGGAATTCATTCGAATTTTTTTTTTGAAATTCTTGGGGTGATCCTTGGACGGGTTATGCAGGCTCATCGCGTTCGTCGTTGTACCAATTCGTGACTAAATCTCCCTCATCCTCAACAATCATGTTGTGCAAAATAATACATGTTAACATTATATGTCTTAACCTTTTCTTGTACCAAAAACGAGCTGGTCCTCTGACAAATGCCCACCGTGATTGGAGTACTCTAAATGCCCGTTCGACATCATTTCTTCTTGATTCTTGTTTTTCCTTAAACAATCGTCTTTTCGGCATCCTCTGGACAAGGGAAAGCCTTTACAAACGTCGCCCACTCCGGTTAGATTCCATTTGTTACATAGTATCCCATTTTATATAGTGAACCATTCACAATAAAGTTTGTCCTCGGTGCATATCCATGTACGACATTGTTGAATAAATCAGATTCATACAACACATTTATATCATTTCATGAGCCCGCCACCCCAAAAAATCATGTCATATCCACAAGTCTTGAGATGCGACCGCTTCGAGCACGATTGTGGGTGATCCATGACCTCGTGTGAACTGACATTTCCAAGCCATCGAACAATATTTTCATCCCAATGCATGCAATCAAGACTTCTCAATATGTCCGGAAAGCTGTGTTGCTCCTCGTGCAATTGAACAAGTCGTTGAATGTCGTAAACATTCGGTTTTCTCAAGTATTGTTCACCAAATAATTCAATCATGCATTGACAAAATTTAAAAATATATTTGATGGCAGTAGACTCACCTATTCGTAGGTACTCATCCAATTGGTCGGCCAGAACTCCATAAGCAAGTTGATGGATGATCACTATGCATTTCAATAATGGTGACAACCCTAACCTTTCCGAAGCATCCGGTCTTTGTTGAAAATACGGAGAATATTCTTGAATTGTATCAACAATACGAAGGAATAAATATCTTCACATTCGAAATCGTCTTCAAAACATATCTTCATGATATACTGGAGTTTCGGAGAAGTAATCATTAAATAGCCTTGTATGTCCTGCTTCACAATTCCATTGTATGAATCGTCTTCATCGCCACTCTTCTAATATTTGATATGCGTCAAGTATTTGTTGGCCGGTATTAAGTATTATAGACATCATTTCTTCTCCCAGAGATGTAGGCATTTCGTATTCATCCGAATCAACTTCAGATTCGTCAGATGAATTTTGATTAAAGTTATTCACACTTGAAGACATATTGGAGAAAGAGGGAGGAATTGTGTTGCATTAGGTATGCCATCTTTTATTTATAGTGGATAAAAATAAATTAGGTATACCATCTTTTATTTAACCTACCTTTCAACTTCATGATATGCAATGCTACCATTGAACTTCATTGCTACGAAAAGTGAATAATTAGGTACATATGTCTTCACTTGCAATAAATTTCTCAAATCCAAAATCTGTCTCAAATCCAATCTCACCCAAGTCATGACTTCCAGCCTCTTTCGGATAGATTTTTAGGCCGAATTTGACTTTTACTTCTTCTTAAAAGATGTAGCCCTTAAAGTTAGCTATCTAATGCATCCAATTTAAGCCAAATATAATTTTCCTACACCAAGTTATGGGCTATTTACTGAAAACCTGACATAGTGGAATTTGGGTCCTAAATTGCATTGACCTTCAACTATATTTTAATTTTCTGCTCTCTTAGAGATAGAATTGGAGAAAACATTCAACATGAAAGTTATAGATTCCCTCTTAACTTTCGAACAAGATAAGATTTATTAAATTTGAACCATTATAGTTTGAGATATAAATATTGTCCCAAAACTATGTATTTTCGGCCAAATATCTCAACTCAAACTACACATTCAATAGCTTTAAAAAGAATGCCAGAGAAGCATATGAACAAATAATACTATAAAATTGGAATAATTACAAACTAGACAAGGTAACACTGATTAGATACGAATTAGTACATGCTCCAATTTGCTACAAATAATTATATGGAAACTATGCATCAACTAATTTTTACTTATTTTAAGAATTCCATTTCTCCATAATCATATCACAATATTGTTGGTGAAACTTTAATTGTTGGGCATTCATAGTGGAAGTGTCCTTATTGATAATCTTATACTCATTTGTAAGATTTGCACGGTTTTGTGATTCAATCTCCGTCATTCTTAGCTCCTTTTCTTGCATTTTCATTTCCTTATACACATTAAAATTCTCATACATGGATCCAAATTTTTACGTCATCTCGAAAAGATTAGTACTTGTAGTTGCCTTTTTTTTTTCCTTTTCTCTTTGCCCTTTTTTGTCCAATTGGACGGACATCCTCTTCATTAAGATCATAATCTAGGTTTCTTTCGCCCTAACTCGTGGTGTGACTTGCTCCATCATCCGATATTCTTGATTTCATTGTGCCGCTAGAATGATCGGTAGATTGTGGAGAAAATATTGGTTGATCTTTAAGGATTCTCCAAACATGCTCCAAATTGAATGCTACACCACCATTTTCTTGAAGATATTTCTCATATGAGAACCGGAGTATGTCCTCATCATTGTGACCGCTTTAATATTGGTTATAAATCAAATTGCAATTTGCATTGAAACGATTACACTTGTTTTAAATGGTGTTGTGCCAATGTGACCTTACCATACTAGCAGTTCTAGTTGGTGTACCATTCGGCTTATATTGGTTGTAGTAACTTGCCACACGGGTCCAAAATGCATCCCCTTTTTGGTCATTGCCAACGATTGGATCGGTCGAAATTGTTACCCATGATCGGACAAGCATCTCATCCTCGGCTACGGACCATGAAACTTGCCTTCTTCCGCCATCATTCATTGGATTTGATTGAGGCACATTTGAATCATTTATGACATTTTCAAAATCACCAAATAGTGAAGAATGTTGCACCAAATTTGGATTATCACCAAATGTTGGGTGTTGATGAGAAGAAGAAAAAGAATTGAATAGAGAGTTTCTTGAATTGGGTGTTGTTGGTGAATTTGGGTCAGATGATGTTGCACCAAAAGTATTCGAAGCACTCCATCAATTATCGGTCATTTAAAAGTCGAATTACTTAGATAATAATTGAGTTTGAGTGGATGATCATTGTAACAATTCACACACATATTTATGGAGATTTTATATAGTAAATTGGTAGTAAAATTCAAAGAAATTGTGGTTACTATCCACCATTTTTATGGTGGTTACAATTTCACTTGAGAAAGTGAAGTATAAAAATTTGACCAAAAGTAAATCTATGCCAAGTATAGTAAAAATTATTTTGATCCAATTGAGGAGATAATTAGATTTAAAATAATGAAGCTTGAAATGTTCATTTCATTATATTTATCAAGAACTTACATTTTAGTGGTCTAAGTTGACAACATTTAACTAAAACACTTGTCTAAATTATTGATCAAAAAGTTATGTATAATTAGTTAGTTTAATATAAAAGAACAATATTGCTAGTAAAATTCAAAGGAATGGTGTTTACTGTCCACCATTTTTATGAATTGGAAATTAGGTGTATTTACAATTTCACTTGAGAAAGTGAAGTAATAATTTTGACCAATTGAATTACCTTTTGTAGTTTGAACCACAATTTCAATTTCTACCAAATTCAAAGGAATGATGGTTACTATCTACCATTCTTATTCTTTTTTGAACAATCTTCATTAATTTTTATTAACTTATATAAAAAAAAAAAAGAACGATAGAAATAAAATATAATAAATTCAATTCATAAAATATAATTTATATTAAATTGATTAAATTAAAATTGATTTTCTATACTTTGATTTCTATACTTAATTTTATGAATTGCATTAATTGGATGAAGTATATATTGACATATAAATAAATCTTTAAATAAAAATAAAAGTAAAAAGAAAAAAAAATTAAATTTTGTCTTAAATTGAGAACTGAATCTAATTTTGAAATTTTAAATTGAGAAAAAATGTTAAATTGAATCTCTTATTCAGAAACTTTAAAATTTGGGTTTAAAATTGGGAACTAATCTATAAATTGAATTTTATTGTGAAATTTATCCGTTTAATTTTCTATTTCCAGTTATGGTAAGCATTGCATTTATCCTGAGGATGACAAGCCCTTCATTAATAAGTTTTTCAAATTTAATTTTAGAATTTAGTTTTTTCATTAATTAAACATTTTTTCCTTTATATTTGAGTTTTGATAAGAATTTTGGGACAAAAAGAGAATGGTGGAACTTGACACTTTCTTCTTGTTAGCATCATGGTTAAGCTCTTATAAGTTATGCAGCTCCTTAGACGCTAAGCTGTATAGGCAGAAAAATAGGATACTTATGAAAAATCCGCTCAATCTTAGCCTTGAAACTGAACTATAAATTGATTTCTTAGCTAATAACTGTGTCTTTGAGAAAGTAGTGCTATGAGCAGGACCTTTGGAGGATCCATCTCTTTAAAAATTAACTTTTATCGTTTGAATGTTTTTTTCCAAAAAATTGCAAATAATAGCAACAAAAATCCCAACTTCTTGCTGCAGCAAAAAGTCAAAAACACATGAATTATGTTTGTCGGTTTCATATCACAGATACTATTCACGAAATAATTTTATATAATTGTTTGCGTTATTAATTTGATAATTTTCATAATTTGTATCCCTTTCTTTGAAGTGTAGGGTTTATTAAAAAATGTTACCACCAAATCTTTTATGCAAAATTTTCAAAATATGAAAAAATATAGGTAAAATATTATAAATATCCACAAATTATTAAAATATTATATATGTAAAAAATTTCAAATTAAGATGTAATAGGAATTCTATAATCGCGACATTTTTTTTTCTACTTTACTATTTATTATGGGATAATAGTCATTTTACCCATTAATATAACAACGCATCTCTTTTTTATCCATTAATATAACAACACATCCCCAAATACCCCTAAATATAATAAAACATTTTTTTCTACCCATTTTTCATAAAAAATTACTATACTACCTTTGTTGACTTTTATTATTTACGAAAATACCACAATTGCCATTAGTCATTTTTTCATCTTTCCACACTTATATTTATTAGATTCGGATTAACCTTTTGATCAATATCAGGTCCAACATACTTCCGTAAATAAAATAAATTTGAGTTTGAATTATACCTCGTCTTTGTCTCTTGTATTTTCCTTGATCTCGGTTTAGATTTTACGGATTCAAGATCCAACCACTTGTCCGCAGTCTATGGTTCTAAACATGTCTCTCTTGAGAACCCAAATTGCAATCCTTCTCAACGGTCACCTGCCTTTAAGGGAATCACAGAGAGATTCACTACTGAATAATTTTCACTCAGAAATATAAAATTTTTGGAAAGTATGTCGGAAAACAAAAGCCTTTTTATTGAAGATAATAAACTAAATTATTTTACAATAATATTAATCTCCGCCCTTGAAGAAGAAAGCTTATTTTAGCCTATCATGGCTAATACTCGAAAAGGGAAAACCCCCATGAATAGGAAAGCTTGAAAGCTTTAAACTATTCTAGAGAGAAGATTTTCGAAACTAGAGAGAAGTGTAGTGTGATTTCGATGATCCTCTTCTGAGGCTGAGACCTCCCTTTTATAGGCACAATCCCAACTTGTGGATTTTTGCCAGCTTGCTTTCCGGTCTCCCTTTTATAGGCACAATCTCAACTTGTGGATTTTTGCCAGCTTGCTTTCCACTTGATGGAGCCATCTTAATTTCCACCCACCATTAAGTAAGTGCACCTTCCACCATTTATTGTTGAGTTTGGTGGCATCGTTGTCTTTTTGCGTCGGCAACAAATCTTTTGGTTAGTGGAGGGATCCTCCACTTTTATCTTTTGACCATCGACTATCGTCGGTGCTTGTTTTTTCAATGATGGTGGGACCATCCACTACACTGTATCTGACGGGAATGTCATGTGCTTGATAGGGCCAAGAAAGATCTCTTAGCACCCTTTGAATCGGTATAAGGTTAGTATTGAACCATTTATACTGTATTCCTATCTATTACATTTTTAGAATACAATACAATTTGTCTATTATTGAATCCATTAGACTCATTTCCTTTTATTACATGTTTGATTTTTACTTTCTAAAAACCCTTCCCATTTTCCTTCTTTTTCGGGTAATCGGGTTTGTCCTGTTTAACCTTGAAACCTTGTCCGAACAAAGGTTTCTTCTGTGCTTGACAGCTAGAACATATTTGTTCTTCCCATCTTTTAATATGTATCAAGTTACATACATTTTTCCTTGTTTGTTCCGTTGTCGGAACCTTGTTTTTCCAAATTAATTTCCTCTTATTTTCGAAAAGGCTCTCAGCAAATTTGGTTGTATTTCATGTCATTGAATTTAATAGGAAAGACCCATTCATAGAATTTTGGAAAATTTTGAATGGGTACTTCACTTTGTCCATCTCAGTAAGACAGACGCATAATCCTCAAACTCGTCTTGTAGATATTTCTTCTTCAATGAGGGCGACTACTAAAAGATGATTTGATGATGGTGCTTTGGCTCTGTTATACGCCACCATATCTGGTCTCTATAGTTTTATAAATTGAAAAATTAGGTGAGACCCTTTGCCTGTGATTTCTAGAGCTGCTGAGATAATCTTTAGCTCCAGTGTATCTCCTCTACCCAAATGTGGGTTATTCTGCCATGAATCATGCACGACAGTAGATATCCATTTCAATAATTTTGAAATCTCTGGAAAACTAGGTGCGGTCTTGAATACCGAAGCAATTGCTCCGAAGTCAAACCATTGCCTAACGTACTCTAGGTTTACATCCGAGAGCATCCAAAGCCTTAGATACTTTCCAGACCAATCGGCATTAATTTTACCTGGATTGATCCCATTTCTTGTAATCAATTTCTCTCATGTTCTTTGGTAAACCTGAAATGGAGAAACCGATTGGTTAATGTTAACCTGTCGTGGACCTGTTTGTGGTCTTAGGTTAACCTCTCTCTCTTTTACCTCAGAGGTGCTGGGTTGACTCGATTTGTCAGGAGTTACTTTCTGACTTTTCGAATTAATAATTTTATCGGAGTCCGATAAAGTTTTTGTTTTGGCGTCATCAGCCATTTCACCAGAGTCTGATGAAAAACATTTGTCTGCAGGATGTCCTGTTTCGAGTATAAAAATACCTTATTTGTTCATCGATGATGAACCTTTCTCGTACATCTCCTTTTGGATCACCGATGGTGAATTCCCCTTTTACAGAGGCCCTTCTAATGATTTCTATAAATGGATTTGGGCAACTCTTGAAGCTTGTATGGTTGCTTGGACTTTGTCCAAATCTACCTTCTGAACATATGAAACTGCTTCGGCACGTATCCTTAGAAACTCAAATGCTTTGTTCAATTTCTCAAGGTGTTCCTTGAGGTGTCTTGCTCTAACCGTGATGGATCCACTTCAAGGATTTCCATCTCTTGTTAAGAAATCTGTAAGAACATTCTCATTAGATTTCACAATGATAATATCAAACAAATAATATTGGCATTCTGCTTGCCATCTGATAATACGAGCTTTTTTTTGATTCAAGTTTATTTTTCAAAAAAACTTTTACATTGGTATTATCAACTTTTAAAGTAAATTCTTTTCCTAATAAAAGTAAAGGATTTTTTTAAATGTCTTCCAAACTGCAAATAATTCCTTCTCGTTAATATGCCAGACTCTAGCTTATTGTTCTGAAAACATCCCTCCCGTGTATCTACACGGTTCTTCATCGATATCTGTTTTCCTCATGAGCATTGCTGCCCATCGGAAATCATTAGCATCCGTGTAGACAACTAACTAATCCTCGTCTTGAGGAATCACGTGTTTCGGCAGATTACTGCAAACCTGTTTCAACTCTCGAACACGTTGGGAATGGATGTCTTCCCATTTCCATTTGGTCTTCTCATCCTTTGGTAATAAAGAACGAAAATCCTTTCTATATCTTGCTAGATCCTTAATAAACGAACCTGCAAAATTAATCACGTCTAAGAAGCTTTGAAGGTGGCTTCTCATCTTTAAGAACATCTGGAAAATTACGAATTTTCTCCACAATATGTTTTTGGAGTTCCATACCTGCATGGTCAATAATTATATCGAGAAACTGGATTCTATTAACCACGATTATTGCCTTCTTTTCCGAGAGTACTAATCCTTCTTTATGACATGTTTCTGAAAATATTTCAAGATGCTTTAAATGATCTTTCATATTTTTAGATGCTATCAAAATATCATCTATGTAAACAAACATAAACTCAAATATCGTCTGTGTTATGGTCGAACTGAATGCAATGACCGAACCGAACTAGTTTCCGACCTGGTTGAATCGAACCATGTTTCGTACCTTGCCTTGGTCGTTATAAGCGAACTACTCTCATAAGCGAGCTATGCCTGTCCCGGCGAACTACATTAGCTCGGAGTGTATCGACGAACTGACTGATTGGATGAGAACGAATTAATCCTAACTGCCCGCTATTTTCACGGGTTTGTTATCCATATCCCTTATTTCTAGGGTAATATCAAGCTAATCCCGGATTTTCGGAGGACTCATACTTCAACTACAATTAGGACTCCTATTTCGACTACAACAAGTATCAGGGAGTATATATATCCTTGTCTTTTTCACTTTACACACACGCATTACACAAAAAATACACTTATCATATTATTTGAGAGAATTCAGAGCCTTTCGACTGACTTGAGCGTCGGAGTCCCTTCGCCGGGAACCCCTCCCGATGTTTGTTTTGCAGGTTCGTTGGATCCGAGCGTTCAAGATTTCGAGTTTTGATTCCGAGAAGACGCACGTCAGACCGGAGCAACATCAATTGGCACCGTCTGTGGGAAAATTTGAGTTAAGACGTTGAGAGCAAATATGGTAAATACTAGAGGAACGCAGAGAATGGAGATGAGTGGACCATCAAGGAATCACGAGGAAGAAGGGGATAGCCAGAACACGGTCCCAACTAATCCCCCTCACACTATTACTTTGACTTCTGAAGAGCTTTCCGATTTGATATCGGCGGCAGTTCAAAGGGCCTTGACTGCACAAGTCAAGAGACAACCAGAGAATGTTGAAATTGAGGTCGAGAAAAATCAACCAGAGGACAAGTCGCAAGCTAATGAGAGAGAAAATCAGTCTGATCATCCCAGAGGTCAAAAACGGGAACGTGCTGAACTATCTGAGGAAGTTGTTGAACTGCGAAGAGAGTTGAGGGAAGCCCATCAAAATGCTCGCCGAGCTCCACGAAACCTAAGGGGGAATCCTTTTTCCGACCTGATTATAAAGGACGAGCTGCCCATCTTTTTTCACCTAGTAAACTTCCAGTACGATGGCACTGCTGACCCATGGGAGCATTTGTGTCGATTTGAAAATACCGCCCTCTTATACAGGTATTCTGAAGGAATTAAGTGTAGGGTGTTCGCCACCACCCTTACCAAACTGCTCAGACTTGGTTCAGTCAGTTAAGCGACGGAGTGATTCACAGTTTCGAACAGCTGTCAGATCTGTTCTTACATCAGTTTGCCAATGTTCGGAAGCAAAAGCGGTCTGCTCAAATGCTATTTGGAGTCCGACAAAAGACGGAGAAGACATTGAGGGACTACGTCAAAAGGTTTATAGCTGCAACCCTTGAAGCCCCTGAGGCTTCGGGCGATCTGGTGGTTAGTGCCTTTATTCAGGGGTTGAGAGAGGGCGATCTTCATACTTCTCTGGTGAAGAAGACCCCCCTGGATTTTGACGATCTGTTACAACGAGCTGCCAAGTATATCAATCTAGAAGAAGCAGTTCGGATAAAGAAATGAGAGAGTTCCAGCCGAGCGAATAAAACCCGAGAACAGGAAAGCATGAGAAAGTGACCCTTTGAAGAACCCCGAACAAAATTTGCACCTCCACAATTAAGAGACAGTAGGAGAAGCCAGAGATATGAACGATACACGCCATTGACGATTCCTCCCGAGCAAGTGCTAATGGAAATCTGGAATCTGCCTCAGTTAAAATGGCCGACGACCTGGAGTCCGAATCCCAAAAAGCCACCTACCTACGACAACGGGAAATTGTGTCGGTTCCATAATGAATACGGCCACAGTACCGATGAATGTTTGCATTTGCAAGATGAATTGGAGAGGTTGATTAGAGAAAACAAACTGGCCCGGTACGTTCGACAGCCTCCGCGTGAATGCAGAGACAACCGAAATGGCCAGCGAGGCCCAAGAAAAGATAGAAGACGAGGACAACCTGAACTCCCTCCACCTCTACCAAATCCACAGCATAATGAGCCCGCGAGAGAAGAAAGGCCAACCATACACATGATCATCGGAGGCCCTACTGATGGGGATTCAAATAAGGCTCGCAAAGCCAGATTGAATTCAGTCCGGCAAAAGGGTGTTGAAGTCCAAACCATTTTTGATGACATAGTGATAGAGTTTGGAGCTCGCGACAAGGTGACAAACCCAGTTCGACGCTTTGGTAATTTCTACAGAAATCGGAGGTTTTGAGGTTAAAAGGATATTCGTGGATACAGGGAGTTCGGTGGATATCATGTTCATGGACTGTTTTAGGAGGATGAGGTCGACGGTAGAAGTAAAGTCGGTAGAAATCTCCCTTTATGGTTTCTCCGGAGAAGCAGTGGCTGTTCTGGGTAAGATACAATTACCTATGGTATTAGGAGAAGGAGAATGGAGGCAGAATAGGACCATAACTTTCCTATTGGTGGACGCACCCTCTCAGTATAATGTGATTCTAGGTCGCCCATCGTTGGGCACCTACGCGGCAATTATCTCGCCAGCACATTTGATGATGAAGTTTCCTGTTGAAAATGATCAGGGCCGGATCCTAGGTGTAGGAATGGTTCATGGGGACCAACAGACAGCTCGACGATGTTATGTTACTGCAGTTCGTCAGCTGGAGTCCCGAAAACGGAGTTCGAAACAAAGGGATGATGTTGATCGAGAAAGAGATATTAATCACAAAAAAGGACGAGAAGTGAACACGGCTGAGTTCGAAGAAGGAGAATTGATGAGCGTCGAACTAATTCCGGAGCTACCTGGTCATGCAGTTCGCCTTGGTCGTTACTTAACCGAACAAATCGAGAAAGAAATAATAGAAGTATTAAGGAAGAACGTGGACCTGTTCGTATGAAAACCGGAGGATATGAGAGGAATAGATCCAGAGGTGGCTGTTCACAAATTGAATGTCAAACCTGAAGCTCGACCCATCAAGCAAAAGTTAAGACATTTCGGAGAGCAACAGAACGAGATCATTGAGAGAGAAGTCAAGAAGTTATTGGAAATCGGACATATTGAAAAAATTCTGTACCCTCGGTGGTTAGCTAATGTTGTTTTGGTATCTAAATCGGGGAACAAGTGGCGTATGTGCATTGACTTCCGCGATCTCAACAAAGCTTGCCCCAAGGACTATTATCCACTTTCCCGAATTGATAAGCTGGTCGATTCCACAGCAGGATGCGAACTTCTCAGTATGATGGACGCAGCACAGGGGTATCATTAGATTCTGTTACACCCGAAAGACAAACCCAATGTCGCTTTCATCATCTCGTCAGGAACATATTGCTACACGGTGGTGCCATTTGGATTGAAGAATGCTGGGGCTACTTATCAAAGGATGGTGGACAAGATGTTTGCCAATCAGTTAGGTCGGAACATGGAAGCTTATATAGATGACATACTGGTAAAAAGTGCTAAAGCGAACACACATCCTTCGGATTTAAGAGAGACCATGGCAACCATTCGGAGAAGTGGAATGCGTTTGAACCCTGCAAAGTGTTCTTTTGGAGTAAAAACGGGGAGATTCTTGGGTTACATGGTTACTGAAAGAGGAATCAAAGTCAATCCCAGCAAGATCCAAGCTATACAAAATATGACTGCTCCTCGAACTATGAAAGAAGTACAAATCCTAACTGGTCGCGTGGTCGCCTTAAGCAGGTTCATTTCCAGATTGGCGGACAAAGGGTTGCCTTTCTTTAAAGTTCTCAGAAAAAGTAGTCAGTTCGGCTGGAATGAGCAGTGTCAGAAGGTGTTCGACGATCTGAAAGTTTTTCTTGCTACACTTCCCCTGTTAAAACAACCAGTTCAAGGAGAACCGCTAATAGTGTACCTGGCAATTGGAGAAGAATCAGTCAGTTCGGTCCTGGTAAAAGAGATAGGCAAGGACCAGTTCCCAATATATTTCGTCAGCAAAGTCCTTCAAGATGCGGAAATACGCTATACGGAGATTGAGAAAGTAGCATATGCATTAGTCACTGCGGCCAGAAGATTAAGACCATATTTTCTGAGCCATACGATCATAGTACGAACTGACCATCCGTTGAGCACCATATTAGGGAAGCCAGAAGCGTCAGGACGATTGGTTAAGTGGGTCGTCGAGCTAGGCCAGTTCGACATTAGGTATGACCCACGAACGGCAATTAAAGGTCAGGCTTTAGTAGATTTTATACAAGAGACAACCAGGATTTAGGAAAAGAAGGAATGGGAACTCTTTGTTGACGGATCCTCTTCCCGTCATGGAGTTAGAGCTGGTATCTTACTAATTAGCCCAGAAAAAGATGAGCTACAGTTCGCTGTCAAGTTCCTGTTCAAAGCTTCTAACAATGAAGCAGAATACGAAGCCTTCCTTCAGGGTTTGAAGATAGCCGAACAAGTTGGAGCTCGTCATGTGACAGTCAAGTCTGATTCGCAACTAGTAACTCAACAGCTGCAAAACCGGTGCGAAGTCAAAGAAGATAGGATGAATTCTTATGTGGAAAAAATCAGGGAAATGGAGAGCAAGTTCGAGAAACTTGAAATCGAGCAGATTCCTAGAAGCGAGAACCAAAAGACAGATTTCTTTGCTAAGATAGGCAGTTCGCTCCAAGACTGTTCGCAGAGAACTATAACAGTAATGGGAGTAGAAAGAGAGAGAGAAGTAATGAGCATAGATAGCGGGATGAGTCTGGATTGGAGAACTCCAATTATACGCTTTTTAGAAGGCAAGAGAGAAGGAACAGAAAAAGAACTAAAAAAGCTGGAAAGGCAAGCTCGATTTTACTATCTACTACAAGAGGCCTTGTATAGAAAAACCTTCCTGACGACAGATGCCCGATGTTTATCCCGAGAAGAAGGAATCAAAGTCCTGGAAGAGGCCCATGAGGGGGGATGTGCCGAACACGCGGGAGCTAGATCTTTAGCTCGAAAAGCAGTACGAGCTGGATTCTACTGGCCCACAATGAAGAATGACGCGAACGAAATAGTTAAGAGATGCGAAGCTTGCCAGAAGCATGGTTGGCAAATTCATACCCCTGCCACTGACATGTTAACTATCTGTTCGCCGTGCCCTTTCGCTAGATGGGAATTGACATCGTCGGCCCTTTTGTGAAAACTCGTGGAAGCAAGCAGTTCGTAGTAGTGGCAGTAGATTATTTCACCAAATGGGTCGAAGCCGAACCATTAGCCAAGATCACTGAAGCCGAAATGATCCATTTCATCTGGAAGAACATCTGTTGCAGATTTGGTTTACCGAGGATTTTGGTTTCAGATAATGGAACTCAGTTCCGTGGAAAGAAGATTGTCGAGTGGTGCAAAGAGATGAAGATCCTACAAGTATTCACAGCAGTGGCTCATCCTCAAGCCAATGGGCAAGTCGAAGTGGTGAACAGAATCATATTGGACGGACTGAAAAAGCGACTAGAGTCAGAAAAGTCCAACTGGGCAGACGAACTACCATCGGTTTTATGGAATGAAAAAGCCCCTTTAATCTGGCTTTCGGAATGGAAGCCGTTGTGCCAGTAGAAATCCAGGGAGAAGCGCTGAGAATCACAAGTTTCGAGCCTTGGAAGAACGAGGAACTAATCAGGATCGATTCAATATTCTTGGATGAACTTCGAGATAAAGCCAGAGTACGGAACGAGCTATACAAAAGGCGTGTTCAGGCGGCATTCAATAAAAGAGTTCAGAAAAGGGAGTTCCAGATCGGTGATATGGTTCTAAGGCAATCAGATGCCTTGGTCAATATCAAAAAATTGGACGCTACTTGGGAAGGGCCGTACACAATATCCAAGATTCTTTCAGGAGGATCTTACGAACTGATTGATGGAGAAGACAAATTATTACCAAGACCTTGGCATGTGAGCCATTTGAAGAAATTTTATGCGTAATATGCCACTCTTGTACGCTTACTTTTTAAATTTCTGTTAACTTAATAAAACAAGTCGGTATCCGACTCGTGGATGTAGGCTGATTTGGCCGAACCACGTTAAAATGGCTGTGTCTTTACAATCCTGTTTATATTTAATCTTGAGAATTAACTGATTGATTATTTCCTTGGAAAGTTTGATCGACCGAACTGATCAGGAACCTTTCCTTGGAACAACCTGATTGATATCTCCTTGGAAGGGTTGATCGACCGAACTGATCAACGGAACCTCCCTAGGAATGAATTGATTTCTCTTTGGAAGGGTTAATCGATCGAACTGACCAATAAAACCTTCCTAAAAATGAATTGATATCTCCTTGGAAGGGTTGATCGACCGAACTGATCAACAAAACCCTCCTAGGAACGAACCGATTGATAACTCCTTGGAAGGGTTGATCGACCGAACTGATCAATGGAACCTTCCTAGGAATGATCTGAGTGAGTCTTTGAAAAGTCTGATCGACCGAACAGATCAGGAACTTTTTCTTGAAAAGAACTGAACGATTTTCTCCTTGGAAAGTCTGATCGACCGAGCTGATCAGGAACCTTTCCTTGGAACGAACTGAACGATGCTTGTTTGGAAAGTCCGATCAACCGAACTGATCAGGAACCTTTCCTGGGAACAAAATTGATTATTTCGAACTATTTTGTGAAAAGAACCTTGAAAACACCGAATAGTATTCAATAATATTCAAGAGGGAAAGGAAGTTACAATACAGAAGAAGCATTACAGAAATGGTCTTGAAAAAACTAAAGGAGCATTACAACATTTGGAGAAAAGCTAAAAAAAAATCTAAGTATTAGCAGGATCTTTCGAGGGATCTGCCGGAGGAAGAGGTTCGCTAACCGAAGGCAGAACAGGCAGAGAGGCAAACATATCTTCGGGCAGATCAGCAGCCAAGCTCGGAGTCGCTTCCCCGGATTGATGAATAGCCGAACTAACACCTGGATGAGTAGGAAGAACTTCCTTGATTGACTGCTCCAGATACCCGGCCCACCATTCCGCTTTCGGATCCTCGGTCGGATCCCCTTGCCAGCCTGGAGGAATAGGAAAAGTCCGAATCAATTTCTTGAACAATGAAGAAATGTTGTATCGAAGGACGGACTCCGGCAACGTTTGACCGGTCTCCTCCTGAAAACGCCGAACAATTTCAGTCACTTCCTCCTGGCGTAAGCGGATTCCCTCTTTGAAGTAGGCCTCTGCCATCGGAGCCGCTTTGGAGAAAGAGAGTGGAATTTCAAAGCTGGTGAAAAAGCCTGTCACGATATTCAGAGATTAGCAGCTCCATTTCTGGGCTTTTGGCGAACTGATAGTAGCCCGCAATAGTCCCAGCCTGAAAACCCTCAGTCCGCATCTCCTCCCCGAAGCGAGCTCACTCCCTCCTCTTCAGTTCCAGTTCCTCCTTCAGCCGGTGATTTTCGGCCTCCACCCGGAGAAGGGCATCCTATTTCTCCATGGCGAACTTCTCCTTCACCAATAACTGCTCCTCCTTCCGGACAGAATCCGAGCGAGCGAGGGCCAGATCGACCTCAACCTGCTCCAGCAAAGCTGACAATTTATCGGTCTTCTCGGACCGAAGTGAGAGATCACTCTCCAGGGTCTTTTTCTGCTTCGTTACCTCCTCCAGTCGCACCCGACTCATCTGAAGCTCATCCCTCCGACGAAGAGCTTGCCTCGCATAACCCACAAAATATTTCTAGGCGTTTGAGAGGCGGGTCAGGTTCTTCCTCAATTCCTTCTCCTCCGCGTCCTCTTCCTCTTCGCTCCCCGGAGCCTTTTCCTCGGCCTTTGACGAACCTCCCTCCGTCACCTCCTCAGTTCGCACTTTCTTCGATCGGAAGGCCCTCGAACTGAAAGACCCCTTCCTTTTGGATGAAGGAGTTCGAGCCGGAGGTACCTCGTCGGTCTCTTCAGTTAGGTCGATCGGCTGAGAGGTGGGAGCGACAATGGGAAGCGGACCACGAGGAGTCAGGGTCGCCGTAAAGGGAGCTGAAACAGCGGATTCCGGAATAGGAGGAAGGACGCCCTCCTCTTGAACCACGTCGATGGAGGGGCAAGGAGCCCTACCAGCCAGCTCGGCAAGATGAGCTTCCTCAGTCTGCTTAAAAGTAGCAGCTAGAACAGGATCCACTCCGTGCCGAGCAGAGGAAATAGGAGTTCGCTCCTCGTCGGACACATCGTCCGCGATGGAGAAAAACCGATTTATGGTGAGATCTGCAAAAGAAAATAAATAAGATAAGACGACAAGATAACTAGCTCGACATAAAGAAGGACGTAATAATAAAATGACCTAAGTTAAAACGAGGAGGGATCTGACTGTTCGGGTAAAACCCCCAAAAAGACAACAGCTCCCCATAAGAGCTTAGCTGGGCGATGTCGAACCAACCCTTGGCAAAAATTTCGTTCAAGATAGTAATTTGATGGTTCGGAGCAGGAGCAGACTCGGTTTGGCCCGAACGCTGAGCCTAGAAAAGTGAACGGAAAGGTCGATCTACCGGCGCTTTCACAAAGAAATAATATTTCTCCCAGAAACTGATTTTATCATCCCCGGGAGATAGGAAAGCAGCTCGCCTTGCGCCACTGCGAGGACTAAGATAGAAACGAAATGGATTGGAGTTTTTCAGGACAAAACAAGATCGGAAGCGATCTAGGGTAGGTTCGACTCCCATCCACTTACAGACCATATAGAAGGAAACTATATAGCTGATGGAGTTCGGGTGCAATTGATTTGGACATACACCAAAGAGCGAACTGATTTCAAGAAAAAATGGGTGAATAGGGGGAACTAACCCTAAGGTAACATGTTTTAGAAACCAAGTCTGATGACCCGGCGGTGCTCGGTGTGGTCGGTCCTCTGGACTCGAAATCACCACCACATAACCCCCCGCCATTAATGAACTTAGAAATACAGTATGGGTCGGGGTAACCTTGGTAAAAGAAAAGACATCTTCTACAGATCTTTTCCTTCTGGGTTTTTCCAAAGAAGAAGATGTCATTTGAAATAATAAAGAGTATAAAAGAGAAGAAGGGATACCAGGGATTAAGAGAAGAAATCTAAATCGAGGAGAGAATCGGGGAGGATGAACGTCTACAGTGGATGAGCACAGAAGTGTTTGAAGGTTGACGATAAGGACATATATATGAAGGAAGATCTCGGTTTTTGGGGGGAAAATCCAAAGAGGCGCGATCTGTCCGCCGTTGGATGGAGTGAAATCCAACGGTGGAAAACGAAAAGGCACTGGGCGGGGACAATTTTTTCGCCACGTGTCACGCAAACCGAACGATTGCAGCTGAAAAGACATGGAAAAGACATCTCGCATCGAAAAAGGGGCGTCGATTCAGTTCGATCACCGTCTTAGTGAACTACTACCCTAGCGAACTCCATAAGTGTATTACATACACTTCGAAAGGGGGGAAGTACTGTTATGGTCGAACTGAATGCAATGACCGAACCGAACTAGTTTCCGACCTGGTTGAATTGAACCGGGTTTCGTACCTTGCCTTGGTCGTTATAAGTGAACTACTCTCATAAGCGAGCTATGCCTGTCCCGGCGAACTACATTAGCTCGGAGTATATCGACGAACTGACTGATTGGATGAGAACGAATTAATCCTAACTGCCCACTATTTTCACGGGTTTGTTATCCATATCCCTTATTTCTAGGGTAATATCGAGCTAATCCCGGATTTTCGGAGGACTCCTACTTCAACTACAATTAGGACTCCTATTTCGACTACAACAAGTACAGGGAGTATATATATCTTTGTCTTTTTCACTTTACACACACGCATTACACAAAAAATACACTTATCATATTATTTGAGAGAATTCAGAGCCTTTCGACTGACTTGAGCGTCGGAGTCCCTTCGCTAGGAACCCCTCCCGATGTTTGTTTTACAGGTTCGTTGGATCCGAGCGTTCAAGATTTCAAGTTTTGATTCCGCGAAGACGCACGTCAAACCGGAGCAACATCAGTCTGGGAGAAATTCCTTCCTGCAATAAGAGGTAGAGTTTCCACAGATTCACTAGGGAAAACTCCTAGCTTTGCTATGTCTGAACCTGAATCAATATAAACTGCAAAGTATTCTGACTTATACTGATCATATAATATCCCAACGGATATATATATGGAGAAAACACTCATCATTCAGAATCTTTTGGATACTATTTCATATTTTTTCAAGATTCTAACATGGTTATTCTTAAGTTTAATTGATTATACTTAAACATAACCTTTTGCATTCTTATAACCTCTTGCACACTTGTTTGATGAGTTAGACCTTGATTACGCAAATTCCTTATAAAAATGGTTAACATATCATCTCGTTCTTTTAAGAGATCTGAAATCTCTTCCTCTATACGCAAACCTGGCATATTTATTTGAAAAATGAGTCTCTCATTCCACCCTTATTTGGTGTCCATCGAGATTAAACTCCATCCATTTTTCATTTCTTTCTCATGATTTGTGTTCCTCTAGGAAACTTAGACCAAGGGTCATAGAACCTTTAGTTCTGCTTGCAATTCCTATAACATATACTTCATAGCCTGCTATTTCTAACATGCATTCGCATCTATTAACACTTGATTGTTATAAATGATATATCTCATCACAAGGAAACAAATTATTAGTTTCAGATATATTAAAAACAATATGAATTTCTTTCCATCCTTCAGGGCAATTCATTTTAAGATTTCTTACCCTAATCTTTTGAGGATTAAAATCCTCATGTGGTTCTTTTCTTTTCAGGCTTAGAATCCTATCTTCGAAAAAAGACATCCTATTAATAATTTCAGAATCATACCTTAATGATCTATTTAAAATCGAATGATCTTTAATTAGCAAATTAACACCACATATCCTAGGTATCTGGATTAGGTCTAGTGTCATTACTTTGACAAATTCCTTGAAGATTCTAGAAATTTCTATATACTCTTTTCTTAGGAACATATATGAGAGGTGTGTATTGGAAAGTGCATACACAATTATATACGTGATAGAATATGGTCTATTTTCTTCTTTCATTAAATCAGTTCTCTTAAAGGGTTAAGACTCTACTGAAATCTTGGTCAGCTAGATTGTATGCAATCCTAGGATGAATGTCAAACATGTGTTTGCCAGCATACAAATTATCTATCATTGTACCAAGACAACTATCTCACAAATTATTGATTCTTCTATCCATTACAGATAAATGTAATTCTGAATCAATACCTTCTTTGAAGGTAGCTTTAATCACTACTTCAATGGTTCCAATATGAATCCATTTCATAGTAACCGCTAATTCTTCTTTGATACGACTCAGTTCCTAAAAAATTTCTTCTTTTGGAATAAGCTGCATATCAACTCTATTACTGGTTAATTCCATGGGAATCAAAAACTCACCTGAATTCACCCGGTATATGATATGATGCTTGCGCTGTCTTAGCCCTATCTAGTTACAGAATCGGTTAAGACTTCCAATCCTAAAGCCGTCGTATGAACTTAGGGTTGAACCTGCAACATGATTCTTTCCATCATTTTGTTTGAGATGGTCATTCTTAAAAAGAATCCTAATAGACTATCCGAGGTTTGGAGTTATCTTTCTGTTCACCGGAGCTACTCGTCTGATTCTGTAGATGATCTATAGGAACTCTCTGAATCTGATAATTCTTCTTCATAGATGCTTTCTTCTGAAGAAAGATCCTCGAACTAGTAAACTGGTACTAAGTCACCATAGAAAACCGTATTGAGGATATAATTTGTCGGTCTGAAATGGCGCACTTCTCCTTGCTTCTGAGGGCAGTCTGGCAAAATATGACCTTTCGCACCGCATGTCCAGCAGTTGCAATCTTTGAAACTTTCATTTGTCCGAGTGTGAGCTCGCTTGAAAGTTCTCTTTCTTAGTGTTCTTCCTGTTGATTTTCCTACGGATCTAGATCCTTGTGAAGAAAACCTAGAAGGACCAGACTTTTGACTAGATTTGTAAGATCTAGCATTCGATGTGGACTACCATGATCTTCCTTGATTGGAAGGCCTTCTGTATGATCCTTCGAATTAAATCAAAACACACTTCTAAAGTGTTTCTTTCTTTTTCCTTGTCTTTCGCGACTTGGTTCTCCAATAATACTTGGAAAATCATTATTGTTGCAATAAAGATGAGTCCTTTTTACCAGTCCTCTTAGTTTTTTCTTGTTCTTGTGTAGTGTTGCCTATTGACACCACTCTCTTATGTTGTCCTTTAAAAAGGACATCCTTCTGGCCATTAAATCCACCATTTCTGGAGGTACCTTATATGTTTGTATAAGCATCTCTCTCCAAGGGTTATATATTTTTGTAAAGAACATTTCTGTTGCAACATTTAATGGTATTTGAGCTTGGAAGTATTATTTATGGAACCAATATATATATTCATCAGCATAACATAAACTTCTCAATTCGAGAGCATACAAAGCCTGTGTATATTCTCGATTCTTTTCTTCTTTTCTTTCATCAAAATATCAATCGTCGATGAAGTATACTTTGAGCAAGTGATCGATCTTTTCGATAATGATAAAGATATTATCTCCCAATCCAATCTCTTCTTTGGTATGGGCCTCTGCACTAACCCATGTTTTCTTGGCTGAACCTTGAAAACTATTTTCTATAAGTTTGCTGAATTGATCCTTATCAATGTCCAGCGCTGACGAAGCAACCTTTAAGGATGCCATCCATTCATAGATCAAGGTTTCCATGTTTCTGAAATCGATGATGTCAGTTGTGAGTATCAACCCGAACAGATGTGTTAGTTCTAGCATCGTTTTTGCCCAAGGGCTATTAGATGCTGCCTTATCCCATCCTGGTCGTCTCCTGCATCGAGCCACAAATATATTATGGTCGACTTGATCCTGTCTCCATGGTTGTTGGGGGATGGGTGTTTCCGCACTCATACTCCCTTCTTCTCGTTTGGAAATAGGATCATTCATCTTGAGATTAACCAGATCCACAATTCCTAGATTGGAAAGTGATTCGGTTAATTCAGAGATATTTACTTTTGAGACTTCCATCAGACTTGTCGGATGATGTCGAGCAAGAGTTCCTCGTAGCTTTTAGACTACGGAACTTCCGTAGCCTTTTCTTTGGGAATGATTGGTTTATCTCCGAATGCATCTTTGAAATGTTCGTTCATCGATCTACCAGTTCCTCTTGGTAATCTTCCTTTCAGATCTATGATCTATTTCTTTAGATTTGAAACTTCTTGTTGGATCTTAGATAGAGATCGAAATATCTTCTTCGTCTGTCCACCATAGTAAATGATGGTCTTTTGGATCTCCCTAAGATTTTGTGAGATCTTAGAAGTATCTGGAACAATTATGTTTCAATCTTCGCGGGATGTCATTTAATGAAATCCTACACTTGTTATATCTTGAAAGATTTTTGGATACATTTTTCTTAATTTTCTCCTCCCGTTAGGCATAAGAAAATAATATTGTACAAATAATTTAATTTATATCTTCAATAAACTCAGGCTCTGATATCATTTATACAATTTTAATAAATATAAATCATGGAAAGAATTCTATTATTCACTTTTTCAAATAATAATTACCCAGTACGTGACATTGTTATACCGCATCGATCCCCTATACAAGTAAAAACACAAGTATAACATTGGATACACAGTGGTTTTCAGTCGATGTACCAAAATAATTATATTCGTTTTCAATAAGTATAACTTAGCAAATTGATTTGAAAATAACAAATTTGGAGTGACAATAGCAATTTTCAATAATTAAATAATAATTCATTATGGGATGTCAAAGGATTTTTCGATATTTTTACAAAAAATGAATATTTTAAACTTATATATTATATTTATGGGTATTTTAGGATTAAGTTTTATAAAAATAATATTTTTGACCCTTATCTCATTTTATTATTTTAATCTAGGCCCATTATTGCCCCCAATACTGAGGTATAAACAGTCGAAGGATCCAATGCCAAGTAATCCCTTCAGAAAAAAACCAAAAAAAAAAAAACAAAAAAAAGGTAATCCCTTGAGAAAGAATTATCATTATTTATTAAATGAATGGATAAGAAAAGGCACATTGTCTGTATACGACACGAAACACCCATATAATCAGCACTAGCCACGTGGCGTCCACACTGGTTCCCATTTGTATCCTCCTACTATAAATAATACAACCCTCAACCTTTCACCTTGGACTTCCAAAATATTGTTCTATATATCTCTCCAGCTTTGATTAATTATTCCCTAAAAAGAGATTATTTAATCTTGTTTGTTTATTTTGGAAAATAATAGAGAAAATCAGTTAAGGAAAATGGCAGATGGGGCAGCAACTTGTGTTGATATTATTTTGGCAATTATTTTACCTCCTCTAGGTGTCTTCCTCAAGTTTGGTTGCAAGGTACGTATTTCATTTCTTTCTTTTTTTAAATCCTGCACAAATATTTTATTTCCCTAATTGATGATATTATATATACATGAATTTATTTGTCGATAGTAATTAACGAGATAAAATCAATTATAATAAAGGATCAGTTGATTTTAATATATTTTAGACAAAGTGAAAGTAAGTGTTTACTAGTTACTCTCTAGTATTTTTTATGACAGTAAGATCGTATTTGGAAGAATTTTTAAAAGTTTTAGTTGTTTGTAGAATTTTTTTATGTGTAACAACGAAATTATTTATAGTGAAGGAATAAGAAGAAATATCAGTAAAAAACTTGAGTAGTATTTGGTATTGTTTGATGAATTAAATATCTTTAAAATTAAATAGATTGTTGTTAATTAATTAGTTGTGTAAATTAATGTATTTGTTTGCAGCATGAGTTCTGGATATGTTTACTTCTCACAATATTGGGTTATATCCCTGGAATCATATATGCTGTTTGGGTCATCACCAGGAACTGATCATCCTTCCATGGTAATAATATTAATTAATTCTTTTTAACACCTTCTTCCTATTTGTAATATTTACGAGCTTAAGTTAGAAGGTTGTGGTTGTTTCGAAATTTGAAAATTAGGTATATGTCTCAAATCATTATTAAGAATCATGAGTTTAGTAAATAATGCAAGTTCCTTTGACATTTTGAAAAGTTATTTTTATCTTTTGCTTTATTGACCAATTTTTTTTTTTCCATATTTTTGGATCTTTTGACAGGTGGACGATGTACAGGGCCATTGATAGATTTGAATGGTTAGGTGCTTGGTGGTGGCTGCTAATCACTTTCACAAAAAAAAAAAAAAAAAAAAAAAAAAAATATATATATATATATATATGTATACATATATTGGTATCTTAAATTTATGCAGGATTTGATCTTATTTCATGATATTGTGATGTGTCCTATGTATAGTGATTTATATATTATTGGTTAGTATGTTCGTATATATGTGTTATTTAAATATTAGTTATGTGATTATCTTGATGTAACTATATTATTGTTTATATATTACAAGTTGATTTCATTGGTATATTTTCTTTAAATCAGAATTATCTAGAATTTTGGGGACTCATTTTACCACCTTGGATGTGATGATTGATCGATTATTATCAAGAAAATGTGTAGAAAAACAAATCACATCCCCCATACCAAAATCTCTGTAACATGTATATAAAACATCTCAAAATAAGTTATATTGATTTTTAAAATAAAAATGATTACAATGTAAAATAAAATTTCAATATCAAAATCATGAAGTTTTGAATGTGATATATAAATAGAACACAGATTTTGGCATAGAAGATTTGGATAGGTAGAAAAGCAGATTTGGTGCTTTGCAAATTACAATTAAGTATCATATATTCCATACATTTTCTTATATGCAGTTGCATGGTTCAAGTGGATGTGCATGAGGTGGATCGGGTTTGATCTGTAACAACCAAAATTTTATATATATAATATCATAATAGAGCTAATAATATATAGTATTAAGATATGAGGATAAACATAGAGATACCACTATCACGCCTAAACTTCTATTTGTATCAATCAATAATTTGAAAAGGGAAAAAACTCTTTCTCCTCTCTCTCTCTCTCCGGCACTCTCTCACTGTGGGTGACCGGCACTTGCTGCGCCGGCGTGAGAGGAAGGAGAGCCGCCGCTGCAAACGACGGCGGGTGTGTGTTTATATATATGTATCTATATGTGAGAGTGTGTTTGGGGGGAAGGTGTTCGCCGACGACGTGAGGTCGCCAGCAGCGTCGGGAAGGGGCGGTAGTGGAGGCTGTGGGTGGCAGCAGGTTTGAGAAGGACTGATTTTGAAAATTAAATATAAGTAAGGGCTATTTTGCAAACCCTAATCTTTGGTCAAATTAATGTTTAACCTTTAGCTTTTGTTGAATTACAGATTTACCCTTAATTTCATAAGATATACACCAACACCCCTAAACTTTGAACATATGACAAAACGAAACTTCGAAACTTACTGAAATTACATAATACACCCTAAAATTTGATGATATTATGTAATGCATATTAGAGTTGTTGAAATTGTATTTTATTACCCATAATTGATTGAGATTATAAAACGGACCCTAAATATTACAGATATTGCTTTTGAGAATTAATATATATATGAAATAATGAATTAGATCCAAACTAATGAATTAGGTTACAAATTAACCTTAGAGATATTATAATAATTAAAGTATGTACAATCTAATAGTTATCTTAAATCTAGTTTTTTTTTTAAATCCTATATTCACGTTTGGGAAATTATAAATATGGACCTAAATATAATTATGAACCTATGTTTTGATCTTCATAATTTAATAAATAAACCAAAGGCCTAATTATCAATATTAAACATTTAAATAAATCCCTCATATTGTTAAAAATGATCTAATGATCTTAAATAAATTATGAACTTTACAATTTAAACTTCAAAGTTAAGAATCAAATTAAATATCAAAGTAAATATCAAATTCAATCCTATTAAATAAAAATTAATTAAACATGTTACACAATTAAATATATTTTCTAAATTAACCTATAATTTCAGTTAATTGAATTCATGTTTATAATTTAAATTATATAGTTAATCTAATTACGCTATAATCATAAATATATTCAAATTTCTTAATATCTAAGTTAAATTGTAAATTATATAATTAGATTTTCTAAAATTATTTTAAAGGTTTTCAAGAATTATTTTAAGTCAAAAAACTTTAAAATTTACTTGTCTAGAATTATTAATAAGTCTTCTAAGATCTAATTAAAGTCTAATTAAGTTTTTTAATATTTTAATAAACACATTTTCATTATAAGTTCATTTAAACCCTGTTAGATGGTCTGTTAACAGAAAGAGTTCTAAATTAAGAATGTATTTTAATTAATAATAGTTCGATTAAATTCTAAAGCGAGCACTTACGCTTTGTAGGAGGTACGAAAGGAGGAAAGAACTAAGCTCGTATAAAAGTAGACGTTTTGCAAGCATCATTCTTGAAAGGTGGGGGTAATTGCTTAATACGGTATTTATATTCTTTCAAAGTATTTAAAATATAAAATCTTATACTTGAATGGCGTGCAGTCGATATACATGTTATGTGAATAAGGTGCTATGAGCTAAGATATTATAATATGATGATTAGTGGGGATAATTTCTTTAAATTACGTTATTATAAAGTTTATGCAATCTTTTAAGATTATTATTAAATGTGAATGTCATTGAAGAATGATTAAAGTTAAGTGATAGATTGTGATTTTAAATTGATTGAGTTATTTGATGGAAATTTTGATGATTGATGAATGATTGGGATGAATGCTTGCATTCTTGAATGATTTAATCCATGTGATGGATTATGATTCTTAATTGATTGAGTTATTTGACAGAAATCCCAGAGATTTATAAATTGTTGGGAGTTGATATTATTGAATGATTTAATTCATATGATCAATAATTTATTGAGATGACTGTTTGTTTTATTGGATGATTTAAATGATGTGATGGTTTGTAAATGTTGACTGATTGGATTGGTTGACTGAAGTATTTGTGATTGATGAAAATGATCGGGTTTGAGCCTCAATCTTGAATGAGTTTGAACCCCTATATTGAACGGGTTTGAGTCCCGAGATAAAGGATAAGTCGGGTTAAACCCCGAATTTATGTGATACAAGTATGTTAAATGATTGAATGTTGTGATACCCGAGCTCCTCACAACTTATTAATCAATACACTTCATGCATCGTATACATCCCTTATTGCTTATGTGCTACTTGTGATCTTGCATGATTATATTTTGGTTTCAAGTATTGAATTATGTGTAGGTTCTTAAAGAATTGATGTTGAGAAAATCCTTATCATAATTGAGTGAGACTCAAGTAATATTCGAGTGCATAATCTAAATTATTTAATTAATAATAATATAAATAATAGAAAGAAAATAAATTTAAATTTGATTTTTATATGTATATATATTACATGTATGTCCGCACAAATAATAACAGTGTATATGTTTATATAATAAGAAAAAATAGCAGTATATATGTTTAAATAATATGAAAAAAAATTTGATTAATAATTAGTGCTTAGTAATATAATATATATATATAGAAGTGCCGTGTGTTATAAATACATTTCGAAAATAATATAATATGTATTGTTTATATATATAGCATGTTTAAAGCATAATAAATGATATACACCAGAATTGGTATACACGTGTATGCAAGGACTTTTTCATAACATTAATTATTATAATAATAATAATCATAATAATATATAAAAAGAAGAATATAGCATACTATGGAAGCTGTGGAGAGGCGGTGATTTAAGTGTGTATATAGTCTATTCTTTTGGGAGAAGAGGAAAAACACACTTTTATATATACATGGTACTCATAAATAATGATAACAGAATAAAGATATTCGCGCTGCCTCCCAATATTTAATCGAGTGACCTATATAGGATTAAATCCTCGGCAATTCAGGTAAGTAGAAATTTATTTGTAATTACAAAATATAAATTAGTATTTTGTGAAGTGATTGTGTTAATTGATGATATGCGAAAATTTAGTGGTTCACGAGGTTTGATTTATTATTCAGTGATTATTGTGAAATAAATGAATTTGTTGGATGACTGTTGTGATTTGAAGTTGTGAATTTTATCAAGTGATATTTTGATGACATGAGGATGGGTTAATTATATACAAAATTATGTAGTGCTTTGTGCACATAATTATATGGTGCTTAGTGCATGAAATTATATCGTGCTTTGTGCACGGAATTATATGGTGTAGTGCACAAATTTATATGGTGCTTAGACTATGTTTATCGGCTCTTTCCACAACCTGGGCATAGCAAGAGTCCAAAAAAAAAAAAAGAAGGAAAATTCAATTAAATTCCATGACCATGGTTGTGGCATGACCATGGTCATGGATTTTGGTTGTGCAATTATGTTAGACACGTGTCATTGTATGATTTGTCGAGTGGATTTTATTTAGATAATTACGGATTTCGATTTATCCACTTAAAAAAAAATTATATACCAAAATTCATAAAATAAAATTCTCTATAAATAGATACCAATATTGATATATTTTGAATCACAATCTCATACTCTCTTTTCTCTTCTAATTTGTGCCAAATCTCTTTTCTCTTCCAACTTGTGTTAAAGATCTAAATTTTTATCACTTTCTACATGGATCCAAATCAGCCCAATTATTCTCACTACTCCCAAAATCATCCAAATTTTCAAAATGATCAAAATGATGAATCATTTTTTAATACTATTGATTCCCAATTTTCTCAATATTATCAGAATTCTCAATTTTCTCCAAATTTTAACCAAGTTCCTATCTCTGAACAAGTTCAAAGATCGGAAAATATCTCTTGCGATTTGTTCGGAGAAAAAAAGAAAAATGTGACAAAAACAGGGTGGTCTGTTAAAGAAGATGTTGCATTAATGTCGTCTTGGTGTTTCATCAGTGAAGATAGTACGGTTGGCAAAAATCAAAAGATCTCAAAAGTGTGGGAACGAGTACATGCTATGTACGAAGAAGCTCGAAAAGAAAATTCGAAGGAGATAAATGAAAGAAATATAGAAATGATGAGAAGTCGTTTTAGACGAATTAATGAAAGTTGCAACAAGTGGTTGGAAGCATCCAAGGAAGCACATAGACGATATAGAAGCGGAATGAGCCAAGGGGATATTGAGAAAGAAGCCCATGAAATTTATTGTGTTGAACATAAACACAAGTTTACAGATTTGGTTGTGTTTAATGAAGTTCTGAGTAAACATGTGAAGTGGCAAATAAATTTCGAACGTGCTCCAACTCATCCCCATGCTGAAGATGAAGAAGGTAATGAAGAAAGTGGTGGCAACTCAAAGAGATCAAGAACCAGTGAAGAAGGGCATTATTCCAACCACACTGATCAAGAAACTCCAGGCAGCGGCAGTTCAACTATCTCACGTCCTATAGGTAGAGATAAGGCGAAAAAAAAAGGAAAAGATAAGGTGGTGTCAGATGAATTTGCTGAACAAATTCGTGCAATGAGAATCACTAGAGAAACTGAAGTTGAAGTGGTTAGAGAACGAATCAATTTACAAAGAGAAAGAGAACAAAGGAAGCAAGCGGAGAAGAAAATGGAACTGCAACTTTCTCTTTTATCCCAATTGATGGCGAAAGATCACTTATCACCAGCCGAGCAAGAGATGAAAGACTATCTATTGACATTGTTCAAATAATCAATGTCATTTATTTCACGTACTTTTACTTTGTGTTTTTTTTTTGTCTTGTAAGTTTGCTTAATTTGTGTGATTTTATTTTATTTCATGTAACTCAATTAGTTGTTTCAATTATTTCATGTAATGATACTACTGTGTTGCTACTGCTTGTTCTTTTGACTATTTCAATATAATAAATGTTTCAATTATTTCATGTAATTATTTCAACTCATCCCCATGTCTCAATTAATGCTGCTGCTTTACTTGCTTTCACTTTTGACTATTAGTGCAATGTCATTTACTTCACTTTTGACTATTGCAATGTCATTTACTTCACTTTTGACATTTAGTGCAATGTCATTTACTTCACTTTTGATTATTAGTGTTGCTGCTTTACTTGCTTTCACGTTTGTACATAAATTCATTCACATGCTTTACCTGTTTTACATAAATTCATTCACATACATTAATTTATACATTCAAGTTTTTTTTTTTGTCTTGTAAGTTATTTTTGTTCACATGCATATCCCAAATGGAAATCAAATCACATGCCAAGTTGTACCCCTCCATTATTAAAATTATTTTTTTTTCACATGCATATCCCAAATGGGAATCAAACCACATGACAAGTTGTACCCCTCCATTATTAAAATTATTTTTTTTCACATGCATATCCCAAATGGGAATCAAACCACATGACAAGTTGTACCCCTCCATTATTAAAGTTATTTTTTTTCACATGCATATCCCAAGTGGGGATCAAACCACATGACAAGTTATATCAAACCACGTGACAAATTATTTCCTATAAATCATACTTGAAACAACATCATACTTACACCAAACTCCTTATCTTTACTCCTCTCAAATATAATTACTACCCATTTGTTTTACCTATTCCAGTTTACAAATGTCTCTCAATGAAAATACCTCGGTAGATTCAGATTCAAACTCAAGTTCAGATTCATTAAATTTGAATGATTTTGATGAATGGCAAGAACGGAATGCTCGGCAAAATTTTGAAATAGATCGCATGATCGAGGATATGGTCTTAAGCAATCTTAATATGATCGGAGGAAATTCCACTCCTAGAGCTACAAGAAGGTATTGTGAAAGGGAACGCGAGCTTGGTGAGGAACGCTTGATGAATGACTATTTTGTCGATAGGCCAACGTATACTCCCGAGATGTTCCGACGCAGATTTCGCATGAGAAAATCTGTCTTCCTTCGTATAGTGGAGGCCGTCACTGTCAATGACGAATATTTTCAGCAAAGACCGGATGCCACGGGTCGACTAAGTCTTTCCCCATTACAAAAATGTACTGGTGCTATGAGGGTGTTGGCTTATGGGACATCCACTGATGCAGTTGATGAATATTTACGTATGAGTGCAGCAGTAACAAGACAATCTCTCAATCATTTCGTTGAAGCCATCATTTCCTGCTTCGGTGAAGAGTACCTTAGAAAGCCTTCCGACTCATATTTGGCAAGACTACTCTATGTTGGTGAACAACGTGGATTTCCGGGTATGATAGGCAGTATTGACTGTATGCATTGGAAATGGAAAAATTGTCCTGCTGCGTGGGCTGGACAATATGCAGGGAGAAGTGGAAAACCAACCATCATTTTGGAAGCCGTTGCATCATATGACTTGTGGATATGGCATGCTTTCTTTGGAACTCCAGGTACGTGCAATGATATTAATGTACTCCAACGCTCTCCAATTTTTACAGATGTCTTGGAAGGTCGAGCTCCAAATGTTAGTTATGTCGTTAATGGTTGGGAAAATAATAGAGCTTATTATCTAACGGATGGCATATATCCTTCATGGGCTGTATTTGTTAAGTCAATTATTTCTCCACTAACCCAAAAGCACAAATTGTTTGCTCAACACCAAGAGGCTGTACGAAAAGATGTTGAGCGAGCATTTGGAGTTCTACAAGCTCGTTTCGCATTTCTTAAACGTCCATGTCATGTTTGGGATAAAATTTCGATGGGAAAAATTATGATGGCTTGTATCATCATGCACAATATGATAGTGGAGGATGAACGAGACACATACCAAAATTATTATGATCCCACCGAATTTTTAATGGATTGTCCCGTAAATGATGATCAGGCCTTTAATTACTCTACTGAACGTATTGCAAGTTTATCCACTTATATGACCAATAGAGAACAATTTCGCAATAGAGAAGCTCATGCCGCTCTGAAGAACGATTTGATTGAACATATATGGCAAAAATTCGGCACTATTAATTAAATATGTAATTTGCATCTTTTGTTTTGTTGTAATTTATGCATGTATTTTTAGCTCGATTTATTTATTTTCTTTTGTATTTCAATTCTTGTAATTTTAATTTTTTTTATTGGATGTTGTAATTTATTTTAACTGTATTCCCAATTTTTTTTTATAATTATGATTTTTTAATATTAAATAATTGTATATATTTTTTAAATATTTAAAATATAATAAAAAATAATTATAGATATAATTGTTAATTATAAAAGAAATAATTTATTAAAGGTTGGTTGTGGTTGTGGGTGGTCATTGATAAAGTATGAAAAAGATGAGAATTGGTTATAGGGTAAAATGTGTATGTGGAGGAGAGAGAAATGAATTGTTTATTAGTTGGTTGTGGGTATAGTTGGGTATGGATAAAGATAGTCTTAGTGCACGTGGTGCTTAGTGCACAAAATTATATGGTGCTTTGTGCACGGAATTATATGGTGCTTAGTGCATAAATTTATATGGTGCTTAGTGCACGTGGTGCTTAGTGCACAAAATTATATGGTGTTTTGTGCACGGAATTATATGGTGCTTAGTGCACAAATTTATATGGTGCTTAGTGCACAGAATTATATGGTGTTTAGTGTACGTGGTGCTTAGTGCACAAAATTATATAGTGCTTTGTGCACAGAATTATATAGTGCTTAGTGAACAGATATATATGGTGCTTAATGCACGAAATTATACGGTGTTGTGTGCATGTGGTGCTTTGTGCATAAAATATTTTAGAAATGAACTGGTGGAGTGTTAGAAATGAAATAGGAGATCCCAAGAAGGGCATGCATAGAAAAGAGTTGTGAAAAATTATATTATCATGCATAATTTCTGCTTACTGAGATTTATCTTACCTGATTTATGCTTTGTAGGTAATTTTGATAAAGTGTAACGTTCTGGGCATTCTGGGCAAGCTGTGGAGCTCCTGCAGGGTTTTGAACACTTATGTACATAGATGACGACTTGTTGGGGATGAATGTGGTTTATGTTACTGTTACTTATGAATATTAAGTTTCTTTTTGATACATTCTGTAATATACAACATGATGCATACTGGTGGGTTAACATGAAACTTGGTTATGGGTTGCTGGTGTGTTGAAACACTTTTTATATGTATGTGAATAAGGAATTAGTGAATATGAGAGGATGTTATGCTGAAAAAAAAAAACAGGTTTTTAAATGGTGATATATATTTAAAATGCATTTTATTTTCATTTGAGTAAGTGTGGTCGTGTCAGAGTGGTATCAGAGCATGGTTTGTGTTCTGTAGACTGTCTATGTACATGAGCTCAAAACTTTGGGAGCGCAGTTACGCTAGTAAGTTCTTTTAAATTCTGCTTATAGTATGTGCATCATAAATTTTACAATTGACTATGTAATTCAGGATTGGTAGTGTTGTTATACAAATATGGTAAGTGGTGAAGGTGAGAGTAGTGGAATGGAGAGAGCTCCTGAACCGGAGACACCAGCTGCTGGTGTCGAGCGTGATGCTATCATTACACGATTGGCTGATTTAGTGGAGCGTCAGTCTCAACAAATCCAACAACTTATTCAACAAAGGGACGTAGATAGACAACCACGTGATGAAGTGAATCAACCACAGCCCCGAGTAGAACATGCTGAAATGGCTTGTGAGCAATTTCAAAAACTGAACCCACCTATATTTGAGGATGCTAAGGATCCTCTTGTTGCAGAAGATTGGCTGAGAACTTTGGATAACATGTTTGAGTATAGCAGAATTCCTGAAGTAGAGAAGGTCTTATGTGCATCTTTTATGCTGCGGGGTAGTGCTGGACACTGGTGGGACACAGTTAAAAGTATTGAAGATGTTGTCAATATGACCTGGCAGAGGTTTAAAGAAATTTTCAGAAATAAGTATTTTACGGTCCCTGTTAGGATAATGAAAATGAATGAATTCATACAGTTGAAACAGGGAACCATGACTGTTACGGACTACTTTCATAAATTTGAGCAATTATCCAAGTTTGCTGAACATATGGTGAGTACTGAAGCTCTGAAGGTGGAGAGATTTCTAGAGGGTTTAAGGCCTGAGCTTTACAGAGATGTTAGCATGGCAGGGATCCAGGGTGCAACTTATTCTCAGGTCGTAGAGAGAGCACATATTGCGGAACAAGCTGAGATACGGATAAGACAAGCACAAGAGGTTCGCCGTCAGTTTCAACAAAGACAAGCACCACAGTGGAGTGGGGATAATAAGAAAAGACCAATGCAATTTCAAAGTCCAAGACCTGATTTTCAACCCAAACAAGGTCAGAGACCAGAACAAGAAAGTACAGATAAACATTTCAAGAGCGATCAAAGTAGAGTACCACCACCACCTTTATGTCCAAATTATGGCAGGTCGCATGTTGGAGTTTGCCGTTTGAGCCCAAGAAATTGTTATACTTGTGGACAAAAGGGACATATAGCCAGTATGTGTCCAAACAGTGGTAAACCAAAAGATCAGGGGAGAGTCCCAGCATGAGTGTTTACGATGACCAAGGAAGATGCTAAAGACAATCCAGTCATCACAGGTAAACATTCCATATTTGGTATTACAACTTTCGTGTTATTTGATTTTGGAGCTACACATTCATTTGCATCCACTAAGTATGTGAGAAGACTAGGTAAACTATCTATCTTAACGGAAGCTAGGTTTGATGTGATAATCCCTTCTGGTGATTTGAAATAAACCAATCAGATTATACGAGGATGTATTATTCAGATAGAAGGTAGAGAACTGTGTGTCAATTTGATTGTACTGGATATGAATGATTATGATGTGATATTGGGTATGGATTGGTTATCAAAATATGGTGCTACAATCGATTGTCAGAAAAAGAGCATTACGTTTCAACTAGTGGGTGAGGAACATTTCTCGTTTGTCGGATTAAAGAGGACTTTCAGATTTCCAATGATATCAGCAACCAGAGCATAAAGATTTCTGGAAAGTGGTTGTGAGTGTTACTTGGTGAGTGTAATGAGTATCGAGGGACAACGTGGCTTAACTGTGAGTGAGGTACCAGTTGTACAAGTATATCCAGAGGTATTTCCGGAGGATATTTCAGGATTACCACTAGATTATGAAATTGAGTTTGTGATTGAATTACACCTCGGAGTTTCTCCTATAGCTAAATCACCGTATAGAATGGCACCAGGAGAGTTGAAAGAACTAAAGATACAGTTACATGAATTATTGGAGAAAGGCTTCATTCGGCCTAGTTTTTCACCATGGGGAGCACCTTTCTGTTTGTTCGAAAGAAAGATGGTACCTTGAGAATGTGTATAGACTATCGGGAGTTGAACAAAATCGCAATCAAGAATAAATATCCCTTACCATGAATTGATGATTTGTTTGATCAACTGCAAGGTGCATCCCTCTTTTCGAAGATTGATTTACGATCAGGGTATCATTAGTTGAAAATAAAAGAGGAAGACGTCCCTAAAACCACATTTAGTACAAGATATGGACATTATGAGTTTCTAGTAATGCCATTTGGACTGACAAATGCTCCAGCAGCATTCATGGACTCAATGAATCAGGTATTTAAAGACTTCCTGTATAAATTTGTTATTGTTTTCATTGACAATATCTTGATTTATTCTAAAAATAAAGAAGAGCATGCAGTGCATTTGAGGCTCGTGTTGGAAGTATTGAAAGAAAAACAGTTATTCGCAAAATTCAAGAAATGTGAATTTTGGTTAGATCGAGTTGTCTTCTTGGGACATGTGATATCAGGGGTAGGGATTTCAGTCGGCCCAAGTAAAGTTGAAGCTATTGATAACTGGCCACAACCAACAAATTCGTCAGAGGTGCGCAGCTTTCTTGGTTTAGCGGGATATTATTGAAGATTTGTAGAAGGATTCTCCAAGATTGCTTTTCCATTCACACAATTAACCAGAAATAATGTGACATTTAAGTGGACAGAGGCATGTGAACGAAGTTTTCAAGAGTTGAAGAAGCGATTGATATCAGCACCTATCTTAGAATCCCAACTGGAATTGAAGGCTTCAAAGTGTACAATGATGCTTCGAAAAATGGTCTTGGTTGTGTGCTAATGCAAAATGGTAAGGTAATTGCTTATGCATCCTGACAGTTAAAAGAATATGAAAATAACTACCCTACTCACGATTTAGAACTTGTAGCAGTAGTATTTCCACTGAAGATTTGGAGACATTATTTATATGGGGAACGTTGCGAGATCTACACTGATCATAAGAGTTTGAAATATATTTCACCCAAAAAGAGTTAAACATGAGGCAACGAAGGTGGTTAGAACTGGTGAAGGATTACGATTGTGTTATCAATTATCATCCAGACAAAGCTAATGTGGTGGCAGATGCATTAAGCCGAAAAACAATAGAGAAAGTAGCAGCTATGATCTTGATTCAAAAACCCAAACTGCTCGATCTACAAAAAATGAGTGTGGAAATTGTCGACCATGAACTAGTAGAAGCAAAATTTGCAGCGCTAACACTCAGACCCACTTTAATGGATAGAATTTACCAAGGGCAACAGGTTGATGAATATTTTGGTAAAGTGAAGAAAGACATCATTTCAAGAGAATCATCCGATTTTCAATTAACAGAGAATGGTATACTCCGATATAGAGGTCTATTATATGTGCCTAATATTGAAAAAGTTCGTGAAGATGTAATGGCAGAGGCACATTCATCACCGTATTCAGTGCATCCAAGAGCCACTAAAATGTATAGAGATTTGAAGTTGCATTACTGGTGGCCAGGTATGAAGAAAGATATTGTGAGGTATGTAGAACAATGTTTAACTTGTCAGCAAATTAAGACTAAACATCAAAGACCTGCAGGCATGTTGCAACCCTTGTACATTCCGGAATGGAAATGAGAGAATATAACTATGAATTTCGTCACAGGTTTACCCAAGACTGTTAAAGGTTAAAATGCAATTTAGGTTATTATGGATCGATTGACTAAGTCAGCTCATTTTCTTCCGATTTGTACCACATATCCTATGGATCGTTATGCTCAAATGTACATACAAGAGATTGTCAGACTTCATGGTGTATCACTTACTATTGTTTCAGATAGGGACACCAGATTTTTGTTTGCCTTTTGGAGGAGCTTACACAAAGCATTAGGCACTCAATTATCTTTCAGTACTGCATATCATCCATAGACAGACGGACAATCGGAACGCACGATTCAAATTTTGGAAGATATGTTGAGAGCCTGTGTGTTAGATTTCAAGGGTCAGTGGAGTAAATTTCTACCCTTGGTAGAATTCTCTTATAACAACAGTTATCAATCCACTATCAAAATGGCTCCGTATGAAGCACTTTATGGTAGAAAGTGTCAATCTCCAGTACACTGGGATGAAGTTGGAGAAAGGAAAATTTTGGGTCCAGATATGATTCGAGAAATGAGTGAAGTGGTAGAGCAAATTCGAGAAAAAATGAAGATGCTCAAAGTCGACAGAAAAGCTACGCAGACAAAAGAAAAAGAAAACTAGAATTTGAAGTGGGTGATCAAGTGTTTCTGAAAGTGTCTCCAATGAAAGGAAAACTTAGTCCAAGGTACATTGGACCACTTTATATCATTGAAAGGATTGGTAATGTCGCTTATAAACTTGATTTGCCTGCATCAATGTCTCAAATAAATAATGTGTTTCATGTATCTACGCTGAGAAAGTACGTGTAGGAGTTCAAACTCCGGCTTGAAGAGTTTCTTGGGGGCGCTTCTCTTGATCTCAGCCCCAGCATCCCTTGCTCGAAAGAGATCCCACATCTCTTGAGCGTTGTGCTCTCCATAAGTCACAAGTTGACTTGGGGTTATACCTCCGACAGATATGCTGAAGGTGACAGCGATGTCTCTTACGGTGAGAGATCGCTCTTCTCCATCTGCATCCATCCGGAACAGAATGCAGTTCCTTTCCTCTGCTGTCCTAGCGTAGGAGTAGAAGCACTGTACCGACTTCACCGAGTAGCCAGCATATACAGTGGTCAACAGCCCTATGACCTTAGTCCTCTCAAGGGCATAAAAAGTCCTCCGAATCAACCCATTATCAAATAACCCTGAAGCATAAACATGCTCCTGGTTGATCAACCGACCTTCCAGAACGATGGTTTGTCTCGCTGCCATAGTTTTTCTGTTTTTCTGAAAGAAAGAGTAGAAAAACTTCGAAGATTTGGACTTAGGAAAATTTTTCGCGAAAAGAAACTTCTCTTCTTGGATAATGATTAAAAAGAATTCGAATTAAGACGGTTATGGGTGTTGTGGTGGATCTCAAGGGATGTGTAGTAAGATCAACGATTTAAATCAGAGGGAATTGATCTTACGGTCTAAGAAAAAATGGAGATGTCAAATCGTCGCTAATTATTAGAAGGCGCGTGGGTTTCTGACCGCGCCCTTTCCACTTCTGACATGCGCATACATGCATTAAATGTTGAAAGACATGCGATTTGCCGCCTAAATAAATGTCTTTTTAAGGTTGCAGCATTCTTAGTACGAGGTTACAGTGTAATAAATACACTTTTGAAATAAATGCTGTAATTCAAAAGGAAGAGGAGCTTTAGCCTTGTATCTCAATTCGTCTTAAAATGCCGTGCGACTCGGAGGACATAAGACTTCTTGGTCAAGGTAAAAAGATTGCCCATTCGATCTTTCATTTGGTAAACTGCTTCGAATCTGTCTACGTATACATGGAAGAGAGGAGCCGCTCAGTTGGATAGCTATCGGATACTCAATTCAAGATCAAGAAGGGATCTTTCTGTAGAAACTTCCACGAACAATCGTAGTTTTTTGATGGTTTTGGAATCTGGTGCTGCTTACACTCCCGTTGACTGCTGTACTGTAAGAATAAGGAGTGCAGCGCTGTTTGAACCCAGCACTATATGAAAACGTAGCTTACAACACTATACTTACTGCTTCCGTAAGCATGCAAAGATTCCCCCTAAGCTTTTGCACCCTCTTTTTCACCTCATAACTTAAGAATTTCCAGCTCCTTTCTTAGCATAGAAAACCTCGATTCACTTAATGGTTTAGTGAATATATCTGCAAGCTGGAGATCCGTATGAACCTTTTCAAGCACAACATCCTTCTTTTCCACATGATCTCTTATAAAGTGATGTCGTATGTCAATGTGCTTCGTTCTTGAGTGAAAAACAGGATTATGAGTAATTGCTATTGCGCTTGTATTATCACAGAGAATTGGAGTCTCTTTTTCTTCAATCCCATAATCTTTAAGTTGCTGTTGTATCTAGAGAATCTGCACACAGCAACTTCCTACTACAACATACTCTGCTTCTGCTGTAGAGATTGCAATCGAAGTTTGTTTCCTGCAAAACCATGAAACAAGTCTATTTCCCAGAAATTGACAAGTCCCACTGGTAGTTTTCCGATCAATCTTGCAGCCTGCATAATCTGAGTCAGAGTAGCCTTTAAGCTTGAAAATCCTCCTTCCTTGGGATACCATAGGCCTACTTCCTGAGTTCCTTTCAAATACTTGATAATCTTTTTAACCTCTGAAAGGTGTCACTTATTTGGTGCAGCTTGGAATCTTGCACAGACTCCTACTGCAAACATAATGTCTGGCCTGCTTGCCGTTAGATACAGTAAGGATCCGATTAATCGTGTGTACTTTGTGATATCAACATCTTTACTATCTTCATCTTTGTCAAGGCTTATGGATGTAGACATTGGTACTGATGTTGCTGCACCATTCTCCATGCCAAATTTCTTGATAAGCTCTTTTGTGTACTTGACTTGACTGATGAAGGTTCCTGCAATCAGCTGCTTCACTTGCAGCCCGAGAAAGAAACTTAATTCTCCCATCATGCTCATCTCAAATTTTGACTACATCAGGTTGGAGAACTTCTCACATAACTCTTTGTTAGACCATGTTTATCAGCAGGTCACATGACCCATTATGCAATATTATAATATAAAAAAAAGAGAAAGGCAAGAGGTTGCACAACCGGGGTGCTCAACCAACCGGTTTGTGCACCTCTTTTTTAATAATTTTATCATACACATGATTGCCACATTGCATAGATATTGCCATGTGGCATATTCTGATTCACTCGTTTAATTTCGTTTATATCTTTTACACACTCAATTATTTATAAAAAAAAACCAAAATTCATGAATTTTTTTTCTCTATAAATAGAGACTAATATTGATACATTTTGAATTACAATCTCAAATTATCTCTTTTGTATACTCTCTTTCCTAATCTCTCAAATTTATATCATATTCTACTATTTCTCTTAATTTCTATTATGGATCCAAGTAGCCCAAATTTTTTTTCAAACAATTCGGATTATCCAAACTCTCAAAACTATCCAAATTTCCAGTCTTTTTTTAACACTGAAGACTATCAAAACTTGAGTTTTTCTCAAACTCCTCCATTATCTCCGAATCTAAGTCAAATTCCTATCTCTGAACAAGCTCAACCATCACAAAATATCTCTCGTAATTTGTTTCAGAATACAAATGAAAGGGTGGCCAAAAGTACTTGGAATGTGAAAGAAGATGTGGCCCTAATGTCATCTTGGATCTTCGTTAGCGAAGATAAAAAACAGGGCAGATTTCAAAGGACTGGCTTGTTTTGGGCAAAAATCCATAAGATGTATGAAGAAGCTCGAAGAGAAAATCCAGGAGAAATAAATGAAAGAAATATAGAATCACTAAAAGGTCGTTTCACACGACTTAATAAAAATGCCCAGAAGTGGATTGCTGCTAACATTAAAGCTAATCGTCGAGTAAGAAGTGGTATAAGCCAACACGATGTGGAGAAAGAAGCCCATCAATTATACGATGGTAAGTTTACTGATTTGCATGTATTTAATGAAGTTATGAGTAAAATTCCCAAGTGGGAAATAAAATTTGATCAAGGTTCAAGAAGTCGTGCTTACGATGAAGATGGTAACGAAGAAAGTGGTGGTAGTACAAAGAGAACCAGGACCAGCGAAGATGGTGAATATTTCAGTCCCACTAATGTAGAAACTCCAGACAGTGGTGGTTCAGCTATTTCATGTCCTACAGGTAGAGATCAAGCGAAAAAGAAGAAAGGAAAATGTAAGGCATCAGAGTCTTCATCTGAAGTTGTTGCAGAACTTCGTGCATTAAGACTCACTAGAGATAGTGAAGTTCAAGTGTTCAACACATTGGGAAGAGAGAAAGTGGAAATAGAGAAAATGAAGATGAAGCACTCTCTTTTGATGGCTTTGTTGGCCAAAGATCACTTATCCCAAGATGAAGAAGAGATGAAACATCATCTCTTGGCATTGTTTAAGTAGCGTTTTAGTATTATCTTGTAAGTTTTTTGTTATTTGATGGCATGTGTTTTAGTATTATCTTGTAAGTTTTTTTATTTGATGTCATGTGTTTTAATATTATCCTGTAATCTTTTTTATGAATGTTATTTTTGTTAAATCGAATTGTAATTTTTATTCTAATTAGTATTTATTCACTTTGTCACATGCCAAATCACTTTGTCAAAAGTTGTCACATGCACTTTGTCAAAAGTTGTCACATGCACTTGTCACTTTGCAGAATTCACATGCACTTTGTCAAAAGTTGTCACATGCACTTGTCACTTTGTCACATACACTTGTCACTTAGCACCTAGTGGATGGAAAAGACGTGTGATAGTGGATTATTGATTGGTGAGTCATGTTTGTCATTATTGATAATGGATAGTGGATGGAAATGACATGTGATAGTGCTTTAGCAAGTTGGTGAGTCATGTTTGTCATTATTGATAGTGGATAGTGGATGGAAAAGGCATGTGATAGTGCTTTAGCAAGTTGGTGAGTCATGTTTGTCATTATTGATAGTGGATAGTGGATGGAAAAAACGTGTGATAGTGGATTATTGATTGGTGGTACTTGTTTGTTATTTTGGATCACTATCTATATATATATGTATCTCCTCATAATCTATTATCATCTCAATCATCTCAAAAGAGAAATTGTCATATTTAATAGTTTTACTCATTCTACTTTCCAAAATGTCTCACAATGAAAATCAATCACTAGATGATGAGACAAGTTTCGATCCTTTCTTTACTGCATTTGATGAATGGCAAGACCATATTGCTCATCAGAATCGCCACGTAGATCACATTGCCGAGGATCTGCTCTTAAACAATCTTATGTTGAACGAAGAAGATCCCACTCCTAGAGCTACAAGAAGATATTATGAAAGGCAACGCGAGTTTGGTCATGAATGCTTGATGAACGACTATTTTGTTGACAACCCAACGTATCCTCCTGAGATCTTCAGACGTAGATTTCGCATGCGGAAATCAGTATTCCTCCGTATCGTGGAGGCTGTTACTGCCAGTGACGAATATTTTCAACAGAGGCCTAATGCCACTGGTAGACAAGGTCTTTCCCCATTACAGAAATATACTGGAGCTATGAGAGTGTTGGCGTATGGGACATCAGCAGATACTGTTGATGAATACTTGCGAATGAGTGCAGCTGTGACAAGACAATCTCTCATAAATTTCGTAGAAGGCGTCATTTCTTGCTTCGGTGACGAGTACCTTAGAAAGCCTAATGAATAAGATTTGGCAAGACTACTCTATGTCGGAGAACAACGTGGATTTCCGGGCATGATTGGCAGTATTGACTGCATGCATTGGGAATGGAAAAATTGTCCCACTGCATGGGCGGGATAATATGGAGGGAGAAGTGGAAAACCAACAATCATTTTGGAAGCTGTTGCATCATACGACTTATGGATATGGCATGCTTTCTTTGGAACACCAGGTTCACTTAATGATATTAACGTACTCCACCGATCTCCAGTCTTTAATGATGTTTTGGAAGGTCGAGCACCAAAGGTTAGTTATGTCGTGAATGGTAGGGAGTACAATATGACATATTATCTAACTGATGGAATATATCCTTCATGGGCTGCATTTGTTAAGTCAATTACTTCTCCAGTAATCAGAAAACACAAGTTGTTCGCTCAACACCAAGAGGCGGTACGAAAAGACGTCGAGCGAGCATTTGGAGTTTTACAAGCTCGTTTTGCATTTCTTCGACGCCCCTGTCTTATTTGGGACAAAAATCTGATGGCAAAAATTATGATGGCTTGTATCATCATACACAACATGATAGTTGAAGATGAACGAGAGACGTACCAAACTTATTATGATCCTACAGAATTTCTCAACGATAATCCCATAGGCGATTATCAAAATTTTCAATACTCTACTGAACGCATTGCAAGTCTATCTGCTTATATGACCAATAGAGAGCAACTTCACAACAGAGAAGCTCACACCGCTCTAAAAAATGACTTGATTGAACATATATGGCAAAAATTCGGCACCGATAATTAAATATGCAATTTTCATCTTTTGCGTTGTTTTTTTACTTATTAAGTTGTAACTTAACTTATGTGATAATAATTTTGTATTTCAATTCTTGTAATTTTAGTTTTGTTATTGAGATTGTAACTTATTTTAAGTTGGTCATATTTATTTTTAATTACGAATTTGGAATATTATATAATTTAATATATTTTGTACATAATTCAAATAATAAAAAATTGATTATAAAATATATATATATATATATATATATATGTAATTATTAAATCATTAAATTAATAATTGTTATAGGTTGGGTTGATGTTATTGACAAAGTGTGAAATTTGTAAAAGTTGGGTTGTATTATAAATTGTGTATGTGGAGGAGAGAGAAATTAATTTTTTACTAAAAGGTTGGGTTGTTTGGGATTGTTGATAAAGATGGTCTTAGTGGATCCGAAGATGATATCGTCCACATATATCTGTACTAATAGTACACTGTCTCCATCATGTATCCTGAATAGCGTCTTGTCGACCGTTCCTTTCTGAAAGCCATTCTTCAGCAGATAGAGAGATAGGGTGTCATACCAAGCTCTTGGTGCTTGCTTAAGTCCATATAGGGCCTTGTGTAATCTAAACACCTTCTCTTCTGCTTGATCTTCAAAACCTGGAGGTTGTTCAACATACACTTCCTCTGTAAGAAAACTATTCAGGAATGCACTCTTCACGTCCATTTGATAGACATTGAAATTCATATGAGCTGCATATGCCAGAAAAATCCTTATTGCTTCCAGCCTTGCTACTGGGGTAAAAGTCTCATCAAAATCAATTCCTTATTCTTGGCAATATCCTCTAGCAACTAATCTTGCTTTGTTTTTCATAACAAGTCCAGATTCATCTAACTTGTTTTTTAACACCCACTTTGTTCCTATCACTCCTTGATGAGTTGGTCTTGCAATTGTCTGCCATACTTGGTTTCTTTCAAAACCATTCAACTCTTCTTACATAGCCTGTACCCAGTTGCTATCTTATAGGCTTCTTCAACAGCCTTGGGCTCTGTCTGAGATATAAAACATGCAAACATTGCTTCATGAGGGATGGACCTTGTTGTTCTTACACCTATGGATGGATCTCCTATTATAAGATCCCTAGGATGATTTCTTAACCATGTCCTGTCAGGCTCAAGGACATGTGCTAGTCTAGGTTGCTCTTGTTGTTGTTGTATGACAGGAAGTTCTGCTGCTGTAAGAATATCTGCTGCATCCAGAGGTGCAGTTTCTTCTTCTTTGTCTTCTCCTGTAGGCAGAACTCCTTCTATATAAGGAACACCATTTTCTTTTCTTGGAGCTATATCTTCAGCTAATTCTTCTAGCTTCTTGGTGTCATAATGTGTCATTTCAAACACCACATGAATAGATTCTTCAACCACCAAGGTTCTCTTGTTGAATACTCTAAAAGCTCTACTTATAGCAGAGTATCCTAGGAATACTCCTTCATCTGACTTTGCATCAAAAGTCTTCAGATGTTCTTTTCCATTGTTGAGGATATAACACCTGCATCCAAATATATGCAGATATGAAACATTTGGTGTATATCCATTCCAGATTTCATAGGGAGTCTTGTTTAGATCCTTGTTGATCAGACATCTGTTCTGTGTGTAGTATGCAGTGTTGGTTGCTTCAGCCCAAAACCTCTTGGGTATTTCTGACTCTGCTATCATTGTCCTTCCTGCTTCCTTAAGGGTTCTATTCCTTCTTTTAGCAACACCATTCTGTTGAGGTGTTCTTGCAGCAGAGTATTCAAGTCGAATACCATTGTCAGAACAAAATTTCTCAATGAATTTGTTCATGAATTCAGTTCCTCTATCTGATCTTATCTTCACAATGCTCAAGCTCTTTTCATTCTGAATTTTCTTCATGAGATCAGGTAGCTTGTCTTGAGTTTCCGACTTCTTTGCAAGAAAGATAGTCCATGTGTGTCTGAAGTAGTCATCCACTACTACAAGTGAGTATTTCTTCCCACTTATGTTTACTGGTTCTACTGGACCAAAAAGATCCATATGTAGAAGATCTAGAATCCTGTGAGATGACTTCTGTATCTTGTCTTTGAATGAACTCTTTACTTGCTTCCCTTTCTGACAAGCTCCACAGACATTCTCCTTCTTATATGCCACATCTGGCAATCCTCTTACGAGGCCTTTCCTTGCTAACTTGTTGATAGTCTTGAAGTTCAGATAACTTAACCTTTTGTGTCATAGCCAGCTAAGCTCTGGTGGACTCTTCACAATGAAGCATGTTGATTGAGTAGAGGAATTCTAATCAACTAGATAGATGTTTCCTCTTCTTATTCCTGTAAGCTTGACTTCATTTGATGTGCTGTCCTTGATTAAACATTTGTTGAGGTTGAATTCGACTGTATATCCTTTGTCACAAAACTGACTGATGCTCAGAAGGTTGTATCTGAGTCCTTTCACATAGGATACATCCTTGATCTTTATGTTTCCTTTGACTAGGCATCAACTTCCTTTTGTGCTTCCTTTGGAATCATCTCCAAAGATGACCTTGGGTCCTTTGCATTCTTGGAAGTCTTTGAGAGTTTCTTTACTGTCTGTCATGTGCCTTGAGCAGCCACTATCAATGTACCATACATCACTGCTACAACCTGCCACTGAAACTTGTAACAATTTCAAACAGATTTAGGTACTCATCTTTGTAAGGGTCCTTTGAGGTTAGTTGCTTTTGGAACCCAAACTTTCTTAACTGTCACTGTTTTGCTGTAAGATTTGTTGGTTCTCTGACTGTATGCAGTTGTCATTATAGACTGCTTGTTAAAAGTGTGTGCTGAGACAACTTGTGTTTTACCAACACTTTTGTAGTGTGGTCTTCCACCATACTTCTCTTGAGTATATCCTATTTGAGGTTTAGACATGTAGGTCTCAGTATAGGTGGAAAATTTTCTTTTGTGCTGCGACTTGGTGGGTTGCTGCATCTTTTTGCTACATACAACAGATGGCTTCTGCTGCAGCCAGTTCTTAGATGCAGGCTTACTTCCTGTAGTTGAGCATTGGGGTTTCTTCTCTTTATCCATCATTACTGTTCTGTTCAAGATCTTCACAGAATTACATAGTAACTCTTTCTCCATTGGGGTTTCAACTTGAACAAAATTTACAGCTTTGGATGTACTTGCTGTAGTCTGAGAGATGTGATTGCTGTAACCTATGCCCGATTTTTCAAAAGGACTTTTGTTTTGGTTTATGCAATCTTTTGCGTCCTTAGATGATTTGCTGAACGTGCTTATCGTGGACTGCAAGCTTTCCTTCTCAGCTTCTAGCTTAGTGACCAGCAGATTTAATCTAGAGACCTCCTTTTGTAGCTTGTTGCACCTTGAGTTATCAAACTCACATGCAGCCAGCATCTTGGCAATATCAATGTTCTTGCACTTCAGGATCTCATTGTCGATTCTTAGGTTCTTATTTTCAACCTTCAGATCCTCATGAATTGAGTTGATCTGCTCAAAATCACTTATGATCCTTCTTAGTGAGTGGATCATATTCAGCTTCTCACTTTCAGGTACGGATAGCGGTTGATAGATTACCTTATCTTCTTCACTGTCCTCGCAGTCTTTAGCCATCAGGCATATCAGCGCTTATTCATCAGAGGATGAGGTTTCAGTGTCACTGTCTGAGGATTCTGTAGCTTTCAGCACCTCTTTCGAGACTGCTGTATCCTTGGCTTTTTCCACCTCTGCTATGAGAGCTCGAAGCTTGTGTCTTTATTCTCTTCTTTTATCTCTCTTCTGTTCTCTCTCTCCTTCTGGGTACTTGTGCACCGTTGGATATGGACAATTTCTTGCATAGTATCCTGGTTTCCTGCAATTATAACACAAGTCAACATTACTTGTATTTGGCTGTGGAGAGGAGGTTACCTGAGGAGGTGGATGACTTCTTCTGAAATCATTCCTCTTGTTGAGGTTGGTGTTATTGTTGCTGTTGTTGTTGCTCTTCACAAATCTTCTAAATTTCTTTAGAAGCAGAGCCATATCCTCTTCAGCAACTTCTACTGTAACCTCTGTTTGCTTAATGCAACTAGTGGTTGCTATATCCTTGGGGCCTCTGGCAGTTAGCGCTGTAACTTTAGAGCTTGATTCTTCGGACTCCTTTCCCTGTCTATTGATGTCATACTCAAATGCTTTGAGATTGGAGAATAGGTCGAATGTACTCATGGACTTCAAATCCATAGACACTCTCATGACAGTGGTCTTGCTGTCTCACTCCGCAGGTAGGGCTCTCAACACTTTCATGTTTTTCTCCTTTTGAGTGTAGTGTTTGCCCAAAGCTTCTAGTTCATTCATATTGGATGTGAATCTTAAATCTAGTTGCTCAAGAGTCTCTTCATTCTTCATTTCGAAGAGCTCAAACAGTTGGGTAGTGTTGGAGATCTTGTTGTCTTTAGTGAGCTCTGTCCCCTCACAGATTTACTCCAGCTTTTCCCATATTTCTTTGGATGTTCTGCAGGTCTTGACTTTGTTGAACGTGCCTTTATCCAAAGTGATGAATAGAGCATTCTTGGCCACATTGTCTAGGTTGGCTCTCTTCCTATCTTCATTATTCCATTCAAGTCTTGGCTTGACTAGGAAGGCAGGTGGTGGCTGTGCTCCTTCTTCTAAGTCTCTACCTAGCACTGGATTCACCTTTGTGGGGATTATTGGTCCTTCAGTGATGACCGTCCACATTTCATCGTTCATTGCTGATAGATGTGTCTGCATTCTTATCTTCCAATCATCTATGAAAAACATAGGTAACTTGTGATTAGAGGAATCCATGATATGCTTTAAGAATGAGTCTTAGATGTAGAAAAAACAGTGAGTCTAAGGCGGATCTGGGTAGGTGACCAGATAAGTTGGTTTTTAACCCAACTCACTCTGATACCACTTGTTGGTCCCAAGTGGTGTCCGAGGTTCAGGGGGGGTGAATGAACCTTGGTCGATTTTGTAAATGTATCGAAAAATCTTTCTGTTCTGCAAGTTACTTGAACTTGCAGCGCCAGACAGTTACTGCTTCCAGCACTAAGATGTAGTGCTGTACGCTGTAACTAGAGTTTATACGTAGCGGAAAATTACGATTTATAACATAAGACTGGTTTTCTCAAATATGATCATTTTCAAAACGTTTTATGCTTATGAGATAGATATATGAAAATGAATTAAGCACAGATAAGAAAGCAATAAAACACTTATGGTTTATAGTGGTTCGAAGGTGGTGTAATCCTTCTACATCTACTCTACTGCTCCTCAAGGAGGAACTTTGTTAAGCAGCATTGAATTACAGGACCTTCCTAACAATCTATCAATTTTACAAAGTAACAACCTACTGAAGTCCAGCATATACACAACAACTGCAAACTTGAAAGGCTAACCCACACAGGGTTCTACACTCCCACACAGGGAAGCTGTCTAACACTTAGACAACTATACAAATAGCAAGGATCTTTCCTATCAACTGTTCGACACCTCTAAAATAACCTAAGCACACTGCAACAAGGTTAAAAGTATATTGGTTTTGTTTCTTCAACTGGTGCAACGAAGTGAGCTTCTGAATCCTTCGAAGGATCTTTCAGCTTGAGCTTGCTTCACTTCTGAGAGGTTGAGTGACTGAAACTGATAGTAGACTTGAATGCTTGTATCTTGAAGGCTTGTGAGTTTTTGCGCAAATGTTTCAGTAACCAGCTTCAGTATTTCTCATCCTCTATTTATACTTGTAGGAGAAGATATCCGTTGAAGGAGATGTCTTCTCTTTTGAATTTGAAGTAGTCTGACCAAAGGCATGGTTCGCATTTAATGTGACTTGACTTTCTCTTTCGGAGTAATTAATGCGGCAGCTACGGCTAGCAGCTTTCTGCAGCGCGTCAGTCCACGTGGCATCTTTATATTGGCTCCATGTCTGCAACTTTGATCTTGTCTCGAATGGCTTTATTTATTCTTACTTGGATCTTCGTTCCTCGTACTGCATTTATCTTTCTTCGGATTGCAGGATACTTCTTGTTTGTGATAGACGCTGTATGGTTGTTTGAACAGTAGGCTCTACGTTGTATCCTAGGTCTGTTTACAGCTGATGTCTTCTTACAGTGCTGTTGTAAGTTGGACCTTCTTGCAGTATCTTCTGATAGTACTGCTGTATTCTTTTCTTGCAATACTCCTGTATCCTTTTCTTGTAGCTATGTTGCACACCGTTCTTTCTTACTTTACTGCAGTGCTGTAACTGCCTTCTTGCAGCGATGCTGTATCTACTTCTTTGCAGCAGCATCTTTCCGATAGGCTCGATACAGCTAAGTAACTTATGAAAACCTCCATCTTTCAACACTTAAAACCAGACTCAAAACTAGTCTATGAATTCACTTAAACACTGTGAAAAATGGGATACTCAAAACTTCCTATTACATATATGTTTTGTCTCATCAAAATCTAAATATCGAAATCCCAACACCCAATATTTAATCGAGTGACCTATATAGGATTAAATCCTTGACAATTCAGGTAAGTAGAAATTTATTTGTAATTACAAAGCATAAATTAGTATTTTGTGAAGTGATTGTGTTAATTGATGATATGTGAAAATTTAGTGGTTCACGAGGTTTAATTTATTATTTTGTGATTATTGTGAAATAAATGAATCTGTTGGATGACTGTTGTGATTTGAAGTTGTGAGTTTTATCAAGTGGTATTTTGATGACATGAGAATGGGTTAATTATATACAAAATTATGTAGTGCTTTGTGCACATAATTATATGGTGCTTAGTACATGAAATTATATCGTGCTTAGTGCACAGAATTATATGGTGTAGTGCACAAATTTATATTGTGCTTAGTGCACATAATTATATGGTGTTTAGTGCTCGTGGTGCTTAGTGCACAAAATTATATGGTGCTTTGTGTATGAAATTATATGGTGCTTAGTGCACAAATTTATATGGTGCTTAGGCACAAAATTATATGGTGCTTAGTGCACGTGGTGCTTAGTGCACGTGGTGCTTAGTGCACAAAATTATATGGTGCTTTGTGCACGGAATTATATGGTGCTTAGTGCACAAATTTATATGGTGCTTAATACACAGAATTATATGGTGCTTAATGCACGTGGTGCTTAGTGCACAAAATTATATAGTGCTTTGTGCACGAAATTATATATTGCTTAGTGCATAGATTATATAGTGCTTAGTGCACAGATATATATGGTGCTTAGTGCACGAAATTATATGGTGTTGTGTGCATGTGGTGCTTTGTGCATAAAATATATTAGAAATGAACTGGTGGAGTGTTAGAAATGAAATAGGAGATCCCAAGAAGGGGATGTATAGAAATTATATTATCATGCATAATTTCTGCTTACTGAGATTTATCTCACCTGATTTATGCTTTGTAGGTAATTTTGATAAAGTGTAACGTTCTGGGCATTCTGGGCAAGCTGTGGAGCTCCTGCAGGGTTTTGAACACTTATGTACATAGATGACGACCTATTGGGCATGAATGTGGTTTATGTTACTGTTACTTATGGATATTAAGTTTCTTTTTGATACATTCTGTAATATACAACATGATGCATACTGGTGGGTTAACATGAAACTTGGTTATGGGTTGCTGGTGTATTGAAACACTCTTTATATGAATGTGAATAAGGAATTAGTAAATATGAGAGGATGTTATGCTGAAAAAAAAAACAGGTTTTCAAATGGTGATATATATTTAAAATGCGTTTTATTTTCATTTGAGCAAGTGTGGTCGTGTCTAATGCACTTATTTGATGATAGATTATGTGATTTTCATGATGGTTAAAATCCACAATTTCATGGCAGATAAGATCTGCATTTTTATGACAGTTAAGACCCGTAACTAAAGGGATATGTTTGAATGTGGTCGATAAATATTTTATGTCAATCAGCTTCTTATGTTAAGATGGTGTTCTGATGGGTTAATAGACAAACGTTTTATAATGAGTATTTGAAGTTATCTATTTTATGTTGTTTTTATTATAATGAGTTGTTGAACTTTGAGTAAAATCTTTTAAAATTATAATGCTTAATTATTTTATGTCATCTCGAGTTTCCCCACTGAATGTATTTTCAAATACTCATCCCTCTTTTTAAAAATGCTTTCAGTTTAGAGAGTTGAAGGCGTGAAGTGCGAGCGGTGGATGCTGGTAGCCAATAATAAAATGTTGTAATTGATTTTATGTAAAGTGTAATATTTTATGAATTATGGAAATGAATATATATATTTTATAATAATCTTGGATTTAATTTATCTTTTTATTCTTAAAAAAGTGATGTTTTATACGTAAGTAACGTCTCAATTAAGATTTATTTACAAAAAGAATTGAGACGTTACATGATTGAACTTAGATCTGCGCTCAAATTAATATATATATTTTTAACTTATAAGATAATCTTTATGTTGTATTATTAAAACATTTATGTTATATTACTATAATATTTATGTATAAATATCATAATTTTTATATTATATTACTTATTTTTTCTTAGCATAAAAATCGTGGAATACAGTTATACCTTTGTGTAATAATTTAACCTTTATACAAATGGTAGTGCCTCGGGGGCTCTTGGGCGGCTACAAGCTGGGGGGATTTTCCGTACTTATCGTGGTTTTGCACATGGATGTTTTTCTTTTAATGGCGGTATTGGATATGCTTTTGATGCCGAGTTACTAGCAGCAATGTTTGCTATTGAGGTTGCTAGCTAGCAAAATGGGTTGGAAACAACTTTGGCTTGAATTTGACTCGATATATATAGTTCAGCTTCTCATGCATCGATCTACAAAAGTGCCTTGGTATGCTAAGAGCAGGTGGGCGACAGTGCTGAATTTATTATTGGACATGGATTTTCGGGTCTCTCATATCTTTAGAGAAGGCAACCAGGTGGTGGATCTTCTGACAAAAATGAACGTAAATTACAAATGGTGGAGTTCAGCTCCTTCTTTCCTGAGTCATTATATGTTTTTAGACTTTTCTAATCAACCTAGATATAGATTTGTATAGGTTGTCTGTGTCCGGTACTCTTTTTCCCTAACATAGTTTTTTCTCATTGGGTTTTACTATGTTAGGTTTTAATGAGGCCGACACTTATGGTTTCTTCTCATGTTCTCTTGGATGCTTTTTCTTTTTCTTTTCCTTTTTTAATATATGTGCTATTTATTTAAAAAAAAAATTTAACCTTTATATTATATTAGCATAACATTTATATGCAAATATCATAAATGTTATGTAGTCATTTAATTTAAAAAAAACATAAAGATTATAATTATAGCATGAATGTTAAATTATTATAATATAAAGATGATGATATTATAACCTAACATATAAGTAATGTAATATAAAAGTATGATATTTGTACATAAGTAAAAACTAACATAAATTATATGTTTATATTAAAAGGTATAAATTATATGTTTAATGTTATAAATTACATAAACTTACTAACATAAGATGATATTATAACATAAAAGTTTAAAAGATGTATATTATATGTTTGTAATATTGTCACGCCCCAATTTCTTACAAAAACATTTATCAGAGCTTTCCACACGGGCGTGCAGGAAGAAAAGAGGTAGGAGACGAACAAAAGATATTACATAATAACCATCGGCTTCAACCAATTTAACATAATATTCACAGCAGAAAATCATCAGGAGCTCACATCCCAAACACACATCATCATCAGGATCTCACATCCCGAATACACATCATCATCAGGACCTCACATCCCGAATACACATCATCTAACCACCAAACTTGGATTCCTTACAACATTGTTTTATAAAGATAAAAGTTTGAGAAACATCATATTAAAAATAATTACAGATCCAGAAATATAGCACCTCCTCTCTCCTTCTAGGGTTCATCAAGCTTATCACCTCCTGTAACGTGAATTACAGAATAAGGGGTGAGTGCGTTGAATACACTCGTGGGGAATAAAATCCGCGTCTAAATCTTTGACAGACATTTAAATCAGAAGTAAGCATAATCATCACGGAACACAACATGAAATATGCACAACAGACATTAGAAATGGTAAGGGACGAATAGGTGCGGGCATCGCCCGTCTTATCCCATAAAACGGCCTTAAATACCGCTGGTGCATTTTAAGGACCACCAAACCTTTCATAGAAGAATGGAGGTAAGGGACGAATGCATAAAAGGGCGCCTCAGCGGGCCCACCCCTCACAGTTTATGTATGTCACAGCAAGTATAATCACAACATTTATTATTCCTCAATCATGCTTGAAATAGGGAAAACTGTAAACAGATAAAGAGTTAGAAATTACCCCCACCTTGTTCGGTGGTTACCACGTGAGTTGCAAGTATCCAAGATTACGTATCTCAATACTTCAATCCAACAGGTAGCCTACATAATTTACGGTGTTTTCTTAGATCATTATAATCAGTAATTAAAGATTAAACCGATATCGGATCGGATACTATCGATCGAGATAAGACGGATCGGAACGAAAGACCTAACGATTGAGGTTGAAGAAACAAGAGGGAAAGATCAGTTTATACAGTTGAGATGAAAGAGAATGAATTTTGGATCACAACAAAACAAGAATGAGCTCCATCAGAGTTGAAACGAGCTCGAACGAAGCATTTTAAGATTTAGGGGTATTTCGGTAATTTGGTCAAAAGGTTGACTTTAACCGGGACTCACGACCCCCGGTCAATGATATTTTGTTGGCAACGTCTCGATAATAAAGTACGACGAAAAGAAAATGAGATTTGGATCGAAAACGAATCGAAAATACGGCGTCGCACGCATTCCCGGCGACGGGGAAAAATTTCCCTGGCGTCTCCCGTTGGCTGTCGAGTTTTCTCGACAGCGGGACAGCACTTCTCGGCAGTTGCCGAGTTTTCTCGGCAGCCTCGGCCCCGTCTCTCGCCCAGGTCTCCCGTCGTCGACCTGCTCGACTAGCCTACTTCCCGGCACCACCAACTACGGTGACACCACCCTGTGCCATCGACCCTTAGTCCTCCGGCTAGCCCGCACCGCCGGCTACCAAATCCGGCCATCCCTCGCCGGATTTCGACATGAATAGTACCTGAAAAACAGCCTCTAAAACCCTTCGTCACACACATTTCACAAACTCCTTGCAACAGCCCCCCTTTTCTTGGCCATTTTCCGGCATAGGTGGCGGTGCCACCCCTTCAGTGGCTAGCCCACAACTCCGGCAGCCCCTCCGGTGCCTGCAACAGTCAGAAAAAGAGTGAGAGAGAGAAAAACGGGAGAGAGAAAAAGTGGTAAGAAGCAAGGGTTGGGGTTTTGGAGAAGGTTTTTCGCCGTTTTCCAGCGAACGGGAAATCAGAATTGAATTCCGGAAGTTGTTCTAGATTCGTATCGTCGAGGACTACGTTATGTATGAAAATCAGCCAAAACGGACGAGTTTGATATTTTTCGGTGACGGCAGCGGCGGGTTTTCGCCATTTTCCGGCGAACAGAGAATCGAAATTGAAATCCAGAAGTTGCCCTAGACTTGTATCGTCGATGGCTACGTTGTATACGAAAATCAACCGAAACGGACGGGTTTATTTTTTTCCGGCGAACTCCGGCGGCGGCGCCAGCAGCGGCGCGCTGGAGACAGAATGAAGACGGGAAAGAAAAAGAGAGAGAAGAGAGAGACTTACGTGTGTTAGGTGCTTTTCGACTCGTTCGAAAAAACGGTGAAAAATGAAATCCAATGAGGGCCTATTTATAGAAAATTTTGGAAAGTTACTATTCACTAGGGTTACTGTTCATCTAGGCTAGGCTAGTGTTCATGATAAGATTTCGGTTACTATTCATGATAAGATTTCGATTATGTTCGTCTCGATTCCTTTCCTTGTTTTTCCGAAACTCTATATTTTGCCCTTTTCTTCGCTGTTTGAGCTACGGGTGTCCGATTGACCTCTAGTTCGTTTCTATCTTCTTATTTTTCCGTTACGCATCTAATGGTATAAAATTATTCTATGCTTCATGTATATGAATTTTATCCATCTAAAACCAGTCGTTAAACACGTATTTGAAACGCACGTAATTAATTTAAACACTCAAGAATTAATACACATAATATATTTTAATTAAAGGTTTACTTCTTTAATTAACCAGTTATACTTCGTTTTTGTCCTGGGCACTACAATAATGTAATGTTAAAATAATATAACATAAAAGTTATGCTAATATAACATAAAGGTTATGCATATATAATAGAAATGTTAAACGGTAGGATAAGAGTGTAAGCACGGACATGAGGATGTGTGGAACATGTAAAATTCACTTTTAGATCAAGTTGATTCAATTGCATGGATTTAGAATTCCTACGTATTGTGTAAATAAATAATTGAGTTTTCTTATATAAATCGTATAAGGACACATGACATGATAATTAAATCGATCGATCATCATATTTTATTACATATTTGTTTTTATTATAATTTAAAAAATAAAATAACTATAATATGTAGACGGGCCGTTTGAATTCGAATTTCACAACATAACATTCTATATTGTATATAAAATAATTATTAAAAAGGCGATGGATTCATAACTATTAGTTCTACAGAAAATGAAATAAAAGTGGTGGGGGATAGAATTCGAATTTAAAACAAATTTATGTTGTACAATAAGAAATAATTTATCAACATTATTATTTAAGACATATATACAAAATTATGTATAATGAACATCACAATTCTATCAAAACCTTAAATCATAATAAAGAAATAAAATACTATAATTTTTCATTCAAAATCTATTTTTAATCCATGTTATATGAAAAGGGTCTCGTATCCCAGAATTTTGATTTGAAGATTATTGAATATTAAGAAATTTAGTTATTTCTTCTGTTGGAAAAGAAAGAAAAACTGAATTAATACATCAATATGCTTTATTGCAAAAAATTATCAATTTTCATTTTTTTCTTTGATTGTTGTACAATGAGTATTTAATTACTATGTATTCTTAATCTCTTGGATGTTTCTGGTTCCACTTTCGGTATACCGATAAACAAGTAGTGTCTTGCCTACATATATTGATGAGTACAGTGTCTGCGTGATACATGAAATTTGGACTTTTTTTTTTTAATAAAATATTGTAATTTAAAAATTTTATTAATAAAATATCATGTAAAAAAGGTGATTCAATAAAATAGGTCACCACCACAACTGCCGACTTTTGATACATCTTTTTATTGAATTAATTTTTAATACAATTAATTTAATTATTTTTAATACTGGTTATTATCACTGGTGGTGACCATCATAAAATTTGTTGGTTCCAAGTGTCTCGGAGGTTTAGAGGAAGGTGAATGAACCTTCGTCGATTTTGAAAATCTTTTTCGAACTTACTATTCTGCAAGTTACTTGAACTTACAACACAGGTTATTACTACTTACAGCACTAGGATGCACTGTTACATGTTGTAACTTAGAGTTCTATGTAGCGAAAATTATGTTTTGACTGAAGGCTTATTTTTTCAAATATGCTTTTCTTTAAAGGTTCTTTTATGCTTATAACAGAATAAATATAAGATGCAGCACAGATAGAAGAAAACAAATAATCACTTACGGTTTATAGTGGTTCGAAGGTGGTGTAATCCTTCTACGTCCACTCTACTGCTACCTCGAGCAGGAACTTTGTTAAACAAGATTGATTTACAGGGAAACACCTAACAATTTATCAACCTAACGAGTTAACACCTACTAGAACCCAGCGTACACACAACAACTGCAAATTTTAAAGGCAAACTCACATAAGATTTCTAAACTCCCACACAGGGAAGTTGCCTATCACTTAGACAACTAATACAATTAGCAAGGATAAATCCTATCAATTGACGACACCTAAAACAACCTAGCACACAACAATAGGTTAAAGTATATGAGTTTGTTTCTTCAACTGGTGTGGTGAAGTGAGCTTCTGAATCCTTCTTCGGATCTTTCAGGTTGAAGCTTTGTTCACTTCACTTAGGTCGAGTGACTGAAACTTGTATGAGTGTAAGAGAATGTAGCTTTGAATGCTTGAGCTTGTTTGAGCATAAAATGTTTCAGTAGTCAGCTTCAGTGTTGCTCGATCTCTATTTATACTTGTAGAAAGAGATATCTCTCATTTGAATTTCGGGTTCTGATCAAAGGCATGCTCTCACATTTAATGTGTCTTGACTTATCTTCTCAGAGCATTCAATATGGTGGTTGCGGCTCGCAACTTTCTGCAACCTGTCAGGCTACGTATCGTCTCTGCATAGGTTCTAAGCCTGCCACTTTGATCTTGTATCGAACGACTCTAATTATACCTGCTTCATTTTTCGTTCCTCGTACTGCATTTATGCTTCTCATATTGCAGAGGGTTGCTTCATGTTTGTTGTGTTTGAAGTTTGTTGGAGTATACAGCAAGTTTTGGCTTCTACTCTGTATCCTCGATCTTCTTGCAGCAACCTCTTACTCACAGTACTGCCATATCTTATCCTTATAGTGGTGTTGTAACTTTTACTTGCAGCGTTACTATAACCACTTCTTGCAGCATAGTATCTTTTCTTCTTACAGCTTCATTGCAGGTTCTTCTTCCTGTATACAGCATCTTCTTAAAGTGTTGATTGTCTTCCTTTTTTATTTGTTGTATTACTACAGTTCATACTTACAGTATCTTTATACTTTTTATCTTCTTGATGCAGCATGACTTTGTTGAGATCCTCCATCTTTTAGAACCTATAACTATAGACTCAATCCTATAAGGTTTCTGTACTTAGTAATATCCACATCTTTTCCGTCTTCATCTTTATCAAGGCTTATGGACATAGCCATGGGGATGCAGTTGATCCATTTTCCATACCAAACTTTTTTAAAAGCTCTTTTGTATATTTGACTTGACTAATGAAGGTTCCTACAGGTAGCTGCTTTACTTGCAGTTCAAGGGAAAAACTTAATTCACCCATCATACTCATCTCAAACTTTGACTACATCAGTTTGAAAAACTTTTTACAGAGATCTTTGTTGGTGGATCTAAAGATGATGTCATCCATATAAATCTATACAAGGAGAATGTTGTCTCCATCTTGAATTGTAAACAGGGTCTTATCAACTATTCCTTTATTGAATCCATTTTCTAATAGATAAAGAGACATGATGTCATACCAAGCTCTTGGTGCTTGTTTAAGTCCATACAGGGCTTTGTGCAATCTGAACACTTTCTCTTCTGCTTGGTCTTCAAAGCCTGAAGGTTACTCCATATACACTTCCTCTGATAGAAGACCATTGAGAAATGCACTCATCACATCCATTTGATATACATTGAAGTTCATGTGAGCTGCATATGCCAGAAAAATCCTTATAGCTTCCAATCTTGCTACAGGAGCAAAGGTCTCATCAAGATCAATTCCTTCTTCCTAGAAATATCCCTTAGCAACTAGTCTTGCTTTGTTTCTTACAACAAGCCCTGATTCATCTAACTTGTTTTTGAACACCCACTTTATTCTAATAACTCTTTGATGAGTTAGTCTTGCAACTATGTGTCGTTCTTGATTTTTTTTCAAAACCATTCAGCTCTTCCTGCATGGCCTGAACCCAGTTGTTGTCCTGAAGTGCTTCTTCAATGTTCTTTGGTTCCGTTTGAGATATAAAGCATGCAAATATTGCTTCATGAGGAATAGACCTTCTTATTCTTACCCTTACTGATGGATCCCCAATTATGAGATCTTTAGGGTGATTTCTTAGCCATGTTCTATCAGGCTCAAAGGTGTGCATAGGTCTAGGTTGCTCCTCATCATGCTATAAGATTGTGGGTTCTACTGCTATAAGAATGTCTGCTGCATTCAGAGGTGTAGATTCTTTTTCTCTGTCTTCCGCTGGAAGTAGAACTCCTTCAGTATAGGAAACATTATTTTCTTTCAAGGGGGTTGTTCTTTGAACAGGTTCTTCCAACTTGCTTGTGTCACAATGTGACTCATCAAACACCACATGAATTGACTTTTCAACCACCAAGATTCTTTTGTTGAAGACTCTGAATGTCTTACTTACAGCTGAGTATCCATGAAATACTTCTTCATCTGATTTTGCATCAAAGGTCTTTAGATGCTCATTTCTATTGTTAAGGATATAATATCTGTATCCAAAGATATGCAAGTAGGAAATATTTGGTGTATATCAATTCCAGACTTCATATGGAGTCTTCTAGATCTTTGTTAATCAGACATCTATTCTAAGTGTAGCATGCAGTGTTTATAGCTTCAGCCCAAAATCTCTTGGGTATATACGCTTCTACTATCTTTGTTCTTGATGTTTTTTTAAGTGTTCTACAGATGTTTTCCTTTTTGAATGCTACATCTGGCAGTCCTCTTACAAATTCTTTTCTTGTTAGCTTGTTTATAGTCATGAAGTTCAAATGACTAAGCCTCTTGTGCCACAGCCAGCTTAGCTCTAGTGGGCACTTTACAATGAAGCATATAGGTTGAATAGAATAGCTCCAATCTGCAAGATATATATTTCATTTTCTTGTTCCTGTAAGCTTGACTTCATTTGATTTGCTGTCCTTGATTAGGCATTTTTTGAGGTTGAACTCCACAGTATATCCTTTGTCATAAAATTGACTGATGCTCAGCAAGCTATATCTGAGTCCTTTCACATAGGATACATCCTTGATCTTGATATTTCCTTTGATCAGATTTCCACTTCTTTTTGTGTTTCCTTTGGAATCATCTACAAAGATGACCTTTGGTCCTTTATACGGTTGAAAATCTTTTAAGACTTCTTTGTTGCCAGTTATGTGCCTTGAGCAGCCACTTTCTATGTACCATACTTCACTGTTGCAACCTGGCATAGAAACCTGCAACAATTTTAGACAGATTTAGGTACCCATTTCTGTAAGGGTTCTTTGGGGTTAGTTTCATTTGAAACCCGAACTTTCTTAATAGAAATGACTTTTCTATACGTATTGTTTGTTTTCTTTATGCAAGTAGTTCTATTTGAAAACTGCTTGTTATATGTGTGATACCATCACATCTGTAGTGTGGTCTTCCACCATACTTCCCTAGAGTATGTCCTCTTTGAGGATTAGATATAAAAGTCTTAGTATTGGTGGGGTAAAACTTTTTGTGCTACAACTTTGTAGGTTGTTGTATTTTTTTGCTGCTTATAGCAGATTGCTTCTGCTGCAGCTAACTCTTAAATACAGGTTTGCTTCATGAAGTTAAGCATAGGGGCTTCTTTCCCTTGTCCATTACCATTGGTCCGTTCAAGATCTTTTCAGAGTTACACGGTAACTCGTTCTCCATTGCAGTTTTAGCTTGAACAAACACCACAACTTTGGATGTCCTTGTTGTATTCTGAAAAGTATGAGTGTTGTATCTTAGGCTAGTTTTCTCAAACGGACTCCTGGCCATCATCAGACACTCTCTTGTGTCCTTAGCAGATTTACTGAAAATTCTGATTGTTGATTGTAAGTTTTCCTTCTCATTTTCCAGTTTAGTGACCAGCAGATTGAGCCTTGAGACCTCTTTCTGAAGCTTGCTGCATCTTGAGTTATCAAACTCATATGCTGATAGCATCTTCGCAAGATCAATACTCTTGTTTCTTAGGTTTTCATTTTCAACCTTTAGCTCCTTATGAGTTGAGTTTATCTGCTCAAAGTCACTCATGATCCTCTTGAGAGAATGGATCATTCTCAGATCCTCTTTTTCAGGTATGGACAGAGGTTGATAGTTTACCTCATCTTCTTCACTATCCTCAGAGTCTTTTGCCATCAAGTAAATTAATACTTCTTCATTTGAGGATGAGGTTTCACTATAGCTGTTTGAGGATTCTGTAGTTTTCAGCATCTCCTTGGAGACTGCTATATCTTTTGGTTTTTCCATTTCTCTAATGAGAGCTCTTAGCTTGTTTGTATCTATCATCTCTTCTCTTTTCTCACCTCTACTCTATTTCTCCTTCCGGATACTTGTGGATTGTTGGATGTGGACAACTTCCTTTATAGTGTCCAAGCATCCTGTAAATACTTGAGGTGGTGGATGGCTTCATCTAAAGTCACTCCTTTTGTTGTTGTTGTTGTTGTTTTTCATAAATCTTCTAAACTTCTTTAGAAGAAGAGTCATATCCTCTTATGCATCCTCAGTTGTAAATTCTAATTGCTTGCTGCAACTTGCGGTTGCTGTATCTTTCATACTTCTTGTAGTCAGTACAGTGATCTTGGAACTCGATTCTTCTACCTCATTTTTCCTTCCGTTAATATCATACTCGATGGCTTTGAGGTCAGAGAAGAGGTCGAATGTGCTCATGGATTTCAAATCCATTGACACTCTTATAGCGGTGGTGTTGCTATTCCACTCAACTGGAAGGGCTCTCAACACTTTCATATTTTTTTTTTCTGAGTATAGTGCTTGCCCAGCGCTTCGAGTTCATTCACTATCAAAGTAAATCTCAAGTCTAGCTGCTCTAGAGTCTCTTTATTCTTCATTTCAAAGAGCTCAAATAATTGGGTGGCATTAGAGATCTTGTTGTCTTTGGTGAGTTCTGTGCCCTCACATATTTGCTCCAACTTCTTCCATATTTCCTTAGATGTTTTGGATGTTTTGGCCTTGCTGAAGGTTCCTTTATCCAAGGTGATGAATAGAGCGTTTTTAGCCACATTGTCCAAATTGGCTCTTTTCCTATCCTCATTGTTCTATTCCTGTCTAGGCTTGATTAGGAAGTTAGGTGGTGGAGGTGCTCCTTCCTCCATGTCTCTTCCCAGCATGGGATTCACCTTCATGGGAATAATCGGTCATTCAGTGATGACCATCCACATTTCATCATTTATAGCTGAAAGATGTGTCTGCATTCTAATGTTCCAGTCATCATATTCCTATATAGAAAACATAAACAACTTATTGTTTGAAGAATCCACGATATGTTAAAATATGAGGTTTTTCAAAGATGCAGAGAAAATAGTGGGTAAGGATTGGATCTGGGTAGATGACCAGATAAGTTGGCTTTTAACCCAACTTGCTCTGATACAACTTGTTGGTCCCAAGTGGTCTCGGAGGTTCAGAGGGGGCATGAAAGAACATTCATCGATTTTGAAAATCTTTTTCGAACTTACTATTCTGCAAGTTAGTTGAACTTACAACATAGGCTATTACTGCTTACAATACTAAGATGTAGTGCTGCACGCTGTAACTTAGAGTTCTACACAGCAGAAATTATGTTTTGACTGAAGGCTTGTTTTCTCAAATATACTTATGACCGAATAAATATAAGAAGTTGCATAAATAAAATAAAGCAAATAAACACTTATGGTTTATAGTGGTTCGAAGGTGGTGTAATCCTTCTATGTCCACTCTACTACTACCTCGAGCAGGAACTTCGTTAAGCATGATTGATTTACAGGGAAACACCTAACAATCTATCAACCTAACAAGTTAACACCTACTAGAACCCAATGTATACACAACAACTACAAGTTCTAAAGGCAAACCCATACAAGAATTCTAAACTCCCACATAGGAAAGTTGTCTATCACTTAGACAACTAATACAATCAGCAAGGATAAATCCTATCAATTGACAATACCTAAAATAACCTAGCACACAACAAATAGGTTAAAATATATGAGTTTGTTTATTCAACTGATGCGGTGAAGTGAGCTTCTGAATCCTTCTTCGGATCTTTCAGGTTGAAACTTTATTCACTTCACTTAGGTTGAGTGACTGAAACTTGTATGAGTGTAAGAGTATGTAGCTTTGAATGCTTGAGCTTGTTTGAGCGTAAAATGTTTCAGTAGTCAGCTTCAGTATTGCTCAACCTCCATTTATACTTGTAGAAAGATATCCATTGAAAGAGATATCTCTCATTTGAATTTCAGGTTCTGATGAGGATGGTACTTGTAAGACTTCTACTTTTTATATGAGTTTAATTCGTTTCTCCTTTCGTGTTTCCTACAAAGCACAAGTGCTTGTTTTAGGATTTAATTGAACCATTAACGATTTAAAATAAATTTTTTAGGTTGACACTCTTTCTTAAAGAAACTTCAGAATCATAAAGATGGAAAGTTCGACTTGAACTTAGGTTTACGAGGTTAACAAGACGTGAATTTAGGGTTTTGTATCGTAGAATTAAGGTAAACGATTATATCTTACATATTTTTATTATTATAACATTTGTTGGGTTAACTTACAACATAATTCACTTATTTGGATCTAAATCATCATTTCGTCTATTATTGGGTCTCAAAAGCAATACCGGCAACCTCTAGGGTTCGTTTCATAAGTCCAACAAATTATAAGATAAAACTAAAACTTCAGCAATTCTAGGGGTGTTCTTGTAATATTCATCAACTCTAAGGTGCAATGCATAATATCATCAAATTTTAGGGTATACTATGTAATTTCAATAAGTTCGAGGTTTCGATTTATCATATGCTCAAAGTTCAAGGGTCTTGTAACATGTCTAATGAAGTGGAGGGTAAATCTGTAATTCAACAAAAGCTAAGGGTTAAACATTAATTTCACAAAAGTTTAGGGTTTGCACATTAGTCTTTTAACATATCAAATTTACAAAAATTAAGCCCCACCCAAACCCTTCCCAACTGCCGCCTCTCTCAACCCCCTACAACCGTTTCGCCGCTATCGGTGACTTGGAGTCGCCGACAACCACTCACACCAGAACAAATACACAAACATACACATACATATACATACACCGACACATACATACGATCGACATCGCTGCTCACGATGGCACCCAACACACCCCGCCGGCACAACCACGGCATCAACCACCATCGCTCTCGAGGTCGTCGGCCTCGATTTTCCTTCACCCCATATAACAACACATGCACACACACATGCACACACACACGTACACAGAGCGGCGGCCCACACCCACATGCACAACACCCACCGACGCAACCTTGTGCCAGTGACACGCAAACAACAACGATGCAACACATGAGAAAGAGAGAGAGAGAGAGGGCTACCGCCCCTTCCCATGGTCGTACGCGGTGGTGGCTTGATGTTCTGAACTTGTACCCATAATGGGCTCGACAAGTCTATAACTTGATCTAATTACCTAGCCAGAAAAATTTATCGATCATCGGTGATGCTGGTGGTCGGTGGTCTTAGAGAGAGAAAGAATGAGAGTCATTATCTCTTTTCAAACTTTTCCAAATTATTGCTTCTTCCAGCTTGGGGGTAGGTGAGAAAAATGTGGGTTGTTCGTTTATGATGATGATAAAGATTAGGAGATGACAAAGACATAACTTTGTTTATCCTCTTATATTATAATACTACATTATTAATGCTTTAAAACTTATATCATAATGTTATTAAATAAAAAAAATTCTAAGGTGTTACAAAAAGAATTTAATTACAATGATAATATCCAATATTTCAGAAAGCTGAAATGTTGTGCCAAAGGATATATGAGGATGCACTATATTCATTAAAGGTGCTTGGTGCTCGTAGGCCTGTGCTGACCTCAATGGCAATGGCTAAGATTATATTAAAGGGTAATATGATTTCGATTTATTATAGAGCAAGCAGCTTTCATGAATTTCTTTGTGATGATAAGAAGAATGAAGCTCATAAAGTTGCTAGTCTGTACTTATTTTTTTTCTCATACATATATGGAAATTTATTGATTCTTTAGGTAGTTAAAAGATATCTTTGTGACTGTTTTTTTTTTTCTTGGTTGTTAGTTCTTGTTTTATTTAATTTCTTATACTGGTCATCTATGCCTGTGGTGCATTACATCTAATTTTGATGAGAAACTTATAGAATGACTTGTTTTCATTTTTCAATTAGCTGAATCCCTATAACTTTCTGCTTCTTTAATTATAAAAACTAGTATTACTTCCTTGTCTTTAATTTGAATAATAGCAGAGCTAGTTCTTGTTTTGTACAACACCATTCTACTAGTCATCAAATGAAACAATCACACTTAATGGAGTTTTAAAAAAATTGTTGATTAGAAAACTCATTTTTAATGTGATTATTAGACTATTGAAACTTTGAATACATTATAGAATATCAAAAGTGAGTTGTCAAAAATTAACATTTTTACATTTAACATCTGAGCATGTATGGAAAGATTTTTTCACCCTTTTTCTTCTATTTATTTTATGGCATGCCATAAGAACTGCAATTTATTTCTTTCAATACCAAAAGAATATAGGACTTGTGGCATAAATCTTTCTGGTGGAGATCATATGTTTTGTTTCTCAACTTTCTATGCATGAGGATCATCATATTACATTGACAACACAACAAGTTATAGCTTTATCAACATTATTTTGCACGTAAGCCCTTATATTCATTTTTCTTTTAGAAATAAATAAGATTTTTTATTTGGTCCATTTTTATGTGATTTGTGAAATGTTTATCTTGTTATGGGTTAGAATGGTAATGGATAGGTTATTCCATACCCAAGACCTATCTCACCAACTCTTAGGATCATCTAAGATTGGCATCACCCTGTTTCCCCTATCTTAATATCGACAGTCCCTACCCTAAATCCAAAGTATAAGTTTAGCCATCTATTTACTTGTTTTTATAAATTCTATGAGATAAACTCGTAGAAATTATTATTGTTACCTTCAAAGTTGTGATAAACAATGATATCATTCTCAGATTAGCAATCATAAGAAAATGTCTTTTAATCTTCAAACGAAAAGGTGGCAGAAGATATCTAAAAGGTATGCCAATAACAGTAGATCTAATAGCTATTTATTTTGTCTTTTTGTCTATCGTATTATTTGCCTAAAATGTGAGTTGCAGATGAATAGTTATAATTAGATTCTTTCTACATGTTTTTTTTGATGACGTGTTTTGTTTTTTATCTAACTTGAGTAAAAAAGATAAAATATAGCTTCTTTTCTTGTATTGTCTATTGAATGTATATTTTATCAGAGGTTTGATTTTATTGAGAAATATTGACTTCAATTTATATTTTAAAAATATTGACTAAAAAATTTTGTAGTAAGTTTACATGTTCTACAATAACTAGGAAAACTATGTGGAATTTGAATCGAAGTGAAAAAAGTCTCTTAGTTGATACTCCCTCCGTCCCGGCTTATTTTGTCTACTTTGACCGGCACGGATGCTAAGAAAATACAGTTGACTGTTGATTGAATGTTTAAATTTATGTTTTTTTAGTGCTTTTTTTTGCCATTTTTGGACTGGCAAAATAAGTTGGGACAAACAAAAATGGAAAGTAGGCAAAATAAGGTGGGACGGAGGTAGTATATCTTTAGATAGTAAGATAGGATATATAGTTAAATGTCTCATGTATCAAAAAAAAATTAGTATAAGGGCATGTTGATATGAATTGATTCATTAACTTATAGATTGACCAGTTCAAAAATGATTAGTTTGTTCAGTCAATTTGTTAGTAATTGATTGTGTTTTTACAGTGAGGTCATAAATGCACATATAGATAAAGATATGCACGTTTTTTCTTAATTTTATGCTCACATGTTCAACAGGTTGTTTGACCAACATATATACATGTATCTTTTTTTAATTTTATGTAGACAGACACACACATTACCTATATCTTATTTCAGAGAGAGATTTTACTTATGAAATTTTGCTATTGGATGTTCAAGGATGGAAGGAGTTGGGCGATATTACTGTTCAACTTTTTTTTTTTTTAGAAGTTATAGTTGTTTTTAATTATTTAAAGATACCTGATGGGAGTGCAAATTACCTCCATAGACTAAGCAGAGTGAATTCAGGACAAATTTTTCTTTGCTTCTGACTTGCAATTTTGTTGTAATTACCTCCATGAGGTGTGCTTAGAAAGTTTTAAAGTGTGATTTAAATATTTGGGGTGCTCTTAGTAAATGGGATGTGCTTAATAGTTGATGGGATGTCTTTAGTTCTCCACTTATTTAAACTATCTATACTATAAAAATCTCATAGAATATAGATAAAAATTTCATAGGTAAACAAGGAAATTTTATCGATACTCTATTTACCGATGGAATTTCCATCTATAAAAATCATCATAATTTTGCTCATTGGTAGTCATTTATTGGCGGATAAAGTATTCCATCGGAAAATTACCGATGTAAAGTTTTGTCGGTAACATGTTTAATATTTATTAATCCATATTTGTGAAAAGATAAAAAGTATGAAGAAAATATGAAAAATGAGAGGATACTAAAGTTAAAAAGAGATGAATTATTTAATTTGTAATGGTAAAATTGAAATTTTGGTACAAAAGTTAACACCATAATACTTTTTGACAGAAAAGGAGAGTGTGCAACATTTATTAAAGTGTGTGTCTACTATACAACTAGTGTACATACAATCCGGGTTGTCCCGCATTTTTTTTACTTCAGGCCAAAACCTATATATACAAATTCAATTACCTTTATATATAAATTTTGTGATTTTTATGTACAATAACTTGAAAAAAAAAAGCAAGAATTTCACTAAAATTTATACATAGATACATTTATGTTATATTCATATGACCCTTATGTATATTTATGTGACCTTTATGTACAAATATCTATAACTTTATATATTACATAAAAGTATGGATATTTGTACATAAATGCCACATGAATATACATAAGGGTATCATGAATATTTGATAAAAATATTTATGTACAAATTTTGTTGAAATTCTTTCTGTTTTTTCTAAGTTACAATACATAAAGGCCACAACATTTGTATACAAAAATTACAAAATTTGTACATAAAGGTCGCCAGATTGATCTATGCAACTAGTGCACAGGAGAATTTGTGTTTATCAAATCACACGTGTAAGTGTTGTCATTTTAATAGCACTAGGAGGACTGATGTAAAATTTTCAAAAATTATACCCTTATAATTTTTCATTTCATATATATGTTGTTAATTTTTATTTAATAATACATAATTTACATTAAATTTTGAATTTTAGAATTAATTTTTAAAAAAATATCAAACATTACTAACAGATTCTTGTCCCTCGATAATATTTTTAATTTTCTCAATATCACGGACAGATTGAGATTCGTTAATAAAGTTAATCATTTTTTTCATAGTTGTCCATTGGCAGAATTGCAAAAAAAAAAAAAAAAATTGAAGATTTTCCACATTTGTATTTGTTTTCTTCGGTAAATATGATTTTATGTTGCCAAATTACCGACGAGATGTCTTTTCTATCAACAAAATTTTACTGACAAGAGACATAGTGACGGATGTCCCGATTATTAATGAAATTTTTTATCAGTAATCCACGTGACTTTTGTAATGCTAATGAAAGAAATTATTTGCAAATATAGGATTTTACTTTAGTAATTGCAAATAAAATTAAATTGTTTGAAACTGATAAAAAATGGACTCGTAGTCCAAACTACATGATAGTTTGATTAACAGTTTCTAACTATCCATATATATATATATATATATATTTATTTATTTATAATTTCAACTAATTATTGAATGAATTTAAAACGAAAAATCAATAATTAGTGAAACTTATATCTTGAAAATTAATACTTCCTTAGAGTGAGGCATTATACACTTGGGTGTGTAACTAGTTGAACCAAATCCAACCTACGCGCCCAATTTTATGTATCGTGATCCATACACTTGATTCATACAAACACAATCCATGAACATATGGTTTCTGTTGGTCCCAAGTGGTCCCAAGTTGAATGAACCTTTATCAATTTTGAAAATCTTTTCGAACTTGCTACACTGTAAGTTACTTGAACTTACAGTACAGAATGATACTGCTTGCAACACTAGGATACAGTGCTGTATGCTATAGCTTAGAGTTCTTTGCAACGAAAAATTATACTTTGACTAAAAGCTTGTTTTTTCAAATATGTTTTCTTATGAAGATTCTTTTATATTTATGATAAGATAAACACAAGATGCAACATAGATAATATAAAACGATTAAAACACTTATGATTTAGAGTGGTTCGAATGTGGTGTAATCTTTCTACGTCCACTCTACTACTACCTCGAGCAGGAACATCGTTAAGTAAGATTGATTTATAGGGAAATACCTAACAATCTATCAACCTAACGAGTTAACACCTATTAGAACCCAGCGTACACACAGCTTGCTGCAAGTTCTAAAGGCAAACCCACTTAGGATTCCTAAACCCTACATAGGGAAGCTGTCTTTCTCCTAGACGACTAAATACAATCAGCAAAGATAAATCCTATCAACTGACGACACCTAAAACAACCTAGCACACAATAAATAGGTTAAAGTATATGTTTGTTATTTCTTCAACTGGGGCAGTGAAGTGAGTATCTGAATCCTCTTCGAATCTTCGAAGTTGTGGCTTATTCACTTCACTTAGGTCAAGTAACTGAAACTTGTAAGGATGCTTGAGAGTATAGCTTGATAATGCTTGGTCTTTTTGAGCGCAAATGTTTTAGTAACCAGCTTTAGTGCATCTCAACTTCTATTTATACTTGTAGAAAGATATCCGTTGAAGGAGACATCTCTCATTTGAAATTGGGGTTCTGATCAAAGGCATGACTTGCATTTAATGCCTCTTGACTTATCTTCTCAGTGCATTTAATGCGGTGATTGCGGCTCACAGTTTTCAGCAACCTGTTAGGATACGTGTCATCTCTGTATTGACTCTGCAACTACAACTTTGATCTTGTCTCAACCGGCTCTATTTTAACTTGCTTTGATCTTTGTTCTTCGTACTGCATTTATACTTCCTCAGATTGCAAGGTGTTATTTCTGTTGTTGTGTCCGAGGTTTATTGGAGTATGTAGTAAGTCTTGACTTCTGCTCTGTATCCTAGACCTTCTTGCAGCACCTCTAACTTACTGTGTTGCTGTAACTTATTCTTATAGTGTTGATGTAACTTCTGTTTGCAGTGTTGCTTCATTTCCTTCTTATTGCTGAATTGCTGCAACTTCTGCCTACAGTTTCTTCATACCTTTTCTTCTTGATACAGTACGATTTTGTTGAGATTTTTCATCTTTCAGAAACTTAACTTACAAACTCAATTCTAGTTTATATGATTCCACTTAAACATTGTGAAAAATGGGATACTTTAACTCTATATTACATGGATGGTTTGTCTCATCAAAATCTAAACACTGAAATCCCAACAGTTTCAATTAGAGGGATGAGTTTTTAATGTTATCATATGCCTAATCCTACACAAAAACTTTTATCTCACCCATTTTCACGTCCTTCCACGTATTTACTTGGTCTCACTTATCCCCACACATTAGTTTATTCGCATCCAAGCTATACCACTTATGTTCATGTTCTGTCAATCAAGTATATGTAATATATTTAGTTATGAAAGTAATAATCTTACATTATACTTTAGTAAAACAAAGTATTATATTTATGTAAATGAAGTAGTATCTTTATGTGATACTACTAATATTATTATATAATACAACTAATATCTGTTAATAAAATAATAAAACAATTTTTTTATGTAAAATAAAGTAACACTTCGAAATAGTTAATATTAATTTCCTATTTGTACTATATGCATTTTTTTAACTTTGAACCTAAACTAAAGATATAATTCTGATCACAACCTATAATTTATGTTTTGTTTTTCAATTTTGCATGACAGCAAGTTTCTGTCAAAAAGCGCACATGTGATTTGCACATGTACACTTGGAGGATATTTTTATCATTTTCTTTTTAATTAACTGAGTCACCTCATTAATCAACATTAACACTTATTCGTTCCTCATTCCTAGAAACAGACATAAATTAATACAAAACATTTATGTGTTTTTTTACCATTGAAAACTACAATTTCTTAAAAGAAAGAATGACAGATCTTCAAGTTGCACATGTGGAAATTACATGTGTTTTTAGCTGAATTTGTTGTTGGAGGTTGCAAAATTTAAAAAAAACGTATACTACATAATATAAGTTGTGATCGAAAAAAAATCCGTATAGATTCCAAAGTGAAAATATGCGTATAATACTGATGAAAAATGATTTTAATCTTTAAATTAATTAAATATTTTCTTTACAGTATATGGTCAATATTTTTACAATGATATAAGTAAGACCCTATGTTATATTTCCGTAAATTGAGGCATTATATTTATATAAATAAGATACGACTAATATTTTTATATAATACAACTAATACATTTATGTGATGCAATTAATATATTTTAGTGAAATAATTAAATTATTTTTTAATATAAAATAAGATAATATAAGTAAATGCATTAAAAGTTACATTTTTCAAAATAATCCTATGGTACGACAAAATGTTAGACAAAATGTTGCAGTAGACTTAAATAAAAACTTGATTAATCTTTAGGCCTTTCTAAGTAGTCCTAGCTAGTACCATTATATTGAGGATTATTTTGGTTGTTACATCCCATTCAACTTACAAATGCGTATTTACTTTTAGGATATGGTAAGAGTTGAATTAATTAATCATATATATGGATTAGTTATAAGTCTAAACATGTATCCACAGTATAATATATACTTGCTAGACTAGAAATTTCTACTATTAAATTTCTCCATTTATAGGTTGGAAATATGAGCATGATTTTATTAGTTAAACATATGTTATGTATTTTTATATGTTCTGTGCATATATCCCCTTTATATATATATATATATATTGATATTTTAGTATCAAAATACTTAAAATATTGTTTTTATGTTAATTTCAGGGATTTCTTAGAGTGTTTTTGGACCAAAGAACATATTCTAGACCGCTCAATGAACTCACAATAAAATTGTGTCAATTTTAAAGTTGAATCTCATAACACTAAAAGGTCCAGTATCGACCCATCCACTAATCCCAGACCCAACACGAATTTTGATTGATTTTTTTGGCCCAAAAAGGGTTGGCCATCTCCATGGACAAAAATATGTTGCTACTTGTTTCCAAACACACTTTTAAGTATCGTAAGAAATGAAACTTATGTAGGACACGGAATTCAAAGTTTTGGAGTCATTTTAGATTAGATTTTCTTTATTTTCTCATGTTAATTAAAGTGTTTTATGCAAGGATTTAAAGTTGGACATGTTTATTATGGTTAAAAGGAATGTTGGAACTCAAGTATTAATTAAATCATTCAAGCTTATTTATATTAGGCGTACGATGCATCGGGTACGTTTTGATCATAATAATCAAGACATCTCCCAGATTGTACATATTTGAATCATACCAATTGACAACTTCAAAAGTATGGAAAAATATTGTTTTAATTTGTCGATTATATCACTGCTAGAATTTAGAATAATTTAGGAGTTATCAAATTTCATATAATAGTTGTGTTTACAAAAATTTTGTAACTAATGATATATTAAGCTTATAAAATAAATATGTTATCACTATAAGAAGAAAATGTATTTCTAAGACCTTCTATATATATAGTCTTACTATCCTAACTGGGTATAGTAATATGTGTTTATCGATGATGTGTCTGATATTTAACATAATAGAAATTTCACTTTTTATGAAATCAGGGATATAATCCGATGAATATATTAAGACTTGCCCACAATGGGTAGGGTAACATTTTCCTATATATATTAGTCCTGTTACCCCAACCCACCATGGATATATTATTATATAAAATACATCAAATATCAGTAAAATATTATAATTAATAGTTTATTGAGTTTATTTAAAAAAATCCAACAGATTGCATATAAGTAAATAATTGTAAAAAGCTTATACACGCATATATATATGGCTACCTTAACTTTTAGTTTTTAATAATTGTCATTATAATAGAGATAACTGAGATTCGCAATACTAATTTGTAGAACCAATTCTAATTCTTACGGGTTCTAATTGATTATATCTCATTAATTTTAAATTATAAGAAGATAGATTTCGAAAAATTCTTAAAAGAATTACCACAATATTTAAGCAATAATAGAATCATACGAATCGGTAATTAATAATATAATTTGATTTATTATATCTCGTTAAATCATTTCTATCAAATTTATTATTAAGAAAAATGATAATTTCCAAATAATTCAATATTACTTTTATGATTAATATGATACTATGAGTTGGTCTCTTTTGCACTTGGGCATGGTGCATTCGGGTTAGGTCAGCCCCAGATCCACGCTGTTTTTTTTTTTTTTTTAATTTTATATTATATTAATCATACATTTATATACACGTATCATAACATTTATTTTTTACGCTTACCTTTATAGTATGTTACTCATACATGTCATGTTAGTCATATATTTATATACAAATATCATAACTTTTATATAATACTTTAACTTAAAAAAAATCAATTTCGGTATAATTTGTACATATATACCTTTATGTGATATTACTTATATCTTTATGTAATATTACTTATACCTTGATATAAACATAGTCATACATTTATGTAATACATAAAGGTAGAACTAACATAACTAAAAGGTACAACATAACTAAAGGGTATGAAAAATTAATTTGTTTGTCTAAAAAAATGTTAAGGTACAACTAAAATTACTAAATGTATGACTAAAATAACTAAAATGTAGCGAATTTGTGGGCGGATCTAGCGGCACATTGAGAGCAAATTAGGCGAGTTTGTGAATGGATCTAGCGACATGTTGAGACGCGTTATGATTGGATCGACCCAAGTGGATGAATATTATCTTTATATGATACCTTTAAATCTATACAATAGGTGTAAAGGAGTTTTTGTGTGATATTATTTTGTATCATGAATGACAAGGTTTGACAATTTCCAACCACATTCAAAAACCACTGTATAACACGTTGTGGATATGTAGGATGTTTAGTAGAAATTATTCCTTAAAAAGTGAATTTATAATATATTTTTATTTATTAAATAAAATAGCAATACTTTTGTAACAACTCATTTTCATGAAATTTACAGAGCATATTTTTATATATAAATTTAATCTTTTAACTAATTTATTATCTATAATCTCTTTACGAGCTTTACAATTTATCAAGAAGAAATGAGCTAATGCTTCTTTAAGTTTAAAAAGTCTTGTAGGACAACTATCTAAGGGATCAAGTTTGATTGTAATGCACTCATCAATACATGAGTAAAGGAACATATGAAAAAAGATAGTTGCATATAAAATAATTCTAATAATTAGTATAAGTAACATGACTAATGTATTCATGTTAGGGATATACAGAAAATTATGTTTTTTTGTGCTATTTTGTATATAAACAGATTCTTGCATTTTATGAAAATAAATCTTTTATCACTGTTTGCATTAAATATTACGAATGATATTTATTTAAATGCATAAATGTTCAATATACTATACATTGTAGACAATGTGGTGTGTAGAAGATCACAGAAGATCACATTGTCAGTTTCTTGTAATGAGTATAATAAAATTCACAGCTTAGATGGAATGAAATCTCAGTGGTTATTGATTTCTTAATTCCTCTCACTTAATTGGGATTATATATAATTAATTCATATTGCTTTGATTTATTATGGGTAAAGAATAAATGAGATTCAATACTTTGTATTTTGGGCAATATTATTAATTATATGACAGATTACTAAATTAATATAGAAAATCGTGTCTTGATACGTCAAGTTGACAATGTCCTCTTTGTGGGCTTAGAACGTTTATCATATCAAATTTGACCAGTGGATTAATTTATGGTATGATAATAATGTTGAGTTGTCATTTCCCAAAGAATAAAGATATTAATTAATTAAAGCATTCAGTAGCTTAAATTAATTAATGGACATTAGATCTTAAACACGGGAAATAATAATCGGGAATCATATTTCATAATATGGGTTATGATGGATAGTGCAATATTAATATTATAGTGGAGTGAATTAATATTAATGGGCTAGAATAATATTGTGGCTCAATATTTGTTTGTAGGCTCATTGGAGGTTCAATCCTAATTCTCCTAAATGCCTCTTGAGTAGCCCAATAAAAGTTCATGTAACTAAGGTGGTTAAAAGATAAAATTTAATTATTGTTGCAAAATAAGCTTGCATTTTTCGGCCACTTTGTGTATAAATATGGGGTGATTTCAGCCCCATAAGATATACGGGAGTGCTGTTTTTATACAAGAATAACAAAAGTGAGAAATTAATTCTTTCCAAAAAGAGTTAAAGAGTTCCTTTGATTTCTCATCGAATCTACGAACTTGGACTTGAGGATTACTCAAGAAAGTGTTTGAGTTGAAGCTATTAATCTTCTCAATGGTGTCTCTCCGATTAAGAGGTAAATACATATCACTTAGTTTCGCATGTTTAAGGCTATGTATGATTTACCGTTTTCAAACCATGATTTATTTGATTTAATCATAGAATTAGATTTATGATATTTTCAATTTAAATTACACCAGAATAGATCCATGGTAGTTCACCAACAGATGGTATCAGAGCCATGATTTCGAGCTTTATTTTTTAGATTAGAATTTAAATCTATTTACATTAAATTGAAATTGGATGTAGAATTGTTAGATCTTTTATGCAAGTATCCAATTATCATGATTTTAATGTATGTTTAAATTCATACGATTTGAATGTTGTTTTTTTTATCCGATTCCATCAGATTCATTTTTTCCGTGACAAAATAGATAGATTAGGATCTAGATGTTAGATTTATTTTTTATAAATATATTATAATGGATCAAAGATGAAGATCGAAGAGACAAATTAAAAATATCGGAGACGTATGACGAACGGACAACGTCAGACGTTGTATGTAGACAGACCAGGCTGACTGCCCAACTACCAAGCTGCCCAAGTCGTGGAAGCTGCTGCCTGATTTTTCGAATATCCTGATTCTCGTTTTTTAAATGGAAAATTAAATCATGATAATTGGAATTATTTATGTGTTTAATTTGTGATCTTTATTGTTATTAATTTAATTACTAAGTATGTAATTAATTAAATTATTCTGGATAACAAATTAATTAATTGGCCTCCATAATTGATTTATTTGTGAAGTTTTTGTCTACGCATTGACAAGCATCTCTCTCCCTCACGGATAGTTCAAAGACAAGTTCACTTGAATAAATTTTTTTGGATAATTGTGGATTATTATTAGTGGCGATATGACCTTCCCAATGAATGACTTATTGAAAATGAAATAATAATCCACGTATTAAATTATGGTTATTACTTATTTATAAAATTGATATATTAACTCCCAAACAGAGTCATTGTCAATTTTATATGGTCCAGTGGGAGCCAACTATTAATTTTGAATTAAAGGTTTGTAACTATCTTTGTTTGTAACCTGATCAAATGCATTTGAGTAAACATTCACACTCAACGTGATTTGCTTGAATTGTTTTGAGATGCTGCCTGATGACAGGTTTATATTGTTTTGAGTTTTTGATATAGTACATGTGATTGAATTATGTGATAGTTTTGTGTTGATTGGATATTGATACAAACTGTATGTTTTATTCTCAGTTCAGCATGTCTTCACCTTTTAATCCATTGTTTCAAATACTTAACAATAACAAACTAGAGGGAGAAAACTATGTAGATTGGAAAAGACACTTATTCATAGTCTTGACCGTGCAATTACATAAGTTTGTTCTTTATGAACTTAAACCCACTACACCTACGAATGAATCTATTGAGGAAGATAAGGAATATCATAAGCAGTGGTTGAAATTCGACGAAATTGTTAGGTATACCATCTTGGCTTAAATGTTAGATGTGTTGCAACACCAACACCAATACATGGAAACCGCTGCAGATATTATGTTAAACCTTAAGGAATGCTTCGCTCACCAAAATCGTACGATAAGACAGATGGTCATGCGAGATATATTGTTGCTGAAAATGGTTGAAGGGACGCCCGTGAGGGATCACGTTCTTAAAATGATGAGTTTCCTTAACAAACTTGAGATTTTTTGTGCCGAATTCGATGGGAAAACCCAGATCGATTTCATACTCCATTCTCTATTGAAAAGTTTTGAGCAGTTCCAACTGAACTATACCATGAATAATCAAGACTATACATTGGCTCAGCTTAAGCAAGCTTTGGTATCGGTTGAGATGCTAATGTGACCAAAAGAGAGTCAAGCCCTGTTGACAAACGGTCCATCTTCTTTTTTTGGACCGAAAGGTGGGAAGAAGAAGAAGAAGGTAAATGGTCAAAAATAGGTTGACAAAGTTGAAAAGGGAAAAGCGCCCATTGAGGGTGGTTTCAAGAAGAAGACAACCAAAGAAGAGTGCTTTAACTGCGTTCTGAAATGACATTGGAAAGTGCTTTAACCTAAGAAGGCTAGAAAATAAGGTAATTCTCACGCACTAGTATAATTGAACCTTTTTTAGCGGCTTATTATTCCCATTCGTGGATGGTTGATACGGGAGCCACTGATTATGTTTGGTTTAATATATAGGGGTTCCAACTAACCCGACAACTTAGTGGAAGTGAGATCATCATCACCATGGGCGATGCTACAGAGTGGCAGCTGTTGCAGTGGGAGATGTGCACCTATCATTTAGTGATAAAATTTTAGTTTTAAAAGATGTTCTTTTTGTTCCAAGTTTTAGAAAAAATTTAATCTCAGTTTCTAAATTGTTTATGGATGAATATTCAGTTTCTTTTAATAAGAATGTCATTATTACTTGTAGTAATGAAGCTATCAGTTCAGGAACATTATTGAACAATCTCTATACAATTAACTATGCACAATCCACACACATACAAAATGAATCATATAACACATCGTCTATATCTAAGAAAAGAAAACATTCTTCAAGTATGAACAAATCACTTCTATGACATCTTAGACTTGGTTATATTAATCTAAAAAAGATTCAAAGGTTGGTGAGTGACGACACGTTGGAATCACTCCATGTTGAGCCATTTCCAACATGTGAATCATGTTTAGAGGGTAAAATGACTAAGAGAGCATTTGGAGCAAAAGAAAACAGAGTCAATGAAGTGTTAAAACTCGTTCATTCTGATATATGTGGTCCAATGTCGATTCAGGCAAGAGGTGGTTTCAAGTATTTCGTTACATTTATCGATGATTACTCGAGATATGGATACATTTTCCTAATCCCACATAAGTCTAAGGTCTTTGATAAGTCTAAAGCAAAAAAGCATAGGGAAAAGAGTATCAAGTTTCTACGATCTGATCATGTAGGTGAATATCTCAGCAACGAGTTTTCAGACTACTTGTCAGGGTAAGGGATTATATCCTAGTTAACTGCACTTGGAACCCCTGAACAAAATGGGGTTGCAGAACAAAGAAACATGACTCTTTTGGAAATGGCTAGATCTATGATGAGTTATTCAAATTTACCAAAGTCATTTTGGGGATATGCTTTGGAAACAACAACTTATATTCTTAACTTGGTACCTTCCAAATCAGTTCCTAAAACCCCTTCAGAATTGTGGATTGGGCGAAAACTCAGTCTGAGACACATTAAAATCTGGGCTGTCCCACATACATGTTGGATAAATTAGAGCCTCGTTCCGAATTAAGGCTGTCGTGGGATATACTAGAGGAACGAAAAGGGGATTATTTTATAGTCCTAAGGATTAGCGGATCGTGGTAAGCACGCATTCTAGAATTTTAGAAGATGACTATATAAGTAATAGAAAGCCCAAGAGTGAGATTACCTTAGATGAAATGAGGGGGTCAGCTTATATACCAATTGTACAAGTACATATACCAATCGATACACAAACACAACCAGAACCTCATCGTAGTGGGAGGGTTATTCGATAACCTGAGCAATTCATGTTTGTGGGAGAATCTTCGATTTGGTCCCCAGAGAGAATGAATGTGATCCCTAGACTCACAACAAGGCAATCTGTAACGCCCTAGTCTCATTAATTAGGAAAAGGTCATCATCCTTTACTCACTTAAAACTAAAGAATTCATGAGATATATTACAGTGGAAGTTTAAAACGAAAACACACACGATATTATTTTTAAACTTGATATAATTTATTTTGACTCTTGTGTCACCCACATTTATAGGTTAAATGTGCGGACATACATTTATATGAGATAACATGATAGAACAAACATATTATACCGGAATATAATTTAGGCCCATCATATATTATAATTTACATATCCAAAATATAGTATTATTCTCAAAAGTAAACACTATTTTACTATTTTAACATTAAAGGGGTGATGAAAAGTCAATCCAGCTTGCTACACATCTACGTCATCATTTATTGGACCTGAATATATTAAAAGCAATATCATGAGACACCTCCAGAGAGGGATCCCAGTGGGATAACTTTACTCTCTAATATATACTGAAATAATAAAATTATTTAGCATATATTACATGTCCTTCGGTCACGCTCACCCTAGACCATATATAACATAAAAGAATGTCAGAGTCGCTTGCCCACTAAACCTTATTTTCATAGACGAGGCACTCTCGTCCTTATGGTTGTTGCCCGATAGTGAAACAACTACCGGTTATAGCTATGGAGCTTTAGCCGTAGATTTTCTTACATAACTATTTAATTTAATTATCAATACATAGTAAAGTGTAGAAGTTACCCACTTGAAAGTTGAGGGTGCAAGGATTGCTTCTAGATTCACCGATCGTCTCAACTACACTCGATACACTTAACTGTTTAGACAATTATGTTGTATACACACTCATTTGTAACTTATATTTAAGTTATCATAACCTAAAACATAGCCATGTAGTAACTTAAGGAAAATAAATCATTCTAAAAGCATATATATTAACCTGATTTTATACACTTTATTCAAGCATATAAATATATTAACCAGACTCCATTTAATACATACTTGATTCCTATATGAAATTCTAAACATGATCATATAATAACTAAAATATTTAAGAAAAATAGCATATAGAGTAAAATATCATACTTGTGATATAAAATTTTTAGACACTTATATTAGTGATTCTAGGCATAAAATGACACATAAAGCCACAACAATTTTAATAATTCATAGGTGATTTCAAAAATGACAAGAATATTTACATGGTCACATAATAGTGTTAGATATAATATTCGGAAAATTCACAAATTTTCACCATGTACATATATAAATAAAAATTCTTTTATAAACTAGTTTTTCACTTCAATTTCAACTCAAAATCAGTCTATATTGAAACATTTATCAAACATTATAAGATTCATAAAAACCCATCATATTTTTACAGAATTTAAAAAACATGTTGACCTATAACATATAAAAATATCAACTAAAACTAAGGTTTACATAATTAGTTATGAATTTCATAAATTGGATGAAAACAGGGCACCATGTATGCTGAAACATGTTTTTTTGTAAAAATCTTCATAAATTGTTCAACACTTCAAAATTAACAAGGTAAATTTCTACATATCCTTAAGAGTCTTTACTACAACATACTAAAATATCACATTTGCACACAAAGCCTAAAACTCAGGAGAAAGGTTTTACTCAGATATAAAAAATATAAAACAGAGCAAATCTGTCACGGAACAGAGATATGTTTGAAAAATCATAGTAAATCTAATTTATGTCCAAATATTCTAAAATTTAACAGATATATTCTAAACTTCTTATAATAGATTTTGGTAAATGGGTTTAAGCAAAAACGATTCCTACATCTGTCAAAACATTTCAGAACAGAGATGCAGAGTATAAAACAGTGCAAATCTGTCACAGAACAGGGCTATGTTTGAAAAATCATAGTAAATCGAATTTATGTCCAAATATTCTGAAATTTAACAGATATATTCTTCACTTCATATAATAAAATTGAAAGAGGGTTTAGACAAAATAAATTTCTATAAGCTTACGAATTTCTCAGAACATACCTGCAGATATCATCTTATAACACGTGCATCCTTTTGCATATTCAAGCAAATTGAATACATGAAATTCTAAACCTAATGCCAAAAAACATCTTTGGATATTCTAATATATGTTATAAGTCATGAAATACCATAATTTAATGAAAGATTTGAGAGAATTTTAGCAAAATACCTCTAAAAGATCAAGTAGAAAAGTGTGTGTTTTGCTTTCTTTTTCTTCTAAGATAGATTGTTCATCCTTCTCGTTCTTCTTTCAATTTGATGCATGATATAAAGTAGGAGGTTTAGTAGGAGGTCAAGTAGAAGACCACTTTAGGGTAGTAGGACGTGTAGGAGAACGTTCTACTATCTAGACCAATAATGTATGTAAATGCAATATAATAATGCATAATATATATTTGTTTCCCTTTCCTTTTTTTTATTCTTTGTTCTTCTTTTTCTTCTTTCTTATACATAATATATATATATAGATACATGTATATTTACTTAGATAAAAAGATAAAAAAATAATATAACAATAATGTTATATTAGCATAACTTATACAAAAAGGTAATTTATTTATATAGTTTACTTATGTAAAAGAACATATTTCCATACACATTATGATGCATAAATTCATGTTCAAGTAATCTATGTTTCATCATATAGAATAACATATAAAGATCACAATTAAAAATTTCATAAAACAAAAGCATTTGCGACACAAACGAGTAGATTAACAATAAAAAAAACTTAATATCATATTTATACATCTAAACTTATTTATTATCTTATCTTTTCCTTTCATTCATGTCTGTCGAGTGAGTTGGGATCAAGCTCGATTTCCTCCATGAGCAATCCTGTAAAAACCCCTAAAATCTCAAAATAAATAGTAGCTCATAAAATCTTTGAAATTATTAAGCATGATGTAATACATTCTTCATAATTTTATATAACTTAAGAGTTCACACTTAATTATTTATAATTTCACACTAAAATAAATTTTTATAAAATATAAAATGCAGGTTTTCTTGAAAACGGGATGTTACACAATCCAAGATAAAGATGCAGATTCTTGGCAAATTGTAATGAAAGCAGAAATGAAATCTATGGATCACAACAAAGTGTGGGAGCTTGTTGAACCACCCAACGATGTACAAGCTATTGAATGCAAGTGAGTCTACAAGAGAAAGAGAGGATCTGACGAGAAGGTTGAGACCTTCAAGGCTAGGCTTGTGGAAAAAGAATACACTTAGAAAGAGGGGTCGATTATGAGGAAATCTTTCACCTGTAGCCATGCTTAAGTCTATCTGTATTCTTTTATTGATAGCTGCGCACATAGACTTTGAGATATGATAAATGGATGTCTAGATAGCTTTCCTAAATAGAAGTCTTGAAGAAGACATCTACATGTGTCAACCCAAAGACTTCATTGAAAAAGACCAAGAAAACCTCAAATGCAAGCTTAAAAAGGCAATTTATGGCCTTAAGCAAGCATCGCAAGTTTGGAATCAATTTTGATTAAGTAATCTAATCATATAGATTTGTTCAAAATGAATTTGGGAGTTGTGTTTATAATAAGTGTGTCGGAACTTCTTTGGTATTCTTAATATTATACGTACATGACATTCTGCTTATTGTAAACAATAAAAAGGTGTTGTCAGATGTAAGAGTATGGTACTCGAAACATTTCGAGAGAAAGAACTTCGGAGAAGTTGGTCATATCCTTGGGATCATACTCGAGATCGCCAGAAAGTGATGATATGCTTATCTCAAGCTTCTTACATTAACACTATTTTGAAATGATTCAACATGCATGATTCGAAGAAAGGTTTTGTATCTTTCAGGTACGGAATCCATCTATCAAAAGACATGTGCCCGAAGACACAAAAGGAGATAGATGAGATGAGTTAGATTTCATATGCATCGGCAGTTGGAAGCCTCATGTATGCAATGTTGTGCACAAGACCGGATATATGTTACGTAGTATGCATGGTGACAAGATATCAAAGTAACACCGAAAAGGAATATTGGACTGCGGTTAAGAACATTTGGAAGCATTTGAAATGAACTCGAGATAGAATATTGGTTTATCAATCGAACAGTCTATGCCTTGTGGGTTACACTGACTCAAATTTCCAGTCAGACATAGTCTAGAAAATCTACGTCGGGAAATGTGTTTTGTTTAAGAGGTGGGGCCATGACAAGGAGGAGTGTGAAACATAAATGCATCAGTGACTCAACCATAGAAGCGGAGTATGTCGCTGCCTGTGAAGTAGTGAAAGAAGCTGTTTAGCTTAAGAACTTCTTAGTGGACTTGGATGTGATTTCGGATTTGCCTAGTAGTATTACAATATATTGTGATAATGGTGGAGTAATTTCAAATTCAAGGGAGTCACGAGCCCACAAGGCAAGCAAGCACATTGAAAGGAAATACCAAGGGAGTCACAAACCCACAAGGCAAGCAAACACATTGAAAGGAAATGCCATCTTATACGATAAATCATTAAGAGAGAAGATATATTGGTGGCAAACATAGCATTGTCGAACAGCTTAACTGATCATTTCACAAAGAATCTGCCTCAAATTACATTTGAGAGACATGTGGAAGGAATGGAAGTCAGGTGCATCGCCAAACTACTTTGAGTATAAGTGGGAGAATTATTAGAACATGTTGTAGTATACTTAAAAGCAGACTTTGAGTATAAGTGGGAGCTTAATAAGGATACACTGAAAAGTATGCTTTTTGTGCTGCATTGTATATAAACTCAGAATAACACTTTTATCACTTTTAGCATTAAATATTATGAATGTTATTTATTTAAATGCACAAATGTTCAATATACTTTACATTGTAGAAAATGTGGTGTGTAGAAAATCACGAAAGATCACATTACCAATTCCTTGTAATAAGTATAGTAAAATTCACAACTTAGATGGAATTGAACAATCCATTGGTTGAAGTTGAAGTGTAAGGCTCGGATTGGTTTGTCTTGACCAAGAGATTACACTAGTGCATTTGATGTGCTGAATACGATCTACAGTGAGATAATCCTTCTAGAATGATTTGGAAAGAAGAATTAGATCTTAGTGGTTATTGATTTCTTAATTTCTGTCACTTAATTGGGATTGTATATAATTAATTGATATTGCATTGATTTATTATGGGTAAAGAATCAATGAGATTCAATACTTTGTATTTTGGGCAATATTATTAATTATATTACAGACTGCTAAATTAATACAGAAAATTGTGTCTTGATACGTCAAGTTGATAATATCCTCTTGGTGGGCTTAGAATGTTTATCATATAAAATTTGGCCAGTGGATAATAATGTTGAGCTGTCTTTTCCCTAGAAATTATGATATTAATTTTCGGTATGATAATAATGTTGAGTTGTCCTTTCCCAATGAATAAAGATATTAATTAATTAAAGCATTCAGTACCTTAAATTAATTAATGGACATTAGATCTTAAACGCAGAAAATAATAATCGGGAGCCATATTTCATAATATGGGTTAGGATGGATAGCGCAATATTAATTCTATAGTGGAGTGAATTAATATTAATGGATTAGAATACTATTATGGCTCAATATTTGTTTCTAGGCCCCTTGAGTAGCCAATAAAAGTCCATTTAATTAAGATAGTTAAAAGATAAAAATTAGTTATTGTTGTAAAATATGTAGAGGATTAAGATTTCTATATATTGATTGAAGATATATTGAGATCAAATCTTGAAGACATATTTGAGATCAAATCTTGAGAGGTATATTTGAGATCAAATCGTGAGGATATATTTCTTCTTCTCCAAACTTGTATATTTCGGCCACTTTGTGTATAAATAGGGGTTGATTTCAGCCCCATGAGATATACGAGAGTGTTGTTTTTTATAAAAGCGCAACAAAAGTGAGTAATTAATTATTCCTGAAAAGAGTTAAAGAGTTCATTTGATTTTTCACCGGATCTACTAACTTGGACTTAGGGAATACTCAAGAAGGTGTTTGGGTGAAGCTATTAATCTTCACAATGGTGTCTCTTCGATCTAGAGGTAAATACATATCTCTTAGTTCCGCATATTTAGGACTATATATGGTTTACCGTTTTCAAAGCATGATTTATTTGATTTAATCATAGGATTAGATTTATGATATTTTTGATTTAAATTACACCTGAATTGATCCATGCTAGTTCCCAACAATTCAATTATAGTTAAGTAGAATTTTCATTAAATAGTTTATATGCAATATATATGTGGCTTATATGATGTATTAATTTGAGCATACATTCATACATAATTGTTATGATTACAATTCATCTAAGCATGTTACATTAGATGAAGTTACACTCAATCTCTCATGCCTCTATCAAATCCACCATGAACTTAATGCTACTAAAATTACACATCTAATTGATACCTACTACAATAGAGGATCTACATGTATATAGTATGTATTATAATAGATTGGTACAATATATATATATACATATAAGGTCAACACCACATTAAGTCATGTTAGTCCTCTTTTTGAGCATACAATGATCTCTCTTTTTCATTTGAGTTCTCTCTAGTATATCTTCATTTTCCTCATTCTTTCTAGTGGCGTTGGAGATCTTATTATCCTTGGTGAGTTCTGTGCCCTCACATATTGTTCCAACTTCTCCCATATTTCCTTGGATGTTCTACATCTTTTGACTTTGTTGAAGGTGCCTTTATCCAGGGTGATGAATAGAGCATTTTTTACCACATTATCCAGGTTGACTCTATTCCTGTCCTCATTGTTCCATTCCTGTCTTGGCTTGATCAGAAAGTTAGGTGGCGGAGGTGCTCCTTTGTCCATGTCTCTTCCCAGCATGGGATTCACTTTTGTGGGAATAATCGGTTATTCTGTGATGACCGTCCACATTTTATCATTCATTGTTGAAAGATGTGCTTGCATTCTGATTTCCAATCATCATATTCTTCTATGGAAAACATGGGCAACTTGTGATTAGAGGAATCCATGATATGCTATAAGAATGAGATTTTCAAGGATGTAGAGAAAAACAGCGTGTCTTGGGTGGATTTGGGTAAGTGACCAGATAAGTTGGTTTTTAACCCAACTTGCTCTAATACCACTTGTTGGTCCCAAGTGGTGTCCAAGGTTCAAAAGGGGAGGGAGTGAATGAACCTTGGTCGTTTTTCAAAAATTCTTTTAAACTTACTTTTCTGCAAGTTATTTAAATTTACAGCACCAGCAGTTACTGCTTACAGCACTAGTATGCAATATTGCACGCTATAACTTGAGTTTTACGCAGCAGAAATATATCTTTTACATAAGGCTGTTTTTCTGAAATATGCTCTTTCCTTTTAAAGATGTTTTTACGCTTATGACAAGATAGATATATATATAATGCAGCATAGAGATATAAAGCAATAAAAATACTTATGGCTTATAGTGGGCCGAAAGTGGTGTAATCCTTCTACGTCTACTCTACTACTATCTCGAGCAAGAACTTTGTTAAGCAAGATTGATTTATAGGACTCTCCTAACAATCTATCAACTCAACAAGTTGACACCTACTAGAACCCAACTTACATACAGCAACTATAAGTTCTATAGGCAAATCCACACAGGATTTCTAACTCCCACATAGAGAAATTTCCTATCACCTAGACAACTTATACAAACAACAAGGATAAATTCTATCAACTGTTCGACACCTAAAACAACCTAAGAACATAACAACAAGGTTAAATTATATAAAATGTTACTTTAACTAGTGCGGTGAAGTGAGCTTCTGAATCCTTCGTTGGATCTTTCAGCTTGAACTTGTTCACTTCACTGAGGTCGAGTGACTGAAACTGAAGGAATGCTTGAGAGAGTATAGCTTTGAATGCTTGAACTTTTTAGCATTAATGTTTCACTAGTCAACTTCAGGGTCGGTCGACCTCTATTTATACTTGTAGAAAGATATCCGTTGAAGGAGATATCTCATTTGAAATATGTACTTGTCAAAAGCATGGCTCGCATTTAATGCGTCTTGACTTTTCTTCACAGAGCATTTAATGCGATGGTTTTCTCTCGAACGACTCTAATTATACTTAATTCATTCTTTGTTCCTCATACTACATTTATCCTTCCTCGGATTGCAGGATGTTGATTCTATTAGTCATAGACGAGATTGGTTGATTATGCAGCATCTTATGGTCTTTACTCTGTATCTTTGACCTTCCTGTACCAACTCTTTCTTTACAGTGTTGCTGTATTTTGACTATCTTGCAGCACTATTCCATATAGCACTGTTGTATCTTATTCTTGCAATATTTCTATAGCCACTGCTTGCAGCATAGATTATTTTCTTCCTATAGTTGTATTTTCTACTTGTAGTGGAGCTGCTTGCTGTTCTTACTTACTTGTTGCATTTACTTCTTACAACATCTTCATCCTTTCATTTTCTTGATGCAGTATGTACTTATTAAGCTCCTCCATCTTTCAGCACCTTGGACTATAGACTCAATCCTAGTCTATGTTTCACTTAAACATTGTGAAAAATATGATACTTAAACTTCCTATTACATGTATGGTTTGTCTCATCAAAATCTATACACTGAAATCTCAACAATTTCCCTCTTTTTGATGATGACAAAACCCTTTATATTATTTCGTTCATAAAGAAAGTTTTTACTCTGCACTATATCTTTTTCGATTAGGATTACATATATGATATATGTGAAAGATAAGCTAATCCTGGATTCATCAAAGATGTATCATTTCTAATCCTTTATCATAAAGCATCGGGATTATAAAAAGGCATGCAGAGGTTCATAAGAAATAAACTTGAACATAACAGAAAATAAAATTTCTTCATTAAGAGAAAAAAAATTTACAAGAAAAATCAGAAAGGTATATACATATATATACATAATCATACAACGGCTACTGCTGAAACAAGGACCTCCTTATTGAAGATTCTTCAAGTCTTCTTTCAGCAGCTCTCTTTTCTTGTTTCTCTCTTTCTTTTGAGTCTTTCCACAAGTCTCCAATGGACTCCTGATAGGATTCTTCCAGCTTTTGTTTAATCTTCGGAATCTAAATCCATCTCAACCAAAAGTCCTCACAGTAAGGCACTATCCTGCCTTGCTTCACCAGAGATAAATATCTTATCTTAATCTTTAGCTCTCTATCTCTGGCAAGCTTCTCATATCTCCTCAATGAACATTGGTAAGTATGAAACTTTCTAAAGAAGCCCTCTCTGTAACGCCCAGGATAAAAACGAAGCATAATGGATTAATTAAATAAGTAAACCCTTAATTAAAATATCTTATGTGTATTAATTTTTAATTATTTAATTTAATTACGTGCGTTTCAGATCTGTGTTTAACGTCTAGTTTTAAATGGATAAAATTTATAGACACGAAAGATAGAATATTTTTATATGATTAGATGCATAATGGGAAAAAGAGAAAATAGAAACAAACTAGAGGTCAATCGGACATCCGTAGCTCAAACGGTGAAGGAAAGGGCAAACTATGAAGTTTTGAAAAAACGAGAAACGAAATCTTATCATGAATAGTGACCTACTCTATCATGAATAGTAACTTTCAATATTTTCTATAAATAGGCCCTCATTCGATTTCATTTTCACCATTTCTTCGAACGAGCCGAAAAGCGTCGAATACACGTAAGTTTCTCTCTCATCTCTCTTTCCTTTTAATTTTATATTCCGTCATCGCCGCCGCCGTCGCCGCTGCTGCCGGAGTTCGCCAGAAAAAGTCAAACTCATCCGTTTCGGCTGATTTTCGTACACAACGTAGCCCTCAACGAGATGAATCTAGGACAACTTTCGGAATTCAATTCCGATTCTCCGTTCGCCGGAAAATGGCGAAAAACCACCGCTGCCGTCGCTGGAAAAAGTTAAACCCGTCCGTTTCGGCAGATTTTCGTATATAACGTAGCCCTCGACGATACAAGTCTAGGGCAACTTCCGGAATTCAATTCTGATTCTCCGTTCGCCGAAAAACGACGAAAACCCATCTCCAAAACCCCAACTCTTGCTTCTGGCCACCTTTTCTCTCTCCCATTTTTCTCTCTCTCGCTCTTTTTCTCGCCGTTGCGGGCGCCGAAGGGGCTGCCGGAGTTGTAGGCTAGCCACTGGAGGGGTGGTGCCGCCATGGGTAGCGGCGCCGGTGCCGGAAAATGGCCTAGAAGGGGAGGCTGTTGCATGGAGTTTGTGAAATGTGTGCGATGAAGGGTTTTTGAGGCTGTTTTTCACGCACTATTCATGCCAGAATCAGGCGAGGGATGGCCGGATCTGGTAGCCGACGGACTAAGGGTCGATGGCATAGGGCGGCGCCACCGCAGCCGGTGGCGCCGGGAAGGTGGCTACTCGAGCAGGCCGACGATGGGAGGTCTGGGTACCAACCTGCCCCCGCTGCCTAGAAAACTAGGCAGCCGACGGGAGACGCCGTCGGGAAAATTTTCCGTCGTCGGGAACAAGCGCGACGTCGTATTTTCGATTGATTTTCGATCCGAATCTTGTTTTCTTTTCATCGTACTTTATCAGCGAGATGTTGCCAACAAAATATCGTTGACCGGGGGTCGTGGGTCCCGGTCAAAGTCAACCCTTTGACCAAATTACCAAAATACCCCTAAATCTTAAAACGCTCCGTTCGAGCTTGTTTCAACTCCGATTGAGCTCATTCTTGTTTTGTTGTGATCCAAAATTCATTCTCTTTCACCTCAACTGTACAAACTGATCTTTCCCTCTTGTTTCTTTAACCTCAATCGTTAAGCCTTCCGTTCCGCTCCGTCTTATCTCGATAGATAGTATCCGATTCTATATCGTTTAAATTGTTAATTTTATTTAATAATGATCTAAGAAAACATCGTAATTTATGTAGGCTACCTGCTGGAGTGAAGCCTTGGGATACGTGATCTTTAAGAGGTGCTGCTCACGTGGTAACCACCGAATAAGGTGGGGGTAATTTCTTATTACGATATTAATACTTATTTCAAAGTATTTAAATTACGAACTGTTATACTATATAAAAATGAGTTGGGTATACGTGCTGAATGCATGAGATGTTATATGTGATAATGTTATGATATGATGAATGTGAATGTGATTGCTGAATGATTTAGGGTTAAGTGATGGATTTTGATTATTAATTGTTTTAGTTGATTGATGGAAATTATGATGACTGATGAATACTTGTATAGTGGAATTACGTAATTATGGATTGTGATTTTTATGGGATGTGAACGTTTTACTATGAATGCAAAAGTGAAGAATGATGTGAAGTTAATATTTGCATATGTGCAAATAAGATGTGTTATTATGGCAATTGAGAACTGCAATTAAGTGTTATGTTAAATTAATGTGCTTCTATGTGTATGTTTGATATGTGAAAATGTGATGAAACTATGTGCGCATGTGCATGCGTATGCAAGGCGGCTAGGGCTCGCATATGACGGCTGATCACCGTATTATGACGGTTAATAACTGTAAAATGTTTCACGGCGGCTAAGAACCGCAAAATGCTTTCATGGCGGCTAAGCACCGTAAACTATGTGAAAAGTGATGTTTGAACGTGAATGATTGATTGTATGTTTACAAGACGGCTAAAAATCGTAAATGTGAAAATGAAGTGATATGTGCTTGTGCATGCGTATGCAAGGCGGTTAGGGCTCGCATATGACGGCTGATCACAGTATTATGACGGTTAATAATCGTAAAATGTTTTCACGGCGGCTAAGAACCGCAAAATGCTTTCATGGCGGCTAAGCATCGTAAACTATGTGAAAAGTGATGTTTGAATGTGAATGATGGATTATATGTTTTCAGGGCGGCTAAGACCCGCATATGTATTGCAAGACGGTTAAAAACCGTAGATGTGATAATGAAAGTGATATGTTTGAATGTGAAGGATAATTGATTTGAGATGGATACTTACATTTTTCTTTAAAATTATTTAAGTCACATGATTGGAATGATCTATTTTTCTACGGTTTTTATTAAAAGACAAATGTTTTAAAAAAATCTGTTTTATGTGATAAAATGGTGTTTTGGCATTTGTGTGTAAAATCTTTCAAAATTATTTTATGTCATCCCGAGTTTCCCCACCCCACTGAGTGTACTTTTGTCACTCACCCCTCTTTTAAAAATGTTTTCAGTTTAAGGATTTTAGGACGTGGTGCGCGAGCGGTGGATGCTGGTAGTCGATGATCAAAGGTTCCAGAAGATTTTTTATTTAAAGTGATTAATTTTTATGAATTTTAAGAAATGTATATTTCACAAGATTTTATTTATATTTATTCTTGGAAAGAGGAAATTTTTGTAAGAGTGTAACGTCTCGGTTTAGATTTATTTACAAAATAATCGGGACGTTACACTCTCTGCATTGATATCTAAAGTATGAGGTACTCTGATCTTTTAAACAGAATAATCGACTCAAATGATGGATTTTCGTCAGCATGCAATTTGACCAACTTAAAGATGTTGAGATTCCAAGCCATGTTCTCCCTTTCTAGCCTGTGATCCATCAATATAGATACTTCAGCAGATATGTTGTCTATGTCGAGACATGGTATATCTTGAGGGGGGTATTGGTAGAGAGCTCTGTCTACATCTTCTATCATCTTCGATCTGCTCTCTCCAATCACACCAAGCCTCTGTATCCAGGCATTCTCTTCTTGCTCTGTTCTGGCTCTCTTAGCCCTTTGAGCAGTCATCTTCTCATTATAATTCCTTTGAGCTTCAACTCTGCTAACCCTCTTCCTTGATCCCTACTGTTGTTCCTCTCTCCCTCTCTTGGTGCTGTACGAAGAGGGAGGTGCTGCATCTTTTCTTGTAGCACCACTGTATGCAGCGCCTACAGCTGGTCTGCTTGCAGTAGCTTCTTCTTGATAATCTTTTCTCCATCTCTCTAGAGAGGGAACATCAGTAGTAGTAGATGACCTTGATCTTCTTCTTTTGCTCAAGAGCTGGTCATCATCATCTTCTTCTTCATCCTTCTCCTATTTCTCCCCAGAGCTTCTGTATCTATCATGAAATCCTTCCCCCTTTTTAGCATCATCAAAAGCCAAGGGTGCAGTAGGGACAGTCTAAACCATCGAGAAAGGTGGTCTTCTTGCAAGAGCTGGGGCTTGCCTGGATTTTTGAGCATATTGAGGGAAAACACTGGCCATCATGTCCCTCAATTCTCCAACGATCATTTCCAGGTTCCCCAACCTGTCATTAACACTTCTGATTCTTCTGGATTGGTCAAGAACATTATCCAGAAGTGTTTCCAGCAGCATGGAGTGAGATTGAAGTATGTCTGCTGCAACATCAACCGAATGTTTACATAGCTTGATCTTCACGCGATTGATTGCAGCCCCTCTCTTCAACTCTCCTTCCATCTGAACCATGTCCTTGTACAGCCTGTGGGCAATATCATTAATATCGTATCTGATCATCCTAGGTAGTGCTTCAATGTCTTTCTTGAAGTCGGACATGGTTGCAGCATGGAACTTGGCACTGACTCTCATATTATTCTGCATGTTAGACTCATGATCTTGAAGAGCATGCAACAGATATCTAACAGCAGCAACAACTCTGTCAATTGATTCATCGAGAGTCAGGCCAACTACTCTTTATTATCTAGGGGCAGAAGCTAATGCAGCATATAGAATCATAGCTTGAGAGTTCGATGTTGCATCCTGCTCTGGAGCCTCAGATTCTTCTTATTCTTCTTATTCTTCTTCTTCTTCTTCTTCTTCTATATCTACATCTTCAGCTTCCACAACCTCAACTTCATTATCATTGCACCTCCCCGTTCTTGCTCTTTTGAGTGCAGCGAGTCTTCTAAGATAATCGGAGGTTTCAGCATCCTCTTCTTCTACAACTTCGGCCTCCTCAGTAACCTCTACTGTTGTAACCTAAATAGGTTCTGATAAACTCGCAGTGTAGTAGCATCAACCTCCTCATGAGGTGTCTCTAACTGTACAGGGGTTACTTCAACCACTTCTTCATCCTTATCTTCTAAGGGTATGTCTCAACAGTCGCCCCTTCAAAGGTCTTCAACCCCTTAGGAAGTGTTGTCTCAACAATAGCCTCACGTGAGGTCTTCTGCACGAACCCCATCTCCTATATCCTCGACAACTTCTACAAGAATCTTTTCTTACAGCTCCGGTTGATTTCTTACAGCTTCAATAGTTTGCAGCACTATAAGCTCGATTGCTACAAGAATCTCAGTATCCATTCTTCTTATTTCTTCAGCAACTTCTGTAAGGATGTCTGTCCGCTGTACTGCTATCTCTACCAGTATTAGGACTCCAACCTCGGCAACTTCCTCCATGGTCGCATCATCGACAATCTTAGTAATATCAGAGAGAACTTCTCTGATAATGACGGACGGTTTCTCCTGAGCATCTTCAGCAGCTTCAGGATCGGTGTGAATAGAAAAATCGTCATAGTCAAGCAGTTGAGCCTCCTCTTCTTCCAAACGATTGAGAGTGACTAGCGTTGAGAGGCCCTCAACCACTTGCTCGTATGCGGGAGAGCTTGAATTATGACTTGAGCTACCTTCTCCTCGCATTCTTCTAGAAGTGTGTTGTATCCTGGTTTCTTTTACACTAGATGCAGCATGGCTTCATCAGCCTGTTCTGCTCCCAGAATGCTGATTTGCTCTACGGTAAATGCAATGTCGTTGCCCCTTCTTACAGCCTCTACAGTTGGGGCTAGGAAGATCTGCATATCCTCCATTGCTACTTTCATCGACAGCTCTGCAGACTCAGACTCTGCGACAATTTTTCCATGTCCATTGTCTAGTGCTCCCTGAGTAGCAGTGCTTCTTGATCTTTCTTGCACGAATGCTGCAAACTCAGGTTGCAGGAGTTCCAAAATAACTTCTGATTTGCCTACTCCAGGACAGCCTTTTCCACGGTGAGAAACTCCTTCCATTGCAATAGAGTTTCCTCCTTAGCCAGTCTCATCCTCCTCCAGAGACTGTGTTGTTGCTTAACATTTCTAGCAGCTGGGAAGGTTGGATCGAGTACATCTTGAACAGCAGCTCCATGTTCATGCAACGAAGCTGAGTCAGCAGCCCCTTGTCCATGCTTGCAGCAGAGAGTTGGGGATTTTCTCGCAAGAGCTGTTCTTCAGATCTTGCTATAGCCGTAACAGTCTTCATCTTGCTGCGAAGGAAGATTGTTTTACTCGTCTTTTTTCTTGCAAGGGACGCATCATCATCTGAGAATGATGAAAATTCTGGCTCTGCTCTCCTTGGAGCTTTCTTGATGATAGAAAGAGGATTGTCATCTTTCTTATCTTTCTTTTCAGCCCCACTGCTTATAGCTACATCTTGTAGGGTTAGGGTTGCAGTCTTTTTATTTTTGATTTTTTTCCGTGCAACCCCAGCTGTAGCTGTACCAGCAGCATCATTCTTCAGGGTCTTCCCCTTCTTCTTCTCCCCAAGATACTTTCTAATGGGAATGGGGGTAGGAGCAGCAAGCTAAAGGCCTAGCTTGCAGAGCAGAGAGCAAATGGTGATTCCATAGCTCCTTCTTGCAGTGCTCTTCTCTGCCTCCTCCCATATCCGCTTCAAGATGAACCTGGCCCAGTTCACCTTCTCTCCGACCATGATAGCAGACATGATCTGGAAGTAGAGGTTTATGCACTTGTCATAACTCCCGGTTCGGCCTTCAATGGAGTATGCACATATATCATGAAGAAACACAAACTCAGGTTTGAAGAGTTTCTTCGAGATGCTTCTCTTCACATCGGCCTGACATCTCTTACCCGGAAGAGATCCCACATCTCCTGAGAGATGTTTTCCCCGTAAGTTGATAGCTGACTTGGGGATAACCCTTCTGAAGAAATGCTGAAGGTGGTGGCGATATCACTGGTGGATACTGCCATTTTTTCTCCATCTACATCTATCCTGAACAGGATGCAGTTCCTCATCTTCTCGGATCTTCTTACGAAGAAGTAGAATCTCTGGACATATTCTATGGAGAATCTGACATAAACAGTGGTTAGGAGCCCTAGGATTTGGGTCCTTTCCAGCGCATCGAAAATACGTCGGATAATGGAGTTGTCATACATCCCAAATGTATAAACATGCTCTTAGTTAACCAAACGACCTTCAAGGACTATGGTTTGTCTGGTAGCCATTAATGTTTGAGAGAAAAAGGATTTTGGGAGACTTAGAGAATTTTGAAAATTGGAAGCTTCTCTCTGTGAATAATATTCAGCGAAATGATTTTGAATGATATGGTTATGGTATTATGGAGAAATTTAAGAGACGTGTAGTAAGATCAATGGTTGAGATTAAAAGATGGGAATTAATCTTACGGTCCTTATAAAATGACAGAGGGGTCAAATCATAATTAACCAAGACTTAGCAGTCATGGCCTCTGATTGCATCTCTTCGAATTCTGACAGCACAGACTTGCATTAAATGTGATGAAAGACATACGATTTACATCTAATTTATTATTTTTTTATGGTTGCAGCGTCCTGGTATGAGGTTGTAAAGTATTAAGTACTCTTAGAAATAAATGTTGTATCCTTACGCTGTTTTCTTCCATTCTTACTGTTTGTATTGTAAGAATTAAAGATACAAAGCTGTTTGAACCCAGTGTTGTATAAAGTCGCAACTTACAGCACGATTCTTACAGCTTCTCGCAAGGTTGCAGAGATTCCCCTGAGCTTCTGCAACTTCTTTTTCCACTCACAATTTCAGAATTCCCAGCTCGTTTTTTAGTATAGAAAATCTTGATTCACATAGGGGTTTAGTAAATATATCAGCTAGTTGGAGATCTATATGAACTTTCTCAAGCACGGCAATTTTTTCTCTACATGATCTCTTATAATGTGATGTCTGATGTCGATGTGCTTTGTTCTTGAGTGAAATACTGGATTATGGGTGATTGCAATCACACTTGTATTATCATAGAGAATTGAAGTCTTTTTTTCCTCAATTCCATAATCTCTTAGTTGTTGTTGTGTCCGAAGTATTTGAGCACGGCAACTTCGTGCTGCAACATATTCTGTTTTTGCTGTAGATGTTGCTATAGATGTTTATTTTCTGTAGAACCATGAAACAAGTCTATTTCTAAAAAATTGACAAGTTCCACTAGTGCTTTTTATGTCAATCTTGCAGCCAGCATAATTTGAGTCAGAGTAGCCTTTAAGCTTGAATCCTTCTTTCTTAGGATACCATAAGCCTACTTCTTGAGTTCCCTTTAGCTATTTGATGATTCTTTTTACTGCTGAAAGGTGTGACTTCTTTGGTGCTGCTTGAAATCTTGCATAGACTCCTACTACAAACATGATGTCTGGTCTGCTTGTTGTAAGATATGGCAAGGATCCTATGAGGCGTCTGTACTTTGTGATATCCACATCTTTTCCATCTTCATCTTTGTCAAGGCTAATGGATGTGGCCATGGGGACTGATGTGGCTGATCCATTTTCCATACCGAACTTCTTGATAAGTTTCTTTGTATACTTAACTTGACTGATGAAGGTTCCTGCAAACAACTGCTTTACTTGCAGCCCTAGGAAGAAACTTAATTCTTCCATCATACTTATCTCGAATCTTGATTGTATCAAATTGGAAAACTATTCACATAGATCTTTGTTGGTGGATCCAAAGATGATATCGTCCACATAGATCTGTACTAAGAGAATGTTATCTCCATCATGTATCCTGAATAGAGTCTTGTCAACTATTCCTTTTTTTGAAACTGTTTTCCAGCAGATAAAGAGATAAGGTGTCATACTAAGCTCTTGGTGCTTGTTTGAGACCATGTAGGGCTGTGTGTAGTCTAAACACCTTTTCTTCTGCTTAGTCTTCAAACCACATATACTTTCTCTATAAGAAGACCATAGAGAAATGCAAAGGACTCATCAAAACCAATTCTTTCTTGTTGGATCGATCAATCAAAGGGTATAATTTATTGATTTATTTGCTTCAATAAATCCAATTTAATTAAGAGTGCAATCTCGTACTTATAGTAGACTTGAACGAGATTAATAAATTATTTTGACTAGTCAAGAGTTGATTAAGTCAGAATCAGTTTATTGGAGCTTACTTTAATTGGGTCCGATTAGGTCCCTTCGGTGGCTTTATTATGAATTTAATATATTATAAAGATTATAATATGTATTGCGGTACAATTAAATTTGTTGGACTATCTGGATAAATATATCAGTTAAGAGATATTTATGAGATAAATATATTTGATATGATTTTATCCATATCTTTTTCCTATATGGAAAAGGAGTCTTGGAGAGCAAGTATTTTTCATATATGGAAAAATAGTCTTGGAGAGCAAGACAAGGAGTTTCTATAAAATAGTCCACAACGGTGCCCACACACATATACTGCAGAAAAGTTCTAGAGAGAACACCGGAGAAGGCTTGACGGTTTGAGGCGTGTAGAGAAACTACGAAGACGTTAGAGCACGCTACGAAAGGTATTTCGTTAACCTTCTTATACAAGATTAATTGTCATATAGGATATACATTATACTCGATCCTATGATGAGATTTCTAATTCTCGAGGGTTAATTAACAGCAAGTGGTATCAGAGCCATAGGTTTTGATATTATTTTGTATATTCTTTGATGAATTAATTTTGTTTTTGTATGTTTTAGTTTGAGCGGTGTTAAGTTTTGTGATTTAATTGTTATGAGATGATTGTTTTAATTATGAACAATTTATGGCCTAGTTTTGATACAAATTGTATTTCATTTTTGGAGTCTGTAAGGGGGTGTGTTGGGATTTCAATGTTTAGATTTTGATGAGACAAACCAAATATGTAATAGGAAGTTTTGAGTACCCCATTTTCACAATGTTTAAGTGATTAAATAGACTAGAATTGAGTCTTATGTCAAGTATTGAAAATGGAGGAAAAACAAGGATAAAGCTCCATCTAAGCTTTAATGGAAGTTATCGCTGCAAGAAGGCAGGATACAGTATCACTATAAGAAGACAGGATACAGCATAGCTGATAGAAGGAAGATACAGCACTGCTGTAATAAGTCAAAAATTCTATACAGCAATGTAAGAAGGAACGGCGTGCAGCAACGCTGCAAGAAAAGGATACAGGAGTACTGCTAGAAAAAAGATACAGCAGCACTGCCAGAAGATATTGCAATCAGGTCCGAAATACAGCAGCACTGAAAGGAAGCATCAGCTGCACAAGGACCCAGGATACAGCACAGACTTACAAATCAGTTAAGCAATACAGCACCAACGACAAAACGAAGCATCCTGCAAATTCTAGGAAGGATAAATGCAGTACGAGGAACGAAGATCCAAGCAGGGACAATAGAGCCGTTCAAGAAAAAGTCAAAGTAGCAGACACGGAGCCAATAAGAAGATGCCACATGGACTGACGCGCCGCAGAAAGCTGCGAGCCGCAACTGCCGCATTAAATGCTCCAGAAAGAAAAGTCAAGTCGCATTAAATGCAAACCATACTTTGGCCAGGCTATTTCAAATTCAAAAGAGGGATGTCTCCTTCAACGGACATCTTCTCCTACAAGTATAAATAGAGGTCGAGGAGCACTGAAGTTGGTTACTGTTACTGAGAACTAAAATTCATACGCAAAAATTTTAAGCTTACAAATCTCAAGCATTCAAGCCAACAATCAGTTTCAGTCACTCAACCTATCGAAGTGAAGCAAGTTCAAAGCTAAAGGATTCCTTACAGATTCAGAAGCTCACTTCGAAGCACAAGTTGAAGAAAAACCTTTTTATCCTTTTAACCTTGTTACTGTGTGCTTAGGTTGTTTTAGTGGTGTCAAGCAGTTGATAGGAGAGATCCTTGCTGTTTGTTTTAGTTATCTAGAGTTAGGCAGCTTCCCTGTGTGGGAGTATAGAACCATGTGTGGGTTAGCCTTTGAAGTTTGCAGTTGCTGTGTGTACGCTGGACTTCAGTAGGTGGTTTGCTTTGTAGAGTTGATAGATTGTTAAGAGTGTCCTGTAAATTAATCTTGCTTAACAAAGTTCCTGCTCGAGGAGCAGTAGAGTGGACGTAGAAGGATTACACCACCTTCGAACCACTATAAGCCATAAGTGTTTTAATTGCTTTATTTATCTGCGCTTATTTTCTGCATATCTATCTATCTCTCATCATAAAACGTTTTGAAAGAAGCATTCTTCAGAAAAACAGCCTTGTGTTAAAAGTTTATTTCCGCTGCGAACAAAACTCCAGGTTACAGCTTGCAGCACTGCATTCTAGCGCTGCAAGCAGCAACCATCTATCGCTGCAAGCTCTAGTAACTTGCAGTGCAGAACGATTGTTTTAAAGATTCTGAAAAATCGACCAAGGTTCATTCATCCCCCCCCTCTGAACCTCAGACACCACTTGGGACAAACAAGTGGTATCAGAGCAAGTTGGGTTAAAAGCCAACTCATCTGGTCACCTACCCAGATCCACCTTTGTCTCGCTGTTTTCTCTGCATAAAAATCATTTTTAAAGCATATCATGGATTCCTCCAATCACAAGGTACCAATGTTTTCCATAGAGGAATATGACGACTGGAAGATAAGAATGCAGGCACACTTTTCTGCCATGAATGATGAGATGTGGACCGTCATAACTGAAGGACCGATAATCCCCATGAAGGTAAATCCAATCTATGGAAGAGACCAAGCAAAGGGAGAGCAGCCACCACCAAACTTCCTGATCAAACCACGATAAGAGTGGGGAAACGAAGATAGGAAGAGAGCCAACCTGGATAACGTGGTAAAGAACGCTCTATTTATTATTTTGGATAAAGGCACCTTTAGCAAAGTCAAAACTTGCGCTACATCCAAAGAAATATGGGAAAAGTTGGAGCAAATTTGTGAAGGAACTGAGCTTACAAAGGACAACAAAATCTCCAACGCTACCCAACTATTCGAGCTCTTCGAAATGAAGAATGAAGAGACTCTTGAGCAACTAGATTTAAGATTCACATCCATAGTGAATGAACTAGAAGCTCTGGGCAAACACTACACACAGAAAGAAAAGAACATGAAGGTGTTGAGAGCCCTACCAGCGGAGTGGGATAGCAAGACCACTGCCATGAGAGTGTCTATGGACCTGAAGTCCATGAGCACATTTAACCTATTCTCCGACTTGAAAGCATTCGAGTATGACATCAATAGAAGGAGAAAAGAGTCAGAGTAGTCGGTCTCCAAAGTTACAGCGCTAACCGCCAGAGGAACAAAGGATACAGCAACCACCAGTTGCAGTAAACAGAGTGAGGATACAGCAGAAGTTGCTGAAGAGGATATGGCGCTTCTCCTAAAGAAATTCAGGAGATTCATCAAAAGCAACAACAATAGCAGCAACACCAACCTCAACAAAAGGAATGACTTCAGAAGAAGTCATCCAACCCCTCAGGTATCCTCTTCTCCACAGTCAAATACAGGGAATATTGATTTGTGCTATAATTACAGGAAGCCTGGACACTACGCAAGGAATTGTCCTTATCCAACAGTGCACAAGTATCCTGAAGGAGAAAGAGAACAGATGAGAGATAAAAGACGAGAGGAAAGGCACAAGCTTCGAGCTCTCATAGGAGAGATGAAGAAAGCCAAGGATGCAGTAGTGCCGAAGGAAGTACTAAAAGCTGCAGAATCCTCTAACAGCGATGCTGAAACCTCATCCTCTGACGAAGAAGCACTCATATGCCTGATGGCTAAAGATGGCGAGGACAGCGAAGAAGATGAGGTAATCTACCAACCGTTGTCCACACACGTTGATGAGGAGCTGAACATGATCCACTCCCTGAAAAGGATCATGAGTGATTTCGAGCAGATCAACTCAATTCATGAAGAACTTAAGGTTGAGAATGAGAACCTTAGAATCGATAATGAGATCCTCAAGAGCAAAAACATAGACATTGCCAAAATGCTCGCTGCACGAGAGTCTGATAACTCAAAATGTAGTAAGCTGCAACAAGAGGTCTCTAGATTGAGTCTGCTGATCACTGAGCTAAGATCTGAGAAGGAAATCTTGTAGTCCAAGATGAGCACGTTCACCAAATCTTCAAAAGACACAAGAGATTGCATAAACCGTGTCAGAGATCCTTTTGAATTATCAGGCATAGGTTACAGCAATCAAGACTCTCAGAATACAGCAAGTACATCCAAAGCTGTAAATTTTGTTCAAGCTAAAACTCCAATGGAGAAAGAGTTACTCTGTAACTCTGAAAAGATCGTGAACAAAACAGAAATGACGGATGAAGGGAAGAAACCCCAATGCTCAACTGCAGGGAGTAAGTCTGCATCTAAGACTTGGCTGCAGCAAAAGCCATCTGCTGCATGCAGCAAAAGGATGCAGCAACCAACAAAGTTGCAGCATAGAAGAAACTTTCCCACCCATACTAAGACCTACATGTCTAAACCTCAAGGAGAATATACTCCAGGGAAGTATGGTGGAAGACCACACTACAAGGGTGTTGGTAACACACATGTTTTTCAAGCACACACTTTTCATAAGCAGTTCTCCAAGATAACTGCATACAGCTCGAGAACCAACAAATCTTACAGTAGATCAGTTACTGTTAAGAAAATTTGGGTTCCCAAAGTAACTAACCCCAAAGGACCCGTACAAATATGGGTACCTAAATCTGTTTGAAATTATTATAGGTTACAGTGCCAGGATGCAACAATGATGTATGGTATATCGATAGCGGCTACTCAAGGCACATGACAGGCAGTAAAGAGACGTTAAAAGACTTCCAAGAATGCAAAGGACCTAAGGTCATATTTGGAGATGATTCCAAAGGAAGCACAAAAGGAAGCGGATGCCTAGTCAAAGGGAACATAAAGATCAAAGATGTATCCTATGTTAAGGGGCTTAGATACAATCTCCTAAGCATCAGTCAATTTTGTGACAAAAGATACACGGTGGAATTCAACCTCAACAAATGCTTAATCAAAGACAGCACCACAAATGAAGTAAAGCTTAAAGGAACAAGAAGAAGAAATATCTACCTAGCAGATTGGAATTCCTCCTCTCAATCAACATGCTTCATAGTGAAAAGTCCACCAGAGCTGAGCTGGCTATGGCACAAACGATTAAGTCATCTAAACTTCAAGACTATCAACAAGCTAGCAAGAAAAGGCCTCCTAAGAGGATTGCTTGATGTAGCTTACAAGAAAGAGAATGTCTGTGGAGCATGTCAAAAAGGAAAGCAAGTTAAGAGCTCTTTCAAGGATAAGATTCAGAAATCATCTCACAGGATTCTAGATCTTCTACACATGGACCTTTTTAGACCAGTAGAACCAGTAAGCTTGAGCGGAAAGAAGTACTCACTAGTAGTAGTGGATGACTACTCCAGATATACTTGGATGATCTTTCTAGCAAAGAAGTCGGAAACTCAAGAAAAGCTACCTGGTCTCATGAAGAAAATTCAGAATGAAAAGAGCTTGAGTATAGTAAAGATAAGATCAGACAGAGAAACCGAGTTCACAAATAAGTTTATAGAGAAATTCTGTTCTGACAATGGTATTCGTCATGAATACTCTGCTGCAAGAACACCTCAATAAAACGGGGTTGCTGAAAGAAGGAATAGAACCCTCAAAGAGGCAGCAAGGACCATGATAGCAGAAGCAAAAATACCCAAGAGATTTTGGGCAGAAGCAACCAACACTGCATGCTACACGCAGAACAGATGTCTAATTATCAAAGATCTTGACAAGACACCTTATGAAATATGGAACGGTCATACACCAAACATCTCTTATCTGCATATCTTTGGATGCAGGTGTTACGTTCTCAACGATGGAAAGGAACATCTGAAAACCTTCGATGCTAAATCAGACGAAGGAGTATTTCTAGGATACTCTGCTGTAAGTAGAGCTTTCAGAGTGTTTAATAAGAGAACCCTGGTGGTAGAAAAATCTATACATGTGGTGTTCGATGAACCACATTGTGACACAAAGAAGCTGGAAGGACCACTTGAAGAGATCGATCCTGGAAAAGAGAATGTTGTACCATATATAGAAGGAGTTCTGCCTACAGAAGAGGAAAAAGAAGAAGAAACTGCAACTGTGGATGCAGCGGATATTCTTACAGCAGCAGAACCTCCTGTAATACAGCAACAGGATGAGCAAGCTACACCAACGCATGTCTTCGAGCCAGATAGGACATGGCTTAGAAATCATCCAAGAGATCTCATTATAGGAGATCCATCCATTGGTGTAAGAACAAGAAGATCCATCCCACATGAAGCAATGTTTGCATGCTTCATATCATAATCAGAGCCTAAGACTGTTGAAGAGGCACTGCAAGATAGCAACTGGGTACAGGCCATGCAAGAGGAATTGAATGGATTTGAGAGAAATTAAGTATGGCAAATAGTCGCAAGACCAACCCATCAAGGTGTAATTGGAACAAAGTGGGTGTTCAAGAACAAGCTAGATGAATCAGGAGTCGTTGTAAGAAACAAAGCAAGATTAGTTGCTAAAGGATACTGTCAGGAAGAAGGAATTGATTTTGATGAGACTTTCGCACCAGTGGCAAGACTAGAAGCTATAAGAATTTTCCTAGCCTATGCAGCACATATGAATTTCAACGTCTATCAAATGGATGTTAAAAGCACATTCCTGAATGGTCTCCTTACCGAGGAAGTATATGTTGAACAACCTCCTGGTTTTGAGGATCAAGCAGAAGAGAAGGTGTTTCGATTACAAAAGGCCCTATATGGACTGAAGCAAGCACCAAGAGCTTGGTATGATACCTTATCTCTCTATCTTCTGGAAAATGGATTTCAGAAAGAAACGATCGACAAAACGCTGTTTAGGATACAGGACGGAGAGAGTGTACTTCTTATACAAATTTATGTGGACGATATTATCTTTGGATCCACAAACAAAGAGCTATGTGAGAAATTCTCCAACCTGATGCAGTCAAAGTTCGAGATGAGTATGATGGGAGAATTAAGTTTCTTTCTCGGACTGCAAGTAAAACAGCTACCTACAGGAACCTTCATCAACCAAGTCAAGTATACGAAGGAGCTTATCAAGAAATTTGGCATGGAGAATGGAGCAGCAACGTCCGTTCCCATGTCCACATCCATAAGTCTTGACAAAGATGAAGATGGTAAAGATGTAGACATTACCAAGTACAGACGCCTCATTGGATCACTGCTGTATCTTATAGCAAGCAGGCCAGATATTATGTTTGCAGTAGGAGTCTGTGCTAGATTCCAAGCAGCACCAAAGGAATGTCACTTTTTAGCAGTAAAAAGGGTGATTAAGTATCTGAAAGGAACTCAGGAAGTCGTCCTATGGTATCCAAAGGAAGGAGGATTCAAGCTTAAAGGCTACTCCGATTCAGATTATGCAGGCTGCAAGATTGATAGAAAGAGTACAAGTGGGACGTGTCAATTTCTGGGAAATAGACTTGTCTCATTGTTCTGCAGGAAGCAAACCTCAATTGCAACCTCTACAGCAGAAGCAGAGTATGTTGCAGCAGGAAGGTGTTGTGCGCAAATTCTCTGGATACAGCAGCAACTAAGAGATTATGGGATAGAAGAAAAAGAGACTCCAATTCTCTGTGACAATACGAGCACTATTGCAATTACCCATAATCCTGTCTTTCACTCTAGAACCAAGCACATTGACATTCGTCATCACTTTATAAGAGATCATGTTGAGAAGAAAGACATTGTGCTGGAGAAAGTTCACACGGATTTACAGCTTGCAGATGTCCTCACAAAACCTTTGAGTGAATCGAGGTTCTCTATGCTTCGAAACGAGCTGGGAATCCTCAAGTTGTGAAGAAAAAGAAGATGCAGAAATGCAGGGGGAACCACTGCATGCTTGAGGAAAGCAGTAAGAACAGTACTGTAAGTTACGCGTCAATACAGCACTGGGCTCAGACAGCGCTGCAACCTATATTCTTACAGTACAACATCTATCGAGAATTCAAGCAACACCAGGTTACAACATTTATTTCAAAGAAGTATTGATTGCTCTGCAACCTCGTACTAGAGATGCTGCAACCTTAAAAAGGCATTTACTTAGGCGGCAAAGGGCATGTCTTACAGCATTAAATGCATGACTGCGGGTGTCAGGAAGTGGAAAGGGCGCTGACAGAGCCCACGCGCCAAGTAATTATTAGCGTCGATTTGACATCTCTGCTTTTTCCTGAGCTACTAGATCACTTCCCGGATTTATCGCAACCGTTAATCTCGCACGTCTCTTGAGAACTGCCATAAAGACCAAAACGTGCCATTTGAATTCACTTATTCACCATCTTTAGAGAGAGAAACACTTTTGATCGCAAAATTTTCTAAGTGCAAAACCCTTGTTCCCTCTCTTTCTCTCTCAGAAAAATATCATCAATGGCTGCTAGAATGACCATTGTTCTTGACGGAAGGATGATCAATCAGGAACACATTCTGGAGTCAGGGCTGTATGATAATACCCTGATCAAAAGGATTTTTTATGCTCTTCAACAGACCCAAGTCCTAGGGCTGTTGACCACCGTATACGCTGGCTTCTCCACGGAGTCAGTACAGAGGTTCTACGCCTACGCTAGGCAGGCTGAAGAAAGGAACTGCATCCTGTTCTGGATGGATGCAGATGGAGAAGAACGGTCGCTGACCGTTAGGGATATCTCCACCACCTTCAGCATCTCGGCTGCAGGTTTGACCCCCAGCCAGTTGGCGACGTATGGGGAAGCATTGGCTCAAGAGATGTGGGATCTCTTTCGAGCAAGGGATGCAGGGGCTGAAATCAAGAGAAGCGCCCCCAAAAAGCTCTTCAAACCGGAGTTTGAACTTCTCCACGACATCTGTGCATACTCCATCGAAGGGAGGACAAGGAGTTATGATAAATGCACAGATCTCCGGTTCCGGATCATGTCTGCAATCATGGCCGGAGAGAAGGTGAACTGGGCGAGGTTCATCATGAAGAGGCTGTGGGAAGAAGCAGAGAAGATAACGGAGCGTCGGAGCTACGGTATCACCATCTACTCTCTGCTCTGCAAGCTTAGCCTTCAACTTGCAGCACCCGCCCCCATTCATCCTGGAAAGTATCTCGGGGAGAAGAAAAAAGACAAGACCCAGCCGAAGGCTGCAGGAGCAGGAGTTGCGAGGAAGAAAACCAAAGACAAAAAGAATGCAACTCTTGCTCTGCAAGATGAAGTTGCAGGCAGCGGGGAAGATGCTGAAGAAGAGGATCCTTCGAGTCCTCTTCCTATTATCAAGAGGAGTTCAGGGAAGGCTGTACCTGAACTTGAATCCTCTTCCCCAGATGATGACGCACCCTTGGTGAGAAGGGCTCACGCAGCAAAAGAATTGCTGCTGCTGTTGGGGATGAGTCACATCAGCTTCAAGAGCTATATCAGCACCGGGTCGAGCCAACTGAAGAAGAAGCTCGTCTACAAATAAAAGCTTCAGTGCTCGATCCAACCTTTCTAGCGGCTAGAAATATGACTGTAGATTACTCTCTTTGGAGAGAGATGCGGCTGTCTGAGGGGGAAATCCTGTTGAAGTGGAAGGATTTCCTAACAGTCGAGCAAGCTGTCCTGAAGTGGGCCAAATCAGAGGATATTCTGGCACTCCTGCAACCTGACTTTGCAGCAAGAGTTCAAGAGCTTGATGGCTGCAGTGCTGTACAGGGAGCACAGGACAAGGAAAAGGGCAAAGCTCTTGCAGAATCCGACTCTGTAGAGCTGCCGATGAGAACAGCAAAGGAAGATGTGCAGGTCTTCCTCACCCCGGCTGTGGAGGCTGTAAGAAGGGGCGATGATGTTGCATTTGCTCAAGAGCAAATCGACACCTTGAGAGTGGAGCAGGCTGAAGAAGCTATGCTGCATTTTGCGCTGCAGCAAAGCGTGAAGGAAACAAGGATGCAGCACACTCCAAGGAGGATGCGGGGAGAAGGCAGTTCTAGCTCATATCAGATGAACTCCCCTGCATACGAGCAAGTGGTTGAGGGCCTCTCCAACATTGTCACGCTGGATCGCTTGGAGGAGGAGGAAGCCCAACTACTGGATTATGGCGATTCCCCGATTCGCGAAGATGAAGATGCTGCCCAAGCAGATTCTGAGGGGGAACCGACTGCCATAATCAGGGATGTCATCTCAGACATCTCTGAAATTGCTGATGAAGCATCTACGGAGGAAGTTGCAGAGGCAGTACTCCCTGCACTGGACGCGACAGCAGTACAGCCAGCAACCACCCTTCAACAAGAAGGAGCTGCAGAGAAAAGTAGGGTGAAGCTGAGATCCTTGCAGCAGTAGAGGATACAGTGCTGAATACTGTGATCACTGCAGGAAACCAAGCAGAGCTGCAAGAACCCATTCTTGCAGCAGAGGCTGTCGAAGTGGTTACTGGATCGGCCGAGGAGACGGGGTCCGTTGAGAAGACCTCTGTGGAGGATGTTGTTCTGACAACACTCCCGGAGGGTGAGAAGACCTCAGGTGGGGAGGCTGTTCAGACAGTACCCACTGAGGATGCTGGAGTTGAAGCCAAGGTATCCCCAGTGCAGCTAGAGACACCTCATGAGGAGGTTGATGCTGCAGCTGCTGCATGCTCTCAAGAACCTTCAAAGGTTACTGCAGCAGAGGATACTGTGGACGCTAACATGTCTCATGCCGAATTCGCAAGGAGGATAAATGAACAGAATATTGCTGTTCATGGGCCAAAATCTGGCGGAGCAGTTCCTGTTCTAGCTATATCCAGCGAAGAGAAGGCAGAGGAGGAAGAAGAAGAAGAAGGAGAAGAGCACCCATCCTCAAGCTCTACAAGCTCTCATGCCAGCAAGGATGAGGATGAGGTTGCTTCTGAAGTCCCGAGGCAGGATGCAGCACCAGTATGCCAAGATGTGATTCCATTTGCTGCATCTGCTGCTGCCTCGATGAGAAGGAATACAGGGCTGACTCCTGATGAATCTATCAACAGAGTCGAGACCGCTGTTAGACATCTGCTGCATGCTCTCCAGGAGCATGAGTCTATCATGCGCAACAGTCTCAGGGTCAGTGCCCAATTCCATGCTGAAACCATGACAGGTTTCAAGAAGGATCTCGAAGTGCTACCTGACATGATCAAATCAACTCTCACTGAACATTCAAACAGGCTGTACTACGATCAGGTCAGGATGGAGAAGGAGTTGAAGGTTGAAGCTGCTCTGACACGCCAAGAGATCAGACAGTGCAAGCAGCATGCTGAAAATGCCTCAACCAGACTCAACCATCACTCCCAAGTCCTGGAATCACTTCTGGAGCGTGTCTATGATCAATCCCAAAAAACCAGAAGTGTGGACGACCGCCTGGGGAACCTGGAGCTGATTGTGGGAGAACTCAGAGACATTATGGTCTGAGCTTTCCTTCAGCATGTCGATGCTCCAGAGCCCGCCCCTGAACCGACCCGACGCCCACGATCAAGGACGGTCCCAGCTGCCCCTACTCAGTCCCCGGCTTTTGATGATGCCAAAAAGGGGAAAGGATTTGAAGATAAATACAGGAGCAAAGGGGCGGCTGAACCTGAAGAAGAAGATGATGATGATGACCAGCAACCTCTCAGCAGGAGGAGAAGAAGGTCTGGATCATCCGCTGCTGCTGACATCCCCTCTCTGAAGAGATGGAGAAGAGATGATGATGGAGCTGGTGGAGCCGGTGCAGCTGCTGGAAGAAGATCTGCTGCAGGTTCTGCACACAGCAGAGCTGCAAGCAAGGATGCAGCACCGCCCAGCTATCATCATAAGAGAAGGGATGATAGCCAGCAGCAAGGCTCAAGGAAGAGGATGAGCGGGGACGAGTCTGAGAATCAAAGGTGCCAGAATGAAGAAGCTACAGATCCTAATGCCTGGATTCAAAGACTTGGAGTAATTGGTGCTAGAAAAATCTTTCCAAATAACTTCTACCAATTCCCTCCTCAAGAAATCTCTCGCCTTGACACAGAAAATATCTCTGCTGAAGTGTCTGTGTTGATGGATCAAAGGCCTGAACGAGAGAACATGGCTTGGAGATTCGACATTTTCAAAGAAGTCAGACTGCCTTTTGATCGGAATCCAACATTTGAGACGATCACCATTTTCAAACGATCAGAGTACCTCAGACACTTCAGAGAACTATGCAGGAAAGGCAAATTCAGCAAGTATCATACCTGCAAGACTGCATTGAGGAGATATGAGCAGCTCGTTCGGGAAGAAAGCCTTGACATTCAACAGTTATACATTGATCAAGTAAAGGAAGGGCTGATTGTACCATTCTGCGAGGACTTCTGGCTGAGATGGATTCAGATTCCTGTAATCAGACACAAGCTGGAAGAGTCCTACCAAGAGTCCATCAGGGACTGGTGGAAAGGATCAAGAGGAAGGGAAGGCCTTGAAAGGTTTGCAGAAAGAAGATCAGACGAACCAGCAAGCAAAAGGTCTTTGTATTATTAAGCTGTATTCATATACCTTCTTGTGATCCCTTTGTATTTTTGATGTTGTAAAAATTTCTCTCTCAATGAAGAAATTTTTCTTTCTGTTCTGACCAAGTTCAACTCTTATGAACTCATGCATGCTGTTTATGTTTTCCTGTTGTTTTTGTTGAAAGGAATAACATGATGCATCTCTGATGAATCCAGGATTAGTTTTATTTATTCAAAGCTGTGCAAGCATGTAATCTGGATAAATCATAATAAGTTAATGTAAAATGAAACTTCTTCATGAACGAAATATTGTAAAGGTTTTGTCATCATCAAAAAGGGGGAAATTGTTGGGATTTCAATGTTTAGATTTTGATGAGACAAACCAAATATGTAATAGGAAGTTTTGAGTACCCCATTTTCACAATGTTTAAGTGATTAAATAGACTAGAATTGAGTCTTGTGTCAAGTATTGAAAATGGAGGAAAAACAAGGATAAAGCTGCATCTAAGCTTTAATGGAAGTTTTTGCTGCAAGAAGGCAGGATACAGTATCACTGTAAGAAGACAGGATACAGCATAGCTGATAGAAGGAAGATACAGCACTGCTGTAATAAGTCGAAAATTCTATACAGCAATGTAAGAAGGAACGGCGTGCAGCAACGCTGCAAGAAAAGGATACAGGAGTACTGCTAGAAAGAAGATACAGCAGCACTGCCAGAAGATACTGCAATCAGGTCTGAAATACAGCAGCACTGAAAGGAAGCATCAGCTGCACAAGGACCCAGGATACAGCGCAGACTTACAAATCAGTTAAGCAATACAGCGCCAACGACAAAACGAAGCATCTTGTAAATCCTAGGAAGGATAAATGCAGTACGAGGAACGAAGATCCAAGGAGGGACAATAGAGCCGTTCAAGAAAAAGTCAAAGTAGCAGACACGAAGCCAATAAGAAGATGCCACATAGACTGACACGCCGCAGAAATTTGCGAGCCGCAACTGCCGCATTAAATGCTCCAAAAAGAAAAGTCAAGTCGCATTAAATGCGAACCATACTTTGGCCAGGCTACTTCAAATTCAAAAGAGGGATGTCTCCTTCAACGGACATCTTCTCCTACAAGTATAAATAGAGGTCGAGGAGCACTGAAGCTGGTTACTGTTACTGAGAACTAAAATTCATACGCAAAAATTTCAAGCTTACAAATCTCAAGCATTCAAGCCAACAATCAGTTTCAGTCACTCAACCTATCGAAGTGAAGCAAGTTCAAAGCTAAAGGATTCCTTACGGATTCAGAAGCTCACTTCGAAGCACAAGTTAAAGAAAAACCTTTTTATCCTTTTAACCTTGTTGCTGTGTGCTTAGGTTGTTTTAGTGGTGTCAAGCAGTTGATATGAGAGATCCTTGCTGTTTGTTTTAGTTGTCTAGAGTTAGGCAGCTTCCCTGTGTGGGAGTATAGAACCCTGTGTGGGTTAGCCTTTGAAGTTTGCAGTTGCTGTGTGTACGCTGGACTTCAGTAGGTGGTTTGCTTTGTAAAGTTGATAGATTGTTAGGAGTGTCCTGTAAATCAATCTTGTTTAACAAAGTTCCTGCTCGAGGAGCAGTAGAGTGGACGTAGAAGGATTACACCACCTTCGAACCACTATAAGCCATAAGTGTTTTAATTGTTTTATTTATCTGCGCTTATTTTCTGCATATCTATCTATCTCTCATCATAAAACGTTTTGAAAGAAGCATTCTTGAGAAAAACAGCCTTGTGTTAAAAGTTTATTTCCGCTGCGTACAGAACTCCAGGTTACAGCGTGCAGCACTGCATTCTAGCGCTGCAATGCAGTGCAAACAGTAACCATCTATCGCTGCAAGCTCAAGTAACTTGTAGTACAGAACGGTTGTTTTAAAGATTCTGAAAAATCGACCAAGGTTCATTCATCCCCCCCCTCTGAACCTTGGACATCACTTGGGACCAACAGGGTGGATTACGTCTTCATGATTTTTCCTTGTTAGATACGAAATAGGTTACGAGATATTTTTTTGTATTTTAATTTTTCTATTGTAACAGCAGCTTCAACCACATGATAATCTGGGCAATATAAAAAAAATGGTTGAGAAGGCAATTTCAGCGCGGCTGTGGAGAATATTTGGTGGATTATGTCAATTTGCTGATGGGCCTATATCTTTTATAGGTTGGGCCATTTATGTGGGCCAATTGAAATCTAAGCATTAAAGACATGATGATTTGGGCTGCTAGCAAATAAAGATCTTGCACCAGAAAAATTGTAAATGGGCTTTGAAGAATTGGGTCGGGTTGTGGCTCAATTAGACCTTTCAATTGTTTTGCATTTTTTTGTGTCTAGGATGGGCCATAAAAAATTTATTCTTTGTTTTTATTATTATTACATGAGATGCTTTAATTGAATTAAATGTAGAAATCGCATGAACACCGTTGTAGGATTCTAATATGCCATGCATGTTTTTATTTATTTTCTTTTCTGGTGGTTGACTAGTTTAGAGAATAAATATTGTGATTGATATTTGAACCATTTTAAGAGTTAAAATGGTTAGACTTATATTAATCTAAGAAACCCTATTTTTTATAACAAAATATTAAGTGTGTGAGGGATCATTTTATGAGCCCAAGGCCTCCCTTATTAGCCTAAAAGTAAAAATATATGTATAACTTGTGCCAATTAATTTGGTCTCTCTATAGAAGGGTTGCATTGTTTTGGTTACTTGATTGAGCCCAATAAATGGTAAATAAATTTTAATTTGATTAAGTGTGTTTATCCTATAGATTTCACACTTGATTAAAAGATTTAAAATTTATTAATATAAGGGTTATACACTTAAATCAAAACATTAAGAGGACTTCCTATAGAATATCCAATTAATGTAGTAGATGGCTAAAAATAATGTGATAATAAGTTAATATAGCATGAGATGCGGGATGTTTGATTTAGTGGGAGATTCCCAGCCTAACTATAAATCAACATTTACTTCTCCTATAGAGAAGTATGTCATGATTTTGGAGTTTTAGTTGGTTCATCACATAAAGTATTTTTTGGTCTACTTAATTTTTTGCTTTCATCCGTATCATGCATCCTCATTTTTTTTCATTTCTTTATATTTCAGAAAATGTCTACAAACGCCTTGTCATTGATTTTGAATAAGAGTCAACTAGTGGGAGATAATTACATAGATTGGAAACGAAATCTTTTAATTGTTCTCACTGCGAAGAGGTTCAAATTTGTGCTAGATGAACCCTGTCTTCCTATCCCCATTAATGAGTCCACTGCTGCGTAAAATGAGGCTTTATGATAAGTGGATTCATGCTGATGATATGGCTTGTTGCTATATTTTGGGTTCAATCTCAAATGTATTGCAACAAAAACATCAGTTCATGAGAACATCCACTGAAATCATGGAAAGCCTTCAAGAAATGTTTGCGCATCAAGGATGTCAAGCTCGTCAGACTGCCATTAGGAACATTATGAACCTGCATATAAAACCTGGGATGCCCGTGAGAGACCACATGCTTACGGTAATTGGTCAATTCAACATGGCTGAGGTTTTAGGGGCTGAGATCCGTGTGGAGACTCAAGTTGACATGGCTTTAGAGACTCTCCCTGAGATGTTCACACAATTCAAAGTCAGCTATAACATGAATAAGCTGAACATGTTCTTGATCGAACTGATGAAAGAGCTTCAAAACGCTGAGAGTGTTCTTAAGGTTCAAAGTGGTGATGCTTATATTATTGCTTCTGCTGGGTTATCCTCGTCTAAACTGAAAAGTAAGGATGTACAAAGGAAGAAGTCCAACAAGAAGGGTCCACACAACAAGCAAAGAAAGCTAAGACCCAAACGAAATCTGACGGGAAACCAAAAGGAAAATGTTTTGAATGTGGGGAAAAGGGTCATTGGAAAAGAAATTGTCCAATTTACCTAGCTAAGAAACAAGGAAATGGTGAGTTATCCTTTATTGAGTCATGTTTAGTGGTTGATTCTACAGATACTTGGATAGTAGATTCTGGAGCCACTAACCATGTTTGCAATACTTTGCAGAGGTTCTAAGTAACCAATGAGCTTAATGAAGGGGATCATACCTTGAGGGTTGGCACAGGAGCTGTGGTATCTACAAAAACTGTCGGAGATGTCTATTTTTATTTTTCAAGTAGGAAACATTTGGTTTTAAGTAATTGTTATTATGTCCCAAACATTACTAGAAATTTGATTTATGTTGCTTTGTTATTCAAACAAGGATATCATGTTCATTTCTCTTCTATGACGGTTGATATTTCTTTTAATAAAGCTATAGTGTGTAAGGGACATTTGAATAACGATTTGTATATCTTGAAACCAACCGACAACTTCTTATACCATACCAAAAAACGCATGAAGTTATCTCCAACTAATGAAACTTATCTTTGGCACCTAAGACTTAGTCATCTTAACCTCAATAGGATTCAAAGACTTGTAAATCATGGCCCTTTGATTAATTTAAAGGTGGAACCATTACCTATATGTGAATCCTGTTTGGAGGGTAAAATGACTAAGAGATCTTTCAAGTCCAAAGGACTAAGAGCCAAAGAAGTTTTGGAATTAGTACACTCTGATGTATGTGGACTAATTAAAGTCCAAGCTGGAGGTGGATATGAGTACTTCATCACTTTCACTGATGACTACTCAAGATATGGTTATGTTTATCTAATGGCTCGCAAGTTTGAGGCACTTGAAAAATTCAAGGAATTCAAACTGGAAACTGAAAAGTAATTAGGTAAGAACATAAAAACACTTCGATCTGATCGAGGTGGTGAATATCTACCTAGTGACTTTAGAGCATACTTGACAAAGAATGAGATTTTTTCTCAGTTGAGCACACCAAGTGCTCCACAACAGAATGGTGTCTCGGAAAGGAGAAACAGAACCTTGTTGGACATGGTCAGATCTATGATGAGCTTTTCTACTCTTAGTGCTTCCTTTTGGGGATATGCACTACAAATTGCTATGTATGTACTGAATATGGTTCCGTCTAAGTCTGCACCTAAAGCATCCCTTGAATTGTAGAATGGGCGTAAGCCAAATCTAAGACATATTTGTGTATGGGGATGTCCTGCATATGTGCTTAAAGGTAAGACGGATAAGATAGAATCAAGATCAGAATTATGTGTGTTTGTAGGATATCCTAAAGGGACAAGGGGGTACTACTTTTATAATCCTCAGGATAATAAGGTATTTGTAAATACAAATGCGACCTTCTTAAAGGACAAATATATAGAAGAGAATGAATCTAGGAACAAGGTTCTTTTGGATAAGGTGGGGAAAAATAATCTTGGTTTATTTAATCTAGAGATCCGCATTGAACTTATTCATCCAGAATTCATAAATTTACCGCAATCGGCTATTGGATCCAATGGGAGACATATTGAGGTTCCACCTACTGTATCAATTGGTTCTTCGATTAATGAGGTAGTAGAAAATCATGATCCTATTATTCATTCATCTCCGGGTGTAGAAATGGATACAGTAGGACATGGAGAACAAGAACAAGCTCTAGTCATCTAGGAACCCATAACGGCTAGACGAAGTAAGAGAGTCATTAAACAACCTTCTATATTCTTGCTCTATGGAGAGTCTTTTGAGGTAGTCTCTACCGAGCAAGAGGAAGATCCCACTTCATTTACCGAGGCTATAGAAGATATAGATGCTGATCATTGGAGAAGTGCCATGGATTCAGAAATGAATTCTATGTACACTAACTGTGTCTGGGATCTTGTAGATAAGTCTAAAGGGATAAAACCCATTGGGTGTAATTGGATCTACAAGAGAAAGAGAGGAATAGATGGAAATGTAGAGACCTTTAAAGCTAGAATGGTTGCCAAGGGTTATACCCAAAGGGAATGGATCGATTACGAAGAAACCTTTTCACCGGTAGTCATGTTAAAGGCTATTCGAATTCTCTTATTGTCACGCCCCATTTTCTTACAAAAACATTTATCAGAGTTTTTCACACAGGCGTGCAGGAAGAAAAAAAGAAGTAGGAGACAAACAAAAGATATTACATATCAGCCATCGATTTCAACCAATTTAACATAATATTTGCATAGAAAATATCATCAGGATCTCACATCCCATACACACATCATCATTAGGATCTCACATCCCAAATACACATTATCATTAGGATCTCACATCCCGAATACACATCATCTAACCACCAAACGTGGATTTCTTATAACATCATTTTATAAAGAAAATATTTGAGAAACATCATATTAAAATAATTACAGATCCAGAAATATAGCACCTCCTCTCTCCTTCTAGGGTTCATCATGCTTATCACCTCCTGTAACGTGAATTACAGAATAAGGGGTGAGTGCGTTGAATACACTCGTGGGGATAAAATTCGCGTCTAAATCTTTGATAGATAATTAAATCAGAAATACGTATAATCATCGTGAAACACAGCATGAAATATGCACAACAGACATTAGAAATGATAAGGGATGAATAGGAGTGGGCATCGCCCGTCTTATCCTATAAAACGGTCTCAAATACCGCTGGTGCATTTCAAGGGCCACCAAACCTTTCATAGAAGAATAGAGGTAAGGGACGAATGCATGAAGGGGCACCTCAGCGAGCCCACCCCTCACAGTAATAAGTATGTCACAGCAAGTATAATCACAACATTTAGTATTCCTCAATCATGCTTGAAATAGGGAAAACTGCAAACATATAAAGAGTTAGAAATTACCCCCACTTTGTTCGGTGGTTACCACATGAGCAGCAAGTGTCAAAGATCACGTATCCCAAGACTTCAATCCAATAGGTAGCCTACATAATTTATGATATTTTCTTAGATCCCTTATTTAATATAATTAAAGATTTAACCGATATCGGATTGGATACTATCGATGGAGATGAGACGGATCGGAACGGAAGGCCTACCAATTGAGGTTGAAGAAATGAGAGGGAAATATTAGTTTATATAGATGAGGTGAAAGAGAATGAATTTTGGACCACAACAAAACAAGAATGAGCTCAATTGGAGTTGAAACGAGCTTGAACGGAGCATTTTAAGATTGAAGGGTATTTCAGTAATTTGGTCAAAGGGTTGACTTTGACCGGAACCCACGACCCCCGGTCAATGATATCTTATTGGCGATGACTCGATGATAAAGAACGATGAAAAGAAAATTAGATTCGGATCGACGTCACGCGCGTACCCGGCAACGGGAAAAAATCCCGACGGCGTCTCCCGTCGACTGCCTAGTTTTCTCGACAGTAGGAGCAGCAGCTGCCCAATTTTCTCGGCAGCCTCGGCCCCGGCTCGCGCCGAGGCCTCCCGGCATCACGCTGCTCGAACAGTCCACTTCCCGGCGCCACCAGCTGCGGCGACTCCGTCCTGTGCCGCCACCACCTTGTCCTCCAGCTAGCCGGAACTGCCGGCTATTACCTCCGGTCAACCCTCGCCAGATTTCGACATGAATAGTTATGGAAAAACAGCCTCAAAAACCCTTCGATACACACGTATGCACCAAACCAACCTCAACCTTTACAGCTCCGGCCGGCGACTTCCAGCCGTCGGCCACCACCCCTAAGCCCTCGCCGGCGCATCACCAACGCCGGCCAACAGCAGCTCACGGCGCCGCCACCCACGCCACCCCACAACATGCATAAACAACAGCCCCTCTTCCATGCCGTTTTCCGACACCGGCACCGCCACCCACGGTGGCGCCGCCCCATCCAGCAGCTAGCCCACAACCTCGGCAGCCCCTTCGGTGCCTGCACCCTCGAGAAGAAGAGAGAGAGAGAGAGAGAAAACGGGAAAGAGAAAAAGTGGCAAAAAATAAGGTTTAAGGGTTTGTAGATCGTTTTTCGCCGTTTTCCGGCAAACAGGAAATCAAAATTGAATTTCGGAAGTTATCCTAAATTGGTATCGTCGAGGGCAACGTTGTGTAAAAAAATCGGATGAAACCGACAAGTTTGAAATTTTCCGGCGAACTCCAGCGGCGGCTCCGGCGAACTCCAACGGCGGCTCCGGCGGTGGCGCGCTAGAGACAGAAAAATAAAACGAGAAAGAAAAAGAGAGGAGAGAGAGACTTACGTGTTTTCGGCACTTTTAGGCTCGTTCGAATAAACGGTGAAAAGTAAAATCGAATGAGGGCCTATTTATAGAAATTGGGAAAGTTACTATTCATGTAGGGTAGGTCACTGTTCATCTAGGCTAGGTTACTGTTCACGATAAGATTTAAATTACTGTTCATCAAGATTTCGTTCCTCGTTTTTCCGAAACTTCGTATTTTGCCCTTTTTTTCGTCGTTTGAGCTACGGGTGTTCGATTGACCTCTAATTCATTTCTATCTTCTCAGTTTTCTATTACGCATCTACTGGTGTAAGAATGTTCTATGTTCCATGTTTTTAAATTTGATTCACCTAAAACTGGTCGTTAAACACATATCTGAAATGCACGTAATTAAATTAAACACTCAAGAATTAATACACATAAGATATTTCAATTAAGATTTACTTATTTAATTAACCAATTATGCTTCATTTTTGTCCTGGGTGCTACACTTATCCATTGCAGCTCATTTTTATTATGAGGTGTGACAAATGGATGTCAAGACAGCTGTCCTTAATGAAAATCTTGACGAGAGCATTTATATAATGCAACCAAATGGTTTTATCCAAAATGGTCAAGAGCATAAAGTATGTAAATTGAATAGGTCCCTTTATGGACTTAAGCAGGTGTCTAGAACCTGGAATATTAGATTTGATCAAGCAATTAAAACTTGTGATTTTGAACAGAATCTTGAAGAGCCTTGTGTCTATAAAAAGATAGAAGGTCAAAATGTGGTTTTTCTCGTGTTGTATGTGGATAACATCCTACTGATTAGAAATGATGTGGGATTGTTAACATCAACAAAACACAGGTTAGAACAACAATCTGATATGAAGGACTTGGGAGAAGCAAACTATGTTTTAGGAATCCAAATCTTACGAGATAGGAAGAACAAGATGATTCTTTTATCTCAAGCTTCATACATCGACAAAATACTGGTAAGATTTGCCATGGAGAATTTCAAGAAAGGTCTGACTCCTTTCAAACATGGAGTCCACTTGTCACAAGAGCAATCTTCAAAAACTCCTAGTGAAGTGGAATATATGAAACGAATTCCTTATGCTTCTGCTGTAGGAAGTCTCATGTATGCAATGGTATGTATGAGACCAGATATTTATTATGCTGTTGGGATAGTCAGTAGATATCGGTCGAATCCAAGACCTGAACACTGGATTGCTATAAAACATATTCTTAAGTATCTTCGTAGAACAAGAGATTATATGTTGGTATATTTAGCTTCAGATTTAGTATCAGTCAGATATACTGATTCTGATTTTCAAGCTGATAGAGATTCTCGAAAATCTACATCAGGATCAGTATTCACTTTTGGTGGCGGAGCAGTAGTTTGGAGAAGTGTAAAATAATCATGTATTGCTGATTCCACAATAGAGGCTGAGTACGTGCAAGCAGCCAAAAAAGTAGTATGGCTAAGAAATTTTTTGCTAAGCCTAAAGGTGGTTCCTTCTGCGTCACATTCCATTATACTATTTTGTGACAATAGTGGAGCAGTGGCAAATATAAAAGAGCCAAGAAACCATAAGCGTGGAAAACACATTGAGCGAAAGTATCACCTTGTAAGGGATATAGTTCAACGAGGAGATGTCACTGTGTGCAAGATTGCATCTGCAAATAATCTTGCCAACTCTTTTACTAAGAGTTTATCCAGTGGTGTTTTTTAGGGTCATATTAGAAATATGAGTGTACTAGACATTTCCCATTTACTCTAGGGCAAGTGGGAGAGAATGTTGTTAGTATATATAAACTTATGTGCCCTTTAGTAAACCTTTGTTTCTTCAGACATTTTTGAATTGATATAATTTGTTCTTTAGAATATATGATTGAGCTTTGCATGAGTCCGTAGATTGTAGACATATTTTAAATCGAGTGTTTAAGTTGTTAAGCACAGAAAGATTCGATTTAATTTCGATCCATAAATTTTTTATTCGTGATCAGTAAATAAATTGGGCAATTTATTTTGATAAGATCATCTCAATTTCATTAAAATTTGTCTTTAACTTGGAAATGAAATTGAGGATACACATATGGTGTATTGGACGGGATCATATGAAATTAAATTATGATTTGACCTTACAATTTAAATTCATTGATTGATGTATATGCTATCTTAATCTTGAGCAGTAGTGTAACTTTGTTACTAACTTGAAGTTCTTTGAGATGCCAAAGGGTCAGATCATTTAGTTGGTCAATATCTCGGTATTTTGGGAATTAAAGTGAAATAATGGAGAACATATATTTGCAATATTAAACACCTTCACCTATTAAATATGCATGATCATGATCTCACATGTTTTTCTATTTGACAACAAATCTGAGCTCAGTATTCAACATTGTTGTTGAATCAAATTGTTTTATATGATCATACAGGAATGTCAGATAGAAGTTGACGTTTGAGATTGATGAATATTAGAAGTAAGGCTTATTGGTTATGGTAGCCTATCCCAATTTTTAATTAATCAAAGGGGGTAATATATTGAATCGATCAATTAGAGGATATAATGTATTGATTCATTTGCTTCAATAAATCCAATTTAATTAAGAGTGCAATCTCGTACTTATAGTGGACTTGAACGAGATGAATAAATTATTTTGACTAGTCAAGAGTTGATTAAGTCAAAATCAGTTTATTGGAGCTTAATTTAATTGGGTCCTATTAGGTCCCTTCGGTGGCTCTATTATGAATTTAATATATTATAAAAATTATAATATGTATTGCACTATAATTAAATTTGTTGGACTATCTGGATAAATATATCAGTTAAGAGATATTTATGAGATAAATATATCTGATATGATTTTATCCATATCTTTTTCCTATATGGAAAAGGAGTCTTGGAGAGCAAGTATTTTTCATATATGGAAAAACAGTCTTGGACAGCAAAACAAGGAGTTTCTATAAAATAGTCCACAACGGTGCCCACACACATATACTGCAGAAAAGTTCTAGAGAGAACACCGGAGAAGGCTTGACGGTTTGAGGCGTATAGAGAAACTACAAAGACATTAGAGCATGCTACGAAAGGTATTTCGTTAACCTTCTTATACAAGATTAATTGTCATATAGGATATACATTGTTGGGATTTCATTGTTTAGATTTTGATGAGACAAACCAATCATGTAATAGGAAGTTTTGAGTACCCCATTTTCACATTGTTTAAGTGAATAAATATACTAGAATTGAGTCTTATGTCAAGCATTTAAATGGAGGTTAAAAGAGGATAAAGCTGCATCTGAGCTTTATAGGAAGATATCGCTGCATGAAGGCAGGATACAGCAAAGCAAGAAAGAACGGCGTGCAGCATCGCTGCAAGAAAAGGATACAGGAGTACTGCTAGAACGAAGTTACAGCAGCACTGCCAGATGATACTGCAATCAGGTCTAAAATACAGCAGCGCTGAAAGAATGCATCAGCTGCACAAAGACCAAGGATACAGCGCAAACTTACAGAACAGTTGAGTAATACAGCACCAACTACAAGACGAAGTATCCTGCAAATCCCAGGAAGGATAAATGCAGTACGAGGAACGGAGATCCAAGCAGGGACAAAAGAGCCGTTCAAGAAAAAGTCAAAGTAGCAGACACGGAGCCAATAAGAAGATGCCACATGGACTGACGCGCCGTAGAAAGCTGCGAGCCGCAACTGCCGCATTAAATGCTCCGAAAGGAAAAGTCAGTCGCATTAAATGCGAACCATACTTTGGCCAGGCTATTTCAAATTCAAAAGAGGGATGTCTTCTTCAACGGACATCTTCTCCTACAAGTATAAATAGAGGTCGAGGAGCACTGAAGCTGGTCACTGTCACTATTACTCAGAATTAAAAATACATACGCGAAAGTTTCAAGCTTACAAAATTCAAGCATTCAAGCCAACAGTTTCAGTCACTCAACCTATCGAAGTGAAGCAGAGTTCAAGCTGAAAGTTTCCCTACGAAATCAGAAGCTCACTTCGAAGCACAAGTTGAAGAAACTTTTTTTATCCTTTCAACCTTGTTGTTCTATGCTTAGGTTGTTTTAGTGGTGTCAAGCAGTTGATAGGAGAGATCCTTGCTGTTTGTTTTAGTTGTCTAGTGTTAGGCAGCTTCCCTGTGTGAGAGTATAGAACCTTGTGTGGGTTAGTCTTTGAAGTTTGCAGTTGATGTGTGTACGCTGGACTTCAGTAGATGGTTAGCTTTGTAAAGTTGATAGATTGTTAGGAGTGTCTTGTAAATCAATCTTGCTTAACAAAGTTCCTGCTCGAGGAGCAGTAGAGTGGACGTAGAAGGATTACACCACCTTCGAACCACTATAAGCCATAAGTGTTTTTATCGCTTTATTTATCTGTGCTTATTTTCCACATATACATATATCTATCTTTTCTCATCCTAAAACGTTTGAAAGTAGCATTCTTGTGTAAAACAGCCTTGTGTTTAAAAGTATATTTCCGCTGCGTATAAAACTCCAGGTTACAGCGTGCAGCACTGCATTCTAGCGCTGCAAGCAGTAACCATCTATCGCTGCAAGCTCAAGTAACTTGCAGTGCAGAACGGATTGTTTTAAAGATTCTGAAAAATCAACCAAGGTTCATTCACCCCCCCTCTGAACCTCGGACACCACTTGGGACCAACAAGTGGTATCAGAGCAAGTTGGGTTAAAAGCCAACTTATCTGGTCACCTACCCAGATCCACCTTTATCTCGCTGTTTTCTTTGCATAAAAATCATTTTTTTAAAAGCATATCATGGATTCCTCCAATCACAAGCTACCTATGTTTTCCATAGAGGAATATGACGACTGGAAGATAAGAATGAAGGCACACCTTTCTGCCATGAATGATGAGATGTGGACCGTTATAACTGAAGGACCAATAATCCCCATGAAGGTAAATCCAATGTATGGAAAAGACCATGCAGAAGAAGAGCAGCCACCACCAAACTTCCAGATCAAACCACAACAAGAGTGGGGAAACGAAGACAGGAAGAGAGCCAACCTGGATAACGTAGCAAAGAACGCTCTATTTATTACTTTGGATAAAGGCACTTTTAGCAAAGTCAAGACTTGCTCAACATCCAAAGAAATATAGGAAAAGCTGGAGCAAATTTGTGAAGGAACTGAGCTCACCAAGGACAACAAAATCTCCAACGCTACCCAATTATTCGAGCTCTTCGAAATGAAGAATGAAGAGACTCTTGAGCAACTAGATCTGAGATTCACATCCATAGTGAATGAACTAGAAGCACTGGGCAAACACTACACACAGAAAGAAAAGAACATGAAGGTGTTGAGAGCTCTACCAGCGAGGTGGGATAGCAAGACCACTGTCATGAGAGTGTCAATGGATCTGAAGTCCATGAGCACATTTGATCTATTCTCCGACTTGAAAGCATACCCAACTTGCTCTGATACCACTTGTTGGTCCCAAGTGGTGTCCGAGGTTCAGAGGGGGGGTGAATGAACCTTGGTCGATTTTGCAAATCTTTAAACAAATCGTTCTGCACTGCAAGTTACTTGAGCTTGCAGCGTCAGTTGGTTACTGCTTGCAGTACTAGGATACAGTCCTGCACGCTGTAACCTGAAGTTTTATACGCAGCGGAAATTAACTTTTTAAACACAAGGCTGTTTTTCTCAAAATGCTTCTTTCAAAACTTTTTATGCTAAGAGACAAATAAAATGCAGAAGATAAGTGCACAGATAAATAAAGCGATTAAACACTTATGGCTTATAGTGGTTCGAAGGTGGTGTAATCCTTCTACGTCCACTCTACTGCTTCCCGAGCAGGAACTTCGTTAAGTAAGATTGATTTACAGGACACCCCTAACAATCTATCAACTTACAAAGCTAACGACCTACTGAAGTCCAGCGTACACACAGCAACTGCAAACTTCAAAGGCTAACCCACACAGGGTTCCACACTCCCACACAGGGAAGCTGCCTAACTCTAGACAACTAAACAAACAGCAAGGATCTCTCCTATCAACTGCTTGACACCACTAAAACAACCTAAGCACACAGCAACAAGATTAAAAGGATAAAAGGTTTTTCTTCAACTTGTGCTTCGAAGTGACCTTCTGAATCCGTAAGGAACCTTTCAGCTTGAACTTGCTTCACTTCGGTAGGTTGAGTGACTGAAACTAATTGTAGGCTTGAATACTTGAATCTTGTAAGCTTTGAATTTTTCACGAATGATTTTCAGGTCTCAGTAACAGTAACCAGCTTCAGTACTTCTCAACCTCTATTTATACTTGTAGGAGAAGATGTCCGTTGAAGGAGACATCCCTCTTTTGACTTTGAAGTAGTCTGACGAAAGCATGGTTCGCATTTAATGCAACTTGACTTTCAATTTCGGAGCAATTAATGCGGCAGTTGCAGCTCGCAGCTTTCTGCAGCGCGTCAGTCCATGTGGCATCTTTTTATTGGCTCCGTGTCTGCTACTTTGACCTTTCTCTTAAACGGCTCTATTTATTCTTGCTTGAATCTCCGTTCCTCGTACTGCATTTATCCTTCCTAGGATTTGCAGGATACTTCATTTTGTAGTTGGCGCTGTATGACTTAACTGTACTGTAAGTTCTACGCTGTATCCTAGGTCTTGGTGCAGCTGATACTTTCTTGCAGTGCTGCAGTAACTTAGACCTGATTGCAGTATCTTTAGGCAGTGGTGCTGTAACTTCTTTCTAGCAGTACTCCTGTATTCTTTTCTTGCAGCGTTGCTGCACGCCGTTCTTCCTTTCTTTGATGTAGAGACATTCCGTCTTATTAAAGCGTTGTTGTATCTTCCTTCTTTCAGCTTTGCTGTATTCTAGGTCTTTGCAGCGATACTGTATCCTACCTTCTTTACAGCGATATCTTCCCTTAAGGATTTAGATGCAGCTTTATCCTTATTCAACCTCCATTTTCAGCACTTAACACAAGACTGAATCCTAGTCTATATATTCACTTAAACAATGTGAAAAATGGGGTACTCAAAACTTCCTATTACATATTTGGTTTGTCTTATCAAAATCTAAACATTGAAATCCCAACAGAAGAAGAGTCATATCTTCTTCAGCATCCTCAGCTGTAACTTTTGACTGCTTGTTGCAACTGGCAGCTGCTGTATCCTTCGAGCTTCTAGCAGTCAGCGTAGTAACTTTGGATTGATTCTTCCGTCTTCTTTTTTCTTCTGTTGATGTCATATTCAAATGCTTTGAGGTCGGAGAAGAGATCGGATGTACTCATGGATTTCAAATCCGTAGACACTCTCATAGTTGTGATCTTGCTATCCCATTCCGCTGACAGGGCTCTCAGCACTTTCATGTTTTTCTCTTTTTGTATATAGTGCTTGCCTAGAGCCTCTAGTTCATTCACGATAGAAGTGAATCTTAGATCTAACTACTCAAAAATCTCTTCATCCTTCATCTCGAAGAGCACAAATAATTAGGTGGCGTTGGAGATCTTATTATACTTGGTGAGTTATGTGCCCTCACATATTTGTTCCAACTTTTTCACTTAAATATTGTGAAAAATGGGGTACTCAAACTTTCTATTACATGTGTGGTTTGTCTCATCAAAATCTATACAATGAAATCCCAACAATTATAATGAAAAGTTGAATATTGGAACACCCATCCATATCAAATATGCAGATTCTGATAGTGTATCTCACAGTTTTGCAGTCGAATAAAACCATCTGAACTACCTTTCATGTTATATGTTAAATAAGGATGAGAATATAAAGAAGAAAGATAATGACTAAAACAATGTGAGAAGTGATATGATGGTGCACTAAAGCCAGAGATGTCCTATAAAGATCGTATAAACAGTGGCAATGTTTCTCATACATTATGGAAATTTGTTAATTCTTTAGGTAGTTAAAAGATATCTTTATGATTGTTCTTTTTCTTGGTTGTTAGTTCTTGTTTTATTTAACTTCTTATACTTGTCTCTATGCCAGTGGTGCATTAATCTAAATTTGATGAGAAACTTCTAGAATGACTTGTTATCGTTTTTCAGTTAGTTGAATCCTTGCAACTTTCTGCTTGTTTAATTATAAAAACTAGTATTGCTTCCCTATCTTTAATCTGAATAATAGCAAAACTAGTTCTTGCTTTGTACAACACCATTCTACTAGTTATCAAGTGGAACTATCACACCTAATGGAGTTTAAATAGACTTTGTTGATTACAAAACTCGTTTTTAATGTGATTATTAGACTATTGAAACTTTGAATACATTATAGGAGATCAAAAGTGAGCTATCAAAAATTAACGTTTTTACATTTAACATCTGAGCATGCATGAAAAGATTTTATCTCCTTTTTTCTTGCATTTATTTTATGGCATGTCATAAGAACTACAATTTGTTTTTTTCAATACCAAAAGAATATAGGACTTGAGGCATAAATCTTTCTGGTGGAGATCATATGTTTTGTTTCTCGACTCTCTATGCATGAGGATCATCATATTACACTGGCAACATAGCAAGTTATAACTTTATCAACATTATTTTGCACGTAAGCCCTTATATTCATTTTTCTTTTAGAAATAAATAACACTTTCTATTTGGTCTATTTTTATGTGATTTGAGGACTGTTTATCTTGTTATGGGTTAGAATGGTAATGGACAGGCTATTCCAAATCGAAGGCCTATCTCACCAACTCTTAGGAACATCTGAGATTGGCACCACTCGGTTTGCCCCTATCTTAATATTGGCAGTCCTTACCCCAAATCCAAAGTGTAAGTTTAGCCATCCATTTACTTGTTTTTATAAATTCAGTGAGACAAACTAGTAGAAATTATTATTATTACCTTCAAAGTTGTGATAAACAATGATATCATTCTCAGATTAACAATCGTGGCACACTTAATGTGTATGCTTCATGTTCAAAAGTCATAATAATATGTCTTTCAATCTTCAAAATGAAAAGGTGGTGGAAGATATATGAAAGGTGTGCCAATAAGAGTAGAGCTAATAGCTATTCATTTTGTCTTTCTGTCTATCGTATTATTTGCCTAAAATGTGAGATGAAGATGAATAGTTATAACTAGATTTTGCTATATTTTTTTATGACGTGTTTGTGTTTGATCTTTTATCTGACTTGAGTAAAAACAGACAAAATATAGCTTCCTTCCTTGTCTTGTCTACTGCATGTATGTTTTATCAGAGATTTAATTTAATTGAGAAATATTGATTTCAATTTATATTTTTAAAATATTGACTAAAAATTTTTTGTAGTAAGTTCGCATGTTCTTGACCGCTCTGTCGTGATGCGATAAAATTAGTTAATTTTCTTTTTAACCTTACTAACTCGTAGCTAGGGTAAGTCGGAGTCGATCGCACGAGGAGTGTGGAATTAATTATATCACTTGTGTTCAATTCAATAAAACAATAAACAAAGGGGGGGTTTCAGATTAATAAACTATCACTAAACTAATAACCTAGAAAGTAATTAAACAATGAGAATTCGATAAAAGAGAATATTATAGTTAACAGTTTAGTTATCCCCCGTTATCAATCATCCCCTAATCAATGTAACATTCCTCTCTCAGATTATCATGGAATTATCATCCCTAATCTAACAGCAAGCTATGTTAGATCGAATCGTCTCTTAAGATTAGTTAAATTAAGATAAGATCGTTAATTAACCCTATTTAATTGAATAACCTAGAATAAGCTCTCTAAATTTAATTCATTAAATGCATTAATCACTAGGATTTCATTAAATGCATTAATCACTAGGATTTGGTAACCCTAGGATTATGCTACCCTAAAAATGCACGACCTCTAATTTACTATTAATGAAAAATAAACCACAACAATTAAGATTCATGATTTAAGATTTTAGCAATCAATTATCAACACTTAACCTAGATAGTCAATCTAAATCAAGCATCAAATAATTGAAAATGATATTCACAGATAGCACAATCAATTTCAATCAAACATCGAGAAAAAGTTACGGGATTAATTAGAAAATAAAAGATAAACGAGTTCAAACATCCTTGCTAACTGGAATGACGGACTTAGTCGAGCATCCTCGTAATCGAAATAATAAACATAATTGAAATATCCATAAAACTAATCTAAAGTATAAAAATCTCTGCGTGAATAGTAACTCATGAATAGTGTTTTGCTAGGATGGTGATGTTGTTCAATTGTTTGATCTGGAGGCTTTAAATAGATATCGAATATCTTGTTGGCATATCTTTTTCCCCTTTCTTTACGAAATGGACTCCTTCTCCTTCTAGACTTAGGAGTTGTCTTTCTTTATCCAAATCTTTGATCCTAATCCATATCTTTGATATCTTTATCTTGAAAACTCTCCAAAATACCTAAAATAGACAAGAAAATAATATATGAAGTATTTGGAGACACAAAACATATATATGTAGAAAATCGATACATGTAATCTAATAAAAAATTACAAAAAATCACCTTAATTCACAATAAAATGCATCAATTTCCTACCTATCAGTTCTACAATAACTAGAAAAACTATGTGGAATTTGAATCAAAGTGAAAAAAACCTCTTAGTTGATATATCTTTAGATAGTAAGATAGGATAGAATTTAAATGTCTCATGTATCAAAAAAAAAATTAGCATAAGGGCTTATGTTCTATATATTGATTCATTAACTTATAGATTGGCCAGTTCAAAGATGATCAGTTTGTTCAGTCAATTGGTTAGTAATTGACTGTGTTTTTGCCGTGAGGTCATAAATGCACATACAGATGGAGATATGCACTTTTTTTCTTAATTTTATGCTCACATGTTCAGCAAGTTGTTTGACCAACATACATATATGTGTCTTTTCTTAATTTTATGTAGATAGACACATACGTTACCTATATCTTATTTCAGAGAGAGGTTTCACTTGTGAAATTTTGCTATTGAATGTTTAAAGATGGAAGGACTTGGTCGATATTGTTGTTCAACTTTTTGTTGAAGTTATAATTGTTTTTAATTATTTGAAGATAACTGGTGGGAGTGCGAATTACCTCCATAGACTAAGAAGAGTGAATTCAGGACAAATTATAAGCTTCTAGCTTATAATTTTGTTGTTTGTTGTCCACTCCTTCAGTTTAATTCTTTGATATGTGCTACAAAAAATTGTTAGTTGAAATTTCCTTGTGTTAAGTTTTCTTATGTAGGATTTGATTTGCTTATGATTTTCTATTCAATTTCACCCTCTGATAAATGATGAACTTGCAGTAAGTGGTCCTCATTTTAAGGACATAAGGATTGACATCTCCTTATAACATACGAGACATGTTCATCATGATTCATTTGACCTCTTAATGGAAATAAATATTTTAGTCGTGTAACATAAACATTTCATGATATCTCTCTCCTTGCCAAACTGTATCTTGGATGTGACATGCATCTTGAAACTAGGTATAAGACAGTGGTCAATCGAAGCCCTAGGAAAAGGTTTCGCATGTACATTGTTGCTCAATCGTAGGTTCTCGTTGTTCATCTTCTCATTGCTCGTGAATATCATGAATGGCCTCTTCGATAAAGTCAGGATGGTAGACCTCAACTTCTCGTTACACTTCAACATCACGACCGACCTCTTTGATCAAAGTTAGGATGGTGGGCTTTCTAGATCTTTTGGAATTTCTTCTTACTTGATCTCAAACTGCACATTCGGAATAGGGTCTTGCGTATCGATGTTGTACCTTGAAGCTTCGTCATGCTCCAATTCTTCAATCCAATGCTTTCTACTTGAAGTCGTTGGTCTCCTCCTCATATAAGTCTTACAACCAAGGATGAAAATATCTCGATACATCGTGGATACGGATATTGCGATATGGATATTGAGGGGTAATATTTTTTTCCTAGGTATCGTGGATATATCACAAAGTATCGAAATCGCTATCGATATCGGTTCAGTGTAGAACAAAACTGGATGTAAATTGAAAAATATCACGGATATATCGCAAAATATCGCAACAATATCAAAAATTGCGATTTTTTATGAAACAAAGTTGATTTTGTCATTTTTTCCTAATTTGAAGTATTTATTTTTATCCCATTGTTGAGGGAATATATTCCCTGCACTACTGCACATCCTCAAATGTTCTATGGAGACCAAAATGAATATCAACAATATGATTAGATTAGTATATACTATCCAATTTATGGTGAAACTGTTGGATGAGATAGAGCAACTTATGAATGACATGTGCTTAACTATATTAATACGGTTAGATTTCATAACAAGACCCAATTTATAAATTAGTTCTCATTTCTAAACCCGAATTTTAAAGTTTCTTAATAAGTGATTCAATTTAACATTTTTTTCTCAATTCAAGGCTTGAAATTTAGATTGAGTTCTCAATTTAAGACAAAATTTTATTTGCTTTTTTATTTATATTTATAGATTTATTTATATTTCAATATGTATTCATATTTTGGATAAATTAAGTCAAGTTAGTACACTTTAAGAATAATTTTTATCCTACTTATCTTAATTTATATGAAAAAATAAAGAAAAAAATATAGTTAATTTAATTCATAAAATATAATTTATACTAAATATTAAAATCGATTTTCTATACTTTTCTTCATAATATTAAGAAAATAAAAGAATCTTATTTTTTTAATTGCATTTATTATATATATATATATATATAAATTAATACAAGTCGGATGAAGATCGTTCCAAAATTGTACGGACTTGCCTTAATTTATCTAAATTATAAATACATATTAAAATATAAATAAATTATAAATATAATAAAAAAGAAAAAAATTGTCTTGAATTGAGAACTCAATCCAAATTTCAAGCCTTGAATTGAGAAAAAATGTTAAATTGAGCCCCTTATTGAGAAACTTCAACATTCGAATCCAAAATTGAAAATTAATCTATAAATTGGGTCTTGTTATGAAATTTATCCTATTAATACGTACTCTAATGTGATGAGTTGGTATCAGTAATGTTTGGATTAAGATGACATTCCATCTACTATGTAGTACTAGATAACATTCCATCAACTATGTTTGAACCTCATAGGTCATCCTTTTGGTACTATTGTATTGTGTAATATAATTTTAGTTATTTTGTCTTGTATTATGTAATATATTGTCAGTTTTCATTCGAAATACAATGCTTATTATTTATATGTTAGTTTTAAATATATTATTTTAATGTGATTTTGAGTGGAATATATGTGTAAAAATAATCCCTAAAATTTCATATTAAATTTCCAAAATTTTAATAAGATTTTCGTTGTTTTTTCAAATTTTTTGCGATATCGATATATCCATAAAATTAAAGTTGCGATATAACATGCGATATCGATATTTTCATGACAAATAACCAGATTTACCCAGATTTTCATGACAAAGTTGTCTTACCCAGATTAAAAATAAAAATAATCATGACAAATAACCAAAATTATTAAAAAAAGGAATAAAAAAAACTAGCATTTATTCGGCCAAGACAACTGAACACCTCTGCTTCAAGTCGGCCTAGATAGCCGAACACTTTGGTGCACCTTTCTGCCCAGCACAAACGGTTCTCTCTTCGTTCGGTCTATATGGCCAAACCTACATGTACAAGTGTGTTCGGCTAGATCGGTTGATTTTCCATACTTGGAGTCGACCAATCAAAACAGAGATCTGTATTAATTTTTTTTTAAAATTCTCCCAATTATTGAGATCTATAATTAATTCACTAACCCTAAAGTAATCAATTGTAAATAGAAACAAAACATTGAAAAACTTGCCCAATAAATTTAACTCTCTATGTTGCATTCCAAATGTCTCTTTATAATGACATTCCATTGTGGGAAATGTTTGGGCGAGTGAACTGAGTAAGATTAAGGATGGTAAGGGTTGAAGATTATAGGAATCGAACTTTTTAGAGGAGAAATATTGATTTTTTTTTCTTTTTTTAAGCATAAGGGTTGAGTAGGAATGTAATGAGGTGTGCTTAGAAAGTTTTAAAGTGTGATTCAAATATTTGGGGTGCCCCTAGTAAATGGGGTGTGCTTAAAAGTTGATGGGGGTATTTTTAGTTCCTCACTTATTTAAATTGTCCGTACTATAAAAATCTCTTAGAATACCGATAAAAAATTTCATCTATAAATAAGGAAATTTTGTTGGTACTCTATTTACCGATGGAATTTCCATTGGTAAAATCCATCATAATTTTGCTTGTCAGTAGCCATTTACTGATGGATAAAGTATTCCGTCGAAAAATTATCGATGTAAAGTTTCATTAGTAACGTGTTTAATATTTATATGTTCATATTTGTGAAAAGATGAAAAGAATAAAGAAAATATTAAAAATGAAAGGATACTAACGTTAAAAAGAGATGAATTATTTAATGTATAATAGTAAAATTAAGTGTGCAATATTTATTAAAGTGTGTGTCTATTATGTAATTGGTGCACATATAATTCAGGTCAACCCGCGTTTTTTTTTTAACTTTCGGCCAAAACCTTTATGTATAAATTCGGTTATCTTTATGTACAATAACTTAAAAAAAAGGAAGAACTTCAGCAAAATTTGTACATAGATACATTTATATTATATTCATATGATCCTTAAATGTATATTCATGTGACCTTTATATACAAATATCTACACTTTTATATATTACATAAAAGTATGTATATTTGTACATAAATGTCACATGAATATACATAAGGGCCTCATGACTATTACATAAAGGTATCTATGTACAAATTTTGTTGAAATTCTTCCTATTTTTTCTAAGTTACAATACATAAAGGTCACAACATTTGTATATAAAAGTCACAAAATTTGTACATAAAGGTCACCGAATTTATACATAATGATCAACATATAAAAAAAGATAAACTCGCGAATTCGAGTCAGGTTGATCCGGATTGCATGGATTTTAGATCCATACACCTGGTGCGTAGGAGAATTTGTGTTTATCAAATCACACGTGTAAGTGTTGTCATTCTAATAACAATGGGGGAACCGATGTAAAATTTACAAAACATAAGGGGTTGATATATTATACCCTTATAAATTTTCATTTCATATATATGTTCTTAATTTTTATTAATATACATAATTTACATTAAATTTTAAATTTTAGAATTAATTTTTAAAAAAATATCCAAACATTATTGACAGATTCTTGTCCGTTGATAATATTTTTAATTTTCTCCCCATCACAGAAAAATTGAGATCTGTTAATAAAGTTATTCATTTTTTTCATAGTTGTCCATTGGCAGTTATAAAATTGGTCGGCAATATTGCAAAAAACTATTTGAAGATTTTTCACATTCGTATTTTATTTTCTTCGGTAAATATGGTTTTATGTCGCCAAATTATCGATAAGATGTCTTTTCTATCAACAAAATTTTACCGATGAGACATAGTGACGGATGTCCCGGTTATTAATGAAATTTTTTATCGATAATCCACGTTTTTGTAATGCTAATGAAAGAAATTGTTTGTAAAAATAGAATTTTACTTTAGTAATTGCAAATTAAATATGTTTGAAATTGAAAAAAAGAAATGGACACTTAGTCTAAACTGCATGATAGTTCGACTGACAGTTTGTAACTATCCATATATATTTATAATTTCAACTAATTTTTGATTGATTTTAAAACAAAAAATTGTAATTAGTGAAACTTATATCTTGAAAATTAAAACTTCAATAAATAACTATTACATTATTATAATAAATAAAATTATACAACTTTAATATCTCATATGCTTTTCATATGTATTCTACTAATAGAAATACAACATTTGTTATCCACTACACTGCATGAAAAAATATAAAAACAAAACACATGTATATCATATGCGATCATACATTCTTTTATTAGAAAACCATCTATTATTATCAACTTAGACGGTATGTATTGAAATTATAGAAAAGAATATGAAAATACTATTTGTTACAACTATTTATTCATGAGGCAACCTTTATATGTCAAGATCTATACTCGTAACTTGATTATGAAGCTTACGATAATTGGTTTTGAGTATTTGAAAGAAATCATCTGGCATGATAATCCTTGCCTCTATACCATCCTTGGATGGAGTGCTCATTATATTTACGGTATTATTGTAAGGCATCTTTACAGGGCATACCCAAACTGGCTTCCCCCAACCAAAATCTATGTCATATACTGGAAACCATTGGGAACCGGTAAAATGACATGAATTTGCACCCACAAACAAATGACTAACTTCATTTAGCATCTTCAAATACTTGTCAGCTGTTAAATTTTTAATGTAATTTTCATCTATTGCTCTTATGGAGGCCCTTATCTTCGATAACACATATCTCTTGTCTGCTCCCTCATGCGTAGAAAAAACACTAATAATGCTACAATTTCCGAATACATTATTTGGCATCGGAGGTACTGTCCTTGGCCGAAGGTTCACTGCATGAAGAATAGCTGGTGATGGATTTTTGTCACCCAATATAGTTTTAGTAGCCTCAATGAAATTCTGCCAAACGAAAATCGAAAGAGCCTCCATCGTTGTGGGGTTCTTCACCTCGTCGGAGGCAGCTTGTTTTTTAAGCCTCCCCAACATTTCGTTGTCAAAAATTAATTTGTTCATCGTGGTTTTCTCTTTGCTTGGATTGAAGAAATAGGGAATAGAATCCTTGGGAGGAAAACGCTCCGCCAAATCGAAACAAGGCTGAATAATTTGGGTCTCCCCACGACATTTAGCAGACCATGCATTCATGAACATTACCATTGATAATAAGTCGCCTACTTTATGTGACAAACACATGCCAATTGCAATACCCCCACAATCAAGGAAGCTAACTTTTACCTTTAAAACGGCATCGTCTGCACTATGGAATATACAATTCACAGGGATTAAACATTTGAGCTCCTCCATTTGTGGATCTTCTTCATTAAACCGCGCAATGCATGCATGAACTCGAGCTTCTACGAACTCTACACCAGTATCATTACAATCAATGAATAAATTTTCCTTTATTCTCCCGGCCAAAGGGTAGTACAAAGTTAAGATTTGAGATAAAGATTCTCTAAGTAATTGAGATATTTGAACATGTTGTTCATGATTACAATCATCATATTGATAGAAAAAAACATACGGCATGTACATCAATGGTGTAACTTGGTCCAGAAAGTTTAGCTTGTGATTTCTTAAACTATTTGGGGTTGGAGATGATGGTTTGATGATGGACTTTGAGATTATATTTTCACTGATCGACATCCTTGCTTTTTTGTTATGCTTGCATAATCTAACTAGGAAAAATATTGCTATTTATAGACATAAGTAATATTTATTTTATAGTTTTTCAACATAGAAAACACATATACGACAATGTGCATTCACTTTTGCTAGGAAACTAATTATGTATAAGTGTACCATATCTACTACAATAAAAACCCACTACAATAAAAACCTATTACAAAAAGTCAACGTTGAATCTTAAATTATGACAATGTAACATCATGAAGCAATTGTGATATGAACTAGGACCTGTCAAATATTATAAGCAGTAAACTATTAATTTCTATAAAAAGTACTATTTGACATGATTCGACTATACCAAAGATATTAATTCGCATGAATATTTACAAGCAATTAAAACTTGTGTAATCTTTTCAAATTTTAACGAAACTGTAGTCTGAAATTTCATAAGTTCAGCAACTATTGTAATTTTTTGTTCTTAGTCATGAAATCTAATAAAATTCCTTGTACACGTACGTTTTGTTCCATTATGAATTTTCAAGTCACAAAGATATATAGTTATTTTCACATGTCTACTTAGCTTAATATTATACAAGATTCGTAAAATTGAAATTACACACTTTGTGAGTTTTGGGTTTTTGTATATATAAGGTTTTTCCATGTAGTCAAATTCTAATAATTTAATTCCAATTATCCATGCAAGTTTGTTACGTATATATAAATTCAATTCACTAAAATTTATGTTTTAAGGATTTTATCTTTTCCACTTATCATTCTTTAATCTTTCTATGATTAACTGTTAACATAAAATCGTGATGGCCTATTAAGTTTCCCAAGTCTATGCACGTCATAAATTTTATAGTTCCCATTAGTCGTCAAAATTGACTTTTTTGTCTCGTCAGTTCCTTTTAAGCTTTCAATGTTTTAATTGTTAGCTAGTACACTAGTTACCTAAAAATATAATATGTCCAACTCCATTAATAACTAGATAAATTAATTAATGTTTTGAACTTCAAGACCATTTTAGCAAGCTAGTTCTACATGGCCATGTGGATAATTCCTTAAGCCCACAGTGTATAACGTTATTGGGACATTTAAAATAAGCTAATTAAAAAATATTGACTAACAATTGATTTAAGATTAGGTTGTATGTTTCTAAAATTAAATGCGGTCAAAATTAGGTTTCATGTTTACATGAAGGTTTTAGTTTAAGGGATGAATTATTAATGATATCATACATTGACCGATTTTAGTGGTGTTAATGTTCCGTCAAACAATCCTTACATATTAGTTCATAATACGACGGAAATAGATATCAAAAATTGATAATGGAATAGTGAAAGAAATTTATGATATAAATATTTACGTTAATAATTCCGTTGATATTACGCTTTCACAAAAATTTATATAAAATCTGTCACTAATTGGTGATGTTTTTTTTCGTTATAAATTAGTCACAAAATTTACCGTCGCTATTGAAAAACTATTTTGAAATAATGATATATTTGCAAATTTTTGTGCTTGACGAATTTTTTTTATAACTACTGGAAACAATTTCAAAAAAAAATGATATATTTATCAAGTTATTATTGCTTACGGAAAATTTCATCACAAGTTATTATTGCTTACGGAAAATTTCATCATTAATTATAACGGAAATTTTCCATCACTATAAAGAAACAATTTTTAGAAAAATGATTATTTTGTAGGATTCTGGTTTGTGACTGAATTTTTGGTCACAATAATAAATAAATTAAAAAAATGAGTGTATCTACTGTGCAATTTTATATGTAATTTGGGTCGACCTGAATCTGTATGGTTTTTTTTTTTTTGCTTCAGGCCAAACCTTTGATGTGATCTTTTTGTTGCATTGTTGTGACCTTTATGTATAATAACTTTAAAAAAAAAAGAATTTCATCAAAATTTGTAACCTTTATGTGATATTCATATGACCCTTATATATATTTATATGATCTTTATATATAAATATTCATACCTTTATATAATGAATATCATATAAAGGTATTTATATACAAAATTTTGCTGAAATTCTTTTCTTTTTTCTAAGTTACAATATATAAAGGTGACAACATTTGTATATAAAGATTACATAATTTGTACATAAAAGTCAAACACATAAAATTAAAAAAAAAAAAGTAAAACTCGCAAATCCAATCATAAATCTATACATCCGATGCACAAGAAAATTTGTGTAAAAAAATATGTAAAATTTCGTTTTGTCAAAAAAAATCGGTCAATAAATAATAACGGATTTTCCGTCACAACTGAAAAACAATTTCAAAAGGTAACATTTGGCTATTGACTGAGAAATCAGTCACTAGATATTGATAGATAATTTTCCGTGAGAGAATTTTTGGTCACAAAATGGAAAATAACTTTAAAAAAAATAAAATTGATTCAAGAAGGATTCCAACTCAAAGATTAGATCCCAACGGATTAATTTGTCACAAGGACAATTAAAATAAACGGTTGGCAAAATCGTGAAATTTTTTTCGACGATTTTCCACAATCAAATTTTAATTTCATTGGTAAATTATTTACAAACTATTTTGTTCGTAAATTGTCGATGGATCATTTTCTTCTTCAACTAAATTATGCTTGTTAGAAAAAGAAGAAACGAATAATTTTATATATCATATATAGAGAGCTACATATTTTATTACAACAACTGTCAATCACCATTTACTTGTACATGGCATATATTTGTTGTAATGAAATGAAAATAGGACACTAGAAGAATATGGTTGCTCTTATTAATAATATATGTCAAGGTCCATAGCAGTAACTTAAGAAAGAAGATTATTGTAATTGATTTTGAGCATTTGAAAAAGATCCTGGGACATGTTAATCCATGCTTCAACTCCATCCCCGGATGGAGTACTCAAGAGATACACGGTATTATTGTAAGGAAAGGTGGTAGTGCAAACCCGAAGTGGTCTTCCCCATCCAAAATCTACGTCGTACATAGGAAACCTCCACCAGCTGGAAAAACTGAGTGGTTCCGTACCTGACATAAACAATTCGGTTGCTTCGTTGACCGTTCTCAAATACTCATCCGCACTCAATTTTTTTATGCAACCACCATCTATTGATCTCATGGAGGTCCTCAATTCAGACAATACATCACTTGTATCGGTTAGTGGTACAAAGTTGCTGATGGTACAATTCCCGAAGCTATGATTCGGTATTTTAGGGATTGTTCTTGGCCTCAAGTCCATTGCGTATATCAAAACCGACAATGAATTTTCGACACCGTACATGGCTTTAGTAGCCTCATTGAAATTCTTCCAAATGAAAACCGAAAGAGCTTCCACTGTGGTGGGGACTTGGACTTCACCACAAGCAGCTTCTTGTTTAAGTCTCTCCAACATTTTCTTGTCAAAAACTAACCGGTTCGTCGTGATTTCCTCGTTTGCTGGAGTGAAGCAGGAGGAAATGGAATCCTTGGGAGGAAAATGGACAGCCAAATCGAAACAAGGTTGAATAATTTGGGTCTCCCCACGACATTCAGCAGACCATGCATTCATAAATAATATAAAAGATGACAAATCACCTACTTTATGCGATAAGCAAATGCCAATCGCAAACCCTCCACAATCAAAGAAACTAATTTTCACTGAGAGAATAAAATCGTCTCCACCGTGGACTAAACAATCCACGGGGATTAACTGTTTAAGTTCCTCTATTTTGGGATCTTCTTTGAATTGCGCAATGGAAGCATGAACTTGAGCTTCTATGAATTCGACACCTGTATCATTACAATCCACGAATAAATTTTTCTCAATGCGCCCCGCTAGTGGGTGGTAGATATTCAAGATTTGGGATAAAGATTGTTTAAGTAATTGAGATGTTTCGACATTTTGGTTAGGTTTAGATTCATCATTTTCATAAAAGAAAATAAGGGGCATATATATCATTGGTAAGATTTGGTCCATAAAGTTTAGCTTGTGGCTTCTTAAACTATCTGGGGTTGAAGATGATGGTTTAATGATGCACTTGGAGATTATCTTCTCACTGATCGGCATCTTTAGGTTTTCTATGTTTGGTTAATGTAATAGAAAAAGTATTGCTATAAATAGGCATAAAACTAAAGAACAACTACTTGAGACAAGAAGTAAAGAGTATTGTTGAAGATTTTTCGACCACAAGACTTTACAAGACATGCAGCTAAGTACTAGTATATTGAAAAAAAAAAAAAAGTGTCATAATCAAAGCCAATGAAATACTGACGAAACACCCAATTGATCACATGAGGAAGCTTTCATCAAACAGTAAATAGAACATAACATATGACGTGTAATGAATGTCAGGATTTTAACCAAATGTAACATCACATGTAATAGAAAATGCAAACGTTATATGAATATATTATGTTTCCTAAATGAATTAGGAAACCCCTATATATGATGAGATCTAATACAGAATACAACTAGCATAGAATCGTGTGATCATGATATTTATCAAAATATATATTTCAAAGAAATTAATATATATAAAACTATAATACAACCTAAGTAAGAATGATGATAATTTGTAGAATAATTTTGATTTATATATAAAGGAAATGTGTTTATGGTGATCAAAAATGCTTTTATTGACTAATATTTTATTTTAGATTTTTAAGATTTTTTTTTAGTGGAGTTTTGAACGTAATACATATACTTTAGTAATTTGTCATATTAAAATTAAATTACAATTTAAATCCAAAAAATATAAAGACATAACATACATATATTTAGTGTTTTTCATAAATTTGTATAAACATAATTAACATTACAATTTTTATTAGTATTTTATTTTATGTATAATTAATATTAGCAAGCAATTTTTTTTTAATTCACTAATGTTTGTTTTTCTTGGATTTTTTTTTTAATCACGTGACCTAAAAAGTATTTGTAATGTCAATTTATGAAAATATTTTTTATATCATCAATGTCATTATATCAAGTATATATTTCTTATTCATGATATGTATGACAATATATTATTTGATATCTGTAAGACTTACATACATAGTGAAAATAATTTTTTATATTCTAATAATTATATACATAGAATTTTACTATATGTATTTAAAATTGATATTGTAATTTTCACTTAAGCTAAAATAAATTTTTGATTTTCCCTAATTTGATTTATTTCCAAATTTTAATTCTGTCATTTATATAATAAATGAGATAATATTATTTATTGGTCCCAAGTGGTGTCCGAGGTTCAGAGGGGGGTGAATGAACCTTGGTCGATTATCAAAATCTTTTAAAACAACCGTTCTGCACTGCAAGTTACTCGATCTTGCAGCAATAGATGGTTACTGCTTGCAGCGCTACGATGCAGTGCTGCACGCTGTAACCTGGAGTTTTTTATGCAGCGGAAATTAACTTTAAAACACAAGGCTGTTTTTCTCAAGAATACTTCTTTCAAAACGTTTTATGATGAGAGACAGATAATAATGCAGAAGATAAACGCACAGATAAATAAATCAATTAAACACTTATGGCTTATAGTGGTTCGAAGGTGGTGTAATCCTTCTACGTCCACTCTACTGCTCCTCGAGCAGGAACTTTGTTAAGCAAGATTGATTTACAGGACTCTCCTAACAATCTATCAACTTTACAAAACAAACCACCTACTGAAGTCCAGCGTACACACAGCAACTGCAAACTTCAAAGGCTAACCCACACAGGGTTCTACACTCCCACACAGGGAAGCTGCCTAACAATAGACAACTAAAAAAACAACAAGGATCTCTCCTATCAACTGCTTGACACCACTAAAACAACCTAAGCACACAGCAACAAGGTTAAAAGGATAAAAAGGTTTTCTTCAACTTGTGCTTTGAAGTGAGCTTCTGAATCCGTAGGAAACCTTTCAGCTTGAACTTGCTTCACTTCGATAGGTTGAGTGACTGATACTGATCGTTGGCTTGAATGCTTGAATTTGTAAGTTTGAAACTTTCACGAATGGATTTTAGTTCTCAGTAACAGTAACCAGCTTCAGTGCTCCTCAACCTCTATTTATAATTGTAGGAGAAGATATCTGTTGAAGGAGACATCCCTCTTTTGAATTTGAAGTAGCTTGGCCAAAGTATGGTTCGCATTTAATGCGACTTGACTTTTCCTTTCGGAGTATTTAATGCGGCAGTTGCGGCTCGCAGCTTTCTGCAGCTCGTCAGTCCATGTGGCATCTTCTTATTGGCTCCGTGTCTGCTACTTTGACTTTTTCTTGAACGACTCTTTTATTCTTGCTTGAATCTCCGTTCCTCGTACTGCATTTATCCTTCCTAGGATTTGCAGGATACTTCGTCTTGTAGTTGGCGCTGTATTACTTAACTGACTTGTAAGTCTGCGCTGTATCCTAAGTCCTTGTGCAGCTGATGCTTTCTTTCAGTGCTGCTGTATCTTAGACCTGGTTGCAGTATCTTCTGACAGTGCTGCTGTAACATCTTTCTAGCAGTACTCCTGTATCCTTTTCTTGCAGCGTTGCTGCACGCCGTTCTTTCTTGCTTTGCTGTATCGAAGTATAGCCTTATTTATACATTGTTGTTCCTTCCTTCTTTCAGCTATGCTGTATCCTGCCTTTCTGCAGCGATACTGTATCCTGCCTTCTTGCAGCGATATCTTTCCTTAAAGCTTAGATGCAGTTTTATTCTCGTTTAACCTTCATTTTCAAACTTGGCTCAAGACTCAATTCTAGTCTATTTATTCACTTAAACATTGTGAAAATGGGGTACTCAAATCTTCCTATTACATATTTGGTTTGTCTCATCAAAATCTAAACATTGAAATCCCAACAATTTTCCCCTTTTTGATGATGACAAAACCTTTACAATATTTCGTTCATGAAGAAGTTTCATTTTACATTAACTCATATGGTTTATCCAGATTACATGTTTGCACAGCTTTAAACAATTAAATCTAATCCTGGATTCATCAGAGATGCATCATGCTATTCCTTTCATCATAAGCAACAGGAAAACATAAACAGCATGCATGAGTTCATAAGAGTTGAACTTAGATAAAAAACAGAAGAAAAAATTTCTTCATTAGCAGAGAGAAATTTTTACAACATAGCAAAAATACAACATCGATCACAAGAGGGTATATCAATACAGCTTAGTAAAACAGAGACCTTTTGCTTACCGGTTCGTCTGATCTTCTTCCTCCAAACCTTTCAAGACCTTCCCTTCCTCTTGACTCTTCCAGCTTGTGTCTGATCACGGGAACTTGAATCCATCTCAGCCAGAAGTCCTCGCAGTATGGTACAATCAGCCCATTCTTCACTTGGTCGATGTAGAACTGTTGAATATCAAGGCCTCCTTCCCGAACGAGCTGCTCATATCTCCTCAATGCAGTCTTGCAAGTATGATACTTGCTGAATTTATCTTTCCTGCAAAGTTCTCTGAAGTGTCTGAGGTACTCTGATCGTTTGAAAATAGTGATCGCCTCAAATGTTGGATTCCGATCAAAAGACAGTCTGACTTCTTTGAAGATGTCAAATCTCCAAGCCATGTTCTCTCCTTCAGGCCTTTGATCCATCAACACGGACACTTCAGCAGGGATATTTTCAGTGTCAAGGCGAGGAATTTCTTGAGGAGGAAATTGGTAGAAGTTATTTGGAAAAAAATTTCTATCACCAATTACTCCGAGTCTTTGAATCCAGGAGTTAGGATCTGTCGATTCTTCGTTCTGGCGCCTTTGATTCTCAGACTCATCCCCGCTCATCCTCTTCCTTAAGCCTTGCTGCTGACTATCATCCCTTCTCTTATGATGATAGCTGGGAGGTGCTGCATCCTTGCTTGCAGCTCTGCTGTGTGCAAAACCTGCAGCAGATCTTCTTCCAGCAGCTACACCTGCTCCACCAGCTCCATCATCATCTCTTCTCCATCTTTTCGGAGAAGGGATATCAGCAGCAGCAGATGATCCAGACCTTCTTCTCCTCCTGCTGAGAGGTTGCTGGTCATCATCTTCTTCTTTTTCAGATTCAGCAGCCCCTTTGCTCCTATATCTATCGTCAAATCCTTCCTCCTTTTTGGCATCATCAAAAGCCGAGGGCTGAGTAGGGACAGCTGGGACCACCCTTGATCGAGGGCGACGGGTCGGTTCAGGGGCGGGCTCCGGAGCATCGACATGCTGAGGAAAAGCTCGGAGCATGATGTCCCTCAATTCTCCTACTATCAGCTCCAGATTCCCCAACCGGTCGTCCACACTTCTGGTTCTCTGAGATTGATCATACACACAATCCAGAAGTGTTTCCAGGACTTTGGAGTGAGAGTTGAGTCTGGTTGAGGCATTTTCAGCATGCTGCTTGCATTGCCTGATCTCCTGACGCGTCAGAGCAGCTTCGACCTTTAATTCCTTTTCCAGCCTGACCCGATCGAAGTACAGCCTGGTTGCATGTTCCGCAAGATTTGACTTGATCATATCAGGCAGCACTTCGAGGTCCTTCTTGAAACCTGTCATGGTTTCAGCATGGAATTGGGCAGTGACCCTGAGACTGTTGCGCATGATAGACTCATGCTCCTGGAGAGCATGCAGCAGGTGTCTAACATCGGTCTCGACTCTGTTGATAGATTCATCAGGAGTCAGCCCCGAATTCCTTCTCGTCGAGGCAGTAGCGGATGCAGCAAATGGAATGACATCTTGACATACTGGCGCTGCATCCTGCCTCGGAACTTCAGTAGCAACCTCATCCTCATGGTTGTTGGTTTGAGAGCTTGTCGAGCTTGAGGATGGGTGCTCTTCTCCTTCTTCTTCTCCTTCTTCCTCATCTGCCTCCTCTTCGCCGGATGAGACTTGAACAGGAGCTGCTCCGTCAGATTTTGGCCCATGAACAGCTATGTTGCGTGTCTTTATCATCCTTGCGAAATCGGCATGAGACATGTTAGCGTCCACAGTAACCTCTGCTGCTGTAATCTTGGAAGGTTCTTGAGAGCGTGCAGTAGCTGCAGCATCAACCTCCTCTCGAGGTGTCTCTAGCTGCACTGGGGTTACCTCAGCTTTAGCTCCAATATCCTCAGTGGGTACTGTCTGAACAGCCTCCCTACCTGAGGTCTTCTTACCCTCAGGGAGTGTTGTCAGAACAACATCCTCCACAGAGGTCTCCTCGACCGGTCCTGTAACTTCGACAGCCTCTGCTGCAAGAATGGGTTCTTGCAGCTCTGCTTGGTTTTCTGCAGCGTCCACAGCTTCCAGCACTGTATGCTCCACTGCTGCAAGGATCTCAGCTTCCACCATGCTTGTCTCTGCAGCTTCTTCTTCTTGTTGAAGGGTGGTTTCCGGCTGCACTGCTGTCGCGTCCAGTACAGGGAGTACCGCCTCTACAACCTCCTCCGTAGATGCTTTATCGGCAATTTCAGAGATGTCTGCGATGACATCCTTGATTATGGCAGTTGGTTCCCCCTCAGAATCTGCGTGGGCAGTATCTTCATCTTCATGAGCTGGGGAATCGCCATAATCCAGTAGTTGGGCTTCCTCCTCCTTCAAGCGATCCAGCGAGACAATGTTGGAGAGGCCCTCAACTACTTGCTCGTATGCAGGGGAGTTCATCTGATGTGAACTTGAACTTCCTTCTCCCCGCATCCTCCTTAGAGTGTGCTGCATCCTAGTTTCCTTCAGGCTTTGTTGCAGCGCAAGATGCAGCATAGCTTCTTCAGCTTACTTCACTCCCAAGGTGTCGATTTGCTCTTGAGCAAACGCGACGTCATCGCCCCTTCTTACAGCCTCCGCAGCCGGGGTAAGGAAGACCTGCGCATCTTCCATTGCTGCTCTCATCGGCAGCTCTGCAGAGTCGGATTCTGCAAGAGCTTTGCCCTTTCCCTTGTCCTGTGCTCCCTGTGCAGCACTGCAGTCATCGAGCTCTTGAACTCTTGTTGCAAAGTCAGGTTGCAGGAGTGCCAGAATGTCTTCAGATTTGGCCCACTCCAGGACAGCTTGCTCGACTGTCAGGAAATCCTTCCACTTCAACAGGATTTCCCCCTTAGACAGCCTCATCTCTCTCCAAAAAGAGTACTCCACAGCCATATTTCTAGCCACTGGAAGGGTAGGATCGAGCACTGAAGTTTTTGTTTGTAGACGAGCTTCTTCTTCAGTTGGCTCGACCCGGTGCTGATATAGCTCTTGAGGCTGATGTGACTCATCCCCAAGGTCAACTACAACCATATTAGGTGTAGAGAGTTGGGAATCAAGAGAGTCACCTTTATCCCTGGGCTGATGTGACACATCCCCAACAGCAGCAGCAGCTCTCTTGCTGCGTGGAGCCCTTCTCACCAAGGGTGCGTCATCATCTGGGGAAGAGGATTCAAGTTCAGGTACAGCCTTCCCTGAACTCCTCTTGATAACAGGAAGATGACTCGAGGCCTCCTCTTCTTCGGCTTCTTTCCCGCTGCCTGCAGCTTCATCTTGTAGAGCAAGAGTTGCATTCTTTTTGTCTTTGGTTTTCTTCCTCGCAACTCCTGCTCCTGCAGCCTTCGGCTGGGTCTTGCCCTTCTTCTTTTCCCCGAGATATTTTCCGATGTGAATGGGGGCGGGTGCTGCAAGTTGAAGGCCAAGCTTGCAGAGCAGAGAGCAGATGGTGATACCGTAGCTCCAACGCTCCGTTATTTTCTCTACTTCCTCCCACAGCCTTTTCATGATGAACCTCGCCCAATTCACCTTTTCTCCGGCCATGATCGTAGATATGATCCGGAACCGAAGATCTGTGGATTTGTCATAACTCCCGGTCCTTCCTTCTATAGAGTATGCACAGATATCGTGGAGAAGTTCAAACTCCGGTTTGAAGAGCTTCTTGGGGGCGCTTCTCTTGATTTCAGCCCCTGCATCCCTTGCTTGAAAGAGATCCCACATCTCTTGAGCCGATGCCTCCCCATATGTTGTCAACTGGCTGGGGGTAAGACCTACAGCGGAGATGCTGAAGGTGGTGGAGATGTCCCTAACGGTCAGCGACCGTTCTTCTTCATCTGCATCCATCCGGAACAGGATGCAGTTTCTGTCCTCCGCCTGCCTAGCGTAGGCGTAGAATCTCTGTACTGACTCCACAGAGAAGCCAGCGTACACGGTGGTCAACAACCTAGGACTTGGGTCTGTTGAAGAGCATTAAAAATCCTTTTGATCAGAGCATTGTCATACAACCCTGACTCAAGGATGTGTTCCTGGTTGATCATCCTTCCATCAAGAACGATGGTTCTTCTGACAGCCATTGATGATGTTTTTGTAAGAGAGAGAGAGAAAGAACAAGGGTTTGCACTTAGAAAATTTTCTGCGAAGAAGGCGTTTCTCTCTCTGAAGATGGTGAAAAATGAATTCAAATGGCACGTTTTGGTCTTTATGGAGGTTCTCAAGAGACGTACGTAGATCGACGGTTGAGATAAATTAGGGAGATGATCTAGTGGCTCAGTAGAAAGTGGAGATGTCAAATCGACACTAATAATTACTTGGTGCGTGGGCTCTGTCAACGCCCTTTCCACTTCCTGACACCCGCAGTCATTGATTTAATGCTGAAAGACATGCCCTTTACCGCCTAAATAAATGCCTTTTTAAGGTTGCAGCGATCCAAGTACGAGGTTGTAGAGCAATCAATACTCTTTTGAAATAAATGCTGTAACCTGGTGCTGCTTGAATTCTTGATAACTGCTATACTGTAAGAATGTAAGATGCAGCGCTGTCTGAACCTAGTGCTGTATTAACGTGTAGCTTACAGTACCATTCTTACTGCTTTCAGCAAGCATGCAGAGGTTTCCCCTGCGTTTCTGCATCTTCCTTTCTCTTCACAACTTAAGGATTCCCAGCTCGTTTCGAAGCATAGAAAACCTTGATTCACTCAAAGGTTTTGTAAGGATATCTGGAAGCTGTAGATCCGTGTGAACTTTTTCTAGCACAATGTCTTTCTTTTCAACATGATCTCTTATAAAGTGATGACGAATGTCAATGTTCTTTGTTCTTGAGTGAAAGACATGATTATGGGTAATTGCAATAGCGCTCGTATTGTCACAGAGAATTGGAGTCTCTTTTTCTTCTATCCCATAATCTCTAAGTTGCTGTTGTATCCAGAGAATCTGCGCACAGCAACTTCCTGCTGCAACATACTCTGCTTCTACTGTAGAGGTTGCAATTGAGGTCTGCTTCCTGCAGAACCAAGAGACAAGTCTATTTCCCAGAAATTGACACGTTCCACTTGTACTCTTTCTATCAATCTTGCAACCTGCATAATCTGAGTCGGAGTAGCCTTTAAGCTTGAATCCTCTGTCCTTAGGATATACCATAGGCCGACTTTCTGAGTTCCTTTCAGATACTTAATCACCCTTTTTACTGCTAATAGGTGTGATTCCTTTGGTGCTGCTTGGAACCTAGCACAGACTCCTACTGCGAACATAATATCTGGCCTGCTTGCTGTGAGATACAACAATGATCCGATGAGTCGTCTGTACTTGGTAATGTCTACATCTTTACCGTCTTCATCTTTGTCAAGACTTATGGATGTGGACATGGGAACGGATGTTGCTGCTCCATTCTCCATGCCAAATTTCTTGATAAGCTCTTTCGTATACTTGACTTGGTTGATGAAGGTTCCTGTAGGTAGTTGTTTTACTTGCAGTTCGAGAAAGAAGCTTAATTCTCCCATCATACTCATCTCGAACTTTGACTGCATCAGGTTGGAGAATTTCTCACATAGCTCTTTGTTTGTGGATCCGAAGATAATATCATCCACATATATTTGTACTAACAGCACACTTTCTCCATCCTGTATCCTAAACAGCGTTTTGTCGATTGTTCGTTTCTGAAAGCCATTTTCCAAAAGATAGAGAGATAAGGTGTCATATCAAGCTCTTGGTGCTTGCTTCAGTCCATATAGGGCTTTTTGTAACCGAAACACCTTCTCTTCTGCTTGATCCTCGAAACCAGGAGATTGTTCAACATATACTTCCTCTGTAAGGAGACCATTCAGGAATGCGCTTTTAACATCCATTTGATAGACGTTGAAATTCATATGTGCTTCATAGGCTAGGAAAATTCTTATCGCTTCTAGCCTTGCTACGGGTGCAAAAGTCTCATCAAAATCAATTTCTTCTTCCTGACAGTATCCTTTAGCAACTAATCTTGCTTTGTTTCTTACAACGACTCCTGATTCATCTAGCTTGTTCTTGAACACCCACTTTGTTCCAATTACACCTTGATGGGTTGGTCTTGCAACTGTTTGCCATACTTGATTTCTTTCAAATCCGTTCAATTCTTCTTGCATGGCCTACACCCAGTTGCTATCTTGTAGTGCCTCTTCAACATTCTTAGGTTCTGATTGTGATATGAAGCATGCAAACATTGCTTCATATGGTATGGATCTCCTTGTCCTTACACCAATGGATGGATCTCCTATAATGAGATCTCTTGGATGGTTTCTAAGCCATGTCCTATCTGGCTCAAGGACATGTGTTGGTGTATCTTGCTCACCATGTTGCTGTAATACAGGAGGTTCTGCTGCTGTAAGAATGTCTGTTGCATCCAAGATTGCAGCTTCTTCTTCTTTTTCTTCTCCTGTAGGCAGAACTCCTTCTATGTATGGTACAACATTCTCTTTTCTAGGAGCGGTCCCTTCAGGTGATTTTTCCAACTTCTTTGTGTCACAATGTGGTTCATCAAACACCACATGTATAGATTCTTCTACCACTAGGGTTCTCTTATTAAACACTCTGAAAGCTCTACTTACAGCAGAGTATCCTAGAAATACTCCTTCGTCTGATTTAGCATCGAAAGTTTTCAGATGTTCCTTTCCATTGTTGAGAATGTAACACCTGCATCCAAAGATATGCAGATAAGAGATATTTGGTGTATGACTGTTCCATATTTCATAAGGCGTCTTGTCAAGATCCTTGATGATTAGACATCTGTTCTGCGTGAAGCATGCAGTGTTGGTTGCTTCAGCCCAAAATCTCTTGGGTATTTCTGCTTCTGCTATCATTGTCCTTGCTGCTTCCTTGAGGGTTCTATTTCTTCTTTCAGCGACCCCGTTTTGTTGCGTTGTTCTTGCAGCAGAGTATTCATGACGAATACCATTATCAGAACAGAATTTCTCTATAAACTTATTTGTGAACTCGGTTCCTCTGTCTGATCTTATCTTTACTATACTCAAGCTCTTTTCATTCTGAATTTTCTTCATGAGACCAGGTAACTTTTCTTAAGTTTCTGACTTATTTGCAAGAAAGATCGTCCATGTGTATCTGGAGTAGTCATCTACTACTACTAGGGAGTATTTCTTCCCGCTCAAGCTTACTGGTTTTATTGGTCCAAAAAGGTCCATGTGTAGAAGATCTAGAATCTTGTGAGATGATTTCTGAATCTTATCCTTGAAAGAGCTCTTAACTTGCTTTCCTTTTTGACAAGTTCCACAGACATTCTCCTTCTTGTAAGCTACATCTGGTAATCCTCTCACGAGGCCTTTTCTTGCTAGCTTGTTGATAGTCTTGAAATTCAGGTGACTTAAACGTTTGTGCCATAGCCAGCTCAGCTCTGGTGGACTTTTCACAATGAAGCATGTTGATTGAGTGGAGGAATTCCAATCTGCTAGGTAGATATTTCCTCTTCTTGTTCCTGTAAGATTTACTTCATTTGTGGTGCTGTCTTTGATTAAGCACTTGTTGAGGTTGAATTCCACTGTGTATCATTTGTCACAAAATCGACTGATGCTTAGAAGATTGTATTTAAGCCCCTTTACATAGGATACATCCTTGATCTTTATGTTCCCCTTGACTAGGCATCCGCTTCCTTTTGTGCTTCCTTTGGAATCATCTCCAAATATGACCTTAGGTCCTTTGCATTCTTAGAAGTCTTTCAACGTTTCTTTACTGCCTGTCATGTGCCTTGAGCAGCTGCTGTCGATATACCATACATCACTGCTGCATCCTGGCACTGTAACCTGTAACAATTTCAAACAGATTTAGGTACCCATATCTGTACGGATCCTTTGGGGTTAGTTACTTTGGGAACCCAAACTTTCTTAACAGTAACTGATTTACTGTAAGATTTGTTTGTTCTCATGCTGTATGCAGTTGTCTTGACAGACTGCTTGTTAAAAGTGTGTGCATAACCAACATGTGTGTTACCAACACCCTTGTAGTGTGGTCTTCCACCATACTTCCCTGGAGTATATCCTCCTTGAGGTTTAGACATGTAGGTCTCAGTATAGGTGGGAAAGTTTCTTCTATGCTGCAACTTTGTTGGTTGCTGCATCATTTTGCTGCATGCAGCAGATGGCTTCTGCTGCAGCCAATTCTTAGATGCAGGCTTACTTCCTGCAGTTGAGCATTAGGGTCTCTTCCCCTTATCCGTCATTGCTGTTTTGTTCACGATCTTTTCAGAGTCACAGAGTAACTCTTTCTCCGTTGGAGTTTTAGCTTGAACAAAATTTACAGCTTTGGATGTACTTGCTGTATTCTGAGAGCCTTGATTGCTGTAACATATGCCTGATATTTCAAAAGGATCTCTGACACGGTTTATGCAATCTCTTGTATCCTTTGAAGATTTGGTGAACGTGCTCATCTTGGACTGCAAGGTTTTCTTCTCAAATTTTAGCTCAGTGATCAGCAGATTCAATCTAGAGACCTCTTGTTGCAGCTTACTATACTTTGAGTTATTAGACTCTCGTGCAGTGAGCATTTTGGCAATGTCGATATTTTTGCTCTTGAGGATCTCATTATCGATTCTAAAGTTCTCATTTTCAACCTTAAGTTCCTCATGAATTGAGTTGATCTGCTCGAAATCACTCATGATCCTTTTCAAAGAGTGGATCATGTTCAGCTCCTTATCAACTTGTATGGACAACGGTTGGTAGATTACCTCATCTTCTTCGCTGTCTTCGCCATCTCTAGCCATCAGGCATATGAGTGCTTCTTCGTCAGAGGATGAGGTTTCAGCATCGCTGTTAGAGGATTCTGCAGCTTTCAGTACTTCCTTCGGAACTACTGCATCCTTGGCTTTCTCCATCTCTCCTATGAGAGCTCGAAACTTGTGTCTTTCCTCTCTTCTTTTATCTCTCATTTGTTCTCTTTCTCCTTCAGGATACTTGTGCACGGTTGGATAAGGATAGTTCCTTGCGTAGTGTCCAGGTTTCCTGCAATTATAGCATAAGTCAATATTCCCTGTATTTGACTGTGGAGAAGAGGATACCTGAGGAGTTGGATGACTTCTTCTGAAGTCATTCTTCTTGTTGAGGTTGGTGTTGCTGCTATTGTTGTTGCTCTTAATGAATCTCCTGAATTTCTTTAGGAGAAGCGACATATCCTCTTCAGTAACTTCTGTTGTATCCTCACTCTGTTTACTGCAACTGGCGGTTGCTGTATCCTTGGTTCCTCTGGCGGTTAGCGCTGTAACTTTGGAGATTGACTCCTCTGACTCCTTTCTCTTTCTATTGATGTCATACTCGAATGTTTTCAAGTCGGAGAATAGGTCAAATGTGCTCATGGACTTCAGGTCCATAGACACTCTCATGGCAGTGGTCTTACTGTCCCACTCCGCTGGTAGGGCTCTTAACACCTTCATGTTCTTTTCTTTCTATGTGTAGTGTTTGCCCAGAGCTTCTAGTTCATTCACTATGGATGTGAATCTCAAATCTAGTTGCTCAAGAGTCTCTTCATTCTTCATTTCGAAGAGCTCGAATAGTTGGGTAGCGTTGGAGTTTTTATTATCCTTGGTGAGCTCAGTTCCTTCACAGATTTGCTCCAGCTTTTCCCATATTTCTTTGGATGTGGAGCAAGTTTTAACTTTGCTAAAAGTGCCTTTATCCAAAGTAATAAATAGAGCGTTCTTTGCCACATTATCCAGGTTGGCTCTCTTCCTGTGTTCGTTACCCCACTCTTGACGTGGTTTGGTCAGGAAGTTTGATGGTGGCTGCTCTCCTTATGCATGGTCTCTTCCATACATTGGATTCACCTTCATAGGGATTATCGGTCCTTCAGTTATGACCGTCCACATCTCATCATTCATGGCAGAAAGGTGTGCCTGCATTCTTATCTTCCAGTCATCACATTCCTCTATGGAAAACATAGATAGCTTGTGATTGGAGGAATCCATGATATGCTTTAAAAATGATTTTAATGCAAAGAAAACAGCGAGACAAAGGTGGATCTGGGTAGGTGACCAGATAAGTTGGCTTTTAACCCAACTTGCTCTGATACCACTTGTTGGTCCCAAGTAGTGTCCGAGGTTCAGAGGGGGGGTGAATGAACCTTGGTCGATTATCAAAATCTTTTAAAACAACCGTTTTGCACTGCAAGTTACTTGAGCTTGCAGCAATAGATGGTTACTGCTTGCAGCGCTACGATGCAGTGCTGCACGCTGTAACCTGGAGTTTTGTACGCAGCGGAAATTAACTTTAAAACACAAGACTGTTTTTCTCAAGAATGCTTCTTTTAAAACATTTTATGATGAGAGACAGATAATAATGCAGAAGATAAATGCACAGATAAATAAAGCAATTAAACACTTATGACTTATAGTGGTTCGAAGGTGGTGTAATCCTTCTACGTCCACTCTACTGCTCTTGGAGCAGGAACATTGTTAAGCAAGATTGATTTACAGGACTCTCCTAACAATCTATCAACTTTACAAAGCAAACCACCTACTGAAGTCCAGCGTACACACAGCAACTGCAAACTTCAAAGGCTAACCCACACAGGGTTCTACACTCCCACACAGGGAAGCTGCCAACACTAGACAACTAAACAAACAGCAAGGATCTCTCCTATCAACTGCTTGACACTACTAAAACAACCTAAGCACACAACAACAAGGTTAAAAGGATAAAAAGGTTTTCTTCAACTTGTGCTTTGAAGTGAGCTTCTGAATCCGTAGGGAACTTTTCAGCTTGAACTTGCTTCACTTCAATAAGTTGAGTGACTGATACTGATCGTTGGCTTGAATGCTTGAATTTGTAAGTTTGAAACTTTCACGAATGGATTTTAGTTCTCAGTAACAGTAACCAGCTTCAGTGCTCCTCAACCTTTATTTATACTTGTAGGAGAAGATGTCTGTTGAAGGAGACATCTCTCTTTTGAATTTGAAGTAGCCTGGCCAAAGTATGGTTCGCATTTAATGCGACTTGACTTTTCCTTTCGGAGCATTTAATGCGGCAGTTACGGCTCGCAGCTTTCTGCAGCGCGTCAGTCCATGTGGCATCTTCTTATTGGCTCCGTGTCTGCTACTTTGACTTTTTCTTGAACGGCTCTTTTGTTCTTGCTTGAATCTCCGTTCCTCGTACTGCATTTATCCTTCCTAGGATTTGCAGGATACTTCGTCTTGTAATTGGCGCTGTATTACTTAACTGACTTGTAAGTCTGCGCTATATACTAAGTCCTTGTGCAGCTGATGCTTTCTTTCAGTGCTGCTGTATCTTAGACCTGGTTGCAGTATCTTCTGGCAGTGCTGCTGTAACATCTTTCTAGCAGTACTTCTGTATCCTTTTCTTGCAGCGTTGCTGCACGCCGTTCTTTCTTACTTTACTGTATCGAAGTATAGCCTTATTTATACATTGTTGTTCCTTCCTTCTTTCAGCTATGTTGTATCCTGTCTTTCTGCAGCGATACTGTATCCTGCCTTCTTGCAGCGATATCTTTCCTTAAAGTTTAGATGCAGCTTTATCCTCGTTGAACCTCCATTTTCAAACTTGGCTCAAGACTCCATTCTAGTCTATTTATTCACTTAAACATTGTGAAAATGGGGTACTCAAATCTTCCTATTATATATTTGGTTTGTCTCATTAAAATCTAAACATTGAAATCCCAACATTATTGAATAAAATAATACTCCCTCCGTCCCAACTCAACTTGCCTACTTGTCATTTATATTTGTCCCAATCGAACTTGTCAGCCCAAAAATGGTAATATTTTTTTTATCAAAATATCCTTAATTTTCAACTTTATTAAAGTGAAAAAAGCAAAAAGTAAGTACATTTAATTGAGTCAACTGTGTTTTCTTAACTTCCGTACCCGATCAAAGTAGGCAAGTTGAGTCGGGACGGAGGGAGTAAATAGTATTCCTTATTTCTATTGCAACATAAAAAAATGAAGTTAATTTGATTGAAAATTAATAATTTAATAGCTAATAATTATTTGACTTGGCATTAATTGATATAAAATGAAATTATATATAATTTAATTGAGATTTTAGTTTGACGGAGAAACGAAATCAATGAGAGGATGACATGTATCTTTTAATGGTTGGTGTATATATGGAAGTTAAGATTCATTGATGAGTCTCCTATTTTTTATCTTCGCAATTTCCTTGAGAATCACCATTAACTCCAAAAATTATAAATTTTGCATAAAAGTGTAAAATATCTATAGTAGTAATTGCATGTTCATGAGTTCTTCGTGGTAAAAGAGACTCGCAGATCGATTTACTAGATCTTCATGAATCGATTATTAATTCTTTTGCTGCAAATAGGTAAATCGATCCTTATGTGCCTAATTTTCTAATAGTTGTCATTAATTTACACATCTCACCAGATCATAGATCCTAATTTTCTAATAGTTGAAATAATCGATTATGTCACGTGTTCCACGTGCGTCTCACTCTCTCCACGCATCCACACGTGCTAAAATTCTAACTCACACTACAAGAATTTCTGCTTTTAACAACGGTTTTTAACCGTTGTTAAAGCCATTTTTTAAGCGTTGTTGTATCCAGGGTTGTTAAAAAGTTTTGCCATTCGACAGCGCACCAAAAAGCGTTGTCTTATCTAGATACGACAACGCTTTTTGGTGCGTTGCAAGAAAAGGGTTGTCTTTTCTTATTTTCTGGAACTATTTTACAACGCTTAAAAAGCGTTGTCTTTTTCTATTTTACAACGGTTTTTGGTGCGTTGCAAAAAGTGTTGTCGTATCTGACACGTCATCAAAAAAGTGACATGTCATCAGCATATTTTGGACACATCATTGCCACATCATCTTCCACGTCATGAGAAATAAATGTGCGTTGTTTGGGGATTTGAACTCATGACCTTTGTTAGACCTTGAACCACTAGACTACTAGTGTTTTATGTGTTTATGTTATATATGTATTTCTTTTCTTAACTAATTATATATATATACATATATAATTAAGACTAATTAATATATAATTGGAAGATTAATGACTAATTAATATGTTTAATAATATTTAATCTAATTTCATATTAAGACAATTATAAACTCATTTTATCTTTATTTTCTAAAATAATAATATATAATAAAGACAAACACATGAAAAAAAATCTCCACCTTAATAGTTAAAAACCTTGAGCGGAAAGAAAAATGAATGCAATCCTATCCCTCGTGAGCCACAACTTTTTCGTCACCTATTCATCCATAATGAAAACATACAACTTAATATCTAATGGCCTAAAAGAAGAATTCAATAATTATTTTAGTTAAATTAAATCTCTAAAAATAGTTTTAGGACATCTTGGAGGATAAATGAGAACTTCTTGAAATTTTTGAAGAAATAAGATAGGAATCCTAAGTTGGAAGATTTTAGGAAAACTCTAGTTAAGCATTGAAATATTTATTTCTTAAAATATAAGATCAAGTGATCCTAAATTTTAAACATAGAATCTAGGTTGTTAAATAAATAACATTTATAAATTTCACAAAGATTCAAGTAGTATAGCCATAGATTTCTAATTTTTGAAACTTAAATTTCACAAACGGTAATTTCTGCATAGCTGTAAAATAAATTTGATATACTAAGAAATATAAACTCTTTTATTTTAAAACTTTTTCAGAAGATAAAAGACATGTTAACACACAACATATCCAAAATTCAAAGTATTTGAAGATCTTTAGCTATGAGTATTAATCCCGTAAAGCAGAAAAGTGTATATCTTAAATCTTTCAATGTGGAAAAAGAAAATTAATTTTTTAAATGAAATATCTACCAAATTAAATTGAAATTTTTGTTGTAAATCAAAACCCTAATAATTCATAATCTGATCAAATATTATAAAATTTGGAAGTATATAAATAGTAGTTTTTAATTTTGAAATCAGTAATTCTAAAGATGATGGATTTTGAAAGTGAGAAATATAAAATTCATATAAAATACAATATGACTTGGATTGACATAAATTTTTTATAAAAGATCAATGTTATAGTAAACCGTAACATATTTAAATTTCATAAAATTATAAGGCCTGTAAATATTTATTTTTAAATGTTTAAATTAGAAACGTGAACATATCGATTCTTACACTGAAGGAATAGAAAATTCTTTTTAAATCGGTTACAACTCCGATCAACCTAAAATATTTACTGAGTATTAAATACATATCAACATATTAAATTTTTATAAAATTTGGAGGTGCCTAACTACGAACTTAAATAGCTGACTAACCATTCTAGATTTGAAATTAAAGAAAAAAATGTGTTTCCTTAAATTTGTTTTATTAACCTAATCTTAAAAATCTAACTCTTCCTAAGTTAATTGTATTATAACTCAGAATCTCACCTAGATTTATCATATAAACAACAATTAAACAAATTATTCTAGGTTTGACATGAAAACGAAATTATGAGAAAAAGGGAAAAACACATACCTTCTCTAAGAGAGTTTGAAAATCCTAACCCTAGTGTATCTTATTTTTTCTTATTTATATGATGAGGTTTAGGGGTTCTAAACCATGTAATGGGTCTCCTAACCTCTTAGGTTCATACTAAAGAAATCTTCTTGAGCTCATACCGGAAGAAATCTAATAAAATTTGACTTATATAATTCTAATTAGATCCATTAATTAAATAAAATCCTACATTATATAGGATTGATACAGTTTTTTTAAATATAACATCTTTAAATTATTAATTTATTATTATTATTACTATTATTATTTTACGGTTGTTACACTTCTTGAAAAACTTGGGAGCTTTGGAAGTGTGTTTGTCCCACATAGTGAAAAATTAAACTAATTTAATTGGTTTATATTGATTTTCTCTCTGGTGGAAGATAAGAATAGTTGGCATAAAGGCTCTCTCATGTGTGTGCGGGGGTGCAAATCAAATTTGATTTCAACGCAACCTACACGCACGAATGTCGGTTCGAAGGCAGCGAGCCCAACTACATTCCTTTTACCACTTAAATTCGTTCAAGGCCTTTAAGCTTCATGCATTTTTTTGACTTTTCATCTCCCTTCGTAATGGTCGCCTCTTCAACTAATTATAACGGTCCCGGAATGGTTATAAAATGAGCCAGTCTTCCATTACTAAATACACACACAAATCAACTCCCCTTTCATTTTTTTTTTGCTTTGTTTCCTTTTGGTCTTTTGTTAATATTGATCGGGGGTGCATCCAATTCGTCATCGGTGGGAGTTGTGTGTTGGAAAATGGACGTTCGTATATACCTCTAGTACCGAATGGAGGGGATGAATCTGTTTGAAGAAAATTGTGCAAGATCACAGGTCTCAGTTTTTGTTGTTCTGTTTCCATTTGTTTAAGCCATTTCCACTCTCTTTATTCGAACAATTATAACATAAAGGTTTTAGCTATACTACATGAATTTTTATAGTGAAAAAAGTCTAAGTTATTCACTGAAAGATTATGAAATATGTACATAAAGGTTATACTATTACAACATAAAGATTATACCATTACAACTAAAATGTTATGACATAAATAAAAAAAAAATATTGGGCGCGTATTTAGGCTGAACGAAACCCGACCAGCACGCTCAATTTCATGGATCATGATCCATACATTTGGTTCATACAAACACTACCTATGAACATATGGTTTCAATTAGAGGGATGGGTTTTTAATGTTATCATATGCCTAATCCTACACAAAAACTTTTATCCCACCCGTTTTCACATGTCCTTCCATGTATTTACGCGGTCTCACTTATCCCCACACATTAGTTTACTCACATCCAAACATACCGCTTATGTTCATGTTCTGTCAATCAAGTATATGTTATACATTTAGTTATGAAAGTAATACTCTTACGTTATATTTTAATAAAACAAAATATTATATTTATGTAAATAAAGTAGTATCTTTATGTGATACTATTAATATTATTATTATTATTATGTAATACAACTAATATATGTTAGTAAAATAATAAAATAATTTTTTTTATGTAAAATAAAGTAACACTTTGAAATGGTTAATATTACTTTCCTATTTGTACTATACATATTTTTTCACTTTGAACCTAAATTAAAGAAAAAATACTGATCACAACCTATAATTTATGTTGTTTTCAATTTTGCATCCTCTAACAACAAATTTCTGCCAAAAAGCGCACAGGTGATTTGCACATGTATGTCTGAAGGATATTTTGATCATTTTTTTAATTAACTGATTCACCTCAATAATCGACATTAACCTTTATTCGTTCCTCATTCCTAGAAACAGGCACAAATTAATCCAAAATATTTATGTATTTTTTTACCATTGAAAAGTAACTGCAACACCATTCGATTTCTTAAAAGAAAGAATGACAAATCTTCAAGTTGCACATGTGCAAATTACATGTATGTTTTTTAGTTGAATTTACTATTGGAGGTTGCAAAATTTAAAAAAAAAAAACTTATAGTACATAATATAAGTTGTGATCGAAAAAAAAATGTTCACAAGTACTGTTCACATATGAAGGACTCCAATTCCCAAAAAAAAAAACAGTAATATTTGTAAACAAATTTTGAATTAAGTCGGATCAGAAAGATTGAGTTCTATGGATTCTAATACATGGGTGTCTTACGCCTAATCCTATGGTAGACAAAATGTTGCAGTAGACTTAAATAAAAACTTAATTAATCTTTAGGGCCTAGCTAGTACCATTATATTGAGGATTATGGGTTGTTACATCACATTCAACTTACATATATTTAGGCGCATTTACTTTTAGGATATGGTAAGAGGTGAATTAATTAATCGTATATATGGATTAGTTATAAATCTAAATATGTATCCACAGTATATTGTTATGGACAATAAACTCAATCATGTCTACGTCTCTGCTAGACTAGAAATTTCTAATATTAAATTTCTCTATTCATAGGTTTGAAATATGAGCATGATTTTAATAGTTAAACATATGTTATGTATTTTTATATGTTGTGTGCATATATCCCCTTTTTCTATATATTTATATTTTTAGTATCAAAGTACTTAAAATATTGTTTTTATGTTAATTTCAGGGATTTCTTAAAATGTTTTTGGACTAAACAACATATTCTGAACCATTTGATGAACTCACAATAAAATTGTGTCAATTTTAAAGTTGAATCTCATAACACTAAAATGTTTAGTATCGGCCTATCCCATAATCCCAGACCCAACATGAATTTTGATTAACTTTTTTGGCCCAAAAAGAGTTTGACCATCTCCATGGACAAAAATAGGTTGCTACTTGTTTCCAAACACACATTGAGTTTCGTAGGAAATGAAATTTATGTAGGAAACGGATTTCAAAGTTTTCGAGTCATTTTAGATTATATTTTCTTTATTTTATCATGTTAATTAAAGTGTTTTACGCAAAGATTGAAGGTTAGACATGTTTATTATGGTTACAAGGAATGTTGGAACTCGAGTATTAATTAAATTATTCACGCTTGATTAGAATATGATCTGTACGATGAATGAATATGAATGTTTTGATCATAATAATCAAGAATTTCAAAATATGAGAAGACATCTCCTGTAACGCCCCATTTCCTTTTAAAAGATAAACCTTGATCGAGGCGTTACTTACAAATAAAATTCACTCATTTAAGAAATTAAAGATAAATAAATTCCAGAAAAAATATTATAAAACATACATTTTTGAATTAAAACTTTCTTCAACTTTTAATCATTGGCTACCAGCATCCATCGCTCCAGCGCCACGACCTAAATTCTTTAAACTGAAAACATTTTACATAAAAGGGATAAGTGCCAAAAGGACACTTAGTGAGGTAGGGGACTTTATAATAATAATATACACATACTATTGCTTGCATATTATACATATAATACACGTTGTAGACTCCCGAAGAGTCCCAATGACAACTGTGGATAGGTTTCCGAAGAATACCTATCAAGGCCCGAAGCCGACCCAATTTGGGTTTTTAAACCTCTTCTTGTTGGGATTCCGTAGAATTCCCCATTGTTGGGTTTCCAAAAAGGAATACCCTACTTGGCGTGAAGGCGCATGCGCAAGTAAGTTTCACATAATGGTTCCACATAAACACATAATACACATTGAGCACATTCACGTTGGCCACATAATTCACATAACACATAAGTATAGAAAACCTTTGACATATGTTGGTTTCTAAAGAAACCCCTTTTTAGCGGGTATTATCCCGACTTATCATCATTTGAAATCTTTTGCATTTGCGTAACTTGAAAATCAATAGCTCTCAAATTCATATAATTTACTCGAAATACTGTTCACGTAATGAAAACATTTCCATTGGAAATAATAGCACATAATGACGGAATTTAAATCACTTAGTCACATAATTTTCCTTAGAACTGTACGATTTAAAACCATAAATAAAGTTTTACCCCCACCTTTTACGGAAGATGCTTGCAAAACGTCTACTTTTATCCGAGCTTAATTCTTTCCTCGCTTCATAATTTCCTACAAAGTATAAGTGCTCGCTTTAGAATTTAATCGAATTATTATTAATTACAATATATTCTTAATCTAGGCATTTTTCTGTTAACAGACCATCTAACATGATTTTAATGAAATTATAATGAAAATGTGTTTATTAAAATATTATAAAACTTAATTAGACTTTAATTAGATCTTAGAAGAATTATCTTAGATTCAGGAAAATTAATTATAACTTTATGATTATGATGTATTTTACTTAACTATATAATTTAAATTATAAACCTGAATTCAATTAACTGAAATTATAAGTTAATTTAGGAAATATATATATTTATTTAATTGCATAACATGTTTAGTTTATTATTATTTAAGAGGATTTAAATTGATATTTAATTTGATATTTATAATTAGGCATTTGATTTATTTATTAAATTATGAAGATCATACATAATGTCTGTCACGCCCCATTTCCGAAATTAAAAATAAATATAAAAATTTTAAACATTTTTGGGCGTCCAGCAATTTAAAACAAATTATAACGGAAGGATAAAATCCATACAAACTGAATAATTTACATAAAGTTTAAAACGATCAGAGACCGCAGCAAGATATAGATACAGGCCATCATACTTTTACAATCTTTCAAAAACTTGTTTAATTATTACAAAATTATATACTCGCATCTGTCTTCACATTCGGCTCCCAACATCGGAATCTATAAAAGAAAACATACAAAGAGGGTGAGCGTATATAATACACTCAGTGGGATTACGCTGTATAGGGTATCATTTCATAAAATATACCAAAGTAATCACATTCCATTATATGACATAGAATTTATTCAAATATATTCATTCATCGCAATCAAGCTTCATTTAATCAATATCATTCATCTCAATCACATGTAAACATATCACATTCATTTCCATCTTTACGGTTTTTTACCGTCTTGCAACATATGCGGTTCTCAGCCGCTATAAGAACATATTACGGTTATTAACCGCCATAAAAGCCTGTTGCGGTTCTCAGCCATCATGAAAACATATTCTTTACGGTTATTAACCGTCATAATACGGTGATCAGCCGTCATATACGGCCCTAGCCGCCTTGCACACGCATGCACATGCACACATAATTTCATCACATTCACATAATAAAATTCACATAATAGCACATCTTAATTGCACATACGAAAATATCAAATTCACCTCGTCATATCATCACAATTCATATATTCAGCACATAAGCCCAACACATTTCATATTGAATAAAATTCGTAATTTAAATACTTGAAAGGAAATATAAAATAACAACTTAGCACATTTTCCCCATCTGAAGAGCAGCTGAACAAAAGTTTTAGACTTCCAAACTATCTACGGCGTAAAACCCGACGTATTGCCTACAAACATAAGGTTTTCGACTTAGCCTTTACTCAAATTATGATCGATTTAAAATAAATTAATATTTTTAAACTAAACCCTAATTTTGGAAATTAATATAACTTATTTTGTAATTAAATGTAAAATTCATAATCCATATAGATCAAATTGAAATTAATAGCTCGGATTAAAATAGATAGAAAATTAGGGTTATTTATCCTTAATTTAGAAATAATAATTAAATTGTAACTTAATTCAATTAGCATAATATTTATAATTTTTAGTCTCAAAAGCAATCTTGCAAAATATAGATTTAAATTATAATTCCAAATAAAATCTTTGGTTAAAATTTATAATAATAACACAATAATAATTAATTCCCAACTCAAGCTTACATTATAGTTTCTTAATTAATTTAACAAAATTTATAACTTATACTTTATTTAATCATATAATTAAATACAAGTAACATAAATTAATTTACATAACCCTCTTTATTATTTAATTAAACTTGCAAATTCTATTAATTATAAGATAACATCTATAATTTCCATATGCATTAATAAATAAAAAAAATCAAAGTGTTATGTATCATAATTCTCACAAATTTTAAATGACAATTTTTATGATATCGCCACATTTTATAGAAGACCATTTCATTTCATCCGAATTAATGTCCGAATTTCATATATTAAATTCTAGTAAGTATATTATAACTTTTATACTTCCTAATATTTTACAATATTAAATGAAAATATGTATCATTAATATAACATTTAGAAATTTAGGAAAACAATTGCATAATAACATCAATAATAATAAAAACTATGTAATTTAGATAAATTTAAGGGTTCGATTATCATCATTCGTATTTGGGTGGTCTTCATACATGTCTTTAATTAATTTAGGGTTTTATATGCAATTTATAAACTAATTAAGCATAAAAATAAATTTAGCAACAAAAATGACATTTTTGCCCCTCATACTTATCAAATTTGCAAAACATAACCAGCCCAACCTATCACATTCCCTGCTGCTGAACCCGTCGCCACTCCAGCCTCTCTTCCACCACTAGTTCGCCGCAACCGGCGACGGGAAGTCGCCGGCGACCAACCCTACCGGAGCTCACCCTAGCTCCCTTCACAACCACAGCCATACCCTCACCAAGACTGACCGAATTACAGCAACCCAAACACCTTCATTCATCACACCAGCGGCGCTGCTGCTCAAGGCGGCGCCTCCCCCTCTTCGCCGGCGCATCACCGGCGCCGGTCACCCTTGCTACAACATACACATGACACACTAGACTAGACTTACACACCTACGTACTCACGTAGACACACAGCCGGACGAGCCAGTTTCAATCCAGCGAAACTGCCGCTTCCAGCGGCTGCTCACACTCCGACACGCCGGCGCCACCCCGGCGCCAGCTCAGACTCACGACAGCGGCGAACGGCAGCTTCCGATGCGGCGGAGGCAACTTCAAGATCAGCAGGGGTGAGGAAGAAAAGAAAGATACGTAGCAGCTTCTTGGTTCTCCTAACCCGTCCTTGCGACGAGCTTGGCAAGAGCTACTTTTGTGACCGTTTACCTTGCCGGAACTGATGATCGATAGTGGAATAGAGACGGTCAAAGCAGCTGCAAGTTGGAGTGGGAAGGGAAAGAAAATATGGCTTGCTTTGGTGGTGTTACGTGCTTGAGGAGGTGAAGGAGCATGGCTTCAACTTATCAATCAATTTCCTTCTAGAAACTTATTGACTTATCAAGCTTATAACCTATGCTACCATGCATTTCATGTAATTACATATATTATAACTTATGCTTATATACTTATATCTTGCATATATGTTATGCACGTAAACTTTGGCTTAGGCTATATATATATCTAATAACTTATATAATCTATATCATATATAACATATATTACAAGTTCATATCATATAATTATATATATACATTAAGGTAATATATTATATAGTTATATATAAAAAAAAAATTTCTTAGGTGCTACAATGTCTATAATTATGTTTAGGTCTATATTTTTAGTCTCAAAAGCAATCTTACTAAATATAGGGTCTAACTTAAAATTCCAATTAACTCTTTAGTTAAATTATAATAATTAATGTAATAATACTGAAGTCCAAAGTCCGTCCTAAAACTAGGTTTTTCTTAATTATTTCGCTAAGAAAATCTAGGATTTTATATCCTAATCGGTGATATAAGGAGTCTAAAATAATATAACTAATTAAAATAATTTATCTTTATTATTTAATTAAAGTTCGGTTTCCATATATTAAATTCTAGTAATTATATGATAACATTTATAATTCCAATATATATATTCGAAAGTTCAAAACGTTATTTTCATGAATTCAAAGTCCAATATTTATCTTCTTAGTTATGATACTTAAGACATAATTTTTGAATATTAAAGTTATAACTTATCTTTATCAATTAATTAAATATCGATTTTCATATATCACATACTATAATTTATAAGATAATATCCATAGGCTTAATATATTCTAAATCTCAAACATATTATCATAATTCCATGATTTATTAGGCGAATCATGCATCTTATCGTTAATTATTAAATCAAACTATGTAAGTTAAATATTTTCAATGTTCCTTGATAATTATACATAAATTAGGTCTTAAGCATGCTTTGATTATCTAAATCTTAATTATAAAGTTTCAGAAATTATTAAACTTTAATTTCAAAATTCCAGCAACAACTATATGGCAAAAATACCCCTAACATGTTATCAAATTTACAGAGAAATGCCATTGTCTATTTTCCCCCAATTTCCAGCCTCTCTCTTCCCCGACTGCCCTGCATCACCGTCCCTGCTCCCCTACCTTCGCCGGCGCCAGCCCGGCGCCACCGCCCCTCACCCAACTTCCTCCATCTCCATCCCAAGCCAACACCCAACACCAACATACCTATATATCTACACTCTAATACACACACACATATATATATATATCACTGCCCCTGTCACTGCCGCCGCTTCCAGCGGCGGCCCTTCACCATCAGCCACGCCGGCGCTACACCAGCGCCGGCTCCTTCCCCACTCCGGCACCCAAACACCATTCCAGCACACCCACACAATATCCAGCACACACAAACCTATAATCAACCCATATATATACATATACATTTTTCAGCATAGCCGCCGCTAGATGCGGTGGTTTTCCTCGATCCTTTGCGGCACGACCGAGCACCGGCCACTCCCTCACCTACACACATTCACCGGCGTAAAATGAATGCCGACAACACCATGAGACAGCACCGGCCACGGCTGACGGAAAGGGCGAGCAAAACAGAGAGCAAGAGATGGTGGAATTTAAAAGAGAAACAAAACCAAATGGGAATTTCGGCCCGGATTCATAACGGGCTCACCCAAAATTATACCTTAACCGGAAGAGCCTGCCGGAAATTGAGCCACAGGTGACTTGGAAGGAGACGGTGAGAGTTGTGTTAGTTTGGAAGAAGAAAAAGAAATGGAAAGGTGAAGCAATTGATAATGGCTTTGCTATCCCCTAAAACTCATTAATCCAAAGTCCAACTTAATCAATTACCTAAGCTAAAACTATAGCCTAGATTATGTGTCACATTTTTAGTGGGGTGAAGAATGAAATGAGTCAAAAATGTTTATCCCAGCAAATCAATCAAACTAAGCTATTAATTTGCTCTTAGCAATTATATGGATACTACATCCTTCCCTCCTACAAAGAAATTTCATCCTCGAAATTTAGAGACATACTAAAGCTCGATAGATTCAGACATTTTGCAAGAATTTCTTCTTCTTTTTCCTAGGTTATCTCATTCGCGTCGTGCTAACTCCATTGAACCTTTACCAAACTTACAACTCGATTTCTAAACTTATGGACTTTTCTATTTAGGACTGCTATAGAAACCTCTTCATAGGATATGTCCTTCTCCAACCCTATATATTGTTGATTGATAACATGGCTTGGATCGAACATGTACTTTCGCAACATAGACACATGAAAAACATTATGTATATCAAGGTAGTCTGGTGGCAAAGCCAGCCTGTACGCCACTCATCCGACTCGTCCCAAAATCTCAAATGGTCCGATATGTCTTGACTTCAACTTACCTCTTTTTCCAAAACAATAGACTTCTTTTGTGGTTGATGCTCATAAGAAAACGTTATCTCCCAACTCAAAACCAATTCTCGGCGTCTCTCGTCTGCATAAGACTTTTGTCAATCTTGAGTTGTCTTAATTCTTTTTCGAACTTTTCGTATTACGTCTACTACTTATTCAGGTCCCAAAACTCGTTTCTCGTCCATTTCATCCCAGTAAAGGGGTGATCGACACATTTTTCTGTATAGCGCCTTGTATGACGTCATCTCAATCGTTAATTGATAACTATTATTGTAAGCGAACTCTAATTAATATAAATGGTCTTCTCAATTTCCAAGCAGATCTAAGACATTTGCTCTTAATATGTCTTCTAAAATTTGTATCGTCCGTTCTGTCTGGCCATCAGTCTGGGGATAAAGAGCAGTGTTGAAAGTTAGTTCAATGCCCAACTTCTTTTGCACGTTATGCCCGAAACTGGAGATAAAGCGAAGGTCCCTATCAGATACAATAAAGACTAGTATTCCATGGAGCCTGATGATTTTTTCTTTATAGAATAAATTCGTGCTAATCTATCCAGGTCAAATGTCATTTTAATAGGCAGAAAAAAAAATGAGCAGACTGGATTAATCTGTCTACTATAACCTACTTCCACTCATGTGTTTCCAATGGTGTCAGCATCCCTGCTAGTCGCTGACATTCTACTTTTAATTTGCTGGCAAATAAGACATCTCTTAATGAAAAGTCCAATGCTCCTCTTTATATTTTTCCACTACGCTTCCGCTGCGCCTGAAGATTTATTATTTATTATTATTATATATATGTAGTATCCATATAATTGCTAAGAGCAAATTAATAGCTTAGTTTGATTGATTTGCTAGGATAAACATTTTTGACTCATTTCATTCTTCACCCCACTAAAAATGTGACACATAATCTAGGCTATAGTTTTAGCTTAGGTAATTGATTAAGTTGGACTTTGGATTAATGAGTTTTAGGGGATAGCAAGCCATTATCAATTGCTTCACCTTTCCATTTCTTTTTCTTCTTCCAAACTAACACAACTCTCACCGTCTCCTTCCAAGTCACCGGCGGCTCAATTTCCGGCAGGCTCTTCCAGTTAAGGTATAATTTTGGGTGAGCCCGTTATGAATCTGGGCCGAAATTCCCATTTAGTTTGTTTCTCTTTTAAATTCCACCGTCTCTTGCTCTCTGTTTTGCTCACCCATTCCGTCAGCCGTGGCCGGTGCTGTCTCGTGGTGTTGCCGGCGTTCGTTTTACGCCGGTGAATGTGTGTAGGTGAGGCAGTGGCCGGCGCTCGGTCGTGCCGGCAAGGGATCGAGGAAAACCGCCGCATCTAGCGGCGGCTATGCTGAAAAATGTATATGTATATATATGGGTTGATTATAGGTTTGTGTGTGCTGGATATTGTGTGGGTGTGCTGGAATGGTGTTTGGGTGCCGGAGTGGGAAGGAGCCGCGGTGTAGCGCCGGCGTGGCTGATGGTGAAGGGCCGCTGCTGGAAGCGGCGGCAGTGGCAGGGGCAGGGGCAGGGGCAGTGATATATATATATATGTATGTATTAGAGTGTAGATATATAGGTATGTTGGTGTTGGGTGTTGGCTTGGGATGGAGGTGGAGGAAGTTGGGTGAGGGGCGGTGGAGCCGGGCTGGCGCCGGCGAAGGTGGGAGAGCAGGGGCGGTGATGCAAGGGCAGTCGGGGAAGAGAGAGGCTGGAAATTGGGGGAAAATTGTAACACCCCGAAATAAAAATTTAAATACATAAAATATAATACGAATTTTATATTAATTAAATTTAGAGTTAAATAGTAATTAATATCAATTAAGTATAAACTATGAAAGTATATATCCAAAATATATATTCTACATATAAATAAATACACAATGTATATATATACAAGTATAACCTATGTAAATATCCTTAATATATATATATACATATACATATATGCATAAAGTGGGGGAAGAATAAGTCAAAAAGTGGAAAAGTAAATATTGAAAATTCTCTCCCTCTCTCTCATCCACGTCTCTCTCTCCCCTTTTCTCACAAAATTTTCTTCTCTCTCTCACTCATTTCCCCAATTTTTCTCTCAATTTCTCTTTCCTTACTCAGTTTCTGCTCGCTCTCTCTCTCTGTATCTCTCTTATTTTATTCTCTCTCTCCCCAAGTCTCTCTTCTTCTTCTCCATTTTCTCTTATTTTCTATTTCTTTTCTCTCTTATTTGCTCACTCTGCTGCACACCATAATTTTTGTTTTCTTTTTGTCCTTCCTTTCTTATGCTGATCGATGCTGCTGTTATTTGGTGATGGGACCGGCGAAGGGAGGGGGGACGGCTGGGCAGCAGCACGGCTGGGGCCGATGGGCATGGGGGCAGGGCCGCCGCTGTGAGCGGCGGCAGAGGTGATGGATATATATATTGGTGTGCTTGGCGTGTGAGTATGAGTGTGTGCGTGTGTATATGTTGCTCTGTGTGTGTGTGCTGTTGGGCACCGCCAGCGGCGGCAAGGGCGAGGTCGAGGGGCGGTGGTTGTGGCCGGCGCGGGTGGCTGGGCTGGATGGATTTCGCCACCGTGGGTGCAGCGGCGGTGCTGGTTCATATATGTATGTATACGGGAGTGTGTTTATATATGTATTTTGTGCAGTGTGTGTGGTTCGGTTGGTCGCTGGTGACACTAGTCGCCGGTAGGGATGGCAGCGGCGGCAGGAACAGCAAGGGGGCTGGAAAAGAGGGCTTTGGGGTAAGGGGCTTTTTTTGAAAATTTGATATAATTGAGGGGTTAAATTTCAAATCATATAAGTAATGAAAATTAATGATTTAATTCATAACCATTAGGTATATTGCATATTAATCCCAATCAATTTATGAAATACAATATGAGCATCATGAATTATAAATACTTATATCGGACCCCTAAAATTTAAATAAAATTTCATTATGTAACCTACAAATTGATAATATTAAGTATTGCCTATTAAAATTGCTTATTTTGCTAAAACGATTCCTACAATTGTTAAAATTGTATTTATCCATAATTAGTTGGAATTATAAAATGGAACCTAATTATTACATATATTGCTTTTGAGAATTAATATATATATATATATATATATATATATATATATATATATATATATATGAAATAATGAATTAAATCCAAACTAATGAATTAGGTTATAAATTTACCTTAGAGATTTTATAATAATTAAATTATGTACAATTTAATAGTTATCTTAAATTTAGGTTTTAAAATCCTAAATTCACGTCTCTTTAACCCATAAATTTTGGGAAATTATAAATATGGACATTATGGTTTGAGTTTCATAATTTAATAAATAAATCCAAGACCTAATTATCAATATTAAATATTTAGATAAATTTCTCATATTGTTAAAAAATGAACTAATGATCTTAAATAATTATGAACCTTACAATTTAAATCTCAAAGTTAAGAATCAAATTAAATATCAATTTTAATCCTATTAAATAATAATTAACTAAACATGTTATACAATTAAATAAAATTCCTAAATTAACTTATAATATCAGTTAATTGAATTCATTCTTATAAATTAAATTATGTAGTTAACCTAAATACGTCATAATCATAAATATATTCAATTTTATTAATATCTAGGTTAAACCATAAATTATATAATTAGACTTTCTAAGGTTATTTTAAAGGTACTTAAGAATTATTTTAAGCTAAAAGTTTTATAATTTACTTATTTTAGAATTATTTTCAAGTCTTTAATATCTAAACCAAATCATAATCTTATAATTTAATTCTCCTGGAACTAAGCTAAGTCTTTCAAGATTTAAATAAAGTCTAGTTAAGTTTTCTAATATTTTAATAAATACATTTTCATTATAATTCCATTTAAATCCTATATTTACTTTAAAATCATTTATTTTATTCTTTAAACCACAACATCGTCAGAAACCTGTTACAACTGATTAAGGAAAACACTAAAGAAAACATTTAATTATTAGTGACCTTAACTTACGAATTTACAACTAGACAAAGTACGAAGATATTTTTAATGCTCGATGTAGGAGACGAGGAAAGATGAATATGCTCGACAATTTATGAATAGAAGCTTCAGTTTTCTAAGGTGGGGAAAATTGCTAAATCGGTATTTATATTTCTTTCAAAATATTTAAATTACGAATTTTATTATGCTATATGAAATGTGTTGGGTTTATGTGTTGAACGCATGAAATGTTATTATATGATGAATGCGTTCGGAAAGATGATGAATGGCAAAATAAATGTTTATGTGATGAAATAAGCATGAATATATGTGAATTATTTGAATTATCATCTATGATGGCTAAAAACCGTATCTATGGTGGCTAAGAACCACATTTATGGCGGCTAAGAACCGTATCTATGGTGGCTAAGAACCACATCTATGGCGGCTAAGAACCGTATCTATGGTGGCTAAGAACCACATCTATGGCGGCTAAGAACCATATCTATAGTGGCTAAGAACCACATCTATGGCGGCTAAGAACCGTATCTATGGCGGCTAAGAACCGTAAATTTTTGAATATGCAATTGATATGAATAAATGTGAAAGTGATCTATTTTATGCTGTTTTTATTAAAAGACAAACATTTTATGAAAATCTCTATTTTTATGTGACAAATGGTGGTTTGGCCTGTGTGTGTAAAATCTTTAGAAATTATTTTATGTCATCCCGAGTTCCCCACCCCACTGAGTGAACTTTTGTCACTCACCCCTATTTCTAAAATGTTTTCAGTTTAAGGATTTTATGGCATGGAAGGCGAGTGGTGGATGTTGGTAGCCGATGAGCAAATGTTACAAAACCTTTTTATTTAAAATGATTAATTTCATGTATTTAATAAATGTATATTTTATAATTATTCTTGTTTTTATTTATCTTAATTCTATTGAAAAAATGAATTTTATAAATGAGTAACGTCTCGATTAAGATTTATTTACAAAAGAATTGGGGCGTTACAAAAATAGACAATGGCATTTCTCTGTAAATTTGATAACATGTTAGGGGTATTTTTGCCATATAGTTGTTGCTGGAATTTTGAAATTAAAGTTTAATAATTTCTGAAACTTTATAATTAAGATTTAGATAATCAAAGCATGCTTAAGACCTAATTTATGTATAATTATCAAGGAACATTGAAAATATTTAACTTACATAGTTTGATTTAATAATTAACGATAAGATGCATGTTTCGCCTAATAAATCATGGAATTATGATAATATGTTTGAGATTTAGAATATATTAAGCCTATGGATATTATCTTATAAATTATAGTATGTGATATATGAAAATCGATATTTAATTAATTGATAGATAAGTTATAACTTTAATTTTTATAAATTATGTCTTAAGTATCATAACTAAGAAGATAAATATTGGACTTTGAATTCATGAAAATAACGTTTTGAACTTTCGAATATATATATTGGAATTATAAATGTTATCATATAATTACTAGAATTTAATATATGGAAACCGGACTTTAATTAAATAATAAAGATAAATTATTTTAATTAGTTATATTATTTTAGACTCCTTATATCACCGATTAGGGTATAAAATCCTAGATTTTCTTATCGAAATAATTAAGAAAAACCTAGTTTTAGGACGGACTTTGGACTTGAGTATTATTACATTAATTATTATAATTTAACTAAAGAGTTAATTGGAATTTTCAGTTAGACCCTACATTTAGTAAGATTGCTTTTGAGACTAAAAATATAGACCTAAACATAATTATAGACATTATGTATGATCTTCATAATTTAATAAATAAATCAAATGCCTAATTATAAATATCAAATTAAATATCAATTTAAATCCTCTTAAATAATAATAAACTAAACATGTTATGCAATTAAATAAATATATATATTTCCTAAATTAACTTATAATTTCAGTTAATTGAATTCAGGTTTATAATTTAAATTATATAGTTAAGTAAAATACGTCATAATCATAAAGTTATAATTAATTTTCCTGAATCTAAGATAATTCTTCTAAAATCTAATTAAAGTCTAATTAAGTTTTATAATATTTTAATAAACACATTTTCATTATAATTTCATTAAAATCATGTTAGATGGTCTGTTAACAGAAAAATGCCTAGATTAAGAATATATTTTAATTAATAATAGTTCAATTAAATTCTAAAGCGAGCACTTATACTTTGTAGGAAATTATGAAGGTAGGAACGATTTAAGCTCGGATAAAAGTAGACGTTTTGCAAGCATCTTCCGTAAAAGGTGGGGGTAAAACTTTATTTATGGTTTTAAATCGTACAGTTCTAAGGAAAATTATGTGACTAAGTGATTTAAATTCCGTCATTATGTGCTGTTGTTTCCAATGGAAATGTTTTAATTACGTGAACAGTATTTCGAGTAAATTATATGAATTTGAGAGCTATTGATTTTCAAGTTACGTAAATGCAAAAGATTTCAAATGATGATAAGTCGGGATAATATCCGCTAAAAATGGGTTTCTTTAGAAACCAACATATGTCAAAGGTTTTCTATACTTATGTGTTATGTGAATTATGTGGCCAACGTGAATGTGCTCAATGTGTATTATGTGTTTATCTGGAACCATTATGTGAAACTTACTTGCGCATGTGCCTTCACGCCAAGTAGGGTATTCCTTTTTGGAAACCCAACAATGGGGAATTCTACGAAATCCCAACAGGAAGAGGTTTAAAAACCCAAATTGGGTCGGCTTCGGGCCCTGATAGGTATTCTTCGAAAACCTATCCACAGTTGCCATTGGGACTCTTCGGGAGTCTACAACGTGTATTATATGTATAATATGCAAGCAATAGTATGTGTATATTATTATTATAAAGTCCCCTACCCCACTAAGTGTCCTTTTGGCACTTACCCCTTTTATGTAAAATGTTTTCAGTTTAAAGAATTTAGGTCGTGGCGCTGGAGCGATGGATGCTGGTAGCCAATGATTAAAAGTTGAAGAGAGTTTTAATTCAAAACTGTATGTTTTATAATATTTTTTCTGGAATTTATTTATCTTTAATTTCTTAAATGAGTGAATTTTATTTGTAAGTAACGTCTCGATCAAGGTTTATCTTTTAAAAGGAAACGGGGCGTTACAGATGGTATCAGAGCGGGTCTACGATTCTGTAGACTCGTTAAAATGTTTTATTTTTTAAAATTATTTGATTTAACTTGAATTTAAAGGGAAGTAAAAATATAATTTTTGTCGAAAAGAAAATATCTTATCAGCTACTAGCATCTACATCTAACCTACTGCTCCGCCTTCGCTAAGGTATGCTACGTTTAGATATTTAACTATTTTATGACCTTGGATTTATGTGAAAAAGGAGGTCGTATAGACATTTTCTTAGGATTGCTTTAATAAATGATTTGTGATTATGTGGTGGTGGATCACTGTTATCGACACACTGCTTGCTGGACGCCGCCACTGAGCCGCTGACTGCAGCAGCATGAGCTCGTGTGCGTAAATAGCCGCGGCAGGAGTTGATACAGTGTTATGTGATTAGTTAAGTCATGTTAAGCTATGTTATATGTGAAATAATGTTATGATGACATCGATGATAGAGAAATTTATAGATATATTTATATGATCAAGGGAAGCAGGTTATGAGTTGAGTGAAATGATTCTCAAGGGTTCTAATATCACATAGACTTTAAGGTAAAACATAGTTTCCATAAAATGTGACCATAGCTAGAATAACATAGATGCTCAAAATGGATTTCACATGCCTTAAACATCAGGGATAGAACTACGTTGAAAATTTCATGATAGGTTCTTTAGGCTTACATTCGTGATAATAAAACGTTTCGGCATTACGATCAATTAATCACAGGAGATGACCATGGAAGAAAATCGATGATCACGAATGTTCAAAAATCTCTTATTAAATGTTGAAACGTGGCCACTTTCTTTTCCTCACTGGGAAATATTCATAAGAATAAGAAACCGATTTCACTCTCTTTGCTTGGGGAAAACTAGCACTACCACAGCATAGTGATTCAACCACGGCATATATTTACTCCACTGCGGTTACACCAAGAATTTCTATATGAAACAGTCCCGGAACGAAAGGTAAACTGGAGGAAGTAAAAGTATACTAGAGGCATTCCTCGACCACCAGCTCAGCTCGCTTTCTTCATTTTTCGAAAAAAAAAAAACAACAACAACGCGCTTTCTCTTTCTACTCCATGAGGAGCGTTTCAGATGTAGATGATATAATCATAACTTCTCTTTACGTACCGCTAGGAATGTTTAATGCCACTTCGCCAACTGGCGTTACCTGCGCATAAACTGAAATCATTCTACATGCGACCTTCGTCGAAGATGAAGAAAATAAAGTCAAGGAAAGAAATTTAAATTTGTTGCTCAACGACCGGCTTTCGGGCTAAAACCCTCTTTCTTCTTCCGCTGAAATCAGACTGGAGAAATGATTAACAGAATGACAGCGATTCATATAAATAATAGATTCTAAACAATTAAGATTTAAATCAAATCGAAAACATGCTATCCTTAATTTTTCTTTATCAAATAGTTCGATTATTTAATCCGACAACCTTCAATGGAAGAGGAGAACTTGCAGATGCGGAAGAATGGTTGGTGGCCCCAGATAAACTTTTCGCTCACCTAATTCATACCGACGAGCAGAAAATTTCATGCGTTATTTTTTCAACTCATCGAGGAGGTGAGTTTCTTGCGAAAAATTATGTGATAGAATTTTTACCCTAAAAAGAAGAACTGTAATGACGTGGACGGACTTTAAAGAAGTGATCATGCAGAATTAATCGTCGAAAAATTTTACCGTGGTAAGAAGGAAACGAAATTTCTACATCTCTGTCAAAGGTTGCTGACGATTAGAGAATATTAAAGAAAGTTTAAATTAACTAAGTAGGTACGTGACATATTTAGTCAGCACCGATACAAGAAAACGCTAGACGCTTTAGTAGGAGCCTACATTTGAATAATTGCGCTGTTCTGGTTGGACATGAAGGGATTGATGTACGTCGAGATCGTTGAGAGAGCTTAAGAAGTCGCCTCGTATATGTGCTTGGACTACATAATTCTCGAAAAAAAAAAACCCTTCTAGGACGTCTGGGAAAAGTAATGTGACGATTGAAATCAAGATCAAACTACATCTCTCAACCAAATAAAACGACCGACGGTGAGTGGCACTCTGAACGCCTTTATTCTTAGAATGGGAGCCACCTGTTCGAGATACGAACGAATTGACACCGGACAATACCTCTGGAGGACTGGACATTGCCATCAATGTTAAGAATCTGACCATAATTTGAACGCTAGTCCTAAAAAATAGGATCCAGGTTTCAACCCAAGACACAAAGCAGGAAAAGCATGAGCTTTCGCTCTCACTCGAAATGAGACTGCTGAAGGGCCGGAGACCACGACAGACGACCAAGATGCTTAAAAAGGGAAATTATGAGACGTTTTCGATAAATATTGTAAATCTCGAGTAGAAAATGAACTCTATCGAAATAATGTCGATAATAAGGGAGTACGTGGATGTTTTCCCAGAAGATTTATTTGGACCATCGCCTGATCAATAAGCTGAGTTCGGCATATATTTGGTTCTCGGGTCAGCACTAGTGTTAAAAAGCACCATACCGAATGGCATCCAAGGAGTTAGAAGAATTGAAGATGCAATTACAAGAGCTTTTGAACAAAAAAAAATTTAATTTATTAAAAATTTATACGTCACATCGTATCTTCTTGGGAAGCTCCGGTGTTGTTCGCGAAGAAAAGATGATGGAAATTATGATGACTGATGAATACTTGTATAGTTGAATTACGTAATTATGGATTGTGATCTTTATGGGATGTGAACGCTTTACTATGAATGTAAAAGTGAAGAATGATGTGAAGTTAATATTTGCATATGTGCAAATAAGATGTGTTATTATGGCAATTGAGAACTGCAATTAAGTGTTACGTTAAATTAATGTGCTTCTATGTGTATGGTTGATATGTGAAAATATGATGAAACTATGTGCGCATGTGCATGCGTATGCAAGGCGGCTAGGGCCGTATATGACGGCTGATCACCGTACCAGGGCGGCTAAGACCCGCATATGTTTTCAGGACGGCTAAGACCCGTAAAAATGTTTTCATGGCGGTTAAGACCCGCAAAATGCTTTCATGGCGGCTAAGCACCGTAAACTATATGAAAAGTGATGTTTGAACGTGAATGATTGATTGTATGTTTACAAGACGGCTAAAAACTGTAAATGTGAAAATGAAGTGATATGTGCTTGTGCATACGTATGCAAGGCGGCTAGGGCTCGCATATGATGGCTGATCACCGTATTATGACGGTTAATAACCGTAAAATGTTTCCACAGCGGCTAAGAACCGCAAAATGCTTTCACGGCGGCTAAGAACAGCAAAATGCTTTCATGGCGGCTAAGCACCGTAAACTATGTGAAAAGTGATGTTTGAATGTGAATGATGGATTATATGTTTTCAAGGTGGCTAAGACCCGCATATGTATTACAAGACGGTTAAAAACCGTAGATGTGATAATGAAAGTGATATGTTTGAATGTGAAGGATGATTGATTTGAGATGGATGCTTACATTTTTTCTTTAAAATGATTAAAGTCACATGATTTGAAATGATCTATTCGCTACAGTTTTCATTAAAAGGCAAATGTTTTAAGAAAATCTGTTTTAGGTGATAAAATGGTATTTTGGCATGTGTGTAAAATCTTCCAAAATTATTTTATGTCATCCCGAGTTCCCCACCCCACTGAGTGTACTTTTGTCACTCACCCCTCTTTTTAAAATGTTTTTAGTTTAAGGATTTTAGGGCGTGGCGCGCGAGCGGTGGATGCTGGTAGCCGATGATCAAATGTTCCAGAAGATTTTATTTAAAGTGCTAAATTTTTATGAATTTTAAGAAATGTATATTTCACAAGATTTTATTTATATTTATTCTTGGTAACATGAATTTTTTTTATAAGAGAGTAACGTCTCGGTTAAGATTTATTTACAAAAGAATCGGGACGTTACATCTCCCATATTATATATATTTGAATCATACTATACTAATTGAGACTTCAAAAGCATGGGAAAATATTGTTTTAATTTGTCGATTATATGACTGCTAGAATTTAGAATAATTTACTGTTCTACAAGTTACTTGAACTTACAGTGCCAGTCTATTACTGCTTACAGCACTAGTATGCAGTGCTGTGCGATGTAACTTAGAGTTTTTATACGCAGCGAAAAATATGTTTTTGACACAAGGCTGGTTTCTCAAATATGCTCCTTTTAAAGATGTTTTATACTTATGACAGATAGATATATAAAGTAAAGCACAGATATGAAAAGTAATAAAACACTTATGGTTTGTAGTGGTTCGAAAGTGCTGTAATCCTTCTATGTCCACTCTACTGCTACCTCGAGCAGGAACTTTGTTACGCAATATTGAATTACAGGACACTCCTAACAATCTATCAACTCAACAAGCTAACACCTACTGGAACTCAACGTACACACAAAAACTGTAAGTTCTAAAAGCTAACCAACACAGGATTTTCACACTCCCACATAGGGAATTTCTTATCAACTAGACAACTTATACAAACAGTAAGGATAATTCTTATCAACTGTTCGACACCTTAAACAACCTAAGCACATAGCAAAAAGGTTAAAGTATATAAAAGGTTTCTTCAACTGGTGCGGTGAAATGAGCTTCTGAATTCTTCAAAGAATCTTTCAGCTTGAACTTAGTTCACTTCACTAAGGTCGAGTGACTGAAACTGTAGAAATGCTTGAGAGAATATAGCTTTGAATGCTTGAGCTTTTTAGCGTAAAAGTTTCAATAGTCAGCTTTAGGGTTGCTCGTCCTCTATTTATACTTGTAGAAAGATATCCGTTGAAGAAGATATCTTTCATTTTGAATTTAAGCGTACTTGATCAAAGGTATGGCTTGTATTTAATGCGACTAGACTTCTCCTTTCATAGCATTTAATAAGGTGGTTGAGGCTCGCAGCTTTCTGCAGCGCGTCAATCCACATGTTGTCTTAATATTGGCTCCGTGTCTAAAACTTTGATCTTCTCTGGAATGGCTCTATTTATTCTTGCTTGGTTCTTCGTTCCTCGTACTGCATTTATCCTTCCTCGGATTGCAGGATATTTGTTCTGTTTGTCTTTAACGCGGTTGATTGATTATCCAGTAAGCTTCGCACTGTATCCTAGGTCTTCTTGCAACTATTCGTTCTTTACTGTGCTGCTATAACTTGAACTTCTTGCAGTAACTTCATACAGTATTGTTGTATCTTTTCTTGCAGTGTCGCTACTTGCCGTTCTTACTTACTTATTGCATTGCTGTATCTGCTTCTTGTTGTATTACTATATCTGCTTCTTGTAGCAGCTTCATTCTCTTAAGTTCTCGATGCAGCACGGTCCATTAGAGTTCTTTCATCTTTCAACACCTATAACTAGACTCAATCCTAGTCTATGTTTTTACATAAACATCGTGAAAAATGGGGTACTCAAGCTTCCTTTTACATATATGGTTTGTCTTATCAAAATCTATACACTGAAATCCCAACACATATAATAATTGTGTTTACAAATTTTTGTAACTAATGATATATTTAGATTATAAAATCAATATGTTATCACTATAAGAAGAAAATGTGTTTCTAAGAGTTTCTATATATATAGTCCTACTATCCTATCTAATATAGGTACATTAATATGTGTCTACCGATATGTGTCAGATATCCAATATATATATAAATTTCACTTTTTATAAAATTAGGGGATATGATCATTATATACTATCGGTGGATATATGAAGACTTGTCCACGGTGGGTAGGGTAACATTTTTCTATATATATTAGTCCTACTACACCTACCCACTGTGGGTACATTAATATATAAAATACATCAAATAACAGTAAAATATTACCTCAATATTTAAGCAATAATAGAACCATACGAATCGGTAATTAATAATATAATATAATTTATTATGGTTAAATCATTTCTAACAAATTTATTATTAAGAAAAATGATAATTTCCATATAATTCAATATTAGTTTTATGATTAGTATGATAGTATGAGTTGGTCTCTTGTGCACTTAGGCATGTGTATTTGGGTCGGGTCAGTCCAGATCCATGCCCTTTTTTTGTTACTTTTGTACTACATTAGTCATACTTTTATGTTATATTAGTCATATATTTATATACATGTATCATAACATTTTTTTGCGCTTACCTTTATAGTATGTTAGTCATACATTTATATACAATATATCATAACCTTTATATAATACTTTAAATAAAAAAAAATCAATTTCGGTATAATTTGTATATATATACCTTTATGCGATATTACTCATATTTTTATGTTATATGTAGCACATAAGAATTTTTTTAAAAAAATATCTATATATATATATATATTGCCCTAATGCATGCATATAACTATATAATATATATTACCTTAATGTATACATAATTATATGATATAAACTTACAATATATGTTATATAGTAATAGATCATATAATGTTAAGATAAGATATATATATATACATGACAAAATTATTACATAAGTTATAGATATTAAGATATACAATTCATAAGTTATATAAATATGATTATAACCTAAGTAATTATATTAGATGATGTACATAACCTAGGCTACTACGTGCAGTACATATATACATGATATAAGTTGCATAACTTAAGTTATATGGCATGGGATTTACTTTGTAGCATAGGCATGTAGGTTGTTGATAGGTCAATAAACTTCTAGAAGAAAATTGATTGATATGTGAGGCCATGCTCCATCTTTTTCTCCAAGCACGTAACCCTCAACGAAAGCAAGCAACCAAGCCATTTCTTCTTCCATTTGTTTTTCTCTTTCCAACAGCCACGTTGATCGACTTTTTCCACCGTCTATCCTCAGTTTCCGGCAAGGTAATACGTCAAGAATGATAGCTCTTATCTTGCTCGTCGTAAGAATAGGTTTGAAATTACGAAACATGGTCGTTTCCTATTGCAGTTGTACTCTATCTTAGCTACTATTCTGGTCGTTGTTGCTACCGCCGTCCGCCGCTGGGTCGAGTCAGAGCCGGCGCTGTGTCTGCACCGGTGCGTCAGTCAAAAACCGCCGCTGGGAGCGGCGGCTGCGTCGGGCTGAGCTTGGAGTGGTTTAGCTTTGTTTTCTCGGATGGCTGTGCGTGCGTGAGTCTGAGTAGTTGTGAGTCGGGTTGCTGGTGTGTGTGGTGTGTGCGTGGGTCAGTATGGGTTGGTCCGAGTGCGTTGGCCGGAGCTGAGCGCGCCGGTGGTGGTTACGCCGCCGCCGCGAGCTGCTGCAACAAGGGCTGGAGCTGGGTGGTATAGGTTGGCGTCTAGGGTGTATTGGGCGGTGAGGAGTCACCGGCGACTTCCAGTCACCGACTGCGGCAGACCGGCATACGGCAGGGACGGCTGGGGCGGTGACCTGGGGTGGGGGACAGCTGCAGCGGCTGGGAAGGGTAATATGTTGGGGGGGTTTCTGTTTTTGCAAATTTGATGAATATGGGGGGCAAAAACGTAATTTTGGCTTGCTGAAATTGTTTTAAAGCTTAATTAATTATGGGATTGCATATAAAAGCTCAAGTAATTAAAAACATGCATGAAGACCACCAAAATACGAATGATGATAAACGAACCCTTAAATTTATCGAAATTACATAGCTTTCCCTATTATTGATGATATTATGCATGTTTTTTTTTAATTTGTTGAAGTTATGTTAATGATATAGGTTTTCATTAAAATTAGAATATATTAAGAAATATAGATGTTATCATATAATTACTAAAAAAATTTAACATATGAAAACCGAATTTAATTAAATAATAAGGATAAATTAATTTAATTAGTTTATATTACTTTAGACTACTTATAACACCAATTAGGGTATAAAACCCTAAGTTTATTATCGAACTAATTAAGGAAACCTAGTTTCAATACAAATTTTTGAACTTTAATATTATTATGTTATTTAGTACAATTTAGTTAAAAATTTCACTTGAAATTATAATTTAAATCTATGTTTTTACAAGATTGCTTTTGAAACTAAAAATTATAAACTTATAAATATTATGCTAATTGAATTAATTTACAATTTAATTATTATTTCTAAATTAAGGATAAATAACCCTAATTTTATATCTATTTTTTTTAATCTGAATTATTAATTTCGAAGCAAGCTTTATAGATTATAAATGATATATTTAATTACAAAATAGGTTATATTTAATTACAGGTTAGGTTTTACCTTAAAAATATTGTTTTAATTTATTCGACAGTAATTCGATTAGAGTCTAAGTCAAACCTTTATATTTGTAGGCGATACGCCGGGTTTTACACCGTAGATAGTTTGGAAGTCTAAAGCTTTTGGTCAGCTACTCTTCAGGTGGGGGTAATTTCTTACTACAGTATTTATAATTCTTTCAAAGCATTTAAAATACGAGATATTATACGATATGAAATGAGTTGGGTATACGTGCTAAATGCATGAGATGTTACGTGTGATAATGCTATGATGTGATGAATGTGAATGTGATTGCTGAATGCTTTACTATGAATGCAAATGTGAAGAATGGTGTGAAGTTAAGATTTGCATATGTGTAAATAAGATGTGTTTCCATGGCAGTTGAGAACTGCAACTAAGTGTTGTGTTAAATTAATGTGCTTTGATGTGTATGTTTGATATGTGTATGTGTGAAGTAATTATGTGTGCATGTGCATGCATGTGCAAGACGGCTAAGACCCGTATATGACGGCTGATCACCGTACCAGGGCGGCTAAGACCCGCATATATTTTCAGGGCGGCTAAGACCCGCATATGTTTTCAGGACGGCTAAGACCCGTAAAAATGTTTTCATGGCGGCTAAGAACCGTAAAATGCTTTCATGGTTGCTAAGCACCATAAATTATGTGAAAAGTGTTGTTTGAATGTGAATTATGTTTGATTTATGATGAATGCGTATATTCCAAAATGGCTATGAATTATGTGATTGAAGGTGAATATGGGTGTGATTGAATGTGAACCCCTATTTTTATAATGTGATCCCACTGAGTGTATTTTATACGCTCACCCCCTTTATATGTTTTTCTTTTATAGATTCGAGTGCTGGAAGCCGAATTTGAAGAAAGATGCGAGTATATAATTTTTGTAATAATTAAACATGTTATTTTGAAAGGTTGTAAAAGTGTGATGGCCTGTATATATACATATTTTGCTGCGGTATCTGATCATTTAAACCTTTTATGTAAATTATGTAGTTTGTATGGATATTATCCTTCAGTTATAGTTTGTTTTAAATTGCTGGACGCCCAAAATGTTAAAATTTTATATTTTATTTTATTTCGAAAATGGGGCGTGACAGTTTTGGTATCAGAGCCTAGCTCTCTTTGTAGGGCTTTGCTCAATTTTAAAAAAAAAGTTTATAAATTTTTTTTATTTTCTAAAAGCGGGCTTAATATTTAAATTTTGAGTTAAACACGCATCTTTCTCCATTTTTTTTTCTCTCAGATAGGCATGGAAATGAGTTAATTATATGTGCTTAATTTTCATAACGTGAATAAAATTTGTGTTATTATGAAATGTTATGTTTGATTATTATTGGGTTATAAATACGTGTTTTGGGGTTTATTACGGGGGTTGTTAGACAGGTTTCCTTAAGTAAAGCTTATATATAGAATTATGCATACAGATGGCTCGAAAGAGGTATACGGCTAGGAAGTCGATTCCCAGAGAGAGACTTAGAGATGTCTTCTTTGATAGTCGAGTAGCTGCAGACTTTTCAGTAGGAGAGCACACCGCTCAAATGTTGCATATCTGGAGACCGGCCGGTGGGGCTGGAGGCTTAATAGGAAATGTGGAGGGCTGTCGTCAGCTGATCCGGACATTGCCCTCCGTGTGGGCAGCTCATGCCCACAGTATTTACCGTAGAGAGGTAGTATATTCAGGAGCAGAGCGTTCTCCCGTTGTAGATTTTGGGAGGGTTGCATGTCAGCTACTAGAGGCCTGGGGTAGGAACGAGTATCCATCACCCCTTGAGCCAGGGCCCTATGATCCACCTAGTGATGACTCCGAGGAGGAACCGGAGGAAGATCCGGAGGAGGATCCGGAAGAGGATTCTGATGATTACCTTGATGAGGGTGATCCAGGTGCTTCGACCTCTGGTGTAGTTAGGCCCCCATCGCCCCCAGCTGCGGTAGCTTAGACTATAGGAGTAGGTGTTATATTTTGGGATGTATCTCGACTAAAACAATATATATGTATGTTTTAAATAGTTGTGTGGTAGTGTATGTATATAGATGGATATGATGCATATGTAGCCAAAATTTTGCTAGATGTATATATGTATATATCCTATTGAAGCTGGTGAATTTCTCATAGCTTGCATTATTATTATTTTTTTCCAATAATAACGTCGTAATATTTAACTATCGGATATTGCGTGTATCGTAGCAGAATCATGCCTCCGAGAGGTAGACCACGCAAACAACCAGCAACAACTGAAGGGCCATCTGCATCAACAGAAGAAGGAGTATTGGGAAATTTAGTAATATTACTAAAGTGATTAGCTGAGAAGTTCGAGGCTAACAGAGAAGCACCCAATCAGGCACCAAGAAGTGACGTGAATAGTATAATTGAACAATTTCAACGTTTCAATTTCCCAACGTTCAATGGTAAAGGAGAACCTGCCGACGTAGAGGAATGGCTAAGAAATTTAGATAGACTCTTTGCTCATCTAACTTGTTCAGATGAGCAGAAAGTCTCTTGTACGGTGTTTCAGCTAATAGAGGAAGCGAGTTTCTGGTGGGAGTCCTATAAGAGGTCGCTATCCAGGGATATGAGGAATACGATGACCTGGGTGGATTTCAAGGAGGCTGTTATGCACAATTATCTACCTCAAAGTTATCGAGACAAGAAAGAGATGAAATTCTTGTATTTAAGATAGGGATCCTTGACCGTCGGTGAATACGAGAGAAAATTCAATCAATTGTGCCGATACGCGATCCATTTAGTAGATACAGATATGAAGAAAACCAGACGTTTCAACAGGGGCCTACGACGAGAAATTGGCACCATTTTGGCAGGGCAAAGAGGGATGACATATGCAGAAACTGTTGAAAGAGCACAAGAGATTGCAGCGCGTATGGGTTTGGATAATGTTCCACTTAGAAAACCTCCAGATGTGCTCGGAAAGAGAAAGTAGAGCGACACGAATCAAAATCAGAACCAGACCTTCAACAGAAATCAACGTCCAGGAATGGGTAGCGGACCAAATGTCTCTAAACCAAGTTAAAGGCCAGTCTGTCCCAAATATGGAAGAACTCACGGCGGGCAATGCCTATGGGGGACAGGACGTTGTTTTCGATGTCAAGAATTTGGACATAGCTCCAATGTTTGTACTAATTACAAAGTTATACAGGATTCCAAGCTAAGACCCGAGACAAGGAGAGCTCGAGCTTTTGCTCTCACGAGAAACGAGGCGGCAGAAGAGCCTGAGACCATGGCAGGTATTTTGTCAGTATGTGATATGCCTGCGCTTGTATTATTTGATACCGGGGCAACCCATTCGTTTATATCTGTCATATTTTACGAACTCTTGGGATATAAAAATGATAGGGTAGATACTGAGATCCTAGAAGTTAGTATACCTTCCGGGAAAACGATAAAAACCCAAAATACGTGTCGAAATATGAAAATTTCTTTTGAAGAGAAAATCATTCCAGCCACGTTGCATGTATTGGAGATGAAAGATTTTGATGTTATTTTGGGCATGGATTGGCTTAAGGCTAATAATGCGGTGATCCGATGTCGAGAAAAAGAGATTTTGATACGATCGCCCGGAGAAGAAGAGTTCACAATTTTTGGAACTCGAGTCGGTATAAATCCATGTGTTATATCGGTTCTGCAGGCTACCAAGATGATTAATAAGGGAGATTGTGAGGCATTCTTGGTGAATATCGTAAATCCCGAACAGAAGACAGATTCGATTGGAAGGGTGCCGATAGTAAATAAATATGCCGACGTTTTTCCAGAAGAATTACCTGGTTTACCGCCTGATAGACAAGTCGAATTCAGCTTAGACTTAGTACCAAGAGTGGCACCAGTATCGAAGGCTCCATATCAAATGGCACCGAAAGAGTTGAAAGAGCTAAAGGTGCAATTGCAAGAACTCTTGGAAAAGGGTTTCATACGTCCTAGCGTATCACCCTGGAGAGCTCCAGTGCTGTTTGTGAAGAAAAAGGATGGAACATTTCGGATGTGCATTGACTATCGAGAGCTCAATAAAAGAACGATCAAGAATAAGTATTCGTTACCTCGGATTGAAGACTTGTTCGATCAATTAAGGGGTGGAAGCGTATTTTTGAAGATTGATTTAAGATCCGGATATCATCAGGTGAAGATTAAGAAAGAAGATATATCTAAAACGGCTTTCAGAACAAGGTATGGCCATTACGAATTTGTGGTAATGCCTTTTGGACTTAGCAATGCACCGGCCATTTTCATGGATATGATGAATCGAATTTTCCATCCATATCTTGATCGATTTGTGATAGTTTTTATTGATGATATTTTGGTGTATTCACACGATAAGAACCAGCATGAAGAACACCTGAGGATTACTCTGGAAACTTTGAGAAAAGAAAACTTATATGCCAAGTTTAAAAAGTGTGAGTTCTGGTTGGATAAAATTTCTTTTTTTAAGCATATCGTCTCTTCAAAAGGAATAGAAGTGGATCCAGCCAATGTGGAAGCGGTCAGTAATTGGAAGGCACCGACCAATGTAAATGAAGTGCGAAGTTTTCTGGGTTTAGCCGGATATTACAGAAGGTTCATTGAAGGATTTCCAAAGATCTCTATTCCTCTGACGCGTCTGACTCGTAAGGATGTGAAATTTCAGTGGACGAATCAATGCGAAGACAGTTTTCAAGAATTGAAGAGAAGATTGACGTCTGCACCAATTCTAATAGTTCCAGACGGAACGAAGGAGTTTGTTGTTTATAGTGACGCTCCAAGCAAGGTTTGGGATGTGTACTGATGCAAAGAGGAAAGGTGGTAGCTTACGCTTCGAGACAACTAAAGGTGCATGAGCAAAACTATCCTACTTATGATCTGGAATTAGCTGCTGTAGTGTACGCTCTCAAGATATGACGACACTATTTGTATGGAGGAAAGTGTGAGATTTATACTGATCATAAGAGCTTGAAGTACTTTTTCGAACAAAAAGAGCTCAACATGAGACAAAGAAGATGGTTAGAGTTGGTGAAAGATTACGATTGCTCAATCTTATACCATCTTGGAAAGGTAAATGTGGTGGCGGATGCGCTGAGCAGGAAAGAAAAGGCTCAAACGGCATACATGATAACTACTCAGAAGGAGTTGATTGAAGAATTTGGAAAACTAAGCATGAAATTGGTGATACCTCCAAGCAACATAAGAGCAAGAATAAGTGCTTTGATAATCAAACCCACGCTTCAGGAAAAAATACTGCAGGCTCAACATGAGGATAGGTTCACTCAAATCATGAAAGAGCAAGTGGAGAAGGGTTTAGCAAAGAACTTCGAAGTAAGCAAGGATGGGGTACTTAAGTTCAAGAATAGGCTATGTGTGCCACATAAGGAAGATCTTCTAACTGAAATCATAGAAGAAGCACATGTTACTCCATATACAGCCCATCCAGGAAGTACAAAGATGTATCAAGATTTGAAAAAGAGTTTTTGGTGGAGAAACATGAAGAACAGTATTGGACTTTTTGTGAAGAGATGCATTATTTGCCAGCAAGTGAAGGTGGAACATCAAAGACCTGCGGGAATGCTCACACCTCTAGAGATACCTGAATGGAAGTGGGAACATATCACCGTGGATTTTTTTGTGGGACTACCTCGAACCAATCATGGGAATCATGCAATATGGGTCATTGTGGATAGACTAACCAAGTCTGCCCACTTTTTGCCGATCAAAATGACGTTTAGTTTGGAAAGATTAGCTCAGATCTACATAAAGGAGATTGTTAGATTGCATGGGGTACCCATCTCTATTGTGTCAGATAGAGACCCTCGTTTCACATCCAGATTTTGGCAGAGTTTACAAAAAGAAATAGGTACCAAACTGGCTTTCAGCACTGCTTTTCATCCTCAAACTGATGGACAAAGCGAACGAACAATACAAATTTTGGAGGATATGCTGAGAGCAAATGCTTTGGATATGCATGGAAGTTGGGAAGACCATCTATATTTGGTGGAGTTTGCCTACAATAACAGCTATCAGGCAACTATTGGAATGGCGCCGTACGAGGCTCTATATGGAAGAAAATATCGTTCGCCTCTTTATTGGGATGAACTAGGTGAAAAATAAATTTTGGGACCCGAGCTGGTTGAGCAAGCAGTGGAGAAGATACGAAAAGTCCGAGAAAGAATCAAGACTGCTCAAGATAGATAAAAATCATATGCGGATAAAAGACACCGAGAGCTACAATTCGTCGTGGGGGACAAAGTTTTTCTCAAAGTATCGCCCACAAAAGGAGTATATCATTTTGGGAAGCGAGGAAAGTTGAAGCCAAGGTATATAGGTCCGTTCGAGATTTTGGATCGAGTCAGAGAAGTGGTGTACCAACTAGCTTTACCGCCTGATTACGCCGGCATACACAACGTTTTTCATGTTTCCATGCTAAGAAAATACGTTTTCGATCCAAGTAACATCATTGATCAACAACAGATAGGATTGGAGAAGGACGTAACCTATGAAGAGGTTCCAGTGGCGATTTTGGACAAAAAGATTCATAAACTAAGAAATCGAGATATTGTCTTAGTCAAGGTCCAATGGAATCATCATGATATCAATGAAGCCACTTGGGAAGAAGAAGAGGAAATTTTAGCAAAATATCCGAATTTGCTGATTCTAGGTACGTTTCTAAATTTCGAGGACGAAATTTATTTAAAGGAGGGAAGGATGTAGCACCTAAGAATTTTTTTTTTTAAAATATCTATATATATATTGCCCTAATGCATGCATATAACTATATAATATATATTACCTTAATGTATACATAATTATATGATATAAACTTACAATATATGTTATATAGTAATAGATCATATAATGTTAAGATAAGATATATATATATATACATGATAAAATTATTACATAAGTTATAGATATTAAGATATACAATTCATAAGTTATATAAATATGATTATAACCTAAGTAATTATATTAGATGATGTACATAACCTAGGCTACTACGTGCAGTACATATATACATGATATAAGTTGCATAACTCAAGTTATATGGCATGGGATTTACTTTGTAGCATAGGCATGTAGGTTGTTGATAGGTCAATAAACTTCTAGAAGAAAATTGATTGATATGTGAGGCCATGCTCCATCTTTTTCTCCAAGCACGTAACCCTCAACGAAAGCAAGCAACCAAGCCATTTCTTCTTCCATTTGTTTTTCTCTTTCCAACAGCCACGTTGATCGCCTTTTTCCACCGTCTATCCTCAGTTTCCGGCAAGGTAATACGTCAAAAGCTTTATAATTTACTTGTTTAGAATTATTATCAAATCTTCAAGATCTAACCTAAATCATAAGTTTATAATTAATTTTCCTGGAAACTAAGATAAGTATTTCAAGATCTAAATAAGGTCTAATTAAGTTTTCTAATATTTTAATAAATGCATTTTCATTATAATTTCATTTAAACCCTATATTTACTTTAAAAATCATTAATTTTACTTTTAAACCACAACCTTGTAAGAAACCGAGCTTTAATTAAATGACAAAGAGAAATTATAGTAATTAAGTTATATTATTTAAACCTCTTTATATGTCGATTAAGGTATAAAATCCTAAATCCTTATTGAAATAATTAAGGAAACTTAGTTTCAGGTCGGGTTTTGGGTTGAGTGTTATCACCCTAGCATATTACATTAATACTTAATTTCATTTCAGGTTAACCCTGTTAAATAGTCTGTTAACAGAAAAGGTTCTAAATTAAGAATGTATTTTAATTAATAATAGTTCGATTAAATTCTAAAGCAAGCAATTACGCTTTGTAGGAAATACGAAGGGAGAAAAGAACTAAGCTCATATAGAAGTAGACGATTTGCAAGCTTTCTCAGTAAAAGGTGGGGAAAAGTGCTAAGTCGGTATTTATATTACTTTCAAAATATTTAAATTACGAATTTTATTATGCTATATGAAATGTGTTGGGTTTATGTGTTGAATGTATGAAATGTTATTATATGATGAAGGTGAATCTTATTCTATGTGAAATGTGACATATTGAAGTGCTTATGAATAAACGTGTTATGACGTATGATTACTGGAAAATTAGTGTTTTATTTAGTACATGTGCTTCTATGTGTATGTTTGATATGTGAAAATGTGATGAAACTATGTGTGCATGTGTATGCAAGGCGGCTAGGGCTCGCATAAAGATGGCTGATCACCGTATCATGACGGTTAATAACCGTAAAAATGTTTTCACGGCGACTAAGAACCGTAAAATGTTTTCAGGCGGCTAAGCACCGTAACCTATGTGAAAAATAATGCTTGAATGTAAATGATGGATTATATGTTTTCAGGGCGGCTAAGTCCCGCATATGTTTGCAAGACGGTTAAAAACCGTAGATGTGATAATGAAAGTGATATGTTTGAATGTGAAGGATGATTGATTTGTGATGGATGCTTGCATTTTTAAAATGATTTAAGTTAAATGATTTGAAATGATCTATTTTCTACGGTTTTTATTAAAAGACAGATGTTTTAAGAAAATCTGTTTTATGTGATAAAATCATGGTTTGGCATGTACATGTAAAGTCTTTTAAAAATTATTTTATATCATCCCGAGTTTCCCCACCCCACTGAGTGTATTTCAAACACTCACCCCTCTTTTTAAAATGTTTTCAGTTTAAGGAGTTGAAGGCGTAGAGTACGAGCGGTGGATGCTGGTAGCTAATAGAAAAAGGTTGTAATTGATTTTATTTTAAAGTATAATATTTTATGAACTTTTGGGAACGAATATTTTTACATAAACCTTGAATTTTTAATTATCTTTATTTATTCTTAAAAATGGTAATGTTTTTATAAATAAGTAGCGTCTCGGTTAAGGTTTATCTACAAAAGAATCGAGACGTTACATATAAATACCGACATAGCATTTTTTTCCCCACCTGTAGAGCAGCTGATCAAAAGCTTTTAGATTTCCAAACTATCTACGACGCAAACTCTGGCGTATCGCCTACAAACATAAGAGTTTGACTTAAACTCTAATCAAATTACTATCGAATAAATAAAATAATATTTTTAGGGTAAACCCTAATTGTAATTAATTATAACCTATTTTGTAATTAAATATATCATTTATAATCTATAAAGTTTGATTCGAAATTAATAATTCGGATTAAAATAAACATGAATTTAGGGTTATTTATCCTTAATTTAGAAATAAATGATTAAATCGTAAAATTAATTCAATTAGCATAATATTTATAAATTTTGATTTTTAGTCTCAAAAGCAATCTTGCGAAACATAGTTTTAAATTATAATTCCAATTAAATCTTTGGTTAAAGCTTATAATAAATAATGCAATAATACTTAATTCCAAAATCATGCTTAACTATATTTTCTTAATTAATTGGATAAAATCTATGACTTTATAACCTAATTAATCATATAAATAGATCCAAGTAACTTAAATTAATTTATATAATCTTTCTTTATCATTTAATTAAAACTCGACTCATTTATCAAATTCTTTTTACTTATAAAATAATATCTATAAATCCAATATATATTCTAAAATCAAAAACATCATTTTCATAAATTCAATAATTATAATAATTAAATTCCTAATATTCTTAAATCTTAGGGAAAATCCATATCATGTTATCCAACTCAAAGTCCAATAATTTCTACATAATTATGATACTTAAGGCATAATTTATAAAAATTAAGTTTATGATTTATCTTTGCCATTTAATTAGAGTCCAAAATTTCATATATCAATTTCTATTAATTATAAGATAACATCTATAATGTCCACATATACGAAATTAAATAAATAATAAATAATACAAGTGTTATTTATCATAATTTTCATAATTCTTAAGGATAAATTTATAATATCGTCATATTTTAGAGAAGACCATGTAATTTCATCTGAATTCAAGGTCCGATATTTATATCTACATAATTATGATACTTAAAGCATAATTTCATAACTTAAGGTTATAAATTACAATGTTCATAATTATTGGGATCAACATTGGATTTCTTATAATTCTAGGTTTCAAAAATATTATTAAACATAACTTAGAGGCATTAAAGCATGCTTTATATACTTGAGGGAGCAATATGAAATTTCTAAAATACTAAGGATTCAACTATAATTTCAGCAAGGTCAATGTTTGCAACTTAGCCCCTTGACTATATTAAATTTTCAAAAAAACACCCCAGCCCAACTCCCCCTTCCCCAGCCCCCTGCACCCGTCACCACCCCCAGCCATCCCTCCTACCACCGGTCGCCGCAGTCGGCGACTTCCAGTCGCCGGCGACATCCCACAACCCAAACCCCAACTCCCCCCGACGCAACCCACCCAACAAAACAACACAACAGCAGCCAACACACGCACACCACCCTCATCGTCGGTGCAACACCGGCGCCGGTCACCCTCGCCACAGCACACACAACACAACACACAACCACCATGACACACGCACGCACAGCACAACTACAGCAGCACCGAGCTTCGCCCAGCACCGCCCAACACAGCCCAACACAGCTGCCGCTCCCAGCGGCGGTTTACGACCCGACGCACCGGCGCAGACACCGCACCAGCTCTGACTCGACTCAGCGGCGAACAGCGGTTGCAGAGACAGCAGGGATAGCTTTCAAACTGCAAAGAGAACAAAAGAAAGAGGTACATAGCAACTCATTTATTCACGTTTCGAACCCGTCCTTGCAACGAGCTCGTAGAGTTCTACCCCTTGTTCTGTTTACCTTGCTGAAAAGATGAAGATCGGCGGTGGAACACGGTGGTCAACGTGGCTGCAAGGTTGAGGGAAAAGTGAAGAGAAGAAATGGCTTGGCTGCTTGTTTCCGTAAATGAAGAAGAGAGGGAAATAAGATGACTTTATCCCATACCTTTCCAACATCTTTCCATGATTCAAGGCTTCTAGAAGATTTGACCTAGCAATTACCTACATGCCTATGCTACAATGTAAGCCCATGCCATATAACTTAAGCTATATAATTATATCATGTATATATGTACTTCATGCAATAGCTTAGGTTATATACATAAGTTAATATAATAACCTATGTTATAATCATATCTATATAACTTATGATTTATCTATCTTAATATTATATAATCTATTACTATATAACATATATTGTAAGCTTATATCATATAGTTATGTATACATTAACATAATTTTTATCAGAAAACCCAATTGACATAGAATGTTTATCATTTAATAAAAACAGCATAAAATATATATCATTTCTATCACGTGACTTATAATCAATTTAAATGTAAGCATTCTTCACAAATCAAACATCATTCATCTTCAAACATGTCACTTTCATTCCCACATTTACGGTCTTTAACCGTCTTGCAACATATGCGGTTTTTAGCCGCTATGGAAACATATAATCCATCATTCACATTCAAATATCATTTTTCACATAGTTACGATGCTTAGCCGCCATGAAAGCATTTTGCGGTTCTTAGCCGCCGTGAAAATATTTTTACGATTATTAACCGTCATAATACGGTGATCAGCCGTCATATGCGAGCCCTAGCTGCCTTGCATACGCATGCACATGCGCACATAGTTTCATCACATATCAAACATACACATAGAAGCACATGTACTGAACAAAACATAAATTTTCCAATCATCATACGTCATAACACGTTTATTCATAGGCACTTCAATATGTCACATTTCACATAGAATAAGATTCACCTTCATCATATAATAACATTTCATACATTCAGTACATAAACCGAACACATTTCATATAGCATAATAAAATTCATAATTTTAATATTTTGAAAGTAACATAAATACCGACTTAGCATTTTTCCCCACCTTTCGAAGATGATGCTTGTAAAACGTCTATTCTTATACAAGCTTAGCTCTTTCCTCTTTTCGTATTTCCTACAAAGCGTAATTGTTCGTTTTAAAATTTAATCAATCCATTAACGATTTAAAATATATATATTCGTTAATTAAGGTCATTAGTAATTAAAATATGTCTTTTAATGTTTTTCTTTGATAAGTTGGAACAGGTTCCTGACGATGTTGTGGTTTAATGAATAAATTAAATGATTTTAAGGTGAATATAAGGTTTAGGTGAATTTCTAATAAAATATGTTTATTAAAATATCTTAATTAGACTTTTATTAGATCTTAAAAGACTTAACTTAGTTCCAGGAGAATTAAATTATAAGATTATGATTTGGTTTAAATATTGAAGACTTGAAAATAATTCTAAAATAAGTAAATTATAAAGATTTAGCTTAAATTAATTCTTAAGGACCTTTAAAATAATCTTAGAAAATCTAATTATATAATTTACGATTTAACTTAGATATTAGAAAATTTGATTATATTTATGATTATTGCGCATTTAGATTAATTATAAAGTTTAATTTATAAGAATGAATTCAATTAACTGAAATTATAAGTTAATTTAGGAAATATATTTAATTACATAACATGTTTAGTTAATTATTATTTAAGAGGATTAAAATTGATATTTAATTTGTTCTTAACCTTGAGATTTAAATTGTAAAGTTCATAATTTATTTAAGATCTTTAAATCATTTTTAACAATATAGGGAAAATTATTTAAATGTTTAATATTTAAAATTAGGCATTTGATTTATTTATTAAATTATGAAGATCGAACATAATGTCTATAATTATATTTAGATCCATATTTATAATTTTGTAAAAGTTATGGGGTTATCTAGATGTGAATCTAGGATTTTAAAACCTAGATTTAAGATAACTATTAAATTGTACATACCTTAATTATTATATTATTTCTAAAGTTAATTTGTAACATAATTCATTAGTTTGGATCTAGAAGTAATATTAATGACTTATACAGTCCATTTCGCAAACCTAATTAATTATGAGATAACTCGGTAATTTTAGCATATTCAAGAGATTATTTTAGCAATACAAAACAATTTTAATAGCAATATATAATATTATCAATCTTATAGTTTACATAATGTAATTTCAACCTAATTGAGTTCATTATAATTATTTATTAATTTGGGGTTTTAAAACATACTTCTATAATCTTAAGGCTATAAAATTTCATATTTATAGCTATTGGAAATTATAATTATTATGATTCATAAATTTTAGGTCTTAAAATATATATCATAAATTTATGGGATTAATTTGTAATATACATAATGATTAGGGTAAAAATTGAATTGTTAAGAATTAATAAAGTTTTTTCAATTTAATCCACCATTATATCAAAATTACCAACTAAACCATTACCCCAACCACACCATTCCAGCCCCCTGCTGCTCCGTCCTCCTCTGCCCTGCACTGCCGCTGCCGGCGGCCCTTCGTCCAGCTCAGCTGTCGATGCACTCCGGCGTCGGCTTCCTCCATCAATCATACCCGTCTCCTCAAAGCCCCAAAAGCAGCACACACACACACACACCCTGCAGCGGCAGCAACGTCGCTGCCCTCTTCGTCCGCTGCCACCTTCCCCGTCGTCCCTTGCACACACCATCACTTCCACACACGTATGCACACACACATAGATACAAACATATATATATATATATATATACCCGCTCAGCCGCCGCTTGCAGCGGCGGCTTTCACAGTCTTTCTCGCCAGCTCCACCTTGCGCCGGCCACCCCCATCAACAGCAACCTAACAACAAACCCAGCAGAGGCAACAACCATTCGCAGCCATTAAAGAGAAAATAGAGAAGTGGAGAGGAAGAGAGAGAGCAGGGAACAGAGAGAGAGAGCGTGTAATGAGAGAAGGAGAGAGAGAGGGATGGAAGATATATATATATTTTTTTTTTCCCACCTTTGTTGACTAAGACTTTCTTTTACTTTATGTATATATAATATCATGCATATGTATATATAATAATGATAATTATATAAGGTATAACCATATATATTATGTGCGTACATATATATATACACTTATATAATTAAATTTTTGTATTATTACTATTTTTATTTTCATTTTTTTCTTTATTTTATATGACTATTAGTACAAATATCTTCTAATTTTATGCATATATCTATATAATAAATCAAACATATATTATACTTATATATATGTTGTGTGCATATGCATATATATTTATATATAATTAAATTTTATTTCTTTTATTTCTCTTTCATTTTTTATTAGTATAATAATAATCATAACTATTATTACATAAATCTCATTGAAATTATAGAAATTCTCATTATATTTCATGTAGTTGAATTTTATTATTTTGGGGTGTTACACAACACAACAGCAGCCAACACACGCACACCACCCTCCATCGGCGCCGTTGTTCACGGTGGCGCCTCCCCCTCATCGCCGGTGCAACACCGGCGCCGGTCACCCTCGCTACAGCACACACAACACAACACACAACCACCATGACACACGCACGCACAGCACAACTACAGCAGCATCGAGCTTCGCCCAGCACCGCCCAACACAGCCGCTGCTCCCAGCGGCGGTTTACGACCCGACGCATCGGTGCAGACACTGCACCAGCTCTGACTCGACTCAAGGCGAACAGCGGTTGCAAACACGGCAGGGATAGCTTTCGAACTGCAAAGAGAACTAAAGAAAGAGGTACATAGCAGCTCATTTATTCACATTTCGAACCCGTCCTTGCAACGAGCTCGTAGAGTTCTACCCTTGTTCCGTTTACCTTGCTGAAAAGATGAAGATTGGCGGTGGAACACGGTGGTCAACGTGGCTGCAAGGTTGAGGGAAAAGTGAAGAGAAGAAATGGCTTGGCTGCTTGTTTCCGTAAATGAAGAAGAGAGGGAAATAAGATGGCTTTATCACATACCTTTCCAACATTTTTCCATGATTCAAGGCTTCTAGAAGATTTGACCTAGCAATTACCTATATGCCTATGCTACAATGTAAGCCCATGCCATATAACTTAAGCTATATAATTATATCATGTATATATGTACTTCATGCAATAGCTTAGGTTATATACGTAAGTTAATATAATAACCTATGTTATAATCATATCTATATAACTTATGATTTATCTATCTTAATATTATATAATCTATTACTATATAACATATATTGTAAGCTTATATCATATAGTTATGTATACATTAAGGTAATATATATTATATAGTTATATGCATGCATTAGGGCAATATATATTATATAATTATTTCAAAAAAAAAATTCTTAGGTGCTACACTTTAAATCATCATCGGATCATATTTTGTAAGGTTTCTAATAAAATGTTTATAACTAAACCACTGTATTTTCTATTTTTAATTTGTGGCAACTTAAAATCTTTAATTCATTATCACACACCCATAAATTATATAGAAGTCATATTTAATTGAGAACTATATTGACGTGATAAAATTAATGTTCTTTCTAACCTTACTAACTATATATAGTAAGTCGAGTCAATCCTATGAAGAATTATAAATTAACTATGGCTCTTAGGTTCAATTCAATAAAATAAATAAAGAGTGGGAGATTTCAAATATAATTGAGAATTATCACTAAATTAATTAAACAACATAAAAAGCAAAATAAACAAGCAATGAATGAATTGAAGTATTTCATTATCAATTTAGTTATCTCCCAATATGTAACGTCCAGATAAAAACAAAGCATAATTGATAAGTAAATAAGTAAAATCTTAATTAAAATATCTTATGTGTTTTAATTCTTGAGTGTTTAATTTAATTACTTGCGTTTCAAATATTGTTTAACGATCGGTTTTAGAGGGATAAAATTTATAAACATAGAACATAAAATATTTTTAAACCATTAGATGCATAATGGAAAAATGAGAAGATAAAAACGAACTAGAGGTCAATCGGACACCCGTAGCTCAAACAGCGAAAAAAAGGGCAAAATACGAAGTTTCGGAAAAACAAGAAACGAAATCGTATCATGAATAGTAACTTTCAAAATTTTCTATAAATAGGCCCTCATTCGATTTCATTTTCACCATTATAAAAGCGTCCAATACACGTAAGTCATTCTCTCCTCTCTCTTTCCTTTTAATTTTATATTCCGTAGTCGTCGCCGCCGCCGTCGCCGGAGCCGCCACCGCCGCTGCCGGAGTGCGCCGGAAAAAGTCAAACTCGTCCGTTTTGGCTGATTTTTGTACATAACGTAGCCCTCGATGATACGAGTCTAGGGAAACTTTCGGAATTTAATTCCGATTCTCCGTTCGCCGGAAAATGGTGAAAAACCGCCGCTGCCGTCGCTGGAAAAAGTCAAACCCGTCCGTTTCAGCTGATTTTCGTATATAACGTAGCCCTCGACGACACGAGTCTAGGGAAACTTCCGGAATTCAATTCCAATTCTCCGTTCACCGGAAAACGGCGAAAAACCATCTCCAAAACTCCAACCCTTGTTTTTTGCCACCTTTTCTCTCTCTCGTTTTTCTCTCTCTCGCTCTTTTTCTCACCGTTGCAGGCGCCGGAGGGGCTGCCGGAGTTGTGGGCTAGCCAATGGAGGGGTGGCGTCGCCATGGGTAGCGGCGCCGGTGCCGAAAAATGGCCTAGAAAGGAGGGCTGTTGCAAGGAGTTTGCGAAATGTGTGTGACGAAGGGTTTTTGAGGCTGTTTTTCAGGAACTATTCATGCCGGAATCCGGTGAGGGATGGCCGGATCTGGTAGCCGGCGGTACGGGCTAGCCGGAGGACTAAGGGTCGATGGCATAGGGTGGCGCCGGGAAGGTGGCTGCTCGAGCAGGCCGACGACGGGAGCAACCTGCCCCGCTGCCTAGAAAACTAGGCATCCGACAAGAGACGCCGTCGGGAAATTTTCCCGTCGCCGGGAATGCATGCGACGCCGTATTTTCGATTCGTTTTCGAGCTGAATCTCGTTTTCTTTTTATCATACCTTATCATCGAGTCGTCGCCAATGAGATATCGATAACCGGGTGTCGTGGGTCCCGTCAAAGTCAACCCTTTGACCAAATTACCAAAATACCCCTAAATCTTAAAACGCTCCGTTCGAGCTCGTTTCAACTCCGATTAAGCTCATTCTTATTTTGTTGTGATCTAAAATTCATTCTCTTTCACCTCAACTGTACAAACTGATCTTTCCATCTTGTTTCTTCAACCTCAATCGTTAAGCCTTCCGTTCTGATCCGTCTCATCTCGATAGATAGTATCCGATTCTATATCGTTTAAATCGTTAATTTTATTTAATAAAGATCTAAGAAACACTGTAAATTATGTAGGCTACCTGTTGATTTGAAGCCTTGGGATACGGGATCTTTGACACTTGCTGCTCACGTGGTAACCACCGAACAAGGTGGGGGTAATTTCTTTAAATTAAGATATTATAAAGTTTATGCAATCTTTTAAGATTATTATTAAATGTGGGGAAAATTGTTATGCCGGTATTGATACCTCTTTCAAAATATTTAATTTACGAAGTATTTAAATTACGAACTATTATACTATATGAAATGTGTTGGGTATACGTGCTGAATGCATGAGATGTTATATGTGAAAATAAAAGTGATATGATGGATATGATTAATGAATGTTTCAAAGCACATGATGGATTGTGAATATTTACTATGAATGTAAAAGTGAAGAATGATGTGAAGTTAATGTATGTATATGAGCAATAGGATATGATTCCGAATTGCAACTAAGTGTTATGTTAAAATAATGTGCTTCCATGTGTATGTTGGATATGTGTATGTGTGATGTGAATATGTGTGCATGTGCATGTATGGCGGCTAAGAACCGTATCTATGGCGGCTAAGAACCACATCTATGGTGGCTAAGAACCGTATCTATGGTGGCTAAGAACCACATCTATGGTGGCTAAGAACCACATCTATGGCGGCTAAGAACCGTATCTATGGCAGCTAAGAACTGCATCTATGGTGGCTAAGAACCACATCTATGGCGGCTAAGAACCGTATCTATGGTGGCTAAGAACCACATCTATGGCGGCTAAGAACCGTAAAATGCTTTCATGGCGGCTAAGCATCGTAAATTATGTGAAAAGTGATGTTTGAATGTGAAGGATGATTGATTTGAGATGGATGCTTACATTTTCAAAATGATTTTAAGCTAAGTGTTTGAAGTGATCTATTTTCTACGGTTTTTAGTAAAAGATAAACATTTTACGAAAATCTGTTTTATGTGATAAAATCGTGTTTTAGCATGTGTGTAAAATCTTCCAAAATTATTTCATGTCATCCCCAGTTCCCCACCCCACTGAGTGTACTATTGTCACTCACCCCCTTTTTAAAATGTTTTCAGTTTAAGGAGTTTTAAGGCTTGGCGCGCGAGCGGTGGATGTTGGTAGCCGATGATCAAAGGTTACAGAAGTTTTTATTTGTAAATGTGATATTTTATGAATTATGGAAACGTATATTTTATAATAAATCTTTAATTTTAAATTATTCTTGATTTTTATTTATCTTTATTCTTTTGAAAGAGTGAAAATTTTTATGAGTGAGTAACGTCTCGATTAAGATTTATTTACCAAAAAGAATCGGGACGTTACACAATATCAATTATCCATTTATCAGTATAACACCCCTCTTTCAGTTTATCTTTAAATTATCATTCATAGTCTACAAATAAGCTTTATTAAACTGAATCGTTTGTTAAGACTAGTTAAATTAGGATAAAATCACTAATTAACATTATTTAATTGAATAAGCTTTTTGGATTTAATTCGTTACATGCATTAATCACCAAAATTATAGGATGAACTAAACTCCGATACACAAGCTCAATTCAATAATCAGGATTATGCTATTTTAGAGATGCACGACCTCTAATTTACTACTTATGAAAATTAAACCACAACACAATTAGGATTCATGATTTAAAATTCTAACAATCAACTATCAAATACTTAACATAGGTGGCCAATCCAAATCAAGAACCAATAATCAAAATCAAGTCAATCAGATGATATAAACAATTCCAATCAAAATATCAATAGTGAATTACTGAATTACTTAGAAAACAAATAGATATGCGGGTTCAAACATATCAGAATAAAGAGTTTAGTCTCACGTCTTTGAAATTAAAACAATGAATAACATAGAGGAATTCATGAGAAACTAATCTAGTAGAGTGGATCCTCGGACCTCCTATACTTCATCCCTCATCTTTCACATGATTTTTTAACTTGTATAACACTCAAAAGTATGAATATTTTATGTTGGAGACATGCCCTATCTATTATTAAGCTATGAATATGGTCTGAAACACTTTTTGAGTCTAAAAACTGATTTGAAATCTCTTTGGACCTAACATTTAGCGGATTCACCCATCTTGCGCCTGCCAGTATCATGAGCTTCAACTTTAAATCTAATCCAATCTTGTTTTGAGTCCATCAAGCGGTTCACGAACACATTCCTCAATCCAAAAATACGTCAAAATCCCTGAAATATATATAAAAACAATGTTTGGAGTATTTTGTCATAAAAACATGAATACGTAGAAAAATGATATTTATAATACATAAAATATATATAAATGTCTATGTTTAACCAGTTGAATTATATATATATATATATCCTACCTACTATTAATTACATTCGGTAAGACAAAAAAAAATGAAACTTATTGTGTGATAATATGATATCTAAAATTTACAAAAATACTTTTACCCCTATAAGTATGTTATGTATTTTAGAGTTGATATATATTTAAGTACACAAATAAATAAATATTACATCTTTTATAAGATTATAATCTTTATATTTCATATGTGATCTTATTAAAAACCTAATGATCAAATATTTCATTACTTTAGATTAAAAATCGAATCGGCCATAACTCTGAGGAAGGAGGCCGGTCAGAAGTGGTTGAGCCGACCAAAAGAGTTCGACTCGATCGAACTCTTAGCCAGCTAAGGAGGCCGGCCAGAAGTGATGGACCGACCAGAAGAGCTCGACTCGACTGGAGTCTTAGCCAGCTAAGGAGGCTGGCCAGAAGTGGTCGAACCGACCAGAAATGAATCTTTAGAGGATCAATTTGGGACTCGACCGATCAGAGATGACCAAGTCGATCAAAGATAATTTGTCCATGTAAGTCATCTAAGGAAGAGCTAAAGCCATGGGGAACTCAAATGACCAGAGAGCACAAAATCAATCTCACTTGAGAAGAGCTCATTAGACTCTCGATCTGAGCTCGGCTAGGACATAAGACCTGATAGGTAATTAGGAAGAGTCAATCAGGATCGACTTAGTACCTGTCTCAAAATGATAATTACCGACTTGGCTAAAACTTGGTGAGGAAGATCAGAAAAACAGATAGGTAGGGCTCTGAGAAGACTGTTGGACCATCCGACCCGAGTTAGATCAGACCACTCAACCTGGCCGGTTTACAGAAGTGACCTTCAAGAGTGATACAGGTAGCTCAATGAGCACTCATATGAGCAGCCCAGGATATTGCACCTAGACCTCCAGTTGCGCGACCTGGCCAGGGTTAATTTCGTGACGAGTACAAAGGGGACATGGCCGACCCGGGCAGGATTTACCGAGCAGGATGTTCCCAACTGTTAGAAGATCATGGGGGAATTAAACCGCCCACTTCCAAGAAAATAGGATAAAAACAGGGGAGTAGTGGGCACGATCCCCACTACTCGAGCTCTTCCTAGGCTATAAATAGTAGAATTTTCAACTTGTAAAGAGTTCCAACATTTTTGTATTCAAGTACAAGAGAGCTGATTTCTCTTATATAAATAACATAAGATTCTGGCCGGCCACTACAAACCGTCCAGGATCAGCCAACCAAAATTGCCCGAGTAGGCTCCGGGCACAGTGTTTCCTACACTTCTTATACGCATTTTCAACCCATTTTTCATTCGATTTTCACCAATTTAATCCGAATTCAATCAAATTAAGTGTTAAACTAGGAATTAATCAATTACAAATTCCGACGTCAACAGAAATAAATATACTAGTAAAAAAAATCAAAAATTAAGAATAATAAATTTGATATATCATGTCTTTAAAAGTAAATTAAAAAGATATTTACTTTTAAATTATAATTTATAGATAAAAAATCAAAAAATCAAAAACCCTATAGTACTCGTATCCCTATAGTTCGAAACCCAACCAAAATCAAGTTTCATATAGTTCGGTTTCGGTTAGTAACTTCATAGTTCGGTTAAAATTGGTAGTTCGGAATCAGCGGTTGTGATTAGATTTTTCAAATCAAAAGGTTAGATCATTTTACCGTTTGAGACCAATGACCAATTAGATCTGGAATCATCGATTCCAAAACTAAACTACTGAGTCCAACGACTATTTTATAATTTTTTCATATAAAAAAAGAACTATGGAACCATTGGTTTTAGAATCGAATCGATATTTCTTAAATAAGAATCAAAACTGTATATTGTATAGCGGGTTAGAGTAGACGTGGCACGGTTCAATTAAGGTTCGGTTTTAGTTACCTTTTATTTAGAAATAGGAACCGATGGTTTTGAAATTAAACCAAAATTGAAATAAACCTACCCACGTTTACTTCAAACCGCAACATCCCATTGTCACCCATCTGCATTCGATGGTAGTTTTTTTTGCACTATTATGTTTCGTTACCTTGGGTTAGCATTTGCCAGTAGGCCCAACCTCAACAATGTTGTGAGTAGCGTCCTCACCAGCAATATCTCTAGCTCCCTCCTTCACCTCGCCCTCTCCCTCATCTTCAACATCATTCTTCTTAGGAGGGGGCATCGATAGGTACTAAATTAAAGGTATTGGCCTCAACATTGATCCAACCCGGGCAGAACATACTTAGCAAGATCTCCAAATAACATAACTAATGAGCAAGGAGGAGTTGTTTAGTCGGGTATTCGATCAAGGCCTTTTATAAAGGCAGAACATCAACACCCAGCCTTCAAGATGTTATTCATAAAGGCAAAGAGATAGGCCATGTTGGACTAGGACTGATACTCGGCTGAGCTTCTTGACTGAGCTTTTGAAACGCACAATGGTCGTTTTCTTGTCTAGAAAGATAATCTCAAGCAGTCTCAAGCTTGATCTTCACTTTCTTAGCATTGGCCCAACTAGGCGATGACGATCAAGCTTAGCCTTTTTTTAGCACAACGGTATTCTCCCGAGTAGTTGAGAGTTGCTTGTTGATGGAAAAATTGACCGAAGACCGAGTAGAAGAGCCTAACATTACTGTAGTTGGGATATATCTCTCATCGGATGCTTGGGTGGAGGAGAAACTGCACCAAAGGCACTATAACCACCCCCGAGCTAGCTAGTATCGGCTTCCTCCTTCTAGGGAGTCTTGGTTTTCCCGCGAGCTACCACCTACTCTTTTTTCTCCTTAGTCTGTTGGGCATTGAGGTGGAGGTACTCTTAATGATCCATCATATCCACGTTCCATCCTTTAGCGGGCAAGCAAATTATCCTGAGAAAAGTTAAAAATAATTATGTTTGTCTAAAAGAAGCTAAGAAGACAAGAAGCATACCTTGGGAAGGAAAATGTAATGGAGTAGAGGTGATCAGCTTACAAACGGAGCGGAGATGGTGAGGAGATGAGTTCTGAAGAAACATAACTTCCCCCAAGAAATGCAGACTGATCTTCAGATTCTAAACAAAGACCTCTACAATAAAAAAGAATACAATGAGGTGTGCCTAAGTAGCTTGAGTAGGACATGAAGTGAGCTCTATTATCCACCCGGGCTAGGGTCATCCAGTTTCTTCCAACCTAGAACCACTTATTCCTCTAATCTTTGACAAATTTGGTCAAATCTTATACAAGCTTAAGACGGTTCAGCTTCGTGGAAAGATATTAGAAGTGTTCCTTTACCCCAAAGGTATTTTGATGTTGAACATTCAGGACATTTTTGCGGGGATGGTATTTCTAGGCCATAGTTTTGGAAGAGGATGACCAACTCGATTGTGAAGACCCAACTGTTTGGCTGGAGCTGGGTAAGGTGCCATATATGTTTTGTCATCACACGGGCAAGAGCTAGGTAACCAAAGGCTAATCTGGAGAGACCTACAATTAATGGCCTAACAGTTCTTAGGTGGTAAGTTCATACTCTCCATTGAATCTAGTATGAAAAACTTAATGTCTTCAGGGATGTTGAATTAAGTTTGCTATTTGTTCAGTTAGACCCTAGTAATGATGGATAATGTGGTCATCCTCAGACGCTTTGTCATAGCAGGCGTCAAGAGAATTCACTTTGAGATATATTTGTGAATAGATTTGGAAGTGTCGACCTCCTTAACCACCATAATCTAGTTGGCAACCTTTCTCATGCTCATCTTAGTAGCATTCACTTAAGGACTCACCAATATCCAACTTCTCCGAGTTATATTCATACCGTTTTTCCCAACTTGTCTATATTGGAGATTGTAGAGTTTCCTATGAATAGCTTTCTACTATTGATCGGTATGTAACTTGAGAACATCTTTATTTCTAAGCATATGGGCATATAGCCCTAATGTCCACCCACTCTCTCTCGTATTATCCATCAACTTGGCTTCAAACATGATATTTAATAGATTTAACTCATTCATATCTAGAGATACTGAATTTTCCTCAGTAAGGTTAGATTGACTTTGATTGTGTCTTTTGCCATATGATAGGGTTTTTTGCAATTGTAGTAGATGCCCTTTACTTTATAATTTTCTTCTACTTTGGCTCATGTTGCTACTTCATACCCATCAAATTTTTGGTTATCTCTCTCAACCTTTAGTCTCACGATTAGGTCCTCAAGCCTTGTTTCCATTAGTTTGTGCTTAAGGTTTCATAAACTCCTTTCAAATGAGTGGTAGCTTTTCAATAATAGCATTCTACTTGTTAAGATTCACTAAATTACATCCATTTATCATGAATGTTATGTAGGATCAATTACAACTCTCATATTTGGTCTAGGACCGTCTTCAAATCCACCATTTTCAAATCCAAAAAACTACCGACATTGAATATCTTTGATCAGACATCTTCGACCTTATATTCATTTTCTAGTGAATTTTATAATTCTTTTGTTTATTTTGTCATTGTGTAGACATTGTAGAGGGAGTGGTTGAACTCATTAAGGATGTAGTTGCTATATAGAAATCATTATGATTCCATAAGTCCAATGCAGTCATCTTCTAGTTATCAACTTCATCATCCCCACAAATGCATCTTATTTTTAAAAACAAAACAAATTCAAGATTGTTAGGTAAACATCTTCTTTTACCATTGTTTAAATTCAAAACTATCCAACTTCGTTAGTCTTTCAATGTAAACTAGTTCTACATGAACATAGCTAGCCATCTTCAACCACACAAAATTTTATCTCACATTATTGAAAAATGTGTGTTGTGTACGTAAAATGACTCAAAGTAACAAACATGGAAAGTCGAGGAAAGATTTAGACTCTTTCTTTGTAAATTGAAATTGCCATATACACTATGTTTTATGGTCTACAACAAACATTGTCAAGATACAATGACTTAATAACTTAAGGATCGTAGCACAATAAATCCAAAATATTTTCTAGTGAACGAAAATGATATTTGAAACTTTTTCAGATAAGAGGAGAGATGATTACAATTGCAAGAATGCTAAGAATGTAAATTATAGTGTAGTTAATGAGATGATTGAATAAGGGGTCTATTTATACAAGTTAAAGAGGTATGGTGTCTTTCCATAATTATAAGCCTTTTGGTTTTAAATAATGTGTCTCACAATTGTTCAGATCGGTTTCACCCCTTTAATTTGTATTGCATTAATTCAGATTAAACTCACACATTTTTAAACTTTCACACATTTTCAATTTATTGTACATGTTTAAGTTCCCAACTTCAAATATTAACTAGTGGATGACCAGTGCATTGTTTGAGATTGACTTTAATTCTCCTTTATATTTTCTTATTATTTATATTAAAATATATATGTTTAGTTCATTATTAGTAGTTGTTTATTTTGATGTGAATTTCTTTTGGCATTATTGGCTTTGGTCTTAAATATTTTTAAAAGATGTTTGCAATGTTTTTGTCATAAAGAATTGGAAAAACGATAATATTATATCAGATGGTTTAGTCTCTTGTGACATGACTAGCTTAGTTGTAAACTTTTTGCGATAAAACATGTAAGTTGAACTATTGGATTTCAATTAACTAAGTAGATGTTTCCAGTTTTGATTCTGCAAGCTTGACTCAATTGTTTTGATTGTCTTTGATTGGACACTTGTTGTGGTTGAATTCCACAGAGTATCATTTGTCACATAATTGATTCATACTCAAAAAGTTGTACTTTAGTCCTTTCACGTGGGACACTTCATATACCCTAGGTGTTGGCCTTGGAATTATCTCCAAAAATAACTTTAAGTCTTTTTTATGATTGGAAGTCCTTCAGGGCATTCTTGTTATTATTTATCTGTCTAAGCATCCACTATTAAGGAGATGCCTTTAAGAGATAGAGGTATACAGACGAAGAAAAACTACTGAAAAGAAAGTTTTTGAGAGAAAGAAGAAAGAATAAGAAGAGACATGGATAAAAGAGCCATAACTGAAATCATAGAAACTATGAAGGGAGTTGATAAGTTATAGCTTATCCATTGCTAAAAATTCCCTCAATGAATCATAATTACATCAGTCTTTTATCTCTTTGATCAAAGACGATCCCACCTAGACCATGGAGCTATTCAAATGAGTTGATCTTCTTACTCACAAGAATCATTTTTCAGGATATTGTTGATTACAAAAGATCTTGGTACTTAAGGCACTTCAGATATCTGTGTAGGGAAAGGGCTTTCAGAAACTTTGATAATTGAAGAGTTACCTTGAGGAGATATGAAGAGTTGCTAGGTAAGAAGGGTGGTTAGAGATGCAGAAGAAGTTTATCAAGAAGATAGGGGATAAGGAAAATATTCCATACTCAAAAGATTTTCGACTAAGTTACATTCAAGATGAGAAGGTGAAGAACAAGATGGTGAAGACCTATCAAGACTCTATAGAAAACTGGTGGAAGGAAACCCACTTCAAGGAGAGCATTATTCCCATCACTGGATTAGTTGCATGAAGATGAAGAACATCAAGCTTAGCCAAAGAATTACAACGAGTTATAAGAACAAATATCTACCTATGTAATCTTTCTTTGCATGTACTTTTCTTTCAAAAGCCATCTCGACCGGTAACTTATACTCAATCTCATCCACTATAATGTAGGAAGTTATGTTCTAAAAAAGTCACCTCTTATGAACTTTATGCATGCTTATTTATTATACTGTTTTTATCTATCATTTTAAAGCATGCTTGTGGTTTGTATGTGCAATTAGCTTTGATATAGTCATATATTCAAGATTTTTTATATGTCCTATGAGAGTAGTTTAGTATCCTTAAAGTTCCGATACCCTTTGAGCAAATTCAATAAGCTTTGATACTTTAATTTATGTAAGATGTAGTTTACCACCTTAAGGGTACATCTTTTTTAGATTAGCTCTGATACATATATTTTTTTTTTGCAATAAACTACATAATGGAAGCATTTTGACATCATAAAAAAGGGAGAAATTGTTATGATATTAGTGTTTAGGTTGTGATGAGACAAAACACAATTGTAATAGTAAAATAGATGCCCCATTTTTCGCAATGAAGAATAGGGAAAGCAAGTCAAGACCTTGTTGCAAGCTATAAGAAGCAGCTGCTGCAAATCACATAATAATGAAGTTTCTACAGACTATAAGAAAGTAGTTTTGCAAAAAAAAGTCAAGAACATGTTGCATGAAGGATCAGGATTCAATAACTACACAATGCACGCACAACGACAAAATGATATTTCAAAAGTTGCATACAGACAACCACTACCTGAAATACGAGGAAGATTATACTAAGTCCAAAGAAAAGTCATGAAAATGGTTGAAAATATAGCTAATAGCATGCTGAAACTTTGCCTACAAGACTTCATAAAGTTGAAACTCGAAAGAGTTGTTGTAAAGGTTTTCAATGAATCCTACAGTTTAAGACAATACACAATTAATTCGACTCTGTACCTAGCTAAGAGGACATTAAATGCAAGGTTTAAACCTCCTTCAATGGGAAGAAACCTTAACATATAAATAGAGGAAGAGAAGATTAGAACAACTACTGAAACTATTCATATTCAAATTTCAAGCAAGCAAAAGCTCTTTACCATTCACATATTTCTTAAAAATCTTATACAATTTACTTGTTATAAACACAATCTTCTCTTGACATTTAGTGGAATCACTCTTAACTTTAGAATAAAATACTTCAACATTTGAAGTTTTATTCGAGGGCCAAGAATAGCCCCAAATGTAAGCCCTCTGTTATAGTCGCTCGAATGCTTGTCAAACTTTTCAAGCATAATTCCATATATATTACTTATCATCACATCCTCATTTCACAAGTTGTCCTCTAACAAAGTTTCAATCTTCCAAACTTGTAGAAAATACAAATTTGATGTAGATAAAAAGAACCAGAAATCAAGTTGGTAGTTTCATAAAATGGCTCAAAAAACTCACATAATTCTTCAATAATCCATTTTTCATTTGAAGGACACTATTTATAATTCCTATCATGTTAAGGAAAGGAAGAAAATCCTTCTTGAACTTAAGTGCACTCTCCAACATTAAATATATTGAATTTCATTTGGTGCAAACATCTAACCTCATGCTAACACTAGTATCAACGTCACCAATTGATGCCACACATTCTTCAAACTTTTTCATTCTACTCTTTGAACCCCTAACATACTTCATAGAATCTCTAATCTTATTCAAAGACGAAACACATAATTTTAAACACAACAGTACATTCTCTAAAACTTCGGGGGATTTAAGTTCCTATTAACTTTCAACACTAGAGAACTACCAGGATTATGCCTAACTACTATGGCACAGTACTCATAAAGTCTATTGAATTGCTCAATTATATTCACTGTTAATAGGGTAAATACGTGTCTCTTGGCCCTATACACTTTATGCAAGCTGCGCTCAACACCACAATCTCTTTTAATTTTATTTTTCAAGCTATGAATTGATTCATTTGGATTATCTTTCACAGTTTCTAGAATTCTCTTGGCTAGGTATTTGTAGTCTGCTTGATTATTCTCAGTCCTATAAGCACAAGTATGAGTACCCTTTAGACTATTCACCTGAAAAGTAGTAATCTTAAACCACTGAGGCCCTCAACTTCCACTTACACCCACCCTTATATGTAGCAGTCACTATCTTACCCTCGTTTTTTATGAACTTTAACTCAAAACCCCTTTCTAATTGACCAGTCCTATAACACCTCCTTAAATATCTATCTATTGGGAAATTTCATACTAACTATCAATTCAAATCCCCTTATATTAGCCCATTCTTCCCATTCAACATTTTCCTCCCCTAATGGATTACCCTCCAACTTGATGTCATTATACCACTCTTTCTCATCTCTTCCCAAATCAGCCTGTTCTTATGCCTGATCTTCAACCCTCATTTTCTTTTTTTTCCCCTCAATTCTTCTCTACACTGCTTCATCACACTTCTAGCATGATTAGGACACTTATTTACAAATATATCATTATCTTCTTGCCCCTCTAAATCCTCTATCATCTAAGAGGGGTATGAAGACTCTGAATCAACATCACTTCCCTGCCTATAAGACTCATTTGATGAATCATCATAGTGGTCTCTTCTCCATCTACTATATTTTCTCTTTAACTACCATCTGCGACACCCTTAAAACCCTCTCCAGCAGCCTTAAAACCTTATTCATCACCATTTTTCCTACCATTTGGCTCACCATCATTCACCCCTAATTCAACCTCTGTCCCACCCTCTCCAACACCCTCGTCCCCAACCCAAATATCACCCTCTGCAGCACCCTCATTTCCCCCTAAATCAGCCTTATCAATTCTTGTCACGCCCTCATCTACAACTTATTTTTCATAACAAATGGAGGGGATGGATTCTTGTGTGAAAAAGATATTTCCATCACTATCCACAACAAGAATAGGATCAGAGTTATCCTCAAAATACAAAGGAATTACTGACATTCCTTTGTATTCATTGAACAAAGTTAATAAATCATTGTCATTATTAAATAATTTCAACCCCTTATCAAGTTCAACTATAGGTGTGTTAGAGTAAACATCTACATTACATGATTTCTCATTAACGTGTTTATAAATATTAAGTACATCATGAAAATAAAATCTATCAACATCTACTAGTGGTATATATACCCTCCATCCACCCACATATTTTAAGTTAGGGAATAACCTAAAGGTACCCCCACCCATGCATCAAAAGATCCACCATCATTCATAATCTGAAATAATAAATTTACAAAAGTAAATTTATTGATTTAATAAACAACAAACAAAGCTTTTTAACAACTTAACAACTAAAGCACATTTACAAATCAAACATCAAAAAATAATCAGGACAACACTAGCAGAAAGATGTCCCTCAAGCATTAACAATCAGTAATTCATTAAACATAACATTCTTATACTATTTTAATCATTAATTTGCATGTTCTATATTTTCCACCATTATAACTTATAGGTTAGTTATATGATAACATTCAATATTAAGTAGAACTTTTGATTCTAGAAATGAGTGCGCCGCCAACTCCATTTCAAACAAATCTAACTCTCATGAAATCATTTTTTTTCATCCAAACAAACTTTGAATGTTTTTTCAATAATACTACAGTGAAAATATTAAGTTAAATAAATAAAGAAATACACGATAAACTGACCTGGTGTAATTCAGTATCAAAGAGGAAATAGTCGATTTCAGTGTTGGAGATGAGAGAGTCTATTTACACTCGATTCATTTGAAAAAGAGGAACAAATATTGTGAAAGAACAAAGGGGAAAAAGTAAAACCCTAATTTTTTTTTCTCTCTAGCTATAATATATTTCAACAGTGAAGTAATTTCTCTATTTTTAAATTAGGAGCATAATGGATATCTAACTGAAAATATAACATCGTTAGCAACATTTTAAAAAAAATGAAGAATATGCAATATTAATGAAATCAGAGGTATAAATGTTGTCATTCTTTTAACAGAGGAGGACCGACTCAACATTTTCAAATTACAAGGATGTTTCGCGCATTTTACCCATATTGTGTGTGTCTATGTTGTATGAGACATGAAAGTCTTAAGATACACCAGTGCCAAGTCAAAATCTTACAATGTAAAACTACAATAAAATTAGATTTTTCACTACATATGAATAGATGAATCCATAAAGAGTAACATTGAAGATTCAATTTAAATATGAAATTAACAATCCTTAAAATACAGCAAGCAGACCACCACTAGTGACACTGATGTTGTCAACTCAGAAACCGCTCAACTTTTTAAGAAGATCATTCAACAATTTGAGAATATTTTATGCGCTTTTTTGGATCTCATATTGAATCCAGACTCTCACAATTTCTCCAATGTTCTAAAAATCATTTTTCTCCTGTATATTATTCCTAAGGCAAAATCCCTAGAAGTGACATGGAATGTGGTTTGTTTCTCTTAAATAGATTTGAGAATCAATTTTTTGGGATTCATCTCCTGACTTTTCATATATTTTCAATTAAAAGGCACATAAATGACATATAATATAAATATCATACATAGATGACACATAAGATACACAAGGATGACACATGGCGCTTGAAGACAGCTTAAGAAATGCTATTGCAAGGTCACCATAGTTCTATTTTCAATTCGACTTTTTACCCACTACGTACCACACCACCGGGCAGATCGCCTGAATGTCGAGTCTTTCTCTGCCCAAATACTTTCTCCTTAGGCGCATGTCTCAGCAAGATAGAACAAGCCCGCATTCCGTCTTTCTTCTGTAATTGGCTGTCACATTGCAACTCTTCTTTTATATATATATATATATATATATATATATATATATAAATGAATGAATGTATATTTATGTACAAGTTATCGTATCCTAGTAAATGTCAATATGTCCATTTGTTAGTCTTTTATATATATAGATTACATATATTAATGTATATTTATGTACAAGTTATTGTATCCTAGTAAATGTCAATATGTCATGTCACTTACAAAGTAATGTGTCTTATGTTAATTTTAATTGTGTTTAATGAGTTAACATGAACACCATAATCCTAACTGGTATCCCTTAACTTTTTTTTTCGTCTTACTCTTTTTTTTTTTGTGAAATTATCTTGCACATAAATTATTAGTTAGAATTATAAGAATAATTAATATATATTACTGTATTAATGGAATATACATTTATTTAATAAATAAATATATTCTAAAGTGACTATGCAATATGTTATGCAAAAATATTAATAGGTAAATTATTATATTGGGATTTATTACAACATTTTAACCCATGTCTATTTACTTGTTTGTTCCAGTCGTAGATGAATGATTACTTTTTTTGCCTCATTATTTTAAAAAAACCAACTAACACTTTTATAAATAAGTCGATTACATTATATGCATAAACATATTATATATACGATATATATAAAAGTATTATTAAATACAAATAAAAATATTATTTGTTAAAATCCACATTAACCTGTATTGATAATATTGATCCATATTAGCACGATCTAGAATGGAACCTGTAAAATTTCTCGCATAATATTACAATTCTCAATACGAATAACAAGTAATTTTAAACCATACTAAAATCAATTTTCGAATTGAATTGACAAAAGTCAAAAGGTTAAATATTCTACAATCAAGTTTTGGTATTATCCAATAATAGAATTAGTTTCCTATGCACCAAAAGGTTAAATATTGTGCAATCTGATCGATTTGGATTTAGATACTTTTTTTTATTCATATATTATTTTCATATTATATTTAGATACTTTTTTTTATTCATATATTATTTTCATATTATATTAGTGTGATTTTTATATTATATTAAAATGATCTTTTATGTTCAAATATCATTATCTTTATGTGATAATTTAACTTAAAAAAAGAAGAAGAATTTCAACACAATCTGTACATATAAACATTGATATGATATTACTCATACATTTATGTGATGTTCAATATAGCCATACTTTTATGTAATATATAAAGATACATCCAACTTAACTAAAATGGATGGAATGCATTAATATTTGTCTAAAAAAATGTAAATGTATGAATGTCATAACATAAAGGTGTGAATGCCATAATATAATTGAATGAAATTTATGACTAAAAGGTATACATAATTTTTCAAAAAATATTGAAAATAAATTAAGAGTGTGACACCTTCATTAAAACACATGGAGTGCATATCGATGCGTGGAGGATATTATCTAGTCCGATTAAACGAATTTAAGGTATGTATGTACATTGGCTGCGTTGTAGTTTTTGTGCCAGTAACAATATTAGAGTCCAAAGATGACTAAATCACATGGATGGACTCCAAGATTATTACTAAAAAAATTAAAAAAAACTTGGGAGTGATTTAAAATAGTCACGACTATCCACACCCCAACTTCTTCTAAATACATCCTAATTTTTAAATACATCCCACAAAATTAAAAAATAACTTACAACTTCCTAAACATACTCCACAACATTACAAAAATACCCTTAATTATAAAATATTTAAATTAAATTAAAAACACAAATTGAATACTAAACACACCCCAAACACCTTCACACCCCCAAACACTTCTCCACACCTAAACCCTAACACAAGAGAGGAAGAAGAAGAAGCAATCGAATTTGAGGTTTAAAATTGAGAAGTGTTCGACTTTAAATCGAACAAATTTTGGCAAGTTCGATTGTATACGAAAAAATCTACAATGAATCCACACCGACAAGATAAAATTCTAAGTAAATGAAATTCTAAATATGTTGAAGATGAAATTATGAATTTGATGTGTTAAATTTGTTTAATATTGTTTGAAATATAATGTAAGTGTATAGGATTCATGTTTAGAACGTGTTTTGATGGATAACAATGCTTGATTTGATGATAAATTGATTTTTTTCCACTGATTCGTGCTTGTATTTTTCATTTTTGAAAAAGTCCCGTTCGGCCCTGGTTGGTCGAACGGAGTGTAGTGTGTTCGGCCACTGACTGAATAAAGTATGATATGTTCGACCAGTAGTCGAATAAAATGTTATGTGTTCGACCAATTGCCGAACACTTTGTATTGTGTTCGATCAATGTAGGTCGAACCGAGCCCTGTTGTTTAGCCTGTATTGGCCGATCAGAATTTCCAGAGATTCTTTTTGGCACACTTTAATGAAAAATAAATCGGTAAAACGAAACTAAATAACTTGCATTGTCTATATCATGTGTTCTTTCTTGCTCCATAATATTTTTGAACTTTAAGAGAGAATTTTTTAGATGGGGTTTGAAGTTAGTTATGAAGTATTATTAGGGGTGGAGATCGGACGGATTGAATCGAAAATAGGGTGTTTCGGAAATATTCCAAAAAATTTCGGAAATGAAAAACCAATTCCAATTTCCATCCAAAAATTTTCGAAAATGTGAAATCCAATCCGATTTCGGAAATTTCGGAATTTTCGGAAATTTTCGGAAATTTTCGGAATTTTTTCCGAAATTTTCAAAAATTAAAAAATTCAGAAATTTTCGGAAAATTTTCGGAAATTTTTCGGAAATTTTCGGAATTTTTTTCGGAATTCTCAAAAATTATTCAGAAATTTTCAAAATTAATTAGTTGGTCTATTAGCTATATAGCATTTTTTTAATATCCTAAGAAATAATACAACCTCGAATCTGATATTCCAAGCATTTAATATCAATATAATATCTACCAAAGACATGAGAGATTAATTATTATGCTCATGTACAATATTCATATAAAACACATGATAGACAATACACAAAAATGCAGCCCTGTTAATAGTAAAAGTTAACAAATCATACTAAGAATCATTGACAGTAGATAAATACATATTCATATAAATGTTTATAGTTTTTGAGTCATATTTTGTATTTAATATATACTATAGTATACTATAGTATAAAATAAAACTATAAAATTTATATGAATAGTATATATTAATAGTATAAAATAAAACTATAAAACTATATTATAAACTATATTATCATTTTGTAAGTAATTATACTTATTAATTCATATTTATTAAGTTATTTTTTCTTTTAGGAAGCTCAAATCAAATGAATATTTGAATTTATATTATAATTTATGATAATGCTTTGTTCGAAATTCTTCGATATTTAAAATACTTGTTTTATAATTTGTATAATTTTCTTTGTCATTATTCCTATTATATAACATGTTATCATTTTTAATAAAATTTATAATATATTTACCTTTGAAATTAGATATTCACTTTTTATTTTATATAATATATAGTATATAGTATATAATATATGGTATATAGTATAAAGTATTCTTTTATAGTATATAGTATAAAGTATATAGTATATAGTATGTAGTATATAGTATGCAGTATATAATATAATATAATTCTAAAACTACAGTATAAACTATAGTATATAATATAAAATAAAATTATAGTATAAACTGTACTATATACATATAATATATATTATATATAGCATAAAGTATATAATATAATATAATTAAAAAACTACAATATAAACTATAATATATAGTATATATTATAAAATAATACTAAAAAACTCTAGTATAAACTATAGACTATAGTTTATAATATATTTATATACTATCATATAGTATAAAGTATATAAAATATATTATATAGTATATAGTATTATAAAGTATATTATAATATGTATATTTATAGTTACACATAGTATAAAGTATATAAATTATATTATATAGAATATAGTATTATAAAGTATACTATAATATGTATATTTATATTTACATTTAGTAAATGTATATAAAATATATTATATTATATATAGTATATTATTGTATATAGTATTCTTTTATAGAAAATAGTATATAGTATAAAATGTTTGAATTATTTTCAACAATTACTATTGGTTTGATGGTAAGTTTCACACTTTGAGTGTGAGAGGTCTTGTGTTTGATTCTCAAATGTCTCTACTAACTACATTTTATAAATTTTCGGAAATTTCGGATGAATTTCGAAAATCGGATCGGAATTTCGGATCGGATTTCGGAATTTCCAAAAATTTCAAAACTAATTCCGATTTCCATCCGAAAATTTTCGGAAAAATCGGAATTCGGATTTTCGAATTTTGGATTAAAAATATTCGTTCCAAAATTGAAAAATTTCGGATCGAATTCGACGGATATCGAAAATTTCCGTTTCAATCTCCACCCCTAAGTATTATGTATATATGAAATGAAGAAGAATATGAAGAAAATGTGTGTTATGGGAAGTGTCAAATGAGGTTTGTTTAGTATATAGAAATTATGTTGGTATGTTTGAAAGTTTGATTTTATTTTATTTTTAATTTTAAAATAAGAGTATAATTATCTTTAAATATTATGTATATTTTTTCTTTAATTTTATGAGATATACTTAAAAGAAGATGGGGGTGTGGATAGTCCAACCCTTTATTTTTATTTTAAAGAGAGAAATAAATAAATAATTAAATAAAAGAAAAGATTGGGCCATCCCAGCGTTGGCTGACTGACGGCTCCACAATATAAAGATAGGAAACAGCTTCTCTCTCATCTCTCTCTCTATTTGGCTGTGTTTTTTCCTCTTCTGTATTTCATTTGTTCCTCGGCGGCTCAGATCTGGCTCGCTCTACAATCTCAGCTCAAAATCAAACTTCAGAAGTTTCTCTCTCTTCACTCTTCTTTCCTTCCCCTTCCCTCCATTTTTCTTCTTTCTCACTCTCACACATGTACTCAACTACATCTAAAAACCCCAAATTTTTTGACCTTGGATTCACGTTTCTTGCTCTGAGCCGTGCTCTATGAGTTTTATGTCAGTAATCTCTCTCTCTCTCTCTCTCTCTCTCTATCTCTCTCTCTCTCTCTCTATCTTAGTATGACATCAAACATCAAAGGCCTGAATCAGATTCTGAGTTTTTTTTTTTTTTTTTTGAAGAAAAAAAACTGAATTGAAACAGACTCAGTGACAGCAGGAGCTGGCAATGTGATGGATTGGGGGGTTAGCAATTCGTATAATAATCAGTCCCTAAAAGGTATGCGATTTCTCTTTTTAGTTTTATTTACTTGATTTGTTTTAGATTTTTAGTTATTATTTGTGAATTGTTTCTATTGTTTATGCCTCTTACACATTGTCGCTTGTTCTGTAGCTCCTATCAAATGTTGAATTGTTTACTTCTTTAAACTATTCTTTCTTCTTTCTATTTGAATTGCTGATGTGTAGATCAGAACTCTTGTTGTGATAATTTGATATTATCCATGATTGCTATTGAATTTAGTGATCAAATCCGATTCAAATTGACACCTCCTTGATTTTCTTTCTTTTTTCTTTTTTTGTTGATACTTTTTCTTTGTTGATTCATCATGATCTCTTCAATACAGTTCAGTTATGGGTGTGATCATGACGCTTACGTGCATTGCCATTTCTTTTTCAACGTTGCAGTTTTGAATTAAAGTTTACTTGTTTCGTATTCACATGATTGATTACCATAGTGACCAAAAGTAGTAGTTCATCTGCCATATCTTTGCTTTCTGTGATGAGATTTCTAGCTTTCAGTAACTTGAAATGAGACTTCTAACGAGCTACAGTTAGATGAATATATTATCTGGAAACTGATCGGTATTTTCTGGTATAATAATCAAATGTCTTAACTAAAAACTCAAGTAAATTTGCAGAAGTTACAGTTTTTACACGTCTTGGTGAATATGTGCTAATATTATATGATCATACCACTGCGACTAATTAATTGATTAAACCACAATATTACAAATTAAAAAAGAAAAGCATGAATCACAGAGATATGGTGATTGGTGCCTCAGGCCTTGCTGACTGCATCAAGGACCCAGGATGCTTGCTTTAGAATTTTCAAGATCAGCAACTCCAGTATTCATGGTTATTCTTTTTCTTTGTCTACTTTAGAGGAATTAATTAATACAATAAACAGAGTTATACCTGTCAGTCCAGAAAAGCTTAAGCCACTAAGTAAATTGGAGTCCTGGAAATGCACTTAAGGTGATTTTCTACATAAAAAGTAAGATTGAATTTATCAGACTAATTTAGAAAGTGGCCCGATGATTATGGAGATTTAACAATGTAATTATCCTTTTTTTCCCCCCTCCGAAAACAGGGATACTATATAACATGAAAGTAATTGTTTGAGGTAGGAGTTATCAGAAGAAACTATGAAGATTGGATGAATAAATCTGCACCAATCACCTTAATATATTAATGTCCATTTTTCTTATACAGTTTCACTGCAATCTAAATAATTATGAACTTGTACTGAAAGCAGATGACCCAGATGATGTAACCTAAAAAAACAAGTTATCTGCTACACATTGAAGGTGGTAAAAGTAGAGAGATGCTCGAACCATATGCAAAAGATAACTCTGGTTACTTGATTCTAATGTGGGTGATATAATTCCTTTCATATGCTATGGCAGGCTCACATGCTTCATATAGTTTTTTGAATCAATGCTTCAAATAGTTTTAGCGTAAAGAAATTCATGTAACTAGATCTGGCTATATGTACCACACTTATCCACATCGCCATAAAGCTGTTTACTGTTGGACAGCAACACACACAAAAAGCCATCTAAAAAAAAAACCTTGGTAACTTTGTTGAGATGCGAAATGGTATATATGCTTGCACACACTCACATTATGTTAGCAATGTTGGATCTCAAAACTAACCATGATGGAACACCATGAATGCATCACCACACTATAAAAAGCATGTTTATGATTTTTATTAACTTTTTTTTTTTTTGGAATCTAATAGCATTAGATTATTGGTGTCTTAGGCTAGATGTTAATATAAAATTGTGGTAAACGGGGAAGTTGGAGGTAGAGCTAACTCAATAAGTATATTATTTAGTGTTTTACTATGATACAACCTGGAAAATAACTGTCAAAGGAATATATTAAGATGTTATAGGCAAAGAAAGTGGAGGTTATAAAGTGCAGTGCATAAGAAGGGAACTTATCTAAAAGGAGTAAACCTTGTAGATGTGTCTTAATTGTGATCTCATGGATGCTGTCATTGGAAGGAGTTTAAGTTTAAGGATGAACCTCAGTACAATGGAGTTGAAGAAGAGTATCCATGTGACAATTCTAAGCTGCCATTATGATTTCTCATGGTGTATCTTATTTTCATCTTGTGATAATAGTTGTGCTTTCCTCTTCAATGATCTGACTTTTTTTCTCTTTCTTTGTAGTGGATATGGATCCAAAGTCACTGACGGCAATGAATACAGCAGTCATCCCCCATATTGATCCAATAGATATCGGCTTGGGTTCTATGGAAAAGGGGAATACTGTACTTAATGCAAAACCCAGGAAAAAGACCATGACCTCAGTATATCTTAAGTATTTTGAAACAGCACTAGATGGGAAGAGCAGAAGGTGCAAATTTTGTGGACAAAGCTATTCTATTGCCACTGCAACTGGTTATTTTCTCAACTGGTTTTCTCCTTTTTTTTGTTTTCTCCAATCCTCCAGTTTTTCACTATTTCTTCAAGTAATTGAAACTTAAGTTTGATATAGACATGTCGCATCTGGAGTATCTTAATGTAGGACAGATGAAGAATGCCAGTAATATTAAGTTCAGACTGTCATTGAGGCTGCAACATCAGTTGCTATAGTTACCAAAATACGACTTCTCAGTTGTGTTTGTGACTAAAATTCAACCAGCATACAAACTTTGTTTGCATATACACGACTCTAGCTGAAAATTTATTTATTTTTCCTTCATTTGCTGAAGGCAATTTGGGGAGGCATCTCAGTAATCGACATCCAGGATATGATAAGATAGGAGATTGTGCCAATAGTTCTGTTTCACAGCCCGTGACAATAGCTAAGAAACCTCAAACTCAAGTTAAGCTTCCTGCGATAGAGCTCGATCACTTGAACTGGTTGCTCATCAAATGGCTCCTTTTATCATCTCTTCCCACTTCTACTTTGGCAGAAAAGTGGCTGACTAATGCATTTAAGTTCCTGAATCCTTCTGTTGATACATGGAGTGAGGAAAAGTTCCAAACTGTGCTACGTGAAGTCTCCAGAAGCATGCAGGAATCGGTGAGGCTGATTGTGGAGCAGGTTTCTTCGAAAGTTTCAATTACTCTTGATTCTTGGACCTCCTATGAACAAATTCGGTATATGAGTGTCACGTGTCAGTGGATTGATGAAAACTGGTCCTTTCAGAAAGTTCTTCTTGATATTTGTCACATTCCAAGTCCTTGTGGGGGATCTGAAATCTATTATGCTCTACTCAAAGTCCTGAGATTATACAACCTTGAGAGTAAAATCCTCTCTTGTACCCATACCCTGAAAGGTAATATGGATAGTCAGAAACTGCCTGCCTTTTGCTATATTCCCTGTGCTGCTCATACTCTGAATTCTATCGTAAATGTGGGGTTAAGAACTACAAAATCAGTGTTTTCCGTGATTTCAAAGATCAGGGAGTTTGTGATGGAACTGAATTCATCATTTGAAATGTCTGAGGACTTCGTGCAATTTACTACAGCATACCAAGAAGGAAACTGGAAGTTCCCACTTGATGCCTCAGCTCGGTGGAGTGGCAGCTACCAGATGCTTGATATTGCACGCAAGGTAATCTCATCTCTTGCAGTTCATATGCAAGTCTCTTGTCTAGGATTATTATTCTAACAAAGGTATAGATATATTTCTTTTGCAGGCTGGTAAATCGATGGAAACTGTTATCAGGAAGTATGAGGAACAAGTGGGTGGCCGCTTGCTACTCAACTCTGGAGAGAAAAATGTTGTTAATATTATGCATAAGTATCTGGAACCCTTCTATAAGACCATTAACAACATTTGTACAAGTAAAATGCTGACAATTGGTATGGTTCTCTTCTTCATGGATCACATTGCGGAGACAATTTTGTCGTGCAAAGACTCAAGGCAAACCCCTGAGTGGCTCAAGACTGCTACTGAGGACATGTATGCAAAGGCTCAAAATTACAGTGGCCAGGTTTGCAACACATTCACATACATGACCGCAATTCTGGATCCACGAATAAAGGTGGAGCTCATTCCTGAGTATCTTAATTTAGAAGGGTATTTGGAGGAGACAAGGAATCATTTCATTAGGAATTACTCTAGCGGCTATTCTCCTTTTATGAGCAATTCATACAGCACTCAAGAGCTGGAAGGCGGTGGAGGAGGAAGTGCTTCTTTTGCAGAGGAAATTGCTCGAAAGAAACGAAGGGGAAGCCTGACCTCTGCTACGGATGAGCTCACGCAATACTTGTCTGAGCCTCCAGTTCCGATGCTGACAGATGTTCTGGATTGGTGGAAAGTGAATAGCTCAAGATATCCAGGGTTGTCTTTGATGGCTCGAGACTTGTTGGCCGTGCAATCAACTGCATTGCTGCCTGAAGAGATATTCTATAGCAAGGGTGATGAAATTGATAGGCAAAGGCTATGTACACCCCATTATGATATTCAAGCTTTGCTTTGTGTAAAGTCATGGATGCAAAGTGGAATCAAGCTAAAGTACAAATCCACTGAGATTGACTGTGAAAGCATAATGGAATTGGCTGCTGCTTCAGCAACTGAGAGTAGCAGTAGAAGAAGTTTTGAGAAGAGGCAAAAATCTTGACCATATTTTTAATATAGGTGAATTCTACTGATACTCCATCTCTCTCTCTCTCTCTCTCTGCCCCCCTAAATCACCTAGATTGATTCATTCTAAACTATGCTGTATGTGTACAGGTTGTATTTGATACAATTGTAAGGATATTATTGTCAATTTGAATTAAACTATTCCTTTATTATATGTAAACCTTCTTTTAGACCATCCTTGACCCCCAGCCACCCTGCTATTAGTCCAGCCAAACCAACTACCTCACCTTGTTTGGATTGATGAATTTGAGAAAGAATTCTGAATGGAAAATGATATTTACTTGTCAAAATATAACAATTTGGTGTTCTGTATTCAAAAAAGTTGAGATATATATGTATTACAAATCACAAAATCTAATAAATTATAAGTATGTATATAAAATATATATGTGTGTGTGTGTGTTTATTAATGATGCAGCAAAAGCTATAGAGATGAAGAACTCACGTAATACTTGAGTGCAAGAAATGAGAATTACCAGCAAAGAGATAAAATCTCAGGTTTATCAAATATCAAAAGTTCCATATGTTCATAAGGGAAATTGCTTAAATACTTTCCCAAATCCACAAATAATAAGAATAACGTAACTGATTAGTTTAAGACAAAATAAATGATCAAGCCCATCATTAATTATGATCTCAAAAAATTGAGTGTGAATCATTAGTCTTCAAAATCATTGGCAACTTCATCCCCATCGTTCTCTCAGGGGGCATGCGATTCGCCCTTGAATCGAAACGAGCTTCATCCCCATGAACATCTTCACCCATGTACAGAATCAAATGCTTAATGTTGAACATGTCTGAAAAATGCATATGAGGCTCAAGATGGAGACGATAAGCATTCGGGTTAATTTTCTCCACCATCTCAAGAGGGCCAGATGGAATATGACCTTGGTAAGAACAACCCACACCAACTCACCCACGTCAAATTCCATGTAATGTCGACAGACGTCTGCAAGTTAATGACAACCTCCAAATTAGCACGCGTGGCATCATGCACCAACTGTAAGGACTCAAAAAAATCCCGAGTAGTCTCATGCATGCGAGTGCGAGACAGGAGAACTAAAAGATCAAGAGGACCTTGCGGTATAGATGAGTATACAATCTGGAAAAAGAGCAAACCCTATACTCTGATTCTTTGCCGAATTATGAGCGAATTCGGCCTGTGCCAACTTCAAATCCCAAGAACCAAGGTTATCACCCACCAAACAACGACGCAAATTATAAGAGACTTGTTCATACTTTTGTTTGGCCATATGTTTGAGGGTGGTAAGCACTGCTAAAATTGAGTTCAATGTTCACCATCTTTCAAAGGCTACACAAAAAATGACTGAGAAATCTCGTATCTTGATCTGATACAATAGACTTAGATAAACCATGTAAATGATAAATATCATGAAAGAACAACTGAGCAATCTTAATGGCATTAGTTGTATGCTTGCTTGGAATGAAATGAGTCATCTTCAAAAATCTATCCACAACCACAAAGATTGAGTCATTACCGCGTTGAGAACGCGGGAGCCCCAGAACAAAATCCATACTAATATCCACCCATGACTGTGATGGAATCGGCAAGGGTGGTACAAACCTGCATTAGTGGTCGTTCCCTTAGCCAAATGGCAAGTCCGACAACTAGCGACATAACAGGTGACATCATGCCGAATTGATGGCAATAATAAGACCGGGACACAAGCTCAATGGTCTGATCTCTCCCCACATGTCTACTAGCATGCAACTCCTGAATGGTTCGATGATGAAGACGATAATCTGGAATATATAGTTTATTATCCCGAAGTAGAAACCCATCAGACAACATATAATCATCATCGATATTAGACTGGAGGTATGAGAATACATGCCAAAAAGTGGCATCCGAAGTATATCTCTCTCGAAATGTATCAATCCCCAAAACGGATGTTCGCATGTCAAGCAACAACATCGACTGTCGACTCAACGCGTCAGCCACCTTATTAAAAGCCCCAGATTGATGTTTAATAACAAAGGTGAATTGTTGCAAGTACAAAGACCAACCTGCTTGGCGAGTATATGCAGTTGGCTTTGAAATGTTTCAAAACCTCATGATTAGTGAACAAAATAAACTCTCAATGGAAAATGTAATGACGTCAATGGTGAACAACACGAACAATAGTATAGAACTCCACATTGTATGTACTATAACTAGAGCAAGGGCCACTTAACTCTCTAAAGTAAGCCATGGTATGACCTGCCTGACTTAACACCGCACCAATACCCAACTTCGAGCTATCACACTGAAGCTCGAAAGGGGGAGTAAAGTCAGGTAGCACCAAAATGGGGACAGACGTGAGCTGGTCCTTAATGACTTGAAAGGCTTGCGCCACTACCTCTGTCAAACAAAAGAAGAACCCCAATGCAGTCAGTAATAACTGCCATTATAGCACTGAAATGGGGTATGAAACGACAGTAAAAAAGAAGCTAAGCCATGAAAACTCCGGGCTTCTATCGCGGTTCAAGGAGTAGGTCAATTGCGAATGACATCAACTTTAGCAGTATCCATCTTGTAGAAATGGTGTGGCCTATAAAGAGAACCGAATTTTGTAAAAACACACACTTAGCCATCGTCGCAAACAGTTTCTCAACACGCAAAGTTTGCAGTACCTCACGTAAGTGACTCAAATGATTTGAAGCTAACTTATTGTAAACTAAATTGCCATCAAAATAGACAACACATGACCTTAATAAAGGACAAAGAACTTAGTTTATGACTTGCATAAATGTGCTAGGAGCGTTAGATAGGCCAAAAGGTATAACCAACCACTCAAATAGTCTCATAAATCTTAACGGCTATCTTCCACTCATAACCCGATCTAATACGGATCTGGTGATAGCCACTCTTCAAATCCAACTTACTGAATATTTAGGTCCACTAAGCTGATCAAGCAAATCATTTAAATGCGGAATAAGAAAATGATAACGAACCATTATCTTGTTGATAGCCCGACTATCAACACACATTCGCCATGTTTTATCCTTTTTTGGAATCAATAAAATTGGCACAACACACGGACTGAGACTCTCCTAAACAAAGCTCTTATTCAATAGCTTAGTAACCTGATGACGTAACTCATCATGCTTAGCAGGACTCATCCTGTAATGTGGACGGTTAGGAAAGACAGCACCGGGGACAAGATCAATATGGTGTTGAATATCTCGAATTGGAGGTAAACCTTGGGGCAACTCACCAGAAAAAACATCAACAAATTCCCGCAACAGAGGCTCAATAAGCCAACCAAAACTAACAAACAAAGCTCAGAAGCCAACTCAGATAAAAACCGCCAATGAGAGAACAATACCACATTATCATCATTGAACGGCCGAGATGGTGGAGTAGCCATTGGAAGAAGAACAATTTTAACCCGTTTAATTAGAAAACTATATGTGTTCTTACACCCGTCATGAATCACATTCCTGTCAAATTGCCACGGCCTCCCCAACAAGATAAGACAAGCATCCATAGGTGCGACATCACACCATAATGAATCTTTATAAGCAGTACCAATAGATAAAGAGATAAGAACACAGTTACTTGGAGTAATGGACATACCGTGTTGCAACAAGACTAATCCATACGGTTTAGGATGAGGTTCCAATGGTAAGGCTAACTTTTGAACCGCTGTTTCCGCCATAACTTTCTCACATGAACATGAGTCGATGATGAATTTGCATAACTTATCACCCACAGTGCAAGTAGAATGGAAGATAGTAAATTGTTGCCCCAAAGATTTGCCTTACCAGGACAAGCAAGAACGCCGAACTATAAGGGCCTCACCCTCATCGCCCGTAAACAACTCTTCATGTGAATAATCATCGATCTCCTCAGCAAAAGATAGGGGGTCCATCGTACCCATCATCATCAACACAAATGACACATTTAGGGCAATTCGACAATCGATAGCCCATGCCACCACATGGAAAACACGCACCCGAACGTATCCAAAATTAAGATGTAGGTGCACTGCCCAATTGAGGTTTTACCGGGAAAGGGGCAAAAAACTCAAAGACCCGAGGGAGTGGGTGGGCGCGTAACAGTTTGATCAGAAGAACGTCCGATCGAGGCATCGAGGATCATAAAAACACCAAAATACGACAATCTACTGCTTATCAACAAGCAAGGTGCACTGACTCACTTCCAAAACTGAATCCGAAGAAAAAAGATTCAAAACATCCTAAAGTTGAAGACGTAAACCTCTAATGTAAAGAGACACAAGTTGGTCGTCTGTTTCGTGCAACTGGAAAAATTCATCTGAATAATCTTCAATTGAATGCTGACCTTGGGACAAGTTTTGAAAGTGCTAAAATAGCAGACGGGAATGGTTATAGGCAAAAACATAGCCTGCATCTTTTTTTTTTTTTTTTGAATTTCAGCCATGAAGAAATATAGTCCTTACCCTGACGAGCACATGAGGATTTCAAATTCTTTCACCAATGTAAAGCGCAACCATAAAGATAAGTAGCCACAAGTGGAATGCGACGAGTGTCCAACACATATCTCATCCATAGTATAAAGCCAATCACACAATTCCGAATTAGTGGTGTTATCATGAAATTCAAGAATTTTCATCTTAAACCCGAGTTCCCAATGATTGTCATCCTCTCCTCACGAGCACAATCCCTGTGTGGTGGTCAGGGATGGATGGCAGCTTCCAACGGAGCAAATCGATTATTCACTATTTCTGTCTCTTCATCCGACAAATGATCCGGTGGCAAGAAAGAAAAGTTTTCCTGAGGGCAGCCTGTAAGACCAAAAATATACGATCAAAGCGCAATCAATAATTCCTGATGTTGCGTGGCAAAGGTGTCGTGATGGGTACCAAGAGCAGCCATCTCGGTGACCGACAAAACAACCTACTAGCGAATCTAAGTGACGTCGTTTCTAATTGCCTGATCAACAAATTGGGTTCCAGTCTGACATCTTGGCGGCATTATCTCAGAATGCACTGATCTATAGATACTAACTGACGCAGCAAAAGCTATGGAGATGAAGAACTCACGTAAAACTCAAGTGCAACAAATGAGAATTACTAATAAAGAGATAAAATTTTAGGTTTATCTAATATCAAAAACTCCATAGGTTCACAAAGGAAATTGCTTAACTACTTCCCCAAATCCACAAGTTGGATTGGGCTTGAGAATAATAATGAGAATAACATAACTAATTAATTCAAAAACATAAAATAAATGATCGAGCCCTTCATCAATTTTGATCTCAACAAATTGAGCGTGAATAATTAATCTTCAAAATCATGGACAACTTCATCCACATCAATTATACAACATATAAATTATATATATATATATATATATATATATCTAAAGAGAAGTATACATATATGTTTAAATCTAATTTATGATTAAATCTAACTTCATAAAACCAATACATATGCATGCATATTAATATATATACAAATTACCATGCAAAATATAATTACAATATATACACGTATAAATGTACATGCACAACACCAAACAAGTTCTACACATTTACCAGCATAACACATTAATCATTTTACAATCATTCAATTATTACCAAATTTACATTTTCACATTAAAATATTATAACAATGTACTTTTACCAATATTGATTTGACATATATAATAAAGTCTTCCCTATTAAGTGCTAAAAAATCAAAAAATGACACATTTACCTTTACTTCAAAATTTCGGTTTTCCTCAATTCCACCTAAGTCACTTCAAAACATACCCTACGAATGATTCAAAATGATTTAAATTAAGATTAATTGTCGAATAAATCAGGATATTTATTTTCATTGTAGTTTTATTAACTTTTTGGATAAGTGTAAAATAAATAAGGCATAAACACACTAGCTAGTACAAGTCTCGTGCTATGCACATTATTATTCAAGTGATGAATTATCTATACATTCTTAAGTATTATAATCATTGATTTTTTTATTCTATATTTTATATTGGTTAATGTATAATTTGTTATAATGTTATAAATGCATGATATAAAATGAAAAAGGATTTTTAAAAAAATGAACATGTAAATCGAAGTATACATATTACAATAAACTTTATTGAAATCTAAATTCAACATGCATAATCAACCAACTTCACAACCAAATTTCGCCAATGTCCACAAACTTCTTGACAAAATTCAGAAAATTATCAATAATATTATTGAAATATAAATAAGAAACTAAAAAATTAAACATAATCATATCCACAATTTACCTAAAATTGAACATAATTATTACATAACCTCGTCTAATTGAAATATTAACAATCATAAACCCTAAAATTATACATAATCGTACTCACAACATAATCATTACATAAAATTACTCAATTCATATTAATGGAGTCTAAGCCCTCAATTATAATTGGATAAAGAATTACCTTGCACCAAATAGATAATGAGGTGGCTAGCGGCGGCAGCAACAACTTGGACAATAAATGGCAACGGGCTGTTGGCGACTAAGTAGTGAAAGACGATCGTCCGTGGAGGCAGGAGGTTGGCAGCAAGGAAGAGAGGAGAGAGAGAGGAAGCTAGAGAGGAGGGCAATTACTATTTTGGTCATGGAGTTTTGTTGATTGGTGATTACCGATGAAATTCTATTGGTAAGCCATTAGTTTTTTTAAATATTATCTTGTTGATGAAATTCCATCAGTAAACCATCGATAAATACCGACGGATATCATCAGATGGTAAGTTATGTTGTTTGAAAATATTTTTTTGTAGTGAAATCTAAACCACATAGTTTATAAGTTATATATTAGAATGAATAAAAGCGGAAAAAATCTTCATCTTTTATTTTTTTACATTTGGAATAAAATTTCTCTCCCTATTAATCTTTTAAGGCCTAGGTTTTCTATTTTCGATCAAGGTATTGATCATCTCTTAACTTTGTCATTTAAATAAGTATTTATAAGAATTTTTTATGTTAATTAATTAGATAACTGAGTTTGCTTTTCAATATTGTAGATTATAGTTATATTATCATTATCACAATTATTTATGTACATCAGGTGCATGGATTGGGAACCGTGTGACTGGATCGACCCAACCCGATAGTATTTTCACGCATGCGCCCACAAACGTCTCAGGTCCGCACTCAATCCTTAGTCCCGCACGCTTAACCTTTAGTTATTTTTACTTAGCCTTTAGTTATGTTCGTATAACTTTTATGTTTGGCAAAGTTTTGGGTAAGACACAAATCCTATTCCTTGAGATGAGTCTTGTTTGACCTAGTTAACGACCCATCAACGGGTCAAAATCAAAGTCAATGGTCAACTGTCAACGGTTAAAGTCGATACTTAATCAACAAAGTCAAAGATAATATTTTTATGTATATTAGATAATATTTTCTGAAAGTATCACATGATACACATAAAAATATTACATGATATACATAAAAGTATTATATCATTAGCATGTATTATATCATGTAATAATTTTTGAAAGTATCACATGATACATATAAAAGTATAACATGGTACATATGAAAGTATTACATTATGAGAATAAAATAAAATGTAATACTTTTAAGTATATCATGTGATTTTTTTTTTTAAAGCATCACATGATATAAATAAAAGCATTACATGTTATACATAAAAGGATTACATTATGAAAATAAAATATCATATAATACTTTTATATATATTATGTAATACTTTTTGAAAATATCACATGATACACATAATTTTTTTTACATGATACATATAAAAGTATTACATTATGAGAATAAAACAAAATGTAATATATTTTGAAAGTATCACTATGTAATACTTTTATGTATATCATGTGATACTTCCAAAAATTATTACATGGTATACATGAATGTATACATTATGAGAATAAAGCATCATGTAATACTTTTATGTATATCATATAATACTTTTGAAAGTATTACATGATACACATAAATAATATTTTTATGTGTATCATGTAATACTTTTTAGTTAATGATGTTAATCGATCGCTGACCGACATTGATCAATCGTTGACTGATGTTGATCGATGTTGACCATTGACCATTGAATTTTTAAGTTTGACTGTTGATCAGGTTAAATCACTTGTCTAATGGAATGACATCTATGAGACGATCTCGCATAAGATTCACTTTTATGTTTATGCTAGTTTAACCTTTTACAGTGTATTACAGACCTATAATACCTTTTAAACCTTTATGTTATAGTAATATAACCTTTATGTTATAATAATTTAGCATTTATATTATAATAATATAACTTTTATGTTATTCTTTAAGTACATAAAAGTTATAATAATATAACATAAATGTTAAAAAGTACCTTAAGCAAAAAACCATATTTATACTGAATTTCCATAAAAATTTGTATGGAAATAAGCTACAAAAGAATCTTCATTGGTGTTGGGCGTCCGATCCGAGCTGCGCAGCGTGCGACACCTGAGCGGCAGAATAAAGGACGCCGCCCCACCTGGACGGCCACAACGACGACGTCCTCCCAAGTCGACCGTACAGGTTAATTGCGAGGACCACCCGGCAGATCAGCTTAGCCGGGCAGGATCCGTATAGCCGTCCAAGATACCATCAATCTCCAATAGATCGTGGGTGAAAACTGCCAAGTACCCAATAAATAGGCGAAAATCAAGGAAAATGTGGGCTTAACTCCCACGACCTCCACGATCCCCACGATCTCCGACATTCGAGCAACGCTCTAGCTATAAATAGATGTAACTTTAACTTGTAAATGATCCGGATCCTCATTCTGTGAACAGTACTAGGGAGCTCCTTTCTCTAACATAATACTATAAGGTCCTGCCCGGTAATTCCACCATCCAGGATCAGCCGAGCTGCATTGCCCGAGTAGGCTCCGGGTCATTCTTGTGTTACATTTTTCATTTCTATCATATTTGGGTGTTAGACTAGGAATTATTCTCTTACAAATTCCGACGTCAACATTTTGGCGCTAGAAGGAGGGGGCTTTCATAATATTTTGAACGCAACTCCAGTATACCATGAGCAATTCCAAACGCAATAACACTCCAGAGCCCCCAGTTCCTACCTCCTTCCAGGTGGGTGGCTCTAGCCGACTTCGGCCAATTGCAGCCGAGGAGGTTCCCCCAGTGGTTCCCATTACTTTGGAAACCCCAGCGACCCCCATGTCTGTAGCACAGATCAGAGGTATCATGGCCGCCCTAGCTGAGCGGCTCAAAGAAGCTGAACAACAGGAGAAGGCCAACGAAACTAATGGCCTATTGGAGGACTCTGAATCCTCACACGAACCCAGGCGGAGGCGAAACCTGGGGAAACGGATAGCCGAAGCTGAACTTCGGCGGAGTCAGTCTCCCACACGTGCCCGATCGGATCGTCACCAGGTCCGTCCAGTTACTGCCGGGGCACACGCACACAGGCGATACGCCCCAGGTAATAAGGAACCCACCATCACCGGGGAAGCTAGGAGGCCCGACAGGCTTCCTAATGAGAGGTGTGAGGTTCCACCACCTCATGATGAGAGTACCGGTCACAATCTGCGATACTCGGAGCTTATGGAGGAGCAAGAACTCCGACATAGACTGGCGGACATCCAGGCCAAGCGCAACAAAGGGGGCTGGAAGAGGGCTTCCCCTTTTGCAGAGCACATTGCCACCGTAGTTCCCGCGAAGTTTAAAATGCCTCCTATCGGTCAGTATAATGGAGAGACCGATCCTAGCACCCACCTGGACAAGTATACGTCCTGGATGGAGCTGCAAGGATTGGGAGAGGAGCTCATGTGCAAAGCATTCCCGCTCACACTTGGGGACCGAGCGCAAAGATGGTTCCGTTCCCTACCTGACGCATCCATAGGGGGATGGGACGAGCTGTCTGATCTGTTCCCGACACAATTCATGGGGTCGAGGATGAGGTCGACTCCTAAGGAAAGACTAGTCAATGTGAGGCAAGACAAAGCAGAGCCTCTAAAGTCATACCTGGACCGCTTCAACAAGCTGGTCCTCGGCATGGAGCAGGTGTCGGATGAAGCCGTCTTTATGGCCGTGATGGCCGGATTGAGGCCCCGGACCAGATTCTGGTGGTCCGTCCACGAAGAAGGGCCAAGAATATATCACGACTTCCTCAACCGTGCAGAACGGTATATAGGGGCTGAGGAAGCCATTCCAGAGGACAAGGCCCCTGAACGAGAAAAGAGGCCTGAGCGGCGCGAAGAAAGGAGGGAAGAAAGAAGGAAACCAATGAAGCCATTCAGGCTGGCCACGAACTTCAGGGCCTTCCAGTCTGGAGGCCCCGCCCAGGTGACTGAAATCCTAACGGTCGCCCCATCACAAGTCCTTACTGAGATTAAGGACAAGAACCTGCTGCCCGAACCACGACCTATGAGGGCCGACCCAAATCGCCTCAATCAGAATAAGTACTGCAAATACCACAAGGCGAAGGGACATGACACTGACAAATGCTGGGCATTACTGGCCGAGTTGATGAAGCTGATCGACCAGGGTCAGTTAAAAAAGTACGTCAAGGGCCAAGGACAACAGGGCCAGGGGGCACAGCAAGCCGTTGCCCCACCACCTTCTCCACCGAACGGAGCTGCCCGCGAAATACATACTCTCATCAACAACAGCTACGGCGAGCAGCAGGAGTCCAAGCGAGCCCGAAAGGGGCAGGTTCGGGAGGCCAGGAACGCTTATCAGCGGTGCGTTCCACCCCGGGCAACACCTCGCCACGCACCCATCTTATTCACTGAGCTGGACAGTGAAGGGGTAGCATGCCCACATAGCGATACCTTGGTGGTATCGCTAAATATCTGCAGGACTATGGTGCATAGGGTCATGGTTGACACCGGCGCCTACGCTAACGTGCTCTACCTGAGCACCTTCAGGCGGATGGGATTTCATGAATCCCAGCTCATGCCATCTTCCGACTCCATTCAAGGCTTTGGGGGGATGAGCACCCGGGTACTCGGCACCTGTGAGCTCAAGGTCCTATTTGGTTCCGACGATAGAGAGGTATTCACAACAACGGAGTTCAAGGTGGTGGACTTGAACTCCCAATATAACGCCATCTGAGGCAGGCCACTGCTGGCAAAATTGAAGGCGGTAATCTCCATCTACCACCTCGCCCTTAAGTTCCCCGTGGGCGACGAGGTGTATGTAGTAAAAGAGAACCAGCTGGCCGCCAGAGAGACAGACATGGGGCTACGCCCAAAGGAGCTCAACCAGCTGGAACTCGCTCAAACCACCTCGGCCGATGAGCAGATGGAGGATGCCTTTGAGGAGTCTGTTCTCGAGATCGCCGAGCCCAATCAGACTGCCATGGAAGTAGATGATGAACCTCCACTCCCGACAATTATCCCTAATCAGCAGCCGGTCAGCTCCACTTTCGAAGTCGGGTCCTCCTCTGGTACCGCCGCCCACAATAGTGGAAGGGATGTGGCGACAGACATACGAGAACCCGCAGAGGAGTGGGGGTCCATCGATCCCCGAGGGGACGGACCCCAGAGACGAGCCGCACCCGTCGAAGAGCTGGATCTTGTCAGTATGGATCCAAACAGGCCGGATATGGAGCTCCGGGTCGGCCATGAGTTGCAGGAACCCTTCCGTACCGAGCTGACCACCTTCCTGCGAAGCAATATTGATGTCTTCGCTTGGGCTCACGAAGACATGGAAGGGATCCGGCCAGAGGATGCCTGCCATCACCTTAACATCAACCCTGCCATGCAACCGGTGGCCCAGAAAAGACGCCGATTGAGCCCGGACAGGTATGAGGGGCTAGAGCTCGAAGTACAAAGGCTGCTGGGTTACTGCTTCATTAGAGAGACCAAGTATGCAACTTGGGTCTCCAACCCTGTCTTGGTCAGAAAACCAAATGGATCATGGAGGCTATGCGTGGACTTCACCGACCTGAATAAAGTCTGCCCAAAAGACTGCTTCCCACTCCCCAACATCGACCAGCTAGTCGACACAACTGCCGGCCATGAACTCATGAGTTTCATGGATGCGTATTCCGGCTATCATCAGATACCAATGGCCGAGGAGGACCAGGTCCACACAACCTTCATCACCGACTGCGCACAGTACTGCTATACCATGATGCCGTTCGGTTTGAAAAACGTGGGGGCTACTTATCAGCGGCTCGTAAACAAGATGTTCGCCGCGCAGATTGGGAAAACAATGGAGGTCTATGTGGATGACATGCTGGTAAAGTCAAAACAGAAAGCTGATCACGTAGGCCACCTGACAGAGATGTTTGATATCCTGAGAAGATACAGGATGAAGCTGAACCCCAAGAAATGCTCCTTCAGGGTGGGATCGGGAAAGTTCCTGGGGTATATGGTAAGTCAGAGGGGAATCGAGGCTAATCCTGAGAAAATCCGAGCGGTTATGAACCTGACCCCGCCAAGACGGATCAAGGACGTCCAGAGCCTTACGGGCAAAATCGCCGCCCTCAATCGCTTCATATCTCGATCCACTGACAAATGCCGACCATTCTTCAACTTGATCAGACGAAACGCTCAGTTCGAATGGAACAGTGAATGTCAGTCGGCCCTTGACGACCTCAAGAAAGCACTTATGAAGGCCCCGGTCCTAGCAAAACCCTAGCCGGGAGAAAAACTGCAGCTCTACCTGGCGGTATCCGAGTATGCCGTCAGCTCGGTATTGGTTCGTGCAGAGCAGAAGGCTCAACAACCCGTTTATTATGTGAGCCAGTCACTGCACGACGCCGAGCTCCGCTACCCAGCAATGGAAAAGTTAGCTTATGCATTGGTCATCTCAGCCAGAAAGTTGCGGCCATACTTCCTGGCACACCAAATTGAGATATTAACTAACTTTCCTTTAAAGCAGGTATTGGGCCGCCCAGACGCCTCAGGAAGATTGTTAAAATGGGCGGTCGAGCTGGGTCAGTATGACGTCCACTATGCGCCCAGAACGGCAATAAAAGGTCAGGCCCTTGCTGATTTTATCACCGAATTCACTCCAACCCTCATCATCCGAGAAGAAAGAATAGAGAAACCTTGGAAGATGTACGTGGACGGATCGTCCACCACTCATTGTGTCGGGGCTGGCATCGTCCTGGTCAGCCCCATCCAAAAATACTTTTGCTCGGCATTACGGTTCAAATTTCCCGCAACAAACAACGAGGCCGAGTATGAAGCGCTGCTGGCCGGACTGGACATGGCAAAACAATTCGGGGTAGACGACCTCGAAATCTTCAGCGACTCCCTCCTGGTGGTCAATCAAATTTCAGGCGAGTATGTAGCCAGGGATGAACAAATGGCGAGGTATTTGAGATCCGTGGAGCTGGCCTCCGCAGAATTTAGACGGATTCGTGCTGAGCAAATCCCTCGTAATAAGAATACACAAGCTGACGCCCTTGTCCGACTAGCGACTAGTGAAGGAGCCGAAGATATCGGATCAATCAACATTGGAACAGTGGACAGCTTGGCCCTCGACCAAAAGGAAATCTATGACATTGAGCCAAAAATGACATGGATGACCCCAATCATCCAATACTTGGAAGGGGGGAAAGTCCCCGCCGATCAGGGCGAGGCCAGGAAATTAAGAATCCGAGCTGCTCGATACACCATCCAGGACGGTCTTCTGTACAAAAGAGGTTTCTCCCATCCTCTCTTGAGATGCCTGGACAACGAAGACGCCAAATATGTGTTAGCCGAGATTCACGAGGGCGTATGCGGCAATCACTCGGGAGGCCAGTCGCTAGCCTTCAAAGTTATCAGACAAGGATACTTCTGGCCTAGCCTGAAAAAAGATGCTATCGCCTTCGCCAAAAAGTGCGACAAGTGTCAGAGATGTGCGCCATTCATCCGAGCACCTTCGGAAGATTTGAACTCAATAATGGCCCCATGGCCATTCGCAAAATGGGGAATAGATCTAATTGGCCCGATGCCCACTGGTCGAGGAGGAGTAAGATTCGCTATCGTCGCTATCGACTATTTCACTAAATGGGTAGAAGCAGAACCCTTAGCACGGATAACCGAGCTGAAAGTCACAAACTTCATATGGAAATCCATCATTTGCCGCTTTGGGGTCCCTCATTCCATCATCACAGATAATGGACGACAGTTCGACAGCGACAACCTACGGACATTTTGTGAAAACCTGGGCATCAAGAAGCTGCTCTCCACCCCTTACCACCCTCAAGAAAACGGCCAGGTCGAGGCCATGAACAAAATCATCAAGCACACCCTGAAAGCCAGGCTTGACGAATCAAAGGGAGCTTGGGCCGATGAACTACCCGAGGTACTTTGGGCATACAGAACGACGGCCAGAACCGCGATGGGAGAAACGCCGTTCTCCTTAGCATTCGGTTCCGAGGCAGTCATCCCAATCGAGCTCGGTGTCCGCACTTGAAGAGTGGACTAATATCAAGACCAGCAGAACGCAGAAGCTCTGGCTGCCAACCTTGACTTACTAGAAGAAAGAAGAATGGACGCAGACATAAAGAACGCCATTTACAAGCAGAGAAGTGCAAGATATTATAACTCAAGGGTCAGGACCAGGAAATTTCAGCTCGGGGATCTAGTCCTCAAAAAGGTCCTACTACCAAACGGATCCTTGGGACACAACTGGGAAGGACCATACAAGATAAGCAAAATTCTGCCCGGAGGTGCATATGAGATAGCAGACCTGGATGGAAAAATTGTATCCAAACCATGGAATATAGAGCACCTAAAAAAGTATTATCATTAGCCGGCCAGGATTTCAATTGTAATTATTTTGCACCTTTTCACGATTAATGAAATTGTTTTCCCAGCTTGTAATATTGACTAAGGCTACGACCTCATCCGAGCCGCCCAGGCCGGATGAAACAGTAAGGCTCCGGCCCACCAAGGCTTCGGCCCACTTAAGGCTATGGCCTCATCCGAGCCGCCCAGATCGGATGAAACAGTAAGGCTTCGGCCCACCAAGGCTTCGGCCCACTTAAGGCTACGGCCTCATTCGAGCCGCCCAGGCCGGATGAAACAGTAAGGCTCCGGCCCACCAAGGCTTCGGCCCACTTAAGGCTACGGCCTCATCCGAGCCGTCCAGGCCGGATGGAACAGTAAGGCTTCGGCCCACCAAGGCTCCGGCCCACCTAAGGCTACGGCCTCATCCGCGCCGACCAGGCCGGATGGAACAGTAAGGCTCCGGCCCATCCAGATCGCAACTTTGTCCGAGCCATTTAGGCCGACCTAAACTGTAAGTATTACACCTACTTCGGTTCCGACCAGGAGTACGGCACGGATCAAATAAGCGATAAAATTGGCATGGCGAGCAGTGCAGACTCACACTACCTTTATCAAACGATTAATAGTTTTCTTTTTACTAAGTGTTTCAGGTATCTAAATACCGAGCTGATTCAGTCAAGACGAGCAAGTGAACTAAAACAAACTAAATATATATATGGAAGATGGTAAGCCAGCAAAATATGATGACATTAGAATCAAAACTGGTTTGGAGGCCAGTACCTCTTACAAAAATAAGAGAAAAAGAAAGAAATCCCTACAAAGAGCTAGTGCTCTACATCCACCATCTCCTCTTCCACCACCTCGCCCGTCACCACAGTAGGCTGCCCAGCCTCAGACCGTCCAGCTTCAGAGGCTGCTCCCATGTCAAAGGTCGGATTAGACATAAGCATAATGGGAGGAGCCGGAGTAAGTAATTTCTCTGACCCGGCCGGAAGATATTTCGGCAGGTCACTCATCAACTCCAGATAGTAAGCTGGAAGTGGGTTCTTCTCAATATATCCGGCCAGAGTCACCATAAGTGGACGGTCGTCCAACTTCTCCTTCCGGGCCACCTCAATAAAGTCGAAGAAGGCAAACAGATAAGCAAGGTTACTCTCGAGTTTATAATCGTCAGAGCCCTTGAACTTAGCAACTACTGCCACCTCGTCAGCCTGGTCAGCCCGGGCAGCCTCAAGCTCGGCCTTCAGCTCCTCCATCCCGGCCTGAAGCCGGGCATTATCCACAGTCAAGTCAGCCACCCTCTGCCCGTCCAGCTCAGCGGCCTGGGTGGCGTGCGACAGAGCTTCCTGAGAAGAAATTAGCTGAGTCTGCAGCGTCTTCTTCTCCTCCAACGCGTCTCGCAACTCGCTGCTCTTCTCCCTCAAGTCGGCCTTCAACGCCCTCATCTTCTCTAGCCGCTCTTCATATTGCTGCTGCGCCTGCCACGCAAACACGGACGCCTGAGCCATAAGAATGGCGGCGCAAGAGCCGGAGTCAACACCAGACATCTGGCGGGAGAACCTATCCAGATCCTCCGTCCAGGCCTTGACAGGGGCTTCGACAGCTGAAGATACCGCCGAAGGAAGTTTCTCCATCACCTCCGGAGTCGGAGACTGAGCCCGGGAGAAACTGACCTGGAAAGGAGGACGACGACCGAGATACTCCTTTGTCTCCTCGACCCGAGCAGAGTCCCATCCACAAATGCTGACCGAGCCGGCCAGAGGACTCTCGGCAATCCAGACGCCAGGCGCCGCACGAACATCTGGAGCCTCAGGTACCCCTAAGCTCCCCCTTCCAGCTCCCAAACTACCTCGGGAGGTCCCCGCTCCACTGCTAGGACCCGACCTAGATCTCTTGGCCGGGGAGCACGCGGAGCAGTCTCCGTGGAAACAGTGGATGACGGTGGCGCAGCAGGAGCAGAGCGCTCGACGCCCCTGCCCTTTCCTTGGCCTCGGCCTTGGGGCCTTCCCGAATGCCCAACAGCGACCTGCTGGGTCCTCTGCCGAATTCGTTGAGTGGGATTCATGCTGAGCTGAAGGCCGTGAGGAGGAAGGACAGCTAAAAGAACAAAACAAGAAGCATATGTGAGCAAGATTTTTTCAGAACGGGGTAAATAAATCCGAAAAGATTACCTTGGTAATTGTTCAGGGCAGGACGGAAATGAAGGATGAGGCCGGCTCTATCAAGACCTTCTTCGGTGATGAGCATTTTGAAATTTCACTGACCGGGAGCGGTGTGGTCTCGGAGAAATACTATCTTCCGCGAAAAGGTGCTGCCAGCTGGGAGGCCCTCCACCGAAATTTCTGCAAAATGGAAGATAATTAAAATCAGACAACCGAGCTGAAAACAAGAAAAATGTTAGTATACCATTTGCCGTCCCAAAGAACATCGGACAAAACACCCACTCAGACTCCTGCTCTCCAACCGGGCCGGGGCTCATCCAGTCACCTCTGACCCAGAACCATTTCGTCTTCCAATCTTTTACAGAGGACGGAAGATCGATGATCAGCTGGGGACGTCCATACCGGGGGGACAGATAATACAAGTGGTTTTGAGCCCCGGGCAGGAGTTTCAAGCCCAATAGCCAAGCCAACTCTTCAGGGGTCGGGACACCAAGGTTGAACTTCCAACAGAGGATGAGCAACCCAAGAATGGAGGACCAACTATTTGGGTGTAGCTGGCCGGGAGCAAGGCCCCAAAAGCGAAGGTACTGAGTGAGAGGTGGAGCCAAAGGAAACCGGAGACCACCTTCCAAAGATCGGATGTTGATGGCCACGCTGTCCGCTGGTGGCTTGTCCATCCACTCGTTCGGCCTCGGAACATCGAACGACACCCCCCGCAAAATGTTGAAGAGGGCGTGCCACTTATCCACTTCAGCCCGGGTAACTGTGGACGGCCAAGACATAGCCTTCGAATCCATAAAATGCTGTTCAGTCCGGTTATATTGTCTAAGCGGCCTAGGCACCCCTATGGGAACATAGCGGGTTGGTCGGCCCGATGTCTCTACCACCTCAACCGTAGGAGGACTCGGACTCCTAATCTCCTCGGAGGACGAACTGACCTCTAAACTTAATTCTTCAGAAGGATACCCTCCATACCCGAATTCATTCCCAGAAGATGGAGAAGAAGACATAGTGAGAAAATAATAATTACCTAGAGGCTGGCCTGGACGAATGATTGAGGACGGTCTATCCTGGATGAACGATGTTGGACGGTTTAAGCTGGTCGGACAATCAAAGAATTCTCTAAGTAGTTGCAAAGTCGCGAAGGTCAAAATGAAGGAAGGTCCCCCTATTTATAGAAAAAGCGTGACCCTTCAGCTTCCATCCGACCAGAGACGACGCGTGGCGAATCAAACGATCAACTACAGGAAACGCTTCATCTCCCGGAACACCAGATTACTACACGTGTCAGGCCCAAGAGGAAGCCCAGGACCAAAACGAGCTAGATTCCACAAATCTCTCTAGCATGAGGCTGACCAAAACATAACAGATAGGCCGGCCAGGAAAAGATATCTGACATTCAGAGGATCAGACATATCCAGGCCACCAACAATTAAGTCACGCGTAAGGTTGCATATCAGCGATTATGTAATAAACAGGCAGCAGGGACAATCAGACTCGAAATTAGGAATATCATTAAAGATTGCTGGTTTGGAGGCCAGAACCTCTTAACAAAGCTAAACCCTAAACCCTAAACAAAAGAAACAGGAAAAATAATAGCTCGTCCGAATATGTTGGAAAATAAGCTCGGTAATGGTCTAGAATATTGGAAAGGATGTTTACAGTTATCACCATCCTGGACGGACCTCTCTTTCAATATTGACATGTCAGCCAGAGCGTTTTATGAACCTATTATGGTTGCTGAATATGTTGCCAAGTACTTAAACTTAAGAGAGCTGCTCGGAATCCCTTATGGCCAAGATCGTAATACCAATCATCCTCGAGCACGATCACACCATCTTCAAACCTAGCTGCACTGGCCCCCTCAGCTTGTTCAGCTCTGCAAGTCTTCACACTGAGGACTGCCGTAAATAGAACGGCTAATGGAGGACGGCTCATTTTGGACGGCAGTTCTTGCACGGCAATGTTGGACTATTATGGAAAATTGAAGAATACTATAGCAAAGGTAGGAATGAAAAAGCCCCGTTATTTATAGAAGGATTGCGACTGTTGGGATCCTCCCCTATTATAGGCGACACGTAGTGATTCTCTAATCCAATAATAACTACACGTCATCTATCATCTTCTACGTTGTCAGCTATGACGTGTCAAGCCTAGGGGCTAGGCCCACCGGAGTATGAAGACCCCATCTCGCCCCCCAGAAGTAAAGCCTATCTAAGTACTAAGCCTGGAGCTAAAACGGCCAAAATAAGTTAACCCGACATGTCTAAAGTAAACGTTGGCACAAGTAAAATATTATCCATTTAAAAGTGTAAGCACACATGCTGGTTTGCAGGCCAGAACCTGTTCACAGAGGGCCAGATGGCCGGCAAGAAGAATAAAAAAAAAAAAAAAAGAATATGCTACGCTAATCATCTTGGAGTACAATTACGTCTTCCTCGGATCCAGTCGCGCCCACCTCCTCAACCTGCTCGGACCCAGAAGCTCCCAGATTGGGATTCGACATAAATTGAATAGGAGGAGCCGGCCTCAGAAGACGTTCAGAACCAGGAGGGAGATAGCCGGGTAAATCTTCCATGAGGTCCAGATAATATTGCGGAAGAGGATTCCTCTCCAAGAAATCAGCTAAGGCAACACTAAAGGGATGGTCGTCCAAATCGGCCTTCCGAGCTACCACGATATTGTCCATATAAGCAAAAAGATAGGCCAAGATTCCCTCATACTTGCATTCATCAGATTCCTTATATTTCTGCGCCACTGCAGCCTCGTCCAGTCGACCAGCTTTGGCAGCGGCCAACCCATCACGTGCAGACTTCAACTCAGTTCGTACTGCCTCGAGCTGACTTTAAAGTAGGGCATTCTCGATGTCCGACTCAGCCTTTTGACGGGATAAAAAATCCTGAGTAGAAGCCAGCTTGGCCTTAAGACCCTTTATTTCTTCAGAAGCGGCGGCCAAATCAGCCTTCTTATCACCGAGCGCAGCTCTGTTTTCCATGTATTTATCTTGCTGAGAAAAGTATGCACGGTTAGCCCGCCAAGCAAAGACGGAAGCCTGGGCATTCAAAATTGTCGAGCAAGCCCCCATGTCGGCTGTCGACATCTCCCTTGCGTAGTCCTCCAGCTCCCCTGTCCAGGACTTCACCGAAGCATCTATAGCCTGCCTAATCCTGGATGGAAGGTTCCTCATTAAATCCGCACTGGGCGGACGAGCACGAGAAAAGCTGATCTGAAAGGGAGGACATTTCCCGAGAAACTCCTTGGAACTTTCAATCAGCTTGGGATCCCAACCACAAATGCTGACCGGGCCGGCCAACAAAGATTCAGAAGACCATGTTCCTGCACGAGCTGAAGTGGCGACATCGGGCCTGTCAGTTGGTTGCTCGCTAGAAGTCGGGCGTGATCTTTTGCTTGACGGCTCGATAGGATCCTGACTCGGAGTTGGAGTCTCAATTACTGGACGTGCAGAACCTCTCCTTTTTTTCATCGGTTTCTTCTGTTTGCTACCTCGCTCCGTCCTGATCTTAATACGTTCGGAAGGATTCATCTCAGGGCAAAGACCGTTGTGAGGAAGGACGGCTACATGATGAGCAGTAAGTTAGAAAATAGCCAGGCTTAACCTTGTTCCAGCAGAAAGACATACCTTGAAAATCCACAGCAACGCGCGTAAAAGGAAAGACCAGGCCAGCCCGGATAAGTCGATCTTCCACGATCAGCCGCCCAAATGTTCGCTGCTCCGCGCTAACGCTATCCCGCAAGAAACGGACTTTGCGAGAAAAATCACCGCCACTCTCAAGGCTCTCAAGCTTTCCCTCTGCAAAGTTGAAAAATATTAAAAACATTAGCAGGATTAACCAAGAAGATAAATAAGGAATACCTTCAGCCAGACCAAAACCAACTGGGCATGAAACCCTGACGGCAAAGGAACTCCTAAATGTCCCTGGACTCCTCCAGTCCCCATCGACCCAAAACCACTCGCTCCTCCAATCTCTTATTGGCAGAGGAAGATCGCAAACTAACTGGGGCCGATGTATCCGAGGAACAAGGTAATAAAAGTGATTCTCTATCCCGGGTATAAGCTCAAGTTTAAACAACCAAGATAGCTCGTCAAAGCTGGGCTCCCCTAGGTTATAGCTATGAAAAAGCACTAACAAACCCAAGAGAGAAGACCAGCTATTTGGACGAAGCTGTCCTGGGGCTATCCCCCACTGCCAAAGATACCGGGATAAGCAGGGCGCCATTGGAAACCGCAGGCCTCCCTCTAATGCTTGAAGGTTAATAGCAACACAATTCTTCCGCGGCTTGTGCATTCGTTCATCAGGACGAGAAGCGAGGAAGGAAACACCCAAAGGTATGTTGAAACGGGATTGTATCCTATCCAGCTCGGTTTGGGTAACCACAGAGGGCCACTTCGCGGCCTCCGAATCCTCGAAAGGAACCTCGGCCCATTCGGTCCACTGTTGGCCTTGGGACCAACTAGTTGGGATATTCCTAGGAATCTCAGACATAGTCAAGAAAGAGAGGGATTACCTTCAGAACAAGGACGCTCTCACAGAATGACGTAGCACGGGATATCTAGACCGGCTAATTCTGCTCGGGATACGCAAGAAATATATGAAATGAAAAGCTAATGAAAGGTCAAATGTCAAATGAGGAGAACATTATATATAGGTGATGACCCTTAATTCTCAACCAATCACCTTCAGGCGCGTGGAAAATCAAATGGGTAGAAAACCGTGACTTTTCGACTTCCACTCCACCGGATGACGACACTTGTTCGCAACATACTGACTTGCGACTCATTCCAGTTCGGCTCGACTTGTCAAGGTTGGTTAGGCCTCAGCAGAAGTGATTTTCTACCAAGGCCTAAGGGGCTATTGTTGGGCGTCCGATCCGAGCTGCGCAGCGTGCGACACCTGGGCGGCAGAATAAAGGACGCCGCCCCACCTGGACGGCCACAACGACGACGTCCTCCCAAGTCGACCGTACAGGTTAATTGCGAGGACCACCCGGTAGATCAGCTTAGCCGGGCAGGATCCGTATGGCCGTCCAAGATACCATCAATCTCCAATAGATCGTGGGTGAAAACCGCCAAGTACCCAATAAATAGGCGAAAATCAAGAAAAATGTGGGCTTAACTCCCACGACCTCCACGATCCCCACGATCTCCGACATTCGAGCAACGCTCTAGCTATAAATAGATGTAACTTTAACTTGTAGAGGATCCGGATCCTCATTCTGTGAACAGTACTAGGGAGCTCATTTCTCTAACATAATACTATAAGGTCCTGCCCGGTAATTCCACCGTCCAGGATCAGCCGAGCTGCATTGCCCAAGTAGGCTCCGGGCCATTCTTGTGTTACATTTTTCATTTCTATCATATTTGGGTGTTAGACTAGAAATTATTCTCTTACAAATTCCGACGTCAACAATTGGGACGTATTCATTATGTCCCTCCTGGATGTGGTGATTCTTAATACGTGAGATGTGTTCTTAATGTAGTAAAAGGAACATGTTATGATGTCTTGAAAAATGTGAATTGTCAATATCATGAATCCTATCATGAAACATGTTATTCTCTAGGATTGTTGGAAGATGATAAAGAATATATAGATGGAATCATTGATTCAAGCTTTTGAGCATCTTCTCAGTCCTTAAAATTATTGTTTGTTACACTGTCATGCTCCAATTCTGAGTCCTCCGGAATTCATATGGAAAAATTATTGGAAGTATCTATCAGATGATATTTTACACAAGTATCGAACATTCCATCAGTATCAAGGTAATGTATTTTTTATGTTGTAGAACTCTGTTATGATTTTATTTTATGAATTTTAATTTGTAGAAAATTAGTGCAATTTAATATTTCCAAGAAATGGATAACCAATTGAATATGATAATCATTCATACAGATTTAACATTAAATGATAAGGAGATAAAAAAATCTTGCATTATTCGAAATTGAGAAGTTGATGAGAAATTGAGAAAGGTGTTTGTAGCACCCCATCCATCTTTGGAGGATTGAAACACCACCTTAACTTGATATGTTTCAAAATATACGTAAAAGAAATAATAATTTTTTAAAATGATTTTCATAAATAAACTAAGTGGAAGACTATACTAAGAAAAGACGAGTACGTATTATTTTAAACTGAAAAAAAACTAAACGAGAAAAAAACTAACTCGTGTTTTACCCACATTTGTAAATCAAATTCTTGATATGCTTAAGATGTTTTAAAAATTTACTTAAGCCAACATCAAAAGTCTCAAAAAGGGCATCAAACATATTAAATTCATACATATTAACACATATTAAACACATATAATATATATGCTTCTAGAGAGAAGTATGTACAACCTGCTACATATCTGCTTCGTCTTAAGGGGGTCCCGAAAATGTTTAAGCATAGTAACATAAGATTTGAGAAATCTTAGTGGATAACATTTATTAACTATTACGTTAAAGGGATTAAGCAATATGCTAAAACGACACCTCCAGGTCCGAAGACCTAGCATAAACTCCAAGATCCGAAGACCTGACATCCAAGGTTCGTAAACCTGATACTTCACCCGAAGGTGTCATTTCATGTCATCATACTCAACATATGAGTTATTCTAATCAATGTAACTGTAAATAAATTGTTGGTCCCAAGTGGTCTCGTAGGTTCAGAGGGGGGTGAATGAACTTTCGTCGATTTTAGAAAATCATTTCGAACTTGCTATACTGTAAGTTACTTGAACTTACAGTAGAGGTTGGAAGAACTTACAGCACTATGAAGAAGTACTGTCTGCTGTATCATAGAGTTCTTGTAGTGGAAATTTATATTTAGATAGGAGGTTTGTTTTTCTCAAATACGTTTTCTTATGAAGAACCTTTTATGCTTAGCGTTAGTATAAACAAGGATGCAACACAAAATAAGATTAAAATGATTAAAGACACTTAAGGTCTTATAGTGGTTCGAAGGTGGTGTAATCCCTTTACGTCTACTCTACTGCTTCCCTGAGCAGGAACTTCGTTAAGCAAGATTGACTTATAGAATACAACCTAATAATTTATCACCTATTAGAACTCACTTTACACACAGTTGCTGTAAGTTCTAAAGACAAACCCACAAAGGGTTTCTAAATTCCCACAAAGAGTAATTGTCTTTCTTCTAGACAACTAAAAACAATCAGTAAGGATGAATCCTTTCAATTGATGACACCTTAAAACAACCTAACACACAACAAATCGGTAAAAGTATATATGTGTTTTTTTTTCAACTGGTTCGGTGAAGTGATCTTCTTTATCGTCTTAGGATCTTGAAATTGAGCTAGATCACTTAACCAGGTCGACTGACTGAAACTTGTTTGAATGCTATGCTTATCATACATGTAACATATGTATATCACAAGAACATAATTGTAACGTCCAGGATAAAAACAAAGCATAATTGGTTAATGAAATAAGTAAACCTTAATTAAAATATCTTATGTGTTTTAATTCTTGAATGTTAATTTAATTACATGCGTTTCAGATATGTGTTTAACGATCAGTTTTAGATGGATAAAAATTATACACATGGAAAATAGAATATTTTTATACCATTAAATGCGTAATGGAAAAACGAGAAGATAGAAATGAACTAGAGGTCAATCGGACACCTATAGCTCAAACGACGAAGAAAAGGGCAAAATACGGAGTTTCGGAAAAATGAGAAATGAAATCTTATCGTGAATAGTAATCGAAATCTTATCGTGAACAGTAACCTAGCTACATGAACAGTAAACCTAGCCTAGATGAATAGTGATTTTCAATTTCTATAAATAGGCCCTAGTTCGATTTCATTTTTACCGTTTCTTCGAATGAGCCGAACGAGCCGAAAAGCGCCGAATACACGTAAGTCTCTCTCCTCTCTCTTTTTCTTTCCCGTCTTCATTCTGTCTCCAGCGCGCTGCTATCGGCGCCACCGCGCCGCCGTCGAAGCTCGTCGAAAAATTCCAAAGTTGTCGGTTTCGGCTGATTTTCGTACACAACGTAGCCCTCGATGATACGAGTCTAGAGCAACTTTCGAAATTCAATTTCAATTCTTCGTTTGCCGGAAAATGGCAAAAAACCGCCGTTGCCGTCGCCGGTAAATATCAAACCCGTTCGTTTCAGCTGATTTTCGTATATAACGTAGCCCTCGACGATACGAGTCTAGGGCAACTTTCGGAATTCAATTCCGATTTCTCATTCACCGGAAAACGGAGAAAAACTATCTCCAAAACCCTTAACCCTTATTTTCAGCCACCTTTTCTCTCTCCCGTTTTTCTCTCTCTTGCTCTTTTTTCTCGAGGTTGCAGGCGTCGGAAGGGCTGCCGGAGTGGTGGGCTAGCCACTGGAGGGGTGGTGGCGCCGATGCCGGAAAATGGATTGGAAAAGTAGCTGTTGCATTTTGTTTGTGTAAATTGTGTTTGACGAAGGGTTTTCGTGGCTGTTTTTCTGGTACTATTCATGTCAGAATCCGGCGAGGGATGGCCAGATCTGGTAGCCGGTGATTCAGGCTAGCCATCGGACTAAGTTTCGACGGCATAGGGCGGCGACACAGCCGTCGGTGGCTCCGGGAAGGTGGCTGGTTGAGCAGGTTCGCGACGGGAGACGCTGCCCTGTTTTTCTCCTGTTGCCGGGAGACCGGGGCCGAGGCTGCTGAGAAAATTGGACAGCTGCCGAGTCTGTTGCTCCCGCTGCCTAGAAAACTAGGCAGCCGACGGGAGACGCCGTCGGAAAATTTTCCCGTCGACGGGAATGCGTACGACGACGTTTTTCGATGCGATTTTCGATCCGATTCTCATTTTATTTTCGACGTTCTTTAACATCGAGTCATCGCCAACAAGATATCACTGACCGAGGGTCGTGGTTCCCGATCAAAGTCAACCCTTTGACCAAATTACCAAAATACCCCTCAATCTTAAAACACTCCGTTCGAACTCGTTTCAACTCCGATTGAGCTCATTCTTTTTTTGTTATGATCCAAATTTCATTATCTTTCACCTCAGCTGTATAAACTGATATTTCCCTCCTGTTTCTTCAGCCTCAATCGTTAGGCCCTCTGTTCCGATCCGTCTCATTTCGATCGATAGTATCTGATCCGATATCGTTTAAATCTTTAATTATATTTCATAAATATCTAAAAACACCGTAAATTATGTAGGCTACCTGTTGGATTGAAGCCTTGGATTACGTGATCTTCGATACTTGCAACTCACGTGGTAACCACCGAACAAGGTGGGGGTAATTTCTAACTCTTTATCTGTTTACAGTTTTCCCTATTCCAAGCATGATTGAGGAATACTAAATGCTGTGATTATACTTGCTGTGACATACATAAACTGTGAGGGGTGGGCCCGCTGAGGTGCCCCTTCATGCATTCGTCCCTTATCTCCATTCTTCTATGAAAGGTTTGGTGGTCCTTGAAATGCACCAGCGGTATTTGAGACCGTTTTATGGGATAAGACGGGCGATGTCCGCACCTATTCGTCCCTTACCATTTCTAATGTCTGCTGTGCATATTTTGTGCTGTGTTTCATGATGATTATGCTTATTTCTGATTTAAATGTCTGTCGAAGTTTTAAATGCGGATTTTATCCCCACGAGTGTATTCAACGCACTCACCCCTTATTCTGTAATTTACATTACAGGAGGTGATGAGCATGATAAACCCTAGAAGGAGAGAGGAGGTGCTACGTTTCTGGATCTGTAAATTATTTTTAATATGATGTTTATCAAACCTTTCTCTTTATAAAACAAATTTGTAAGAAATCCATGTTTGGTGGTTAAATGATGTGTATTCAGGGATGTGAGATCCTGATGATAAGGTCTGTTTTTCCACTGTGAATATTATATTAATTCAGTTGAAGCCGATGGTTATTATGTAATATCTTTTGTTCGTCTCCTATCTTCTTTTCTTCTTCCTGCACGCCCGTGTGAAAAACTCTGATTAATTCTCTATAAGAAAATGGGGCGTGACAATAATTATTGATTTAGGAGAAATTTTAAAACATACTTTATTATCAATTATACCTTGAATGGAATAAAAATTGTATTTTACATCTTAACTCATAAAACTTTATTTCATATGCTTAAGACTTAAATGATTTAAATCTTCACACATATACTTACATTTGATCACTAATATCAATTTCAAAATATTGTCAAAATGCACTTTTAGATTATTAATATATATTTTTTAATTTCAAAACTAATAATATGTAGAAAAAAAAGACACTCTTTACCACAATAATTTTCATATTTTAAAAAATCATCTAAAATTAATGAAAATAATCATACATTTATATAATAACCCTTAGTTATCTATGCTAAAATAGTAGATATAAATTCGAAACACAAAAGCTTTAATACTATAATCAAAAAATGCTCTAAAACCAATCTATCTTATAAAATTCACCACAAATTTTATATTTACTTGAACCTTTTGAAATTACTAATTTAGACTTCTAACATTATGTAATTAAATATAGTAAAACAATTTTGAAAAATTATAAAGGACCGATTTTATAAAATTATTTTTCTAAGGTCCAAAACAGTAGAATCTTAACTATTTTGAAAAGTCACTATAACTCGTAAACCACTCCAAAAATTCTCAACATTCAACCACAGACTCAAAACATCATTTATTATAACACAAAAAAACATTTTTGAAAACTTTTAATTGACTCAATTTATAAAATTATTTTTCTATGGTTCAAAAATGTAGAATTCCAATTCGAAGCTGGACTATCTTTGAAAAATCATCATAATTCATAAAAGACTCCAAAAATTACCAAATTTTAATTATAAACTCAAAACTTCATTTAGAATAATTTAATAAAATAGGTTTGAAAATATCCAAGTTTACAAAATTATAAAAATCGACAAAGTGAATTGTCATTACTAATATTTTTCATAACTTGATTAAACCCACCTTTTTCTTAATTAAAATGTAGATTCGAAATTTATAACTCCATTAACCTCAAATAAATAATCTTGACTCAATTTGTCACACATGCAATGAGCTTAGACAAAATAATCAAACATGCAAAGATTAAATCAACATGCAATTGCACAATCAACTCCCAAAACTGACATATTTTAAAGATCAACAACATAGAACAAAACTTTGAACAAATTTCTTCACATTAGTAGGAAATCACCCTTGGATCATACATGCAATGAGTTTAGGTAAATAAATCAAACATGCAATCCTTAATTCAACATGCATTTGCTCAATCAACACTTAAAATGACATATTTTTTAATTAGATCAACTACTTAGAATAAAGTATTCAACAAATTTATCACATTTGTAGGAAATCTCACTTAGATCTTACATGCAACTCAAAATTAGAACTTAATTATGCTCCTAAGGAAGAAGATTGGTGACGATTAGCCAAAATACCTTTAGGGTTGCACATAAAAAGAATTCTTGAGCTCTACTTAGCTTCTTACCTTGAAAGGGTCCTTCATTGTTTAATCTTAATTTCCAGCCTATTTAAGGTGGAGATCAGGCCTTTTTGGATGAGGAGAATGGTAGACAAAAGGTGGAGTACTCTGTTTGATAGAGATAGCGCACTTAAAATAGGGGGAGAGATGTGTTATAGTATTTGCAATGTGAGGAGCAAAATAAGTAGTTCATCTTCTCTTATATATACATATATTTAGTACACTCCTAATCTATACTTATAAAAGAAGAGTTTTGGCTCTCTTAAAGCTTGACACCTCATCATTTTGAAGAAACCTACATGTGCCATGTGTCTCTCCCTCTCAGTCACCACGTGTCTACCTTCTCATATTCCAAATTCCAAAAGAATGAAAGAGAGTAGAACCGCCACCTATATTCAAACGCTTCTCTCTCCTTTTATTCACTCCTCTATCTCCCCGTCTCTTCATTATTCAATGGTCCCATGGTCGTGGTGGTGGAGCGATTGAGAATGCCAAGCAATCGATTGGGGATGCTGCACCTCTTCATTATTCTATGGTCCTCGTGGCTGTGGTGGCGGAGCGATGCAATCGGTTAGGGATCCTACGAGAAAAATTACTCCGGTAAAAAAATAATAAGAATCAAATCTCGATTCAATGTTATTTGAAAGTATCTTTGATCTTTGCTATATCAGAAATTTGATTTTCTTGGTTTATTTTTTGATGGCAAAGATTCGAAAAATTCTTTTGAATTTGAACTAAAGCCGTAAGTGGAAGAAAGTTTCATCAAAAGAAATCGCCTCCACCGACAGATTGGGTGGTGGGGATTTCTTCAATTTCATATTTCTCAAATCTTTTGAAAAATGTTGTTGTGATCGCTGAAGAGATTTCTTGCAATGTATATGTATTTTTACCCTTAAAAACCAATTTTTTTCTTTCAGTTCCTAATTAATTAGTTTTCAATGACTATGAAGGTGCCGAGTTTAGCAAATTATGTCATTCAGTTTCTTTAATTTCCCTTCCATTTGTTAGATTAGCATTTAGCTTATTAGATTCATTGAATATAAGGTAAGTCTGTCAATTGCTCATGTAGTTTCATACTCTCTACTAGATTATTATACTCATTGGAAAATTGTTTAAGTTTGTACATTCTTTTTGGTTGTGTATATAGATATATTTCATGTTGTTCATCCTTTAATTAAGAGTTTGTTCTATGTGTGCTGGCATTAACTTTGTATGTGGACATTTGTAATCAGATATCATGTGTTGGACTTTAGCAACTGCTTTGTCCTTCTCTATATTTCAAAGGTGGCTATCATTTCAAATAGAGACTGATTCAATGTTAACAAATTTTTATTACACTTGTGCGGTTGAGTATGGTAGTTATATATTTATGGAAAACTATATTTGTTTATTTTAGAATATGTATATGTAAATCCTGCATCACTTGCCTTTGTACTGCTACAGGTACAATCTTCAAGCTTCCAACAATTACATTTATTTTAAGTTGGTTGAGATTGTGGTTATTTTTATATGGAGAATGAAGTGTGGTTATAAATTTTGATTTGATTGGAAGTGGAACTCCATGATCAGTACAATGGAGTATTGGCAGGTGAAGTGGATCAGAAACTGTGTCATTTGATGATCAAACAACAGGAAAGCCAAATAGGTGAGTTAGACAATGTGTTGCATAAAACACATTCTAAACTCCATCAGAACCAAGCTGAGCTTCAAACACTCAAAGATTGTGCCAAACGTGTCTTACTGAGTTTTCACTTGCCAATGCTTCAGGTATGAGTACTTTAGTTTCTATCTTAAATTTAGTTTCAATGTACAAGAACTTGTATAGATGAACACGAATGAGAAATTTCGTCATTCAATTAACTTGAGACCTAATTATCTTTTTCAGACTATGAAATCGAGGATTTAGATGAGGTGAAATAGTGACTGATGAAATGAAAGAGAAGCTGGGATTTACGTCCATAATATTAGTGGTATAATGTGTGTTTTCCTATTTCTACAATTTTTTTTGGCATTCTATCAAAAATGTTATAAGATTTATCCTTTTTTCTGGCCAGTTAATGCAAGTCAGATTCTATATCGGGGGGATCATGGATTCTGGCGATGGGTTCTCTGCCTTTCATATATATTTAATTTTGAATGATGCCTTTCATTTAAATTTGACCATTTCACAATATCTTTTTTATCATAAAAATCGTAATGGTCATTGATGAAATTCTTCTGTCAATTGCTTTTTTACTTTGCAAAAACACTTTCACTGTCAAAGTTTTTCTCATTTTGTCAATCTGAGGACTCATCACTTGGAAGAAAGTTTAAAAGTCTGCCACTTAATAGTTTTGGGAAGTATTTGGAGCAATTTTGAAGATAGTACAGGTAATGTATGTTTGAATTTTTTTGTTACTTCTTCTATAATAAACTTGAAAATGCATACACATATCAAAGTAAGCATGTGGAATGTTTTAAAGGATGGTTATATGTTAGTGTGAACTTCTTTGTTTTGTTTAATATAAGTTATGTTACTTGCCTGATATATAGGTAATTAGGTTTTTTAATTTCCTTGACTACTAAAGTTGGTTAAAATTGTCAAGTTGTTAACCTTAATTAGGGAGTTTAATTTCTCTGTTTTTTTTTAGAAAGTTTGTGAAGTGATATCATTTGGAGAGTTTGATTTGATTAGTAGGTTGTTATTTCATCTTTTTTTACTTTAAAATCAGTAAAACATATAAAGCTCGAGTTTTTCTGACCATCATCATCTGCTCAGCGGCACATTTCATGCTACTTCAAATACGATAAAAAAGATGGCATTAATTCGGTTGGATTCCTCCACAATTAATTGTTAAAATTAATTGGATAGGTCATATACTGAAGCCTTAGAGTCAAATATTCCTTCCCCAAGAATATTAGACTGAATAGTTGCTAGATTTTGGGGGTCTATTTATTGCAGAATATGGAAATTACATAGTGGATGCTCAAATCATTAATGTAGTATGGTGGAGGAAGTAAAATAGTATTTTTTTCTCTATTCAAAATATTTGGCTCGAGTTTTCCAATTGCTTATCATTATGCTAACTTGTCAGAGGTTGCGAGGCATTTGACGATGTTCCTCGATTCAAGTTTGTCTTTTCATCTTCCTTAAGGTATTTTTGTTCTATTTCCTTTTTTATAATATTTTTTTATTTTGGAAAACGACTTATCTTTTTGTTTAAAGTGAAAAGGATAAGTGAATGTATAAAGGCAAGTGTCAATGAATAACAATTCATGCCCCTATTGTATACTGGAATCACGGATTACGTTTGCTCAGTCTCCTTCTCTTGGTATAGATTTTGATATCTTTCTCTAATTTCTATATGTCCTTTTAATATGATGGCAAAATGATAGTACCTTCAACTTTAGGTAGATGAAAATTCATTACTCTTTGGTTAAGAAACCTGGAGCCTGTGTCCTAACCTTAGAACTGCTTCAACCTTCAGTAATTATTATTTCTTGCGTTTTAGATATTGTTTATCCCGTGGTTATCATGTTGCAACTATGATTATTCGTAAACTATACTTGGTTTTTCTTAAGGAAGTTAAATCTAATTTTCTTATTTTTCTGGGATGGAGATTGAGCTTAAGGATCTCATTTTCTTCACCAAATCGTTGTAACGTTGACAACCATTTGGTGTCATACTCTTATGACCACTTCGAATGACTCAAGATCGTTAATCAATACTGTGCTGGTGCGAACAATTCAATTTGTGTACTATATTGTAATGTTAAAGTTTCTAAGCGTTATTCAACTTAATTGGGTTTATTTCACTTCAGAAAGAATGTTGTGATCGTTGTTTTATTCGATGATAAAAATCAGAAGTTCGTTCATGTTCAGTTAATAAATTTACTTTTGTATTTATAGATTGTAGGTAAATGCACTATATAATTTTATTCCTATTTTTTTTTTCAAGTTTTTAATTCAATGCAGTTGATATTTGACAATTATTTGATCATATAGTTTTTTAGAGATAGTAAAGACTACAAAGTAATGTTCTCAACTGTCAACACTATACGCAACGACTTATAGATTATGGCCAATTTGAAATTTTATTCATATGCATAGAATTAAAAAAAATATATGTAATAAAATGACATACAAAATATAAATTAGATGAATCATATAAAACCGGTGCAACGCAAGGGTCAAAACCTAGTATAGTACATAATGATACATATATATAGATCATAACTTATAGTATATATCCATTTGATGTGTAATGATTAGAAATATTGAGACTTGTGGTGGATTTGATGGGGGCATGAAGTATTGAGTGTAACTCTAACTAATATGACATGCACAAATAATTGTAATCATGATACTTATGCATGAGTATATGTTCAAATTAGTACACCATATATATCACATAATCATGTATGAAGATATGTTTAACACATCATATAAGTCACATACTTTATTGCACATAAACTATATAATAAAATATATCTAACTATAATTAAACACATAAGTCACTTTTCTTATATTAATTATTAAAATTATGTTATGTGTATCTCATCTCTTCTTTTTTTGTTCGTTCTTGCTCGTGTCGAGTGCATTTCAATCGAACTCGATCTTCTCGGATAGCTATCCTGCAAGACTTTTAGACTTAAAGAAAATATTAGATCACATAATTTGATAAATCATAAAACCCATCTTAAACTTGAAGAGGTTATAACCTATAAATTATTTTAAACTGAATGAACTTTTATATAGAAATATGTTTTGCAAGTTTTATGAAAAGTCGGGTGTTGTAGTGTTTGAGAGAATATGATTGCATCCCTTTTTTTAGATATTGATAGTGCATCAAATTATCATAATAAATTGATTAATGATGAGCTGCAGTATGATTGTGAGGCGTTGGCAGCTAAACATGAACGTGTGCTTCAAAATTTGAAGATGAGCAATTAAATTTATATCCGACCATTATTAATTTGTTGATTCAAACCATGGCAGACTTTTTTATGGAGGTACATGCAAAACGTTTGTTTGGAGAACTCTTTTGCAGCTATTAGATCAAGATGTGTAATAGTAATAAATGTTGCTTCTAGCGGTATTACTTCTTTTCTGTTTCCCAATGGAATAATAACTCATTCAAGATTCAAAATACCTATCAATCTGGATGAGAATTCAACTTGCAACATTAAACAAGGGAGTCCACTTGTTGAACTTTTGGTTAAGTGTAAGTTGATGATTTGGGATGAAGCTCCAATGATGCACAAACATTATTTCGAAGCATTAGATAGAAGCATGCATGATATTTACAATTCAACAATCCTAATAGCAAGGATTTGCCTTTTAGTAGGAATGTTGTTGTTTTAAGAGGTGATTCTCGATAGATTCTACCAGTGATCCCCAAATGAAGCAAACAAGATATAAGAATGCTTCAATAAATTCTTCTTATCTCTGGAAGCATTGTAAGGTATTGAGATTGGCTAAAACATGAAGCTTCAAAACTCTGTTGGATCTGATTTAAAACGAGTTAAACTGAAGATATTTTTAGAATGGATTGCTAGCATAGGAGATTGTATAATAGGAACATATGAAGATGGTAATGATGAGATTGAAATACTTAATGATTTCTTGCTAGAAAGTTCATATGTTCCAATTACTACCGTAGTTAGAAGTACATACCCTCAGTTTGATCGTGCATGCTCTAATTCATCGTGTTTAAATGATAGAGCTATATTGGCTCCCAAACTTGATGTTGTTGAACTAATCAACGACTACATGACTTCATTGTTTTATGGTGAAGCTAGGACATCTTAGTTTGGATACAACATGCAAGTTAGATGCAAATTGTGACATATTGCAAGATGTTCACACTCCAGAATTTCTAAATGGAATCAAATGTTTTGGAGTGCCGAATCATGAGTTGAATTAAAAGTAGGAACTTCGGTGATGTTGTTGAGGAATATAGATCATCCTATGGGGTTATGCAAAGGTGCCCGATTGGTTATCACAAGATTTTCAAATCATGTTATTGAAGCCAAAATTATTTCTAGAACCAGTTTTGGAGAGAATGTGTTGATTCCCAGAATGTCATTGACTCCATCAGATAAAAGGATCCCTATCAAGTTCCAATGAAGATAGTTTCTTTTGATTGTGTCTTACGCTATGACCTAAACAAAAGTCAAGGACAATCTCTATTTCATGTTGGTCTCTTTTTGGAAAAACTCATTTTCTATCATGGACAACTCTGTGACTGTTTCTAGAGTCAAAAATAGAGATGGCTTGAAGATAGTATGTCACAATGATGGTGAAGTAAAAAACTCAACTACGAATGTTGTGTATAAGGAAGTTTTTCAAAATTTATAAAATGTATATTTGATATATGACATTCGTACTTCATATTTAATTATAACTAGCAGTGCACCAGTGCGATGCACATAATTAAATATAAAAATTATCTATTTTTTATGTAGTTTATATTTATATTGTTTTAATTTATATTTATAGTAATTAGACCGATTCAAGTTATGAAAACAACAAACAAAATAAATGGATTATCAAACTAAAGTAATTGATTAGTTGCATAATATGATAAAATGAATGTAATATCAATGTATGTATCTGAGCAGTGCCCGAATCATCAAACTAAAGTAATTGATTAGTTGCATAATACGATAAATTGAGTGTAATATCAATGTATGTATTCGAGCAGTGCACTTGTGCGATACACGAGATTAAATATAAAAATTGTCTATTTTATTATCATTATATCTATATTATTTTAATTTATATTTAGTGTTAATAGTTTGATCCAAGTTACCAAAAATAAAATAAAATAAATGGATTATCAAACTAAAGTAATTGATTTGATTCATAAAATGATAAATTGAGTGTAATGTTCATATTGTTGTTTACAGATTTTGAAATATTTCTTTGTAACCTACATTTGTGGCTCTATTGCTTTGTCCACCCTCTTTATCACTTATCAAAATTTTTAGTGCCTTACGGTTGGTGACTCTGGAGATTGCGACATAGAGTTGTCTATAACTAAAAACTGATTTTTTAAGATATAGACTAAAATGACTTAGAGACTGACCCTGACTTTCGTTTATGGTCATTGCATATGATACGATCAATGAGAATTGTCTTCTCTGAAACTTGAACGACAATCTCAGATCTGAAGGAGTAAGCGTCATCCTAGGTATTATAACCTTTTTTACTGCATTTTCTCCAGACATTATCTTTATCTGCAAGACATGATCTCCAAGTCTTGTGATAACCATCCTAGTACCATTACACAAACTGAGTGAATGATCAATATTTCTCAACAACATAACTGGGGTTCCACCCTTCAGGTTAAGCTGATGATTGGGAACACCTAAACATCGTATTGTGTTGAGAAATAACCCCAACCTTCAGGTTAAGCTGATGATTGGGAACACCTGAACATCGTATTGTGTCGAGAAATCCTAGGGTATGGATGTCCTGCAATAGATCCACTCCCATATCCGACTTGCAAGGACTGTCTAAACTCAAATATAACTTTCCCTACTCAGTGTTCATTTCTGTCATGTATTCATTTATTAAGTCCACAACGTTGAGAGTGGGTGCTCAAATAGAACGACCTTGCAGATACGACGTATCATCCACTATCTTTCCAAAATCTGGATATGTACTTTGAACTATCGTACCGATATGATCTTCGAAACTCTTTAGTAAAATATCATTTGGAATTTCAATATCAACTACACCATCATTAGGACCTCCGGCCGTTTCATCTCCGATACTGGCTATCCACTCAGAAAACTTCTTCAACTCATCCAACTCAACATTTGAATCAAGATTTTATAGTCTCATATTTTCGGTCAGCCTCAACACTTTGCATTGTATCCACAGATATGAAGAATTTACTGTTGTGTTGACTATATCCTATCTGTTGCCTTTTAGTATAACCGGTAGAATCTATCTGAAATCTCCTCCTAGAACAAAAGTTTTGCCTCCGAAAGGAATATTTGAGCAATGTTTATGCAGAGTTCTATCCAGAGTCTCAAAATAATGTTTATGCATCATCGGTGCTTTATCCCAAATGATCAGTTTGCATCTAACCATCAACTCAGCAAGATCACTTCCTTGCTTGATATTACATGTAGAATCCTCGTGAAGATTTATTGGAATTTTGAATCTAGAATGTCTCGTTCTTCCTCCGGGCAGTAGCAACGAAGCAATACCACTCGAAGCAACATTTAAAACAATTTCTCCTTTCGATCTTAGAGCTGCAGATAATGTCTTCCAAATATAGGTTTTTCAGTTCCCCCATAACCGTACACGAAGAATACCCCACCTCGATCACACTCAACCGCATTCATTACTGTAGTATAAATATTTAGCAGATCAACATTGAGATTCTGAACTAGTTCTTCATGTTTCTCTAAAAGTGTAGCTCTATCGTATTGTAATTCATCATAAATGAACTTATTTTGATAATTACTGCATCCTTGAAGATTTGGTATTGGCATCGATGCAAAATCACTTAACCTCCTGCCATGATTGTGCAACAATCTATCAATCTCCAATAAAGTCAGATTATTTATCTCATTTTCCTCTAAATTCAAATCTGTAAAGAAAAAAAATTATAAAATGAAATAATTGTATAGTTTTTTAGATATAAGTAAATGTAATTGTTGTCATGCCCCATTTTCTTTCATAAAGTTTTATCAAAGTTTTTCATACGGGCGTGCAAGAAGAAATGGTAAAAGACATTTCGACCATCGATTTCAACCGATTTAATGTAATAGTCGTAGCGGAAATATCATCAGGATCTCACATCCCAAACACACATCATATCACCACCAAATGTGGATTTCTTAAAACATGTTTGAAAATATGAGAGCAACATCATCTTCAAAATAATTACAGATCCAAAGATAGCACCTCTTCTCTCCTTCTAGAGTTCATCATGCTCGTCACCTCCTGTAATGTGCATTACAGAATAAGGGGTGAGTGCATTGAATAAACTCGTGGGGATAAAATCCGCGTCTAAATCTTTGATCGATAATTAAATCAAAAATACGTATAATCATCACGAAACACAGCATGAAATATGCACAACAGACATTAGAAATGGTAAGAGATGAATAGGTACATGATTCCCCTGCCTTATCCTATAAAACAGTCTCAATACCGCTGGTGCATTTCAAGGACCACCAAACCTTTCATAGATGAATGGGGGCTAGAGACGAATGCATGAATGGGCGCCTCAGCGGGCCCACCCCTCACAGTAATAAGTATGGCACATCAAGTATAATCACAACATTTAGTATTCCTCAATCATGCTTGTAATAAGGAAAACTGTAAATAGATAAAGAGTTAGAAATTACACCCACCTTGTTCGGTGGTTACCACGTGAACAGCAAGTGTCAAAGATCACGTATCCCAAGACTTCAAATCCAACAGGTAGCCTATATAATTTACAGTGTTTTCTTAGATCCTTATTAAATATAATTAAAGATTTAACCGATATCGGATTGGATACTATCGATCGAGATGAGACGGATCGAAACAGAAGGCTAACCATTGAGGTTGAAGAAATAAAAGGGAAATATCAGTTTATACAGCTGAGGTGAAAGAAAATGAATTTTGGATCACAACAAAAAAAGAATGAACTCAATCGGAGTTGAAACGAGCTCGAACGGAGCGTTTTAAGATTGAGGGGTATTTTAGTATTTTGGTAAACGAGCCCTATTCCGCCGCCACTTCATCCTCCGGCGAGCCTGAACCGCCGGCTACCACCTCCGGCCATCACTTGTCGGATTCTAGTATGAATAGTGTACAAAAAATAGCCTCAAATACCCTTCATCACACATGCATATACATAACCAAACCCCGCATTTCCAGCTCTGACCGGCGACTACCGGTTGTCGGCCACCACCCCCAGGTCCTCGCTGGCACATCACTAGCGCCGGCCAACAGCAGCTCACAGCGGCGCCACCAGCACCGCCCCACAACATGCATAAACAACACATACATTACACACACTATACAAAACCCCATGCAACAACCCCCTTTCTAGCCCATTTTTGGGCACCGGTGCCGCCACCCATAGCGACGCCATCTCTCCAGCGACTAGCCCACAGCCCCGGCAGCCCCTCTGATGCCTGCAACAGCAAGAAGAAGAGAGAGAGAGAGAGAACGGGAGAGAGAGAATGGGAGAGAGAAAAGGTGGCAAGAAATAAGGGTTTAGGGTTTGGAGATTGTTTTTCGTAGTTTTTCGGCGAACGGAAAATCGGAATTGAAATCCGGAAGTTGTCCTAGATTTGTGTCGTCGGGGGCTATGTTGTGTGTGAAAATCGGCCAAAACCAATGAGTTTGACATTTTCCGACAAACTCCGGCGGTGGTGCCGGCGGCGGCGCGCCGGAGACAAAATAAAAATAGGAGAGAGAAAGAGAGAGAAGAGAGAGATTTACGTGTGTTCGGTGTTTTTCGGCTCGTTCGAAGAAACTGTGAAAATGAATCGAATGAGGGCCTATTTATAGAAATTGGAAAAGTTACTATTCATGGTTGGGTAGGTTACTGTTCATGTAGATAGGTTACTGTTCTTGATAAGATGTTGGTTACTGTTCATCACGATTCCATTCCTCATTTTTTCGAAACTCCATATTTTGCCATTTTCTTCGCCGTTTGAGCTACGGGTGTCCGATTGACCTCTAGTTCGTTTCTATCTTCTCGTTTTCCGTTACGCATCTAATGGTATAAAAATATTCTATGTTCCATGTCTATAAATTTTATCCATCTAAAACCGATCGTTAAACACATATCTGAAAGACACGTAATTAAATTAAACACTCAAAAATTACAAAACATAAGATATTTTAATTAAGGGTTTACTTATTTAATTAACCAATTATGCTTTGTTTTTTGTCCTGGGCGCTACAATTGTAATTAACAATTTGTAAGATTTTTTATTACCTTGATTTTTCATTAAATTTCTCCTTCTGTATAAGATATTTTCTGATAAATAGGTTCAGCATTTCTCCCAAACGTCCTTGGGCCTACTCAAACAATCTTTTGAAAGAAGGTTTACGAATAATCCTCGTAGCGAATAAGCAGATCCCCAATAACTTGCCTCAATGATACCATCAAAATACTCTTTATCATCCTCCAACAATCCTAAGGCATAACAAACATCACGATAAGTATCATACTGCACAACATTGATTTTTTTTATATCGTTGTAACATTCAAAACCACGAACCACATTTGGCAAACATCTAACATAGTACGAATTGCCTGTTCCTGGAGGTACGTAGTACATTCTTGCTAATGAGAAACCTCTCTGTCTTGGAACCCATTCTTTTGAATCATTCTTCCAAACAAATTTTTGAGAAAATTCAACATATATAAGTGGTTTTGTGAGGAATGGATACTTCTTGTTTGCCTTGAACCAAGCTAAAAACATACTGTGGTGAACTGATGGTCGATCAATCACTGACTGTAGTGAATTTGAATCTTAAAAAATGACAGACTGCTAGTTCGGAAGGTGAAATGATAGTCGCTCGACTGGAGGATCCTTGTACTGAATCTCGTATCCAAATGTTCTCAGGCTGCCTCATATGGAGAGATATACCTATAATCATAGTACAACTGGATCTCGTTGACATTCCTGACATTATCTCCACGAGATGTTTCATAAAAAATTGTTGTAACACGATCGTGTCCTTTGTTTATGTACTTGAATAAGTACTTGATAGACCGAGATTGGTTACACCACTCAACATTCATATATGCGTTGTATTTCAATAAAAGATATCAATTATATGGAACAATGAATCTATTATCCAGTGGAACTTCATTCTTCATAATTGTTCTTCCCAAATCCCGACGTTTATATATCAGATATCCTTCATTATCAACGTCTGTTGTGTTTATCAAGTATTTTGTATAGAAATCATCCACCATGCAAGGAGAATTCTTATTTAAGATACGATATGGACCATACATCATGTAATCACGTAGTGCTACATAATATTTAGGATCGACTTCCTCATTTGGAATTTTAGCTGATATAATTCGGTCTATGTCGTTGCTAGTAGAGTATTTGTCCTCTCTCGATAGAAAAAGAAGAATGTACGCATGAGATAGACCTCTCTTCTGGAACTCAACAATATATAACTACATAGGAAAAGAGTTACGAACAATATTATAAATGAAATTATAAACTACTTTAGTAAAAGAATTGTTGATAGTAATTCACTATATTAATTATAAATAAATAATTTACCTGCAATAACATTACCGAAAACTTTATTATGACTTATGTCTCTTATGAGATTATCTAACTTTATTTTGAAGACCCTCACCACTATATCTGGACAATCATCTGATCTAAGATTTCTTTCTTTAACAAAACGATCAATTTCAGACCATTTCGGATTGTAGGTGAATGTTATGAAAAGATTTGGATAATTGGCCCATCTGTAAATAGCCATGGCATCCTGATAGTTTTGTATCATAGAACGGGCTCCTCCAGTAAAACTCGGTCAAGCCACTATACATCTCACATCGCAACTATTTCTGATGAGTTCGAATATACAACAATCTTGATGACTCAATCATGGTATATGTGTCGACCACAAATTGTTGTGTCAATCTTCTTGTGTAAATGTATTAGAGAAACCTCTCATATCCTCTCATGCAATCTAAAGGCAAAATATTTTTTCAAACTTATATTTTTTCTACCTCTAGAGCTATTACATCTTATATTCGAGAATGAAATGTCTTCCCTGTAACCATCTTCTCCTTAAGGGAATAGAAGTGTATATTGCAATCCTAGATATGATGCATGTAATTCATTTATACTCTTCAGTTTTCCAGATTTGGTTTTCACTATTATGTCTTGTTCTCCCATTGATTGATCAAAGTCACCCACAACTAATGCCGCCACTTCCGAAATAGTTGGTAGATTGTAATTTGTTGGGTCCTCCACCCTTCTTCTGATAAGTTTTAATCTAACATCTTCAGTTTTTTGTTGAAGTAACTTCTCCTTGGCCATTCTGAATGATTTGACCAATACGTTGTTTTCATCCAACATTGATTTCAATTCAGCCATAATTTCTTCGTGGAGATCTTTACTCTCTCTCCATTTTTTTTTGAAAAACAATTGTAATTTATTAACTATAAATTAAATATAATAAACTTAATATGAAATAGCTATCAAAATAAATAATTGTTAACAAATATTTTTAAAGTAATAACTATGTGTTGGTCTCAAGTGGTGTCCGAGGTTCAGAGGGGGCGGGGGTGAATAAACCTTGGTCGATTTTCAGAATCTTTTAAAACAACCGTTCTGCACTGCAAGTTACTTGAGATTGCAGCGATAGATGGTTACTGCTTGCAGCGCTACGATGCAGTGCTGTACGCTGTAACCTGGAGTTTTATACGCAGTGGAAATTAACTTAAAAACACAAGGCTGTTTTTCTCAAGAATGCTTCTTTCAAAATGTTTTATGCACAGAGATAAGAGAAATGCAGAATATAAGCGCACAGATAAAGAAATCAAATAAACACTTATGGCTTATAGTGGTTCGAAGGTGGTGTAATCCTTCTACATCCACTCTACTGCTCTTCGAGCAGGAACTTTATTAAGAAAAATTGATTTACAGGACTCTCCTAACAATCTATCAACTTTACAAAGAAACCACCTACTGAAGTCCAGCGTACACACAGCAACTGCAAACTTCAAAGGCTAACCCACACAGGGAAGCTGCCTAACTCTAGACAACTAAACAAATAGCAAGGATCTCTCCTATCAACTGCTTGACACCACTAAAACAACCTAAGCACACAGCAACAAGGTTAAAAGGATAAAAGGTTTTTCTTCAACTTGTGCTTCGAAGTGAGCTTCTGAATCTGTAAGGAATCCTTTAGCTTGAACTTTCTTCACTTCGGTAGGTTGAGTGACTGAAACTGATTGTTGGCTTGAATGCTTGAATCTTGTAAGCTTTGAATTTTTCGCAAATGATTTTCAGGTCTCAGTAACAGTAACCAGCTTCAGTGCTCCTCAACCTCTATTTATACTTGTAGGAGAAGATGTCCATTGAAGGAGACATCCCTCTTTTGAATTTGAAGTAGCCTGGCCAAAGCACGGTTCGCATTTAATGCGACATGACTTTTTCTTTTAGAGCATTTAATGTGGCAGTTGTGGCTCGCAGCTTTCTGCAGCGCGTCAGTCCATGTGATATCGTCTTATTGGCTCCGTGTCTGCTACTTTGACTTTTTCTTGAACGGCTCTTTTATTCTTGCTTAAATCTCTGTTCCTCGAACTGCATTTATCCTTCCTAGGATTTGGAGGATACTTCGTTTGTAGTTGGCACTGTATGACTTAACTAACTGTAAGTCTGCGCTGTATCCTAGGTCCTTGTGCAGCTAATGCTTTCTTTCAGTGCTGCTGTAACTTAGACCTGGTTGCAGTATCTTCTGGTAGTGCTGCTGTAACTTCTTTCTAGCAGTACTTCTGTATCATTTTCTTGCAGCGTTGCAATACGGTGTCCTTTCTTACTTTGCTGTATAGAAGATTTAACTCATTGAAGTGTTGTTGTATCCTCTTTCATCCAGCTCTGCTGTATCCTTATCTTCTTGCAGCGATACTGTATCCTACCTTTTTGCAGCGATAACTTCTTTTAAGGCTTAGATGCAGCTTTATCCTTTTTCATCCTCCATTTTAACACTTAACACAAGACTCAATTCTAGTCTATTTATTCACTTAAACAATGTGAAAAATGGGGTACTTAAAACTTCCTATTACATATTTGGTTTGTCTCATCAAAATCTAAACATCGAAAACCTAACAATTTCCCCCTTTTTGATGATGACAAAACCTTTACATTATTTCATTTATGAAGAAGTTTTATCTTACATTAACTCATATGGATTATCAGGATTACATCCTTGAACAGATTGATAAAATAAAATCTAATCCTGGATTCATCAGAGATGCATCATGCTATTCCTTTCAATCATAAAATAACAGGAAAAACGTAAACAGCATGCATGAGTTCATAAGAATTGAACTTAGTTAGAGCAGAAAGAAAAATTTCTTCATTGACAGAGAGAAATTTTTACAACAGCAAGAGTACAACATGGATCACAAGAGGGTATACATAAAGCTTAGTAGAACAGAGACCTTTTGCTTGGCGGTTCGTCAGATCTGCTGCCAGCAAATCTTTCAAGGCCTTCCCTTCCTCTTGATCCTTTCCACCAATCCCTGATGGACTCTTGATAGAACTCTTCCAGCTTGTGCATGATCACAGGAATTTGAATCCACCTGAGCCAGAAGTCCTCGCAGTATGGTACAATCAGCCCTTCCTTTATTCGGTCGATATATAATTGTTGAATTTCAAGGCTTCCTTCCCGAGCGAGCTGTTCATATCTCTTCAATGCAGTCTTGCAAGTATGGTACCTGCTGAATTTACCTTTTCTGCATAGTTCTCTGAAGTGTCCGAGGTACTCTGATCGTTTGAAAATGGCGATCGCCTCAAATGTTGGATTTCTGTCAAAGGGCAGTCTGATTTCCATGAAGATATCAAATCTCCAAGCCATGTTTTATCCTTCTGGCCTTTGATCCATCAAGATGGACACTTCAGCAGAGATATTTTCAGTATCAAGGCGAGGAATTTCTTGAGGAGGAAATTGGTAGAAGTGATCTGGAATAATTCTTCTTTCACCAATTACACCGAGTCTTTGAATCCAGGCATTAGGATCTGCATCTTCTTTTCTTTGGCGCCTATGACTCTCAGACTCGTCCCCGCTCATCCTCTTCCTCGAGCCTTGCTGCTGGCTATCATCCCTTCTCTTTGAATGATAGGAGGGAGGCGTTGCATCCTTGCTTGCAGCTCTGCTGTGTACAGCACCTGCAGCCGGTCTTCTCCTAGCAGCTGCCCCAGCACCTCCAGCTCCATCATCATCTCTTCTCTATCTCTTTGGAGAGGGGATGTCAGCAGCGGCGGATGATCCAGACCTTCTTCTCCTCCTGCTGAGAGGTTGCTGGTCATCATCATCTTCTTCTTTTTCAGCAGCCCCTTTGCTCCTGTATCTATCATCTACTCCTTTCCCCTTTTTGGCATCATCAAATGCCGAGGGCTGAGCAGGGGCAGTTGGGACCACCCTTGATCGAGGACGACGGGTCGGTTCAGGGGCGGGCTCTGGAGCATCGATATGCTGAGGGAAAGCTCGGACCATAATGTCCCTCAGTTCTCCCACAATCAGCTCCAGGTTCCCCAAACGGTCGTCCACACTTCTGGTTCTCTGAGATTGATCATATACGCGATCCAGAAGTGTTTCCAGGACTTGGGAGTGAGAGTTGAGTCTGGTTGAAGCATTTTCAGCATGCTGCTTGCATTGCCTGATCTCTTGGCGCATTAGTGCAGCATCGACCTTCAACTCCTTCTCCAGCCTGACCCGATCGAAGTACAGCCTGTTTGCATAGTCAGCGAGATTTGACTTAATCATGTCAGGCAGCACTTCGAGGTCCTTTTTGAAACCTGTCATGGTTTCAGCATGGAATTGGGCAGTGACCCTGAGACTGTTGCGCATGGTAGACTCATGCTCTTGGAGAGCATGCATCAGATGTCTAACAGCAGCTTCAACTCGGTTGATTGATTCATCAGGGGTTAGTCCTGAATTCCTTCTCGTTGAGGCAGCAGTGGATGCAGCAAATGGAATAACATCTTGACATACTGGTGCTGCATCCTGCCTCGGAACTTCAGTAGCAACGTCATCCTCATGGTTGCTGGTTTGCGAGCTTGTAGAGCTTGAGGATGGGTGCTCTTCTCCTTCTTCTTCTTCTTCTTCCTCATCTGCCTCCTCTTCGCCGGATGAGATTTGAACAGGATCTGCTCTGCTAGATTTTGGCCCATGAACAGCTATGTTGTGTTCCTTTATCATCCTTGCGAAGTCGGCATGAGAAACCTCAGCTTCCATAGTAACCTCTGCTGCTGTAACCTTGGAAGGTTCTTGAGAGCATGCAGTAGCTGCAGCATCAACCTCCTCTCGAGGTGTCTCTAGCTGCACTGGGGTTACCTCAGCTTCAACTTCAATATCCTCAGTGGGTACTGTCTGAACAGCCTCCCCACCTAAGGTCTTCTCACCCTCAGGGAGTGTTGTCTGAACAACATCCTCCACAGAGGTCTTCTCTACGGACCCCGTCTCCTCGGCCGGTCCTATAACTTCGACAGCTTCTGCTGCAAGAATGGGTTCTTGCAGCTCTGCTTGGTTTCCTGCAGCGTTCACAGCTTTCAGCACTGTATGCTCCACTGCTGCAAGAATCTCAGCTTCCACCCTGTTTGGCTCTTCAGCTGCAACATCTTGTAGGGTGGTCGTCTGCTGCACTGCTGTCGCGTCCAGTGCAGGAAGTACCACCTCTGCAACTTCCTCCGTAGATGCTTCATCGGCAATCTCAGAGATGTCTGAGATGACATCCCTGATTATGGCAGTTGGTTCCCCCTCAGAATCTACATGAGTAGCATCTTCAACTTCATGAACTGGGGAATCGCCATAATCCAGTAGTTGAGCTTCCTCCTCCTCCAAGCGATCCAGCATGACAATGTTGGAGAGGCCCTCAACTACTTGCTCATATACAGGGGAGTTCATCTGATGCATACTTGAACTTCCTTCTCCCCGCATCCTCCTTGGAGTGTGTTGTATTCTGGTTTCCTTCATGCTTTGTTGCAGCGCCTGTTGCAGTATAGTTTCTTCAGCTTGCTCCACTCCCAAGGTGTCGATTTGCTCTCGAGCAAACGCGACGTCATCGCCCCTTCTTACAGCCTCCACAGCTGGGGCAAGGAAGACCTGCGCATCTTCCATTGCTGCTCTCATCGGCAGCTCTGCAGAGTCGGATTCTGCAAGAGCTTTACCCTTTCTCTTGTCCTGGGCTCCCTGTGCAGCACTGCATCATTCGAGCTCTTGAACCCTTGCTGCAAAGTCAGGTTGCAGGAGTGCTAGAATGTCTTTTGATTTGGCCCACTCCAGGACGCTTGCTCGACTGTCAGGAAATCCTTCAACTTCAACAGGATTTCCCCCTTAGACAGCCTCATCTCTCTCCAGAGAGAGTACTGCTGCTCCATATTTCTAGCAGCCGGAAAGGTGGGATCGAGCACTGAAGCTTCTATTTGTAAACGAGCTTCTTCTTCAGTTGGCTCAACCCGGTGTTGATATGGCTCCTAAAGCCGATGTGACTCATCCACAAGGTCAACTACAACCATATCAGGTGTAGAGAGTTGGGAATAAGGAGAGTCATCTTTATCCCTGGGCTGATGTGACACATCCACAACAGCAGCAGCAGCCTTCTTGCTGCGTGGAGCCCTTCTCACCAAGGGTGCGTCATCATCTGGGGAAGAGGATTCAAGTTCAGGTACAGCCTTCCCTGAACTCCTCTTGATAACAGGAAGAGGACTCGAAGCGTCCTCTTCTTCGGTTTCCTCCCCGCTGCCTGCAGCTTCATCTTGCAGAGCAAGAGTTGCATTCTTTTTGTCTTTGGTTTTCTTCCTTGCAACTCCTGCTCCTGCAGCCTTCGGTTGGGTCTTGCCCTTTTTCTTCTCCCCGAGATACTTTTCGATATGAATGGGGGTGGGTGCTACAAGTTGAATGCCAAGCTTGCAGAGTAGAGAACAGATGGTGATACTGTAGCTCCGACGCTCCGTTATCTTCTCTGCTTCCTCCCACAGCCTCTTCATGATGAACCTCGCCCAGTTCACCTTTTCTCTGGCCATGATAGCAGATATGATCCGAAACCGGAGATCTGTGCATTTGTCATAACTCCCGATCCTTCCTTCGATGGAGTATGCACAGATGTCGTGGAGAAGTTCAAACTCCGATTTGAAGAGCTTCTTGGGGGCGCTTCTCTTGATTTCAGCCCCTGCATCCCTTGCTCGAAAGAGATTCCACATCTCTTGAGCCGATGCCTCCCCATATGTTGTCAACTGGCTGGGGGTAAGACCTGCAGCGGAGATGTTGAAGGTGGTGGAGATGTCTCTAACGGTCAAAAACTGTTCTTCTCCATCTGTATCCATCCGGAACAGGATGCAGTTCCTTTCCTCCGCCTGCCTGGCGTAGGTGTAAAATCTCGGTACTTACTCCATAGAGAAGCCAGCGTAGACAGTGGTCAACAACCCTAGGACTTGGGTCTATTGAAGAGCATCAAAAATCCTTTTCAGAAGAGCGTTATCGTACAGCTCTGAAGCGTAGATGTTTTCTTGGTTGATCAGCCTTCCATCTAGAACAATAGTGCGTCGGGTAGCCATTGAAGATTTTTGATAGAGAGAGAGAGAAAATTCGCAGATTTGGACTTAGAGGGTTTTTCGCGAGGAATGTTTTCTCTCCTTGGAAGATGATGAATAATGATTTCAAAAGATACGGTTATGGAGTTTATGGCGGTTCTCAAGGGACGTGTGTAAGATCGACGGTTTAGATAAATCATGGAGTTGATCTTGTGGTTCAGGAAAAAGCGAGATGTCAAATCGTCGCAAAAATTACCTGGCGCGTGGGTTTCTGACCGCGCCCTTTCCACTTCCTGACACATGCAGACATGCATTAAATACTGAAAGACATGCCATTTGCCACCTAAATAAATGCCTTTTTAAGGTTGCAGCATCTCTAGTACGAGGTTGCAGAGTAATCAATACTCCTTTGAAATAAATGCTGTAACCTGGTGCTGCTTGAATTCTCGATAATTGCTGTACTGTAAGAATATAAGATGCAGCGCTATCTGAACCCAGTGCTGTATTAACGCGTAGCTTGCTTTCCTTAAGCATGCAGAGGTTCCCCCTGCGTTTCTGCATCTTCCTTTCTCTTCACAACTTAAGAATTCCCAACTCGTTTCGAAGCATAGAAAACCTAGACTCACTCAAAGGCTTGGTGAGTATGTCTGCAAGCTGGAGATCCGTATGAACTTTTTCAAGCACGACATCTTTCTTTTTAACATGATCTCTTATAAAGTGATGACGTATATCGATGTGCTTAGTTCTTGAGTGAAATACAGGATTATGGGTAATTACAATAGCACTCGTATTATCACAGAGAATTGGAGTCTCTTTTTCTTCTATCCCATAATCTCTAAGTTGCTGTTGTATCCAGAGAATCTGCGCACAACAACTCACTATAGTGAAGGCCAGCTAGCATAAAGTGTGATAGAGATAACTCACTATAGTGGAAGCTCACATAAACTCAATTATATGTATGTGAAAGTTCTAAAAAGAATTCAAAGTAGAATAGACAACTCAATTACATAATTCAAATTATTTTTTAGAACTAGATGAAATTAACTAAAATTACACAAATTTATAAAAAAAATTAAATAACTATAACTAAAATGAGATAAAGTAAATTACACGAAAATAAACTACATTCACTATCTAAACACTATTGTCATTAGACGACGTTTCATCTCTTCATCTTCTTGGGATAAGTGATCTTTCGCTAACAATGTATTCAACATAGTTTGATTCATTTTCAAATTCTTCTTTTTTTTTCTTTTTTTAGCTCCATTTTTGATTCTTGCATTTCTCAGTTTGTTCATGACTTCTACTTCATTATCTCTAGTGAGTTTCAGTGCACAAATTTCTACAACAACTTCATTAGTAGAATAAGATTGTATTGCCCCATCTTTCCCTTTACTTTTCGTCTTATCTCTACCTGTAGGATGAGAAATAATTGAGCAACCACTACTTGGAGTTTCTAGATTGGAGCGGATAGAATACTTTCTATCTTCACTTGTCCTTAATATTTTTGAGCTCCTATCACTTCTTCATTGCCCTCTTCATTTTCAGAACGAAAACATGCTGAATCATGATGTATTTTTAATTCTCACCTGGATTTTAACTCTTAACTTCATCAAAAACAAGCAATTCCTGAAACTTCTTGTCATCTGCTTCAAAACTTGTATGAGCTTCTTTCTCGACATCTTTATAGGTTATTCCACTCATTTTTGACCATGTACTTCGTAGCAAGCTAGAGTCCACTTGTTTCCATTTCATTAAGGTGTTTGAAATGACCTTTTAATGAATTCACATTTCTTTCATTTATATCTTTAAAATTTTCTACTCAAGCTTCATGAAACAGTTTATGCACTCGTGCTCATACCGAGGGAGCCTTCTGATTTTTCTCATTTACTCAATCTTCACTGACGAAATACCAAGATGACATAAAAGCTACATCTTCTCTCACACAATTGAACATTTTTGCTCCCCTTTTGAGAGATGTTGTGTGTTGAACATCGTTAATTGCAGGAGATATTTTTTGAAGTTTGGACTTGTTCATAGATAGGAACTTGATTGAAATTTAGAGTTTTGATGATATTGAAAGTTTCGATAATCCTCAAAGTTTAGAAAAGATTGAAAGTTTGCATTATTTTGGGAGCTTAGATAATTTTGGGAGTTGGAATAATAATATGAATTGTTTAGATCCATGATAAGAAATAATAGAAATTAGATGAGAAAAGAGAGAGTTCCACATTATGAGAAAAAAGATTTGAACAGTGTTCCTAGCATGTACTTGCAAGTTTGAATAGTGTACCAACTAAAAGTGATTTTTGGATAGAAAATTAATTCAATAACATTCACTACAAGAAATGCCTTTTTTGGTATCAAAAAATTAGTATCTAATTCATTTAAGGATACAAAATCTTATTTTTTTTGTAGCAGCACACTTACTTATAATACTATATTTATGGGCAATGAATATTTGGTATCGAAAATTTATTTTTCGATACTATTAATTTTATAGCATCTATCATTTGTTTGATACTAATGTTATTTTGGTGATAATAATGTAATTGTCAATACCAATTATTTTTGGCATCAAATATTCTTTTTTTGATACTAATTATGATTGGTATTGTAAATTAAATTTCCTATACCATTAAGTTTATAGCATCCACCATTTTTTAAAACTATTGCTATCAAAAATGTTTTTTTGATTCTAATTATGATTGGTATCGAAAATTTAATTGTCAATACCATTAATTTTATCGTATCCATAATTTTTTTGATACTATTGTTATTTTGGTTTTAATAATTTATTTATTGATACCATTTATTTTTGGTATCAAATATGTTTTTTTGATTCTAATTATGATTGGTATTGAAAATTTAATTGTTGATACCATTAATTTTAATAGTATCAATAATTTTTTTGATACTATTGTTATTTTGGTATTAATAATTAATTTATTGGTACCATTTATTTTTTGTATCAAATATGTTTGTTTGATAATAATAGACATCAATATCGGATATTACTAATTATATTTATATTTTCTTGCTTGCATTCTTAAAAATATACACAATTGTCTAACTTACTTAATTTTTACTCTAAGAGTCAAAAAATATACACAATTCACGATTCAAATTATTTTTAATGATATCTAATAATTTCATATTATATCCTTTATGATAAAAAAAAAAATTTAAAAAGGTAAAAAATTGAAATCACCAAACCCCTTTGTTCATCGTGAAATCTCGCCAACATTCCAAATTGAAAATCTTCCAAATTGAATTGTGAAATTTTTTCTCTACATAAATATCTCCCCTACCCTTCCAAAATGATAATCGTGCCCAATCTTCCAAACAAAATCATGAAATAACTCATATTCAATCACCACCATTGCTCTTTTGCTCCAATTGCAGCGAATCTCATGGATTGATCAAATTGGAAAATCGAGCTGCAGTGAAGTTGAGTTTTAATTTTGTAATATTCGTCAGTTTTGGATATCTAAGCCTGTCATTTTGTGGAATTTCAATAAGTTTTAGATGTTTCTCTCTTCACATGATCAATGGATATCTTCTCCTTTGTTTTCACTTTGTACGCATCTAGAAGAACCAAAAAAAATGATTAAAAGGATTTTCGTTAATTTAAAATACATATTAAGTGTTTGATAAAATGCTAGAACTAACATTTCATCACTTTAATTGTAATTTTTCTAATATGGCTGAAATTGGGGACGAGGCTATTATGTTGTTTTGTTGTTGTAAAATGACTATTGAAGAATTGCGCATTTGTCATGACCAAGAATATATCTATTATTACAATCATCTAATTTTCAATATGTTATGACTTATACCATGAGATATCGTTCTTTATGTCACGCCCCAATTTTTATTCAAAATAAAAATATTAATTTTCATCTTTGGGCGTCCAGCAACATAATAAATTCAAATTTTAAAAGGTCATTTATCTAATCATAAAAGAAATATTTTATAAACTATTACATAAAACATTTAAATCTTAACAAAAACAATGGTAAATAACATTAGTATTTGAATGCACGGCCTTAAGCTTTACAAACTCAAAATTAAAGTTTTAGAAACAGTGACGACATTATTTACAATCAAAAGATAAAGCATCTTCCTTCCATTTCATTGGCAAAAACATCTTGGATCTATATAAAAAATAAATAACACGGGGTGAGCATACGAATTACACTCAGTGGAAGTAATTTCACTTATAAGGACATCTTTTATCAAAATAAACTCATGAAAACATAATCCATAACATTCGATCATTTAACATAATTGTATCACATAAATTCGAGAATTAACCCGAATTATCCTTTACCTCGGGCTCAAACCCGATTTAACATTTTTCCGTTAATCTTTACCGCTAACCTTTTCTGCTAACCTTTACCATTAATCTTTATCATTAACCTTTACCGTTAACCTTTACCGCTAACCTTTACCATTAACCTTTTTCATTAACCTTTACCGTTAACCTTTACCAGTCACAAAATATCTCAGTCAAACAATCCAACAATTTAATCAATAAAATAAATATGCATATCAATTTATCATCAATCATATAACTTGAATCCTTCAATAATACACGTATTCGTCCCAATCATTCCTCAATCATCAAAATCCCCATCAAACAACTCAATTGATAAATAATCAAAATCCATCACTTAATCTTAATCATCAAAATTTCCACCAAACAGTTCAATCAATTCATAATCAAAATCCATCATTTAATCTTAATCATCCATCAATCACATTCACATTCAATAATAATCTTAAGAGCTTGTATATATTAATAGCATAACCTTTATAATAATATGATTTAAAGAAATTACCCCCACCTTTAAAGTAGACAGCCAAAAAGCTTTAAGATCCCAAAGCTATCTAGGGTGCAAACTCCTGCGCCTTGCCTACAATCATAAGGGTTCGACTTAGAATCTAATCGAACTATCATTGATTTAATAAAATAATCTCTTTAAGTTAAACCCTAATTCAATATGAATTATATAATTCATAATATAGAAAGTTCAATTGGAACTTATTATTACGGGGTTTATCAGGTGTGAATCTAGGGTTTTTAAACTCTAAATTTAAGTAAACTATTATATCGTACCTATTTTCCTTATTATAATATTTTCTAGATTTAAATTATAATATAAAATTATTTATTTAGTATAAAACGTTATTTCATATATATACGGTCTAATAAAAAAAAATAATATCGTAATTTCCTGGGTCCGTTTCATAAATCTAACATATTATGTTAAACACATAAATTTCAACATCTATAGAGTCGTTTTGCAATATTTAGCAATTCTAAAACGTAAAACGTAATATCGTCAAATTTTAGGGAGTGTTATATAATATCAATAAATTTAGGGGTTCGTTTCTCATTATCCATTAAATCATAAGTGAAAATGTAATATTCATAAAGTTTTTGGGGGTCAAACATTAATATACAAAACTATAAGGTTAAACATTAATATACTTAATTATAGGATTTGCAATTAAGCCCTTTAACTTATCAAATTCTCAAAATAAACCCCTCACCCCCAACTCCCCTCCCAGCCGTCTCTGCCATCGCTGCCCATCACCACTGCCACCATCTCACCACTCACACACACATGCATAAACACACACTCACACACACCACAACACACACACATTGCACCCACACTGCACACACACCACAACACACACACTGCACAAGAGCAGCCGCCGCCGTTCACGGCGGTGGCCTCCATACACACCACGCCGGCGCAACCCTGGCGCCGGCAACTAACAAGGGCAGCAGCGAAGCAACAAACAGCAGAAACGGGCAGCAGCGACGCAGCAGAAGCAAGGGAAGGAAGAGAGAGAGAGAGAGAGAGAGCCGTGACAAGACAATGATGGTTTGAAGTTCCAAACCCGTACAAACGACGGGCTCGACGAGCTCTTTCATTTGATTGGTTTACCTCGTCAGAAAAACTAGCCGATCGTTGGTGATGGAGGTCGGTCGGTGATGTTGATGGAATGAAGAGAGAGAAAGGTGGAAGAGATTGAGAGAGAAGGGAGAGAGCAAGATATAATAAAATGCATAGCCTTTATTCCATACTTTTCCAAGCTTGACCAATTATTTATGCATTCTAGAAGATTGACTATTCTTTGCCTATTTAATTAAGCTAATATTTGCATTAAGGTAATATAATCCATATTATATTATATAACTATATCATATATTTATAAAAAAAATTCTAGGTGTTACACTTTATTTGATTAAAATGAGTCAAACTAAGATCTGTCACAAGTTGATGATTTAAATAATTGCTTTGTGGTTTCAGGACCAGTCCAGAACTTCTTCTGCATCCTGTAAGAATTCTTCTTATCTCATTATGCTTTACAAATTACAATTGATTTCCATATGTCGTCATTTTTACTAGGCCGGTCTAATTGTACTTAAAATATTGAGGCATTATTCATCGAGGTATGTGCAGTAAAGATATCAATAATGCAACAACCTTTGGTCAACTTTTATTGTTTTATAGGTATACTTACCCCCTAATTAATATATATAAATCATAATTTTCTGCATTTGTTTTTTAATATATCCTAATATGTAATGTTAGTTTTGAAATTATGGACATAATTGTGGAGAATTGGCAAAATAAAACCTTAAATATTCACATAGATATGTATGTGGATAGTACTGAACAAAGTCATGATAAGTAACCAAACATATACTTGATACTTCTTAAGTGCGTTTTATTTTTTTATTGGCCTGATTACATGTTAAAATTATAATATTCTATAAACTTATACATTGTTTATATTTTTCCTATAATATTGGTTGAGGTTGGTAGATTGGTTTGTTGTATTCCACCTTGTAACGGGTTATTTTGTGGTTAACGTGAATGGTGGATAAATACTCTACTTTGCTAGAAAAAAAAATTTGAGTTAATGAAGGAAGTGATATTGTGTGTGTGATATATCTGATGTTAAGACTAAAAATGGGTTGATGGTTTGAGTTGTCACAAATTCCTTGTTAATTGGATGACTTTTTTGATATTATGAACACTATAAAGTGTTTCTTGTAATTTTATGTTTTCTTTTCATTTCCATTGATCATTTAGCGATTGGTGTTGGTGATTCTCTTTGAAATTTCTTGTTTCTTTATTGGAGAAAAAAGAATCAAATTTGAGGTTTATCTCATTTCCAAATTCTTCCACAAAGATTTCAATGAGTTTTTCTTACATGGATGATGAGTATGGAGAATGAATCCTTTTAGGTATCTCTCTATGTTATTCTTCTGTAATTAACTTTATTAATTTTATACAATTATTACAATTGTGAATTGACAGAATTTAATGTGTTTTGTTTGATGTAGGTGGACGATGCTAACAAGTAAAGAATTATTACATATATTAATCTTATGATTACAAAAGCTTATATATGCTCTGATGGAGAAATTTTGAATGATTGAGTCATGAAGTTCTTAAAAAAATATTTCACTTTAAATATTTTGTAATAAAGCTTATATACTAGTTTTTATGTATGAAATTAATGTACTTATGATTTTTTTGTTGATAATATATTTTGAACACCTACATATAGATTTGAATTATAACTGATACTATTTCATATTCTATTTGTGTACAAAAAATATAATATTGATACTATTGTAGCTTTTAGTATTTGAAAATTAAGGTTGATACTATAGACCTGTAATATCAGAAAAATCTAATGATACCATTAATAATTGTATCACAAAATATGCATTGATACTAAATGTTTAGTATCAGTAAATATTTCGGATACTCTAAGTATATTATTGTATCAAAAAAATTTGATTTCATTATCTGATACTATATATATTTCTGATGTTGAAGAGTTCAATCATTTAGTATCAGAAAATATGTATTGATACTATATGTATAGTATCAGAAAAAGTTTCAAATATTATAAACACAATATTGTATCACAAAATTTTCATACCAATATTATCTGAACTAAATACATTTTTGATACTAAAGAGTATAATCCTTTAGTATCAGAACTCTTTATCTGATATCAGGTCTTTAGAATTTGGGGTATATGTATCGAAAAAAAATTTGATATATACCGAAACTCTTTTGTATCAAATATTTTATCTTTGGTATCAAAAGATTTCCAATACTAAAAGAGTAGTGTTTGTGTGCACCAGGTGCATGGGTCATGATCCATGCAACTTGGCATACGGGTCGGGTCAGGTCCGGTTTAACCCGGATCCGCGCCCTTTTTTTTATAATTTATGTCATAACCTTTATGTTGTAATAGTGTAACTTTTATTTACAGATTTCATAACATTTTCACCGAATGACTTATACTTTTTTCACTATAAAAATTCATGCAATATAACCCAAACATTTATGTTGTAATAATATAACTTTTATGTTGTAATAGTATAACCTTTATGTACAGATTTCATAACCTTTTCAATAAATAACTTATAGTTTTTTCACTATAAAAATTCAATATAGCCGAAACCTTTATGTTGTAATGATATAACATTTATACTGTAATACTATAACCTTTATATACAAATTTCATAACATTTTCAGTGAATAACTTATACTTTTTTCACTACTCAGCACTGTAAAAGGTTATGTGCATATAACTAAAAGGTTATAAGGATAGAACTAAAAGGTTAAGTTCGCTAAACTAAAAGGTTATGTCAATATACAGCAGAACTAGAATTTGAGTTAGGGTTTGGGCTAGGATTTGGGTGTGTGGGGGCGCGTGAAAGACACTTTGAGTCGGGTTGACCTGGTTGCATGGATCTAGGATCCATGCACCTGGTGCATAGAAACAATTGTGATACTAAAAACATTTTTTCTTGTAGTGAGTTTAACTTGGCAACAAAATGAATCTCACATATATATCACAAAATCTGAACTCTCTCTAAAAAATTAAAGGAAAGCACCACCAAGGTTTGCTAATAACAACATACATTTTTCAGAAAGAATCGATCCCTTCCAAATGGAATTGTGTAAAAATATTTGAAAGAATAAGAAATGTTGGTTTTCTATTCTCTATATTCTGCATCTAACATATAATCTATGTATCTAGCTAGTTATATTAAAATTCCATGATTTTGGGAGCAAATCTTATCAATCTGTCCAACGCACCAGGCGAAAATTTCCTAGCAAACATATAACAAATATTGGTATCCCTCCCATTGTACTTGCAACGTGTACCGGTTCTCATCCCATCAAGCAACTGGGGTGAGACGTCGGTGCGCATGAACTTCAAGGGGTGGGGCCCACCCCTTGACCAATCGACCCAGGTCAAAGTTCTGTATGCGATCTTCCAAGAATATTTCTTGGTGATAAAGGTGGGCAAGTAGTGCTCATCCGAATAGCAAGCCGGTTTGCAGTACTTCTTAAAGAGCTTGCTATAGACTCGGTCCGAGACGACCTCAATGGCCAATTCCCGATTCATCTCGAACCACTGGGCCCCCTTACGCCACTCCTCAAGCCTCACGGTTGGCTGCATGAGCTTGTTGTATCTGCCCCGCCCCACGGGGCCCACCAAGTCATAAGACTCGAGGAATGAGGTAGTGGAGTTGATGAGGTAACTATAGACTGTTTCAAAGTTGAACAAGGGAATGCAAGCCTCTGAGAGAAGAACGAATCTTTCATTCGAGTAATCCAGCAATGCGTTTGCTAGCAGCCGACGCTCTGCTTCAATCATGCTGAACTTACCCCATTCTACTTCCTGCACTTCAATTCAATTTTTATCACTCATTGTTCAAAAACTTGCACTAAAATCTTACATTATTATTCCAAATAATATTTTTATGTTACTACATTATTCTCAAGTTTTGACAACATTAACCAGTTGATCATATGTTATTGTAAAAAAAGAGAATTAAGAATTGCTTGGTCATCACTACAATGAAAATAGTCTGTTCTTCCACTTCTAAATACATACATGTATACTCCTAATTTTACTCCATTATATAGGCTACACAAAAATTTTCAAATGCCTTAAATATGTAGTTTTGTTTTTACAATGATATTTCCCACATTATATGCAAATACACCTCTATTTAGTGTATGTAATTTTCTAAGTACCATTTTTTATCTATAGCAGTAGCACTCATTAAGTAAGACCATAACTAGAAAATTTTCCAACATATATATGTAATTTTCAATAACATTCTTAGTTTCTGAGTAGAAAAATACATATATAATTGAAAGGAGGGAGTATGTGTCTACTAGCACAATCGTTAATAGTGCATTGTGTTTGGATCATACAGAGATAACAATTTAATTGCTTAGACATAGAGAACAAGATAAATCAGCCAAAAATATAATATATTGAGCTGAAACAAGATTAATAAGTGATTTTGGTATAGCAATTAGAACCTACATATAATATTGATCTTTTTTAATATCAGATGTAACACATTGAAATAGAGAATCTTATATAATCTAAGAGTTCATTTGGAGAGGTGGATTTGAGGAGATATTTGAAATTCATGGTAACAAATATATCGATGGTGATGGTGTTTAGATCGATAAATGTGGATTTGAAATCTCTCACTTTCATTTTAAACTAATTTTTGAGTCATTTGCATGAATTTTAAATTCACTCCAACTTTAATGGATTTGCAATTCATTCATTTCAAATCCTAAATTTCAAATCGTTATATCCAATTAACACAACCAAAATTTAGTTCTAAGTTACTAACATTATGAGATAAACATTTAAACAGAAGATCTAACATGAAAACTAATAGTTTTGTTAGTATAGAATCTTATAGAAAAGCATAGATACCTGTTCTTAACATTTGAACTTGTTGAAAAGAAGGAAAGAAAGGAATTTGGAAAAGGGTAGCTGGACAGCTATGCACTTAGAATACTACGTACAGTCCAAGAAATTAATCTCCATCACAAAAGTTGTACTGTTTCGGACACACACAAACATCAAACACACGCTTTAAGATCAATGAATGGTCTATTTTTTGTTTTGGATTAACAAGTTCAGTATAATGTAAAACAATATATATTTGTATACTCAAACTGACTTTTAATATATGTACTCTTTTCACTTAGTGTTGCACATATATGATGGTTAATTTAGAATATTAAATAAAATTTCAATAATTCAAAATAAACAATGGTGTGTGTTTATCACGAGTTCAACTGGAGAGGTTAACTAAACTGGCTCCAATTTGTTTCAATTAACGACTAATAAGTATTTAATCTTAATTTTATAGTTGCATATCAAATTTAAATTATATAAATACATATATTTAGAGGAGATAACAAAAGATGTTTCCAGTTTCTTTTAGGAGTTTTAACTTTAACTCAACACAAAATTTAGAAAACTATATTTAATGTTTTTTACATATCCATCATATTTATACGAACCACCCTCGTGGTGATCGCGCACCTATATAAAAAAATTCAAATATATATATATATATATATATATATATATATATATATAGATAACATGTTTAACTTTAATACTAAGGTAAATGAATCGAGTGGCTCTCTATTCAAATGTGATACCTAATTCATGTCACCCAATTTTTTTGTCTATGTTATTCAAGAGAAAACTGGAAACTACTAATATAAAGTATATATATACCAAATTACGGCTCGGGTTCATTTGGAAGTCAGAATTCGAAATTTGTAAGGTTGTGTTTAGGTGTAGTGATTTACAATATAACATTTGAAATGAACGTATATATTTGATTAGATTCATCCAAATTATAATACATTTAATATTCATTTAAATTGCTTGGAAATTAGTTTAAATAAAAATTTAATTTCTAATTCATATCTATTCAAATATCACCAATAAATTTGTTACTATAAATTTTTTATTCTTCTTTAAATCCTTCAATTCAAACATAATCTCAAATTAATATGATGTTAGACCAATTCATTCCACTAATATAAATGTATGTGGACACATTTTCAAGGGAAAATTAATTTTTTTACCCCTTAGACTTTGAAACTATTTAATTTATAGTTCTCCCTACATTTTACATTTTACTATTTTTTTGCTTCCTACTTTTCCATTATCTGATTTTTACGCCTATTTGCCCCCTCACTTTTCAAATGAAAAGAGCAAAAGTTGGAAAAAGAAAAAAAAAAAAAAAAAAAGAAAGAAAGAAAAAGAGAGTGAAAAAAAAGTTAGTTAAAACTAAAAAAACGAAAGCTAAAAGAAGAAAAAAAACATATATATTGAGGACGAAAATTATAAAAAAAATTATATAAGTATAATTAAGCTTTAAAGACTAAAAATGCAGGGGACAAAAAAAAAATCCCATTTCAATTAAAAATATCTGAATGTCTACAGGAAAATGCAATTTTGGGAAGCAAGTAGTCGTTGCAGTATGAGACATCATTAATAGCAAACGAATACTTATAACTCCAACATCATAGATCTCAATGTAACCCAATTCCAATTCATATAATTATTTAATTAATCTCCAACACAAACTAATACTCTCTCAATCCTGTAAAAATAGGCATCTATATATACTTATTTATCTGACCCACAAAAATATACTATTTATCATACCAATCAAGTATTTAATTTGAGTAAAAACAATCATAAGTCAATCTTTATGACACAACCAAGCTAGCAACTTGTAATCACTTGGAAACTAAAACGAATAGCATGGAAATGAATGGAAATCAAGATTTAAAAAAAATATATATATATATGAACGTACCTTGCTTGGAATCTTTCGACCATGGAAAACAGAAGCTTGAGGATAAGCCCAATTATAGGAAGGCTTAGAATGCACATAGATAGAAAACAATCCTTCATGCCCTTTAAAGAATAGCTCCCAAAGTGGCGCCAATGGCAGGTCCATTTTTGCAAGAAACATGAATGCTACTTTTGGGGTTCGTTTGAATGGGTAATCATGAATCTTTGGCTTCATTGATGCTCTCCAAAGCAATTCCTCGTCCTTCATATGATGCCTGATCACAGCACCATCTTCCGGTGGAGGTGGAGGTGGTGGTGGCTGAGGTGGCAGCGGAGGCCGCGGGGGAGGGGACGGCGCCACCATGGCGGTGGAGGAGGAGGTGGAGAATTGGAGGGTTGGAGGGATGTCTCTAAGGTAGAAGCTTAGAGTGAGGCCCACCACTAAACCCGACCCGAAAAAGAGGAAGTAGATTACCAGGTTTTGGAGATAGCTGTGGGAGCTGTGGAGCTTTGCAAATTGTATCAGTTGTTGTTGCTCTTCTTGCTGCTGTATTTTCTTCATTTTTTCCGAGCTTATATTACTATTTTTCTATCATGTGCTGACCTATTCCAAGGAGGGATGTGATATCATTTAGTATATATATATATATATATGATATTCTTCATGCTTTGTAAAATTATCAAACAGACCCCAGAAATTCTGAGAAACGATGGAATAATATGATTTATTTTCGTAATTAATTGGTTTGAATATTGAGGACATATAGTATATAAAATGTATAAAGAGTGTTAAGTTGTGAATTAGAAGAAGCTTGAGAGTGCAAACCTTTAAGATACCAAAATTGAAGTCAGGGGATTCTTTCTACCAAACATGGGATAAAAGCTAAGCTGGATCAATATAGGTGCAGATGACCTTATTAATTATCTGCAGTTACACAAATCATTGTTTATAAAATGGTGTACTATATTTAATTTTAAAAAAGAAAAATAAAAGATTATTTATCATCGTTTGCTGTGAAACATGCAATATCGAAGTAGCTTTCCATTTTACAATGGTGAAAATACTTCACATGCAAATTGAAACACAGAAATTCACCTCTAGCTTTAAAAGAACAAAGATTTCATTACATTGCCTCAGTTTAATTCAACAATATATATTTGGGAAAGAAAAGAAAAAAAAAAAAAAAACAATGACCTGCAGATCATATTGGTGGGGTCGACAAAGAGCGTGAAGGTGTAGAGGGGAGTGTCTCATTTCCTTGATAAAAAAATTGTTATGGAGAAAGAAGAGAGAGAAAATCAAGTATGATATGCAACTGAAGAGAGAGAGGGGGTAGGTAAAGTGAAGTGGGGGCAGGGAGGTGCCACGTGGATCTGAAGCATCCAAACCATTGATTGTCCTCCGGAAATGGCTCTCTCTTTCTTTGCCTGTTGTTTTCTATTTTATCTCTTTTACATAATTAGGTTGTATCTTGTGTGTGACTGTCACGTAAGGCTCCGTTGGGAACCAAAGATTTTGACGAAACATCTGAAATTTATAGTTGAGATTTATAGGACTAAATTTTTTTATAATATTTAGAATGGTGTGAATTCTAATTTATTTTTCGACTAAATTTTAAGTTGGATGGACTTAGGGGCGGATTTGACTCAGGCCAGCACTGGGCTTGAGCCTAGTGCAAGCCCTTTTTTATATATATATATTACATAGTCCATTCTATTAATATTAGTGATAGCCCAGCCCAAATTTTATCCAAGCCCACCAAACCCAATTAATGAAAAACCTAATTTCATCTCTCCTTCACAAATCACAACTTATAATAGGAAGTTTCGCAACTTTACAGAAAGACTCAAACACATTATTAAAGGTATAAATATTGAAGACAAGGAGACATAGATACAAGTGAGTTTCTTGAAATCTTCCACACATTATTAAAGGTAATGTGTTTTTTAATTCATTTAGTATTTTTATGAAAAATATGTAAATAAAGTATAAATATATATCAATAATATCTCATATATTCTCATGTTGAAATATGTATGAATAATATATTTTATTTGTTATATCTTTTGAATTCATTAGTAATTTAGTTAGTTATTTAATTAGTAATTAATTGAAACTATATTAAAATTTAGTTTGAACTTTGAATTCAAGTAGGTAGATTATAAAATTTTGAATGATTTGAATTAATTAAATAATTTATGTAATTAATCAGTTATTAGTATCACTTCATTTAATTAAAGAGGTGTATGAAATTAAATTCAACCAATTTATTTGTTAAACTCACTATTTGTTTATTAATTGAGAAGTAATTTATTTTATTGCCATGTGTGTTATTTTAGAATTTTAAATGGAGCACCAACCTATTGCAAAGAAAGGAAAAGGACTTATATCATCTTTCTTTAAGAAACGCGATCGTCAAGATGCTGAAGGTAGCTTTGAATCTACAATGAGTGCCACACAAAATCAAACAAATCAATCGTCTTCAACACCAATGGAGAAAAGTCCCTTGATTTCAGATTTACAATCAGATATATGTATTGAGCGTGATCCGGGAAAAAGAAAGCAGTTGGGGGAATATTCTGTTAATGCACGAGATGAGATGAGACGGGAGTATTTAAGAGTTGGGCCTTATCAACCGAAAATGGAAGTGTATCCTGTTACAAAGTTTGGTAATCAAAATCGTAGTTTTCAGAAAAGATGGTTTGATAAGTTTCATTGGTTGGAGTACTCATCTTTCACAGATAAAGCATATTGCTTTTATTGCTTTCTTTTCATGAATGATGTTGATATGTCAAATTCTTCTGCATTAGTTAATGAAGGATTTAACAACTGGAAAAGAATAAACCAAGGAAATAAATGTGCTTTTCTTACTCATGTTGGTTCTACGACTACATCACCGCATACTATGTGCTTAAGACGTGCAGAGGATTTGATGAGACCATCTGGACATATAGATACAGTAATGCATGCTCAGACAACTGTTGAGAAGGAGAGAAACCGTTTGCGCTTAAAGACCTCAATCATAAGTCTTCGATGGCTTGCACTTCAAGGTTGTGCTTTTCGAGGTCATGACGAGTCTTCATCTTCATCCAATCGCGGGAATTTGATTGAATTGGTGAAGGCTTTTGCAAATATGAATAAGGAAGTTAATGAAGTTGTGCTGGATAATGCTCTAAAAAATGCTCAATACATTGCTCCAGAAATTCAAAAAGAGATTTTGAATATTATGGCCAATAGAGTACGTAAAATGATTTGTGAAGAAGTTGGAGATAAATGTTTTTGTATCCTTGTTGATGAAGCACAAGATATCTCCAAGCAAGAGCAAATGGCTATTATCTTGAGGTTCGTGAATGATCATGGGATTTTGATTGAACGTTTTTTTGCTATTAAAAGTGTTAGCGACACTACTTCATTAAATCTGAAAAAATAGATATGCAGTGTTCTTTCTCATCATGATCTTCGGGTTACGAAAATGAGAGGTCAAGGGTATGATGGTGCTAGTAATATGCGTGGTTCTTGGAATGGACTTCAAGCATTATTTTTGAGAGATTGTCCATATGCATATTATGTTCATTGTTTTGCACATCGTCTTCAATTGGCATTAGTTTCTGCAGCTAAGGATGTCAGTGTTGTTTGGGAATTCATTTCTCACTTGGATAATGTTGTTAATATTATAACTTCTTCACCAAAACGTGTCTCTCAACTAAAGGCTGCTCAAACACATGAAATTCAAAGTTTATTGGTTGCAAGGGAACTTGATTCGGGATGTGGTGTCAATCAAATTGGTAATTTGCAACGAGTTGGAGCTACTCGTTGGAGTTCACACTATAACTCCGTGAAGAGTTTAATAGATATGTATGCTCCAACTTGCAAAGTTTTTGAATATCTCATTGAACATTCTCAAAATGGAAGATCTAAGGCTGAAGTTGAAGGGGTTTACAAGAATATGGCAAGTTTTGAATTCGTATTCACTTTACACCTGATGCATAGAATCATGAGAGTTACAGATTGTCTTTGTCAAATTCTTCAAAGAAAAGTTCAAGATATTTTGGCTGCTATTGCTTTTGTCTCTACTACTAAAACCATTCTTCAAGAATTGAGAGAATATGGTTGGGAAGGATTTCTTTAAGAAGTTAAAGTTTTTTGCTTGAAGAACGGTATTGATGTTCCTAATTTGGATTGTCCATATAAGGTTGGTCGTTCTCATAGGAAAATTACAGTTGAGCATCATTATCATTTTGATGTTTTCAATAGAGCAATAGATTACATCTTGATGGAGTTGAATACATGATTTAATGATGTATCTATTGAACTACTTTCTCTCAGTGTGGCCTTAGATCCAAAAAATTCTTTTGAATCATTCAAGAGTGATGATATTTGCAAGCTTGCAAGGAAATTCTATCCAGAAGATTTCAAAGATCATGATATTATTTCATTAGAGTATGAGTTGACACATTACAAGCATGATGTGATAATGAAGCAAGAGTTTCAAGTTTCTACACTTGTTGAGTTGAGTCAACTACTTACTAAGAGTGGAAGGTCGAAGATATACGCTATGTTAACTAGATTGATTCATCTAGTTTTAACATTACCTGTTTCTACTGCTACAACTGAACGAGCATTTTCAGCAATGAAGCATGTGAAGACGGCACTTCGTAGCAAGATGGGGGACGATTTACTTGGAGATTGTCTGATACTTTATATCGAGAGAGATTTTGTTAAAGAAATAGACATAGATTCAATTATTGATGAATTTTATGTTTTGAAGTCTCGTAGAGCACAACTTAAGTGAACATCGAAATATTTTATTATTGTATAAATTTTAATTTGTTGAAACATTTACTTTTTAGCCCACCCTAGTGGTAAATTCTAGATCCGCCCCTGGGTGGACTTAAAATCTTGCATTTTTATTTTACACAAATATATATAATAATAAAATCACACCAATTTTTTTTTTATGGAAAAATCCCGCTATTTTTGTTCTTTTTCTGTGTCATTTTTTATTAATCTCTTCTAATATAATTTAAGGATATATACATAATAGATTGGATTTTTTTTAAATTTGTTTGAAAGGCCTGCAAAATCATCCCTTTGTTTTGATTTTTAAAAAAAAATTACAATATTCAAATTTATAATACAAATATATGCACAATTTTCAAGTTCCGGAAATATAGATATCTTTCCATTTTTTTAATTTAATTCCAAGAAAATCGCATGTTAAATTTTTCAAAAGTTATAATCTTCTGTCATATAATAACTTAATATTTGAACTTATTTAAAAAAAATTGAATTTTTTTTATTGATGTTTTAATTGTTAATCTATATATAATAACAAATAATGTCTTAAATAGAAATAAATGTGTTTCCTGCACATTTGCTGTAGCACCTAGAAATTTTTTTTTTAGAAACTATATGATATATGTTATATAGTATTATGTTATGTAGTATTAATATTTATAATACATAAGATAAGCTATGTGATATAATTATATAATATAGATTATGTTACCTTAATGCAATATTAGATTAATTATGATTAAGAAAAGTCCAACCTTCTAGAAGATGACATATGATTCAAAAATGTGGAAAGATATAGGATAAAGTTTCATTTCCTATTTCTTCTTCTTCAACAAAGATTCAAAACCCTCTCTTCTCCTCTCTAAATCTCCAACCATCGATCACTTCTCTTGCCGACGGCCGACGACTTTCCGGTAAGGTAATCGGACCTAAGAGTGCAACTAGTTGAACTCATTTTAGGAATGGTTTTGAAAAAGAGAAATTGTTGAGTTTTACTTTCCTCTCTCCCTCTCTCTCTCTGTGACTGACTGCTCCGCCACTGGTCGCCGTCGTTCAGGTGGGTGTAGCCGGCGCTGTGTTGCGCCGGTGAGTCGGTCGGGTGTTCGGAAGCCGCCGCTCGCAGCGGCGGCGTGTGTGTTGCGTGTTATGCGTGCGTCTGTTTAAGGCTGTGTTTTGGTCTGTAGGTTGGTGGTCGGAGTCGGGTCTGTGGTCATGGTGTTGGCCGGCGCCGGGGTCGCGCCGGCAGAAAATGGGAGGCGCCGTCGTGAGCAGCGGCGCCAAGTGCAGGGGTGCGTGTGTTTGGGTTGTCGGGTAGGGGGAGGGGCTGTGCGTCGGCTACGCGTGGGTCGTGGCCTGTCGTGGTCGGTCGTGTGCGTGGCCGGCGACTCCCAGTCGTCGGCAGGGTCGGCGGCGGCGGCGGCGAGCTCCAGGCATTAGCAGGGGAGGCGGGTGGCTGGAAGAAAAAAAATGGGGAAAGTGGTGATGGCATGTTTAGTAAATTTGATGACTTTTAGGGGTATTTTGCAATGATAAATATTGCTGGAAATTGAACAATTAAGTATTATAATTTCTGGATTTTTGTAATCAAAATTTAGATAATCAAAGCATGCTTTAAGGCTTAATTTATGTATAATTATCAATGAACATGGAAATTATTTAAATTACATGGTTTTATTTAATAATTGGTGATAATATGCATGATTTGCTTAATAAATTATGGAATTATGATGATAACATGTTTGGATTTTAGAATATATTAGGCTTATGGATATTATCTTAAATTTATAGCATATGATATATGAAAAGCAAGTTTTAATTAATCGATAAATATAATGTAAGTTAATTAAATTATGCTTTAAAAATCATAATAAGGTAGATAAATATCGGACTTTGAATTTAATAAAATGATATAGATATTTCCTTAGAATTTGAAGATACTATGAATCTCTTATCATAATTATTGAATTCATGAAAATGACGTTTTAAATTTCAAATATATGAGAATTATAGATAATATTTATAAGTAAATAGAATTTAATAAATGGGGAAAATTTTAATTAAATAACAAAGAAAGATCATATAGATTAATGTATGTTAAATTGGATCTATCTATATAATTAATTAGGGAATAAAACCCTAGATTTTATCAAATTGATCAAGAAAATATAGTTTAAGCTCGATTTTGGAATAATGTGTTAATACATTATTTATATTAAATTTTAACCAAAGTTTTATTTGGAATTATAAGTTAAACTTATGTTTCGCAAGATTGCTTTTGAGACTAAAATATCGACCTAAAAATATTATACTAATTAACTTATTTTAATTTACGTTTTAGTTATTAATTTTAAATCTAAGGTTTATTAACCTTAGATTCACGTCTAATTAACCCCGAAATATTAAGTTTGATTTGGATTTTCTATTTTAAGGAATTAGGCATAATTCATTATGAAATAGGTTTTTTTTTAAGAAATTAGTTTCTAAATAAATGAAAGTCCGATTAGCTTCTAAGCCGAACTTTTATGATTATAGGTGATACGCAGGATTTTACGCCTTAGATATCTTTGAAGTCTACAGCTTTTGATTGTCTACTCTAAGGTGGGGAAAAATTGCTAAGTCGGTATTTGTATTTCTTTCAAATTATTTAAATTACGAATTTTATTATGTTATATGAAATGTGTTGGGTTTATGTCCTGAACGCATGAAATGTTATGATATGATGAAGGTGAATTTTATTATATGGGAAATGTGACATGTTTTAATATATATATGATGAATGCGTTCGAAAAGATGATAAATGTTTATGTGATATTATAAGCATGAATATATGTGAATTACTTGAATTATCTATGGTGGCTAAGAACCACATCTATGGCGGCTAAGAACCGTATCTATGGTGGCTAAGAACCACATCTATGGCGGCTAAGAACCACATCTATGGCGGCTAAGAACCGTATCTATGGTGGCTAAGAACCACATCTATGACGGCTAAGAACCGTATCTATGGTGGCTAAGAACCACATCTATGGCGGCTAAGAACCGTAAATTTTTGAACATGCAATTGATATGAATGAGTATGAAATTGATATGTTTGCATTTGAAATGATATGATTGAAATTAATTATTATTTGTAGTTTTTGATCTTAATTCCCCTATTTTTCAACGTGATCCCCCTGAGTGTATTTTATACGCTCACCCCCTTTGCATGTTTCTATGTATAGATCCGGATGAGGAGAGACGAAGCTGAAGAAAGATGCTTATAATTATTTTTGCTGTATATAAATATGCTATGCTATGTTCTCAGATGATTTTAAGATCTATTTTATTTTGAAGGAAATGTAAAGTTTAAGTCGGTGGCTTGTATATTGATATTTCGCTGCTGATTTCTGATAACCTGTCGTTTTATGTAAATTAATTTATGTATTTTAAAAACCTTCGTTATTTTGGATTTTATATTTAATGTAAAGTGTTAGATTGTTGTGTTTTGCTGAACGCCCGTTTTTAGAAAATTCTATATTTATTTTATTACGAAATTGGGGCGTGACATTTGCACTTACTAAAAATGTTATATCAATCAATTCTTTTTATAAAATAAAATAAAAAGATTGATTAAGAATTTTTGTTAGAATGAAGGAATATTGATAATATAATTAATTTATTCTCAAATATTGTCTCCAATTTGAGAATAACCTTAAAAAATATTTTTTTTAAAAATATGAATCATCCACTATCAAAAAAAATAAAATTAATTACCGTTTAATTTTTCGGTTGTCAACCAGAAATTAAGGAAAAATAGTTATGGAATTTTGTTGTGTGTTGTCAATGATAAGAAGCTTAATAAAAAGTGTCACAACTCTATTTAAAAATGTTGTTGTCACTATCACACTATTTAAAAGTGTTGTGATCCTTAGAGCATGTACATTGCATACTCAAAAAATGGGTTATATCTCATTTAACCATTTCGCTTACAATGTAGGCTTGAGATATAACCCAACCCACCCCCTTACCACCCATGGAAAATTTCCTGGGAGTTAACCTGCTTGAACTCATCTTTGCTTAAAAAATATATATACCTACCTTGATGTGGCGCATTGACAGTGGAAGAAGGAGTGTGGTGGTATGAATTGCATGTGCAGCCACCATTTTTTTCTTTTTCTTTTGTATTTATTTTATTTATTATTTATTTATTTATTGCTAAAGTAATTAATTTTATCACATATATATTTTATCACATATTTGGTGAAATATGATTGTGTGGATAATTTTTTTACCCTTTTTAACCCTTACAAAATTTGGTTATAAATATACAACATACCTTATCAATATTTTCATCAACTCAACATCTAAATAATTTTTCTTTCTACTAAATTTTAGGAAACTTCATCCTCAATCTTTTCGTCGAAATGGCCGAAAACAATCGAGATTTTCTCAACAATCTTTTCAATCAATTTCCAGAAGAAAATTTGAATGTCCCATTTTCATCCAACTTCTCAAATTCGCCCCATCCTCCTAGTTTATCTCAAAATTTTCAAGACTATGAAAATTTTGAAAATCTTGAAAATACTCCCACTTCAAATTTTCAAGCACCAATGTCCGAATTTTGGCAACAATCGTTAGGGCAATTTCCTATGCAATCTCCATCTCAAAGGTTTTCTACTCCACGAGCAACTAGTATAGGGTCGAGGTCACACATACTTAGGGAGCCAACAACTTCGTCATTCGTTCCGGAGACACAACAATCTGAACCTTCAAATCCAATTGATGACAATAGTTCGGATCACGATTATATCACCGTCAAAGGTAGAAGGCCAGTAAGATGGACAAAAGAGGAAGACGAGCTCTTTGCAAACTCTTTTATCATGGTAAATGAGGATCCCATTGTCGGCAATGATCAAAAAAGAGATGCATTTTGGGGAAGAATTGCAAATTATTATAATGCAAATTGTTCTGCTCGTATGTGCAAAAGAGAAATCAATCAAATGAAGTCACATTGGTATAATACAGTTCAAAAGAAAGTAAATCATTTCAACGCTAACTATAATAGTGTTGAAAGTGCTTACAGAAGCGGTCATAGTGATGCAGACCTATTGAGTATGGCATATGCCAAATATCAATCCAAAAATAATAATGTTGCTTTCAATTATGAACATGTTTGGAGGATTATAAAGGGTCGAGCACTTTCTGCTCCACAATATGAAGATTCACATGATTCTTCAAAAAAGGTAAAGACATCAGACTCGGATACGAGCAACAATTCTACTTCACGAGGAAAATGTTTGGATTTTGATCTAAACATAGACGATGCAAGACCTATTGGACAGAAGGCTGCGAAAAGAAAAGCATAAGGCAAGATAAAAGTCACATCGCAAGATAAAAAAATTGAAGGATACGAAGAATGTTTGAAAAAGTTCTTTGAGTATTTAGGGAAACAACAAGAAGCTATTGAATTACAAAAACAACATAATTTGCTCAAAGAGCGAGAACTACAAACGAGAGAATTCGAATTTGTGTCTCAAGACACTTCGAGTATGACTCCTGAGCAACGAGCGATGCATGAGCATATATGTGCTAACATTAGAGCAAAGTACACTTAATTGTTGCTCTTGAAATATTTTTTACTTATTTAGTTTGGTGTAATTTATTTTATATGTAATTTCCATAAGCTTTTAAGTAATTAATTTAATTTTGTCTTCTTAAATCTGTCTTCTTTTACATAAATATTACATACTACCTCTTTGAAGTATAAGTTCAACAATCGTTTGATCAAAATAAAGGAGATGCTTGTGTTAAAAAAATAGTTGGCAATGACTTGATGTTACAGAAACACATATCTTGAAAATAAGATTCTCAGTGAAGTCACAATCCTATATTTATGTCCAAAAAATTAGCTGGCAATGACTAGACGATACATGAACACATATATCAAGAATAAAGTGTTCAATTATAAACAGTCATCTATTTGGCTTTTTTGCATTTAATTGGCAATGAAGTTGAAATGAAAGCTACATATGAAAATAGCTATATGAACAGTTGTATGAATAGTTGTTTGAGAATAGTTGCTTTCAATAGTTGTATAAATAGTTGTATGAGAATAGTTGTTTTCAATATATATATTGTTGGGATTTCAATGTTTAGATTTTGATGAGACAAACCAAATATATAATAGGAAGTTTTGAGTACCCCAGTTTCACATTGTTTAAGTGAATAAATAGACTAGAATTGAGTCTTGAGCCAAGTATTGAAATGGAGGTTAAAAGAGGATAAAGCTGCATCTAAGCTTTAAGGGAAGATATCGCTGCAAGAAGGCAGGATACAGTATCGCTGCAGAAAGGCAGGATACAGCATAGCTGGAAGAAAAAAGGAACAACAAAGTATAATTAAGGCTGAAATTCGATACAGCAAAGCAAGAAAGAACGGCGTGCAGCAACGCTGCAAGAAAAGGATACAGGAGTACTGCTAGAAAGAAGTTACAGCAGCACTGCCAGAAGATACTGCAATCAGGTCTAAGATACAGCAGCACTGAAAGAAAGCATCAGCTGCACAAGGACCTAGGATACAGCGCAGACTTACAAGTCAGTTAAGTAATACAGCGCTAACTATAAGACGAAGTATCCTGCAAATCCTAGGAAGGATAAATGCAGTACGAGGAACGGAGATTCAAGCAAGAATAATAGAGCCGTTCAAGAAAAAGTCAAAGTAGCAGACACGGAGCCAATAAGAAGATGCCACATGGACTGACGCGCTGCAGAAAGCTGCGAGCCGCAACTACCGCATTAAATGCTCCGAAAGGAAAAGTCAAGTCGCATTAAAATGCGAACCATACTTTGGCCAGGCTACTTCAAATTCAAAAGAGGGATGTCTCCTTCAACGGACATCTTCTCCTACAAGTATAAATAGAGGTCGAGGAGAACTGAAGCTGGTTACTGATACTGTCACTGTTACTAAGAACTAAAATCCATACGCGAAAGTTTCAAGCTTACAAATTTCAAGCATTCAAGCCAACAGTTTCAGTCACTCAACCTATCGAAGTGAAGCAAGTTCAAGCTGAAAGTTTCCCTACGGATTCAGAAGCTCACTTCGAAGCACAAGTTGAAGAAAACCTTTTTTTATCCTTTTAACCTTGTTGCTGTGTGCTTAGGTTGTTTTAGTGGTGTCAAGCAGTTGATAGGAGAAATCCTTGCTGTTTGTTTAGTTGTCTAAGTGTTAGGCAGCTTCCCTGTGTGGGAGTGTAGAACCCTGTGTGGGTTAGCCTTTGAAGTTTGCAGTTGCTGTGTGTACGCTGGACTTCAGTAGGTGGTATTGCTTTGTAAAAGTTGATAGATTGTTAGGAGAGTCCTGTAAATCAATCTTTCTTAACAAAGTTCCTGCTCGAGGAGCAGTAGAGTGGACGTAGAAGGATTACACCACCTTCGAACCACTATAAGCCATAAGTGTTTTAATTGCTTTATTTATCTGTGTGTTTATATTCTGCATATTTATCTGTATCTCATCTTAAAACGTTTTGAAAGAAGCATTTTGAGAAAAACAGCCTTGTGTTTAAAAGTTTATTTCCGCTGCGTACAAAACTCCAGGTTACAGCGTGCAGCACTGCATTCTAGCGCTGCAAGCAGTAACCATCTATCGCTGCAAGCTCAAGTAACTTGCAGTGCAGAACGGTTGTTTTAAAGATTTTGAAAAATCGACCAAGGTTCATTCCCCCCCCTCTGAACCTCGGACACCACTTCGGACCAACAAGTGGTATCGGAGCAAGTTGGGTTAAAAGCCAACTCATCTGGTCACCTACCCAGATCCACCTTTGTCTCGTTGTTTTCTTTGCATTAAAATCATTTTTAAAAGCATATCATGGATTCCTCCAATCACAAGCTACCTATGTTTTCCATAGAAGAATATGATGACTGGAAAATAAGAATGCAGGCACACCTTTCTGCCATGAATGATGAGATGTGGACGGTCATAACTGAAGGACGAATAATCCCTATGAAGGTGAATCCAATGTATGGAAGAGACCATGCAGAAGGAGAGCAGCCACCACCAAACTTCCTGACCAAACCACGTCAAGAGTGGGGTAACGAAGATAGGAAGAGAGCCAACCTGGATAATGTGGCAAAGAACGCTCTATTTGTTACTTTGGATAAATGCACGTTTAGCAAAGTTAAAACTTGCTCAACATTCAAAGAAATATGGGAAAAGCTGGAGCAAATTTGTGAAGGAACTGAGCTCACCAAGGATAATAAAATCTCCAACGTTACCCAACTATTCGAGCTCTTCAAAATGAAGAATGAAGAGACTCTTGAGCAACTAGATTTGAGATTCACATCCATAGTGAATGAACTAGAAGCTCTGGGCAAACTCTACACACAGAAAGAAAAGAACATAAAGGTGTTGAGAGCCCTACCAGCAGAGTGGGATAGCAAGACCACTGCCATGAGAGTGTCTATGGACCTGAAGTCCTTGAGCACATTTGACCTATTCTCCGACTTGAAAGCATTCGAGTATGACATCAATAGAAGGAGAAAGGAGTCAAAGGAGTCGATCTCCAAAGTTATAGCGCTAACCGCCAGAGGAACAAAGGATACAGCAACCGCCAGTTGCAGTAAGCAGAGTAAGGATACAACAGAAGTTGCTGAAGAGGATATGACGCTCCTCCTAAAGAAATTCAGGAGATTCATTAAGAGCAACATCAATAGCAGCAACATCAACCTCAACAAGAAGAATGACTTCAGAAGAAGTCACCCAACCCCTCAGGTATCTTCTTCTCCACAGTCAAATACAGGGAATATTGACTTGTGCTATAATTGCAGGAAGCCAGGACACTACGCAAGGAATTATCCTTATCCAACCGTGCACAAGTACCCTGAAGGAGAAAGAGAACAGAGGAGAGATAAAAGAAGAGAGTAAAGGCACAAGCTTCGAGCTCTCATAGGAGAGATGGAGAAAGCCAAGGATGCAGTAGTTCCAAAGGAAGTACTGAAAACTGCAGAATCCTCTGACAGCGATGCTGAAACCTCATCCTCTGACGAAGAAGCACTCATATGCCTGATGGCTAGAGATGGCGAGGACAGCGAAGAAGATGAGGTAATCTACCAACCGCTATCCATACAAGTTGATGAGGAGCTGAACATGATCCACTCTTTGAAAAGGATCATGAGTGATTTCGAGCAGATCAACTCAATTCATGAGGAGCTTAAGGTTGAGAATGAGAACCTTAGAATCGATAATGAGATCCTCAAGAGCAAAAACATCGACATTGCCAAAATGCTCGCTGCACGAGAGTCTGATAACTCAAAGTGTAGTAAGCTGCAACAAGAGGTCTCTAGATTGAATCTGCTGATCACTGAGCTAAAATCTGAGAAGGAAATCTTGCAGTCCAAGATGAGCACGTTCACCAAATCTTCAAAGGACGCAAGAGATTGCATAAACCGTGTCAGGGATCCTTTTGAGATATCAGGCATAGGTTACAGCAATCAAGGTTCTCAGAATACAGCAAGTACATCCAAAGCTGTAAATTTTGTTCAAGCTAAAACTCCAATGGAGAAAGAGTTACTCTGTGACTCTGAAAAGATCATGAACAAAACAGCAATGACGGATAAGGGGAAGAGACCCCAATGCTCAACTGCAGGGAGTAAGCCTGCATCTAAGAATTGGCTGCAGCATAAGCCATCTGCTGCATGCAGCAAAAGGATGCAGCAACCAACAAAGTTGCAGCATAGAAGAAACTTTCCCACCTATACTAAGACCTACATGTCTAAACCTCAAGGAAGATATACTCCAGGGAAGTATGGTGGAAGACCACACTACAAGGGTGTTGGTAACACACATGTTGGTTATGCACACACTTTTAACAAGCAGTCTGTCAAGACAACTGCATACAGCATGAGAACCAACAAATCTTACAGTAAAGTAGTTACTGTTAAGAAAGTTTGGGTTCCCAAAGTAACTAACCCCAAAGGACCCGTATGGATATGGGTACCTAAATCTGTTTGAATTTGTTACAGGTTACAGTGCCAGGATGCAGCAGTGATGTATGGTATATCGACAGCGGCTGCTCAAGACACATGACAGGCAATAAAGAAACGTTGAAAGTCTTCCAAGAATGTAAATGACCTAAGGTCATATTTGGAGATGATTCCAAAGGAAGCACAAAAGGAAGCGGATGCCTAGTCAAGGGGAACATAAAGATCAAGGATGTATCCTATGTTAAGGGGCTTAAATACAATCTCCTAAGCATCAGTCAATTTTGTAACAAAGGATACACAGTGGAATTCAACCTCAACAAATGCTTAATCAAGGACAGCACCACAAATGAAGTAAAGCTTACAGGAACAAGAAGAAGAAATATCTACCTAGCAGATTGGAATTCCTCCACTCAATCAACATGCTTCATTGTGAAAAGTCCACCGGAACTGAGCTGGCTATGGCACAAACGATTAAGTCACCTGAACTTCAAGACTATCAACAAGCTAGTAAGAAAAGGCCTCGTGAGAGGATTACCAGATGTAGCTTACAAAAAGGAGAATGTCTGTGGAGCGTGTCAAAAAGGAAAGCAAGTTAAGAGCTCTTTCAAGGATAAGATTCAGAAATCATCCCACAGGATTCTAGATCTTCTACACATGGACCTTTTTGGACCAGTAGAACCAGTAAGCTTGAGCGGGAAGAAGTACTCTCTAGTAGTAGTGGATGACTACTCCAGATACACATGGACGATCTTTCTAGCAAAGAAGTCGGAAACTCAAGAAAAGCTACCTGGCCTCATGAAGAAAATTCAGAATGAAAAGAGCTTGAGTATAGTGAAGATAAGATCAGACAGAGGAACCGAGTTCACAAATAAGTTTATAGAGAAATTCTGTTCTGACAATGGTATTCGACATGAATACTCTGCTGCAAGAACACCTCAACAAAATGGGGTTGCTGAAAGAAGGAATAGAACCCTCAAGGAAGCAGCAAAGACAATGATAGCAGAAGCAGAAATACCCAAGAGGTTTTGGGCTGAAGCAACCAACACTGCATGCTACACGCAGAACAGATGTCTAATCATCAAGGATCTTGACAAGACGCCTTATGAAATATGGAATGGCCATACACCGAATATCTCTTATCTGCACATCTTTGGGTGCAGGTGTTACGTTCTCAACAATGGAAAGGAACATCTGAAAACTTTTGATGCTAAATCAGACGAAGGAGTATTTCTAGGATACTCTGCTGTAAGTAGAGCTTTTAGAGTGTTTAATAAGAGAACCCTGGTGGTAGAAGAATCTGTACATGTGGTGTTTGATGAACCACATTGTGACACAAAGAAGCTGGAAAAACCACTTGAAGAGACCTCTCCCAGAAAAGAGAATGTTGTACCATACATAGAAGGAGTTCTGCCTACAGAAGAAGATAAAGAAGAAGAAACCGCAACCTTGGATGCAGCAGACACTCTTACAGCAGCAGAACCTCCTACATTACAGCAACGTGATGAGCAAGATACACCAACTCATGTCTTTGAGCCTGATAGGACATGGCTTAGAAACCATCCAAGAGATCTCATTATAGGAGATCCATCCATCGGTGTAAGAACAAGAAGATCCCTACCACATGAAGCAATGTTTGTATGCTTCATATCATAATCAGAGCCTAAAAATGTTGAAGAGGCACTACAAGATAGCAACTAGGTGCAGGTCATGCAAGAAGAATTGAATGGATTTGAAAGAAATCAAGTATGGCAAACAGTCGCAAGACCAACCCATCAAGGTGTAATTGGAACAAAATGGGTGTTCAAGAACAAGCTAGATGAATCAGGAGTCGTTGTAAGAAACAAAGCAAGATTAGTTGCTAAAGGATACTGTCAGGAAGAAAGAATTGATTTTGATGAGACTTTTGCACCAGTGGCAAGGTTAGAAGCAATAAGAATTTTCTTAGCCTATGCAGCACATATGAATTTCAACGTCTATCAAATGGATGTTAAAAGCGCATTACTGAATGGTCTCCTTACAGAGGAAGTATATGTTGAACAACCTCCTGGTTTCGAGGATCAAGCAAAAGAGAAGGTGTTTCGGTTACAAAAAGCCCTATATGGACTGAAGCAAGCACCAAGAGCTTGGTATGACACCTTATCTCTTTATCTTCTGGAAAATGGTTTTCAGAAAGGAACAATCGACAAAACGCTGTTTAGGATACAGGACGGAGAAAGTGTACTTCTTGTACAAATTTATGTGGATAATATTATCTTCGGATCCACAAACAAAGAGCTATTTGAGAAATTCTCCAACCTGATGCAGTCTAAGTTCGAAATGAGTATGATGGGAGAATTAAGTTTCTTTCTCGGACTGCAAGTAAAACAGCTACCTACAGGAACCTTCATCAACCAAGTCAAGTATACGAAAGAGCTTATCAAGAAATTTGGCATGGAGAATGGAGCAGCAACGTCTGTTCCCATGTCCACATCCATAAGTCTTGACAAAGATGAAGATGATAAAGATGTGGACATTACCAAGTACAGACGCCTCATTGGATTATTGCTGTATCTCACAGCAAGCAAGCCAGACATTATGTTTGCAGTAGGAGTCTGTGCTAGATTCCAAGCAGCACCAAAAAATCTCACTTTTTAGCAGTAAAAAGGGTAATTAAGTATCTGAAAGGAACTCAGGAAGTCGGCCTATGGTATCCTAAGGAAGGAGGATTCAAGTTTAAAGGCTACTCCGACTCAGATTATGCAGGCTGCAAGATTGATAGAAAGTGTACAAGTGGGACGTGTCAATTTCTGGGAAATAGACTTGTTTCGTGGTTCTGCAAGAAGCAGACCTCAATTGCAACCTCTACAGCAGAAGCAGAGTATGTTGTAGTAGGAAGTTGCTATGCGCAGATTCTCTGGATACAGCAGCAACTTAGAGATTATGGGATAGAAGAAAAAGAGGCTCCAATTCAATATGACAATACGAGCGCTATTGCAATCACCCATAATCCTGTCTTTCACTCAAGAACAAAGCACATTGACATTCGTCATCATTTTATAAGAGATCATGTTGAGAAGAAAGACATCGTGCTAGAGAAAGTTCACACGGATCTACAGCTTGCAGATATCCTTACAAAACCTTTGAGTGAATCGAGGTTTTCCATGCTTCGAAACGAGCTGGGAATCCTTAAGTTGTGAAGAAAAATATGATGCAAGATTGCAGGGGGAACCTCTACATGCTTGCAGGAAGCAGTAAGAATGGTACTGTAAGCTACGCGTTAATACAGCGCTGGGTTCAAACAGCGCTGCAACTTTATTCTTACAGTACAGCAGTTATCGAGAATTCAAGCAGCACCAGGTTACAGCATTTATTTCAAAAGAGTATTGATTGCTCTGCAACCTCGTACTTGGTTTGCTGCAACCTTAAAAAGGCATTTATTTAGGCGGCAAAGGGCATGTCTTTCAGTATTAAATGAATGACTGCGGGTGTCAGGAAGTGGAAAGGGCGCTGACAGAGCCCACGCGCCAAGTAATTATTAGCGTCGATTTGATATCTCCGCTTTTTCCTGAGCCACTAGATCATTTCCATGATTTATCTCAACCGTTGATCAACGCACATCTTTTGAGAACCGCCATAAAGATAAAAACGTGTCATTTGAATTCACTTTTCACCATCTTCAGAGAGAGAAACACTTTGATCGCAGAAAATTTTCTAAGTGCAAACCCTTGTTATTTCTCTTTCTCTTTCACAAAAAAAAATCTTCAATGGCTGCCAGAAGAACCATCGTTCTTGATGGAAGGATGATCAACCAGGAACATATCCTTAAGTCAGGACTGTATGATAATGTTCTAATCAAAAGGATTTTTGATGCTCTTCAACAGACCCAAGTCCTAGGGCTGTTGACCACCGTGTACGCTAGCTTCTCCACGGAGTCAGTACAGAGATTCTACGCCTACGCTAGGCAGGCGGAGGAAAGAAACTGCATCCTGTTCTGGATGGATGCAGATGGAGAAGAACGGTCGCTGACCGTTAGGGACATCTCCACCACCTTCAGCATCTCGGCTGCAGGTTTGACCCCCAGCCAGTTGGCGACGTATGGGGAGGCATCGGCTCAAGAGATGTGGGATCTCTTTCGAGCAAGGGATGCAGGGGCTGAAATCAAGAGAAGCGCCCCCAAGAAGCTCTTCAAACCGGAGTTTGAACTCCTCCACGACATCTGTGCATACTCCATCAAAGGGAGGATAGGGAGTTACGACAAATGCACAGATCTCCGGTTTCGGATCATGTCTGCAATCATGGCCGGAGAGAAGGTGAACTGGGCGAGGTTCATCATGAAGAGGCTGTGGGAGGAAGCAGAGAAGATAACGGAGCATCGGAGCTACGGTATCACCATCTGCTCTCTGCGCTGCAAGCTTGGCCTTCAACTTGCAGCATCTGCCCCCATTCACCCTGGAAAGTATCTCGGGGAGAAGAAGAAGGGTAAGACCCAGCCGAAGGCTGCAGGAGCAGGAGTTGCGAGGAAGAAAACCAAAGACAAAAAGAATGCAACTCTTGCTCTGCAAGATGAAGCTGCAGGCAGCGGGGAAGATGCTGAAGAAGAGGATCCTTCGAGTCCTCTTCCTGTTATCAAGAGGAGTTCAGGGAAGGCTGTACCTGAACTTGAATCCTCTTTCCCAGATGATGACGCACCCTTGGTGAGAAGGGCTCCACGCAGCAAGAAAGTTGTTGCTGCTGTTGGGGATGTGTCACATCAGCCCATAGATAAAGGTGACTCTCTTGATTCCCAACTCTCTACACCTAATATGGTTGTAGTTGACCTTGGGGATGAGTCACATCAGCTTCAGGAGCCATATCAGCACCGGGTCGAGCCCACTGAAGAAGAAGCTCGTCTACAAACAGAAGCTTCAGTGCTCGATCCTACCCTTCCGGCTGCTAGAAATATGGCGGCGGAATACTCTCTTTGGAGAGAGATGCGGCTGTCTAAGGGGGAAATCCTGTTGAAGTGGAAGGATTTCCTGACAGTCGAGCAAGCTGTCCTGGAGTGGGCCAAATCAGAAGACATTCTGGCACTCCTGCAACCTGACTTTGCAGCAAGAGTTCAAGAGCTCGATGGCTACAGTGCTGCACAGGGAGCACAGGACAAGGGAAAGGGCAAAGCTCTTGCAGAATCCGACTCTACAGAGCTGCCGATGAGAGCAGCAGTGGAAGATGCGCAGGTCTTCCTCACCCCGGCTGCGGAGGCTGTAAGAAGGGGCGATGATGTCGCGTTTGCTCAAGAGCAAATCAACACCTTGGGAGTGGAGCAAGCTGAAGAAGCAATGCTGCATCTAGCGCTGTAACAAAGCCTGAAGGAAACCAGGATACAGCACACTCCAAGGATAATGCGGGGAGAAGGCAGTTCTAGCTCACATCAGATGAACTCCCCTGTATACGAGCAAGTGGTTGAGGGCCTCTCCAATATTGTCACGTTGGATCACTTGGAGGAGGAAGAAGCCCAACTACTGGATTATGGTGATTCCCCGGTTTGCGAAGATGAAGATGTTGCTGCTGCAGATTCTGAGGGGGAACCATCAGCCATAATCAGGGATGTCATCTCAGACATCTCCAAAATTGCCGATGAAGCATCTACGGAGGAAGTTGCAGAGGCGGTACTCCCTGCACTGGACGCGACAGCAGTGCAGCCGGCAACCACCCTTCAACAAGAAGAAGGAGCTGCAGAGAAAAGCAGGGTGGAAGCTGAGATTCTTGCAGCAGTGGAGGATACAGTGCTGAAAGCTGTGACTGCTGCAGAAAGCCAAGCAGAGCTGCAAGAACCCATTCTTGCAGCAGAGGCTGTCCGTTGAGAAGACCTCTGTGGAGGATGTTGTTCAGACAACACTTTCTGAGGGTGAGAGGACCTCAGGTGGGGAGGCTGTTCAGACAGTACCCACTGAGGATGCTGGAGCTGAAGCTGAGGTAACCACAGTGTAGCTAGAGACACCTTGAGAGGAGGTTGATGCTGCAGCTGCTGCTCGCTCTCAAGAACCTTCCAAGGTTACAGCAGCAGAGGTTACTGTGGACGCGAACATGTCGCATGCCGAATTCGCAAGGATGATGAAAGCACGGAACATAGCTGTTCATGGGCTAAAATCTGGTGGAGCAGTTCCTGTTCAAGTCTCATCCGGCGAAGAGGAGGCAGATGAGGAAGAAGAAGAAGAAGAAGAAGGAGAAGAGCACCCATCCTCAAGCTCTTCAAGCTCTCAAACCAGCAACCATGAGGATGAGGTTGCTTCTGAAGTTCCGAGGCAGGATGCAGCACCAGTATGTCAAGATGTTATTCCTTTTGCTGCATCCGCTGCTGCCTCGACGAGAAGGAATTCAGGCCTGACTCCTGATGAATCTATCAATAGAGTCGAGACCGCTGTTAGACACCTGTTGCATGCTCTCCAGGAGCATGAGTCTATCATGCGCAACAGTCTCAGGGTCAGTGCCCAATTCCATGCTGAAACCATGACGGGTTTCAAAAAGGACCTCGAAGTGCTGCCTGATATGATCAAGTCAACTCTCACTGAACATTCAAACAGGCTGTACTACGATCGGGTCAGGTTGGAGAAGGAGTTGAAGGTCGAAGCTGCTCTGACGCGCCAGGAGGTCAAGCAATGCAAGCAGCATGCTGAGAATGCCTCAACCAGACTCAACTCTCACTCCAAAGTCCTGGAAACACTTCTGGATCGTGTCTATGATCAATCTCAGAAAACCAGAAGTGTGGACGACCGGTTGGGGAATCTGGAGCTAATTGTAGGAGAATTGAGGGACATCATGCTCCGAGCTTTCCCTCAGCATGTTGACGCTCCGGAGCCCGCCCCAGAACCGACCCGACGCCCGCGATCAAGGGCGGTCCCAGCTGCTCCTGCTCAACCCCCGGCTTTTGATGATGCCAAAAAGGGGGAAGGTTTTGAAGATAGATACAGGAGCAAAGGGGCTGCTGAATCGGAAGAAGAAGAAGATGATGACCAGCAACCTCTCAGCAGGAGGAGAAGAAGGTCTGGATCATCTGCTGCTGCTGATATCCCTTCTTCAAAGAGATGGAGAAGAGATGATGATGGAGCTGGTGGAGCCGGTGCAGCTGCTGGAAGAAGATCGGCTGCAGGTTCTGCACACAGCAGAGCTGCAAGCAAGGATGCAGCACCGCCCAGCTATCATCATAAGAGAAGGGATGATAACCAGCAGCAAGGCTCAAGGAAGAGGATGAGCGAGGACGAGTCTGAGAATCAAAGGCGCCAGAACGAAGAAGCTACAGATCCTAACGCCTGGATTCAAAGACTCGGAGTGATTGGTGATAGAAATTTTTTTTCGAATAACTTCTACCAATTTCCTCCTCAAGAAATCCCTCGCCTTGACACTGAAAATATCTCTACTGAAGTGTCCGTGTTGATGGATCAAAGGCCTGAAGGAGAGAACATGGCTTGGAGATTTGACATTTTCAAAGAAGTCAGACTGTCTTTTGATCGGAATCCAACATTTGAGGCGATCACTATTTTCAAACGATCAGAGTACCTCAGACACTTCAGAGAACTATGCAGGAAAGGCAAATTCAGCAAGTATCATACCTGCAAGACTGCAATTAGAAGGTATGAGCAGCTCGTTCGGGAAGGAAGCCTTGATATTCAACAGTTATACATCGACCGAGTAAAGGAAGGGCTGATTGTACCATACTGCGAGGACTTCTGGCTGAGATGGATTCAAATTCTCGTGATCAGACACAAGCTAGAAGAGTCCTACCAAGAGTCCATCAGGGCCTGGTGGAAAGGATCAAGAGGAAGGGAAGGCCTTGAAAGGTTTGCAGGAAAAAGATCAGACGAACCAGCAAGCAAAAGGTCTTTGTTTTACTAAGCTGTATTCATATACCCTCTTGAGATCCTTATTGTATTTTTGCTAAGCTGTAAAAATTTCTATCTCTTAAATGAAGAAATTTTTCCTTCTGTTTTATCCAAGTTCAACTCTTATGAACTCATGCATGCTGTTTATGTTTTCCTGTTGCTTATGATAAAAATAGCATGATGCATCTCTGATGAATCCAGGATTAGATTTAACTGTTCAAAGCTGTGCAAGCATGTAATCTGGATAAACCATATGAGTTAATGTAAATGAAACTTCTTCATGAACGAAATATTGTAAAGGTTTTGTCATCATCAAAAAGGGGAAAATTGTTGGGATTTCAATGTTTAGATTTTGATGAGACAAACCAAATATGTAATAGGAAGTTTTGAGTACCCCATTTTCACATTGTTTAAGTGAATAAATAGACTAGAATTGAGTCTTGAGCCAAGTATTGAAATGGAGGTTAAAAGAGGATAAAACTGCATCTAAGCTTTAAGGGAAGATATCGCTGCAAGAAGGCAGGATACAGTATCGCTGTAGAAGGGCAGGATACAGCATAGCTGGAAGACGAAAGGAACAGCATAGCTGGAAGACAAAAGGAACAGCAAAGTATAATTAAGGCTGAAATTCGATACAGCAAAGCCAGAAAGAACGGCGTGCAGCAACACTGCAAGAAAAGGATACAGGAGTACTGCTAGAAAGAAGTTACAGCAGCACTGCCAGAAGATACTGCAATCAGGTCTAAGATACAGCAGCACTGAAAGAAAGCATCAGCTGCACAAGGACCTAGGATACAGCGCAGACTTACAAGTCAGTTAAGTAATACAGCGCCAACTACAAGACGAAGTATCCTGCAAATCCTAGGAAGGATAAATGCAGTACGAGAAACGGAGATTCAAGCAAGAATAATAGAGCCGTTCAAGAAAAAGTCAAAGTAGCAGACACAGAGCCAATAAGAAGATGCCACATGGACTGACGCGCTACAGAAAGCTGCGAGCCGCATTAAAATGCGAACCATACTTTTGCCAGGCTACTTCAAATTCAAAAGAGGGATGTCTCCTTCAACGGACATCTTCTCCTACAAGTATAAATAGAGGTCGAGGAGAGCTGAAGCTGGTTACTGATACTGTCACTGTTACTAAGAACTAAAATCCATATGCGAAAGTTTCAAGCTTACAAATTTCAACCATTCAAGCCAACAGTTTCAGTCACTCAACCTATCGAAGTGAAGCAAGTTCAAGCTGAAAGTTTCCCTACGGATTCAGAAGCTCACTTCGAAGCACAAGTTGAAGAAAACCTTTTTTTATCCTTTTAACCTTGTTGCTGTGTGCTTAGGTTGTTTTAGTGGTGTCAAGCAGTTGATAGGAGAAATCCTTGCTGTTTGTTTAGTTGTCTAAGTGTTAGGCAGCTTCCCTGTGTGGGAGTGTAGAACCCTGTGTGGGTTAGCCTTTGAAGTTTGCAGTTGCTGTGTGTACGCTGGACTTCAGTAGGTGGTATTGCTTTGTAAAAGTTGATAGATTGTTAGGAGAGTCCTGTAAATCAATCTTTCTTAACAAAGTTCCTGCTCGAGGAGCAGTAGAGTGGACGTAGAAGGATTACACCACCTTCGAACCACTATAAGCCATAAGTGTTTTAATTGCTTTATTTATCTGTGTGTTTATATTATGCATATTTATCTGTATCTCATCTTAAAACGTTTTGAAAGAAGCATTTTTGAGAAAAACAGCCTTGTGTTTAAAAGTTTATTTCCGCTGCGTACAAAACTCCAGGTTACAGCGTGCAGCACTGCATTCTAGCGCTGCAAGCAGTAACCATCTATCGCTGCAAGCTCAAGTAACTTGCAGTGCAGAACGGTTGTTTTAAAGATTCTGAAAAATCGACCAAGGTTCATTTTCCTCCCCCCTCTGAACCTCGGACACCACTTGGGACCAACATATATATAGTAGTATTAAGTTATTTTATTATTCACATCAAATTTGTGAAAGAAAAAGACTTTATCAATCACACTAAAATGTCTCATTCTCAAAATTACTCTAGCTCCAGCACAGACGATGAGTCCGACGATCAACTGGTTCGCCAGGTGAACGAATGATGTTGAAACTTCTTAAATTTACGGAAGATGACATCAACAACAACAATAATGTGAGAAGAAGGTTCATTGAGAGAAATAGTGAAGAAGGCCATGATAGACTCTTTCATGATTATTTCTCTGCAAATCCGGTGTATCCCGACCACATGTTTCGACGATGATTTCGGATGCAAAGGGATTTATTCCTTCGCATAGTTAACAGATTGGAGAACCACTCACCATACTTCCAACAAATACCCGACGCACTTGGAAGACAAGGTTTGTCTCCCTTACAGAAATGTACTGCTGCAATTCGTCAGTTGGCTTACGGAGTCCCAGCCGACAATCTTGACAAGTACCTATGTATGGGGAATTCAACCGCTATAAAGTGTCTTTTCAAGTTTTGTGAGAATGTGATTGAAGTATTTGGAGATCAATATTTGAGAAGACCAAATACCCATGACGTTCAACATCTACTACAACTTTACGAGTCAAAACATGGTTTCCCTGGTATGTTGGGTAATCTTGATTGCATGCACTGGGAGAGGAAAAATTGTCCAGTTGCTTGGAAAGGTCAATTTACCAGAGGTCATGGGTCACCTACTATAGTGCTTGAAGCAGTCGCGTCACAAGACCTTTGGATATAGCATTCATTTTTTAGGGTTGCAGGTTCTCGTAATGACATCAACGTTCTAAACGAGTCGACTTTCTTTAATCATGTTTTGTTGGGGGAAGCACCAAATATTCATTATACTGTGAACGACACACAATATAATCATGGATAATATCTAACAGATGGTGTCTATCCGGAATGGTTTGCTTTTGTAAAGGTTTTTTCATGTCCACAGGATCCAAAAAGACGATTGTTTAAGGAAAGATAAGAAGCTGCAAGAAAGGATGTTGAACGAGCATTTGGGGAACTCCAAGCACGATGGGCAATTGTTAGAGGTCCAGCTCATTTTTGGTATAGAAAAAAGTTAAAGGCAATAATGTTAACTTGTATTATTTTGCATAACATGATAGTCGAAAATGAAGGAGAAATGGTTTTGCATGGAATAATGATGAAAGTGATGATCCCGCTCAAGTAACACAAGGTGCTACATGAGATTTTCAAGAATATATTCGAATCAACTCCACACTTCAATCCAACCAAGTTCATCATCAACTTCGTGCCGACTTAGTTGAGCATATTTGGGCACGATCTAATAACCATCAACAATAATGGTTTATCTATAGCTTTTTATTATTTTGTACTTTTGATTAAATGAATTTTTTTTTTGTTGTTGATTATGTTGTACTATCTCTTTAAACTTATGAAAATTTGTCGCAAAATTGTATTATCGAATTTAAGTAAAAAATATATATATATTCCAAAAATTTGTAAAAGAAAATTATTTTAATTTATTCATATTAATGAAATAATAATATTAGATTATTTTATTTGAAAAATTAGTTTTTTTTTTCAAAACCATTTTTGTGTTCCAAAAATCTTATAATAATTAAATAATTGAAACATATATTTATTTAATGAAATATATGGGAAAAGTAAATAAATGATGGTGGGACCCAAAAAAGTGAGATATAATCAAGATGATGAATGTAAGAGTTAAGAGAATTGGTTACAATTAAAGGAATAGTGATAAAAAGTAAGAATTATGAATTATAACTCACCTTGCAATGTACATGCTCTTACAGATAGTTTTATTGTTTGTGATGTTAACAATATGGCGCTTAACAAAATGTGTCATAACGCTTTTCAAAAGTATTGTTGAAATTTTTTATTATTACATTTTTTTATAAGTGTTGCAATGTTGGCAAACACTTTGTTTTTGTCGTTAATACTATGACACTGAAGAAAAAGTGTAATGAAATTCATTACACTTTTGTATATACATTTGTAAATGTAATCAAGATGCTTTTCAAAAAAAAGTATTTCAATTTATGAAATTTAATAACGTTTTTAAAAAAAGTGTCTTCACTTTTATCAATTCAAAGACGATTTCGTATGTAAAAGCGTTTTTATTTTAGTATAATTGTTGGCATTTTTTACAAGTGTACTATAGGGAAAACTATAATAATACTCTAATTATTTTGAGTAAGTTTGGTGTGCAATAGGTGCACATGTAAATTAGGTCGATCTTGATTGATCTGGATCCACAAGTTGTTTTTTTTTTTTTTTTCACTTCAGGTGTTGACTTTTATATTGTATTAGTGTGACCTTTAAATATTATAATTTAGAAAAAAGAAAAATTTAACACAATTTGTATATATATACCTTTATGTGATATTCATATTACCTTGATGTTATATTAGTGTGACATTTATGTACAAATATCTTTACATTTATGTAATATATAAAAGTAAGAATATTTATACATCAAGGTGACATGAATATCACATAAAGGTATATATGTACAAATTGTGCTGAAATTCTTGGTTTTTTTTTCTAAGTTACAGTATATAAAGGTCATCATATTTGTACATAAATTTACACTAATACAACATAAAAGGCCACACATTTATAACATAAAGGTCAACACATTTTTAAATGATTTTCGTAAAGAAAATTCAGTGAAAGACTTTACTAAAAAACACAAGTACATTTTTTTAACTGAAAAAACTAATGTAACATTCCGATTTTTCTTAGTTAAATTTTTAGTTATTTGTTTAAAAAAAATTAATATACTTGCAACGGAAAATTAAATATGCAAATTTCTAAAATAAGTTTAAACAATGAAATCAAGACCATAAGAGTATTTTAAATGACCAGAATTATTCCAACAACATTTTCATCAGAAGATCTGAACAAAATGAAATAAGTCTTACTAAAGCAGATTGAAGATAAAAACATTTAATCTTTTATGAATTAAATAGTTTAAAATAAAACAACTAATGTAACTCTAGTCACCAGAGTATAAATCAAAACTTAAATAAATAGAAATTCATGAATTTACAGCGGAAAAATTATACACATTAAATAAATAGAAACTTCATGAATTTGTAGAGGAAGACTTAACGACGAGTTTGACTTATTAGTTAAACTTTATCAAAATGACTTAACGTCAAAAGATAAATTATAAATAACAAAACACAGAAGATGTTTTCATAAAAACATGATGATTAACTTAAATAAACTTCTTGTCACCAGCTACCGCACATCCACTCCGCTCCATATCAAGTATTTTATTCTATAAAGTTAGATTTGATATATGGGGTGAGCAAAATACTAGCTCAATGGAGAAATGCTTGTCAAAATTAAAGACAAAGTGTAAAAGAAAGACAAATATCACAACAGTCAAGTAAATAAACATTTCCTCATCTTGGGATTGGCCAATCAATTCTGAGCACAGCGGGCATACCTGAGGATCTAACTTTTGATCCTTGGACCTCTGAGGTCTCTGGCTAATTCTCATGCATAGATTATAAATCACAACAAGCATTTCATCTCATACACAGATCATAGATCCTAGCAAGCATTTCATCTCATGCACAGATCATAGATCATAGCAAGCATTTTCATAAAAAAAAATTCATGACACATTGCATCAATTCATCTATGACTTTCACACAAAGCATTTAATAAAGACAAACATATGAAAAGAATCCCCACCTTAAAATTTAAAAAGCCTTGAGCGGAAAGAAAAATGAATGCAATCATATCCCTCTCGAGCTACACCTTCGAGACATATTCATCCATAATGAAAATATACAACTAACTTAATATCTAATGGCCTAAAGAAGAACTTAAATATTTATTTTAATTAAATTAAATCTCTAAAATAGTCTTAGGACACCTTGGAGGATAAATGAGAACTTTTTAAAGAAATAAGACATGAATCCTAAGTTGAAAGATTTTAGGAAAACTCTAATAAAGCAATGAAATATTTATTTCTTAAAATGTATAAGATCAAATGATCCTAAATTTTAAACATGGAATCTAGGTTGTTAAATAAATAAAATTTATAAATTTCATAAAGATCCAAGTAGTATATCCATAGATTTCTAATTTTTGAAACTTAAATTTCACAAACAGTAAATTCTACAGAGCTGTAAAATAAAATTAATATACTAAGAAATATAAACTCTTTGTAACAACCTAAATTTAAAATTAAATATGTAACAAAATTTTACAAAAATAATACAAAACTTGATTGATGATGCAAATTTTAAATATAAAGTATAGAAGAAAAATTTAATATTTAATTTTATTATATATAATTATGTTTTCATGCATACAGTATGTAACGACCAGGTTTTAAATGGATAAAATTTATATACATGGAACATAGAATATTTTTTATATCATTAGATGCGTAACGGAAAAACGAGAAGATAGAAACAAACTAGAGGTCAATCGGACACCCGTAGCTCAAACGACGAAGAAAAGGGCAAAATATAGAGTTTCGGAAAAATGAGGAACGGAATTGTGATGAACATAACCGAAATCTTATCGTGAATAGTAACCGAAGCTTATCATGAACAGTAACCTAGTGAACAGTAACCCTAGTGAATAGTAACTTTTCAAAATTTTCTATAAATAGGTCTTCATTCGTTTTCATTTTCACCGTTTCTTCGAACGAGCCGAAAAGCGCCGAACACACGTAAGTCTTTCTCTCCTCTCTCTTTATTTTTCAATCTTGCTTTCTGTCTCCGACACGCCACCACCAGCGCCGCCGCGCCGTCACCGGAGCCGCCGCCGCCGTTGCCAAAGTTCGCCGGAAAAAGTCAAACTTGTCTGTTTTAGCTGATTTTCGTACACAACGTAGCCCTCGATGAGACGAATCTAGGACAACTTCCGGAATTCAATTTCGATTCTCCGTTCGCCGGGAAATGGCGAAAAACCGCCGCTGTTGTCGCCGGAAAATGTTAAACCCGTTCGGTTCGGCTAATTTTCGTATACAACGTAGCCCTCGACGATACGAGTCTAGGACAACTTCCGAAATTCAATTCCGATTTCCCATTTGTCGGAAAACGGTGAAAAACGATCTCCAAACCCTAAACCCTTACTTTTTGCTATCTTTTCTCTCTCCCGTTGTATTGGTGGTTACCGGCGACTGGAAGTCACCGGCCAGTATCCCAGGTGGTCGGGGGAAGGGTTGCCGGCGATTGGAAGTCACCGGTCGGAGCTGGAAAAGCGGGGTTTGGTTATGTATTTATGTTGATGAAGGGTTTTTGAGGCTGTTTTTCTGACACTATTCATGTCGGAATCCGGCGAGCGATGGCCGGAGGTGGTAGCCGGCGGTGCAGGCTCGCCGGAGGACAAGGTGGTGTTGGCATAGGGCGGCGCCGCCGCAGCCGATGGCTCCGGGAAGGTGGCTGCTGAAGCAGGTTCGCGCCAGGAGCACAGCCCTGTTTTTCTCCCATCGCCGGGAGACGCTGCCCTGTTTTTCTCCCGTCGCCGGGAGACGCCGGGGAGTTTTTCTCCCTTCACCGAAAACCCGCGTGACGTCGTATTTTTGATCCGATTCTCGTTTTCTTTTCATCATTCTTTAACATCAAGTCGTCGCCAACAAGATATCGCTGACCGAGGGTTGTGGGTCCCGATCAAAGTCAACCCTTTGACCAAATTACCGAAATACCCCTAAATCTTAAAACGCTCCATTCGAGCTCGTTACAACTCCGATTGAGCTCATTCTTGTTTTGTTGTGATCCAAAATCCATTCTCTTTCATCTCAGTCTTATAAACTGATTTTTCCCTCTTGTTTCTTCAACCTCAATCGTTAGGCCTATCGTTCCGATCCGTCTCATCTCGATCGATATTATCCGATTCGATATTGTTTTAATATTTAATTATAGATTATAATGAGCTAAGAAAACATCGTAAATTATGTAGGCTACCTGTTGGATTGAAGCCCTAGAATACGAGATCTTTGACTTGCTGATCACGTGGTAACCACCGAACAAGGTAAAATCTTATTTATCTTTTAAAATTGTACAGTTTTATGGAAAATAATGTGACTACGTGATTTAAGTCCCGTCATGAGATGGTGTCGTTTTAAAGTGAAATATTTTCATTATGTGAATAGTATTCGAGTAAATTATATGATTTTAAGAGTTATTGATTTCAAGTGATACAAATGCAAATGGTTTCAAATGATGATAAGACGGGATAATACCCGCTAAAAAGGGGTTTCTTTAGAAACCGCATATGTCAAGGGATTTTCTTTACCTATGTGTTATGTGAATTATGTGGCCAACGTGAACGTGACCAATGTGCATTATGTGTTATGTGGAAATTGTTGTATGATAATTTAACTATGCATGCATGTGCCACGCCAAGTAGGGTATTCTTCGTCGGAACCCAACAAGGGGGTATTCTACGGAATCTTAACATGAAGGGTGTAACAACCTAAAATGGGGTCGGCTTGGGGCCTCGATAGGTCTTCTTTGGAAACCTATTCAACGGATTGCATTGGGACTCTTCGGGAGTCTACAACGTATATTATATATATAGTATTCAAGAAATATTACGTGTACCCTTTTTCTGTACAAATCAACCCCACTAAGTGTCCTTTTGGCACTTACCCCTTTCATGTGTTTTATTTTACAGAAAATTTCGGAGGTAAGGAGGAATGAACAAAGATGCCTGCTATTATTTTTGTATGTATATATGAATGTATTTGAGATGTGAGATCCTGATGTATTCTTTCCGTTGCAAATATTATGTTAAATCGGTTGAAACCGATTATTGTTATATAATATATTTTGTGCGTCTCCTATCTCTTTTCTTCTTCCTGCACGCCCATGTGGAAAACTCTGATAAATTCTCTATAAGAAATTGGGATGTGACACAGTATATATCTATCTATATATATAATGGAACATGCTATATAAAATATATAATACTATTACTATCACTAACAATGGTAATTGTAATAATGAAATAAAAGAAATAAGATTTAATTATATATAAGTATATGTGTATACGCACACAACACATACAGATGGGTAACATATGTTTGACTCTTATATATATATATATATGCATAGATTAGGAGATATTTTATGATAATAGTTATATAAAATAAAGAAAAAGGAAATGAGTGGTGAGGAATAATATGAAAGATTTTCTTTCTCTCTCTGCACAAGCTTTTTCTCTCTCCCCATCTTTTCCTTATCCTTTTCCCCCGTCTCTTTCTCCCTCTTTCTCTCTGATTTTTCTTTTCTTCTCCCAAGTCTTTCTTCTCCTCTATCTTCCATCAACAACCACCAACACCACTGCTACTTACACCGTCATCTTCTTGCCGGCGAGTCTGTGGATGGGAAGGCCTATGTCGGAGATACACCGGCGTGCTATGCTGAGAGCCGCCGCGAGGAGCGGCGGTGTGGTTGCGAATATGTTGTGTATATATATATATATATATATATATATAGCTACGTATATGTATGTGTATCGTGTGTGTGTGCTGCTGGGTATAGGGGGAACAGAGGTGGCAACCTCGGGAGTTCGCCGGCGACATAGAGTCGCTGGAAACAGTGAAGGACAGCGGCGGGGACACTGCTGTGTTTCAGGGTGTGTTTGGTGGAGGAAGTCGGCTTGGAGTGCACCGGCGGTTGAGCTGGATGGGCTGCAGGGGCAGCGGTGCTGTCGGGTTGAGCGACGGTAGTGAGGTTGTGGGGCGGCGGCTGTGGTGGCTGGAAAATGGGGCTTTGGGGTAAGGGTGTTCTTTGGTGAATTTGATATAATGCAAGGGCTAATTTGCAAATCCTAGATTTAGGGTATATTAATGTTTGACCATAAACTTTATGAATATTGCATATTACACCTATAATTTGATTAAATAGACTTTAAGACCTAGGATTTAATGAATCATTACAAACGAAATCCCGAACTTACTAAAATTATATAAAACACCCTAAAATATGCAAATATTATACATTTCATTTATACATTGCATATTAAAGTTGAAGGATGTTGCATATTGACACATTAATTTGAAGATATGATATTTAACTCATGGAGTTGAAGAAATTATATTAATTAATTTATTTTAAATAGACTTCTTTATATATATATATATATATGAAATGACGATTTTGACCCAAACAAATGAATTAGATTACAATTTAGTCTTAAAAATATTATAATAATTATAGTATGTACGATAAAATCATTTACCTAAAATCTAGGATATAAAATCCTAAATTCTCATCTCCTTAACCCCATAACTCTTGGAAAATTATAAATATGGACCAAAATGTAATTATAGAAGTGGTAAATTGACCTTCATAATTTAATAAACAAAACAAATGCCTATTTACAAATATTACATTTTATATCCTTAAACTTATGAAAATATGTTTTAAGCCCTAAATTAATAAATAATGATAACGAATCCCAATTATGCTGGAATTATATTATGTACTCTAAAAATGGATAATATTATGTATTTCTATTAGAATTGTTTTATATTGCTAAAACGATCACTAAAATATTGCTAAAATTACATAACACATCCAAAAATTTACTTAAATTTATAGATAGCTAAATTAGATTCTAAGACAAGATCTTATGCTTTGTAAGTTACCAAAAAGGGAATTGAGATAAATCGGCAACAGGAGATTTTTCAAGTTAAGTTCTAATTCCGTAAATTAGATTTAATTTAAAGACTTTTAAGAGATTAATTAACATCTAAAAATATTAATTATAATATCTCTTAATTTCCAACAAATTGTTGACTTAAATATAATTATGAACATTGAGATTGACCCTGATAATTTAATAAGCGAATCAAGGACCTAACTATAAATATTAAATATACAATTAAATCCTTCATTTTGTTAAAAATGATCAAAACGTAAAGAATTAATTATGAACCTTACAATTTAAATCTCAAAGTTAAGAATCAAATTAAATATCAATTTTAATCCTCTTAAATAATAATTAATTAAACATGTTATGCAATTAAATATACTTTCTAAATTAACTTATAATTTCAGTTAATTGAATTCATTTTTATAAATTAAACTTTATAGTAAATCTAAATATACGTCATAATCATAAATATATTCAAATTTATTAATATCTAAGTTAAACCGTAAAATTATATAACTAGATTTTCTAAGATTATTTGAAAGGCCCTTAAGAATTATTTTAAGCTAAAAGCTTTATAATTTACTTATTTTAGAATTATTTTCAAGTCTTCAATATTTAAACCAAATCATAATCTTATAATTTAATTCTCCTGGAACTAAGCTAAATCTTTCAAGATCTAATTAAAGTTTAATTAAGTTTTATAATATTTTAATAAACATATTTTATTAGAAATTCACCTAAATCTTATATTCACTGTAATGTCCAGAACAAAAACAAAGCATAATTGATTAATTAAATAAGTAAACCCTTAATTAAAATATCTTATGTGTATTAATTTTTAATTGTTTAATTTAATTACGTGCGTTTCAAATACGTGTTTATCGTCCAGTTTTAAATGGATAAAATTTATAGACATGAAAGATAGAATATATTTATACGATTAGATGCGTAATGGAAAAACGAGAAAATAGAAACGAACTAGAGGTCAATCGGACACCCGTAGCTCAAACGGCGAAGAAAAGGGCAAAATACGAAGTTTCGGAAAAACGAGAAACGAAATCTTATCGTGAACAGTAACCTATCCCCATGAACAATAACCTACTCATGAATAGTAACTTTTCCAAATTCTATAAATAGGGCCTCATTCGATTTCATTTTCACCGTTTCTTCGAACGAGCCGAAAAGCGCCGAACACACGTAAGTCTCTCTCTCCTCTCTCTTTCCTTTTAATTTTATATGCCGCTGTCGCCGCCGCCGCCGCCGGAGTTGGCCGGAAAACTTCAAACTCGTCCGTTTCAGCTGATTTTTGTACACAACGAAGCCCTTGACGAGACGAATTTAGGGTAACTTCCAGAATTCAATTTCGATTCTCCGTTCGCTGGAAAATGGCGAAAACTGCCGCTGTCGTCGCTGGAAAATGTCAAACCCGTTCGTTTCGGCTGATTTTTGTATACAACGTAGCCCTCGATGATACGAGTCTAGGGTAACTTCCGGAATTCAATTTTGATTCTCCGTTCGCTGGAAAACGGCGATAAACCATCTCTAAACCCTAAACCCTTGGTTTTGGCCACCTTTTCTCTCTCCCGTTTTTCTCTCTCTCGCTCTTCTTCTCGTGGTTGCAGGCACCGAAGGGGCTGCCTGGGTTGTGCACTAGCCTCTAGATGGGCGGCGCCGCCGGTGCCGGAAAATGGGTTGGTAAAGGGGGCTGTTGCGTGTTGGTTGTGTAGTGTGTATGTAACATGTGTGATGAAGGGTTTTTGAGGCTGTTTTTCAGGCACGATTCATGTCGGAATCCGGCAAAGGATGGCTGGATCTCGTAGCCGAAGGTGCGGGCTAGCCGGAGGACTAAGGGTCGATGGCATAGGGTGGCGCCGGGAAGATGGCTGCTCGAGCAGGCCGACGATGGGAGGTCTGGGCACCAACCTGCCCCCGCTGCCTAGAAAACTAAGCAGTCGACGAGAGACGCCGTCGGGAAATTTTCCCGTCGACGGGGACACACGCGACGTCGTATTTTTGATTCGATTTTCGATCCGAATCTCGTTTTCTTTTCATCGTACTTTATCATCGAGACGTTGCCAAGACAATATCATTGACCGGGAGTCGTGGGTCCCGATCAAAGCCAATCCTTTGACCAAATTACCAAAATACCCCTAAATCTTAAAACGCTCCGTTCTAGCTCGTTTCAACTCCGATCGAGCTCATTCTTGTTTTGTTGTGATCCAAAATTCATTCTCTTTCATCTCAACCTCATAAACTGATATTTTCCTTTTATTTCTTTAACCTCAATCGTTAGGCCTTCCGTTTCGATCCGTCTCATCTCGATCGATAGTATTCGATCCAATGTTGGTTTAATCTTTAATTATAGATTATAATGATCTAAGAAAACATCGTAATTTATGTAGACTACCTGTTGGAGTGAAGCCTTGGGATACGTGATCTTTAAGAGGTGCTGCTCACGTGGTAATCACCGAACAAGGTGGGGGTAATTTATTTAAATTAAGATATTTTATAAAGTTTATGCAATCTTTTAAGATTATTATTAAATGAGTTGGGTATACGTGCTGAATGCATGAGATGTTATGTGTGATAATGTTATGATACGATGAATGTGAATATTATACTTGAATGACGTTGGGTCGATATACATGCTATGTGAATAAAATGCTCTGAGCTAAGATTATTATTAAATGAGAATGTGATTGATGAATGATTTAAAGCAAGTGATGGATTATGAATGTTTTACTATGAATGCAAAGGTGAAGAATGATGTGAAGTTAATATTTGCATATGTGCAAATAAGACGTGCTTTCATGGCAGTTGAGAACTGCAACTAAGTGTTTTGTTAAATAAATGTGCTTCTATGTGTATATTTGATATGTGTATGTGTGATGCAAATATGTGCGCATGTGCATGCGTATGCAAGACGGCTAGGGCTCGCATAAAGACGGCTGATCACCGTATCATGACGGCTAAAAACCGTAAAATGTTTTCATGGCTGCTAAGAACCGTAAAATACTTTCATGGCGGCTAAGCACCGTAAATTATATGAAAAGTGATATGTTTGAATGTGAAGGATGATTGATTTGAGATGGATGCTTACATTATAAAATGATTTAAGTCACGTGATTTGAAGTGATCTATTTTATGTTGTTTTTATTAAAAGACAAACATTTTATGAAAATCTATTTTTATGTGACAAATGGTATTCTGGTATGTGTGTAAAATCTTCCAAAATTATTTTATGCCATCCCGAGTTCCCCACCCCACTGAGTGTACTTTTGTCACTCACCCCTCTTTTAAAATGTTTTCAGTTTAAGAAGTTTAGGGCGTGGCGCGCGAGCGGTGGATGCTGGTAGCCGATAATCAAAGGTTACAGAAGCTTTTTATTTGTAAATGTGATATTTTATGAATTATGAAAATGTATATTTTATAATAAATCTGGAATTTTAAAGTTTATTTATTTTATTTTTATTGAAAATTTAAAGAGTAATGTTTTTATAAGTGAGTAACGTCTCGATTAAGATTTATTTACCAAAAAGAATCGGGACGTTACATTCACCTTAAAATCATTTAATTTATTCTTTAAACCAAAACATCGTCAGGAGCCTGTTCCAACTTATCAAAGAAAACCTTAAAGGACATAATTTAATTACTAATGACCTTAACTAAAGAAATTATAGTTAGACAAAGTACTAAGATATTTTTAATAGTCGATGTAGGAAACGAGGAATGATGAATATGCTCGACAATTTATGAAAAGAAGCTTCAGTTTTCTAAGGTGGGGGTAAATTCTTAATACGGTATTTATAATTCTTTCAAAGTATTTAAAATATGAAATCTTTTACTTGATTGATGTGAGGTCAATATACGTGTTATGTGAATAAAGTGCTATCAGATGAGAATATGATTGATGAATGATTTAAATCAAGTGATGGATTGCGAATGTTTTACTATGAATGCAAATGTGAAGAATGATGTGATGTTAAGATTTGCATATGTGCAAATAAGATGTGTTTTCCTGACAATTGAGAACTGCAACTAAGTGTTGTGTTAAATTAATGTGCTTTGATGTGTATGTTTGATATGCGTATGTGTGAAGTAATTATGTGTGCATGTGCATGCGTATGCAAGACGGCTAAGACCCGTATATGACGGCTGATCACCGTACCATGGCGGCTAAGACCCGCATATGTTTCCAGGGTGGCTAAGACCCGCATATGTTTCCAGGACGGCTAAGACCCGTAAAAATGTTTTCATGGCGGCTAAGAACCGTAAAATGCTTTCATGGCGGCTAAGCACCGTAAATTATGTGGAAAGTGTCGTTTGTGATGGATTATATGTTTTCAGGGCGGCTAAGACCCACATATGTTTGCAAGACTGCTAAAAACCGTAAATGTGATAATGAAAGTAATATGGTTGAATGTGAAGGATGATTGATTTGTGATGGATGCTTACATTTTTTAAAATGATTTAAGTCACGTGATTTGAAATGATCTATTTTCAACGGTTTTTATTAAAAGACAAACGTTTTACAAAAATCTGTTTTTATGTGATAAAATTGTGGTTTGGCATGTGTGTGTAAAATCTCTAAAAATTATTTTATGTCATCCCGAGTTTCCCCACCCCACTAAGTGTACTTTTATCACTCACCCCTCTTTTTAATATGTTTTCAATTTAAGGATTTCAGGGCGTGGCGCGCGAGCGGTGATGCTGGTAGCCAGTGATCAAAGGTTACAGAAGTTTTTTTTAAATTTTAAAATGTGATATTTTATAAATTATGGAAATGTATATTTTATAATAAATTTTGAATTTTAAATTATCTTTATTTAGTCTTAAAGAGTAATGTTTTTATAGGTGAGTAACGTCTCGGTTAAGATTTATTTACAAAAGAATCGGGACGTTACAGGTGGTATCAGAGCGGGTCTATGATTCTGTAGACTCGTTAAAATGTTTTATTTTCCAAAAATATTTGATTTAAATTGAATTTAAAGGGAAGTAAAAATATAATTTTTATCAAAGAGAAAATATCTTATCAGCTACTAGCATCCATTTCTGCTGCTCCGTCTGTTAGGATGTATACTATAAGCCTAGCTTTTGTATGAACATCTATTTATGATATGAGAATCTTTTATGGTCAAATGTTTGCATTTTATATATTTGTTATATATGTTATTGCAGTTGTCCAATTAATTTATATTGTAGATAATATGGTGTGTGGTGCCACACAGAAGATCATGTTATCAGTTCCTTATAGATTATAAATGGTAGCTCACAGCCGAGATAATTTTGGACAAATTATCGGAATGGTTGTAGTGTAATTTGGTGTTAATCTGTCTTGATTATAAAATTACACTAGTACATTTTGTATGTATTGAGCAGGACCAATTGAGGTTGTTTTATTTTGTACTGACTACATAAATAAAACAAGACCTCTGTTATTATGGATGTGCGTCCTCTTAATCATTGTATGATAACGGGCATGTATACTCGATATATGTTTTCTTTAATTTACCAATGGGTGAGATTTATTTATTAAATCAATAAACTCGGTAAATTGGGATACAGTGTTGTTTATATGGTGTGCTGTTGATTATATAATGAAACCGTGTCCTAATTATTTAGGATGATGATGTGCTCTTGAGGAACTCATAAGGATTATCATGTAAACCCTGCAGGTGGATTTATTCCGGCATGATAATAAAGTTGAGTGGTACTACTCTTGGATTAAATATTAATTAATTGAATTGTCAGTAATTCATTTAATTAATGGACATTCGATATCTTAAACATGGGGAGATAAACGCGCATATAATAAATAGGAGCCATATCTAATATGGATAAGGGACGGTAGTTCAATAATATCTTTTTAGTGGATTAAGATATTATTTGATAGGCTTGAGAAGTATATTCAGATCGAATTAAGGACTCCTAAGCCTATCAGGAGACCGATTCCTAATCCTCCTCAAGGTCCCTGTTGTAGCCTATAAATAAGCCTCAAGTCAACCGTTTCTCGAGAGACAGACATAGAAAATCTGATATACGATCTAGAGAAGAACGGTTGAGAGTCTCGATAGCTCGTTGCCCACACAACGTTCGAGATAAGGTGAGGAATACAGCAGAAGATCGTGAGGTTCAGGCTTCATCGATTCCTCGATCTACAGTTCTGACCTTAGAACTAATTTTGGTGCAAAAGGTATGATTCGTTTTCCGCTGCGCGTTAATCATATTTGCATGGACCCCGATTTGGATAATCGAATAGGGTCGGCGATCCGGCGGTTCCTACAATTTGTATCAGAGCCGTGGTTTTCTGACTCTATTCGATTGAATCGGTTAATTTTATTATGAATCATATCTTGAAGCATGCGTGTTTTAGATCGGATAATAGTAGGATGTGCGAAAAATTATGATTTTCTGCAGGAACCTTAAATCCAACTATTATGGTCTGAATGTATGTTTATGTATGAATTAAACCTTCGGACATGTCGAGGTTGTTTTTTGAATGTATGATTGTAATAGTAAAATCACGGCGGTTTGTCGTGTTAGGTTTTATTTTCTGTTCGATCTAGATTATATGTAAACTCCTTCGTGGGGTATAGGATCGATGGATGTAATAGAAACAAGGTTAGGATCGCACAACCGGGCACGACCGTGCTATGGGGCACGGTCAGACCGTACCAGCCGAAGATTGCGACTGAACGACAAGGCACGACCGTGCTATGGGGCACGGTCGACCGTGCGGCGTCTTTGAAGATCGGGCACGACCGTGCTGGAGCGCACGGTCAGACCGTGCAAGCTGAGGATCGCCACTGATGGACAGGGCACGACCGTGCTATGGAGCACGATCCCCGTTTGACAGCAAACATTGAAGAACACAGCGATAAATCGAGGCCATAATAGTTGGAAATTTTGTTTTTCATATTTATTGCTCTATATGTGTTTTATCAAGCATGCTTGTATGTGTTTTATATAATATGCATGTTAAAATCCCTCATGTTAAATAACTAAGTGGGAGAGGGATTAATCGTTTTAATAAATCCCATGGCCTCCATTACTGGTTTGTAAGTGACGCACCTGAACTTGTGCGTTGGCTTTAAGTGCCTTCCTCCATATCGGATGAGTTCATTTGCGGATCACTAGATCAAACTTCCTTTATGGATGATTATAGAAAGTTGTTTAGGAGCGTGTCATCTTCTCCATCTGAAGGGACATAATCCTAGATAATGGACTTAGTATCAAGTAATGGTATACACTTAGATACATTTGATAAGTATCCTCCCCATCGGAGTCACTGCTGTTATTTGTATGGCCAAAGCGATAACCAACTATTAATTTTATTTGTCATAAAGTTAAGTTGACAAGATAGTAAAATTAATGGGTAAAACCTCCTCTAACAAATGTTTGAATTAGTATACGTCCACACTATCGTGGCATACGAAGTTCACGGTGTATTGAGGTGTTGGTGAATTTAGATTATGTTGTTTGAGGGAACAATATGATTTGTCAATTCAAATTATTTGACCTATGTGTTTATTCATGTGATTCTCAGGATTTTCATTATGGCTTTCAATCCTCTTGCTGTTATACTTAAAGAAAACAAACTTATTGGTCCTAATTATATTGATTGGAAACGAAACCTGGATATTGTCCTGACTGCTGAAGAGTACAAGTTTGTACTCACTGAGCACTGTCCTGACATGCCTGATGAAAACTCTACTGAAGAGGAGAAAATGCTTTATAGGAAGTGGGTTAAGGCAGATGAGATGGCGCGGTGTTACATTTTGGCTTCCATGTCAAATGTGCTGCAACATCAGCATCAGGCCATGCCTACTGCCTATGATATGATGCATAATCTCAAGGAACTCTTCGGACATCAGAGTCGAGCTGCCAGACAGGAGGCAATGAGAAACTTGATGAGTGCCACCATGGCTGAGGGAACACCTGTGAGTGATCATGTCCTCAAGATGATGGCTCATCTGAATGAGATGGAGGTCCTTGGAGCTGAAATCGATGGGGAAACCCAGGTCGATATCGTTCTCCAAACGCTGCCTAGGAGTTTTGAGCAGTTCCGTTTGAACTACAACATGAACAAGAGGTTGTATTCGTTGGCGGAACTTCTGACAGAACTCCAATCAGCAGAGGGACTGTTTCGTCAAAATTCTCAGGCTTACGTTGCTGAAAATGTTTCTGCTTCTAAACCGTAAGACGGAAAGAAGAAGAAGAAGAAACAGAATTCTTCAGCAAAGAAGACGGCCGGACCTCAAGTGGCTAAACCACAAGGTGGTGTGAAAAAGCCAAAAGGCAAGTGCTTCCATTGCAAGCAGGCTGGACATTGGAAAGCCGATTGTCCCCGTAAAAAGGAGAACAATTCAGGTACATCTTTTTCACTAGTTGTTGAAACATGTTTGGCGGTGTTATCTACCAGTACCTGGTGTGTAGATACGGGAGCCACTGATCATGTCTGCAATTCATTGCAGGGGTTCCAGGAGACCAAACGACTAAGTGATGGGGAGATTACCGTATACATGGGCACCGCTGCGAAAGTGGCGGCCGTTGCAGTGGGAGATGTTTATTTATCTTTTCATAGGAATAAGACTTTGATTTTGAGAAATTGTCTTTACGTACCTTGTTTTAGAAAGAATTTGATTTCAGTTTCTAAACTTTTTAAGGATGGATATTCTGTTTCTTTTGATAACAATGTTGTCGTTAAGAAGAATAGAGTTATTATCTGTTCTGGTACGTTGGTTGACAATTTATATATTCTTAATCCTATAACTCCTACGATGCAACAAAAGGAAATTAATAGCACATCTTCTAAATCTAATAAGAGAAAAGAACCTTCGAAAATGAATCAAACATATCTTTGGCATCTAAGGTTGGGTCATATTAACTTGAGGAGGATTCAAAGGTTAATAGCCGATGGACCTTTGGGTTCCTTGGAAGTGGAAAACTATCCAACCTGCGAATCCTGCTTGGAAGGAAAAATGACCAAAAGGCCTTTTAAGGCAAAGGGGTATAGAGCCAAAGAAGTGTTGGAATTGATTCATTCTGATTTATGTGGCCCTATGACTATTCAGGCAAGAGGTGGTTTCGAATATTTTGTCTCTTTTATAGACGATTATTCGAGATATGGATACATTTACTTGATGCGCCGCAAGTCTGAATGCTTTGACAAGTTCAAAGAATATAAGGCTGATGTGGAGAAACGTCATGGTAAATGTATCAAGACACTACGATCTGATCGTGGTGGTGAGTACCTCTTGGGAGAGTTTAGGAGTTACTTATCAGAGGCTGGGATACAATCCCAATTGTCTGCACCGGGTACACCCCAACAGAATGGTGTGGCGGAACGAAGGAATAGGACTCTTATGGAAATGGTTAGATCGATGATAAGTTATTCAGAATTACCAAATTCGTTTTGGGGGTATGCTCTGGAAACAGCGACGTATATTCTAAACTTGGTACCTTCTAAGTCAGTACTCTCTACTCCCACAGAATTGTGGACTGGGCGTAAGCCTAGTCTGAAACACATTCGGATTTGGGGTAGTCCAGCACATGTGCTGAAGGGAGATGCTGATAAGTTGGAATCTCGTACGGAAGTACACTTGTTTGTGGGCTATCCTAGAGGAACGAAAGGTGGCTTATTTTATAGTCCTAAAGATCAGAAGGTCATTGTTAGCACGAATGCCCGATTTTTAGAAGAGGACTATGTAATGAACCACAAGCCCATGAGTAAAATTGTTCTTGAGGAAATGAGAGGGGATAATTCGGATGTACCGACGGTACAAGATGAGATACCACAAGTGACTGCACCGCGTGTCACTAATGATACACAAATACCGATAGTGCCTCGTCGTAGTGGGAGGGTTGTTAGACAACCTGATAGATTCATGTTTTTGGGAGAGTCTTCAGACTTGGTCCCTGGACAACATGAAATAGATCCCTGGACTTATGACGAAGCACTCCAAGATAAAGATGCGATATCTTGGCAAAAGGCAATGCTCTTTGAGATAGAATCTATGGATTCTAATCAGGTCTGGGAGCTTGTAGAACCACCAAATGGTGTAAGAGCCATTGGATGTAAATGGGTCTACAAAAGGAAAAGAGGATCAGATGGAAAGGTAGAGACCTTTAAAGCAAGGCTTGTTGCGAAAGGGTATACTCAAAAAGAAGGGATCGATTATGAGGAAACCTTTTCGCCGGTAGCCATGCTGAAGTCTATCCGGATTCTTTTGTCTATTGCTGCTCATATGGATTATGAGGTTTGGCAGATGGATGTCAAGACAGCTTTCCTTAATGGAAGTCTTGAAGAAAACATCTATATGAAGCAACCAGAGGGATTCATTGAGAAAGGCAAAGAGCATCTTGTGTGTAAGCTTAATCGGTCCATTTATGGACTGAAACAAGCTTCAAGATCTTGGAACATCCGTTTTGATGAAGTAATCCAGTCTTATGGATTTATTCAATGTCCGGATGAATCTTGTGTATATAAGAAGAGTGACGGAAACGTGGTGGTATTTCTTGTACTATACGTAGATGATATCTTGTTAATTGGAAACAATGTCAAGGTGTTATCAGACGTAAGGGTATGGCTGTCCAAGCAGTTTGCTATGAAGGACTTAGGAGAAGCTGGACATATTCTTGGGATCAAAGTTATAAGGGATCGCAAGAAAAGGATGTTATGCTTATCTCAAGCTTCATACATTGACACTATCCTAGCTCGTTTTAGCATGCAAAACTCCAAGAAAGGTTTTCTACCTTTTAGACATGGAGTGCCTTTATCTAAGGAAATGTGTCCTAAGACACCAAAGGAGATAGAGGAAATGAAAGCAGTTCCTTATGCTTCAGCTGTAGGAAGCTTGATGTATGCGATGCTGTGTACGAGACCGGATATCTGCTTTGCCGTAGGCATGGTTAGTAGATATCAAAGTAACCCAGGACAAGGTCATTGGACTGCCGTAAAGCATATTCTAAAGTACCTGAAAAGGACTAGAGATTATATGCTAGTTTACCAGGCAAATGATTTATTACCTGTGGGTTACACGGATTCGGATTTCCAGTCGGATAGGGACAACAGTAAATCAACCTCGGGGTATGTGTTTACCTTGGGAGGTGGAGCCATAGTGTGGAGAAGTGTGAAACAGAAATGCGTTTCGGACTCCACCATGGAAGCTGAATATGTGGCGGCCTCTGAGGCAGCCAAAGAAGCTGTATGGCTCAGAAACTTCTTGATGGACTTAGAAGTGATTCCTGGTTTGCCCAAAGCTATCACAATCTATTGTGATAACAGTGGTGCAGTAGCAAACTCGAAGGAACCACGAGCCCATAAGGCAAGTAAACACATTGAGCGCAAGTACCACCTGATACGAGATATCGTAAAGCGAGGGGAAGTTGTTGTCGCCAAGATTGCATCAGCCGATAACCTAGCAGATCCTTTCACAAAGGCCCTTCCGGCGAAAGCCTTCGATGAGCATGTTGATGGGACGGGAATCAGATGCATGGCAGCGTATATGACAGCATAGTCTTTTAGTATAAGTGGGAGATTGTTAGGATGTATACTATAAGCCTAGCTTTTGTATGAACATCTATTTATGATATGAGAATCTTTTATGGTCAAATGTTTGCATTTTATATATTTGTTATATATGTTATTGCAGTTGTCCAATTAATTTATATTGTAGATAATATGGTGTGTGGTGCCACACAGAAGATCATGTTATCAGTTCCTTATAGATTATAAATGGTAGCTCACAGCCGAGATAATTTTGGACAAATTATCGGAATGGTTGTAGTGTAATTTGGTGTTAATCTGTCTTGATTATAAAATTACACTAGTACATTTTGTATGTATTGAGCAGGACCAATTGAGGTTGTTTTATTTTGTACTGACTACATAAATAAAACAAGACCTCTGTTATTATGGATGTGCGTCCTCTTAATCATTGTATGATAACGGGCATGTATACTCGATATATGTTTTCTTTAATTTACCAATGGGTGAGATTTATTTATTAAATCAATAAACTCGGTAAATTGGGATACAGTGTTGTTTATATGGTGTGCTGTTGATTATATAATGAAACCGTGTCCTAATTATTTAGGATGATGATGTCCCCTTGAGGAACTCATAAGGATTATCATGTAAACCCTGCAGGTGGATTTATTCCGGCATGATAATAAAGTTGAGTGGTACTACTCTTGGATTAAATATTAATTAATTGAATTGTCAGTAATTCATTTAATTAATGGACATTCGATATCTTAAACATGGGGAGATAAACGCGCATATAATAAATAGGAGCCATATCTAATATGGATAAGGGACGGTAGTTCAATAATATCTTTTTAGTGGATTAAGATATTATTTGATAGGCTTGAGAAGTATATTCAGATCGAATTAAGGACTCCTAAGCCTATCAGGAGACCGATTCCTAATCCTCCTCAAGGTCCCTGTTGTAGCTTATAAATAAGCCTCAAGTCAACCGTTTCTCGAGAGACAGACATAGAAAATCTGATATACGATCTAGAGAAGAACGGTTGAGAGTCTCGATAGCTCGTTGCCCACACAACGTTCGAGATAAGGCGAGGAATACAGCAGAAGATCGTGAGGTTCAGGCTTCATCGATTCCTCGATCTACAGTTCTGACCTTAGAACTAATTTTGGTGCAAAAGGTATGATTCGTTTTCCGCTGCGCGTTAATCATATTTGCATGGACCCCGATTTGGATAATCGAATAGGGTCGGCGATCCGGCGGTTCCTACACCGTCTTCGCTAAGGTATGCTATATTATAATGTTTAATTATTTTATGAACATGAACCTATGTGGAAATGAAAATTATGAATTGATATAAATTTTGATGCTATGTTACAATAATATGTTTATGTGACTATATATAGAATTTTTATATATCATTCATACTACGAGATGTGTTAAATTGTAATCAAAATTTTTTATATATGCAAGTATGAGTTTCAAGGTTAGAAATATGCTGATAAATATTTTCTTGTTAAATCGCTGAAATGGTTTATGATTTGGTAGTTGTGTGATGTCCCTATTATCGACATATTGCTGCTGGACGCCGCCACTGAGCTGCTGACTGCAGCAGCATGAGCTCGTGTGCGTAAATGGCCGCAGCAGGAGTTGGTGTGGTGCTATTTGATGGGTTATGTTATTTATGTTATGCTATCTGTGTAATTTGTTATATCGGTAAATATTGTTACTAGCCACTAAATGCCGTGTGAGTTAGTGTGTATGTTTTGCCATAGTCGTTGGGTTATATAGGGTTGAGACTACCATAGGCCCTTGTCTACGACAAGATGAGCTAGTAGGTGTGTTTCCCCTAGTACACGGGTGTGATACGTAAAGCCACGACTAATGCTTGAGGTCTATGGGGACCATGTGTGGATAATTTGTATTATGTTTTAAGACGATTTTTAACTTATGATGTGATTTCGTGATTTGTGCAATTTGATTATATGTTATTTTACAATGTGATAAATAAGGCTATGATGACAAATAATGATAGAGAAAATTATCGAGTATTTATGAGGTTTATAGAATCATGTTATGGATTGAATGAAATGATTTTCAAAGGGTTTTAATATCACATAGAATTAATGCAAAATATAGTTTTCATAAAATGTGACGATAGCTAGAATAACATAGATGCTCAGAATGGACTTCACATACTTTGAAATTTAGGAATAGATCAACGCTGAAAAAAAAAATTCTGACTTTGGAGGAAAAGCGATGACTACAATCACAATAACTAAATCAAATCCAAAAAAAAAACGCTACCTAACTTTTCTAGTTGACGTGAATCAAACGTTACACGCTAAATTCTATTTTTCCTTAAACTTATTCTTAGCCTATGCTCCAACTTGAAGTTTCCCTATAATGTCGGAGTGATATGAGTATTAAGATTCGAACCATAATTCGATGTAGTATATTCCGTAGTCGAACCATCGCTAAAGAGTTTTGAAAACCGAATTGGTAGAACAAACAGTGAAAGTAATAAAAAAGGTCTGAGAGAATCAAACGGCTCAAAATGGGCAACGGCCCTATACAGATAAAAGACGCAGAGAATTTCATTTTCAAAGTAAGAGCCGAGGTCTTTTTGAAAGTATCAACCGTTCAGGAAGTTTATCACTTTGGGAAAATGGACAAGTTAACACAAATATATATTGAACCGTTAGAGATTTTGGAACGAGTCGGAGAAGTGGGTACAGGCTTGAGAAGGATTTATCTTATCAAGAAGCCCAAGTAGCTATTTTGTATAAAAAGGGACATCTGATAAAATTGGAACGATACAGAGAAGATTAGCATGGCCACTGTGCAAGGATGACACGCATAAATCGAGAAGTGGTTTTAGTTAAGGTTTAGTAGAGCTATCACGATATCAAGAAAGCAACTGGGGAAAAGAAGGAAGAAATCTTGGCAAAGTATTCAGATTAACATATAATTTTCATAAAATTTGGAGGTGTCTAACTATGAATTTAAATAATTGACTAACCATTCTAGAATTTGGAATTTAAGAAGATGTGTTTCCTTAAATTAATTGTATTCTAACTCAAGATATCACTTAGATTTATCATAGAAATAAGAATTAAACAAATTACTCTAGGTTTGATATGAAAAGAAAATTATGAGAAAAAAAAACACGTACATTCTCTAAGAGAGTTGAGAATCCTAACCCTAGCGCACTATCTTTTCTCTTATTTATGTGATTAGGTTTATGGGTTCTAAACCTAATAATGATGTAATGGGCCTCCTAACCTCTTGGGCTCATACTAAAGAAATCTTCTTGGGCTCATACTAAAAGAAATCTAATAAGATTTCACTTAATTCCAATTAGATTCATCATTTAAATAAAATCCTACATTATATAGGATTGATACAATATATATATATATATATATATATATATTTAAATATAACAACCTTTAAATTATTAATTTATTATTATTTTACGGTTGTTACATCTAACTCGTGTTTTACCCACATTTTGTAAATCAAAATCTTGACATACTTAGGTAGTTTTAACAAGTTTACTTAAGCCAACATTAGAAGTTTCAAAAAAAAGGGCATTAAACATATTAACTTTGTATGTATTAACACATATTAAAAATTATTAATACATATGCTTTTAGAGAGGAGTCTGTACAGTCGGCAACACATCCGCTTCATCGTATGGGGATCCTGAAAATGTTTAAACATAGCAATATAAGATTTAAGAAGATCTTAGAGGATAACGCTTATAAACTGTTACGCTAAAAAGATTAACCAATATGTTAATTACATCATCTCCAAGGTCCGAAGACCTGGCATAATCTCTAAGGTCCATAAACCTGACATCCAAGGTTCGTCAACCTAGTACTTAACCCGAAGATGTCATTTCATATCATCATACTCAACATATGAGTTATTCTAATCAATTTAATTGTAAATAAACGTTACCCACTTTTAACGTTGATTCTGAAGTCGGGATAACTCTTGAGGTATTCGATCTCTCGTACTGCACTCGACACGATCATAAATTCTTAGTCATTAAGTTGCATTTTAGTTATATCTTAGTTATCTAACCTAACATGTTTATCATACATGTAACATATGTATATCACAAGAACATACCTATAAATTTAGGAGAATTTTAAAGCATACTTAGTTATGATCCACAATAATTTTTTATAATTTAAACAATCATCCAAAATTTATGAAAATAGTCATGCATTCACATAAAACCCTTAGTTATCCATGCTAAAATAGTAAAGATGAATTCAAATCACAAAAGCTTTAAAATTCATTTACTATAATTAAAATTGTCCGTAAATGCTCTAAAAGAAGTTTGTCTTATAAAATTTACCAAAAACTATATAGTTATGGAAACCTTTTGAATTAAATTTAAAATTCTAACATCATTTACTTAAACATAGTAAAACAATTTTGAAAAATTATAATAGACCAATTTTATGAAATTATTCTTTTAATTTAAGGTCTAAAACTGCAGAATTTCAAATCCAAATTGGACTATTTTTGAAAAATCATTGAAATTTGTACGTTACTCCAAAAATTACCAAATTTAAAAAAAAAAATAGGCTCAAAACTTCATGTAGTAAAACATACTAAAACAGTTTTGAAAATTTTTAATTTATAAAATTATTTTTCTAAGGTCTAAAATTGCAGAATTTCAATTCAAAATTGGACTATTTTAGAAAAATCATAATAATTCATAAACTTTTCCAAACATTACCAAATTTTAAATATAAACTCAAAACTTCGTGTAGCATAAGATACTATAACAGTTTTGAAAAAAATTCAAGTATATGATTTTATAAAAATCAACAAAGTGGACTGCAATTACCAAAGTTTTTCACAACTTGATTAAACTCACCTATTTTCTAAATTAAAATGTAGATTCTACTTTTATAACTTTATTAACCCCAATAAATGTAACACCCTCTCTTCTTTTGGTAGTTATCTTTACTAAATCAGCATAATTTTCTAAATTTATAAAACTTCTCGTAAGGTTTTTTTGTTTATTTTATTTAAAGCAACAGAATTAAACTTTGTAAGAAACATACTAGAGTTTTAAAACGGCCTAGCGTATCTGAAAATGAATTAAATCGTTTGAGAAAAATTCTTCTCAAAGAAAATCAGAAAACAAAAGTCTTCTTAGCATGAATACTAAAATAATATGTCTTAAACCAATTCTGAGGCCGTCACCATCGATCAAAGAACTCCTCAAAGAATTCTGTCTCGAAGTCTGCCCAAGGCATTTCATTAATGTTCTTCTTTGCCTTTACTCTTTCCGACCACATTCTAGCATCTCTAGCAAGGCAAAAGGATGCACATTTCACCTTCTCATTCTTCGGCGAGTCCAACAATTCTAGTATGCTTTCCAAAGTCTTAAACCATGCTTGAGCATCCCATGGTTCACTTGCTCCAATGAAGTTCTCTGGCTTCAACTTCTGCCACTGAATTAGGTACGACTCTTGTCTTACCACCATTGCAGAGGCAACTGGTGGGGCTCGTTGATCATTATTAGGAGCTGGTGGTGCAGCTTGATTAGTTTATTGATTAATCAGAGTATTGATTAGTTGTTGTTGTTGAACTTGTTGCTGCAATTGGACTAGTATTTCTTGCACATTTGGTTGAGGTGCTGCTTCATTTTGATTATTCGCATTAGGTTGAGGTGCTGCTTCATTTTGATTATTCACATTAGGTTGAGGTGCTGCTTCATTTCGATTATACGCTACTGGTTTACGTCCTCTAACCATTTTCCTTAATAATTAACAAATCGATAACTATAAGAATTTAAACTTAGGGCAAGAACATTATTCTCATAATTCACTATTTCTCATACATACGCATAAAAATATTCATGCCATAACAATGCTTCAAATTCACTATCAACAAAAGTAAAATAATTTTCTTACTTGATAGACGGCAGAGCTGAAGTTTGGTGATGGTGTAACGGAAGGTCGGAAATTGGCTCTGATACCATATTGTAACACCCCCTCTTCTTTGGGTAGTTATCTTTACTAAATCAGCATAATTTTCTAAATTTATAAAAATTCTCGTAAGGTTTTTTTATTTTTTTATTTAGAGCAACGAAATTAAACTTTGTAAGAAACATACTAGAATTTTAAAATGGTCTAACGTATCTGAAAATGAATTAAATTGTTTGAGAAAAATTCTTCTCAAGCGCTGCTACCCCATTGCATCATATCTTACCTTTACCTTTATCTACAGTATGAGGTAAATACTATAAACAAATGCTTAGCAAGTACATCATCTAATCTCACAAAACCTTTTTCTTTATAACTTTTGAAAAATGCAAGTCATCAACTAATAAAACCTTATATATACTTATACTGGAAAATAATATACTGTGGACCTGGACATGGTACCAATGAGCGCAACTTCATAGAACCCAGGGTAGCTAGCCACCAAAATTCAAACGGAGCAACTAAATACTGATAGGGCGGTTTAGGAACCCTTAATTTTTTTCTAATGGGCGGTCTAGAAGCTCGGTACCAGTCTCTGAAAATATATAAAACTATATATATATATTTATATATATACTATCACCAAAGTTATTTTCTTACTTTACATAAAAAGAATAACTATCATTTTGTACTTGAAATAAAACTCACATAACACATAATTTGTAGCGCCCAGGACAAAAACGAAGCATAATTGGTTAATTAAATAAGTAAACCTTAATTGAAATATCTTATGTGTATTAATTCTTGAGTGTTTAATTTAATTACGTGTGTTTCAGATACATGTTTAACGATCGATTTTAGATAGATAAAATTCATAGACATGGAAAATAGAATATTTTTATACCATTAGATGCGTAATGGAAAAACGAGAAGATAGAAATGAACTAGAGGTCAATCGGACACCTGTAGCTCAAACGGCGAAGAAAATGGCAAAATATAGAGTTTCAGAAAAACGAGGAATGGAATCTGGATGAACAGTAACCGAAATCTTATCGTGAATAGTAACCTAGCCTAGTGAACAGAAACCTAGTGAACAGTAACCTACTCATGAATAGTAACTTTTCCAAATTCTATAAATAGGCCCTCATTCGATTTCATTTTCACCGTTTCTTCGAACGAGCCGAACGAGCCGAAAAGTGCCGAACACACGTAAGTCTCTCTCTTTTTTCTTTCTCCTCTATTTCTCTCTCATTTTCCGGCGAACGAAAAATCGGAATTGAATTCCGAAAGTTGTTCTAGATTCCGTTTTGGCTGATTTTCATACATAACGTAACCCTCGAAGATACGAATCTAGAACAACTTCCGGAATTCAATTTCGATTTTCCGTTCGCCGGAAAACGGCAAAAAACCTTCTCCAAAACCCCAACCCTTACTTCTTGCCACCTTTTCTCTCTCCCGTTTTTCTCTCTCTCGCTCTTTTTCTCACCGTTGCAGGTGCCGAAGGGGCTGCCGAAGTTGTGGACTAGGCACTGGAGGGGTGGCGCCGCCATGGGTGGCGCCGCCGGTGCTGGAAAATGGCCTAGAAAGGGGGGGCTGTTGCAAGGAGTTTGTGAAATGTGTGTGACGAAGGGTTTTTGAGGCTGTTTTTCAGGCAATATTTATGCCGAAATCCGGCGAGGGATGGCCGGATCTGGTAGCCGGCGGTGCGGGCTAGTCGGAGGACTAAGGGTCGATGGCATAGGACGGCGCCGTCGCATTTGGCGGTGTCGGGAAGTAGACTAGTTGAACAGGTTGACGACGGGAGACCTGGGCGGGAGTGTAATGTCCCGATTCTTTTGTAAATAAATCTTAACCGAGACGTTACTCCCCTAAAAAAAATTTCCATTTCAAAAGAATAAAGATAGATAAAATCAAGAATAATTATAAAATATACATTTTTTTTAAATTCATAAAACTAATCATTTTAAAATAAGAAATCTTCTTTAACCTTTAATCATCAGCTACCTACATCCACTGCTCGCACTCCACGCCTTCACCTATTTAAACTGAAAACATTTTAAAGAGAGGGGTGAGTGATAAAAGTACACTCAGTGGGGTGGGGAAACTCGGGATGACATAAAATAATTTCCAACATTTAAAACATTTGATAAAAGATATTTTCATGCCCTTATTTCAAAACGATATAATTTTAAAAGATTTCGATCGTAAATTCCTCAACTCATCATAACACAATTTTTATCAGAAAACCCAATTGACATAGAACGTTTATCATTTAATAAAAACAGCATAAAATATATCATTTCAATCACGTGACTATAAAAACAGCATAAAATATATCATTTCAATCACGTGACTTATAATCAATCTAAATGTATGCATTCTTCACAAATCAAACATCATTCACCTTCAAACATATCCCTTTCATTATCACATTTGCGGTTTTTAGCCGTCTTGCAAACATGAAATCAATCATCATTCCCATTCAAACATCACTCTTCACATAATTTACGGTGCTTAGCCGCCATGAAAGCATTTTACGGTTCTTAGCCGCCGTGAAAATATTTTACGGTTCTTAGCCGTCATGATACGGTGATCAGCCGTCTTTATGCGAGCCCTAGCCGCCTTGCATACGCATGCACATGCACATATATCACTTCATTTTCACATTCAAACATCACTGTTCATATAATTTACGGTGCTTAGCCGCCATGAAAGCATTTTACGGTTCTTAGCCGCCGTGAAAACATTTTTACGGTTATTAACCGTCATGATACGGTGTGTAACGTCCCGATTCTTTTGTAGATAAACCTTAACCGAGACGCTACTTATTTATAAAAACATTACCCTTTTTAAGAATAAATAAAGATAATTAAAAATTCAAGGTTTATGTAAAAATATTCGTTCCCAAAAGTTCATAAAAAAAATATACTTTAAAAATAAAATCAATTACAACCTTTTTCTATTTGCTACCAGCATCCACCGCTCGCACTCTACGCCTTCAACTCCTTAAACTGAAAACATTTTAAAAAGAGGGGTGAGTGTTTGAAATACACTCAGTGGTGTGGGGAAACTCGGGATGACATGAAATAATTTTGAAAGATTTTACACACATATACCAAAACCCGATTTTATCACATAAAACAGATTTTCATAAAACGTTTGTCTTTTAATAAAAACCAGCATGAAATGGATAGCTTCAAATAAGTGCCTTTAATCATTTAAAACTGCAAGTAATCATCTCAATCACATATAAACATATCACTTTCACATTCATTCATATCACTTTTCACATCATTTACGGTGCTTAGCCGCCATGAAAGCATTTTACGGTTCTTAGCCGCCATGAAAACATTTTTACGGGTCTTAGCCGTCCTGGAAACATATGCGGGTCTTAGCCGTCTTGGAAACATATGCGGGTCTTAGCCGCCCTGGTACGGTGATCAGCCGTCATATACGGCCCTAGCCGCCTTGCATACGCATGCACATGCGCACATAGTTTCATCACATATTCACATATCAAACATACACATAGAAGCACATGTACTGAACAAAACACTAATTTTCCAGTCATCATACGTCATAACACGTTTATTCATAGACACTTCAATATGTCACATTTCACATAGAATAAGAATCACCTTCATCATATAATAACATTTCATACATTCAGCACATAAACCCAACACATTTCATATAGCATAATAAAATTCGTAATTTAAATATTTTGAAAGTAATATAAATACCGATTTAGCACTTTTCCCCACCTTTCGAAGATGATGCTTGTAAAACGTCTATTCTTATACAAGCTTAGCTCTTTCCTCTTTTCGTATTTCCTACAAAGCGTAATTGTTCGTTTTAGAATTTAATCAATCCATTAACGATTTAAAATATATATTCGTTAGTTAAGGTCATTAGTAATTAAAATATGTCTTTTAATGTTTTTCTTTGATAACTTGGAACAGGTTCCTGACGATGTTGTGGTTTAATGAATAAATTAAATGATTTTAAGGTGAATATAAGGTTTAGGTGGATTTCTAATAAAATATGTTTATTAAAATATTAGAAAGCTTAATTAGACTTTTATTAGATCTTAAAAGACTTAACTTAGTTACAGAAGAATTAAATTATAAAATTATGATTTGGTTTAAATATTGAAGACTTGAAAATAATTCTAAAATAAGTAAATTATAAAGATTTAGCTTAAATTAATTCTTAAGGACCTTTAAAATAATCTTAGAAAATCTAATTATATAATTTACGATTTAACTTAGATATTAGAAAATTTTATTATATTTATGATTATTACGCATTTAGATTAATTATAAAGTTTAATTTATAAGAATGAATTCAATTAACTGAAATTATAAGTTAATTTAGGAAACATATTTAATTACATAACATGTTTAATTAATTATTATTTAAGAGGATTAAAATTAATATTTAATTTAATCCTTAACTTTAAGATTTAAATTGTAAGGTTCATAGTTATTTCTGTACATTTTTCTCATTTTTAACAATATTAAGTATTTAATTATACTTTTAATATTTATAATTAGATCCTTAGTTCGTTTATTAAATTATGAAGATCAAATTATAATGACCATAATTATATTTAGTTCTATATGTCATTGGAATTAAGAGATATTGTAATTAATATTTTTAGATATTAATTAATTACATGATGGTTCTTAAATTAAATCTAATTTATAGAATTAGAACCTAATTTGGAAACTTCCTGTCGCGGATTTATCTCAATTCCATTCTAGGTACCTTACAAAGCATAAAAGTTCGTCTATAAAATTTAAGTAAATTTTAAGATGTGTTATATAATTTTAGCAATATTCCAGTGATCGTTTTAGCAATATAAAGCAATTCTAATAGCAATACATAATATTATCCTTTCTTAGAGTATATAATATAATTCTAGCATAATTGAGATTCGTTATCATTATTTATTAATTTAGGGCTTAAAACATATTTTTAATAACCTTAAGGATATAAAATATAATTTTTATAACTATTGAGGTTTTAATTAGATGTCTAAAATTTTATTATCATAAATTCAATAATTATATAGAGAAATGCATAATTTCATCAAATAATAGGAAAAACTATGTAATTTCAATAATTTTCAAGGGTTCATTTGTCATTACACATGATTTAGGGCCTTAAAACATGCTTTAATTTCTTAGGGAGGTAAACTTAAATCTCATTATTGATAAGGATTAAATTTTAATTTCCTCAAAGTTTATATATATATATATATATTGCAACTTAGCCCTTCTATTACCTCAAATTCTCAAAATAAGCCCCCCAAACCAAACCTTTCCTAGCCACCCCTCTATTGCCACCTACCACCGCCTGCTGCCGCCTATTAGCCACTGCCGGCGACTCGCGTCGCCGGCACACCACTCCACCGCGCTCACACACCCAAAATAACACACATCAGCCCCAAAACCCATCACCTGTACACGCCCCTGCCCTCTCTGCCTTAGCCGCTGTCGGCCCTCAGCCCCGCCTTTGCCACCGCTCAACCCGGCGCCACCCGCGCCTGACACATCCGCACCCCAGCCCATCAACACATATATATATACAGCAACAGCACCGCTGCTTCCATGGCTGCTCAACCATCTCCATCTGCCGGCAAAAATGAGCGCCGGTCACCACTCACATCCTAACCTCGACGCCGTCCAACACCTCAACACCCACACACGCTGCAGCACATCTCCGGCAGCCCTCAACACACGCACACAGCAGATAAAATACACCCACACACCGCCGTTGCAAGCGGTGGTCCATGGCTCCATCATTCAACTCGCCGGCGCAACCATGCGCCGGCTCCAACACAAACCCAACAGAAATTTGCAGCAAGAGGAAGGAAGAGAAAGCAAGGAACAGAGAGGGAAGAAGAGAGATATAGAGAAACAGAGAGAGAGAGAGGAAAGAAGAGTTTGCAGAGAGAGAGAGAGTGAAAGAGACGTGTTGAATTTTGAGAAAGGGAAGAATGAGTCAATGGAAGAGATAGAAAAATGTGTATGTATATTTATCCTTTACCACCCATTTTATTTTCCTTTCTTTATTATTTTTATTATGATTATTTGTACTATCTAGTAATAGCATGGCCCACGCAAAAATTGGGATGCATAAACATGTGTACCCATCTTTATACTTTATAATATGCACTATATAATATATAAAGTATGCATTATATAAATTTTATTAAATTACTAAAGCAAATTCTTATATATATATATATCCAATAAAGTTTACATCTATATTTTGATTTATTATTATTATTATTATTATTATTATTATTATCATTTTCGTAGTTAAATTTTATTTTCGGGTATTACACGGTGATCAGCCGTCTTTATGCGAGCCCTAGCCGCCTTGCATACGCATGCACATGCACACATAATTACATCATACATACGCATATCAAACATACACATGAAAACACATTAATTTAACACAACATTTAGTTGCAATTCTCAACTGCCATGAAAGCACATCTTATTTGCACATATGCAAATATTAACTTCACATCATTCTTCACATTTGTATTCATAGTAAAACATTCATAATCCATCACTTAACCCTAAATCATTCAGCAATCACATTCACATTCATCACATCATAGCATTATCACACATAATATCTCATGCATTCAGCACGTATACCCAACTCATTTCATATCATATAATATTTCGTATTTTAAATGTTTTGAAAGAATTATAAATACCGTAATAAGAAATTACCCTCACCTTTTACGGAAAATGCTTGCAAAAACATCTACTTTTATCCCAACTTAGTTCTTTTCTCCTTTCGTATTTCCTACAAAGCGTAAGCGCTCGCTTTAGAATTTAATCAAACTATTCTTAATTAACATACATCCTTAATTATTTCGATAAGGATCTAGGGTTTATACCCTATTCGACATATAAAGAGGTCTAAATAAAATGACTTAATTTATATAATTTCTCTTTGATAAGTTTGAATAGGTTTCTGATGATGTTGTGATTTAAAGAATAAATTAAATGATTTTAAGGTGAATTAAAAGGTTTAGGTGAATTTGTAATAAAATGCGCTTATTAAAATATTAGAAAGCTTAATTAGACTTTATTTAGATTTTGAAAGACTTGGATTAATTCCAGAAGAATTAAATTATAAGATTATGATTTGGTTTAGATATTGAAGACTTGAAAATAATTCTAAAATAAGTAAATTATAAAGATTTAGCTTAAATTAATTCTTAAGGACCCTTAAAATAATCTTAGAAAATCTATTTATATAATTTACAATTTAACTTAGATATTAGAAAATTTGATTATATTTATGATTATTGCGCATTTAGATTAACTATAAAGTTTAATTTATAAGAATGAATTCAATTAACTGAAATTATAAGTTAATTTAGGAAATATATTTAATTGCATAACATGTTTAGTTAATTCCTATATAAGAGTATTAAAGTTGATATTTAATTTGATATTCATGTTGGCACTTGACTTTGGAAATTTACTTGTAAAGTTCATAATTATTTAAGATCATTAGATCATTTTTAACCATATGGGGAATTTTAATTGTATATTTAATATTTATAGTTAGGTCTTTATCTCGTTTATTAAATTATGAAGATCAAAACTTAACATTCATATTTATAATTACCCAAGAGTTTTGGGGTTAACAAGACGTGAATCTAGGATTTTAAAACCTAGATTTAAGATAATTATTAAATTGTACATACCTTAATTATTATATTATTTCTAAGGTTAATTTGTAACCTAATTCATTAGTTTGGATCTAGAAGTAATATTAATGACTTATACAGTCCATTTCGCAAACCTAATTAATTATGAGATAAATCGGTAATTCCAGCATATTCATGAGATCGTTTTAGCAATACAAAGCAATTCTAATAACAATATATAATATTATCAATTTTATAGTTTACATAATGTAATTTCAACCTAATTGAATTCATTATAATTATTTATTAATTTAGGGTTTTAAAACATATTTTCATAATCTTAAAGATATAAAATTTAATATCTATAACTATTGGAGTTTTAAATGTCATTAGTACAAATTTAGGGGTCTTAATGCATGTTTTAAATACTTAAGGGGTAAATTGAAATTTTATAATTGCTAAGGTTTAAGTTCCAATTTCACCAAAGATTATATTTGCAAAATAGCCCTTCAATTATATCAAATTCACCAAATAACACCCTTACCCCAAACCAAACCCTTCCCAACCTTCCTCACCCCTGCCGCCGCTCCTGTCCTGCCACCGCCCCTGACCTGCCGCCGTGTCGCCTCTGCCGGCGACTGAGAGTCTCCGGCGACCACCCAACAGCCACAACACTGCAGCCCCGACGTCCCAGCAGCAGCCCCGAGCATCCAGCCACAACAGCCCTGCACACCCTCACACGCTGCAGCGGCAGCAACGCCGCTGCCCAGCCATCGTTCAATCCCTGCGCCAGCGCAACCATGAAACCCACCACCATCACCCCGAGCCACACACAACCTATCTCAACCGCCACCACACACGCACATCGCAGCAGCAACAACATCGCTGTCCTTACAGCGCCGAGACCACCCATCCGCCGGCCACACACCCTCACCAACCTGTCGGCACAACCACCGGTGCCAGCCTCCTCCCCCAACACACGCACCCACAGCATATTTACAGACACGCAGCGGCGGCTCATATCTTCCCACACCGTCCGCTGCTGCTCCGATCACTCCTCACTCGACTCGTCGGCCAACTCAAGCACCAGCTCCCACACGGACACATCCACGTACAGCAACATAGGGGAAAGAAGAGAGATATTATTTTGGGAGTGAGAGAAGAAAGAGATAGCATTGGGGGAGAGAGAGAACGTCTCGGAGAGAGAGAGAGGAATGGTTTGATTGCTTTTCTATTCTATTTCTTTGCACATGTAATGAATGGTCAACTTTGCCATCCTAGCCTACGTTCCTAGATTAGATTAGGTGAGTTGTCACCCTCTCATTGTGAGAAAAGTGTTGGATAACATTTCTTAGGATATAAGATAATGAATTATCATAAATATTCAAATGAGGTGGGGGTTATTAGCACCTATATATATATGATAAGGATAATTATATAGGTTATACTTATATATATACATTGTGTATTTATTTATATATAATATATATATATATATTTATTTTTGATATCTATATTTCCTCCATAGATTATTCTTAAATTATATTATATTACTATTTAAATCTCATTTTAACTATAGAAAATTCTTGTTATATTTTATATGATTGAATTTTATTTTGGGTTGTTATAGGGAGACGGGGCCGAGGCTGCCGAGAAGTGCTGTCCCGCTGTCGAGAAAACTCGACAGCGGACGGGAGATGCCGGGGAAATTTTTCCCCATCGCCGGGAACGCGCGTGACGCCGTATTTTCGATTCGTTTTCGATCCGAATCTCGTTTTCTTTTCATCGTTCTTTAACATCGAGTCGTCACCAACCAGATATCGCTGACCGGGGGTCGTGGGTCCCGGTCAAAGTCAACCCTTTGACCAAATTACCGAAATACCCCTATTTCTTAAAATGCTCCGTTCGAGCTCGTTTCAACTCCGATTGAGCTCATTCTTGTTTTGTTGTGATCCAAAATCCATTCTCTTTCATCTCAGCCTTATAAACTGATATTTTCCTCTTATTTCTTCAACCTCAATCGTTAGGCTTATCGTTCCGATTCGTCTCATCTCGATCGATAGTAACCGATCCAATATTGGTTTAATCTTTAATTACAGATTATAATAATCTAAGAAAACACCGTAAATTATATAGGCTACCAGTTGGATTGAAGCATTGAGATACGTGATCTTGGATACTTGCAACTCACGTGGTAACCACCGAACAAGATGGGCATAATTTCTAACTCTTTATCTGTTTATAGTTTTCCCTATTCCAAGCATGATTGAGGAATACTAAATACTGTGATTATACTTACTGTGACATACATAAACTGTGAGGGGTGGGCCCGCTGAGGCGCTCCTGCATGCATTCGTCCCTTACCTCCATTCTTCTATGAAAGGTTTGGTGGTCCTTGAAATGCACCAACGGTATTTGAGGCCGTTTTATGGGATAAGACGGGCGATGCCCGCACCTATTCGTCCCTTACCATTTCTAATGTCTGCTGTGCATATTTCGTGCTGTGTTCCTTGATGATTATGCTTATTTCTGATTTAAATATCTGTCAAAGATTTTAGACGCGAATTTTATTCTCCACGAGTGTATTCAACGCACTCACCCCTTATTCTGTAATTCACGTTACAGGAGGTGATAAGCATGATGAACCCTAGAAGGAGAGATGAGGTGCTATATTTCTGGATCTATAATTATTTTTAATATGATGTTTCTCAAACTTTTCTCTTTATAAAACAATGTTGTAAGAAATCCACGTTTGGTGGTTATATGATATGTATTCGGGATGTGAGATCCTGATGATGATGTGTATTCGGGATGTGAGATCCTGATGATATTTTCCGCTGTGAATATTATGTTAAATTGGTTGAAGCCGATGGTTATTATGTAATTCTTTTGTTCGTCTCCTACCTCTTTTCTTCTTCCTGCACGCCCGTGTGGAAAACTCTGATAAATTTTTATGAAAGAAAATGGGGCGTGACATAATTAATAAAACATTAAAGCATATTCACAAATAAAAAAAATAAGCATTCACCTAAAATTTACATCAACCTTAAACAGATAAAACAAAACTACTCATACTGCAGGTGAGAGATGTACTTACCTGAAACTTTCAAAATTTAAAAAAATCTCTCAAGACTCTTAAACACATTTTAAGTCTTCTCAACCAACTCTAAAATATAAGCCATCAATAAAATATATAATTAGAACATACCTATTTTATATTACAACTAATCTCTTATCATATTATAGTTCATTATCACTCAACCAATTAAGTCATCTGAACAACTACATCCTTGGATAGATAAGCTGTGTAATTGTTAACTTTTATCTTAATATTGAAAGACTCTTTATCATTAATTTAATTGTTCATTTCTAAAACAGATTATGAAAATTGGGTAGCAAATATGCATGGCTAAACTTAATCAAATAACTGTTCAATTTTGCTCATGAGATTCCTAACTAAACAATTAACTAACAAAAAAAGGTTTTGTTCTGATAATCCCTATTTACTAGCCAAACAAAGAAATTGTATCTCTAAATTGTAAAGATACATTAATTAACCAATTGACTTAACCAACCGAGCCATAATGGTTTACGAGAGCCTCACCGAAATATATATATATATATATATATATATATATATATATATATATATATATATATATATATTTTATAATGATTTCTTAATCTAAAATTAGCCTTCTAACCTTAATTAATAATACTTCTACAACAGAAATAAAAATAGAATTCTTAGAACTAATTAATAAATCCAATTAATTATGTTTCTTCAATTAATCATGAAGTCTCAATTTAATTATACGAAAGTGACATCAAAATTCTAATTAAATTAATGAACTTAAACAACATATCTTTGCATAATTTTTAATTTCTATATAAATGAGCCGAACGCATTCTCAAGTTGATGAAGTGAATTAATTAACTAATTAGCAAACTCTAAGGCATATGATATCCCAATTAATATTTTCATTACACTGACTCTGTATTCCTTCCTCATTTTTTTTTCCTCCGCCAATAATCAGATCAAAAGCCATATACATACAAACTATTATATATCTAAGTTAAATGTAACAACCCGAAATAAAATTTGACTACATAAAATATTACGAGAATTTTCTACAATTAAAATAAGATTTGTGTAATAATAGTTATAATAATTATTATATTAATAAAAATGAAAGAAAATGAAAACATATATATAATGTATGTTTATATACAGACACACGTACATAACATATATACAGGTACGACATATAATATCCTTATTATTATATATATAGACATATATGTATAAAATAGAAAAGAATAAGTCAAATTTGGGGATAAGAATTGGAAAATATCTTCTCCATTCTCTCTCTCCTCTATGTATGCACGTCTCTCTCTCTCTTTTCCTCTCTCACTCTGCACATCTCTTCTCTCCCTCTCTCTGCTATTCTATTTTTTTCTCCCTTTTTGATGCAAATTGCAGCAATGTATGTGGCTATATATATATATATATATATATATATATATATGTCTATGTATTTGAGTATGTATGTGTGGGTGTGTATATATATATATATATTTTTTGCGTGGGGAGCAGGGGTGGTCTCGCGCTGAAAAGGCAGCAGGGGAAGCTGAGGTGCGCCGGGGCTGCTGCTGCTGGGCGCCGGGAAAGCTGCCGGGAAGTCGGGCTGCTGTAGCTGAAGTCGGAGTTGCGCCGGCAACCGAGGATGGTGGTAGGAAGCGACGGGAGCAGCGGAGCTGCTGTGTGTATATATATATATATATATATATGTATATGTGTGTGTGTGTGTTTATTGTTGCTCTGTGTGTGTTGCTTGAGGTGCAAAGGAAGTAGAGGGTAAAGCCGGGGTTGGGCCGGCAACCGGGGAAGACGGCAGTGGCGGGGGTCGGACAGCTGCTGGAGGAAGAAGAGCAGTGGCAGCAGATGCAGGGGGTGTTTTGGGGTAAGGGTTATGTTTAGTAAATTTGATTAAGTTCAAGGGCTAATATGCAAACCATATAGTTATTGAAACTTAATGATTTACTCCCTAGCAATTAAGTATATTGCAAATTAATTCCATAAATTTATGATATATGTTTTTAAATCCATAATTTATGAAGAATGACATTTAAAACCCCAATAGTTATAAATATCAAATTTTATAACCTTAAGATTATGAAAATATGTTTTAAAATCCTAAATTAATAAATAATGATAACGAACTCAATTAGGTTGAAATTACATTATGTAAACTATAAAATTGATAATATTATATATTGCTATTAGAATTGCTTTGTATTGCAAAAACGATCTCTTGAATATGCTGAAATTACCGATTTATCTCATAATTAATTAGGTTTGCGAAATGGACCGTATAAGTCATTAATATTACTTCTTGACCCAAACAAGTGAATTAGGTCGTAATATAACATTAAAAATATTAATTACTATCTCTATTAATTTAAATGACATTTTTGTCCTAAATATAATTATAGAAGTTGTAACTTGATCCTCAAAATTTAATAAACGAAATAAAGACCTCACTATAAATATTAAATATACAATTAAATTCCCCATATTGTTAAAAATGATCTAATGATCTTAAATAATTATGAACTTTACAAGTAAATTTCCCAAAGTCAAGTGCCAACATGAATATCAAATTAAATATCAACTTTAATACTCTTATATAAGAATTAACTAAACATGTTATGCAATTAAATATATTTCCTAAATTAACTTATAATTTCAGTTAATTGAATTCATTCTTATAAATTAAACTTTATAGTTAATCTAATTACGCCATAATCATAAATATATTCAAATTTCCTAATATTTAAGTTAAAACATAAATTATATAATTAGATTGTCTAAGATTATTTTAAAGGTCCTTAAGAATTAATTTAAGCTAAATCTTTATAATTTACTTATTTTAGAATTATTTTCAAGTCTTCAATATTTAGACCAAATCATAATCTTATAATTTAATTCTCCTGAAACTAAGCTAAGTCTTTCAAGATCTAATAAAAGGCTAATTATGCTTTCTAATATTTTAATAAACATATTTTATTAGAAATTCACCTAAACCTTATATTCACCTTAAAATCATTTAATTTATTCATTAAACCACAACATCGTCAGAACCTATTCCATCTTATCAAAGAAAACATTAAAGGACATATTTTAATTACTAATGACCTTAATTAAAGAATTTATAACTAGACAATGTACTGAGGCAATTTTAATGAAAGATGTTGGTCCCAAGTGGTGTCCGAGGTTCAGAGGGGGGGTGAATGAACCTTGGTCGATTTTTCAGAATCTTTTAAAACAACCGTTCTGCACTGCAAGTTACTTGAGCTTGCAGCGATAGATGGTTACTGCTTGCAGCGCTAGAATGCAGTGCTGCACGCTGTAACCTGGAGTTTTATACGCAGCGGAAATAAACTTTTAAACACAAGGCTGTTTTTCTCAAGAATGCTTCTTTCAAAACGTTTTATGATGAGAGACAGATAGATATGCAGAATATAAGCGCACAAATAAATAGAGCAATTAAACACTTGTGGCTTATAGTGGTTCGAAGGTGGTATAATCCTTCTACGTCCACTCTACTGCTCCTCGAGCAGGAACTTTGTTAAGCAAGATTGATTTACAGGACTCTCCTAACAATCTATCAACTTTACAAAGTAAACCACCTACTGAAGTCCAGCGTACACACAGCAACTGCAAACTTCAAAGGCTAACCCACACAGGGTTCCACACTCCCACACAGGGAAACTGCCTAACTCTAGACAATTAAAACAAACAGCAAGGATCTCTCCTATCAACTGCTTGACACCACTAAAACAACCTAAGCACACAGCAACAAGGTTAAAAGGATAAAAAGGTTTTCTTCAACTTGTGCTTCGAAGTGAGCTTCTGAATCCGTAGGGAAACTTTCAGCTTGAACTTGCTTCACTTCGATAGGTTGAGTGACTGAAACTGTTGTTGGCTTGAATGCTTGAATTTTGTAAGATTGAAACTTTTTCGCGAATGGATTTTAGTTCTTAGTAACAGTATCAGTAACCAGTTTCAGTTCTCCTCGACCTCTATTTATACTTGTAGGAGAAGATGTCCGTTGAAGGAGACATCTCTCTTTTGAATTTGAAGTAGCCTGGCCAAAGCATGGTTCGCATTTAATGTGACTTGACTTTTCCTTTCGGAGCATTTAATGCGGCAGTTGCGGCTCGCAGCTTTCTGCAGCGCGTCAGTCCATGTGGCATCTTCTTATTGGCTCCGTGTCTGCTACTTTGACTTTTTGTTGAACGGATCTTTTATTCTTGCTTGAATCTCCGTTCCTCGTACTGCATTTATCCTTCCTAGGATTTGCAGGATACTTCGTCTTATAGTTGGCGCTGTATTACTTAACTGATTTGTAAGTCTGCGCTGTATCCTGGGTCCTTGTGCAGCTGATGCTTTCTATCAGTGCTGCTGTAACTTAGACCTGATTGCAGTATCTTCCGGCAGTATTGCTGTAACTTCTTTCTAGCATTACTCATGTATCCTTTTTCTTGCAGCGTAGCTGCACGCCGTCTTTTCTTCCTTTGCTGTATAGAATTTTTATGTTATTACAGCGGTGCTGTATCTTCTTTCTATCAGCTATGTTGTATCCTGCCTTCCTGCAGCGATACTGTATTCTGCCTTCTTGCAGCGATATTTTCCCTTAAAGCTTAGATGCAGCTTTATCCTTGTTTGTCCTCCATTTCAATGCTAGACTTAAGACTCAATTCTAGTCTATTTATTCACTTAAACAATGTGAAAATGGGGTACTCAAAACTTCCTAATACATATTTGGTTTGTCTCATCAAAATCTAAACATTGAAATCCCAACAATTTCCCCTTTTTTTATGATGACAGAACCTTTACATTATTTCGTTCATGAAGAAGTTTCATTTTACATTAACTCATATGGTTTATCCAGATTACATGCTTGCACAGCTTTGAATAATTAAATCTAATCCTGGATTCATCAGAGATGCATCATGCTATTCCTTTCATCATAAGCAACAGGAAAACATAAACAGCATGCATGAGTTCATAAGAGTTGAACTTGGATAAAAACAGAAGGAAAAATTTCTTCATTAACAGAGAGAAATTTTTACAACCAAAAAAAATACAATAAGGATCACAAGAGGGTATAAGAATACAACTTAGTAAAACAGAGACCTTTTGCTTTTCGGTTCGTCTGATCTTCTTCCTGCAAACCTTTCAAGGCCTTCCCTTCCTCTTGATCCTTTCCACCAGTCCCTGATGGACTCTTGGTAGGACTCTTCCAGCTTGTGTCTGATCACGGGAACTTGAATCCATCTCAGCCAGAAGTCCTCGCAGTATGGTACAATCAGCCATTCCTTCACTCGGTCGATGTAAAGTTGTTGAATATCAAGGCTTCCTTCCCGAGCGAGCTGTTCATACCTCTTCAATGCAGTCTTGCAAGTATGATACCTGCTGAATTTGCCTTTTCTGCATAGTTCTCTGAAGTGTCTGAGGTACTCTGATCGTTTGAAAATAATGATCGCCTCAAATGTTGGATTTCGATTAAACGGCAGTCTGACTTCTTTGAAGATGTCAAATCTCCAAGTCATGTTCTCTCCTTCAGGCCTTTGATCCATCAACACGGACACTTCAGCAGAGATATTTTCAGTGTCAAGGCGAGGGATTTCTTGAGGAGGGAATTGGTAGAAGTTATTTGGAAAGATTTTTCTATCACCAATTACTCTGAGTCTTTGAATCCAGGCATTAGGATCTGTAGCTTCTTCGTTCTGGCGCCTTAGATTCTCAGACTCATCCCCGCTCATCCTCTTCCTTGATCCTTGCTGCTGGCTATCATCCCTTCTCTTATGATGATAGCTGGGAGGTGCTGCATCCTTGCTTGCAGCTCTGCTGTGTGCAGAATCTGCAGCCGATCTTCTTCCAGCAACTGCACCGGCTCCACTAGCTCCATCATCATCTCTTCTCCATCTCTTCGGAGAATGGATATCAGCAGCAGCAGATGATCCAGACCTTCTTCTCCTCCTGCTGAGAGGTTGCTGGTCATCATCATCTTCTTCTTCAGTTTCAGTAGCCCCTTTGCTCCTGTATCTATCGTCAAAACCTTCCCCCTTTTTGGCATCATCAAAAGCCGAGGGCTGAGCAGGGGCAGCTGGGACCACCCTTGATCGCGGGCGTCGGGTCGGCTCAGGGACGGGCTCTGGAGCATCGACATGCTGAGGGAAAGCTCGGACCATGATGTCCCTGAGTTCTCCCACAATCATCTCCAGGTTTCCCAGGCGGTCGTCCACACTACTGGTTCTCTGAGATTGATCATATACATGATCCAGAAGTGATTCTAGGACTTGGGAGTGAGAGATGAGTCTGGTTGAGGCATTTTCAGCATGCTGCTTGCATTGCCTGATCTCCTTGCGCGTCAGAGCAGCTTTGACCTTCAACTCCTTCTCCAGCCTGACCCGATCGTAGTACAGCCTATTTGCATGTTCCGTAAGATTTGACTTAATCATGTCAGGCAGCACTTCGAGGTCCTTTTTGAAACCCGTTATGGTTTCAGCATGAAATTGGGTGGTGACCCTGAGACTGTTTCGCATGATAGACTCATGCTCCTGGAGAGCATGCAGCAAGTGTCTAACAGCGGTCTCGACTCTATTGATAGATTCATCAGGAGTCAGCCTAGAATTCCTTCTCGTCGAGGCAGCAGCGGATGCAGCAAATGGAATAACATCTTGACATACTGGTGCTGCATCCTACCTCGGTACTTCAGTAGCAACCTCATCCTCATGGTTGCTGGTTTGAAATCTTGTAGAGCTTGAGGATGGGTGCTCTTCTCCTTCTTCTTCTTCTTCTTCCTCATCTGCCTCCTCTTCGCCGGATGATACTTGAACAGGATCTGCTCCGCCAGATTTTGGCCCATGAACAGCTATGTTGCGTTCCTTTATCATCCTTGCGAAGTCGGCATGAGACATGTTAGCGTCCACGGTAACCTCTGCTGCTGTAACCTTGGAAGGTTCTCGAGAGCGTGCAGCAGCTGCAGCATCAACCTCCTCTTGAGGTGTCTTTAGCTGCACTGGGGTTACCTCAGCTTCAACTCCAGCATCCTCAGTGGGTACTGTCTGAACAGCCTCCCCACCTGAGGTCTTCTCACCCTTAGGGAGTATTGTCAGAACAACATCCTCCATAGAGGTCTTCTCAACGGACTCCGTATCCTCGGTCGGTCCTGTAACAACTTCGGCAGCCTCTGCTGCAAGAATGGGTTCTTGCAGCTCTGCTTGGTTTTCTGCAGCATCCACAGCTTTCAGCACTGTATGCTCCTCTACTGCAAGAATCTCAGCTCCCACCCTGTTTGGCTCTTCAGCAGCAACTTCTTGTAGGGTGGTCGCCTACTGCACTGTTGTCGCGTTCAGTGCAGGGAGTACCGCCTCTGCAACTTCCTCCGTAGATGCTTTATCGGCAATCTCAGAGATGTCAGCGATGACATCCCTGATTATGGCAGTTGGTTCCCCTTCAGAATCTGCACGAGCAGCATCTTCATCTTCATGAGTTGGGGAATCGCCATAATCCAGTAATTGGGCTTCCTCCTCCTCCAAGCGATCCAACGAGACAATGTTGGAGAGGCCTCAACTACTTTCTCATATGCAGGGGAGTTCATCTGATGTGAGCTTGAACTGCCTTCTCCCCGCATCCTCCTTGGAGTGTGCTGCATCCTGGTATCCTTCATGCTTTGTTGCAGCGCTAGATGCAGCATAGCTTCTTCAGCTTGCTCCACTCCCAAGATGTCGATTTGCTCTTGAGCAAACTCGACATCATCGCCCCTTCTTACAGCCTCCGCAGCCGGGGCGAGGAAGACCTGCGCATCTTCCATTGCTGCTCTCATCGGCAGCTCTGTAGAGTCGAATTCTGCAAGAGCTTTGCCCTTTCCCTTGTCTTGTGCTCCCTGTGCAGCACTGCAGCCATCAAGCTCTTGAACTCTTGCTGCAAAGTCAGGTTGTAGGAGTGCCTGAATGTCTTCAGATTTGGCCCACTCCAGGACTGCTTGCTCAACTGTCAGGAAATCCTTCCACTTCAACAGGATTTCCCCCTTAGACAGCCTCATCTCTCTCCAGAGAGAGTACTGCTGCTCCATATTTCTAGCAGCTGGAAGGTAGGATCGAGCACTGAAGCTTCTGTTTGTAGACGAGCTTCTTCTTCAGTTAGCTCGACCCGGTGCTGATGTGGCTCCTGAAGCTGATGTGACTCATCCCCAACAGCAGCAGCAGCAGCTCTCTTGCTGCGTGGAGCCCTTCTCACCAAGGGTGCGTCATCATCTGGGGAAGAGGATTCAAGTTCAGGTACAGCCTTCCCTGAACTCCTCTTGATAACAGGAAGAGGACTCGAAGGATCCTCTTCTTCGGCTTCTTCCCCGCTGCCTGCAGCTTCATCTTGCAGAGCAAGAGTTGCATTCTTTTTGTCTTTGGTTTTCTTCCTCGCAACTCCTGCTCCTGCAGCCTTTGGCTGGGTCTTGCCCTTCTTCTTCTCCCCGAGATATTTTCCAGGGTGAATGGGGGCGGGTGCTGCAAGTTGAAGGCCAAGCTTGCAGAGTAGAGAACAGATGGTGATACCGTAGCTCCGACGCTCCGTTATCTTCTCTGCTTCCTCCCACAGCCTATTCATGATGAACCTTGCCCAGTTTACCTTTTCTCCGGCCATGATCGCAGACATGATCCGGAACTGGAGATCCGTGCATTTGTCATAACTCCCAGTCCTTCCTTCAATGGAGTATGCACAGATATCATGAAGCAACTCGAACTCCGGTTTGAAGAGTTTTTTGGGGGCGCTTCTCTTGATCTCAGCCCCTGCATCCCTTGCTCGAAAGAGATCCCACATCTCTTGAGCCGATGCCTCCCCATATGTTGCCAACTAGCTGGGGGTCAATCCTGCAGCCGAGATGCTGAAGGTGGTGGCGATGTCCCTAACGGTCAGCGACCGTTCTTCTTCATCTGCATCCATCCGGAACAGGATGCAGTTTCTTTCTTCCGCCTGCCTAGCGTAGGTGTAGAATCTCTGTACTGACTCCGTAGAGAAGCCAGCATACACGATGGTCAACAGCCCTAGGACTTGGGTCTGTTGAAGAGCATCAAAAATCCTTTTGATCAGAGCATTATCATACAGCCCTGACTCAAGGATGTGTTCCTGGTTGGTCATCTTTCCATCAAGAACGATGGTTCTTCTAGCAGCCATTGATGATTTTTCGTGAGAGAGAAAGAGAAAGAACGAGGGTTTTCACTTAGAGAATTTTCTACGAAGAATGCGTTTCTCTCTCTGAAGATGGTGAAAAATGAATTCAAATAGCACGTTTTGGTCTTTATGGCAGTTCTCAAGAGACGTGCGTAGATCGACGGTTGAGATAAATCAGGGAAATGATCTAGTGGCTCAGGAAAAAGCGGAGATGTTAAATTAACACTAATAATTACTTGGCGCGTGGGCTCTGTCAGCGCCTTTTCCACTTCCTGACACCCGCAGTCATTCATTTAATGCTGAAAGACATGCCCTTTGTTGCCTAAATAAATGCCTTTTTAAGGTTGCAGCGAACCAAGTACGAGGTTGTAGAGCAATCAATACTCTTTTGAAATTAATGCCGTAATCTGGTGCTTCTAGAATTCTTGATAACTGCTGTACTGTAAGAATGTAAGATGCAGCGCTGTCTGAACCCAGTGCTGTATTAATGCGTAGCTTACAGTACTATCTTCACTGCTTCCTGCAAGCATGCAGAGGTTCCCCCTGCGATCTTGCATCTTCCTTTCTCTTCACAACTTAAGGATTCCCAGCTCGTTTCGAAGCATAGAAAACCTCGATTCACTCAAAGGCTTTGTAAGGATATCTGCAAGTTGTAGATCCGTGTGAACTTTCTCCAGCACAACGTCTTTCTTTTCAACATGATCTCTTATAAAGTGATGACGTATATCAATGTGCTTTGTTCTTGAGTGAAAGACAGGATTGTGGGTAATTGCAATAGCGCTCGTATTGTCATAGAGAATTGGAGTCTTTTTTTCTTCTATCCCATAATCTTTAAGTTGCTGCTGTATCCAGAGAATCTGCGCACAGCAACTTCCTGCTGCAACATACTCTGCTTCTGCTGTAGAGGTTGCAATTGAGGTCTGATTCCTACAGAACCATGAGACAAGTCTATTTCCCTGAAATTGACACGTCCCACTTGTACTCTTTCTATCAATCTTGCAGCCTGCATAATCTGAGTTGGAGTAGCCTTTAAGCTTGAATCCTCCTTCCTTAGGATACCATAGGCCTACTTCCTGAGTTCCTTTCAGATACTTAATCACCATTTTTACTGCTAACAGGTGTGATTCCTTTGGTGCTGCTTGGAACCTAGCACAGACTCCTACTGCAAACATAATGTCTGGCCTGCTTGCTGTGAGATACAGCAATGATCCAATGAGGCGTCTATACTTGGTAATGTCTACATCTTTACCGTCTTCATCTTTGTCAAGACTTATGGATGTGGACATGGGAACGGACGTTGCTGCTCCATTTTCCATGCCGAATTTCTTGATAAGCTCCTTCGTATACTTGACTTGGTTGATGAAGGTTCCTGTAGGTAGCTGTTTTACTTGCAGTCCGAGAAAGAAGCTTAATTCTCCCATCATACTCATCTCGAACTTTGACTGCATTAGGTTGGAGAATTTCTCACATAGCTCTTTGTTTGTGGATCCGAAGATAATATCATCCACATAAATTTGTACTAGAAGTACACTTTCTCCGTCCTGTATCCTAAACAGGGTTTTGTCGATTGTTCCTTTCTGAAAGCCATTTTCAAGAAGATAGAGAGATAAGGTGTCATACCAAGCTCTTGGTGCTTGCTTCAGTCTATATAGGGCGTTTTGTAACCGAAACACATTCTCTTCTGCTTGATCCTCGAAACCAGGAGGTTGTTCAACATATACTTCCTCTGTAAGGAGACCATTCAGGAATGCACTTTTAACATCCATTTGATAGACGTTGAAATTCATATGTACTGCATAGGCTAGGAAAAATCTTCCTGACAGCATCCTTTAGCAACTAGTCTTGCATTGTTTCTTACAACGACTCCTGATTAATCTAGCTTGTTTGTTCCAATTACACCTTGATGGGTTGGTCTTGCGACTGTTTGCCATACTTGATTTCTTTCAAATCCGTTCAATTCTTCTTGCATGGCCTGCACCCAGTTGCTATCTTGCAGTGCCTCTTCAACATTCTTAGGCTCTGTTTGTGATATGAAGCACGCAAACATTGCTTCATGTGGTATGGATCTCCTTGTCCTTACACCAATGGATGGATCCCCTATAATGAGATTTCTTGGATGGTTTCTTAGCCATGTCCTATCTGGCTCGAAGACATGAGTTGGTGTATCTTGCTCATCATGTTGCTGTAATGCAGGAGGTTCTGTTGCTGTAAGAATGTCTGCTGCATCCAAGTTTGCAGCTTCTTCTTCTTTTTCTTCTCCTGTAGGCAGAACTCCTTCTGTATATGGTACAACATTCTCTTTTCTTGGAGTGGTCTCTTCAGGTGGTTTTTCCAGCTTCTTTGTGTCACAATGTGGTTCATCAAACACCACATGTATAGATTCTTCTACCACCAGGGTTCTCTTATTAAACACTCTGAAAGCTCTACTTACAGCAGAGTATCCTAGAAATACTCCTTCGTTTGATTTAGCATCGAAAGTTTTCAGATATTCATTTCCATTGTTGAGAACGTAACACCTGCATCCAAAGATGTGCAGATAAGAGATATTCGGTGTATGACCATTCCATATTTCATAAGGCGTTTTGTCAAGATCCTTGATGATTAGACATCTGTTCTGCGTGTAGCATGCAGTGTTGGTTGTTTCAGCCCAAAACCTCTTGGGTATTTTTGCTTCTGCTATTATTGTTCTTGCTGCTTCCTTGAGGGTTCTATTCCTTCTTTCAGCAACCCCGTTTTGTTGCGGTGTTCTTGCAGCAGAGTATTCATGGCGAATACCATTATCAGAACAGAATTTCTCCATAAACTTATTTGTGAACTCAGTTCCTCTATCTGATCTTATCTTTACTATACTTAAGCTTTTCTCATTCTGAATTTTCTTCATGAGACCAGGTAACTTTTCTTGAGTTTTTGACTTCTTTGCAAGAAAGATCGTCCATGTGTATGTAGAGTAGTCATCCACTACTACTAGGGAGTACTTCTTCCCGCTCAAGCTTATTGGTTCTACTGGTCCAAAAAGGTCCATGTGTAGGAGGTCTAGGATTCTGTGGGATGATTTCTGAATCTTATCTTTAAATGAGCTTTTAACTTGCTTTCCCTTTTGACACGCTCCACAGACATTCTCCTTTTTGTAAGCTACATCTGGCAATCCTCTCACGAGGCCTTTTCTTGCTAGCTTGTTGATAGTCTTGAAGTTCAGGTGATTTAATCGCTTGTGCCATAACCAGCTCAGCTCTGGTGGACTTTTCACAATGAAGCATGTTGATTGAGTAGAGAAAATCCAATCTGCTAGGTAGATATTTCCTCTTCTTGTTCCTGTAAGCTTTACTTCATTTGTGGTGCTGTCTTTGATTAAGCACTTGTTGAGGTTGAATTCCACTGTGTATCCTTTGCCTAAAAATTGACTGATGCTTAGAATATTGTATCTAAGCCCCTTTACATAGGATACATCCTTGATCTTTATGTTCCCCTTGACTAGGCATCCGCTTCCTTTTGTGCTTCCTTTGGAATCATCTCCAAATATGACCTTTGGTCCTTTGCATTCTTGGAAGTCTTTCAACGTTTCTTTACTGCCTGTCATGTGCCTTGAGCAGCCGCTGTCGATATATCATACATCACTGCTGCATCCTGGCACTGTAACCTGTAACAATTTCAAACAGATTTAGGTACCCATATCTGTACGGGTCCTTTGGGGTTAGTTACTTTGGGAATCCAGACTTTCTTAACAGTAATTGATTTACTGTAAGATTTGTTGATTCTCATGTTGTATGCAGTTGTCTTGACAGACTGCTTGTTAAAAGTGTGTGCATAACCAACATGTGTGTTACCAACACCCTTGTAGTGTGGTCTTCCACTATACTTCCCTGGAGTATATCCTCCTTGAGGTTTAGACATGTAGATCTTAGTATAGGTGGGAAAGTTTCTTCTTTGCTGCAACTTTGTTGGTTGCTGCATCCTTTTGATGCATGCAGCAGATGGCTTCTGCTGCAGCCAATTATTAGATGCAGGCTTACTCCCTACAGTTGAGCATTGGGGTTTCTTCCCCTTATCCATCATTGCTGTTTTGTTCATGATCTTTTTAGAGTCACAGAGTAACTCTTTCTCCATTGGAGTTTCTACTTGAACAAAATTTACAGCTTTGGATGTACTTGCTGTATTCTGAGAGCCTTGATTGCTGTAACCTATGCCCGATAATTCAAAAGGATCTCTGACACGGTTTATGCAATCTCTTGCGTCCTTTGAAGACTTGGTGAACGTGCTCATCTTGGACTGCAAGGTTTCCTTCTCAGATTTTAGCTCAGTGATCAGCAGATTCAATCTAGAGACCTCTTGTTGTAGCTTACTACACCTTGAGTTATCAGATTCTCGTGCAGTGAGCATTTTGGCAATGTTGATATTTTTGCTCTTGAGGATCTCATTATCGATTCTAAGGTTCTCATTTTCAACCTTAAGTTCCTCATGAATTGAGTTGATCTACTCGAAATCACTCATGATCCTTTTCAAGGAGTGGATCATATTCAGCTCCTCATCAACTTGTATGGACAACGGTTGGTAGATTACCTCATCTTCTTCGCTGTCCTCGCCATCTCTAGCCATCAGGCATATGAGTGCTTCTTCGTCAGAGGATGAGGTTTCAGCATCGCTGTCAGAGGATTCTGCAGCTTTCAGTACTTCCTTCGGAACTACTGCATCCTTGGTTTTCTCCATCTCTCCTATGAGAGCTCGAAGCTTGTGTCTTTCCTCTCTTCTTTTATCTCTCCTCTGTTCTCTTTCTCCTTCAAGGTACTTGTGCATGGTTGGATAAGGACAATTCCTTGCGTAGTGTCCTGGCTTCCTGCAATTATAGCACAAGTCAATATTTCCTGTATTTGACTGTGGAGAAGAGGATACCTGAGGGGTTGGATGACTTCTTCTGAAGTCATTCTTCTTGTTGAGGTTGGTGTTGCTGCTATTATTGTTGCTCTTAATGAATCTCCTGAATTTCTTTAAGAGGAGTGTCGTATACTCTTCAGCAACTTCTGTTGTATCCTCACTCTGTTTACTGCAACTAGCGGTTGCTGTATCCTTGGTTCCTCTGGCGGTTAGCGCTGTAACTTTGGAGATTGACTCCTCTGATTCCTTTCTCCTTCTGTTGATGTCATACTCGAATGCTTTCAAGTCGGAGAATAGGTCAAATGTGCTCATGAACTTCAGGTCCATAGATACTCTCATGGCAGTGGTCTTGCTATCCCATTCCGCAGGTAGGGCTCTTAACACCTTCATGTTCTTTTCTTTCTGTGTGTAGTGTTTACCCAGAGCTTCTAGTTCATTCACTATGGATGTGAATCTTAAATCTAGTTGCTCAAGAGGCTCTTCATTTTTCATTTTGAAGAGCTCGAATAGTTGGGTAGCGTTGGAGATTTTGTTGTCTTTTGTGAGCTCTGTTCCTTCACAGATTTGCTCCAGCTTTTCCCATATTTCTTTGGACGTTGAGCAAGTTTTAACTTTGCTAAATGTGCATTTATCCAAAGTAATAAATAGAGCGTTCTTTGCCACATTATCCAGGTTGGCTCTCTTCCTGTCTTCGTTTCCCCACTCTTGACGTGGATTGGTCAGGAAGTTTGGTGGTGGCTGCTCTCCTTCTGCATGGTCTCTTCTATACATTGGATTCACCTTCATGGGGATTATCGGTCCTTCAGTTATGACCGTCCACATCTCATCGTTCATGGCAGAAAGGTGTGCCTGCATTCTTCTCTTCCAGTCATCATATTCCTCTATGGAAAACATAGGAAGCTTGTGATTGGAGGAATCCACGATATGCTCTTAAAAATGATTTTATACAAAGAAAACAGCGACACAAAGGTGGATCTGGGTAGGTGACCAGATAAGTTGGCTTTTAACCCAACTTGCTCTGATACCACTTGTTGGTCCCAAGTGGTGTCCGAGGTTCAGAGGGGGGGGTGAATGAACCTTGGTCGATTTTTCAGAATCTTTTAAAACAATCGTTCTGCACCGCAAGTTACTTGAGCTTGCAGCGAGAGATGGTTACTGCTTGCAGTGCTAGAATGTAGTGCTGCACGCTGTAACCTGGAGTTTTGTACGCAGCGGAAATAAACTTTTAAACACAAGGCTGTTTTTCTCAAGAATGCTTCTTTCAAAACGTTTTATGATGAGAGACAGATAGATATGCAGAATATAAGCGCACAAATAAATAGAGCAATTAAACACTTATGGCTTATAGTGGTTCGAAGGTGGTGTAATCCTTCTACGTCCACTCTACTGCTTCTCGAGCAGGAACTTTGTTAAGTAAGATTGATTTACAGGACTCTCCTAACAATCTATCAACTTTACAAAGCAAACCACCTACTGAAGTCCAGCGTACACACAGCAACTGCAAACTTCAAAGGCTAACCCACACAGGGTTCCACACTCCCACACAGGGAAGCTGCCTAACTCTAGACAACTAAAACAAACAGCAAGGATCTCTCCTATCAACTGCTTGACACCACTAAAACAACCTAAGCACACAGCAACAAGGTTAAAAGGATAAAAAGTTTTTCTTCAACTTGTGCTTTGAAATGAGCTTCTGAATCCGTAGGGAAACTTTCAGCTTGAACTTGCTTCACTTCGATAGGTTGAGTGACTGAAACTGTTGTTGGCTTGAATGCTTGAATTTGTAAGATTGAAACTTTTTCGCGAATGGATTTTAGTTCTTAATAACAGTATCAGTAACCAGTTTCAGTTCTCCTCGACCTCTATTTATACTTGTAGGAGAAGATGTCCGTTGAAGGAGACATCTCTCTTTTGAATTTGAAGTAGCCTGGCCAAAGCATGGTTCACATTTAATGCGACTTGATTTTTCCTTTCGGAGCATTTAATGCGGCAGTTGCAGCTCGCAGCTTTCTGTAGCGCGTCAGTCCATGTGGCATCTTCTTATTGGCTCCGTGTTTGCTACTTTAACTTTTTCTTGAACGACTCTTTTATTCTTGCTTGAATCTCCGTTCCTCGTACTGTATTTATCCTTCCTAGGATTTGCAGGATACTTCGTCTTGTAGTTGGTGCTGTATTACTTAACTGATTTGTAAGTCTGCGCTGTATCCTGGGTCCTTGTGCAGCTGATGCTTTCTATCAGTGCTGCTGTAACTTAGACCTGGTTGCAGTATCTTCCGGCAGTGCTGCTGTAACTTCTTTCTAGCAGTACTCCTGTATCCTTTTTCTTGCAGCGTAGCTGCACGCCGTCTTTTCTTCCTTTGCTGTATATAATTTTCATCTTATTACAGCGGTGTTGTATCTTCCTTCTATCAACTATGCTGTATCATGCCTTCCTGCAGCGATACTGTATTCTGCCTTCTTGTAGCGATATCTTCCCTTAAAGCTTAGATGCAGCTTTATCCTTGTTTGTCCTCCATTTCAATGCTAGACTCAAGACTCAATTATAATCTATTTATTCACTTAAACAATGTGAAAATGGGGTACTCAAAACTTCCTAATACATATTTGGTTTGTCTCATCAAAATCTAAACATTGAAATCCCAACATATGAGAATGTGATTGATGAATGATTTGAAGCACTTGATGGATTGTGATTGTTCTCGAAATGTGAACATTTTACTATGAATGCAAAGGTGAAGAATGATGTGAAATTAAGATTTGCATATGTGCAAATAAGATGTGTTTTCATGGCAGTTGAGAACTGCAGCTAAGTGTTGTGTTAAATTAATGTGATTTCATGTGTATGTTTGATATGTGTTTGTGTGAAGTAATTATGTGTGCATGTGCATGCGTATTCAAGACGGTTAAGACCCGTATATGACGGCTGATCACCGTACCAGGACGGCTAAGACCCGCATATGTTTCCAAGACGGCTAAGACCCGTAAAAATGTTTTCATGGCGGTTAAGAACCGTAAAATGCGTTCATGGCGGCTAAGCACCGTAAATTATATGAAAAGTGATGTTTGAATGTGAATGATGGATTATATGTTTCCAGGGCGGCTAAGACCCGCATATGTTTGCAAGATAGCTAAAAACCGTAAATGTGATAATGAAAGTAATATGTTTGAATGTGAAGGATGATTGATTTGAGATGGATGCTTACATTTTTAAAATAATTTAAGTTACGTGATGGAAATGATCTATTTTCTATAGGTTTTATTAAAAGACAAACGTTTTACGAAAATCTGTTTTTATCCAATAAGATGGTGTTTTGGCATGTGCGTGTAAAATCTTTTAAAATTATTTTATGTCATCCCGAGTTTCCCCACCCCACTAAGTGTACTTTTGTCACTCACCCCCTTTTTTTTAAAATGTTTTCAGTTTAGGGATTTTATGGTGTAGGGTGCGATTCCGTAGACTCGTTAAAATGTTTTATTAAAATATATATATATATATATATATATATATATTTGAATTAACTTGGATTTAAAGGAAGTAAAAATATAATTTTTGTCCAAAAGAAAATATTTTATCAGCTACTAGCATTCACTTCTAATTTACTGCTCCGCCTTCACTAAGGTATGTTATGTTATGATGTTTACTTATTTTATGATTGTGAAATTATGTGAAAGTGGAAGTGGAAATTATGAATTTATATAAAGTTCGATGTTATGTTACAGTAATATGTTTATATGACTATATTGAATTTTTATATATCATTCCTACTACGAGATGTGTTAAATTGTAATCAAATTGTATATATATACAAGTATGAGTTTCAAGGTTAGAAATTTACTTATGAATATTTTCTCATTAGATCGTTTTAATGTGAGGTCACTATTTCAACACACTGCTACTGGACGCCGTCATTGAGCCGCTGACTGCAGCAGCATGAGCTCGTGTGCGTAAATGGCCGTGGCAGGAGTTGGTGCGGTGTTATGTGATGGGATATATTATTTTAAGCTATGCTATTTGTGAGAATTGTTATATTGGTAAACACTGCCACTAGCCACTAAATGTCGCGTGAGTTAGTGTGTATGTTATGCCATAGTCGTTGGGTTACATAGGGTTGAGACTACCATGGGCCCTTGTCTACGACAGGATGAGCTAGTGGGTGTGTTTCCCCTAGTACACGGGTGTGATACGTAAAGCCACGACTAATGCCTGAGGTCTATGGGGATCATGTGTGGATAATTTTTATTATGTTTTATGATGATTTTTAAATTATGAGGTGATTTTTTTTTAATTGTGCAATTTGATTATATGTTATATTACAATGTGATAAATAAGGCTAAGATGACAAATAATGATAGAGAAATTTATTGAGATATTTATGTGATTTATAGAATCATGTTATTTGCCGAGTGAAATATTTCTTAAAGTGTTTTAATATCACATAGATTTTAATGCAAAGTATAGTTTCATAAAATGTGACGATAGCTAGAATAACATAGATGCTCAGAATGGACTTCACATACTTTGAAATTTAGGAATAGATCGATGCTAAAAGTTTCATGATAAAATCTCTAAGCTTATGTTCGTAACAACAATACGTTTTAGCCTTACAACTGGTTAACCACATATAGATGACCTTAGAGAAAAAGCGACGGCTACAATCATGAAAAAAAAACAAAAAACAAAATACGCTACCTAACTTTTCTAGTTGACGTGAATCAAACGTTACACGCTAAATTCTATTCTTCCTTAAACTTATTCTTAGCCTATTCTCCAACTTGAAATTTTTCCAGTAAAGCTAAACTCATATGAGTAAGATCAAAATCAAAATGCGATATCATTAATCTTCCTTATTCAAAATTTACACTCTAAGTTTTCTCATTCCTTAAGCATTTTCTTGATCCATGCTCCAACTTGAAGTTTTTCCTATAATGCTAGAATGATATGAGTATTAAGATTCGAATCATAACTCGATGTAGTATAAACCGCGGTCGAACCATCTCTAAAGAGTTTTGAAAACCGAATCGGTGAGACAGACAGTGAAAGTAATAAAAAAATAAAAAAAAAATAAAAAAAAATTTAAGGCAGCCTAGAATCGGTAAAAGTTCTATGCGGATAAAGGATGCAGAAAACTGCATTTTCGAAGTGAGGGCCATAATTAAAATAAGTCTTTTTGAAAGTATTGGCCACCAAGGGAGTTTATCGCTTTGGAAAAAAAAAAGACAAATTGAAGCTAAGATATATTGAACCGTTCGAGATTCTGGAACAAGTCGGAGAAGTGGAGTATAGGTTTGAGAAGGACATATCATATGAAGAAGCTCTCGTGGCTAATTTGGATAAAAAGAGACATCCGATAAAATTGGAATGATACAAAGAAGATTAGCATGACCATTGCACAAGGATGACACGCATAAATCGAGAAGTGGCTTTAGTAAAAAAAAATCCAGTAGAGCCATCACGAGGTCAAGGAAGCTACTTGGAAAGAAGAAGAAAAAAATGAATCTTGGCAAGGTAACCAGATTTACCGAGTTCTAGTACGTTCCTAAATTTCGAGGACGAAATTTCTTTGAAGGAGGGAAGGATGTAACAACCCGAAATAAAATTCGACTATATAAAATATTACGAGAATTTTCTACAATTAAAATAAGATTTATATAATAATAGTTATAATAATTATTATATTAATAAAAATGAAAGAAAATGAAAACATATATATAATGTATGTTTATATACAGACACACGTGCATAACATATATACAGGTATGACATATAATATCCTTATTATTATATATATAGACATATATGTATAAAGTAGAAAAGAATAAGTCAAATTTGGGGATAAGAATTGGAAAATATCTTCTCCATTCTCTTTCTCCTCTATATGTGTACGTCTCTCTCTCTCTTTTCCTCTCTCACTCTGCACATTTCTTCTCTCCCTCTCTCTACTATTCTATTTTTTTCTCCCTTTTTTGATGCAAATTGCAGCAGTGTATGTGGCTATATATATATATATATATATATATATATATATATATGTCTATGTATTTGAGTATGTGTGTGTGGGTGTATATATATATATATTTTTTGCGTGGGGAGCTGGGGTGGTCTCGCGCTGAAAAGGCAGCAGGGGAAGTTGAGGTGCGCCGGGGCTGCTGCTGCTGGGCGCCGGGAAAGCTGCCGGGAAGCCGGGCTGCTGTAGCTGAAGCCGGAGTTGCGCCGGCAACCGAGGATGGTGGTAGGAAGCGACAGGGGCAGCGGAGCTGCTGTGTGTATATATATATATATATATATGTGTGTGTGTGTGTGTGTGTGTGTGTTTATTGTTGCTCTGTGTGTGTTGCTTGAGGTGCAAAGGAAATAGAGGGTAAATCCGGGGTTGGGAAGGCAATCGGGGAAGGCGGCAGTGGGGGGGGTCGGACAGCTGCTGGAGGAAGAAGAGCAGTGGCAGCAGATGCAGGGGGTGTTTTGGGGTAAGGGTTATGTTTAGTAAATTTGATTAAGTTCAAGGGCTAATATGCAAACCTTATAATTATTGAAATTAATGATTTACTCCCTAGCAATTAAGTATATTGCAAATTAATTCCATAAATTTATGATATATGTTTTAAAATCCATAATTTATGAAGAATGACATTTAAAACCCCAATAGTTATAAATATTAAATTTTATAACCTTAAGATTATGAAAATATGTTTTAAAACCCTAAATTAATAAATAATGATAACGAACTCAATTAGCTTGAAATTACATTATGTAAACTATAAAATTGATAATATTATATATTGCTATTAGAATTGCTTTGTATTGCAAAAACGATCTCTTGAATATGCTGAAATTACCGATTTATCTCATAATTAATTAGGTTTGCGAAATGGACCGTATAAGTCATTAATATTACTTCTTGACCCAAACAAGTGAATTAGGTCGTAATATAACATTAAAAATATTAATTACTATCTCTATTAATTTAAATGACATTTTTGTCCTAAATATAATTATAGAAGTTGTAACTTGATCCTCATAATTTAATAAATGAAATAAAGACCTAACTATAAATATTAAATATACAATTAAATTCCCCATATTGTTAAAAATGATCTAATGATCTTAAATAATTATGAACTTTACATGTAAATTTCCCAAAGTCAAGTGCCAACATGAATATCAAATTAAATATCAACTTTAATACTCTTATATAGGAATTAACTAAACATGTTATGCAATTAAATATATTTCCTAAATTAACTTATAATTTCAGATAATTGAATTCATTCTTATAAATTAAACTTTATAGTTAATCTAATTACGCCATAATCATAAATATATTGAAATTTCCTAATATTTAAGTTAAAACGTAAATTATATAATTAGATTTTCAAAGATTATTTTAAAGGTCCTTAAGAATTAATTTAAGCTAAATCTTTATAATTTACTTATTTTAGAATTATTTTCAAGTCTTCAATATTTAAACCAAATCATAATCTTATAATTTAATTCTCCTGGAACTAAGCTAAGTCTTTCAAGATCTAATAAAAGGCTAATTATGCTTTCTAATATTTTAATAAACATATTTTATTAGAAATTCACCTAAACCTTATATTCACCTTAAAATCATTTAATTTATTCATTAAACCACAACATCGTCAGAACCTATTCCATCTTATCAAAGAAAACATTAAAGGACATATTTTAATTACTAATGACCTTAATTAAAGAATTTATAACTATACAATGTACTAAGGCAATTTTAATGAACGATGTAGGAAAAGAGGAATGAAGAATTATCTATGCTTGTTCGGGAGCTTATAATTACACGCGCTATTCTCATGAGGTGGGGGTAAATTCTTAATACGGTATTTATATTCTTTCAAAGTATTTAAAATATGAAAATCTTTTACGTGATTGATGTGGGGTCGATATACGTGTTATGTGAATAAAGTGCTATGAGATAAGAATGTGATTGATGAATGATTTGAAGTACATGATGGATTGTGATTGTTCTCGAAATGTGAATATTTTACTATGAATGCAAAGGTGAAGAATGATGTAAAGTTAAGATTTGCATGTGTGCAAATAAGATGTGTTTTCATGGCAGTTGAGAACTGCAACTAAGTGTTGTGTTAAATTAATGTGATTTCATGTGTATGTTTGATATGTGTATGTGTGAAGTAATTATGTGTGCATGTGCATGCGTATTCAAGACGTCTAAGACCTGTATATGACGGCTGATCACCGTACTAGGGCGGCTAAGACCCGCATATGTTTCCAGGACGGCTAAGACTCGCATATGTTTCCAAGACGGCTAAGACCCGTAAAAATGTTTTCATGGCGGCTAAGAACCGTAAAATGCTTTCATGGCGGCTAAACACCGTTAATTATGTGAAAAGTGATGTTTGAATGTGAATGATGGATTATATGTTTCCAGGGCGGCTAAGACCCGCATATGTTTGCAAGACGGCTAAAAACCGTAAATGTGATAATGAAAGTAATATGTTTGAATGTGAAGGATGATTGATTTGAGATGGATGCTTACATTTTTAAAATAATTTAAGTTACATGATGGAAATGATCTATTTTCTACAGGTTTTATTAAAAGACAAACGTTTTACGAAAATCTGTTTTTATCCGATAAGATGGTGTTTTGGCATGTGCGTGTCAAATCTTTTAAAATTATTTTATGTCATCCCGAGTTTCCCCACCCCACTGAGTGTACTTTTGTCACTCACCCCCTTTTTTTTAAAATGTTTTCAGTTTAGGGATTTTATGGCGTAGGGTGCGAGCAGTAGATGTTGGTAGCCGATGATCAAAGGTTACATAAGTATTTATTTAAAACGATTAGTTTCATGAATTTAAGAAATGTATATTTCGGATTTATTCTTGATTTTATTTATCTTTGTTTTTACTGAAAGAGTGAATTTTTATAAGTGCGTAACGTCTCGGTTAAGATTTATTTACAAAATAGTCGGGATGTTACATTAAAGGCCATGATTATAAACTAATCAAAAGAAGAATTTATGAAAAGAACTTACGAATTTAGCTGCGCCGCTTTTAACTTCAATTCTTCTCTATTCTTGTATTTTTTTTCTCTTTTCTAAGATTTGTTAGGTTAAAACTTGCGGTGTGGTATATTTATATATCTAGGGTTTATGTAACTTCTCTCCTTAGGAGATAAAATGAACTTCTAATATATCTCAACTACTTAATAAATATATCTATTTTCCATATCTCCACGTTATAAATAGAAAAAATTCTAAATATTTATTCCTAATCCACTAAATATTTAGAGTCCTACTCACATTAGACATATATTCCAAATGGTACGTATTTAATTAATATCTCTCTACGGTACTATTAAATCATGATAAATTAATAAAAGTCTGTTATTCATAAAAGAGATATAATTAGAAATCCGGGGTATTACAATCCCCTATACCTTATAAAAGTTTCGTCCTCAAAACTTAGAATAACTCGGGATATTTTTGTTTCATATCCTCTTCACGCTCCCAAGTTGCTTCTTCAAAACGATGATTGTGCCAAATGACTTTTACTAGTGGTATTTCTTTGTTTCTCAACCTTTTTGATCTCTCGAGCAACTGTCTGTGGTTGAATTATATGACTCAAATTAGGAATATACTTCTTCAACATCGAGACGTGGAAAACATTATGAATAGCTGACATCTCTTCAGGTAGATCTAGCTCGTAAGTTACTTTACCGATTCTCTTTGTGATCATGTAAGGTCTAACATATCGTGGACTAAGCTTTCCTTTCTTACCAAATCTCATCAATCCTTTCATAGAAGCTATTTTAATGAACACTGTATCTCCAACTTCAAACTCGAGTGGTCTCCGACGGACATCTGCATAACTCTTCTATTAACTTTGAGCTGTTTCAATCCTTTGACGAATGGTTCTGACAACCTCAGTCGTCTCATTAATGATATCAGTTCTCTAACCCATTCCTGACTCCAATTCTTTCTTCTCTCCTAGCTCATGCCAACATATAGGTGATCTACATTTCCTCTCATACAAAGCCTCATAAGGTGTCATTCCAATTGTAGACTTATTACTATTGTTGTATGTAAATTCTGCCAAACACAAGTACTTGCACCAACTTTCTTTAAAATCCAATGCACATGCTCGTCGTAGTATATCTTCTAAGATTTGATTTGTTCGCTCTGTCTGTCCATCTGTCTGAGGATGAAAAGCTGTACTAAATCGTAGTTTAGTTCCAAGAGCCTGGATGCACTCCCAAAAATGTGAAGTAAATCGACTATCTCGATCACAAATAATTATCTTGGGAACTCCGTGAAGTCTGACAATCTCTTTAATGTAAAGTTGAGCTAATTGTTCCATCGAGTATGTCATCTTAATTGCCAAGAAATGCGCAGATTTCGTCAATCTATCAATAATTACCCAAATTGCATCAGAACCGTTTGTCGTTCTCGGTAACCCAACTATGAAGTCCATGGCAATGTCTTCCCATTTCCATTCTGGTATCTGAATGGGTTGCAAAACTCCTCCAGGTCTTTGATGTTCTGCTTTGACTCTTTGACATGTAAGACATGCACTAACATACTTCGCTACGTCTCTCTTCATTCCAAACCACCAAAAACGATCTTTCAGGTCGTGGTACATCTTAGTAGAACCAAGATGCATTGAGTATGGTACACTATGAGCTTCTTTAAGTATCTTCTTCTTTAGTTCATCATCATTTGGGACGCATAATCGATCACCAAAGTATAGTACCCCACTGTCAGATATTATTTGCATTCAAAATTTCTAATTATATCAAATACAATTATTTAAAATAAACATAATTTTAAAGTTGAATTATTAACATTTTTAATTAATATAGATATTAAAAGCAATATGTATATATATATATATTTATATATTACATTTAAATGATATATCAATATATTATATCATCAATATTAAAAAATATAGATTTTATATCACAAACCACGCATCGAGCGGGTGTACTGCTAGTATAAGTAATATATTTTTATTATAAAAATAATTATATTTTCTCAAACAAATTCGAATAGATGCGAATGCAAATGGACCGACATATGTAGGTGAGGGCACATAAAGACGTCTGAAGATGGTCCATGCATCGGGTCAGGTTGAGAGCCCAAAGTTTATAAAAATTTTCACTTTTTTGGAAAAAGGATTATTACATAAAAAAACAAACATAAACTTAGGGCCATATTTCAATTATTATAGTGGTAGAAAGAGTACCGTGTAGCGTCTAGATTTCAAACGGTTTGCTTTAACCATCTTAAAAGCTTCATATTATTAGTTGCTAGAGATTTAAAGTGAATTTGCCAATTAATCACAAAATGTTGCGGTTCTTACATATAATTTCTTAAGAAGTAATTAGCGAGATCGTGCAACCCTCTTTCCTAGTTATAATGGAAAATGGTACAACTGATTGGATCCAGCCTGTTCTTTAAATAAACAACTCACACACTCCATTTCCAAAAAAAGATCAATACACCAATCACTACACTTAGATTTATTGGATTTGTTGCTAAACACAATCGATTCAATATATTTCTTATGTAGCTATGGGTACTATATTGGATTTGAAGCAGATTTTAGATCAATCTATATTGATTGACTGCCTCTATTATGTTGTTGCTAGTAAATATTACTATTTTTTGTTTTGGATCCTCCAAATCATTCCCTCTAGAGATCCAAACCCATTTTTTCTGATCCTTCCAGGAAAAGATTCATTCTTTTCATAACAAATAGGAGGTTGAACCAATAAAGATTTGTTTTTCGATTCACCCCTAGCCTCATTCAAAAATTGTTTTTGATACAATTCGTAGGAATCAATAGAAAAGACAAACCCCTTATGATACATCAAATCCGGCTCGATTATTGATAGGATGAATAGATCTGTCATTTCTTAAAATCTCTCTTGTGATTTAAAATCGTGGTGTAATGTGTATCCTTCCTTATTCAGGTTATGGAATAGATGAAATAAATCAAAAACTGGATTTTTTTCAAGAATGAAATCTTATTGGAACTGTCCATATCTGGTTCATCCTATAGAACCCTATCACACCTCGAATCTGATGAAATAGGATGAATTGAGATAGTATTTTTTAAATATGTAATTATCTTAAATGTATTAACCAATTCTTGTTTTTCCGATCATGTGGAAGGAACAAAAGAAAGATATTTCAATTATAACAAAACATATGAGTATATGTAAACCCCAAAACCTAAGTTGTTTCATAGATATCTATTTTTTTTTGATATGTTGTCGATATGGAATTATCATAAAATTATCTTTTTTTTTTGCATTAAATGAAAATTCTCTTTTGATATAACACGACCAGGGTTATCCCAAAAAAAAATTGATAATAAAACAAAAGTCGGAATATCTGTATATGTGTTTAATAAATGCAATCCTTCTTTTATTATACAATACACTTCAAATTCCATTCTATAAAAAAAATATTACATTACAAATATCTCTCCTCTTTGAATTTTTTTAACAACGAAATCCCAAAAAAAAAAAACCACACTCCCCTTTTGTCGTCGTATCTCCTCTTCCAAACTTCATTTATATCTAATATTTTTACTCTTGTAAATCGGATAAAAAAAACTAAAATTTTGCACACCACAAAGAATACATCACCGACAAATTAGACAAATATCATCTTTGCAGAAAGCTATAAACTTCGACAACTTTAATTTGATCAGGGACGACCGTGACCTTCAACTACCTACAACAAAGTCAATAGTCAAAATTCTACCAAACTATTGGGATAAGGGTTCAAAATACCCATTTTTATAAAATCTAAACCCAAAATACCCACTAATATAACATATAAGCCCAAAATACCCATTTTTGGTAAAAGGACCAAAAAACCCTTTGACATCCCATAAAAATTGTTTTTAATTATTGAGAATTGATATTGCCACTCCAAAATTGTTGATACCAAACCAATTTGCTAAAGCTACATTTATGAAAATCCAGATATAATTATCTTGGTATATTGGTTGGAAACCTTTCCCGTGTCCAAAAAACACTCGTATTTATACCTGTGATCTGGTCAGAAAGGTATAACAAAGCCACGTACTGAAGAATTATTATTTGGATGAAAAATTTATTGAAATTTCCATGATTTATATTTATTGTGATCCGATGCACGAAGTCGTATCAAAGCCAAGTTTTATTGAAGAAATAGATTAAATTATGTTGTACAATATTATTTTCTGGTGCCTAATAGAGGAGAAAATTAAGAAAATGTATCCGAAAAATATTTCGAGATAACACAAGTGCAGGATATCATTAAATGACATCCAGCGAAGAATGGAACATAATTGTTCCAGACACATCTAAGGTCATCCAAGATCTTAGGGAGATCCAAAAGACCATTTATTATGGTGGATAGATGGAGAAGATGTTCCGATCTCTATCCGAGATCCAACGAGAAGTTTTAGATCTAAAACAAGAAATTTTAGATCTGAAAAGAAGGTTACCAAAAGGGACTGGTAGATCAATGAACGAACGTATTAGAGATTCGTTCGGAGATATATCAATCATCTCTAAGGAAAGGCTATGGAAGTTTCGAAGTCTAAAAACAACGACGAACTCCTACTTGACCTCATCAGACAAGTCGGATGGAAGTCTCAAGAGTAGATCTTGCAGAATTGACTGAATCCCTTTCCAACCTAGGAATTGTGGATCTGGTAAATTTCAAGATGAATGATCATATTCCAAAACAGGAAGAAGAGAGTACAAATGCTGGAATACCAGAAGTACCCGCTCCTCAAAAATCTTGAAAGAAGGACGAAGTCGACTATGGTGCATACATAGCTCGATAATACCAGAGACGACCAGGAAGTGCTAAGGTGGCATCTAAGAGCCCTTGGGTAAAAACGATGCTTGAACCCACACATCCGTTCAGAATGATGCTCACTACAGACATCATCGATTTCAGAAATATGAAATCTTTGATCAATGAGTGGATGTCATCCATGAAGGTTGCTTCATCGGTGCTGGACATTGATAACGAACATTTTTGCCAGCTATTGGTAAATAGTTTGAAAGGTTCAGTCAAGAGGGCATGGGAAATGACAAAGGACCCTCTCAAAAAAGAGATCCTATCCAACGATAATATTTTCGCAATTATCGAAAAGATGGGACATCTACTCAAAATATGTTTCCTCGGGGATGGATATTTTAAGGAAAGAAAAGACGAGAAGAAAAGAGAGTATACACAAGCTTTGTTTGCTCTCGAATTGAGAAATATAGGTTATGCGGATGAATATATATATTGGTTCCGCAAATATTATTTCCAAGCAGATGTACCATGGAATGTTGCAACAGATTTATTCTTTGCAAAAATCTGCAGTCCATTGAGAGAAATGCTTATGCAATCCTACAGGACACCTCTGGGCATAATTGATTCGGTAGCCAGAAGGATGTCCTTTTTCAAGGATAGTATAAGAGAGTGGTGTCAACAAGCGACACTACAGAAGAACAAGAAGAAACTAAGAGGAATGATGAAAAAGACCCCTTTTTGTTGCGACAACAATGATTTTCCAAGCATCATTGGAGATACGAGTCATGAAAGACACGGAAAAAGAAAGAAACACTTCAAAGGAGGGTTTCAATGTAAGGCCGGTGGATCATACAGGAAACCTTCCAAATAAGGGAGATCATGGTGGTCCAAATCCGAGGCTAGATCTTACAAATCTGGTCAAAAGTCTGGTCCTTCCAGGTTTTCTTCACAGGGATCTAGATCCACGGGGAAGATAACAGAAGGAACAACAAAAAAAAGAACTTTCAAACGAGCTCACACTCATACCAATGAAAGTTTCAAAGATTGCAACTACTGGACGTGCGGTGCGAGAGGTCATATTTCACCCGATTGCCCACAGAAGGAGAAGGATGTGCGCCAGTTCGAGCCTACGAAAGACATCCGAGATGCTGTCTTTTATGGTGATTTGGTGCCAGTCTACAAGTTCGAGGATATCTCTTCAGATGAAAGCATATATGAAAAAGAGTTCGAATCTGATTCAGAAGGATCCAATGGATCATCTACAGAATCAGACGAGTAGTTTTGGCGAACAGGAAGATAGACTCCAAACATCAGAGAGTCTATCAGGATTCTTTTCAAGAATGACCATCTCAAACAAGACGATGGAAAGAATCATGCGATAAGATTCAGCCTTAAGTCCTTACGATGGATTTAAGATTGGAAGTCTTAATCGATTTTGTGATAAAATCGGAATAAGACAACGCAAGCACCATATCATTTACCGGGTAAACTCGGGTGAGTTTTCTATCCCAATAGGATTAACCGGTAATAAAATTGAGATGCAACTTATTTCAAAAGAAGAAATTCTTGAGGAACTGAGTCGTATCAAAGAAGAAGTAGCGGTCACGATGAAATGGATCCATATTGGAACCATTGAAGTTATGATCAAAGCTACCTTCAAAAAAGGAATTGATCCTGAATTACATTTATCTGTGATGGATAGAAGAATCAATAATTTAAGAGAAAGTTGTCTTGGTACAATGGTAGGTAATTTGTATGCTGGCAAACTTATGTTTGACATTCATCCTAGGATTGCATACAACCTAGCTGACCAGGATTTCAGTAGAGTCTTAACCCTTCATCAAGATTTTAAAAGAACTGATCTTATGAAAGAAGGAAATAGACCATATTCTATCATGTATAGAATTGCATATGCGCTTTCTAATACACATCATTCGGATATGTTTCTTAGGAAAGAGTATATAGAAATTCCAAGAATTTTTGAGGAATTTACAAAGATTAGAACACCAGACCTAATTTAGATACCAATGTTAGGAGGTGTTAATTTGCTAATTAAAGATCAGCCTATTTTAAACAGTAGATCATTAAGGTATGATTTTGAAATTAGCAACATGTTATCATTTTCCGAAGATAGGATTCTTAGCCTAAAAGGAAAAGAACCAAGTGAGGATTTGTATCCACAAAAAATTAGGGTAAAGAATGTAAAAATGAGATGCCCTAATAATGAATGGAAAAAAATCCATATTGTTTTTGATATATCTAAAGATGATAATTTGTTTCCTTGTGAGGAGATATATCATTTACAACAACCAAGTATTAATAGATATGAAGACATGTTAAAAATAGCAGGCTATCATGTATCTGTTACAGGAAGTGCAGGCATAACCAAAGGAGTTATGACCCTGGGGTTAAGTTTCCTTGAGGAACACAAACCCTGGAGAAGAGAATGAAAATGGATGGAGTTCGACCTTGATGGCCATACAATCAGGGTAGAATAAAATCAGTTTATATGCCAAGATTGCGTATAGACGAAGAGATCGAAGATCTCAGAAAAGAGAAAGATGAGTTGATAGAACAAATGAGAACAATGCGAAGAAATGGTCAAACTCATCAAATACAAGATGTGATAGAACTACAAAGGTTAGCCTATGAGCATAATATAAGAAGCTCAAGGATAAACATGTTAGAATCCTGGAGAAATATGAAAAAATATCCAGACGATCCAGAAGATTCTGAATGACGAGTATTTTCTCTATATATATATCTGTAGGGATATTATATGATCAATATAAGACAGAATACTTTGCAGCTTACATTGACTTAGGTTCAGGCATTTGCACAGCAAAGCCAGAAGTTTTTCCCAGTGAAGCAGTGAAAAAACTACCTCTTATTGCAGGAAGGGACTTCTCACAGAAAATCCTAATACTCAATAAGGGTATTCGAGAATCAAGAATAATGATTGGAGGAGCATTCGATACCCCTTGGTATAAAGTAAGAATACCACCTATCTATATTCATGATACCGGTGCTGATATTTTGTTGGGTAATAACTTTATCCAAACATTTGCAAAATATGAGCAGGATAATCACAAGAACCTGTTAACCTTTACTACTAACTGTGGTAGTATGATACAGGTTTTGCGGTGAGAGAAGGCCTTTAATAGGATAATGCCTATTAATTTTCGCAGCAAACGTGGTGATAATGAAGCCAAGTTAACTCTTCCTAAAATGCAGTATAAGAGGAAATTTGGTAAAGCTCTTTTATCATATAGACAAGAGGGAATGGAGGAGGCGCATGAAGAAGCTATTTAGTTTCTGAAAAATCCCTTACAAGAAGGACCACCCCAGATTGACATTGATGAGGAAAGCCTACTTTCCCTTGAAAATGTTAAGAGGCTAATTCAGAGGAACTACAATGAAAATCCTTTAGTCTGGTAGGATAAAAACCAGATCGAAGCAACGTTGAAGATAAAAGAACAATACCGATACGAGTTGGTTCGATACAAGCCGATTCAGATGAACCTTGAAGATCGAAAGGATATGTAAAAGATTATCAAAGAGCATATCGATCTCAAGCTGATCGAAGCAGGTATCTCTCCTTATAACAGCCCAGAGTTTTTGGTAAGAAATCATGGGGAAATAAAGAGAGGAAAAGCAAGGTTAGTAATTAACTATCAAGGTATTAATAAGATTACTGAATTTGATGGATATTACATACCAAGTAGAGAACACTTAATTGATTGTATTAAAGGATCAAAAGTGTTTTCAAAGTTTGATTGCAAGTCTGGATTTTACCAGATTAAGTTAGAAAAATAGTCAAAGAAATTAACTGTTTTTTCTACACCACAAAGGTAGTATATCTGGAACGTAATGATCATGGGTCTTGCGAATGCACCTCAAATATACCAACGAAAGATGGATAATTTTTTTAAATATTATTTTGAGTTTATGTTCGTTTACATAGACGATATCCTGATTGCATCTAAAAATATGAAAGATCATTTAAAGCATCTTGAAATATTTTCAGAAGCATGTCATAAAGAAGGATTAGTGCTCTCTGAAAAAAAGGCAATAATCGCGGTTAATAGAATCGAGTTTCTCGGTGTTATAATTGACCATGCAGGTATGGAACTACAGGGACACATTGTGGAGAAAATCCGCAATTTTCCAGATGTTCTTAAAGATAAGAAGCACCTTCAAAGCTTCTTGGGAGTGATTAATTTTACGGGTTCTTTTATCAAGGATTTGGCAAAATATCGAAAGGATTTCCGTCCTTTATTACAAAAGGATGAGAAGACCAAATGGAAATGGGAAGACATTCATTCCCAAAGAGTTCGTGAGTTAAAACAGGTTTGTAATAACCTACCGAAGCTCCCGATTCCTCAAGATGAGGATCAGTTAGTTGTCTACACAGACGCTAACGATTTCAGATGGGCAGCAGTGCTCATGAGAAAGACATCTACGGGTGAAGAACCATGTAGATATACTGGAGGGTTGGTTACTGAATAACAAGCTAAGGTCTGGCATATTAACGAGAAAGAATTCTTTACGGTTTGGAAGGCTTTTAAAAAATGGCCTTTATTTTTATTAGCCAAAGAATTTACATTAAAGGTTGATAATACCAATGTTAAAGTTTTTTTGAAAAATAAACTTGAATCAAAAATCAAAAAAGCCCGTATTATCAGGTGGCAAGCAGAATGTCAATATTATATATTTGATATTGTTATTGTGAAATCTAATGAGAATGTTCTTGCAGATTTCTTAACGAGAGATGGACATCCTTGAAGCGGATTCCATCACGGTTAGATCAAGGCACCTCAGGAAAAACCTTGAGGAACTACACAAGGCCTTTGAGTTGCTTAGGATACGTGCCGAAGCAGCTTCATTGTGCAAAAGGCAGATTTGGACAAAGTCCAAGAAGCCATACAAGCTTCGCGATTGGTCCAAGTCCATTTATGGAAAGCATTGGAAGGGCCTTGCTCTCGGACGGGTTCACCATCGGTAACCCAAAAAAAATTCATGAGAAAGGTTCATCATCAATGAGCAAACAGGGTACCTATGTACCCGAAACAGGATATTCTGCTGACAGGTGTTTTTCATCGGACACCGGTGAAACGGCTGATAAAGCCACAACAAGTGTTTTATCGGATTCCGATAAAAATATTAATTCGGAAAGTCAGGAAGTAATTCCAGGCAACCCGAGTCAACCCAACACCTCTGGGTTAAAGAGGGAGAGGTTAACCTAAGGCTCCAGACAGACCCTAGACAGGTTAACACTAATCAAGTTATTTCTCTATTTCAGGTGTATCAAAGAACGTGGGAGAAATTAGTCACAAGAAATGGGATCAATCCAGGAAAAATAACGGCGGATTGGTCTGGAAAGTATCCAAGACTTTGGATGCTCTCGGGTGCAAACCCTCAAGATGTTCGGGAATGGTTTGATTTTGGAGCAATTGCTTTAATATTTACGACCGCTCCCAGTTTTTCGGAGATTTCCAAACTACCGGAATGGATAGCTACTGCAGTGCACGAGTCATGGCAGAATAACCCCCATTTAGGACGAGGAGATATTCTGGAGCTAAAGATCATTTCAGCAGCTCCTGAAATAACTGGTAAAGGATCTCACCCAATTTTCCAATTTATAAAATTGCAGAGATCAAACATGGTGGCATTCAACAGAGCTAAGACACCACCATCAAATAGTCCCTTGGTTGTCGCTCTTACCGAAGATGACATAGAGATGGACAAGGTTAAATACCCATTCAAAATCTTTCAAAATTCTGCAAATAGGTCATTCCTGTTGAATTTAATGATAGGAAACACGAATAGATTTGCTGAGACCTTTTTTGAAAACAAAAGGAAGCTGATCTGGGAAAACAAGGTTCCAGCAACGGAACAAACAAGAAAGAAGATATGTAACATGATACATATCGGAAGATGGGAAGAGCGAATATGCTCTTACTGTCAAGTACAAGAAAAACCTCTGTTCGGACAGGGTTTTAAAGTAAAGAAGGACAAACCCGACTACCCGAAGAAAAAGGGAAAAGGGAAGGGTTTTTAGAAAATAAAAACCTAAAATGTAATAAAAGGAAGCGGGTCTAATTAGACTCGATAGTAAACAAGCTGTATTGTATTCTAAAAATGTAATAGATAGGAATATAGTATAAAGGGTTCAAACACCAACCCTATACAGGTTCAAAGGAGTCTAAGAGATCTTTCTTGGCTCTATCTAGCACATGGCATTCCCACCAGATAAGGTGTAGTGGATGGTCCCACCTTTGAAGAATCCAGCACCAAGGATAGGTGATTGCCAAAAGGAGAAATGTGGAGGACCCCTCCACTAAAATAGAAGATTCGTTGCCGACGCAAGAAGACAACGAGGCCACCTAACACAACACTAAATGGTGGAATACACTTACCAAATGGTAGGTGAGAAATAAAGAAGATTGACATATTCCCCACTAGTCAAGTGGAATGCAAGCTGGCAAGACAATAATAGATCCACACAGGAGCATATTGATGCCTATAAAAGGAGGCTTTCAGCCTCAGAAGAGGATTATTGAAAATCCACACCTTCTCCTTCTATCATAATTTTCGAGAAATCTTCTCTCTAGTTTGTATTAGTGAAGTTTCAAGTTTTCCTTTTCATGGGGGTTTCCCCTTCTCGAGTCTTAGCCATGATTGACTAAATCAAGTTTCTCCTCCAATGGCGAAGAATAATAGTATTGTAAAATAGTTTGATTTATTTTCTTCAATAAACAAGGCTTTTGCTTTCCGACATTCTGTCCAAAAATTTTATAATTCTGAGTGAAAATTCATCCAGCAGTGAGTCTCCCCGTGATCTTCTTGAAGACAGGTGACCGTTGAGAAGGATTGCGATCAGAGTTCCCAAGAAATCGGTTTCAGAACCATAGATTGCGGGCGAGTGGTTGGATCTTTGATCCGTAAAACCTGAACCGAAGTCCAAGGAAATTTAAGAGACAAAGGCGATGTATGATTTAAACTCAATTTTATTTTATTTACGGAAGCATGTTGGGCCTGATATTGATCAGAGGGCTAATCTGAATCTAATAAATATAAGTGTGGAGATAGAAAAATGGCTAAAGGCAATATTGACATTTTGGTAAATAATTAAAGTCAAAAGGGGTAGTATAGTAATTTTCAATGAAAAATAAGTATAAAGGGATGTTTTATTATATTTATGGATATATGAGGATATATTATTATATTAATGGATAGAATGAGATGAATGTTTATATAAATGAGTACCATGGCCTATTACCCCCCAACTATTTGTATCATATGCCTTTCTACCTTGAAACTAGGTACTCTTTCATCATTACAACGCAATTCTTCTTCATTAACATTTTTCTTTTTCTTAAAAAGATTTATTTGTTGTTTTGGTGAAGGTACGTGAGTGTGGTCTGACTTCTGAAACATGGAAAGGGATATAGAAGGAGGAATGGCAGCGATTGTGGCTGACGTGGGTTTTTTTATTTCAATTGTTGATTATTAATTTTTTTTTATTAGTTCTACGTATTAACTAATATAATTCAGGCTCCACGTTAATAATTGGAGTTTGAAAATTTCAATCATGATCAAATTTAAATATATATTAAATTAAATGTTTATAATATTACAATCAAAAATTTATGATGCAATTGAAATATAATCATAAATTTTTTTTTACATAATTAATCCTTTTAAAAGAAATATTTTTCTACAAGGAAAAGTAAGTGGTTTAAAGTAAAAATAGTGATGCTGAAATTGTTGTAGGGAAGAAGTTGAAGAGCCCCAAGAAAAGCAAACAAGATAAACGCGTCTTGCAATTAATCTCCCAGTCGGATCTGGGCCCCACCAATTACCTGTTGAATCGCGGTACTTCCTTTCCTTCTACTACACAGCAAAACCATCTCCCCTCTTTCCAAGCTTCATTCCTTCTTTTTCCACTTTCTGCCTTCTCTCTCTATAATCATCATCTCATCCAATTAGACAGTCTTCAGAATTTCTCCGAATGGGTTTTGGAAACGGCGGCTGAAAGAAACTCAGTTTAAAATTGCTATGGTGAGCAAAACCCGGAATATGTGGGAGGGTCTGGTGAAAGATGGGTCATTCAAGTGGCTAACGCTGAGTAAGAGGCGAAGCGATTTCGACGAGGAGATTGAGGATATGGAAAGGTCTCCATCTGCTGGTAAGAACTGGGTCCCACAACTCTCCCTTCCAGCAAATGTTGTTGTCCGAAGATGCTCCAAGTTAGTTCTCTGCTCCACTTACTCTCTTTTCTTTTTCCTTGCATCCCTTTTTTACTCCGAGTTTCTTGTGATCAGGGTATGGCTAGGGTTGATTTGTTCTTTTTTTTTTTGTTCTTTTTTTTTTTTGTTTGGCTTTAATTTAGCATTTTTTTTTTTTCATGGATAACAAAAATTATTTTTCTGTGCTCACTCGTTGAATGCTTGTTTATTAGTTTAACCATATAACATCAGAGTTTGGTATGTTTATAGATATTTAGTCAATTTTGGTTCTTCATATTTAGATGTTCCATTTGTTGCTAGTTTTGCATAGTTTCAAATGCCTTCGATTTTTGTTTGAGTTTTAGTAATTGATTAGGTTCATACATGAATGATTAGAGGCAGGTGGAGACACATTTTAATATTTCAATGATGCAGGTCAAGATAAATTGTAAATTTAATTTACATGAAAAGTGTACTCGTGAGATGGGAAATCAATATGTAAAAATGAGCTTCATTATAAACATACCTAGAGTTGTGTAAATGTATCAACTATCTTAGGCTCATGGTAGTTGATGTGGTATCAATCTAATATCCTATGACTTTTCAGGGACAAATAGTATGGTGCCTAGTTGATTCCAATTTTATTCACGGACAAATAGTATGGTACCTGTCTTGGTGAACACTTTGCAATGTGCACGTTAGCAAGAATTCCAGAGAATTTAATATAGTTCAAAAAGCTTCATAAAGTAAAACGAGTCTAGTGAAAACACCTTTTTTCTGGGCCTCATTCGGCTTGTTATCCTAGTTCCTGTAACTTTTACCTTAATCTGAACTCTGTTAACATTTGAGTGATTAATTTATACTGGGAATCTTACATACCTTTTTTTATTTTTTTACGAGTACATCAAAGTTACTTGTGAAATACATAATGGTATTGTTAGAACTCTTCATAAGTGTATTTCTACCACCATTTACTTGAACCATCAAATCCAACGTAGGTTAAATGGGAATATCATGCTTTTGTCTTATCAAGTAATATATGGAGGAGGAAGACTAGGGCATCTAAAATGAACAGAAGTGAATCAAAATGTTGAACACACATTACATATCTCGACCTGAATTGAAAATTATATCAATTTGGCTTAACAACTAATGATAAATCAGATTACATCCATAGTTGATCAATTGCAAAAGTTAAATTATACAAAGGTATTTTCGTTGGACTCGTTCTACTTTATGTTAAGTGAGACATGGTGCTGAGTAAGTAGCAAGTAGAAAGCTTCAACTCCATATATGAGCTGATCAAGGCCCCCATGGCTCTCAAAGCGAATGTTTGTCTCTTGGGGGAAAACATCTATAAGTCATGGTTCATTGAGTGATGTCAGGAGATGACAAAAAAATTTAATGCAGAAAACAACGGGACCAGTGAAGAAGCCCAAGACCAACATCGTGATATAGCAATCTGTGCAAATGAGACCATGTATTTTATCATATGAAAAAACAGAGAAAACTCTTTGATAATCTTCATTCATCCTTTGGAAACACATATATAGGCTAGGACTACAACTTACTGAAACTGATCTAGATAAAACAAAGTCTACCTCCTCTGCTCAAATATAACACAAACAGGTAGATCTTGTCGAAATTTCAAGAAATAGATGATGAAAATGAAGAGGTAATGCAGTTGAATTTTTGAGTGTTTAACCATTAAAATGAGGGTTAATGCAGAACATTATTGATAAAGTACATTGCATTTGTTTCTTGCCCACATACCATGTCTGTGGGCCTGCATTGCATCTGTGAGATGGAGAACAGGGACACAAAGGGCATATGTTTGTTGTTGTAACCTGTATTTCTTTCTAACCTCAATGGATAATCGTTTGATTGTTTAATCATTTATCCATCTACTAGCTAGTTTGGTTCTACACTTTAAAGTGCAAAATAATCCATTGTTTTCTGTGTGGTTCAAGGCAACATCTACTTTGAATTTATATGAACACTAAGCAAATGAAGTTTAATCGAATCGAAATTATGGTGTTATCGAGTCCAGTTCAAAGTTTTGTTTTAGCCTCTTATATTGAAATTAGAAGACTTCACAGTTTGTTCTGCATAGACAATCTAATATGCCTGCAATACTTATTATTGTTCTTATGAAATCATGCAGAATCCTTCGCCTTTCGTTGTGCCAACTTCGAGGGAATTTTGATGCAGAGGCTTCTGATTCTTTAAAGCATCAATCAAACTTTGCGAGGAACTTTTTGGAGTATTGTTGCTTCTTGACTCTTGCACAGTCGATACATGTAAATGGTTATTTGGATGATAACAAATTCCGACGCCTTACATTTGACATGATGGTTGCTTGGGAATTTCCTGAAGCTGCCAGCGAACCGTTTCTTCATGTACGTTTCTTAGTGTTCAAGTATAGGTCACATATCTGAGCACATGCTGATTATTATCAGCTTTGGATTGTAGTTTTATTTACCTCATAGTTTTCAATTCTGCGGAAAATACTTTGGCATCATTGAGGAAACTGAAAACCGGTTCAGAACAAGAAAAGTTCCCCATGAACCTGTAATGTCTTGAATGACTCTCGTATTTATAACAGGCAGATGATGATACCACAATAGGAATTGAGGCTTTTTCTAGGATTGCTCCAGCGATTCCAGTTGTTGCTGATGTGGTTGTCAGTGATGAAATATTTGAGGTGCTTGCAGCTTCAACCAGTAATCGGCTTCATTTCTCTGTCTATGACAAGTACCTTATTCGATTGGAAAGGTACTTTCAGTCACTGGCATCAATCAATTTATAGACTATTTTGGATGGGAGAAGTTTGTGCAAAAGCCAGTTCATGTTCACTTCTTTTTTGTTTTTTTCCCTTTTCTCTTGTTTGCTTCTTTCTTTGTTTGGTTTTTCCCCCAACTTTTTTTTGGTTCTTGTTAGAATTATATATTATTTGGATTTTTATTTAAAATTAAGTAGGCTGTAGTAGATTTTCCAACTCTATAGTTTGCAAACTTCAAATGTATTCAATTGATGTGGCTTTGACAATGGCATGAGCAATCCTTCTAACTTTCAAGGAAGATTAAAAGCGCAGGAGAGTGCAAACCTATTGGGATGAGGTTCACATCTGTATTATATGCATTGTTGCATTGACAATAAAATGGTCCACTTAGATTCAGGATTAATGGTTTCTAAATTTCATTTTCTTCACTAACAAGGACTATGGTTGTCATTTAAAGGGTACTTAGTTTAACGTGAAAAAGTTGTACGTTTTGTGTTTAATCATTTAATATTTTACTTACATTTTCTGCAGGGCATTAAGAAAGTTGCAGTCTCAATCTGAATCTTCTCTCCTTTCTTCCATACGATCAGGAAGAGGAGAGAAGATTCTAGAAGTTGATGGAACTGTCACAACTCAGCCAGTTCTTGAGCATGTTGGGATTTCCACATGGCCTGGTATGTCTTGATGTACTTGACTAAATGAAGGAAATAAGTCGATAATAGGGAATAGAGAATTAGGAACCCCTACCTACTTCTCTTGAAAAGGGGTGTTCAATGTTTGTCATTGCAGGACGGTTGACTTTGACTGACCATGCTTTATACTTTGAAGCTCTTCGAGTTGTCTCTTATGATAAACCAAAGTCATATGATTTAGCAGAAGATTTACAGCAAGTTGTCAAACCTGAGCTCACAGGACCTTGGGGGACCAGACTTTTTGACAAGGCTGTCTTCTATAAATCAATTACACTGTAAGGCTATGGTGCTTATTATATGTTGTCTCCTGTTAGAATATAATAGGCAGTAAACATACTTGCTTGCTTTATTTTTTTACCTAGGAATGGTTATGGATTCATTAGGATTTCTGATGTAGCTCGGAACCTGTTGTCATGGAGTTTCCAGAGCTTAAAGGCCATATGCGTCGTGACTATTGGTTGGCTATTATCCGTGAAGTTCTATATGCCCATAGGTTTATGTTAAAGTTCCGGATTAGTGGTCTTAAGCGAGATGAAGTGCTTCTGAAAGCTATATTTGGGATAGTGCGAGTGCAAGCCCTCAAGGAAATGAGTTCCACACTCCCTCTTTGCTTTGAGGTGCTTCTTATGTTTAATGTTTGTGATCAGCTTCCACGTGGAGACCTGATCCTTGAAAAACTTGCAAACATGTTAGCAATGGGGAAGATGGATCGTGGAAATGCAGCAACATCTGGAAATGGGCTGTATTCAATCTCTGCTCTGTCTCTTGCTTCTAATTTGGGGTTTTCTATTGGGGGCTTGGCTAATGACACTGGACCAGTGGTTGGTGAAATTTTTGTCGGAGAAATGACACCTTTAGAGAAAGCTGTTAAAGAAGCTAGAAGTAGCTACCAAAATGTGGTGCTTGCACAAGCCACGGTTGATGGTGTTAAAGTCGATGGCATTGATACCAACTTGGCTGTGATGAAGGTATGTCTTTTAAGGATTTATCTCTTAATATCAAATCCAATGGGATTATGAAGGTTGAGAGTTTTCAAGCTCTTTCCTGCTTGTTAGTTTTGATGTTGCGCCCTTATTGTGATATTTATTTCCTCAGTAGTTTGATGTATACATCGCTTAGCACAACATAACAGGGATTGTGACTAAGCTTATTTGAAAGAGCTTATAAGCTTTAGGATCTTATAAGATGTTTTATGAGCTTATAAACTTCTAGATCTTACTTTAAAAATCAGATTCTGAGTGTTTGGATACACAAGACCATGGAGCTTATTATCTGTCTACGTGTTTGGTAGTATAAGATCATTAATTGATGTAATGCTAAAGGGGGCATGACACCAACAGAGTTATCGAAATAACTATTTTGATAAATTTAAATCTAAATATTGTGTAGACATTGAGCAATTTCAAAAGAAATATTAAGCAAGCAATGTTTCGTAATTCTTGATAACTAATAATATTTGTCAAAAGGTGTAAGAATACTGTATAACAAACTTATTTTATTTATTATTATAGTTAATTAGTTGTCATAATTTATTGTCCAAAAGAGAACAATATTTCTTGTAACTTATTATGATAGTTCTGTATTATTTTTCCCTTGCAGATTATTGAAGATTAATAGAATTTTTACCCATTGTTGGATAAACAAAATCACTCTTGAGATATTTCCTTATAATATGCTATTATGTAGTAAAATTAAGGCAAGTTCATTATAATCTTTAGGGTGTTATTAAAATTTCTCAAGGAGCAATAACTATAATGAGGGTGCTTTTTTTTTTTTTCCTTTCCTCTCTTTTTTTTGCCTTTCTTATGTTTAAAGCAGCAAGCTTATAAGCTCTTTAGAAAAAGGTGGCATGGAGGTAGTGTTTTATACAACTCATTAGGTCTTAACAAGCTAAAATTTGCCTTATCTTAACAGTGTTTTAAAGAGCTTATAAGTTAAACCAAACACCCTCTAAATTACTTGGCTACAAATTTCAAGTCCCATTTAACACTGTATTCAACGTGCAAGCTAAGGACTTCCATGAAATTGCAGGAATTGCTTTCTCCCGTGACTGAGATCTGGAATTGGCTTGTTTTCTTAATCTACTGGGAAGAACCTCTTAAATCTTTGACGTTCTGTTTGGTCTTCACCTATATTATCTGCAGGTAACTTAGACCATTTATCTTTGGCTCTAAGAGAGGTGTTCTGCTTAATTTTACTTGTAATTAAGTTATCTCTCTTACATTCAAGTTTTTACAATGAGGCTGAATATATCAGTTGCTTGATATATCTTCTCCTAAAGTAAATCTTATTCTGTTTCTTGTGTGCCTGAAATCGTGTTTTCCATCCAAATCACAATTCAAGTTCTAGGTTCTATCTAATGAGCAAGTAGAGCAGGGTAGATAGGCCTCAAGTCCTCCAACCCCCTTGTTAATAGTGGCTTATAGAAAGCATAATCAAGAAGGTATTGTAAAGAGTTAGTTCATCTTAGTCAAACAGATTTAAAATTGAACATAATGTAGTGAAATTTATCATTTGACTTCTTTAATTTGGTTAAATTACTGCATCTGAAGGCCTCTGTATGTGTTAATTTTTCGGTATAATTTAGCAACCTCCCAGGAGGTTTGTTTATTTTACTGGAGCAGTGCAGTTTTTATGGGTAGAATGGCATCCACATTAAAATATGGGCACTAGTTCTCATCTTACATCGCACAGTGCAGCTCTGTAGACCATTCATTGTTCTGCCTCTCTATGTATGTGCATGATCAAACATGTGTACAAGCACATTGAACTTAATGTCATTGATCTAAGCTACTTTGAGTTTTTTTTTATCTCACTTAACCCTGATGTGATATGAATCTGAAAGTAATCAAGATTTACCTTTTCATTTAACATTTGGAAAGGAATAAAAAACTGGATACAAATGCTATTTTTATTTGTGATGGTGGCATAGAATTCCATCAATCAATTAATTAGATCATATAGAATAACTAACTTTCTTATAACTAATTTCCTAATTGTCAGTAATTCTTACTAAAAGAGTTAGTTACTATCCATTTATATCATGCTTCTTCATAGTTTCCCATTTTATTGTTGCTTCTTCACTTAAAAGTTCTATCTTCATTCTGGTGGAGTTGCAGTATCTTCTTCCTTTTTATTTATTTTTTAGAGGTTGCTAGTCATTGCTTCCATGTTTGTTCCCTGTTTAATTATGAATTTTCTTTCTTCTTCATTATTGCTGGTAGCTTTCTCTTGTATGTTGTTCTTCTTCCCTTCTTTAAATAAGCGGGTTATATGATCTTATCATGGTGTCACCTACTAGAAAGCCTCCCTCTCAGAAACCCTTGCCCTGAAGAATGCCATCTGATACTAAAACAATGGCTGTGTATGGCAACAGATGTGAGGGTGACGTGTAGAACCATATTTTCTTTATGCTGCGACTCCTCATGTAGTCATGTTTGGGATGAATCTTGGCATTTCCTATTTAGAACCCTTTAGGTTTTTCAGTTTCTTGTTTTTTTCTTTTTCCTAATTTTTTTTACTTTTTATTTTACTTAAAGACTAATGGTTACTCTGAGTGTGTTTAACATCTTTGTAGGAAGGAACAGGAATATTATTAGCAAGCTAGATTCTGTAGCAGCCATTATTTGTCCGCACATAACAGTTAATAGTATGTCTATGGTAATGCAAATTGTAGAGGAGTACTATGGAAAACTAAGGACAACTTCTAACTGCAATAAAATGTTTAATCATATCTCTTTAGGACTAAGAGACAATTTTGCAGAGGCTCCTACAAGGAAACTATTGACTCCAAAAGATTAGGATTGTTTGATATGCAGAATCTGATAGAGCATGTTCTATTAGGACTAAGAGATACAATTGTGCACAGGCTCCTGCTAGGAAAATATTGACTCCAAAAGATTAGGATTGTTCCCCAGATCATGTGAGCATGCCATGTTGAAGCTGTCACTTCTCACAATCTTTGATGGGATCAATTAGTGGAAGAAGGGTATGCTTACTAAAGTTGCCTAAATGTTTCCAAATACAGTCATGACATGAGCAGTCACATCTGCAAATGATACAGGCAACTTTGAAGGTTCCATTGTCGTGTTCTCCTTTTTCATTGTGATTTGGTTTTTGGAGCCTAGGTCCTCATTAGTGGTTTGAACCTTCTACATGACCATTTTACTTCTATCAAATAATAAGGTAACACCATTGACCTCTGGGAAAAAAATCAAGTGACTGTCACTGCTTAAGTCGTGCAATTTTATTATTTTTTGTGCCAAGGTTTTAAGCAAGTTAAGCAAGAATGTTGGGTTTGAGGTTTAGTATCTAAATGGAAGGAATTATTGAATGTGGAGAGTTGATGCAACTTTATTTAATTTTGTGTGAAAGTATGAGTTGTCCATATTTACCTCCATGATTATGCACTTCAGTGTGAATGCATTGCACTAGAAATGACAGCATGGAACACATGATGCCAAAAATACAACTGCTAATGCAAATTTAATCTGATGATTTTATGGAATGCGTTTTTCTCATCCATCTACTTGTCCTTTATTGAACCTCGGTAATTTTGCTGGATACCACAGCTTAGAATTAAATTGACTATATCATGAAGTATGAACAAGAAATGGTGAGAAAATGATGCAAAAGTTAGCTTGATTTCCCACACTTGTTTTGCAGAGGATGGATGGGTTATGCATTTGCAGCATTTCTCATCTTTTTTGCAATCTTCATGTTGCTCACTCGTTCCTTTGGCCAAGGAAAGCCTGTTGATGAACTGAAGGTACTGGCACCCCCTCCAATGAATACAATGGAGCAGCTTCTGGCTGTTCAAAATGCAATTTCTCAGGCTGAAGAGCTAATACAGGATGGGAACATAGTTCTTTTAAAATTCCGTGCCTTGCTACTATCCATTTTCCCACAGGTATTATTTTGTATTGTCTTTGTTCTAAATTTTTGTCATTGAAAACACTGGTATCTTCTACTACCAGTATTTACCTTATATTTAATATCAGGGTTGGATATCTTTAGGCACAATATTAAATGCAGAATAGTAATTTTCATCAATATGTGTCCTCTTGTTTGAGACCTGAATACCAAGAATGAGTTTAACCTGTCAAATGAGACCATTAGTCATCCATAACTTGGGATGGCTTATATTTGCCTCTAGAATGTTTAGCTCGTTTAGCTGCAGTTGCTAATCATTTATGCGGATGGACTAGGGACAGGAATTGATCTTGATAAAGAAGTCAAAGTAGTAAAAATCACTCTCATCTTGTAACCTGTAGAAAACATTTCTACCAATTTGTTTCCACAGAAAATCTCAAAACCAGAGCATACTACCCCGGTTACAGACATTCTTTCATAGTCGAAAGAAATGAGATTAGAAAAGGAAGAGCTTGCTTATCATCTCTATTGGTTTCTTAATCTTTGTGAAACAACCTGAAACGATAAATAGATTGAAACGAAATAAACATCGCTTACATGTTTGAGATTGTTTTTCAGGCCAGTGAGAGATTTGCTGTTGCACTTTTGGTGGTTGGGTTGGTTGTGGCTGTTTTACCAGTTAGATACATATTTCTATTGGGTTTCTTGGAAATGTTTACTCGATATTGTCCACTTAGAAGAAGCAGTACAGAAAGATGGATGAGAAGATTACGAGATTGGTGGTTTAGCATACCTGCAGCTCCTGTTCATCTTAAGACAATACTCAATGAAGACAAGAAGAGAAGGTGACTTGATCTATGCCTGCTGCTTTTCTTGTAAATATGCGAGTGTATACATGTAAAACATCGATGTCGATAAAAGGTGCCGTCTCTCATTTTAGTAATAATAATGGTTTTGAGTTGTGTTTAATTCCCATCTTGTTCATACTGTCATGAGCTTAACATGATTATGCAACATAATATAACAGTCATAATGCAAATGCTACATTTTTTATAGAGAAATTTTTAGGTTATTGGATGTTATATTTCGTTTTTGATGAAATATGTTACTGCGTTTATCAGATCTATTATATATGCATTGGAACATATTGATATTGATAAATTAAATAATAATTTATTAGTTACAATAATATTTAATCATTATACATAATTGGAATTTATTTTTACAAGTTAGTCTCCATTTTGTAGGTTATTGGTTCTGAATTGAACAATTTCATGAAATATATTCGTGGGAATAGGCTGACAAGAGTCGTACTCTAATTTAATTTATGCGAATAAAAATTAATTACATTTTATTCAAAATCGATAAACTTAGAACACAGCTGAGAAATTAGCATAGAAATAAATACAAATTAGTCGGATAAAAGCTTGAAACTGAGCTATCGAAAAAGAAAGGATATATAGATCATCCAATAAATGTTGAGATCCAACAGTCTAATCCCTACAAAATGCAGATTAGAAAGACACTTGCACTTTCTTGTCAATGGCAAACAACACTCACCCTGAACTAATTAGGAAACTACATTCCATTTATTTCAAGAATTGTCCACTTAATGGTTTGGTGAATATATCTCTCACTTGATTAATTAATAGATGGAAATGTTGGAGCTACTTTTAAACTAACAAAATGCATATCCAGTTCAACGTGCTTAGTTTTAACATGTGTGTTATAACAGTATGATTGTAAACCCCAATTGAAAATGGTCTACTTGATGCAATCTTAAGTTGAGATATTTAAACTTGTGTGTTATACTTTTCTACTATACCTTAACATACTTCTTTGCTTCTTTGACTTCCCAGAAATCAAGTCATGATCGATGAAAACGTATATAAAACTTATTAATGATAGATTTTACATCGCTTTGACTCATATAACCTTGTTAGATAATTGTATTTGCTCTTGACGATCCATAAGCTAACCATACTCTAGTTGAGATAATTATTTTGAGATCCTCTTTACTGTTTTCTAATGCAAGTTCAAGGAATTTGACTAATATTGACTTACTTTTTTTACACTATAAGAAATCTTTGGTCCAGGAATTAGTGTGTATTATAGTCTACCTATAACACTTCTATAACGTGTCCTTTAGGGAATGAATTACCTTCATGCTTCTTTCATCTTTAACTTAAGCTAAATGTTCTTGAATGTACTTTCTTGATTAAGATGAACTCCCTACAAATAAAGTATTCAGTATCTTAAAAGATATAAAATTGTCAAGAACAAAATAAATCTATAACTAAAGACAAATACAATGATCTTTGAAAACTTTACAAAAAATTTGATACTAAGAAATGGCATTAGAATATTTGTAAAAGTAACAATAATGAGAGAAAATAAAACAATAGACCTTTTTAAGGAAAATATCATATTAGATTTTCCAAAATAATATCCACTGAGGCATAGAAAGTCCCTTAGAGAATTTGAGAGTAGATGGGCTACTAAAGTATACTTTATATTTTGTTAAAACTAACAAAGGTGATCAATGGAGGAAAAGTGCATTGATATGTATAAAAATAAAGAAGATATACAAACTCATGCAGTTATAGGAATATTAAATTAATGAGTTATTTGATAACTTAGGTTTTTGCAGACAATTTGGAACTCGATTTTATATCATTTTATATTAGAAAGCGTTTTTTTTGGTGAATTTTGAATTGATTTTAATTATTATCCTGCCAACATATATAATAAAATGAGGCCTTATTTGTGTATCATATTCTAGATTTCGTTGGGGATGATCATAAAATGGCCTTACTTTTTGTATTTCATTTTATGTGTGACTAGTCTAATATATTATTTCTTTAATTTTGGTCATTTATTTTGCATGTATTTTTGTTTTGGTCATTTATATTTAAATAACTTATTTTCTGTTTGGACACATATATAGCTTTACATAAATACTTTTGATTTGAAATGTTGATCTGATTAGCCAGCCGTAAATTAAATAAATATTAATAAAAAGAATACAAGTGCAACGATAAATGAACAAAATAAAAGTTGTGCAAAGATAAATGATTAAAGAAAAGCGTAATAACCAAAATTGATATAAGCATATATAAGTATTAGTGAATAAATTATAGAAACAAAGGTTTGTGACTTAAATGGAAACAAAGATTTTTGAGTAGATATTGATTATTGCAACTTCTTTTATTTTGATAGTTTTTTGGATTTAATGGATTATACCTACTCATTCATTTCTCTGCAGATTCAATATAAGTATCATTTTGGATGTTTTGTTTTAAATTAAATTTCCATTTTTGTTAGTTTGCCACTTTTTTCAAGTTTTCCCTGAATCCCAACTCCTACAATATTTCTTAATTTTGAGCTTACTATTTGGTGTCTTTAAAATTTATTCTTATAAGATTCTACAATCTTTATTTATGTCAATAATTATTTCTTATTTCTGTCTTTTTTATTATCTCATCTCATATTAATTTAGTAATGAGTGAGAGAGGTTGATATTGTGTAAAAATATTTTTATCCAATATTAATTATGTTCTTTAATTTATGACAAAGAATGAGTCTCATATCAGACGGTCAGACGGTGATACTTAATTTTGTATGTAATAGGTAATATTTTTTTGTATATACATAATACAAAACCTTTTATATTATGTGCATATATATACCACATAATATTAATTTCTTGTGAAAACTATAATTTCTTACAAGTATTAGTGATATATATAAAACATATAACCTGATACACACAAAAGTATTACATATATAGTATTATTTGTAAAATTATAAAAGTATTACAAGATACAAACAAAAATATTATATGATCAGAAGTAAAAATATTACTTGTTAAATTACAAATTCTCAAAATAATCATAAACCTAGAGTGCATTACTATTCTTTTAATGAGAAATCCCCCCAAATATGAAGGGATTCAGCAGATCCCCAACTTGTAACTCATATCCACAGAAAATTTACAAACGTAGGTTGAAGGTATTTACACCTGTTACAACCAACCTAACCTAAAAAACAACATTTAGCCCAAGAGACCTCAACCCCAAACAATTTATTGAACTCTCAAATTGGGAAGCCCAAAATTATGAACAATACAAGTTGGTTTCTTTCTGTATGGATATGAGTTACATACAAGTTGGTTCTTCTTTTAATCTCCACAAATTTGGCAAGCATTCTTTTGATTCAAGATATGCAAAACAGAGAGAGCATCAGTTTCAGCTATACACCATCAATATTAAGCTTAACTCAATTATTATAATTTCGTGTCTTATAAAACCACAAAACTAATACAGAAACAATATCGCAGTACACAGGCATGTTTATATGTAATTTGGATGGAAAATAACTCCACAAGTGGTTTGTGTTTTTCGAATGATTAAAACACAGACAACAGATAGAAACAAGCTCAGATTAACATCGGTGGAAACAAAATTGTTAAATAATCTCCAAATAAATGAAGCTTGAGAAGGCAAAGTATTGTTACTACTCTTGCCAGGTATGCTATTCATCACTTTGGTGTTTCTTCTTAATTTGGTCTCTGTTTCCCAAAGTTATAACAAAGCAAGTATATATTATGTATTCAATTGATGCCATTCTTGAAAGGGAGAAGGTTTCTAATTGTGGTAGATGAGATGACTTCAATGGGAGTCGGATCAAATAACTAGTTGCAGCCATTCTTACGATATGCATTTGATGAGTGTAGACAGAAGGTGTTTGAAGAAATAGGAAGCTAGGCAGACTGTTGGAGTCCTCAGGAAATGATAAATACAAGTCATGAGCTACCGCTTTCGCCGACATATTCTCTTTTCTTTATATGGGAGCTACATCACCAGATATAATATCTCTTCAAATAAATCTTTTCTTCACATCAATTTTTGCCAATGAAATCTAATGATTTTGCAATTAAGCATGTATGTTTTAGAATACATTATGGAAATTATGTGAAATTTTGAGTTTTTCTTCATATGATTGAAAACAAAATGTCTACATCTTTCTAAACTTTAGTATATAAAATTTTACGTAAAACAAAACATAATAATAAATTTGAAAAACTGGTGGAAGGGTTGAATAAATAATATAATTAATAGATATAAAAACTTTTTTTTAATATAATAAAAAATATTATCTATGTTGTCATTTTTTTTCTAAGTTTACCTCCATGTCAATCTCTATTCACTTACTTCTGAATTTACCTATTCACTCTTTTTAATTTTATTCACATAATAAGATTCTACAATCTTTCTTTTTCTCAATTTATCTTCATTTTTATTATTTTTATATTATCTCATCTCATGTTACTCTAGAAATGGAGAGGGAGAAATTGAATGATAAAAACTCTACAATGTTCTTAATTTATGATAAAAACTTTAGAATGACACTTATTTTGAATTGAAAAAGTATATTTTAATTCCTTCTGAGAGTGTTAATTTGTTGAGCAGTTAATGAATAGGTTTTGATGTAAGTGATGGCTTACTCTGAGTCTTTTTCTGAAATGGAAAATCCTTCAATTTTTATTAATTAAAAAAAATAAAATAAAAATATGACGGCAAAGGTATTGATGAGTTGGAATTTAAGCATGAAAAATGAATCATTCTCCAAAAGAACAAGTGCAAAGGTGGGGAAATAGAGTACAATGGCATCATAGTTATGGTTAAAGCTTGATGATTCTTATCCTTATTTGCTTTTGGTACTATCAAAGTGCATTCAGAATATTAAGTAGTTTATCAACAGAAATACCAATTATGAAAATATTATATCAGTAATTATCCACGAAATTAATAATGAGGGATTTGAAATTATTATTATGGTTATAACTTTTGGGTCATAATTTGCTTTTTTTAAACACATTCAAGTGCAGTGTATCTGAACTTAAAAAAATAAAAAATATATGAGTGTGTTCACTGTGCAACTGAACAGCAATTTGGGTCGATTTGGATCCGCATATTTTTTTTTTTTACTTCAAGCCAAAACTTTTATATTGTATTAGTATGATACTTATGTTGCATTGTAAAGGTATGGATATTTGTAAGTAAAAATCACATAAATATCATATAAAAGTATCTATGTATAAATTTTGCTAAATTTTTTTTTTTCTAAGTTATTATACATAAAAGTCACAACATTTGTATATAAATGTCACCGAATTTGTACATAAAGGTCAACCCATAAAAAAAAAATACAAAACTTGAGGATCCGGATTGAGTCGACCCAACCCAAATTATATGAATCTTACATTCATATATACCTGTTGCACAAGAGAATTTGTGAAAAAAAAAAAAATTAATAAAAAAAAAAATATATATATACACATGTATATATGGTATTCCATTTCTGGGGTCTTTTCCTTGTGGAAATGAAAGCACTGAAGTGATTTGTTGTTGTTCTCTCTCTCTGTTATTTTCTTTTAGGGTTATCAGGTTGTAAGAAGCTGGTACACTCATTATCATCATCTTTTTCCTTTTTATTTTTAAACTTTGATTTCTAGTACAAGTATGAAAGCAACATTAGAACGACCTAGATGCAGGTGACCATTTTATGTGGTCCTTGTAATTATGCTAGTCATAGTAGTAGTACATAGGACATCAATATCTATCTAACTATATATGTGTGTATATATATATGGAAAGGAAATATATAGTGGGATGGGATCCAATCCAACTGGCAATGTGAACTTGCAATTCTAATTCTATTCAAGACTGTATATATATATTTTGCCATCAAAGTCTTTATAGCCTAGGGTTTCTGAGCCCCTCTTTCTTCATTTTTCAGTTGCAAGTACACCCTCATATTCGCTCTTTCTTTGACTTACCAACTAACCCTTTTCATCTATTATTTCAAGACTTCCTTAATTTCTGGGGACAAAACCATTTTTGGTTTTGTCCCAAAACTTTTCTTCCAAATTATAAATGAAATTTTGCTAGGAAAAAAAAAAAAAAAAAAGACTAACTGTTTTCAATTGCAGAACTAAACTATTCATGAATATTTGAAAGCGCCTAATTGATTACAGCCCATATATAAAAGTTATTCAAGGATTAAATATGCATTTTGCCTTTAAGAGAATTCTTTGAAAGACTAAGACCCACTTTTACACCTTTTATGTTTCTAAAAATTAACCTTTATTTTTTGTCTCCATTTTACTGTAATTGTTAATTTATCTAATTGAACTTAAAATATTTAAGATGAGAAATTAACATCGCTTAGTTTGGATGATTGAAATTCAATTTTCAATAAATCAACATAGAACAATTAAAAAGAAAAAGAATTTTATCTGCCTGCCTATAATTTGTTATTAATGTAGGTGTTGTTTTAAGACAAACAATAAATTAATTGACCTGCAAACACGCTTGCACATAGGTAATTAATTAATAGAAAGAATGATGACCCACAAATATATTATATACAAACAGAACCCTACTACATAGATAAGATAGAGAGGGAGAGAGAGAGAGAGATTGGCAAATAGGAAGGAGGTTCTCTTTTAATTGAAAGTGACATGGAGTCATCCCCAGTCAAAAGGGATTTATAACAGGGCAGGGCCTTGGCTACAATATACACATATAATTGTCCTTGTCTCTGTTGGGCATGACCCCACCTACAAATCCCAACACTTTGCCTCTTGGTGCACCAACCCTAGACATATATGTATATATGTATATGGAGATAGCAGATAAATGAATGGAATTGTTCATTCAATAGATAAATAATTCAAACTTTAACGTTATTCGTCTCATTAGCTCGTGAGCGAGTTCATCAAAAGGCTTGTAAGCTAATTCATAAAATGTAATACTGATTTTTAACATTTTGATATATAAGCGAATAAATCAAATTCAAACATTCAATATTCAATTTGACTCAATTCGATCACATCTTTTTGTGTATACTATCACTATTAATATACAACTGATAGAAGATAGCGAATAAAGCATCTAAATATAATGATCATGGAGAGATAGAGATGAAACATTAATTCATGCAACCAAAGGTAACAAAGAATTGAAGACAAACAAATAAAATAAAAAATAAAAAATTGGGGATAAAGAAAATATTGAAAAGGGCAAACTTCGAGATTATCCCTAAGGTATATTTTTAACTTGAGATGTTTTCGATTTTATTCTTCTATCCGATTATATATAGGAAAAGAGAAATTTCAAAATTATAATAAACGAATATTTTTCAATTCAAGAACAACTTCAAAATTGTAATGAACTAATATTTTTCAATTCAGGAGCCTTGAGTTCAATTTTCTAATCGAAATCTTAGAGAAAATTGAAGCAAAAGCATTTGGAATCTAAAATATCCATAGGTGAAGCTTTCATAAGCGTGAAAACCTGCAATGATCCATGTCTCATCACGTGAAGTGGCCACAACACAACACAACACAAAGTTGATGGAAAATGTCAATTAAGTGTGGTTCCATTAATCCTGTCCACTCACTTCCACCTCTCCTCTCCCTTTCATTATCTTTCCTTTCGCTTTCTTCCTCCAAATTCCCTCTTTCTATTTCATCACTTATTTCACACTTTCAAGACTTGACATTACATACATTTCATACTTATTTCATCAACATATAATTATTTTAGAATACTATTTCTTCCACTAGTTTACCTTCTATTGGGTGGCCTTAATTATTTTAACATCTCATTTCTTTTTAATACACCCTTTTACAATTTATTATTTCATAAAAACTTCTATGCACCTTGGATCTTGCAATCCAGCCGACCCAACTTAGACCACTTTTACATGCTCACACGTGCTCCCACATACCAACTGTCTTCGGCCACATTCTTTTCAACATGTTCGTAATTTGACAAATATGTAATTATATTAGTGATATCTTTTGATTATGTTAATTATATATTTGTGTTGTGTCAGAATACCTTATATTATATTCATGTTTGTATTCTGACAAACATGTAATATCTTTTAGTTATGCTAGTTCTACTTATATGTTATGTGAGTAGTACTTTACAATATATTATATAAAATGAGGTAATGCTTTTACGTAAATGAAATTATATATTTATGTGGTACACCTAATACATTTATGTAATACACTAATATATTTCTTTTATGTATAGTACCTTCATGTGATACAAGTAATAATACATTTACGTCATATTTCTGTAAAATGAGCTAATATTTTTGTGTTGATGAAATAATATATTTATGTAATACTAGTGATTTCACTACAACATAAGTGAGTTTATGTAACATTGGATTGTAACATTTTTATTTTATGTATCACATTATTGTAACACTTTTAAATTAAAACATTATATGTAATATTTTCTGTAACACTTTATTAATATGTAACACTTGTGTGTAACATTATAAAAATATGTAACACTTGTACATAACACTTTAATTTAACACTCTATTAATATGTAACACATATATATAACACTTGTATGTAATACTTATTAATATGTAATACATATATGTAACACTTGTGTGTTACACTTTATTAATATGTAACATATACATGTAACACTTTATAATATGTAACACTTGTATGTAATACTTTATTAAATATGTAACACATACATGTAACACTTATATGTAACACTTTAAATAAATGATATATTTTTTAACATCCTTTAATTATTCTTTATAACAAGAATATTTAATAATTTATTTAAAAGGGCATTAGAAGAAAATAATATAAGATATTTGTTGGTTCCAAAGAGTGTAAGTCCCTCGAGTAGCAATTAGCTAGCAAGCTTGCTGCAGTGAAATGAGGTTATTGCTTTTTAGCAGTGACCTAGGGACTTTAAAAGAGCTTATGCACATCAGAAATATTTAAACTAAGATGTTTTCTAAAAAGCTTGCTTTAAAGCGATATGATGACAGAATGTATATGTATATGCAGAGAGCTTATAAAACAGGGTGCATGATATATAGAGGTTCAAGGGTGGAGTAATCCCTTTACGTATCTCTATTCCTTCGAAAGGAGAAACTTTGTTAAGATGATTTGATTTACAAAGACTCTATTGATACAAACTGAACCTTAACAAGAGCTGTCAGCATTATCCCACACAAGTAGCTGCACAATGATCAAACTTTAACCCACATAAGATTCTTACTCTTCTAAACGAGCGAACTACCCTTAGCAGGAACAATATCCGCTAAGTAACTCCTAAAACAATCTATTAAAAGATATAAAGAGATTTGAAATGTAGAAAGTAGTTGGCTTCCTGTTCAATAGATTAAGTGACTGAAACAGGTTGTTTGGGAGTTTTGAATATTTGAATGTTTAGACATTTAGCTCGTGATTAGTAGTATCAGTTCATGTTTCAGGTACACTCGACTTCTATTTATAGGTGTGGAAAATCTGCCCGTTGAAGGAGATAACTTCCCTAATAGTGAGGTGTCTTTCATTGATTGGTTCGTGCATGATCTTCTGATGATTCTGGCACACCGTTGCCACTGTGCCTTTATTTCTCTGTAAAACTTGTCCTTCGTCTTTTTAATTCCTCTAGTTGACATTCTCTGATTGGCTCTTCTTTGTTTGTTTCTAACAGTAACTCAGAGTGCACTGAAATTGAGATAACTGTATTTCAGGATCAAGTTGTTGCTTTATCGTCTGGTGTGGCTAGCTTCCTGTTACTCAGTATGCTTTGGCTAGCTTCTTGTATACTTCCATACTTAGTCGATTTTTCACATTATTGCTCTGCAGTGACCTTTACAAATTTTGATCTTCCAGCTAGCAGTAGCCTTTTCATCCTTCTTCCAACGACCTTGCCTTATCTAAACTTTTACATATTAAGACCTATATACAAGGTTGCTAAATCCTATCTATTACATATTTTGTCTCATCAAAATCTATACAATTAAATCCTAACAATATTATTTTCGTTTAAAAATAGATATGTATATATGTGTGTGCGCACTTGTTACATACTAGATAAATATTCTATTTTCGTGTATATATTTGGATGAGTTATATGTTCTTTCTATAGTAGGCAAAGTCATATATATATATATACAAAACAATTAAATGAAATAGAAATTTTTTGTAAAAAGATAAAAAAATTTGCATCAATTTTTATCATCTAAAATAGTTTATTATATTATAAATATTCTAATATGTAATATATATGTATAGAAAATATAATACTACATTACATATATATATATATATATATATATATCTTAAAATATCATTTTTGTATAACTAAATTATAATTCATTTTAAATAATTTCTTTATTAATTTATATACATATTTTTCATTTTATACTTCGAAAATATATCATTTCTCAACATATATAAAAAACACATACATATATAAAAAATTATTTACAATAAAAAAATAAAAAAATAAAGAGAAAATAGAATATTTAACTAATAAAATATTAAATAGTGAAAATTTTATAAACATTCTTTATTAGTCTAGTGGTTAGTAATATGATAATTATCTTCAAAGTCATGGGTTCAAATCTGTTGGTCCCAAGTAGTGTCCGAGGTTCGGAGGGGGGATGAATGAAGCTTGGTCGATTTTACAAATCTCTTGAAAAACTTACTGTTCTGCAAGTTACTTGAACTTGCAGCGCTAGACAGTTACTGCTTACAGCATTAGGATGCAGTGCTGCACGTTGTAACTTAGAGTTTTTATACGCAGCGGAAAAATAGGTTTTATAACACAAGGCTGGTTTTCTGAAATATGATCTTTTTCAAGATGTTTTATGTTTATGACAGAGATAAATATATAAGATAAAACACAAAGAAGAAAGCAATAAAACACGTATTGTTATAGTGGTTCGAAGGTGGTGTAATCCTTCTAGTCCACTCTACTACTACCTCAAGCAGGAACTTTGTTAAGAAATATTGATTTACAGGAACTTTGTTAAGGAAGAATGATTTACATGACACTTCTAACAATCTATCAACTTTACAAAGCAGAACACTTACTAGAGTTCAGCGTACACACAACAACTACAAACTTTAAAGGCACACCCACACAGGGTTTCAAACTCCCACACAGGGAAGCTGCCTATCTCCTAGACAACTATACAAACAGTAAGGATCTCTCCTATCAACTGTTCGACACCTAAAACAACCTAAGCACGCAGCAACAAGGTTAGAAAGTATATGGGTTTGTTCTTCAACTGGTGCGGTGAAGTGAGCTTCTGAATCCTTTAAAAGATCTTTCAGCTTTGAGCTTACTTCACTTCACAGAGGTTGAGTGACTGAAACTGAGAGTAGATTTGAAAGAGTATAGCTTGAATGCTTGAATGTTTTTGCGCAAATGTTTCAATAGTCAACTTTAGGGTTGCTCATCCTCTATTTATACTTGTAGAAGAAATATCCGTTGAAACACTTATACAAACCTCCATCTTTCAGCACTTATATTCTAAACTCAAACCTAGTCTATGTTTTCACTTAAATATTGTGAAAAATGGGGTACTCAAAACTTTCTATTACATATTTGGTTTGTCTCATGAAAATCTAAACACTGAAATCCCAACAATTTCCCCCTTTTTGAACTTTTACATTATTTCGTTCATGAAGAAAGTTTTTACTTTGCATTATATTATTTTTCATCCGGATTACATATTTGGTTTGCTTTGATAAATAAAGTCTAATCCTGGATTCATTAAAGATGCATCTTGTCTATTCCTTTATCACATATCTTTAGGAAAAGCAAATAGCATGCTAGAGTTCATAATATATGAACTTGATCAAAAGTAGAAAAAAACATTTCTCCATTAACTGAAAGAAATATTACAAGAGAAAGATAAACATAACATACAACAGAGCATGTATATAAGCTACTGAAACAGGGACCTTCTTGATGACGATTCTTCAGGTCTTCTTTCAGTATCCTTCCTTTCTTGCTCGGCTCTTTCTCTCGATCCCTTCTACCAATTTCGAATGGACTCCTGATAGGATTCTTCAAATATCTCCTGTATCCTTGGAATCTGAATCCATCTCAGTCAGAAGTCCTCACAGAAAGACACTACCATGCCTTGCTTCACTAGGTCTATATAGTAATTTTGAATTTCAAACTCTCCAGTCCTAGTAAGCTCTTCATATCTCCTCAGTGCAGATTGACATGTTTGAAATCTATTGAATTTACTCTTTCTGCACAGAAACCTGAAGTACTTGAGATACTCGGATCTCTTGTGCAGTGTGATTGATTTAAACGATAGATTCCTATCAGTAGGCATCTTGACTATCTTGAAGATATTCAAGCTCCAGGCAATGTTTTCTCCATACGGCCTCTGATCCATCAGCACTGACACTTCGACAGATATGTTGTTTGTGTCGAGTCGTCGAATTTCTTGAGGGAGTATTGGTAGAGGTCTTTGTCGTAAATCCTCCTCTCACCAATCAGCCTAAGCCTCTGCATCCAAGCATATTCTTCAGCTTCAGCTCTGGCTCTCTCCGCCCTCTAAGCAGTCATCTTTTCGTTATAATGCCTTTCAGCTTCGGCTTTGCTCACCCTCTTCCTTGAGTCTTACTGCTAGCTCTCTCTCCCTCTTTTTGAATGATGAGAAGAGAGAGATGTTACATCCTTGCTTGCAGCACTGTTGTATGTAGGGCCTGCTGCTGGTCTGCTTGCAGTAGCTATACACCAGCTTCTCCTTCATCGTCTTTTCTCCAGCGTTTTGGAGAAGGAGCATCAGCAGCAGTAGCAGATGATCCAGACCTGTTTCTTCTTCTACTAAGAGGCTGCTAGTCTTCATCTTTTTCTTCTTCAGCTTCTTTCTTCCCTGAGCTCCAGTATCTATCATGAATCCCTTCCCCTTTTTTGGCATCATAAAAAATCGGGGGTGGAGTAGGGGTTTCTCTAACCACTGAAGAGTGTGGTCTTCTTGCTGGTGTGAGGGCCTCTCTGGATCCTTGGGTATGCTGAGGGAACGTATTCACCATGATGTCCCTTAGTTTTTCTACGATCATCTCCAGGTTTCCTAAACGGTCATCGACACTTCTGGTTCTCTTGGATTGATCAGATACTTGCTCCAGAAGTGTCTCCAGCACCATGGAGTGAGAGTTCAGCCTGTCAATTGCTGAATCAACTGATCTCTTACAGAGCTTGATCTCAGCACGACTGGCTGCAGCATCTCTCTTCAGCTCTCCCTCCATCCTTGCTCGGTCCCGAAGCAGCCTGTATGTAAACTCATTCAAGTCATTTCTGATCATCTTGGACAGTACTTCGAGATCCTTCTTGAAACTTATCATGGTTTCAGCGCGGAATTAGGTGCGGACCCGCATGCTGCTCTGCATGTTAGACTTATGCTCTTGGAGAGCATGCAGCAGATGTCTAACATCAGCTATCACCCTGTCGATCGACTTATCAGGGGTCAGGCCAGAATTTCTTCTTGCAGGGGCAGCAGATGATGTAGCATAAGGAATGATTGCTTGTGGGGGCTGTGCTGCATCCTGTCTTGGCGCCTCGGGTGCTTCTTCCTCATCCTCATTCAGGCTTGATAGGGGACTGGGAGGGCCTAAGGATGGATTTTCTTCATCTGCTTCCTCCTCCCCATCATCTACAATCTCAACTGCCACTCAACCCATCTTTCCGTAGGTTGCTCTTCTGTGGGCAGTGAGGTTCTCAAGAAACTCAGAGAATTCAGCATTGGCATCCTCAATAACCTTTGTTGCTGTAACCTGAGAAGGTTCTAGAATGCTTGCAGCAGCAGCAGCATCAACCTTCTTATGAGGTGTCTCTAGCTGCTGTGGGGTTACCTCCACCACTTCGTTATCTTCTTCTAAGGGTGCTGTCTCAATAGTTGCCCCTTCAGAGGTCTTCTCACCCTCAGGGAGTGTTGTCAGAACAACAGCCTCACCTGAGGCCTTCTGCATGGACCCCGTCTCCTCGACCGGTCCAGAAAGATTGATAGCATCTGCTGCAAGAATGGGTTCTTACAGCTTTCACTGTATGCACCACTGAAAGCTCTATCGCTGCAAGAATCTCAGCCTCCATCCTTCTTGTTTCTTCAGCAGCTTCTGCAAAAGTGGCTGTCTGCTGTACTGCTGTCTCTGATAGTACAGGGAGTCCAGCCTCTGCAATTTCCTCAGTGGTTGCATCATCGGTGATCTCGGCAATGTCAGAGAGAACGTCTCTGATGATGGCGGTCGATTCCCTTTGAGTGTCTGTAGCAGCAGCATCTGCAACTATGTGAACTGGGAAATCACCGTAATCCACCAGTTGAGGCTCATCCTCCTCCAAAGGATCAAGAGTGACAATGTTGGAGAGGCCTTCAACCACTTGCTCATATGCGGGGGGAGCTTGAATTGTGATGACTTGAGCTTCCTTCTCCCCACATCCTCCTATGAGTGTGCTGCATCCTTGTCTCCTTGACGCTAGCTTGCAGCGCCTGTTGCAGCATGGTTTCCTCAGCTTGCTCCACTCCTAGGGTGTCGATTTGCTCTTGCGTAAATGCGACGTCGTCACCCCTTCTTATAGCCTCTGCAGCTGGGGTAAGGATGACTTGGACATCCTCCATTGTTGCTTTCATCGGCAGCTCTGCAGAGTGGGCTTCTGTAATAGTTTTCCCCTTCCCTTTGTCCTTTGCTCCTTGAGCAGCAGTGCTTCTAAATCGATCTTGCACCAATGTTACATACTCAGGTTGCAGGAGCGTCAGAATGTCCTCAGAGTTGGCCCACTCCAGGACTGCTTGCTCCACTGTTAGGAAATCCTTCAACTTCAGCAAGTTTCCCCCTTGGATAGTCTCATCTCCCTCCAGAGACTGTACTGCTGCTCCATATTTCTAGCAGCCGGGAAGGTTAGATCCAGCACTGAATGAGCAGCTCCAGAATCCAGCGAAAAGGCTAAGTCAGTAGCCCCTTATAAACAAGCTTCTTCATCTGGCTGGACCCTTTGAAGCTCATCTACTGCAACCAAGCTTGCAGTAGAGAGTTGGGAATCAACAGTTGAGGCAGCCTTCTTCTTGCTGCGCGGGGCCCTCTTGGCCAGGGGTGCGTTATCATCAGAGGAAGAGGACTCAGGTTCAGGTTCAGCCCTCCTTGGTGTCCTCTTGATGACGGGAAGAGGACTTTCATCATCATCATCATCATCTTCACCCCCGCTGCCTACAGCTTCACCTTGCAGGGCCAGAGTTGCATTCTTTTTATCTTTGGTTTTCCTCCGTGCAACCCCAACTACTGCTGTCTTCGGTAGGGTCTTACCATTATTCTTTCCGAGATATTTCCCAATGGGAATAGGGGTGGGAGCTGTAAGATGGAGGCCTAGCTTGTAGAGCAGAGAGCAAATGGTGATACCATGGCTCCTTCTTACAATGCTTTTCTTTGCTTCCTCTCAGATTCTCTTGAAGATGAACCTGGCCCAGTTCACCTTTGCTCCGGTCATGATGGCATACATGATCCGAAAATGAAGATCTGTGCACTTGTCATAACTCCCCGTTCTGCCTTCGATGGAGTACGCACAGACATTCTGGAGGAATTTAAACTCCGGTTTGAAGAGCTTCTTTGGGACGCTCCTCTTCATGTCGGCCCTTGCATCTCTGGCTCTGAAGAGATCCCACATCTCTTGAGCGTTATCTTCCCCGTAGTTCGTAAGCTGATCGGGGGTCAAACCTTCCACCGAAATGCTAAAGGTAGAGGCAACGTCTCAGACGGATAGAGACCATTCATCTTTATTCTGCATCCATCCTGAACAGGATGCAGTCCCTCCTTTCTTCTTATGTCCTGGTAAAGATATAGAACCTTTGGACAGATTCAACAGAAACCCAGCGTAGATGGTGGTCAACAGCCCTACTACACGGGTCTGATCCAACACATCAAAAATCCTTTGGAGAAGGGCGTTGTCGTAAAGACCAAAGTTGTAAACGTGCTCTTGGTTCACTAGATGCCCTTCCAGAACAATGGTTTGATGAGCCGTCATTGATGTTTTTAAAGGTTTGAGAGAGATGAAACATTTAGGACTTTGGAAATTTTTGGCGAAGGAAAGGAAACTTCTCTGAGATGATGGTGAAATGAATTTGAATATGGAGAAGTTATAATATTATGGAGAATATCAAGGGATGTGTAGTAAGATCAACGGTTGAGATTAAATAAAGGGAATCGATTTTTCGGTCCATAGAAAAATGTAGAGGGGTCAAATCATAAATAATCATTACTAGGTGCATGGGCCTCTAACTATACCTCTTCGGTTTCTGACACGCGCAGTCTTACATTAAATGTTGAAAGACATGTGATTTGCCACCTAATTTATTATCCTTTTAAGGTTGCAGCATCCTGGGTACGAGATTGCAGAGTATTAAATACTCTTTGAAATAAATGCTGTAACCATGTGCTGCTTACTCTCCCATTTTCTTGTTGTGCTGTAAGAATAAAAGATGCAGTGCTGTTTGAACCTAGCATTGTATGAAGACGCAGCTTACAGCACCATACTTACTACTTCTCGCAAGCATGCAAAGATTCCACCTAGGCTTCTGCACCATTTTTTTCAACTCTTAGTTTTAGAATTCCCAGCTCGTTTCTAAGCATAGAAAATCTCGATTCACTCAATGGTTTAGTGAATATATCTGCAAGCTAGAAAACCGTATGAACTTTCTCAAGCATGACATCTTTCTTCTCCACAAGATCTCTTATAAAGTGATGTCGTATATCGATATGCTTTGTTTTTGAGTAAAATACAGGATTATGAGTAATTACAATAGCACTCGTATTATCACAGAGAATTGGAGTCTCTTTTTCTTCAATCTCATAATCTCTTAGATGCTGTTGTATCTAGAGAATTTGAGCGTAGCAACTTCTTGCTACAACATATTCTGCTTCCGATGTAGATGTTGCAATCGATGTTTGCTTCCTGCAGAATCATGAGACAAGTCTATTTCCCAAAAATTGTTAAGTCCCACTCGTGCTTTTTCTATCAATCTTGCAACCTGCATAATCTGAGTCAGAGTAGCCCTTGAGCTTGAATCCTCCTTCCTTGGGATATCATAGGCCTACTTCCTGAGTTCTCTTCAGATACTTGATAATCATTTCTATAGCTGAAAGATGTGACTCCTTTGTTGCTGCTTGGAATCTTGCACAGACTCTAACTGCAAACATGATGTCTGGCCTGCTTGCTGTAAGATACAACAAGGATCCTATAAGTCGTTTGTACTTTGTGATATCTACATCTTTTCAATCTTCATCTTTGTCAAGGCTTATGGATGTAGACATAAGAACAGATGTTGTTGAACCATTCTCCATGCCAAATTTCTTGATAAGTTCCTTTGTATATTTGACCTGGCTGATGAAGGTTCCTGAAACTAGCTGCATTACTTACAACCCGAGAAAGAAACTTAATTCTCCCATCATACTCATCTCAAATTTTGACTACATCAGGTTGGAGAACTTCTCACATAACTCTTTGTTGGTGGATCCGAAGATGATATCATCCACATATATTTGTACAAAAAGTATACATTTTCCATCCTGTATTCTGAACAGAGTCTTGTCGACTGTTCCTTTCTTAAAGTCGTTTTCCAGTAGATAGAGAGATATGATGCCATACCAAGCTCTTGATGCTTGTTTGAGTCCATACAGGACCTTATGCAACTTGAACACCTTCTCTTCTGCTTGATCTTCAAAACCAGGAGGTTGCTCTACATACACTTCCTCTGTAAGAAGACCATTGAGGAATGCACTCTTCACATCCATTTAATAGACATTGAAGTTCATATGAGCTGCATATGCCAGAAAAATCCTTATAGCTTCCAGTCTTGCAACTGGAGCAAAAGTCTCATCAAAATCAATTCCTTCTTTCTGGCAATATCCTTTAGCAATTAATCTTGCTTTGTTCCTCACAACAAGTTCAGATTCATCTAACTTGTTCTTGAAGACCTATTTTGTTCCAATAACTCCTTGATGAGTTGGTCTTGCAACTGTTTGTCATACTTGATTTCTTTCAAATCCATTCAGCTCTTTTTGCATGGCTTGTACCCAGTTGCTATCTTGTAGGGCTTCTTCAATATTCTTGGGCTCCGTTTGAGATATGAAGCACGCAAACATTGCTTCATGAGGAATTGACTTTCTTGTCCTTACTCTTATGGATGGATCTCCAATGATAAGATCCCTAGGATGATTCCTCAGCCATGTCCTGTCAGGTTCAAAGACATGTACAGGTCTAGGTTGCTTCTCATATTACTGTAAGATTGGATGTTCTGCTGCTGTAAGATTATCTGCTGTATCCAGAGGTACATCTTCTTCTTCTTTGTCTTCTCCTGTATGCAGAACTCCTTCAATATATGGAACATCATTCTCTTTCCTTGGAGCTACCTCTTCAGCAGGTTCTTCTAGCTTTTTGGTGTCACAATGTGGTTCATCAAACACCACATAGATTTATTCTTCAACCACCAAGGTTCTCTTGTTGAAGACTCTGAAGGCTCTACTTACAGTAGAGTATCCTAAGAATACTCCTTTATCTGATTTTGCATCAAAGGTTTTTAGATGCTCATTTCCATTGTTAAGGATATAACACCTGCATCCAAAGATATGCAGATATGATATATTTGGTGTATATCCATTCCAGACTTCATATGGAGTTTTGTCTAGATCCTTGTTGATCAAAAATCTGTTCTGTGTATAGCATGCAGTATTGGTTGCTTCAGCCCAAAATCTCTTGGGTATTTCTGCCTCTGCTATCATTATCCTTGCTGCTTCCTTGAGGGTTCTATTCCTCCTTTCAGCTACACCATTCTGTTGAGGTGTTCTTGCAGCATAGTATTCATAACGAATACCATTATCAGAACAGAATTTCTCAATGAATTTATTTGTGAACTCAGTTCCTCTGCCTGATCTGATCTTCACAATGCTCAAGCTCTTTTCATTCTGAATTTTCTTCATAAAGTCAGGTAGCTTGCTTTGAGTTTCTGATTTCTTAGTAAGTAATATTGTCCATGTATATCTGGAGTAGTCATCTACTATCACATGTGAGTACTTCTTCCCACTTATGCTTACTGGTTCTACAGGTCCAAAAAGGTCCATATGTAGAAGATCTAGAATCCTGTGAGATGACTTCTGCAACTTGTCCTTGAATGAACTTTTCACCTGTTTTCCTTTCTGACAAGCTCCACATACATTCTCCTTTTTGTATGCTACATTTGGTAATCCTCTTACAAAACCTTTCCTTGCTAGCTTGTTGATTGTCTTGAAGTTCAGATGGCTTAATCTCTTGTGCCATAACAGCTCAGCTCTGGTGGACTATTCACTATGAAGCATGTTGGTTGAATAGAAGAGTTCTAATCAGCAAGATATATGTTTCCTCTTCTTGTTCCTGTAAGCTTGACTTCATTTGATGTACTATCTTTGATTAAGCACTTGTTGAGGTTGAACTCCACTAATGCTCAGAAGATTGTATCTGAGGCCTTTTACATAGGATACATCATTGATCTTTATGTTTCCTTTGACTAGGCATCAACTTCCTCTTGTACTTCCTTTGGAATCATCTCCAAAGATGACCTTTGGTCCTTTGCATTCTTGGAAGTCTTTTAGTGCTTCTTTACTGCCTGTCATGTGCCTTGAGTAGCCACTGTCAATGTACCATACATCGCTACTGTAACCTGGCACTGAAACCTGCAACAAATTTAAGCAGATTTAGGTACCCATTTCTGTAAAGGTCATTTGGGGTTAGTAACTTTGGGAACCTAAACTTTCTTAACAGTCACTATTTTGCTGTAAGATTTGTTGGTTCTCTGACTGTATGCAGTTTTGTTTTTGAACTGCTTGTTAAAGGTGTGTGCAGAGACTATATATGTGTTACCTACACTTTTGTAGTGTGGTCTTCCACCATACTTCCCTTGAGTATATCCTCTTTGAGGTTTAGATATGTAAGTCTTAGTATAGCTGGGTAAATTTCTTCTGTGTTGTAACTTTGTGGGTTATTGCATCCTTTTGCTGCTTACAGCAGATGACTTCTTCTGCAGCCAGTTCTTAGATGCAGACTTACTCCTGCAGCTGAGCATTGAGGCTTTTTCCCGTTATCCATCAATGTTGATTTGTTCAAGTTCTTTTCTGAGTTACATGGTAACTCATTCTCTATTGGTGTTTCAGCTTGAACAAATTTTACAGCTTTGGATGAACTTGCTGTATCCTGAGAGGTGTGAGTTCTGTAACCTATACCCGATTTTTCAAATGGGCTTCTATTTTGACTTATGCACTCCCTTGCGCTCTTAGCTGATTTGCTAAATGTTCTAATCGTGGACTGCAAGCTTTCCTTCTCAGTTTCTAGCTTAGTGATCAGCAGACTTAGCCTAGAGACCTCATTTATAGCTTGTTGTACCTTGAATTATCCAACTCACATGTAGCAGCATTCTAACATTATCAATATTTTTTGCCTCTGAGGATCTCATTGTCGATTCTTAGATTTTCATTCTCAACTTTCAGCTCTTCATGGGTTGAGTTGATCTACTCAAAATTACTTATGATCCTCTTTAAATAGTGGATCATGTTCAGCTCCTCTTTTCCTGGTATGGACAACGGTTGATAGGTTACCTCATCTTTTTCGTTGTCCTCGTAATCTTTTGTCATTAAGCATATCAGCACTTCTTCATCAGAGGATGATGTTTCAGTGTCGCTATCATAGGATTCTGTAGCTTTCAGCATCTCCTTCGAGACTGCTGTATTCTTGGCCTTCTCTATCTCTCCAATGAGAGCTCGAAGTTTATGTCTATCCTCTCTTCTCTTTTCTCTTTTCTGCTCTCTCTCTCTCTCCTTCAGGATGCTTGTGCACCGTTGGATATGGACAGTTTCTTGTATAGTATCCCGGTTTCCTACAATTATAGCACAAGTCAACATTGTTTGTATTTGACTGTGGAGAGGAGGATACCTGAGGAGGTGGATGACGTCTTCTGAAGTCATTCTTCTTGTTGAGGTTGGTGTTGTTGATGTTGTTATTGCTCTTCATGAATCTTCTAAATTTCTTTAGAAGTAGAGCCATATCATCTTCAGCGTCTTCTGCTGCAACCTCAGGCTGCTTGCTGCAACTAGTGGTTGCTGTATCCTTGGAGCCTCTGGCAGTCAGTGCTGTAACTTTGGAGCTCAATTCTTCAGACTCCTTTCTCCATCTGTTGATATCGTACTCAAAGGCTTTGAGATCGGAAAATAGATCAAATGTACTCATGAATTTCAAATCCATGGACATTCTCATGGCAGTGGTTTTGCTATCCTACTCCCTGGGCAGTGCTCTAAGAACTTTCATGTTCTTCTCCTTTTAAGTGTAGTGCTTGCCCAGAGCTTCTAGTTCATTCACAATGGATGTGAATCTCAGGTCTAGTTGCTCAAGAGTCTCTTCATTCTTCATCTCGAAGAGCTCAAATAGTTGGGTGGCATTAGAGATCTTGTTATCTTTAGTGAGCTCTGTCTCCACATATTTGTTCCAACTTTTCCTAAATTTCCTTACACGTCCTGCAAGTTTTGACTTTGCTGAATGTGCCTTTGTCCAAGGTGATGAATAGAACATTCTTGGCCACGTTGTCTAGGTTGGCTCTCTTCCTATCTTCTTTGTTCCATTCTTGTCTTGGCTTGACCAGGAAGTTAGGTGGTGGCTGTGCTCCTTCGTCCATGTCTCTACCGAGCATGGGGTTCACATTCGTAGGGATAATCGGTCCTTCAGTGATGACCGTCCACATCTCATCATTCATTGCTAAAAGATGTGCCTGCATTCTTATCTTCCAATTGTCATATTCCTCTATGGATAACATAGGTAACTTATGATTAGAGAAAACCATGATATGCTGTAAGAATGTGATTTTAGGATGCAGAGAAAACAGCGAGACTAAGGTGGATTGGAACAGGTGACCAGATAAGTTGGCCTTTAACCCAACTGGCTCTGATACCACTTGTTGGTCCCAAGTGGTGTCCGAGGTTTAGAGGGAGGGGGTGAATGAACCTTGGTCGATTTTACAAATCTCTTAAAAAACTTACTATTCTGCAAGTTGCTTGAACTTGCAGCACTAGACAGTTACTGCTTACAGCACTAGGATATAATGCTGCACGCTGTAACTTAGAGTTTTTATACGCAGCGGAAAAATAGGTTTTATAACACAAGACTGGTTTTCTCAAATATGATCTTTTTCAAGACGTTTTATGCTTATGATAGAGATAAATATATAAGATAAAGCACAGAGAAGAAAACAATAAAACACTTATGGTTATAGTGGTTCGAAGGTGGAGTAATCCTTCTACGTCCATTCTACTGCTCCTCGAGCAGAAACTTTGTTAAGCAGGATTGATTTACAGGACACTCCTAACATTCTATCAACTTTACAAAGCAGAACACCTACTAGAGTCCAGCGTACACACAACAACTGCAAACTTTAAAGATACACCCACACTGGGTTTCAAACTCCCATACAGGGAAGCTGTCTATCTCCTAGACATCTATACAAACAGCAAGGATCTTTCCTATCAACTATTTGACATCTAAAACAACTTAAGGATGCATCAACAAGGTTAAAAAGTATATAGGTTTGTTCTTCAACTGGTGCAATGAAGTGAGCTTTTGAATCCTTCAAAGGATCTTTCAGTTTTGAGCTTGCTTCACTTCACAGAGGTTGAGTGATTGAAATTGAGAGTAGACTTGAAAGAGTATAGCTTGAATGCTTGAATGTTTTTGCGCAAATGTTTCAGTAGCCAGCTTTAGGGTTGCTCATCCTCCATTTATACTTGTAGAAGAAATATCCGTTGAATGAGATATCTCTCATTTGAATTTTAGTGTACTTGATCAAAGACATGGCTCGCATTCAATGTGACTTGACTTTTTCTTTTGGAGCATTTAATGCAGCAGTTGCGGCTTGTAGCTTTCTGCAGCGCATCAGTCCACGTGGCATCTTTGTATTGGCTCCATATTTGCAACTTTGATCTTCTCTGGAACGGCTCTATTTATTCTTGCTTGGACCTTCGTTTCTTGTACTGCATTTATCCTTCCTCGAATTACAGAATACTTATTCTGTTTGTCATTGGTGCTGTTGACTGTTTGCGCAGTAAGCTTTGCGCTGTATCCTAAGTCTGCTTGTAGTTGTTCGTTTTTTTCAGCGCTGCTGTAACTTAGACCTTCTTGCAATATCTTCGTACAGTACTACTGTATCTTTTCTTGCAGTACTCCTGTAACTTTTTCCTGCAGCGATGCTGCATGCCGTTCTTTCTTACTTTGTTGTATTACTGTATCTGCCTTCTTATTGTATTGCTGTATCTGCTTTCTTGCAGCAGCTTCGATCTTAATTTCTCGATGCAGCATAACACTTATACAAACCCATCTTTCAGCACTTATATTTTAGACTCAAACCTAGTCTATGTTTTCACTTAAACATTGTAAAAAATGGGGTATTCAAAACTTCCTATTGTCTCATCAAAATCTAAACACTGAAATCCCTACAAAATCCAAAAAGTTGCTATCTATTTTTATTTTTTTTACAAATAAAAAGTGTAATATTTAAAAGTGTTACACAAAACATTTATATATTTTTATATTTTTATATAAATAAAAAGTGTTACATTTAAAGTGCTATACAAATATTTATATGTAAAATTTTTAAGTGTTATTATAAAGTGTTACATTCCATATTTTAATGTAACATTTTTTTAAAATGTACAAAAAGTGTTACAGTAAAATGGTAACACATTTAAAATGTTACATAAGAGTTTATATGTAACATTTTTAAAGTGTTACTTAAACTGTTACAAACGATATTCTTATGTAATACTTTTCAAGAGTGTTATTAAAGTTCATCAAAAGTGTTACATAAAATTTTATACAACGGCAACAACAGTACCACCCCTAAAAGTGTTACGTAATGGATATTGTAACTCTTTTTGACAAGTATGTAACACTTTTTTAGGTGTTATATAAGTCATTTATGTTGCAGTATTTTTTTATTATACTAAGGATACTTTTACATCTTCGGTAAGATGAGTTAATACATTTATATAGATGAAATAATGTCTTTATGTAATACTAGTGATGTTTTTATATAATTCTAGTGATACCTTTATATAATATATTTAAATAAATAATAAAATCATTTTTTAACCTTCTACAATATTTTTTTCTACAACTCGTGATGCTCTTTATTTTTACAATCTTTGTACAATAGAAAGATGACAGTCAGACTAACATCTATAAAAACCTGCAACCTCTTGCAGAAATTCAATAATCTCATTATAAACTTGCAAAACCCGTGGATTGTAATTAATGATCCAGGATAAATATGACCATTAATCAATAGTTTAATTGCTTCTATTTAAATGGAGAAATCTATAAGTTATGAATTAGAGGAAGAGTGCACCTGAAAATAGTACTACTAAATCTACATTTGCTACATGTGTACATTGCAAAAAGCTTTTTAAGTGTGCTTTCAACGCTTGCTAGTTCTCATTCACTCAACTTAAGAAGTAAACTCACTTTAGAAACTGAACTTTCATGCTCCAGTGGTTGTTTCAAAGTCAAAATTAAACGAAATTGTCAATACACTACTGAAAATTTCATTAATTGAAGTTTAGGATGATATAATAATTATGGATCTTTTTCTTAGGAATAATGTATTTTTTAATGAGTTTGGGGAGTGAAAAAGAGGGGAACAATAAATAATAAAAAACAAGAATATATCATTTATCTTAATCTCTATGTGAGATTGTTTTGAGAGACTTTAGCTAAAGAAACTGAGTTTGGAACTCTATGTGAGTTGTAAAGTTCCTTGTGAGCTGAGCTAAACCTGTGTCGGTGTGTGTTTAAGTGAGTTGAGCTGCCTGTGTGGATGCTAATACACTACAAATGTGTTTGATAGGATTTGTGTTTGTACCAGGTTGTATGCATTGTAAATAAATATGTACGTAACAAAGTTTCTCCTTAAGAGGAGTTGAGTGGATTAGAAAGATTACTCCACCCTTGAACCACTATAAACGTTAGTGTACATGTTTACTTTTGCATCTAGCATTCACTTCACAAACATCTACGCACATACAAATTATTTATTTAATACATTAATATTTGCAAAAGGTTTTCATAAATGAACTCTCTAATGAACATATTCAACTACATAAATTCTAAAGTTTTTTAAATGGTAACTTACTCACAACAACAATGTAAATAGCGTTACAGAAAGTTACTACAGGTTGTGCTGTAACTTTAAGTAACTTACTGGCGGCCGCGGATCATTTACCACTCTCTAAACCTTTTAGAACCTGTTGGTCCCAAGTGATCTCAAAGGTTCAGAGGGGGGTGAATGAACCTCTACTGATTTTAGAAAATCTTTCCAACAAGCTACACTGTAAGTTATTTGAACTTACAGTACAACAAATGGACTAACTTACAACACTATGAAGTAGTACTGTCTGCTGTATCCTAGAATTCTTGCAGCGGAAAATACTTAGATAGATAGTTTGTTTTCTTGAAAATGCTTTCTTATAAAACCTTTTATGTTGAGCGATTAAACACTTAAGGTCTTATAGTGGTTCGAAAGTGGTGTAATCATTCTATGTCCACTCTACTGCTTCCCCGAGCAAGAACTTCGTTAAGTAGGATTGATTTACAGGTTACAGCCTAACAATCTATCAACCTAATAAGTTATCACTTACTAGAACTCAGCTTACACACAGCTACTGCAAGTTCTAAAGGCAAACCCACAAAGGATTTCTAAACACCCGTACAAGATAATTACCTTTCTCCTAGACAATTATACACAATCAATAAGGATATAATTCTATCAACTGATGATACCTTAAAACTAACTAGCACACAACAAATAGGTAAAAGTATATGTTTTTCTTTCGTCAATTGGTGCGGTGAAGTAATCTTCTTCTAATTGAGCTTCTTAGGTTTAAGCTTGATTACTTCACAAGATCAAATGATTGAAACTGTTTCGTATGCTTGAGAGTATATCTTTGATTCTTGCTTAGATCTTGAAAGCAAATGTTTCACTAACTTGTTTCAGTACTACTCTTCTTCTATTTATATTTGTAGAAAAATGCCCGTTGAAGATGACATTTTTCATTTGAAAATTCATGTTTTGATCGAAGGTATGGTTTGCACTAAATGCATCTTAACTTAGCTTTGCAGATCATTAAATGTGGTGGTTGTGGTTCGCAGCTTTCTACATTCTGTCATGCCACGTGTCTTCTTCAAATTGAGTATGAACCTGCAACTTCAATTTGTCTTTACCGGCTCCATTTTGATTCATTGAAGATATCGTTCCTCGTACTGCATTTATTCTTTCTCATATTGTAGTTTGAATTGACTTTGCTGCTGCATTCAATGCTTCCTAAAAAACATGCAACAGGTTGATTGATCTTCGGCATCCTGCGTCACTTCATATTGTATCTTTAACTTACAGCACTACTGTAACTTCTTTCTTGCTTACAACTACGTTGTATGTTTTTCTTGCAATTGCTTCACTTTAAGTTTTTCTTGCAGAGTCTTTGTTTCTGCTTTGATTGTTGCATACAAGCCTACTTTGAAATCTTCCTTTATTAAACTTATAGACTCAAAGCTAGTTTATATTTCACTTAAACATTGTGAAAAATAAGGGACTCTAATTTCCTATTACAAGGTTGGTTTCTCTCATCAAAATCTAGACACTGATATCCTAATAGAACCAACACATGTGTATTATATATGTGTGTTATGTGAGGATTGAGACTCATTTTATTAAGGGTATATATTTAATCAATTTAACTATAAAACAATTTTGTTATGTTTTGGCTAGTTTTTATCGTCCTATCATATTTCATTTGACTAGTTTTGTGGTTTTCCCTACTCTTAAATATCAAGTATAACTATTAACGCTTGTAAACCTTTTAATTCTAACATTTTTAACAAGTCGATCAGATAGAAAAACCTTTAAGGTCCATTCGGATAGGTGGATTTGAGAAAAGTATTTGAAATACATGGTAGCAAATTCATAAAGACTTGAAATTCATCAATTTAAGATTTTGAACTAATTTTTTGAGTCATTTGAAGATTTCAAATCCACTCCAACTTAAGTGAATTTGAAATTCATCCATTTTAAATCCTAAATTTCAAATTCTCTATCCACACACAAACTTAAGTCCTATCATGTCAATTATTTCAAATTAGATTAATAAGAATACGAATCATTATTGAAAGGATTTTTTGTAACAAATAATAATTCCAGCCATTGCTTGAATGAGAAATCAATAGATGAATATATCGAAACATGTGTTATCTAAATTTATATGAATGGCTGACCTTAATTCGTAAAAAAAGTAGTAATCACATCTCTTGGCTCCCTCATCATTCTTTTTTTCCCAAAACCGCCAAATGCTAAAGCCAATTCAAGTTAAATCTCTCACCAAATATTTTGGCTCTATTTTTTTTTCTTTTATGTACATGCTTAATAATTTATATATATGGATTGTGGAAACCATATTTTAATGTGTCATTATCAATATACAAAATATGATGAATTTTATTTTAAATGAGAATCGTATGGTTTTGACAAATCAGCTGTATTTACATAAGAATGTTTCCTATCGTGGATAGTACGTATTTCCAGAAAAGCCGTTGTACTAAAAATATGCGTCTATATCAATGGAGTAGTTAATTACACTCTCTTGACCGGCCAAAATAATGTCTTCTTTTTTTCAGAAGTATACAATCTTTACATAAACGAGTATCACAAAAATTCATGCTTACTGGTGCATGAATCACTCCGGTAAAATCGATTCTAGATCACCTCTAATGTGTGTCTGCGCTCCACTTGCTCTCGCATATTAAACTTTTTAGTTATGTTAGTTCTATTTTTTAGTAATGTTAGTCATATATTTTTAGTAATGTCAGTTGTATTTTACATTATTTTAAACAGACATGTAATATTTTTATATCTTTTAGTTGTGTTAGTTGTACATTTATATATTATATAAAAACATGACTATATGTTAATATAAAGGTATATCACATAAATGTATGAATAATATGACATAAAGAATATATGTATAAATTGTGGCGAAATTATTCTTTTTTTTTTTTTACGTATTACATAAATGTCAGAATATTATATAAATGTCATATTAATATAACATAAATATTAGTACATAAATGAAAAAAACAATAAAAATAAGGAAGCATAGATCCAAATTGACCTGAATGCATGCATAGGAGACCAACTCAACTAATATTTATAATCTGACTTATTCTCTTCTATTTATTCAAATAATAATAATATTTTTTTCCAAAAGAATATTATAGAAATTTGAATAAATAACTAATTAAACTTATCTTTAAAACATAACTTTTGTTTACAGATTGATTTTTGTAAAGCATGGCTTGTTTTCACGATAGTAGAAAGTGAAGTGGTTGATGAGAAATACAAATAATAAAAAAAATCGTACATATTTGAAAAGAAAAAAATTTACTAAATGAAAACCCTCTTCCGATGATCTCCAACTGAAGCAAACATTTTCACAAATCACAAAAAACACTTATATATGTTATGTATATAATAATGTGAGATTAATTAATTAAAGATCAATACCTATAACATGAGTTTCAGAAATCAATATTTGATTTATGGAATGACCCAGCTCACAAATATCTTGTTGTTAATTAACAGTTAATGATGTCATCCACCAATTAAAAGTAGCTAGCAACACTATGGCAAAGTGAGAAAATAAACCCCAGCAGCATATAAGTGTTCCAAAGCAGCTGTCCTTCTCAGCCAAAAGTTTGTATCATATCAGTGCCCCAAAGTAGTCTAGTCAACAAGGAGCATATATATGAATAGTTAAGACTAGCATATTAATGCTTATCAAATCCCTCTCTCTCTCTCTCTCAGAAGCAAAGCAAAAGCAAGCATCATCATCATCAATAGTCCCATATATAGCTTAGGCTTTGAAGAGTGTAAAAATCATCAGAATAAGACCACCGATGATGCATTCACCAAACAGCAGTTGTAATAACAATCTAGAACCTATCCCTAACTACACGACTCTCTTCCCCGAAAACGACACCACATCCTTCTTTCCTAATTCCCCACACATCCACTTGGAATACGAAGATGCTTATCTCCAATTCCTCCACCTTTTCTATCAACACCAATCCATCTCCAATACACCAGATCACCACAATGGCCAAACCCAGCTAGCAGACGTTTCGAAACCTGATCATCCCAATCAGCCCATCATAATTACAGCCACGTCCATGTCGAAGAAAGACAGGCACAGCAAGATCCACACGGCTCGTGGGCCCAGGGACCGTCGCATGAGGCTCTCCCTCGACATTGCTCGTAGGTTTTTCCATCTCCAAGACCTCTTGGGCTACGACAAGGCCAGTCGCACCATCGAGTGGCTGCTCCATAATGCGGGCCCCGCTATTACGGAGCTCGCCATAGGCCGAGGGTTCAGTGTCCCAACGTCGGAGTCCTCGACTTGCGAGCAGGCCCATGACGCCCACCAATTAACTGTGTCCTCCAAGGAGAGTAAGATTAGGAGGAGTAAGAAGGTGAAGAGGGCAACTGTAGAGAGAGAATCAAGGAGGAAGGCAAGAGAGAGGGCTAGAGAGAGAACTAGTCAAAAAAGACGGCTTATCACCACTGTTCAAAGTACTAGTCAGGATTTGCCACTAGGTTTAATTAGCAGCCATTCTAGCCTCAAAGGATCCATGGATTTGAGCTCTCATTATCAGCAACAACTATGTACTACTGCACTGCCATGGAATCCATCTACACTTTTCAATTTCCAGGTTATTCATTCACTAATTTATTTATCATCTCTCTCTTAATTTTTTTTTTTTTGGTGTTTAATTAATATTAATTGCCACATTAAGGATAAAAATATTTAGGAATAGGTTTCTTAAGTTTCTTAAATTCTGATTCTAAAAAGGGTTAATTAGCCAAAAAAAAAAAAAAAAACAAGGAATGGAAACCCTAACTATTCTGGATTCACTCGTGATGAATAAGTGGTGGATCTGGGTGGTCTTATCGAAACGTATCCAATTATGATGAAAATGTGTTGATATTGTAATTGGAAAATTTTCATAATTAATAAAAATTTTAAAATCCATATATGGTGGAATTGCAAATTAATTGACTAAGTAATTGATGATCTTTTGGTAACTTAATTACAAAGTCTAAAAAACTAGGTCTTGAAATGTTTAATTGCAGGATGAGCAGATAGCTGAGTTTGAGTTTAGTGGGAAGCCATGGGAAGACTTCCACAGCTTCAACAGCTTCAATCTATCTGGATAATATGTGTAATGCTTGGGTTAAATGTACATAGAATTCTGCTTTTGTTTTTTTCAGTACTTGCTTATAATTGATTTGCATTTCGAATGAGAAATATTGATTGGGAATAAGAAGAAGAAATAGGCTAAATTGGTAGGAAATTGTGTCACTTGTTTATATGGAGATATATCAATATTTCTCTTTAGATTCGATTTTTTTTTTCCTTTTTTTGACTGACTCATGGACGCATTAATTTCATGCTAAATATATTTGATTTCATGAGTTGATTAATACACCATAAATCAATAAACTAATTGGATATCCTAATAAATCATATTTACGATATTGTTTTATTTATCTTGCTTATAAATAACTGACTCACTTTCATTCCCATTAAATCTAAGATAGTTATGCCAATGTGTAGCTAGAGATGCATAGAAATCTTATATATTGATCTAATGAAACAATTCTAACCGTTAGGTGTGTTTAGATAGAGTAATTTGAAATTTAGGATTTAAAATAAATGGATTTGAAATCCACTTAATAACTCAAAAATTATTTCAAAATGTAAGTGTTTGATTTCAAATTCATATCTATCTAAATATATCATCGGTGGATTTGCTATCAAGAATTTCAAATATCTCTTTAAATCGATCTATTCAAAGGTATCCTCAAGGATTTGAAAAACGATTTGAGTTTCATAAATTGAGCAACTTAATTAGTGGGATTTTTATGAATTTAAAATTCATAACTTTCATTTTAAATCATTTTTTAGCATTTGGGTGGATTTGAAACGCATTTTAATTTGAATGAGTTTGAAATACATTTATTTCAACCCTTTTATTTTAAATAATTCAATTCAAATACAGCCTTATTGTAGCTCAAGGATTTAGCAATGACCGTTTGCGACATTAAGAGGAATGTTCTCATAGAGTGCTTTCTAATCTATCTTGCAGATTCTCTTAACTAAACAAAAGTGACTTTATTTAGTGATAAGAAACTACAAGCATCCAGCAAAGTAAACAACAATAACGAAAAACCATCAAATTAAGAACGTCACTGAAAGAAGGATATTAGTACACAGCAGTATATAATGTCAGAATTATTCTGATTGGCCACAGCTTAACAACAACATAAAACGTTTCTTAAAATCTCTAAGGGATTTTATCGATCCAGACCCTGAAAGATAAGTCAACTGTTAATGTGCATATGAAAATAAATCTTATCTTGGGACTTGAAAGATTGAAAACTATTAAATTAAGATTCCAATATGAAACGCCGTTAATATTTCTTTGTTAGGCGTTATCTCATTCTCTTCCCCTAACCGATTTATGATGTGTCAATTAAAATATTAAAATTAAAATTAGAGAGTAAAAATGTAAATAATTATTTTGTTAGTTATCATATTTGATAAAATATCCATGCAATATGATATGCATTATCAATATATTACACTTGTAAAGATATTTGTTCGATATATATTATTAAACAAAAATCAATATAACAAAATATCAATATTATATTGGGAGTTGATCTCCTATAGATCAGTTGCATGGATCTGTATTCATACAATTAGATCAACCCGATCCGAATCCAAATACATTAAATTTTTTTTAATTTATATGTTACCTTTATATTATATTCATTGGGATGATCAAACAAATTAAAAAAACTACAGCAACCGACCACACCACACCACACCAAATTATTTTTGCTAAATTTATAAAAAGCCAGCCACTCAAAAAATTAATCAAAATTACAACACATATGTGGTTTAGTTATAGTTTATGATAGAAATAGCACCGCACCAAACCGCTTTTAATTATAATTAATATATATATATATATATATATATATATATATTATACTTGCAATAATATATTTTATATTTTGAGTTATATTGTTATTGTATTGTATATTTAATTTGTTTTTGTGTCTATATTTTAATGTGTGCAATGGTCACTAACTCTCTCATAAAAACTTTTTTTTTATCTTTTTATTAATATTAAACTAAAAAGTTATATTCTTAATTTTAGATTAAATGATTTTTAATATATATGATTTAGAAGTGTATAATGTTAATTATTAAAAGCCAAATAAACAATTCTTAATTAAATAGCCTCATGTGAGAATTTGAAATCATATTTTATTTAGTTAATACTTATTATTATTCTATTAGTAATTTACTTCTAAACTTTTTAGTTAATTTATTATGTAATAAAAATTTGAAGACATCTATTTTAAATTTTTAACTGCTCATTTTGAAGACATATATGAATATGAGATAATAATATTATTTTAAAATATTTAATATATCTTAAGATATGAAAATTATTATTGTTATGAAATAAAATTAAGTTAACAATCGTAAAAATCACACCAAATCGAACCAAACTATATAAAACCGCACATTCAATTTTCTTATGAAGACTGCAGCTTTAACTTTAGTTATAAACCAACCCACATATAATAATGCGGTATGAAATTAAGGGAAAACCCACTAAAACCCCATCATAATCACCTCTAATGAGTGATATTAGTATATTATTCATACTTTTATATGATATTACTTATACCTTTATATTAACATAGTTATACTTTTATGTAATATATAAAGATGTACCTAACAAACTAAAATGTATGACTAACATAACTAAAAGGTATAAAAACAATTACATAAATGTATGATTATGTTGGTCCCAAGTGGTCTCGAAGGTTCGAAAGGGAAGCGAATGAACCTTCGTAGATTTTGAAAATCTTTTCGAACTTACTATACTATAGGTTACTTGAACATACAGCACATGCCAATACTGCTTACAACACTAGGATGCAGTGCTGTACGTTGTAACTTAGAGTTCTTCGCAGTGGAAAATTATACTTTGACAGAAAGTTTGTTTTCTCAAATATGTTTTCTTATGAAGATTCTTTTATGCTCATGATAGAATAAACACAAGATGCAGCACAGATAATATAAAGTGATTAAAAACACTTATGGTTTATAGTGGTACGAAAGTGGTGTAATCCTTCTACGTTCACTCCACTGCTACCCCAAACAGGAACTTCGTCAAGTAAGATTGATTTATAGGATACAACCTAACAATCTATCAACCTAACATGTCAATACCTACTAGAACTCAATATACACACAGTTTGCTGCAAGTTGTAAAGACAAATCCACTCATGATTTCTAAACCACACACATAGAAATTGTCTTTCTCCTAGATAACTAAATACAATCAGCAAGGATAAATCCTATCAACTAACGACACTTAAAACAACCTAGCACATTACAAATAGGTTAAAGTATATGTTGTTTCTTCAATTGGTGCAGTGAAGTGAGCTTTTGAATCCTTTTTCGAATCTTTCAAGTTGAAACTTGTTCACATCACTAATGTCGAGTGACTAAAACTAGTAAGTATGCTTGAGAATATAGCTTGATAATGCTTAGACTTGTTGAGTGCAAATGTTTCAGTAACCAGCTCCAGTATAGCTCGATCTCTATTTATACTTGTAGAAAGATATCCGTTAAAGGAGATATCTCTCATTTGAAATTAGGGTTCTGATCAAAAGTATGGCTTACATTTAATATGTCTTGACTTATCTTTTTAGTGCATTCAATGTGGTGGTTGCGACTTGCAGCTTTCTGCAACCTGTCAGGTCACATGTCATCTTTGTATTGACTCTGCAACTGCAACTTTGATCTTATCTCAACCGGCTTTATTCAAACTTACTTTGATCTTCATTCCTCATACTGCATTTATACTTCCTTGGATTGCAGGGTGTTGCTTCTATTTGTTGTGGTCGAGGTTTGTTGGATTATGCAGCAAGTCTTGTCTTCTGCTTTGTATCCTCAATCTTCTTGCAACAGCTTCTAACTTACAGTACTGTTGTAACTTATTCATGCAGTGTTGCTGTAACTTTTGCTTGCAGCGTTGTTGTAACTTCTGCTTGCAGCGTTGCTGCCTTCCTTTCTTACTACTGTATTACTGTAATTTATACTTACAGTTTTTTCATACTTTTATCTTCTTGATACAGCACGACTTCGTTGAGATTCTCCATTTTTTAAAAATAAAACTTACAGACTCAACCGTAGTCTATATGATTCATTAAACATTGTGAAAAATAGGGTACTCTAAGTTCCTATTACAATGTTGGTTTGTCTCATCAAAATCTAAATACTGAAATCCCAATAATTTCCCCCTTTTTGATGATGACAAAACACTTTACATTATTTCGTTCATGATAGGAGTTTTTACATTGCACTTATCATATTTGTTCAGATATTACAGATATGTAACCAAAAAGATACAAACATTAAATAATTTTTTTTTTACAGAGTACAAAAATACATTAAAGAAGATGTACCAACTATCCTTTTGATTTACAAGATACTTGCAGCATGGTTACTGCTGAAATAGGGACTTTCTTATCGTCGTTTCTTTAGGTCTTTTTTAGCAGCTTTTCTTTTTGCTTCTTCTCTTTCTTTTGAACCCTTCCACCTGTCTCGAATGGACTCCTGATAAGATTCTTCCAGCTTTTGCTTAATATTCGAAATCTGAATCCATCTGAGCCAGAAGTCTTCACTGAAAGGTACTATCATGCCTTGCTTTACTAGGTTTATATAGCGAGTCTGAATCTCCAGTTCTCCATCCCTAGAAATCTCTTCATATCTTCTCAAAGCAAATTGGCAGGTTTGGAATCTTCTGAATTTACCCTCTCTGCAGAGATATCTGAAGTATCTGAGGTATTCTGATCTTTTATAGAGTGTGATCTGCTCAAAAGTTGGATTTCTATCAGTGGGCAACCTCACAACTCTGAAGATGTTCAAGCTCCAGGACATGTTCTCTCCTTCAGGCCTTTGGTCCATCGGAATAGATATTTCAACAGATATGTTATCAGTGTCAAGACATAGGATTTCTTGAGGGGGTATTGGTGCAGAGCTCTATCAGCATCTTCCGTCAGCTTAGGCCTCTTCTCATCAACTACTCGTAGCCTCTACATCCAGGCATTTTCTTCTTGTTCAACTCTGGCTTCCTCCGCTCTTTGAGCAACCATCTTCTGGTTGTACTGCCTTTCAACTTCGGCTTTACTCATTCTCTTTCTTGAGCCTGACTGCTGATCTCCTCTTGGTGCTGTTGTATCCTTTCTTACAGCAGCACTGGATGCAGCACTGCCAGTCGGTCTAGATGCAGCAGCTGCTCCAGCTTCTCATTCTTCATCATGGTCTCTTCTTCTTTTAAGAGATGGAAAATCAGTAGTCGTGGATGACCTTCTTCTTCTCTTCCTGCTAAGAGGTTGGCCATCTTCTTCCTCTTCTTGCAGCTCTCTGGATCTCTTTGATCTCTCTGTCTTTTTTTCCCCCTTTTTGGCATCATAAAAAATGACTGGGGGCGGAGCAGGGGCTACTCTGACCATAGTCAATCTTGGTCTTCTTGCAGGAGCTGCGGGGGCTGGTCTGGTCGGTGACTTATCTCTTTGAGCATATTGAGGGAAGACACTTGTCATCATATCCCTAAGCTTGCCAACTATCATATCCAGATTGCCCAATCTGTCGTCGATAGTCCTGATTCTTCGAGTTTGATCCAGAACATTATCCAGCAGTGTCTCTAAGATCATGGACCTGGGGGTGGCCGGGACTTGAGAAAAGATTGCTGGAGTGGTGAGACTAGCAGGTGCTGGGGGGATTGATGGTTAGATTGATCCTGAATGTATTTTCTTCTGGGGGGATTGTTAGTTAGATTAATCCTGAATGTCTTTTTTGTGGGACAACTTCAATATCCTTCAGGACAACTTCAATATCCTTCTTGAGGCTGGTCATGGATGCAACATGGAATCTGTTATTCATACGGATGCTACTCTGCATGTTAAACTCATGATCATGTAGGACGACTTCAATATCCTTCGAGACAGCTTCAATATCCTTCTTGAGGATACATTCTGTGGGACAACTTCAATATCCTTCGGGATAACTTCAATATCTTTCTTAAGGCTGGTCATGGATGCAACATGGAATCTGTCATTTATATGGATGCTACTCTGTATGTTAAACTCATGATCTTGTAGGACAACTTCAATATCGTTCGGGACAGCTTCAATATCCTTCTTGAGGCTGGTCATGGATGCAATATGGAATCTGTTATTCATACGGATGCTGCTCTACATGTTGAATTCATGATCTTGTAGCGCATGAAGAAGTTCAACAACAACTCTGTCTATCGATTCATTATGTGACATTCCAGCTGGTCTTTTTTGTCTTGGTTCTAAGGTTGGTACAACATATGAAATAAGGGATTCGGGGTGTAGCTAAGAATCTTCATCTTCATCTTCATCATCATCATCATGAACGCTCCTCCTTGAGCTTGAGCCTTTGAAGGAAGCAAACTTCTCAGAAATATAGAAGACAGGAGCGTCATTTTCAATCTCTTCATTGGCGTCTTCAGTAACTTGCTCTCCTGTATCTTGGATAGATTCAGTTGAGCCTGCAGCAGGTGCAACATCAACCTTCTCATGAGGTGACTCTAACTATACTGAAGTTACTTCAGCCTCTATACCCACTTCAGCATCCTTTAAGGGTATTATCTCAACAACCGTCTCTTCAGAAGTCTTCTTCTCCTCAGTGAGTGCTGTTTCAACAGCCTTCTAATCTGAGGTCTTCGATAAGGACATCGTCTCGACGGTTGGTCCTGTAACTTTCACTTCTTGCAGTATAGGTTGGTTTCTTGCAGCAGTAATAGTTTGAACCACTGTATGCTCGACTTCTTAAAAAATCTCAGCTTTCATCCTTAATGTTAAGTCTGTTGTTTCCTCTAGGATGTCAGCCTGCTGTACTGCTACCTTCGCTAGTATAGGGAGTCCCACCTCCGCAACTTCCTTTATGGTCGCATCATCGGTAATCTCAACATTTGCAAGATCAGTGAGTACTTCTTGGATGATCAGTGACATTTCCCTTTCAGGTGAAACTTCAGCAGCTTCAGGATAAGAATGCACAGGGGAATCACCATAGTCAAGTAGCTCAGTCTCCTATTCCAAGGGTTGAAGAAAGACCATCATTGAGAAATCCTCAACTACTTGGTCGTAGAAGATCCTAAGTTATGGCTTGAAGACCCTTCTCCCTATTGTCTCCCTGGAGTGTGATGCATTCTCCTTTCTTTCATACTAGCTTGCAACGCTAGTTGCAGCATTGCTTCCTCTGCATTTTCCACTCCAAGGTTGCTGATTTGTTCTTCAGCAAATGTAATATCATCGCCCCTTCTTACTGCCTCTATAGCCGGGACTAGAGAGACCTGCAAGTCCTCCCTTACTGTTTTTATCGGCTGTTCTGCAGATTCCTTCTCTACTGCAGTAGCCTTATCCTTACTTTTATCCAGAGCACCCTGAGCAGCAATTCATTTTGATCTTTCCGAATAAACGAACTTTACGAACTCAGGTTGTAAGAGGTGGAAGATATCATCAGTTTGAGCCCTCTCCAGGACAACTTTCTCCACGGCAAGTAACTCCTTCCACTGCAGCAGAATTTCCCTCTTAGCCAATCTCATCCTCCTCCAGAGATTGTATTGCTGCTTTATTTCATCTTCAGCAGCTGGGAAGGTTGGATCGACTCCAGCAGCTGAGAAGGTTAGATCGACCTTAGTAGGTGGGAAGGTTGGATCGATCAAAGCTCTTACAGCAGCTTGTTGGGAGCCTTCTTGCTCTGACTGCTCATCTGACTCGACCTCAACTATAGTCTGGGAGAGAGGAGTTGCTGTTATTGGTTGTTTTGCAGCAGCTGCAGCAGCCTTCTTCTTTTTGCTGTGCAGATAGACAAGTTTCTTTGTCTTCTTCCTCCCCAATGGCGCATCATCATCTGAGGAAGATGATGTCTCCGATTCTGCTCTCCTCGGAGCTCTTTTGATGACAAGTAGGACATTATCATCGGAATCAAAGCTGACAGGCTGGATCTCTTACCTCGGTTCTTTCTCTTCCACCCTCTTAGCCTCTAATCTGTTGCTTACAGTTTCGTCTCTTAGAGATAAGAATGTAGCTACTGTATCCTTGGATTTCTTTCTTGCAGCACCGGCTGCTGCAACTGTATCAGCAGTAACTTTTTTCAAGGTTTTCTTCTTCTTTTTCTAGCCAAGGAACTTGTCGATGGGGATTGGGGTAGGAGTAATAAGTTACACTCCAAGCTTGCAGAGAATGGAGCAAATGGTAATTCGATAGCTCCTTCTTATCATCATCTTCTCTGTCTCCTCCCATAACCTTTTAAGGATGAACCTGGCCCAGTTCACACTCTCTCCACTTATAATGATAGACATTATTCTGAAGCAGAGGTCAGTACATTTTTCATAGCTCCTGGTTGTGCCTTCAATGGAGTACGCATAAATGTCATGAAGAAACTCAAACTCTAGTTTGAAGAGTTTCTTCGGGGCGCTCTTCTTTACTTCGACCCTAATCTCTCTCAACTTGAAGAGGTTCCACATCTCCTCAGAGATGTCATCACCGTATGTCAGGAGTTGACTTGGAGTCAACCCTTCTGCAGAGATGCTGAATGCAGTGGCGATGTCCCTCACAGACAGTTTCCTGTCCTCCTCATCCTCATCCATTTTAAAGAGAATGAAGAACCTACTCTCTTCTGACCTTCTAACCTCTGGATAGATTCTATGGAAAATCCGGCATAGATCGTAGTCAGGAGCCTTAAGATTTGAGATCTCTCAAAGGCCTCAAAAGTATGAGCGAGGATAGAGGAGTCGTATAGCTCTGAGGTATATACGTGTTCTTGGTTGACAAGGCGTCCTTCAAGCACAACAGTTTGTCTGGCAGCCATTGATGTGTAGGGAGAGATATACTTAGGAGAAGATGAAAGAAGAAATCCTTGATATGGTAACTGCTCTTTTGTTTGATACTTGGAGGATATGTGCGAATGATCAGGAAAAAAGTATCAATGAGAAGTTTAAAAGCCTTATAGTAAGATTAACAGATGAGACTAAAAGATATAAGTTGATCTAATGGTCCTTGTAAAAAAGATGAATGGGTCAAAGTATAAATATTCAACACTTAGCAGTTATGACTTCTGACCGAGTCTTTCCAAATTCTGACATATACAGACTTGTATTACATGCGAGGTGAAGCATGCATTTTGCTGCCTAATTTATTACTTTTTCAGGTTGCAACTTCTTGTACGAGGTTGCAAAGTATTAAATACTCCAAGAAATAAATGTTGTATCCTCATGCTGCTTGCTTTGCTTACTTACTGACCTTGCTGTAAGAATTAAGGATGCAACGTTGTATAAAGCTGCATCTTGCAGTATGATACTTACTGCGTCTAGCAAAAATACAGGGGTTTCTCCTGAGCTTTTGCAGCTTTTCTTTCCACTCATAACTTCAGAATTCCTAGCTCATTCCTTAGCATAGAAAACCTTAACTCACATAAAGGTTTGGTGAAAATATCAGCTAACTGGAGATCTATATGAACTTTCTCTAGCACCACATCCTTCTTTTCCACGTGATCTCTTATGAAGTGATGTCTGATGTGAATGCACTTTGTTCTTGAGTGAAAGACTGGATTATGGGTAATTGCAATAGCACTCGTATTATCACAGAGGATTGGAGTTTATTTCTCTTCAATTCCATAATCTCTTAGTTGCTGCTGTATCCAGACGATTTGAGTACAACAACTTCCTACTACAACATATTCTGCTTCTGCTGTAGATGTTTCTATGGATGTTTGTTTCCTGTAGAACCATTACACTAGTCTATTTCCTAAAAATTGACAGGTTCCACTTGTACTTTTCCTATCTATCTTGCAGCCAACATAATCTGAGTCAGAGTAGTCTTTAAGTTTGAATCCTCATTCCTTAGGATACCATAGGCCTACATCTTGAGTTCCTTTTTGATACTTGATGATCCTTTTCACTGCTGTAAGATGTGATTCTTTCGGGGCTGCTTGAAATATTGCACAGACTCCTACTGTAAACATGATGTCTGGCCTGCTTGTTGTAAGATACAGCAAAGATCCTATAAGGTGTCTATACTTAGTAATATCCACATCTTTTCCATCTTCATCTTTGTCAAGACTTATAAATGTTGCCATGGGAACTGATGTAGCTGATCCATTTTCCATGCCAAACTTCTTTATAAGTTCCTTTGTATACTTGACTTGACTGATGAAGGTTCTTGCAGATACTTGCTTTACTTGCAGTCTAAAAAGAAGTTTAATTCTCTCATCATACTCATTTCAAACTTTGCCAGCATTAGGTTGGAAAACTATTCACAGAGATCTTTGTTGATGGATCCAAAGATGATGTCATCCACATAGATTTGTACAAGGAGAATACTTTCTCCATCTTGAATTCTGAACAGGGTCTTATCTACTACTCTTTTCTTGAATCCATTCTCCAATAGATAGAGAGATAGGATGTCATATGAAGCTCTAGGTGCTTGCTTAAGTCCATACAGGACTTTGTGCAGTCGAAATACTTTCTCTTTTGCTTGATCCTCAAAACCTGGAGGTTGTTCCATATATACTTCCTCTGATAGGAGACCATTGAGGAATACACTCTTCACATCTATTTGATATACATTGAAATTCATATGAGCTGCATAGGCCAAAAAAATTCTTATAGCTTCTAACCTTACTACAGGAGTAAAGGTCTCATCAAAATCAATTCCTTCTTCTTAACAGTATCTTTTAGCAACTAGCCTTGCTTTGTTTCTTACAACAAGCCTTGATTCATCCAACTTGTTCTTGAATACACACTTTGTTCCAATAACTCCTCGATGAGTTGGTCGTGCAACTGTATGCCATACTTGATTTCTTTCAAATCCATTCAGCTCTTCCTATATAGTTTTAACCCAATTGATGTCTTGAAGGGCTTCTTCTATACTCTTTGGTTCTGTTTGGGAAATGAAACAAGCAAACATTGCTTCATGAGGAATAAATCTTCTTGTTCTTATTCCTATAGATGGATCTCCAATAATGAGATCTCTAGGGTGATTTTTTAGCCAGGTTCTGTCAGGCTCAACGGTATGCACAAGTCTTGGCTGTTCCTTGTCATGCTGTAAGATAGTAGGTTCTTTGCTATAAGATTGTCTGCTACATCTAGAGGTGTAGGCTCTTCTTCACTGTCTTCTACTGGAAGTAGAACTCCTTCAATGTATGGAACATTATTTTCTTTCATGGGGGTTGTTCCTTCAACAGGTTCATCCAGCTTACTTGTATCACAACATTGTTCATCAAACACCATATGGATTGACTCTTCAACCACCAAAGTTATTTTATTGAAGATTTTGAATGCCTTACTTACAGCTGAGTATCCAAGGAATACTCTTTCATCTGATTTTGCATCAAAGGTTTTTAGATGCTCTTTTCCATTGTTGAGAATATAACACCTGCATCTAAATATATGCAAATAGGAAATGTTTGGTGTGTATCCATTCCATACTTCATACGGAGTCTTATCAAGATCCTTGTTAATCAACATCTATTCTGAGTGTAGCATGCAGAGTTTGCAGCTTCAGCCCAAAATCTTTAAGGTATCTCTACCTCTGTTATCATTATTCTTGCTGCTTCCTTAAGGGTTCTGTTTCTTCTTTCAGCAACACCATTCTGTTGAGGTATTCTTACAGTAGAGTATTCATGACGAATACCGTTGTCAGAACAGAATTTCTCTATTAATTTATTGGTGAACCAGTTCCTCTGTCAGATATTATTTTCACAATACTCAAGCTTTTCTTATTTTAAATTTTCTTCATAAGGTCAGGTAGCTTGTTCTGAGTTTCTGATTTCATAGCAAGAAAGATAGTCCAAGTGTATCTAGAGTAGTCATCTACTACCATATGTGAGTATTTCTTTCCACTTATGCTTAGTGGTTCTATTGGTCCAAATAAGTCCATGTGTAGAAGTTCTAAAATCCTGTGAGATGACTTTTGTAACTTGTCTTTGAAGGAGCTTCTAACTTATTTACCTTTTCGATCAGCTCCACAGATGTTCTCTTTTTTGAATGTCAAATCTGGCAGTCCTCTTACAAGTCCTTTTTTTGCTAGCTTGTTTATGGTTTTGAAGTTTAAATGACTAAGCTAGCTTAGCTTTGATGAACTCTTTACAATGAAGCATGTAGGTTGAATAGAAGAACTCAAATCTGCAAGGTAAATGTTTTCTCTTTTTGTTCCTGTAAGCTTTACTTCATTTGATTTGTTATCCTTGATTAAGCACTTATTGAGGTTGAACTCCACAGTGTATCCCTTGTCACAAAATTGACTGATGCTCAGTAAGTTATATCTGAGTCATTTTACATATGATACATCTTGAATCTTGATAATTCCTTTGATAAGATTTCCACATCCTTTTATGTTTCCTTTGAAATCATCTCCAAAGATAACCCTTGCTACTTTGTATGATAGGAAATCTTTTAAGGTTTCTTTATTGTTAGTCATGTGCCTTGAGCAGCTACTATCAATGTAACATACTTCATTGCTGCATCCTGACACTGAAACCTGTAATAAATTCAAGCAGATTTAATTAGGTACCCATGTCTGTATGGGTCCTTTTCGGTTAGTATCTTTTGGAACCCAATGTAAGCAGTTTTGTTTGAAAACCGCTTGTTAAATGTGTGTGCAGAAAACTATATGTGTGATGCCAACACTTCTATAGTGTGGTCTTCTACCATACTTCCCTAGAGTATACCTCACTGAGGTTTAGACATAAGAATCTTCGTATTGGTGGGTAAGAACTTTTATGTTGTAACTTTATCGGTTGCTGTATCTTTTTGCTGCTTACAGTAGATTGCTTCTGCTGCAACCAACTCTTATATACAGGCTTACTTCCTATAGTTGAGCATAAGAGTTTATTTCCCTTATCCATTGGCATAGATTTGTTCATGGTCTCTTTAGAGATACTTAGTAACTCATCTTTCAGTGGAGTTTCAACTTGAATAAACAATACAACTTTGGATGAGCTTGCTGTATCATGAGAGGTATGAGCGTTGTATCCTAAGCCAATTTTTTTAAAAGGACTCTTGGCCATCATCAGACACTCTCTTACGTCCTTAGCAAATTTACGGAATATTCTTATCATTAACTGCAAGTTTTCCTTCTCATGCTCTAGCTTAATGACTAGCAGATTGAGCCTTGAGACCTCTTTTTAAAGCATGTTGCATTTTAAGTTACTAGAGTTATTTGCTGATAGCATCTTCGCAAGTTCAATGTTCTTGCTTCTTAGGTTCTCATTTTCAACATTTAGCTCCTCATGAGTTGAGTTTATCTGCTCAAAATCACTCATGATCCTTTTGAGGGAATGAATCATGTTCAGCTCATCTTTTTTAGGTATGAACAAAGATTAATAGGTTACCTTATCATCTCCACTGTCCTCGCAGTTCTTTGCTATAAGACAGATCAGTGCTTCTTCATCTGAGGATGAGGTTTCACTGTCGTTGTCCGAAGATTCTGCAGCTTTCAGCATTTTCTTGGAAACTACTGTATCTTTAGCCTTCTCAATTTCTCTAATGAGAGCTCTTAGTTTCTATCTATTTCTTCTCTTATCTCTCATTCAGGATAGTTTTGGACTGTTGGGTGTGGATAATTTCTTGTATAGTGTCCAGACTTCCTACAATTGTAACACAGGTCAGAATTATTTGTATTTGATTGGGAAGAGGGAGATACCTGAGGTGGTGGGTGACTTCTTCTGAACTCACTCCTGTTGTTGGTCTTCATAAATCTTTTGAATTTCTTCAGGAGTAGAGCCATATCTTCTTCTGCATCCTCAACAGATAGCTCTGACTGCTTACTGCAACTTGTAGTTGATGTATCCTTTGTACTTCTTGCAGTCAGTGCAATGACCTTGGAGCTTGACTCTTCTACCTTATTCTTTCTTCTGTTGATATCATACTCAAATGTTTTGAGGTCAGAGAAGAGGTCGAATGAGCTCATGGATTTCAAATCTATTAAAACTCTCATTGTGGTTATCTTGTTATCCCATTCAGTTGGAAGGGCTCTTAGCACTTTCATGTTTTTCTCCTTTTGGGTATAGTGCTTACCCAGAGCTTCAAGTTCATTTAATATTGAAATGAACCGTAAGTCCAGATTCTCCAGAGTCTCTTCATTCTTCATTTCGAAGAGCTCAAATAGTTGGGTGGCATTGGAGATCTTGTTGTCTTTGGTGAGTTCTGTACCCTCACATATTTGTTCTAATTTTTCCCAAATCTCCTCGAATGTCTTGCATGTCTTGACCTTATTAAAGGTTCCTTTATCCAAGGTTATAAATATGGCATGTTTAGTGACATTGTCCAAGTTAACTCTTTTCCTATCTTCATTGTTCCATTCCTGTCTGGGCTTGGTCAGGAAGTTAGGTGGTGGACGTGCTCCTTCTTCCATATCTCTTCCTAGCATGAGATTCATCTTCGTAGGAATTATTGGTCATTCAGTGATGACCTTCCACATTTCATCATTCATTGTTGAAAGATGTACCTGTATTCTTAAGCAACTTATGATTTGAAGAATCCATGATATGTTATAAATTTGAGTTTTTCACAAAAATGCAGAGAAAACAACGAGCAAAAGATTGGATCTGGGTAGGTGACCAGATAAGTTGGTTCTAAATCCAACTTACTCTGATACCACTTGTTGGTCCCAAGTGGTCTCGGAGGTTCAGAGGGAGAGGGTGAATGAACCTTTGTAAACTTTGAAAATCTTTTCAAACTTACTATATTATAAGTTACTTGAACTTACAGCACATGGTAGTACTGCTTACAACACTAGGATGCAGTGTTGTACGCTGTAACTTAGAGTTCTTCAGTAGAAAATTATACTTTGACAGAAGGCTTATTTTCTCAAATATGATTTTTTATGTAGATGTTTTTATGCTTATGATAGAATAAACATAAGATGCAGCACAGATAATATAAAACGATTAAAAACACTCATGGTTTATAGTGGTGCGAAGGTGGTGTAATCCTTCTACGTCCACTCTACTGCTACCCCAAGCACGAACTTCGTTTATTAAGATTGATTTATAGGATACAACCTAACAATCTATCAACCTAACAAGTCAACACCTACTAGAACTTAGTGTACATACAGTTTGCTGTAAGTTGTAAAGGCAAATCCACATATGATTTCTAAACCACACACAGAGAAATTATCTTTCTCCTAGATAACTAAATACAATCAGCAAGGATAAATCCTATCAACTGACGACACTTAAAGCAACCTAGCACACAACAAATAGGTTAAAGTATATGTTGTTGTTTCTTCAACTGGTGCAGTGAAGTGAGCTTCTAAATTCTTTTTCGGATCTTTCAAGTTGAAACTCGTTCACTTCACTTAGGTCCAGTGACTAAAACTAGTAAGAATGCTTGAGAATATAGCTTGATAATGCTTAAACCTGTTGACCGCAAATGCTTCAGTAACCAGCTCCAGTGTAGCTCGACCTCTATTTATACTTGTAGAAAGATATCCGTTGAAGGAGATATCTCTCATTTGAAATTAGGGTTCTGATCAAAAGCATGGCTCGCATTTAATGCGTCTTGATTTATTTTCTCAGTGCATTCAATACGGTGGTTGTGGCTTGCAGCTTTCTGCAGCCTGTTAGGCCACATGTCATCTTTGTATTGGCTCTGCAACTGCAACTGCAACTTTGATCTTGTCTCAACCGGCTCTATTTAAACTTGCTTTGATCATCATTCATCGTACTACATTTATACTTTCTCGGATTGCAGGGCGTTGCTTCTGTTTGTTGTGGTCGAGGTTTGTTAAAGCATGCAACAAGTCTTATCTTCTGCTTTGTATCCTTAATCTTCTTGCTGCAGCTTCTAACTTACAGTACTACTGTAACTTATTTATGTAGTGTTGCTGTTGTTGGAACCGAGGGATCGCCGATCCTATACAATTATCCAAATTGGGGTCCATGCAAATATGATTAACGCGTAGTGGATAAACGAATCATACATTTTCCACCGATATTAGTTCTAAGGTCAGAACTGTAGATCGAAAAATCGATGGAGCCTGTACGTCACGATCTTCTGCTGTATTCCTTGTCTTTCTCTCGAACGTTGTGTGGACAACGAGCTATCGAGACTTTCAGCCGTCTTCTAATAAATCGTATCTTAGATTTTTTTGCGTGTCTAGAAACGGCTGACTTGAGGCTTATTTATAGGCTACAACAGGGACCTTGAGGAAGATTAGGAATCGGTCTCCTAATAGGCTTAGGAGTCCTAAATTCAATCTGAATATACTTCTTAAGCCTATCAATAATATCTCAATCCACTAAAAAGATATTATTAAACTACCGTCCCTTATCCATATTTGATATGGGCTCCTATTTATTATGTGTGCGTTTATCTTCTCGTGTTTAAGATATCGAATGTCCGTTAATTAAATGAATTACTGACAATTCAAAATGTACATACAAAATGTACTAGTGTAATTTTATAATCAAGATAAATTAATATCAAATTACACTACAACCATTCCAATAATTTATCCAAAATTATCTCGGTTGTGAGCTACCATTTATAATCTATAAGGAACTGATAACATGATCTTTTGTGTGGCACCACACACCATGTTATCTACAATATAAATTAATTGGACAATTGCAATAACATATATAACAAATATAAAATGCAAACATTTGACCATAAAAGATTCTCATATCATAAATAGATATTTATACAAAAGCTAGGCTTTTAGTATACATCCTAACAGTTGTAACTTCTGCTTACAGCGTTGCTACCTTCCTTTTTTACTGCTGTATTACTGCAATTTATACTTACAGTTTCTTCATACTTTTATCTTCTTGATACAACATGGCTTTGTTGAGATTGTTCATTTTTCAGAAACAAAACTTACAGACTCACCCTAGTCTATATGATTTCACTTAAACATTGTGAAAAATGAGGTACTCTAACTTTCTATTACAATGTTGGTTTATCTCATCAAAATCTAAACACTGAAATCTCAACAGATTATATTGATGTAAAGGTATGCGTAATATCACATAAAGGTATTTTAATCCAAAAATATGATGAAAGTGGTTTTTTTTTGGAGTTACAAAACTACATAAAGGTTATGACATTTGTACATAAAGATCATATTAATATAACATAAAGATAACTCATGAATTAAAATAAAAAAGTACGAATTTGGATCGGATTTACCCAATTGCATGGATCTATGCAGTTGGTGAACGGAAGAATTTGTGTTACATTGGATACAATACTACAAATCAATACTAATAGAGGTCTATCAATAATCTAAAATTTATTGTATTCAATTCGATATTTTATCAAATATTATAATTAATAAAATAACAATTTAAAGTTATACATCCTAATTTAAATTTTCAATTTTCAATTAATTCATTAGTGTGGTTAGGCCGCCATGTTAGATAAGGGAAGAGAATGAGATAATGTCTAACAAAGAAATGTTAATAATGTTTCTTTTTAAAAATAAGATTTACAAGTAAGTTTCTTGTGTACCAGTTGCATGAATCTAGATCCATGTAACTAGGTCGACCGGACCCGAATCCGCGCTTGTTGGTTTTGTTTTTTTGATTCATTGTACCTTTATGTGATATTAATATGACTTTTATGTTATATTAGTATGAGTTTTGTGTACAAATATCCTTATATTTATGCATTGTAACTTAGAAAAAAAAATTCAGCACAATTTGTACATATATACATTTATGTGATATTTTTCATACATTTTTGTGATATAACTTATACCTTTATATTAACATAGTCATACTTTTATATAATATATAAATGTGTAACTAATATAACTAAAAAGTATGAGTAATATCACATAAAGGTATGTTGATCCAAAATAACGTTAAAATTCTTCTTTTTTTTTCTAAGTTACAGTACATAAACATTGTGATATTTGTATATAAATATCATACTAATATAACGTAAAAGTCATACAAATATAATATAAATGTAACATATGAATCAAAAAAAAAATTTCACGAATTCAAGTCGAATCAACCCATTTACAGATTCATATAACTGATTCACAAGAGTTTTGTCAAGATTTACTTTTCATGCCCTACATTAATAGTTAACTTATCGTTTGGGGCTGGATTGATAAAATCTCAATCTCTAATTAACCAGGTTTGGCTTTTTATAATTAGAAATGCAATATCTTCGTTCATTGCCTAATCTCTTACATCCTCTACTAAAAAAATTGCATTCTTTAATTGTTTAATAGTGGGATAAACCACGGCATTTATTTTTATTAAAATTCTAACTAAACTTATAGATAATTACAAAATAAATATGATGTTAATTAGTTATGTTGAGCAGCTAGAATCACTTGGCATAACTTTTGCTAACATACCCTGACAACTAAGGCTAATTCCATCCTACCAGTGATGGTATTACCATCACAACTTATAAATGCGCCATGTGTCGTTATTTTTTGTCCTTGCTTTTTGTAAAGTATTATTTTATTCCCAAAAAGCAATCCTATTTTTGTTTTTTTAAAAAAACATAACCAATTACAAACCATGGTTAACCAAATTTTGCACAAAATCAATTTTGCATTTTCTTGTAACTCATTATAGTTTAAGAACTTATGTTGTATTTTGCAATGAAATTGTGTTGTAATTTTTCGATTTTACAAAGAATATTATTTGAAAATTGTTTTGTAACCTTCTATTTTACTAAGAATATTGTTAGTGGTGTACCTAGATACTAGGTAACGGCAAAATGTTTTCTCACTTGTACGTTGCTATTTATGTATTTTCCTAAGAAAGCTGCTCAAAACTTTCAATTTCCAAAGACAGTGGACAAAACATTTAATATGTATCAATATAGAAGTTTCAGCAATGACCATCATAATTATTGTATCTTTATCAACCATTCTCCACGGTTTCTCCAATTAAAATAAAAAATATCAATATTAGGAACTAGACAAAGTGTAAGAGGTGCATTTATATCCAATTTTTGTGAGTGTGTATATACGGGGTCGTAGGTGCTACTGTAATTTCATTTTTAACTCTCAATAAAAAAAAAGTGTAAAGTTTTGTTAAAATGAGAATTTAATTAAAGATTGTGAATTTTCCAACAATTAACATTAAAAGAACTCATCAAATACACCAAAATAATTTAAATATTTTAGATTTGATATTTTATATTTCTATATGCAATACAATAACAAATTAAAAATATGAGAAATTTTGGTGTGCCGTACATTAAGAACAAAATTATGATATAAAATTAGTTAGTTGTTTAATATAAAATATGATTTATTAAACCCACTACCCTACTCCCCATCTCCAATTGGAAAAAGCTGCCACTTTCTCTTCTTCTTTTTAAATAAATATTTCATTGCACGGCATTTTGACGGGAAAATGACAAAAGTGTAAAATTGTCACCTTTTTTGTTTTCATATATGTATAGATTACTTATTTTGATAAATCTTGTGTAAAGATGTAAGCGTATGTTTGGGCTGCACTTGACTTATTTAAATTTCGATCCAGTCAATGTATCCAATCAATGTTTGGTGAATTATTTTTAAAATCCTGTTTAACTTCTATAATCCCTCTACCCCATATCCCACTTATTGTAGTGATGATAAAAAAAATTCCTTCTTCCTCTTTAATATATATATATAAATCTCAAAAAAATTATCATAAATCCCAATAAAGTTATCTCAAATCCTATCTTATAAAAATTCAATACAAACAAAAAATTTTAAAATTCAAACTATTAAAATCCATCTAAATTCCCAAATCCAAACTTGCCAAAGCCACTTTAAGTCCAGTCCAAATATACCTTAAAAGCATCAAATATTTTTTATTCATATGAAATTTAAAAATAAATATGATGTAAAAGAATCAGATGAATAATAAATTGAGTTTGTATGTTCTGCAAACTTTTGATTTATGAAATGCACTTGATTTATTGTGGTTTTTTATGTAATTAATGAGTATATAACAGTAGATTAAATAATTTCATTTGTTCAACTGGTTAGAAATGATGAACATGAAAAAGTCTTTCAAAATTGGTAAGTTAATTAGTGAAATTTGTCATTTCATTGCCTTATATAATTTATTTAGAGCGAGTCTTGTATAAAATCGCTTGACGCTGATATAAAATATAAAATTTGTAATATTTTTTTATATATTAGGTAATATTTTTTGTATATCAGATACTTTTATATTATGAGATCCAACATAAAATATGTAATACTTTTACACAAAAATTTATTGTTAATGTTGATTTTCAACATTAATTACATTTTCTTTTTCTTATTTTCATTAAATCAATTATCTAATTTTAGTTAGAGAAAATCTAGGAGATTTGTTTGTTCATATCTAGGAGATTTGTTTATTCTTTTTCTCACGTGTTTTGTAGATTCAAATAAAAGAGAAGTTTGACTCAATCAAAACAACTATTCCTACTTTATAGGAAATGTTTGTTTTTATACTTCATTTCTAGAGAAAAGAACGTGGTGATTGAGAGAGATTAAGAACGTGATTTAAAGAGTGGAGATTGTAGAGAGATCAAGTCCATGGAGCACTTGGAGATCATGTTGATTAAGAGATCATGAAGAATGAAGATCAAGAACATGGATGTTGATTAAAAGATCATGAAGAGTGGAGATCAAGAACATGGAACACCAAGATCATGGCTTCATGGAGTAATGCCATGAGATCATGGAGTCTCCTAAGTTCTATATGTAGGAGTAATCACTTTGAAGATTGATAGAGAACACTTGACAGTCATGCATCCAGTGTTGTTCTCTTTGTTGGCTACATTTAGTTTAACATTTCTATCTTTTTTTCATATAGTCATAGAGTATGTCTACTCCATTGACTATCGAGCAAGATATGATTTGTTGCATGGTCAATTATTTTTCATACAAGTGTATATATTTCTAGTTATCATAGATTTACATATATGATGTATTTAGTGTTTTAAAAAAATGTCTTCTTCCAAACATCTCTTTGTCTTTTGTACTAACTAGTTCATATAATAAGAAATTTCGCCCTGTAGTGTGATACCCGAGCTCCTCACAACTTATTGACCAATACACTTCATACATCATATACATCTTTTATTACTTATGTGCAACTTGTGATCTTGCATGAATATATTTTTCTTACAATTATTGAATTATTTATACTCTTACATAATTAATGTTGAGAAACCCTTATTATAATTGATTGAGATTCTAGTAATGTTGGGAGCACAATATCATGAAGTTTCTTCATGGGTTGCTGTTTTGTTAAAACTCTTTTTTACATAAATGTGAACAGAGTATTTTTGGATATAAGATGATGTTATGCTGTTAAAAAAAAGATATAACGGGTTTCAGGTTGTGTTATATATTTGAAATCATTTGTTTTATTTTCGCTTAAGTAAGTATGATCATGTCATGTAGGCATCCCACATGTATTTTTATATATTCGTGGATAATTTTTATTTTTATTTTTCCACTACATATTATCCGTAGTGTTGTCACATTACATATAACATTACGACTTTATCTGTTTATTCTGTGTTTGTTGTGCATATAAACACACCGCTAACACTTTCACTTATATGTCTCTAGGGATACAACCTTAGATCCATACCCTCGATCCGATCCGGTGTGTGGACCACCTCCACATACCCCACATACTGCCACACCAAAGTTCGTGTGTGCCCACACACCATTTGATCTGTATAAATTCTTTAGCGAAGGTATTATTGCATACTCATATGGCATTACTTGTATAACTTAATATATGTATACATTTTATTTCTTCATTAAAATATGAGTAAACTATTTTTTTTTCCCACGTAAAGTAGGTGGTCTGGCATTTTCGGACTTTTTTTTTTCGGACTGGCCGATTTGGACAGTATTATCCAAAAAAGTGTAATTTATGCCCAATTTCAGTCCGAAATGCTTAATTGAGCTGAAATTGCACGTGACATGCACGTGTTAACGTAATTTCGGGCTCACTTGGCCAAAATCGGACACGGTGGTACTTTTTAATTACGTGGCATTTCGTGCTGGAAAATAATTTCTCTCCCTCACATAAAAATCAGGCTTCAAGAACCCTAATCCCCAAATCCCCAAGTCAGAAACTCTTTCAAAGACAAGTTACAGAAGTTATCTTACTATAAGCATACGAGGAAAGAAATATTCACTTGTGATTGTGATGACTATTCAAGATTCACATGGACTATCTTTCTTGCCAAGAAATTAGAAACACAAAGCAAGCTACCTGATTTTATGAAGAAGATATAAAATTAGAAAAACTTGAGTATTGTGAAAATAAGGTCTGACAAAGGAACTGAGTTTACCAACAAGTTCATAGAGAAATTTTGTTCTGATAATGGTATTTGTCATGAATACTCTGCTGCAAGAACACCTCAACAAAATGGTGTTACTGAAAGAAAGAATAGAACCCTTAAAGACGCAGCAAAGACTATGATTGCAGAAACAGAGATTCCTAAAAGGTTTTGGGCAGAAGCAACAAATACAACATGCTACACTCAAAATAGATGTCTGATCAACAAGAATCTTGATAAAACTACATATGAATTGTAGTATGGATACATACCAAACATCTCCTACCTACATATCTTTGGATGCTGGTGCTACATTCTCAATAATGGAAAAAAACATCTAATTGATGCCAAATTAGATGAAGGAGTATTCTTTGGATATTCATCTCTAAGCAAAGCATTCAGAATCTTCAAGAAAAAACCTTGGTTGTTGAAGAATCAATACATGTAGTCTTTGATGAACCACACTGTGATACAAGCAATCTGGATGAAACTGATGAAGGGACAAACCCCATAAGAGAATAATATTCCCTACATTGAAGGAGTCTTACTTCCAGCAGAAGACAGAGAAGAAGATCTCACACCTCTGGATACAGCTGACATTCTTACAACAACATGACCTGTTATCTTACAACATGATGCGGAACAGCTAAAACCAATGCAACCTTTTGAACCAAACAGAACATGGCTAAGAAACCATTCAAGAAATCTTATAATTGGAGATCCATCTATTGGTGTAAGAACAAGAAGTTCAATCCCCTATTAAGCAATATTTGCTTGCTTCATCTCACAAACAGAACAAAAAAACATTGAAGAAGCTCTTCAAGATAGCAATTGGGTTCAAGCCATGCAAGAACTAAATGGATTTGAAAGAATTCAAGTATGGCATATGAGTGTTCAAGAATTCAAGGAGTAATTGGAACCGCCAAATGGGTGTTTAAGAACAAGTTGGATGAGTCAGGTCTTTTGGTGAGAAATAAAGTAAGCTTGTAGCTGAAGGATACTGCTAGGAAGAAGGAATTGATTTTGATGAGGCTTTTGCTCCAGTAGCAAGACTAGAAACCATAAAGATTTTTCTAGCCTATACAGCTCACAAGAACTTTAATGTATATCAAATGGATGTAAAAATACATTTCTCAATCGTTTTTTGTCAGAGGAAGTCTATGTGGAACAACCTTCAGGTTTTGAAGACCAGACATAAGAGAGTTTTTAGACTGCACAAAGTTCTGTATGGTCTTAAGCAAGCTCCAAGAGCATGATATGACATCTTATCTCTGTATTTGTGACATAATGATTTCAAGAAAAGAATAATTGATAAGGCCTTGTTCAGAATCTAAGATGGAGAAAGCATTCTCCTTGTACAGATTTATGCGGATGACATCATATTTGGATCTACCAACAAAGATCTGTGTGAAAAATTCTCTAATCGGATGCAATCAAAGTTTGAGATGAGCATGATGGGAGAACTGAGCTTAAATTGGTGCGAGGCATGGCTCTGCCAGGTTCAAATTCATGAGCGCAAAGCTACATAAGTATAAGACATTAAAATTGCGTCCTATGCCCACTGGATATCCTTTTGGTATAGTGGTAAGCACTTGATGGTCCCAACACTTGGTATCAGAGCTAGTTAGGTTAAGAATCAACTTATCTGGTCACCTACCCAGATCCAATCTTGTGCTTACTGTTTTCTCTGCATCTTTGTGAAAATATTTTTTTTAACATATCATAGATTCTTCAAATCATAAGTTGCCTATGTTTTTTATAGAAGAATATGATGACTGGAAGATAAGAATGTAGGCACATCTTTCAGCAATCAATGATGAAATGTTGACTGTCATTACAGAAGGACCAATAATTCATACAAAGGTGAATCCTATGCTAGGAAGAGATATGGAGGAGGAGCACCACCACTACCCTACTTTCTGATCAAGCCTAGACAGAAGTGGAACAATGAAGATAGGAAGAGAGCCAACATGGACAATGTGGCTAAGAATGTCTTATTCATAACCTTGGATAAAGGAACCTTCAGCAAGGTCAAGACATGTCAGATATCCAAGGAAATCTGGGAGAAGTTGGAGCAAGGGCATAGAACTCACAAAAGACAATAAGATCTCCAATACCACCTAACTATTTGAGCTCTTCGAAATGAAGAATGAGGAGACTCTAGAGCAGTTGGAACTAAGATTCACTATAATAGTGAATGAGCTCGAAGCTTTGGGCAAACATTACACTCAGAAGGAGAAAAACATGAAAGTGCTAAGAGCCCTTCTAGCTGAATGGGATAGCAAGACAACCACTATGAGAGTTTCAATGGATCTGAAATCCATAAGCTCATTCGATCTCTTCTTTGACCTCAAAGCGTTTGAGTATGGTATCAACAGAAGAAAGAAGGAGGTAGAGTCGGGCTCTAAGGTCATTGCTTTAACAACAAGAAGTCCAAAAAATACAGCAAGTGTAAGTTGCAGTAAACAGACTGAGTTGTCTGTAGAAGATGTAGAAGAATACATGGCCCTACTCCTGAAGAAATTTAAAAATTCATGAAGAACAACAACAGGAGTGATTTCAGAAGAAATCAACCATCACCTCAGGTATCTCCCTCTCCCCAAACAAATACAAATACTTCTGACTTATGCTATAACTGCAGGAAGCTTGGACACTAACAAGAAGCTGCCCACACCGAAAGGTCTACAGGTATCCTGAAGGGGAGAGAGATCAGAGGAGAGAGAAAAGAAGAAATGACAGACAGAAGCTGAGAGCTCTTATTGGGGAAATAAAGAAAGCTAAAGATACAACAGCCACCAAGAAAGTGCTAAAAGCTGCTGAATCTTTTGAGAGTGACAGTGAAACCTCATCCTCAGATGAAAAAACACTGATCTATTTGATGGCGAAGGATTGCGAAGATAGTGGAGATGATAAGGTAATTTATCAACCTCTATCTATGCCTAAAAAAGAAGAGCTAAACATGATTCATTCCCTCAAAAGGATCATGAGCAACTTTAAGCAGATAAACTCAACTCATGAGGAGGTGAAGTTTGAAAATGAGAACCTGAGAAGCAAGAATATTGATTTAGCTAAGATGCTATCAGCATTTGAGTTTGACAACTCAAGATGCAGCAAGCTTTAAAAGAAGGTCTCAAAGCTCAATCTGCTACTCACTAAGTTAGAGCATGAGAAGAAAAACTTGCAGTCATAAATAAGAATCTTCAGCAAATCTGCTAAGAATGCAAGAGAGTGTCTGTTGATGGCTAGGAGTCCGTTTGAGAAAACTGGCTTAGGATACAACGCTCATACCTCTCATTATACAGCAAGCTCATCCAAAGTTATGTTGTTTGTTCAAGCTGAGACTTCAGTAAAAAATGAGTTACTAAGTAACTCTAAAAAAAATCTTGAACAAACAAACAACAATGGACAAGGGTAAGAAACCCCTGTGCTCAACTATAGGAAGTAGGCCTGTACATAAGAGTTGGCTGCAGCAGAAGCAATCTACTGTAAGCAGCAAGAAGATGCAGTAACCCACAAAGTTGCAGTATAAAAATCTTTATCCCACCAATACTAAGACTGTAATGTCTAAACCTCAAAGAGAACATACTCTAGGGAAATATGGTGAAAGACCACACTACAACAGTGTTGGTAACACATACATAGTTTCTGCACACACCTTTAACAAGCAGTATATGAATAAAACTGCCTACAAAAGGAAAACCAACTATACTGATAGAAAAGTCATTTCTGCTAAGAAATTTTGGGTTTTAAAAGAAACTAATCGTAAAGGACTCGTACGTATATGGTTATCTAAATCTGTTTGAATTTGTTGCAGGTTTCAGTGCCAGGATGTAGCATTGAAGTATGGTATATTGACAATGGCTGCTTAAGGCACATGATTGGCAACAAAAAAACCTTAAAATATTTTTAACCATGCAAAGGACCAAAGGTCATCTTTGGAGATGATTCGAAAGGAAGCACAAGAGGAAGTGGAAATCTTATCAAATGACATATATAAATCAAAGATGTATCCTATGTAAAAGGACTCAGATGCAACCTATTGACCATCAGTCAATTTTGTGACGAAAGATACACTGTGGAGTTCAACCTCAATAAGTGCCTAATCAAGGACAACAAATCCAATGAAGTCAAGCTTACAGGAATAAGAAGAGGAAATATATATCTTGCATGTTGGAGCTCTTCTATTCAATCTACATGCTTCACAGTAAAGAGTCTAGCAGTGGAACTTAGTCATTTGAACTTCAAAACCATACATAAGTTCACAAGAAAATAACTTGTAAGAGGACTGCTAGATTTGGCATTCAAGAAAGAAAAGTTTGTAAAGCTTGTCAGAAAGGTAAACAAGTTAGAAGCTCCTTTAAAGATAAGTTACAAAAGTTATCTCACAGGATTCTAGATCTTCTACACATGTGGATGACATCATCTTTGGATCCACCAACAAAGATCTATGCGGAAAGTTTTCCAACCTAATGCAGTCAAAGTTTGAGATGAGTATGATGGGAGAGTTAAACTTCTTTCTTAGATTGCAAGTAAAACAACTATCTGCAGGAACCTTCATCAACCAAGTCAAATATACAAAGAAACTTATAAAAAAGTTTTGGTATGAAAAATGGATCAGCTACATCAGTTCCCATGGCAACATCTATGAGTCTTGATAAAGATGAAGATGGAAAAGATGTGGATATTACCAAGTATAGACATCGAATAGGATCCTTACTGTATCTTACAGTAAACAGACCAGACATCATATTTGCAGTAGGAGTTTGTGTAAGATTTCAAGTAGCACCAAACGAATCACATCTTACAATAGTAAAAAGAATCATCAAGTATTTAAAAGGAACACAAGAAGTAGCTCTTAGGTATCCTAAGGAGGATTCAAACTTATAGGTTATTCTGACTCAGATTATACTGGCTGCAAGATAGACAGGAAAAGTACAAGTGGAACATCCTTGAAAATAGGCTTGTTTTATGGTTAACAAACATCCATAACAATATCTACAGCAGAAGCATAATATGTTGCAGCAGGAAGTTGTTGTACTCAAATCCTCTGGATACAGCAGCAACTCAGAGATTATGGAATTGAAGAGAAAGAAACTCCAATCCTCTGTGATAATATGAGTGCTACTGCAATTACCCATAATCCAGTCATTCACTCAAGAACAAAGCACATTGACATCAGACATCACTTCATAAGAGATCACGTGAAAAAGAAGGATGTGGTGCTAGAGAAAGTTCATACAAATCTCCAGTTAGTTGATATTTTCACCAAGCCTTTATCTGAATCAAGTTTCTCTATGCTAAGGAATGAATTGGGAATTCTGAATTTATAAGTGGAAAGAAAAGTTACAAAAGCTTAAGGGGAACCCCTGTATCTTTGCTTAAATCTTACAGCAAGGTTAGTAAGTAAGCAAAAGAAGCAGCAGGAGGATACAACATTTATTTCTTGGAGTATTTAATACTCTACAACCTCATGCAAGAAACTGCAACCTTAAAAACAATAAATTAGGTAGCAAAACGCATGTTTTACCTCGCATTTAATGCAAGTCTACATGTGTCAGAATTTGAAAAGATGCGGTTAGAAGTCATAACTGCCATGTTTTGAATATTTACACTTTGACCCCTCCACCTTTTTACAAGGACCTTTAGATCAACTCTTATCTTTAAATCTCATTTGTTGATATTATTACAAGGGATTTAAACTATCCCTTAGTATTCTTCACTGATCATTTCGCGAAAATATCCAAGTATCAAAGTAAAGAGCAGTTACAGAGTTCATCTTCTCCAAAGAACCTTTTTTACTTTAACAATGGTTGTTAGACAAACCATCATACTAGAAAGACGTCTCATTAATCAAGAGCATGTATATGCCTCAGAGCTATACGACCTCTCCATTCTTATACGTATTTTCAAGGCCCTAGAAAGGTCCCAAATCCTAGGGCTCCTCACCACAGTTTATGTCGGCTTCTTCATAGAATCTGTCCAGAGATTCTATGTCCATGCTTGAAGGTAGGAGGAAAGAAGGTTCTCTATTCTCTTCAGAATGGATGAAGACGGGGAGGAAAAAGAACTATCCATGAGGGACATCGCCACTGCATTCAGCATTTCTATAGAAGGGTTGACTCCAAGTTAACTCTTGTCTTATGGTGACGACATCTCTGAGGAGATGTGGAACCTCTTCAAGTAGAGAGAGGTTGGGGCCGAAGTCAAGAAGAATGCCCTGAAGAAACTATTTAAACCTGAGTTTGAGTTTCTTCATGACATTTGCGCATACTCCATAGAAGGTAAAATTAGGAGCTACGACAAATGTATAGATCTTCGCTTCCAAATTATATCTGTCATAATAAGTGGAAAAAGGGTGAACTGGGCCAAGTTCATCCTTAAGCAGCTATGAGAGGAGACAGAGATGGAGACTGTAAGAAGAAGCTACGGTATTACTATTTGCTCCATTCTTTTCAAGCTTGGAGTGCAAATGATTGCTCCTACCCCAATCCCCATCGGCAAGTTCTTTGGCAAGAAAAAGAAGGGGAAAACCTTGAAAAAGGTTGCTGTTGGTGCAGCAGCTGCTGCTGCAAGAAAAAAGTCGAAGGATATAGTAGCTGTATCATTGTCCCTTACAGATGAAACTATAAGCAGCGAATCAGGGACTGAGAGGAGAACGAAAAAGAAAAAATCGAGGTAAAAGGCCCAATCCGCCAGATCTAATTTTGATGATAGTATCCTATTTTTAATCAAAAGAGTTCTAAGGAGAGTAGAACCGGAGTCATCATCTTCCTCAGATGATGATGATGATGCGTCCTTAGGGAGGAGAAAGATAAGAAAACTTGTCACCTTGTGCAACAAGAAAAAAAATATTACCGCAGCTACTGTAAGAAAGTTGATAGCAACAACTTCTCTCTCCGAAACTCCAGTAGTGGTCGAGTCAGATGAGCAGCATGAGCAACAACGTATTCAACCAGCTACTGTAAGAACTCTGATCGATCCAACCTTCCCAACTTTTGAAGATGTGATAGAGAAATAGTACAATCTCTGGAGGAGGATGAGATTGTCCAAGGGGGAAACTCTGCTACAGTGGAAGAAATTTCTCGCTGTAGAGAAAGTTATCCTGGAGTGGGCTCAATCTGATGACATCCTCCATCTCATGCAACCTGAGTACGTAGAGTTTGTTCACACGGAATGATCAAGAGGATTTGCTGCTCAGGGTGATTTGGATAAAGACAAAGGCAAGACTGCTGCAGTAGAGAAGAGTCTGTGGAGTAGCTGATGAAAGCAGTAAGGGAGGATATGCAGATCACCTTGCCCCGGCTGTAGAGGCGGTAAGAAAGGGTGATAGCATTGCCTTCGCTAAAAAGCAAATCAGCACCCTTGGAGTGGAGCAAGCTGAGGAAGCCATGCTACATCTAATGCTGCAAGCTAGTGTCAGATAACGAATAATGCAACACGCTCCACGGAGGCTGCAGGGAGAAGGATCATTTGGATATAACTCATGCTCCCCTGCCTACGATCAAGTAATTGAGGACCTCTCTGCAATCGTATCTTTTAAACTTTTAAAAAAGGAGACTCAACTGCTGTATTATAGTGATTTCCCAATGCATTCTTATACTGAAGCTGGTGAAGCTTCACCAGAGAGGGAACCGTTAGTGATAATCCACAAAGTACTGATGAATATTACTGAGATTGTCGATGATATAATCATATAGGAAGTTGTGGAGGTAGGACTGCCTATACTGATGGAGGTAGCAGTACAGCAAGCTGACATCCTTGCAGAACCCAAAGAATCAAGATTGAGGATGAAGGCTGAAATTCTTGCAGAGCTTACAGTATCTGAAATTGTCACCCCTATAAAAAACCCACCTGTACAACAAGCTGATGATGCTGAAGAAGGAGGAGAATGAGAAGTTGCTGAAGGATCGACCGTTGAGACGGTGTCCTCTTTGAAGACCTTAGATGAGGAGGCTATTGAGACAATACTCATTGAGGAATTGAAGACCTCTGAAGGGGCGGTTGTTGAAATAGTACCCTTAGAGGAAGCTGAAGATGAAGTGGCTGAAGTACTTCTAATGCAGCTAGAGACACCTCATGAGGAGGTTGATGCTGCACCTGCTACACACTTATCTAAATCCATCTAGGATACAGTAGAAGGAGTTACTGAGGAGGCTGATGGAGAGATAGAAGATGAGCTCCTGTCTCTTATATTTCTAAAAAGTTCGCTTCTTTCAAAGGCTCAAGCTCAAGGAGGAGCGATCATGATGATGATAAAGAAGATGAAGATACTGAACTGGATGCAGCACAACGCCCATATGCCATTGTTCCATATGCTGCATCAGATTCAAAACCACGGCAAGAAAGGTCCACTAGAGTGTCACAGGAAGAATCGATAGATAAAGTTGTTGCTGATGTTAGACAACTTATTCATGCACTTCAAGAAGACGAGGTTAACATGTAGAGCAACATCCATATAAGTGACAGGTCCCATGCTGCATCTATCTCTGGCCTTAGAAGAGATATTGAAGTGTTATCAAGGCAGATGTAGTATTACTTACAGGACCAGTGGAATTTACAACTCGGAGACAGAGTGCGGATGGAGAGAGAATTGAAGAAAGATATTGCAGCCAACCTTGAGAGATCAAAAGCTGTAAGAGAATGGTTGATACAGCTGTAGGAAAATTGCAATCTCACTTTATGATCTTGGAGATACTACTGGACAACGTTCTTGATCAAATCCAAAAAACCAGGAGTGTCAACGACAGATTGGGCAATCTGGAGATGATTGTTGGTGAGCTTAGGGGTATGATAATGAGTGGTTTCCCTCAACACGCTCAAGGAGATAGGCTACCCACAAGCCCCCATACCTGCAGCGAAAAGACCCAGATCTATTGTGGTCAGAACTACCCTTATTTTATCCCCGACCAATTTTTATGATGCCATAAAGGGGAAATGAAGAATAGAGAGATCAAGGAGATCAAGGGAGCTGCAAGAAGAGGAAGAAGAAGAAGAAAAGGAAGATGGTCAACCTCGGAGCAGGAAGAGGAGAAGAAGGTCATCTCCTGCTGCCGATATCCCCTCTTCGAAGCGAAGAAGAGATGATGAAGGAGAATGTGGGGCTGGTGCAGCTGCATTCAATACTGCTGTAAGAAAAGTTATAGCAGCAGCCCCCACTTCTTACAGTTCAAAGAGGGGAGGAGGTGATCATCAATCAGGCTCAAGAAAGAAGATGATGAGCAAAGTTGAAGCGGAAAGACATTATAATGAGAAGATGGTTGCTCAAAGAGCTGAGAGAGCCAGGGCTGAAAAGGAAAAGAATGCCTGGATACAGAGGCTAGGAGTGGTCGATAAGAGTAGGTCTAGCTTGATGAGAAATGTTGATAGAGCTCTACACCAATACCCTCCTCAAGACATTTCACATCTTGAAACTGACAACATATCAGCTGAAGTATCTATTCTGATGGACAAGAGGTTTGATAGAGCGAACATGGCTTAGAGCTTGAATATCTTCAAAGCTGTGAGACTGCCTAGTGATAGAAATTCAACCTTTGAGCAGATCACCTTTTTTAAGAGGTCCGAATACCTTAGAAACTTCAGATACCTTTGCAAAGAGGGCAAATTCAGAAGATTCCAAACCTGCCAATCTGCACTAAGAAGATATGAAGAGCTTGCTACGGATGGAGTGCTAGAAATTCAAAATCACATGCTGGACCTAGTGAAACAAGGTAGGATAGTGCCTTTCAGTGAAGACTTTTGGCTTAGATGGATTCAGATTCGAAAGATCAAGCAAAAGTTGGAAGAATCCTATCAGAAGTCTAAAGCTCAAAAGAAAGACAAAGATAGAAAGAAGAAGAAGAAAGAAGAGCTGCTGAAAGAAGACCAAAAGAATCATCTACAAGGAGGTCCTCTTTCAGAAGTAACCATGATGCATGGTTTTTGTAAAATCAAAGGATAACTAGTATATCTTCTTTATTTTTGTACTCTGTAAAAAAAAAATTCCTCAATGAAGAAATTTTACTTTTCTGCTTTATGATCAAGTTCATGTCTTATGAACCTTTGCATGCTTTTAAATTATGTTGAATTGAGATGAAACTTAAATTTGATACATCTCTGATGCATCCAGGATTAAGTTTACTTTTTCGGAAGCATATCTATAATATTTAGACATATATGATAAATGCAAAGTAATAACTCCTATCATGAACGAAATAATGTAAAGGGTTTTGTCATCATCAAAAAGAGGAAAATTGTTGGGATTTCAATATTTAGATTTTTATGAGACAAATCAATCTTGTAATAGGAAGTTAGAGTACCCCATTTTTTCTTAGTGTTTAAGTGAAAATATATAGACTAGGATTGAGTCTGTAAGTTATGTTTCTCAAAGATGGAGGATCTTAAAGAAGTCGTGTTGTATCAAGAAAAGAATGAATGAAGAAACTGCAAGCAGAAGTTATAGCAATACAGCAATATAGAAGTTAAAGCTACACTACAAGTAGAAGTTACAGCAGAACAGTAAGTTAGAGTTGCACAAGAAGTTCTAGGATATAGAGTAGAAGTCAAGACTTGCTGCATACTCCAACAAACCTTAGACACAACAATAGAAAAATGATCTGCAATCCAAGGAAGTATAAATACAGTCCGACGAACAAAGATCAAAGCAACTTAGAATAGAACCGGTTGAGAGAAAGATCAAAGTTGCAGTTGCAGAGCCAATGCAAAGACGACATGTGGTCTGACCACTGCATTGAATACAGTGAGAAGATAAGTTAAGAAGCATTAAATGCGAGTAATGTCTTTGATCAGAATCTTAAATTCAAAAGGGAGATATTTCCTTCAACGGATATCTTTCTACAAGTATAAATAGAGGTCGAGCTACAGTGAAGTTGGTTACTGAAACATTTGCACTCTAAAGACCAAGCATCTACAAGCTAAAAACTCTCAAACATTCTTATAAGTTTTAGTCACTCGACCTAGTGAAGTGAACAAGCTCAACTTTAAAGATCCAAACAGGATTCAGAAGATCACTTCACCGTACCAGTTGAAGAAATAACAAACATGTACTTTAACCTATTTGCTGTATGCTAGGTTGTTTTAGGTGTCATCAGTTGATAGGATTTATCCTTGCTAATTGTATTTAGTTGTCTAAGAGAAAAACAACTTCCCTGTGTGAGTGATAGAAATCCTAAGTGGGTTTGCCTTTAGAACTTGCTGCATGTTTTGTGTATGTTGAGTTCTAGTAGGTGTTAACTTGTTAGGTTGATAGATTGTTAGGTGATATTCTGTGAACCAATCTTGCTTAATGAAGATCATACTCGGGAAAGCAGTAGAGTGGACATAGAAGGATTACACCACCTTCGAACCACTATAAACCATAAGTACTTTTATTCCTTTTATATTTTATGTTGTACCTTATATTTATCTTATCCTAATCATAAAACAATCATCATAAGATATTTGAGAAAACAAGCCTTCAATCAAAGTATAATTTTTCACTACAAAGAACTCTAAGATACAACATGCAGCACTGCATCCTAGTGCTGTAAGTAGTGTCTACCTGTGTTGTAAGTTCAAGTAACTTATAGTGTAGCAAGTTCAATACATTTTTCAAAATCGACGAAGGTTCATTCACCCACCCTCTGAACCTCCTAGACCACTTGAGACCAATAAGTGGTATCAGAGTAGGTCACGGGTTCAAATTCCCTTGGGAGTACTTTGCAGTGGGAGTTGTTAGGGCCTTGAAACTAGTAGAGGATGGCGGGGAGGCGTGACAACGCAGAGTCATGGTGGTGGCACGAGGTGAAACACCGAGTCATGGTGGTTCAGATACCAGAGGGTTCCAAGATTATTGAAGTAGAGAGGCTGGTAGGTGCTGGGGGGATTGTTGGCAATTTTTCCAACACATTGCCTTGGGTCGGAGCTTAAATTGGTGTGAGGTACGGCTTTGCCAGGTTCGAATCCATGAGCGTAAAACTACATAAGTATAAGACATTAAAGTTACGCCCTATGCCTACTGGATATCCTTTTGGTGTAGCGGTAAGCGCTTGATGGTCCTAACATAAGTAAAATAACTAAATACAAGAATCTTCATCAATCAAGTCAAGTACACAAAAGCTTATAAAGAAGTTTGGTATGGAAAATGGATCTGCTATATCTATCCCTATGATATCATCCATAAGCCTTGATAAAGATGAGGATGAAAAAGATGTGGAAATTATAAAATATAGACGCTTAATAGGATCTCTGATGTATCTTACAGCAAGCAGACCAAACATCATGTTTGCAGTAGGAGTCTGTACAAGATTTCAAGCTGCACTAAAGAAATCACATCTTATAGCAGTAAAAAAAATCATCAAGTATCTAAAAGAAACTCAAGAAGTAGTTGTTTGGTATCCTAAGGAATAAGCATTCAGTCTTAAAGGCTATAATGACTCTGACTATGCTGGCTGCAAGATAAACAGAAAAATTACAAGTGGAACATGTCAATTTCTTGAAAATAGACTTGCATCATAGTTCTGCAGTAAGCAAATATCTATAGCAACATCTACAGCAAAAGCAGAATATGTCGCAGTAGGAAGTTGTTGTGCTCAAATCCTCTGGATACAACAGTAACTAAGAGACTATGGGATTGAAGAAAAAGAAACCCCTATTCTCTGTGATAATACAAGTGTCATTGCTATCACCCATAACCCTATTTTTCACTCAAGAACAAAGCACATTGACATCAAACATCACTTCATAAGGGATCACGTGGAAAAGAAAGATGCAGTGCTAGAGAAAGTTCATACAGATCTCTAGTTAGCCGACATATTTACCAAGCCTTTATGTGAATCAAGATTTTCTATGTTAAGAAATGAGCTAGGAATTCTGAAGTTATGAATGGAAAGATAGATACAAAAGCCTAAAGGGAACCCCTGTTTATGGGCAGAAAATAGTAAGTTTCTTACTGCAAGATGTATGTACATGCAGCGCTGTATGTATGAATCTTACAGCAGAACAGTAAATAAAGGAAGCAATAATATGATACATCATTTATGTCAAAGAGTATTTATTACTCTGCAACCTCGTACATAAGCTGCAATCTTAAAATACAATAAATGAGATGAAAAATCATGCGCTTCTATAAGCATTTAATGCTAATCTCCTTTTGTGTCAGAATCTGAAAAGACGTCGTTAGAGGCCATAACTGTCTTGTTATGGTTATTTACAATTTGAGCCCTCCATCTTTTAACATCCACAGTTGGATCAGTTCCTCAAGATCAATCTATATCGTTGATCTTACTACAAGGAATTTAAACAAACTCATGGAATACCATATTGATCATTCTCTCCAAAACTTCCAAGTACCAAGCAGTTTCTGTTCTTCGAAATTTTCAAGCCTTTCAGTTTATCATCTTCTTCAGAAAACCAACCATGGTAGAAAGATAAACCATTATCCTTGAAGGTCACCTCATCAACCAGGAATACGTTTATACGTCGGACTTATACGATTAGTCCACCCTTGCGCTCATCTTTGAATGCTTAGAAAGATCTAAGATTCTAGGCCTTCTAACCACCGTCTATATTGGTTTCTCCATCAAATATGTTCAGAGATTCTATGCCCATGCCTGAAGATCAGAAGAAAGAATATTCACCATTCTCTTTAGAATGGATGAGGAAAAAAAAGAAAAGAAGTTGTCGATGAGGGGACATCGCCACTACATTAAACATCTCTACCGAAGGATTGACTCTAAGTCAACTCCTTGCATATGGTGATGACATATCTAAAGAGAAGTGAAACCTCTTCAAGTAGAGAGAGATTGGAGCCGAGGTCAAGAAGAGTACCCCGAAGAAGCTGTTCGAACCCGAGTTTACGCTTCTTCATGATATATGTGCATACTCCATTGAAGGCAGAACCGAGAGTTATGACAAATGTACATATCTCTGCTTCAGGCTAATATCAGCCATCATGAAGAGAGAGAAGGTGAACTGAGCATAATTTATCCTAAAGTGGCTCTGGGAGGAGGCTGAGAAGGATACAGTACGCAGAAGCTATGAGATCACCATCTGCTCCCTTCTCTGCAAGCTTGGTGTACAACTTATTGTTCCCACCCCTATCCCTATTGGTAAATTTCTTGGTGAGAAGAACAAGGAGAAAACCTTGAAAAAGGTTGTCACTGGTACAGTTGATATTGAAGTAAAGAAGAAAAATAAGAATACAGCAGCTGTATCCTTGTCTCTTAAGGATGGTCCCATTGTGCCTACTGTAAATGACTCTGCTATAGTTACTTGTAGTGAATCAAAGGCTAATAGGACACTAGAAGAGGAAGAAAGGAGACAAGAAGCCCAGTCTGTCGAATTTGATTGTGATGATAGTATGTTTCGTGTAACGCCCTAGTCATATTAATTAGGAAAAGGTCATCTGTAACGCCTCGTTCCCTTTTTAATTAGAAATAGGTCGTCACCCTTTACTTATTTAGAAATTAAAGAAATTATAATTACTTTCTAATATACAGCGGAAGACTTAAAATGAAGACACGAGAGCTTTATACTTATATTTTTTTTTTTTAAAACCGTAACATATATACATATATATATATATATATATCCAAAACTAGATCGTGTCTTACCCACATTTCTAGGTAAAATGTTCATACCAAAAGCCTATCAGAAATTACACGAGAAATATATATACATGACAAGATACAAGTCTAAGCCCATAGTTTATCATACTATACATATTTAACAACTTATTGTTCTGAAAGTGAAACATTATTGTAGTACAATTTTATAAATACAGCGAGAAGTCAGCCAGCCTACTACACGTCCACGTCATCATCTGCCGAGCCTGAAAATATAAAAAACATCATGAGACACCTCCGGAGAGGGATCCCAGTGGGATAACTGTACACTCTAATATATACTGAAGCAATTAAATTAATTAGCACATACTACATGTCCTTCGGCACGCTCACCCTGGACCATACATAACATAAAGGAATGTGGGAGTCGCTCGCCCACTAAACCTTGCTTTCATAGACCAGGCATTTTCACCCATATGGTCGTCACCCGATAGCAAAGCAACTACCGGTTATAGCTACGGAGCTTCAGCCGTAGATTTTCATACATAACATATTAATTTAATTATCAACACATAGTAAAGTGTAGATGTTACCCACTTGAAAGCTGAGGGTTCGAGGATTCCTTTTTGGATGCACCGATCGTCCCAACTACGCTCGACACACTTAACCGATTAGCCTTTTATGTCATATAACACAATATTTTGTATTTTATATTAGATTTCTTTCATCTAAAGCATAATTATACTTCATTTAATACATACTTGTGATATAAAATTTTTAGACACTTCAATTAGTGATTCTAGGCATAAAATGACACATAAAGCCACAACAATTTTAATAATTCATAGGTGATTCAAAAAAATGACAAGAATATTTACATAGTCATATAATAGTGTTGGATATCATATTCTGAAAATTCACAATTTTTCATCATCTACATATATAAATAAAATTAATTCCATAAACTAGTTTTTCACTTCAATTTCAACTCAAAATCAGTCTATATTGCAAAATTTATCAAACATTATAGGTTTCATAAAACAATTTCATATTTTCACAGAATTGAAAAAACATGTTGAAGTATAACATATAAAAATATCAACTAAAACTAAGCTTTACATAATTAGTTATGAATTTTCGAAGTTTTCTGAAAATAGGGTACTTTATAAGGTGAAAACATGTTTTCTTGTAAAAATTCTCATAAATGGTACAAGGCTTCAAAATTTACAAGGTAAATTTCTACGTCTCTATCCGAACTGGTACTACAACATAGTAAAATATGACATATATGTATACGGTTGCATTAAATAGTTATGATATTTAGAACAAGACCAAAAACAGGACATGACCAACACAGAAAACCAACTATATTGTAAAATTCGGCATAAATCGTATAAAACTCCAAAAATTGCATACTAAATTTTTTTATGTACTTAAGAATTGGTTCTAAAATATAGTAAAAGATCATATATAAATTCGAAGTATACAGTTCAGAAACATAATTTGATTCGGACTCAAAAACAAGACAAAAACAGTCTCTGAATTGCTTATCTTAGAAAAATCATATAAAATCGATTTTAACTCCAAATCTTCTGAAATTTGACACACATATTCTACACTTCATATAATAGATTATGTTAAAAGGGTTTAGCTTAAATCTATAACGTCCCGATTTTTTTTGTAGATAAACATTAATCAAGACGTTACTTACGTATAAAAACATCACTCTTTAAAATGAAATAAGGATAAATAAAATCAAGAATAATTATAAAACATACATTTCTTAAATACATGAAATTAATCATTTTAAATAAAAAAGTTTTGTAACCTTTGCCCATCGGCTACCAACATCCACCGCTCGCCTTCCACGCCATAAAATCCTTAAACTGAAAACATTTTTAGAAATAAGGGTGAGTGACAAAAGTTCACCCAGTGGGGTGGGGAACTCGGGATGATATAAAATAATTTTTAAAGATTTTACACACACATGACAAACCACCATGTGTCACATAAAAATTAGATTTTCATAAAATATTTGTCTTTTAATAAAAACAGCATAAAATAGATCACTTCAATTCACGTGGCATAAACCATTTTAAAATGTAATCATCCCAATCAATCATCATTCACATTCAAACACATCACATTCATTACGGTTCTTAGCCGCCATAGATGTGGTTCTTAGCCACCATAGATGTGGTTCTTAGCCACCATAGATACGGTTCTTAAACGCCATAAATGTGGTTCTTAGCCACCATAGATACGGTTCTCACCGTCATTCACAATAATTCAAGTAATTCACATATATTCATGCTTATTTCATCACATAAACATTTATTTTGCCATTCATCATCTTTCCGAATGCATTCATCATGTATATTAAAATATGTCACATTTCACATAGTATAAGATTCACCTTCATCATATCATAACATTTCATGCGTTCAGCACGTATACCCAACTCATTTAATAATAATCTTAAAAGATTGCATAAACTTTATAAAATATCTTAATTTAAAGAAATTACCCCCACATCCATCATATCATAACATTCATCACATTATAACATCTTCGCACATAACACGTTATTCGTTTAAACACGTATATATAGCTCATTCCATATAGTATAATAATTCGTAATTTAAATATTTTGAAAGAAGTATAAATACCGACTTAGCAATTTTTCCCCACCTTAGAAAACTGAAGCTTCTATTCATAAGTTGTCGAGCATATTCTTTTTTTCCTCATTTCCTACATTGAACACTAAAATATCTTAGTACTTGGTCTAACTATAATTTCTTTAATTAAAGTCATTAGTAATTAAAATATGTTCTTTAAGATTTTCTTTGATAAGGTTTGTGACGATGTTGGTTTAAAGTAAAATAAATGATTTTAAGGTGAATATAAGATTTAGGTGAATTTCTAATAAAATATGTTTATTAAAATATTAGAAAACTTAATTAGACTTTAATTAGATCTTTGAAAGACTTGTCACGCCCCATTAGAAAATCAAATTATATAATTTACGTTTTAACTTAAATATTAAGAAATTTGAATATATTTATGATTATGGCGTAATTAGATTAACTATAAAATTTAATTTATAAAAATGAATTCAATTAACTGAAATTATAAGTTAATTCAGGAAATATATTTAATTGCATAACATGTTTAGTTAATTATTGTTTAAGAGGATTGAAATGGATATTTAATTGTATATTTAATATTTATAATTAGGTCCATATTTATAATTTCGTAAAAGTTATGGGGTTAACTATTAAATTGTACATACCTTAATTATTATATTATTTCTAAGGTTAATTTGTAACATAATTCATTAGTTTGGATCTAGAAGTAATATTAATGACTTATACGGTCCATTTCGCAAACTTAATTAATTATGAGATAAATCGGTAATTTCAGCATATTCAAGAGATCGTTTTAGCAATACAAAGCAATTCTAATAGTAATATATAATATTATCAATTTTATAGTTTACATAATGTAATTTCAACTTAATTGAGTTCATTATAATTATTTATTAATTTAGGGTTTTAAAACATATTTTCATAATCTTAAGGTTATAAAATTTCATATTAATAACTATTGGGGTTTTTAAAATGTCATTCTTCATAAATTACGGATTTTGATGTATGTTTTTGATACTTGAGGGAGTAAACTACAATTTCATAAATGCTAAGGGTTAAATTCTAATTTTATCAACGATTATATTTGCAATATAGCCCTCCAATCATATCAAATTCACCAAAGAACACCCTTACCCCAAAGCCCCCTTTTCCAGCCACCACAGCCACCGCCTGCTGCCCTTCTAGCCGCCGTCCTTTGCTGCCGGCGCACAGCAGCCTTGCCAACGTAATAGCGCCGGCCACTCCCTTCCATCGCCTCGCCGGAAACCTCCATCCCCAGCCCAAACTCACACACCAAACACAGCAGCTACACATACCAAACACACCCTGAAATTACAGCGACCAAGCCCAGCCGCCGTTCACCTTTCTTGTTCGACCGCCGACGCCTCTCTCGCCGGCGACCCACGCACTCTACAGCGGCAGCAGCGCCGCTGCCCAATCGCCGGCTCAACCCTGCGCCGGTCATCTCCAACATCCCCATCCGCTTCAGCTCCCTTGTTCAGCCGTCGTCTCACCCCCGTACACAAACATATACATACACAAATCCACCTACACTCATACCCATATATATAAATTACAGCAGCAAAATTTCTTAAAATAGGGAGAAAGAAAAATAGAGATGTGCAGAGAGAAGGAGAGAGCTGAGATGAGAGAGAGAGAACCGAAAAGAGAGAAAGAGGGGAAAAACTTCTTTTGACTTTTTCTTTGCATCCCTATTCCTAATTTTTCAACTTCTCCATTATCTTGGATGTTAATTCAAGAACGGAAGATGAGGAAGAAGCATTACGGGCAATTATTTAGAGAGAGAGAGATTGAGAGAGGGGTAGAAGAGAGAGTAAAATATCTTTTCAAATTTTTGCATTTGTATATATATGTATGTATAGATATTATAAAGTCTATTATATATATTTTATACTTATATATGCGTATGCATATTTATATATATACTTATATATATAAGCAAATTTTATTTATTTTATTTCTCTTTCATATTTTATTAGTATAATAATAATAATTATTTTTTTTATTAAATTCTCATTTCAATTATATACATTCTCACTATATTTTATATAGTTGAATTTTTCTTCGGGTTGTTACAAAATCAATTCCTACATCACCCAGAATATTTCAGAACAGAGATGCAGAGTATGAAATAGAGTAAATCTATCACAGAACAGGGCTGTATTTGAAAAATCATAATAAATCTAATTTATGTCCAAATATTCTGAAATTTAACAGATATGTTCTTCACTTCATATATTAGAATTTGGCTAAAGGGTTTAGGCAAAATCAATTTCTATAAACCTACGAACAAACCTGCAGTTTTCCATCTCTTATACATGCACTATTTTGCATATTCAAGTAAATGAAATCCATAAAATTCTAAACCTAATATCAAAGAACATCTTTGGATCTTATAATATATGTTATAAGTCATGAAAATATCAGAAAATAAGAAAGGTTTTAACTAAAATACCTTCAAAATCAAGAGACAAGAGGTGTGTTCTTCCTTTTCTTTTGAAATTGTGTTCTTTCTTCTTCTTCTTCTAAGTTTCCTTACGTTTTTTTTTCTTTCATTTGATTCATCACATCATATTATACATTATAAGGATGAGAACATGAAATAGGAGATGACTTTTAGGTATTAGGATGTGTAGAGGAAAGTTCTATTTATTACACTTATGATGCAAGTTGCACAAAATATCTTTGTTTCCCTTTTTCCTTTTCATTTTCATTTTTTTTTCTTTTCTTCTTCTTATATATATATATATATAGATGCATGTATATCTACTTACATAAAGAGATAAAAATTAGTATAACAATAATGCTATATTAGCATAACTTATGTAATAAAAGAGGTAATTTATTTATATAATTTACTTTATGTAAAGAACATATTTTTATCTACATTATGATGCATAAATTCATGTTCAAGCAATATATGTTTCATCACATAAAATATGTAGCGTCCCGATTCTTTTGTAGATAAATCTTAATCGAGACGCTACTTATTTATAAAAACATTACCATTTTTAAGAATAAATAAAGATAATTAAAAAAATTCAAGGTTTATGTAAAAATATTCGTTCCCAAAAGTTCATAAAATATAATACTTTAAAATAAAATCGATTACAACCTTTTTCTATTGGCTACCAGCATCCACCGCTCGCACTCTACGCCTTTAACTCCTTAAACTGAAAACATTTTAAAAAGAGGAGTGAATGTTTGAAATACACTCAGTGGGGTGGGGAAACTCGGGATGACATAAATAATTTTTAAAAGATTTTACATGTACATGCCAAACCATGATTTTATCACATAAAACATATTTTCTTAAAACATCTATCTTTTAATAAAAACCGTAAAAAATAGATCATTTCAAATCATTTGACTTAAATCATTTTTAAAAAAAATGTAAGCATCCATCACAAATCAATCATCATTCACATTCAAACATATCACTTTCATTATCACATCTACGGTTTTTAACCGTCTTGCAAACATATGCGAGTCTTAGCCGCCCTGAAAACATATAATCCATCATTCGCATTCAAGCATTACTTTTCACATAGGTTACGGTGCTTAGCCGCCATGAAAGCATTTTGCGGTTCTTAGCCGCCGTGAAAACATTTTTATGATTATTAACCGTCATGATACGGTGATCAGCCGTCTTTATGCGAGCCCTAGCCACCTTGCATACGCATGCACATGCGCACATAGTTTCATCACATATTCACATATCAAACATACACATAGAAGCACATGTACTGAACAAAACACTAATTTTCCAGTCATCATACGTCATAACACGTTTATTCATAGGCACTTCAATATGTCACATTTCATATAGAATAAGATTCATCTTCATCATATAATAACATTTCATACATTCAGCACATAAACCCAACACATTTCATATAGCATAATAAAATTCGTAATTTAAATATTTTGAAAGTAATATAAATACCGACTTAGCACTTTTCCCCACCTGTAGAGCAGCTGGTCAAAAACCTTCTAGATTCCCAAACTATCTACGGTGAAAACTCCGACGTATCGTCTACAAATATAAGGGTTCGACTTAGACTCTAATCGAATTATCATCGAATTAATAAAATAATATTTTTAAGGTAAACCCTAATTCGTAATTAAATATAACCTATTTTATAATTCAATATATAATTTATAATCTATAAAGTTTGATTCGAAATTAATAATTCGGATTAAAATAAATATGAATTTAGGGTTATTTATCCTTAAATTAGAAATAATAATTAAATCATAAAATTAATTTAATTAACATAATATTTATAAGTTTATAATTTTTTGTCTCGAAAGCAATCTTGCGAAACATAGGTTTAACTTATAATTCCAAATAAATCTTTGGTTAAAATTTATAATAAATAATGCAATAACACTTAATTCAAAAAATCGAGCTTAAACTATATTTTCTTAATTATTTGAATAAAATCTATGACTTTATACCCTAATTAATCATAAAAATAAATCCAAGTAACATAAATTAATTTATATAATCTTTCTTTATTATTTATTTAAAACTCATTTCATTTATTAAATTCTATGTACTTATAAAATAATATCTATAAATCCACTATATTCGAAAATCAAAAACGTCATTTTCATAAAGTTAATAATTATAATAATAAATTCATAATATCCTCAAATCTTAGGGAAAATCCATATCATTTTATCCAACTCAAAGTCCGATATTTTCCTACATAATGATGATACTTAAAGCATAATTTATAAAAATTAAGGTTATAATTTATCTTTGCCATTTAACTAGAGTCCGGAATTCATATATTAATTTCTATTAATTATAAAGTAACATATATAATTCCAATATATATATTCTTATTAAATAAAAACATATCATTATCATAATTTCAATAATTCTAGAGAGAAAATGCATAATATCATAAACTTAAGGTTATAAATTATAATGTTTATAATTATTGGGATCAATATCGGATTTCTAATAATTCTAGGGTTCAAAAATATCATTAAACATAACCTAGAGGCATTAAAGCATGCTTTATATACTTGAGGGAGAAATATGAAATTTTCTAAATGCTAAGGGTTCAATTCTGTCACGCCTCATTTTCTTATAGAGAATTTATCAGAGTTTTCCACACGGGCGTGCAGGAAGAAGAAAAGAGGTAGGAGACGAACATAAAATATTAAATCATAACCATCGGCTTCAACCGAATTAACATAATACTCACAGCGGAAAAACATCAGGATCTCCCATGCCAAACACACCTCATCATCAGGATCTCACATCCCGAATACACATCATCTAACCACCAAACATGGATTTCTTACAACATTGTTTTATAAAGAGAAAGTTTGATAAACATCATATTACAATAATTTACAGATCCAGAAATGTAGCACTTCCTCTCTCCTTCTAGGGTTCGTCAAGCTTATCACTTCCTGTAACGTGAATTACAGAATAAGGGGTGAGTGCGTTGAATACACTCGTGGGGATAAAATCCGCGTCTAAAACTTCGACAGACATTTAAATCAGAAATAAGCATAATCCTCACTAATCACAGCACGAAATATGCACAACAGACATTAGAAATGGTAAGGGACAAATAGGTGCGGGCATCGCCCGTCTTATCCCATAAAACGGTCTCAAATACCGCTGGTGCATTTCAAGGACCACCAAACCTTTCATAGAAGAATGGAGATAAGGGACGAATGCATGAAGGGGCGCCTTAGCGGGCCCACCCCTCACATTTTATGTATGTCACAACAAGTATATAATCATAGCATTTAGTATTCCTCAATCATGCTTGGAATAGGGAAAACTGTAAACAGATAAAGAGTTAGAAATTACCCCCACCATGTTCGGTGGTTACCACGTGAGTTGCAAGTATCCAAGATCACGTATCCTAAGGCTTCAATCCAACAGGTAGCCTACATAATTTATGGTGTTTTTAGATATTTATGAAGTATAATTAAGGATTTAAACGATATCGGATCGGATACTATCGATCGAGATGAGACGGATTGGAAAGGAAGGCCTAACGATTGTGGTTGAAGAAACCAAGAGAGAAATATCAGTTTATGAGGCTGAGATGAAAGAGAATGAATTTTGGATCACAACAAAAAAAGAATTAGCTCAATCGGAGTTGAAACGAGCTCGAACGGAGCGTTTTAAGATTGAAGGGTATTTCGGTAATTTGGTCAAAGGGTTGACGTTGACCGGGAACCACGACCCCCGTTCAACGATATCTCGTTGGTGATGACTCGATGATAAGGTACGATTAAAAGAAAATGAGATTCGGATCAAAAACGAATCGAAAATACGGCGTCGTGCGCATACCCGACGACGGGAAAAATCGCGTCGGCGTCTCCCGACGACGGGAGAAAAAATAGGGCAGCGTCTCCCGTTGCTGCCTGGTTTTCTCGGCAGCGGGGCAGCACCACTTGGCAGCTGCCGTGTTTTCTCGGCAGCCTCGGCCCCCGGTCTCCCGTCGTGATCCTGCTCAACCAGCCATCTTCCCTGAGCCACCGACGACGGTGTCGCCGCCCTATGCCACCGAAACTTAGTCCTATGGATAGCCTGAATCACCGGCTACCAGATCCGGCCATCTCTCGCCAGATTCCGGCGTGAATAGTTTCAGAAAAACAGCCACAAAAACCCTTCATCAAACACAATTTACACAAACACATGCAACAGCTACTTTTCCAATCCATTTTCCGGCACCGGCGCCACCACCCATGGCGGCGCCACCCCTCCAGTGGCTAGCCCACCACTCCGGAAGCCCTTCCGGCACCTGCAACCTCGAGAAAAAGAGCAAGAGAGAGAAAAACGGGAGAGAGAAAAGGTGGCTGAAAATAAGGGTTAAGGGTTTTGGAGATGGTTTTTCGCCGTTTTCCGGTGAACGAGAAATCGGAATTGAATTTCGAAAGTTGCCCTAGACTCGTATCGTTGAGGGCTACGTTATATACGGAAATCAACCGAAACGGACGGGTTTGATATTTTCCGGCGACAACAGCGGTGGTTTTACGCCATTTTCCGGCGAACGGAGAATCGGAATTGAATTCCGGAAGTTGCCCTAGACTTGTATCGTCGAGGACTACGTTGTGTACGAAAATCAGCCGAAACGAACAACTTTGAAATTTTCCGGCAAGCTCCGATGGCGGCGCGGCGGCACCGGCAGTGACGCGCCGGAGACAGAATGAAGACGGGAAAGAAAAAGAGAGAGGAGAGAGACTTATGTGTATTCGGTGCTTTTCGGCTCGTTCGAAAAAACGGTAAAAATGAAATCGAACTAGGGCCTATTTATAGAAATTGGAAATCACTATTCATTTAGGCTAGGTTTACTGTTCATGTAGCTAGGCCACTGTTCACGATAAGATTCTGGTTACTATTCACGATAAGATTTCATTTCTTGTTTTTCCGAAACTCCGTATTTTGCCATTTTCTTCGCCGTTTGAGCTATAGGTGTCCGATTGACCTCTAGTTCATTTCTATCTTCTCGTTTTTCCATTACGCATCTAATGGTATAAAAAATATTCTATTTTCCATGTGTATAATTTTTATCCATATCGTTAAACACATATCTGAAACGCATGTAATTAAATTAACATTCAAGAATTAAAACACATAAGATATTTTAATTAAGGTTTACTTATTTAATTAACCAATTATGCTTTATTTTTATCCTGGGCGTTACATCCCTTACCCCTTAAAAGAATTTCATCCTCAAAATTAAACGTGTACCTAAAAAAATAAGTTGGGATACTTCTTCAGGATCTCGTCTTCCAATTCCCATTTTATGTTTTATTTTAGTCCATTTCTAAAATTATATCGAAATCCTTCATCTCCAGATCATGCAGATCGGCCAGAAGAATCTTATCTTCGAACGGGATCTTAAGACGACGGTATAAGTGTTTTGTCCTTATCGTCTTTCCTGAAGGAATACTCACTTCTAGGATTTGAGCGACTATCTTACCGTCCTCATACTTCAGTAATTTACAGAAATTCACAGAAACAAAGAAGTGTGTCGCTCCAGTATCAAATAGGATGAGAGTAGGTATATCACATACTGATAACATACCCGTCATCATCTTGGGTCCCCCCAGCCGCTTCCGAGCGGTTAAGAGCAAAGGCTCGTGCTCTGCCTGCCACCGGCCTCAAGTTTGGGGTTGTAGCTGGTAAGTTTCTTGCCTTCCAGCAATTGGCCGCTACATGTCCCGGTGCTCCACATGTGAAGCAACTTCGTGTTTCTCGTTGACATGGCCCCATATGTATCTTTCTGCATTTAGGGCATGGGTTCCCGGATCTGAGAGGGGGAAGGAGTGGTGCATTGTTTGCCCTTGGAAATTTATTCTGGTTAGAAATCTGGCTCGGGCCAGTCCATTTCCTCTTTTCAAGAGTTGGGAAGACTTCCCTAGGAATTATAACATCCAAACGCAAGCTAGAGGCGATCTCTTGTGCTCTCTCGATAACACTTGCGTATGAAATTATCCCCTGTCCAGCCAGTATGGATCCAATCTCTGGGCGAAGGCCTTTTCCAAACCTTCGAGCCTTCTTGATGTCGGTATCCACTAAGTGTGTGGCATATCGGCTCAATTGATTGAATCGCCGCTCATATTCTCCCACCGTCATGCTACCCTGTCGGAGATGTAGGAATTCTGTTTCTTTTTGGTCCTAATAGGAGGACTGAGGTATGAAGTGATGAGAAACCACTTCTTTAAATTCTTCCCACGTTAGCGCCTCTCTTTGGGCGGGTAGCATCGTCCTCTCATACGAGTCCCACCAGTGACTCGCTTCTTCTGTGAGTTGGAAGATTGCACAGGAAACCTTCTGTTCTTACGTACACGTCAAATGCCCAAAAAGTCGATTAAGTGACCTCAGCCACTCTTCTGCTTCTGCAGGTTCACCTTTCCCGTCAAACATCGGCGGGTTAAATCGTCGAAACTGTTCGTATATTAGATTTGGATCGGACTAAGCTGGCTGTGGGTTGGCTCTAGTTGCCTCAAAGTGTTGTGCTAAACCCCTCAGAACCGACATTAGATCCCTCGTGTTTACATTATCATCCCGTTCTGGCTGATCAGCCATTGAAGTTTGATTCCTTCGTGGTCTTCCTCTTGGCATAGCTCTGTTACGTTTTATAAGTATATGTTCGTTAAAATTATAGAAATAATAATAGATAAAGATAAAATAAACGTGGTACTCTTGAAAAGGTATAAACGTGTATTCCATTAAACAAAAATGAATTACACGTGCATAATATATACATATATGCAAAATAGGGTAACCTTTACATTATGCTAAAATGATCATGTACACTATTTACTCTCGTAAAAAATAGCATCGAAGCCTCTCCTCACGTGTCTCTACAATCGGTACTCATATCCTAGCATTAACATAAACCCTATTTATCTTTCATATAGAAGTTACACGAGTTTTTTTTTTCATCAGCCTATACCCGTAAAGCCCCCTCTTAACCTTAACCGTATATATCATTCCAACACAATATCACATAACAGATAAGCATGCTATTACGCAAGTCTTATGATCAGGGAGAGGCACCTATAGAGAGAGGATGATGTTTATCTTATTTCTTTTCGAATACATTTTCACGTTTTAAAGACACAATTTTTCTCATATTCTCTTTATAAAATCCGTTTGAGCAAGCTCAAACTCAAATATTAACCTCAATCTTTCATATCATACCCATGGACCAGGGGAGACACACCCATTAGCTCACCCTATCGTAGACAAGGGCCCATAGTATTGTCAACCCTTTTTCACAGTGAGAAACACTCATTAGCTCACCCAATCGTAGACAAGGGCCCATGGTATTCTCAACATTTTTTCACTGCACTAACACCTGAAAATGACCATTTACGCACACAAGCTCACGCTGCTGCAGTCAGCGGCCCTGTGGCGGCAGTAAAAAAGAAGCAGTGTGTCGACAATAGTGAATTCTCAAATTTTTTTTTTAACCGGTATCATGTCAAAGCTCTGATACCATTTCTGCCACGCCCCATTTTCTTATAGAGAATTTATCAGAGTTTTCCACACGGGCGTGCAGGAAGAAGAAAAGAGGTAGGAGACGAACATAAAATATTACATAATAACCATCGGCTTCAACCGAATTAACATAATTTTCACAACGGAAAAACATCAGGATCTCCCATGCCAAACACACCTCATCATCAGGATCTCACATCCCGAATACACATCATCTAACCACCAAACATGGATTTCTTACAACATTGTTTTATAAAGAGAAAGTTTGATAAACATCATATTACAATAATTTACAGATCCAGAAATGTAGCACTTCCTCTCTCCTTCTAGGGTTCGTCAAGCTTATCACTTCCTGTAACGTGAATTATAGAATAAGGGGTGAGTGCGTTGAATACACTCGTGGGGATAAAATCCGCGTCTAAAACTTCGACAGACATTTAAATCAGAAATAAGCATAATCATCACTAATCACAGCACGAAATATGCACAACAGACATTAGAAATTATAAGGGACAAATAGGTGCGGGCATCGCCCGTCTTATCCCATAAAACGGTCTCAAATACCGCTGGTGCATTTCAAGGACCACCAAACCTTTCATAAAAGAATGGAGATAAGAGACGAATGCATGAAGGGGCGCCTCAGCGGGCCCACCCCTCACATTTTATGTATGTCACAGCAAGTATATAATCACAGGATTTAGTATTCTTCAATCATGCTTGGAATAGGGAAAACTGTAAACAGAGTTAGAAATTACCCTCACCTTGTTCGGTGGTTACAACATGAGTTGCAAGTATCCAAGATCACGTATCCCAAGGCTTCAATCCAATAGGTAGCCTACATAATTTACGGTGTTTTTAGATATTTATAAAATATAATTAAAGATATAAACGATATCAGATCGGATACTATCGATCGAGATGAGACGGATTGGAAAGGAAGGCCTAATGATTGTGGTTGAAGAAAACGAGAGAGAAATATCATTTTATGAGGTTGAGATGAAAGAGAACGAATTTTGGATCACAACAAAAAAAGAATGAGCTCAATCGGAGTTGAAACGAGCTCGAACGGAGCGTTTTAAGATTGAAGGGTATTTCGGTAATTTGGTCAAAGGATTGACTTTGACCAGGACCCATGACCCCCGTTCAACGATATCTCGTTGGTGATGACTCGATGATAAGGTACGATAAAAAGAAAATGCGATTCGAATCGAAAACGAATCGAAAATACGGCGTCGTGCGCATACCCGACGACAGGAAAAATCGCGTCGGCGTCTCCTGACGACAGGAGAAAAAATAGGGCAGCGTCTCTCGTTGCTGCCTGGTTTTCTCGGCAGCCTCGGCCCCCGGTCTCCCGTCGTGATTCTGCTCAACCAGCCATCTTTCCTGAGCCACCGACGGCGGTGTCGCCGCCCTATGCCGCCGAAACTTAATCCTATGGATAGCCTGAATCACCGGCTACCAGATCCGGCCATCCCTCGCCAGATTACGGCATGAATAGTACCAGAAAAATAGCCACAAAAACCCTTTATGAAACACAATTTACACAAACACAATGCAACAGCTACTTTTCCAATCCATTTTCCGGCACCGGCGCCATCACCCATGGCGGCGCCACCCCTCCAGTGGCTAGCCCACCACTCCGGCAGCCTTTCCGGCGCCTGCAACCTCGAGAAAAAGAGCAAGAGAGAGAAAAACGGGAGAGAGAAAAGGTGGCTGAAAATAAGGGTTAAGGGTTTTGGAGATGGTTTTTCGTCGTTTTCCGGTGAACGAGAAATCGGAATTGAATTCCGGAAGTTGCCCTAGACTCGTATCATCGAGGGCTATGTTGCATACGAAAATCAGCCGAAACGGACGGGTTTGATATTTTCCGGCGACGGCAGCGGCGGTTTTTCACCATTTTCCGGCGAACGGAGAATCGGAATTGAATTCCGGAAGTTGCACTAGACTCGTATCGTCAAGGGCTACGTTGTGTATGAAAATCAGCCGAAACTGACAACTTTGAAATTTTCCGGCGGCGGCGCTGCTGGAGACATAATGAAGATGGGAAAGAAAAAGAGAAAGGAGAGAGACTTACGTGTATTCGGTGCTTTTCGGCTCGTTCGAAAAAACGGTAAAAATGAAATCGAACTAGGGCCTATTTATAGAAATTGGAAATCACTATTCATCTAGGCTAGGTTTACTGTTCATGTAGCTAGGTCACTGTTCACGATAAGATTCCGGTTACTATTCACGATAAGATTTCATTTCTCGTTTTTCCGAAACTCTGTATTTTGCCCTTTTCTTCGCCGTTTGAGCTACAGGTGTCCGATTGACCTCTAGTTCATTTCTATCTTCTCGTTTTTCCATTACGCATCTAATGGTATAAAAAATATTCTATTTTCCATGTGTATAATTTTTATCCATCTAAAACTGATCGTTAAACACATATCTGAAACGCATGTAATTAAATTAACATTCAAGAATTAAAACACATAAGATATTTTAATTAAGGTTTACTTATTTAATTAACCAATTATGCTTTATTTTTATCCTGGGCGTTACAAATTCTAATTTCATCATAAGTTGTAATTGCAACATGGCCCTCTTATTTTTTCAAATTCACAAGAACAAACCCAGCCCAAACTCCCCCCTACTCCACCGTTACTAACCACCGCCACCCACTGTCTTCGCGTCACCCCTTGCCGGTGACCCCATGTCGCCGGCAACCGCTCTCACCACTTGCACACACATATATATATACAAGACTCCATTCATATATAGATATACATATACCATCCAGCTTCGCCGCCGCTGCTGCGGCGGCCCCTTCACCATCGCCGGTGCAAACCCGGCACCGGCTTCTCCTCACCAACTCCATTCATTCCCACACCCAACCATACGCACACACACACAGTCCCAAACACACCTGCATATACATATATATACACTCCTGCTATCCCTACAAACGGCGGCTCATGCTTCTCACGCCGGCGCTACAACTGTCGGCCCCCCACACCCTTCGACTTGCCGGCGCCGGCCACAACCAATAGCGGCAGAAAACCAGACGATAGAACGGGGAGAGAGACAGAGACGGACAGAGAGACGGAAAGAAAACAGGGCTGCCGTTCGCGGCGGCCGATTCAAAAATTGAGCCCGTAATCGTAATCGGCTTGACAAGAACTACAAATTAAATAAAATAAATTAAACAAAACCTTGTGGATTCGAGGTAGCCAAGGACGTGAAGCAACCAGTGGTGGCGGTGGAGGAGAGAGGTTGATGAAGATGAGGGAAATGCTTTCAATTTGTTTACAAATTCATTTATTTACTCTTGTATTACTTAGTCAACATTTCTATCCTAGGCTAGGTATATAGGCTAGATTAGGTGTCAATTTCCTGTAATGTGAAAAGAATGAAATGTCAACACACCCTAAGCCTAATTAGCAAAAGCAACAAAAAAAATTTTAGGTAATTAAAATGTTATTACTAATTTATGTGGGTATTACAAAATAACATATAAAGATCATAAGTAAAGTTTCATAAAAGAAAGCATTCGAAAGCGGTAACGAATAAAATTAGCATATGAGCTTAATATCATATAATTCATTTAAAATCAACAAACATCTTATCTTTTACTTCTATTCATATGTGTCGAGTGAGTGGAGATCGAGCTCGATTTCTTCCAAAAGTTATCCTGCAAAATCCTTAAAATCTGGAAAGAAATATTAGATCATAAAGATTTTAAAATCATCGATCATACTGTGATTTGTAAATCATAAATTAAATAATATAAAAAATTGCACTTAAATCATTTATGCTTAAATGATAAAAGAAATTTCATAAAATATGCAATGCAAGGTTTTCTTGAAAACGGGGTGTTACAACTCCCCCCATCTTTTTTAAAATTTCGTCCCGAAATTTGGTTAAACTACTTTGGGTACTTGCTAAGAATTTCATCCTCTCGTTCCGAAGTTGCTGATCCTCCTTATGTCTATTCCATTGTACCAAACTAATGGTATACCTCTATTCCTCAAAGTCTTAATCTTTTTACCGATAATAGACACAAGTTGCTCTTCGTAAGTTAGGTCTTTCTTAATCTCAAATGGTTCAAGCCTAATCTAATGACTAGGTCTGACACATATTTTTGTAGCATTGATACATGAAAGACGTTATGAACTGCAGATAAATTCAGAGTAAGGACAAGTTGATAAGCAACACCTCCAATACGTTCTAAGATTTCAAATGGTCCTATAAATCTTGGTCTCAACTTCCCTTTTCCCAAAACAGATTATCTCTTTAACCGGTGTAACTCTAAGGAACACCTTTTCACCAATCTCCAATTGTAGATCCCTCATCCGCAAGTCAGCATAAGATTTTTGTCGATCCTAGGCCACTTTTATTCTTTCTCGAATCTTAGTGATTGCTTTTGTAGACCTTTCTATTAATTCTGGGCCTAAAATCTTTCTTATCCCAACTTCATTACAATGAATTGGTGTTCTACCTCTTCGTCCATAAAGTGCTTCATAGGGGGACATTCCAATAGTTGACTGATAGCTATTGTTATAAGCAAATTCTACTAAGGACAGATGATCTTCCTAACTTCCTCCAAAGTCTAAAACACATGTCCTAAGCAGATCTTCTAAAATTCGGTTAACACTTTCTGATTACCCATCTGTTTGAGGGTGGAAAGTAGTGCTAAAATTCAGCTTAATACCCATTGCTGACTGTAAACTCTTCCCGAATTTTGAAGTAAATCTTGAATCTCTATCAGATACAATCAAAACTGAAACTCCATGTAATCGAACTACTCCATTAATGTATAACCTTACTAGTTGGTTCATCGAATACGTCACCTTGATGGGTATAAAGTGAGCTACTTTTGTTAGTCTGTCAACAATTACCCATATAACTTCATGTTTCTTAGGGCTTCTTGGTAGTCCTGCGATAAAATCCATTGTTATGTGCTCCCATTTCCATTCTGAAATTTCTAACAGGTTCATTAATCCAGATGGTCGTTGATGATCCGATTTAATTCTTTGGTAAGTAAGACACTTTCTGACAAACTGTGCAATTGATCGGTTCATACTCCTCCATCAAAAGTTACTCCTAAGGTCCCTATACATTTTTGTTTCTTCAGAATGTGCAGTATAAGGTGTGGCATGAGTTTCTCTCATTATCTCATCCCGTAACTCATCGTTCTTTGGTACATAAATTCTGCCTCTGAATTCCAAAGCGCCGTCTGAGGTTATTGAAAAATCCTTAATTTTCTGTTCTTGAACTTTTCTTTGTATCATAATGAGAAACTTGTCACTTTTCTGAACTTCAATAATTTGTTCTCTCAATGTAGGTTGGACTGTGAGTACTGTTAATACCGCTGTTGATTGTTCTGAATCGATAATTGTCAACCTTAGTTTAAGGTCTTGGAAACTAGCTTCACACTCTGGTGACCATTCAAATTTCATTATTTTCTTCGCAAGTAGTGTGAGTGGTTTTGCAATACGTGAGAAGTTTTGGATAAACCTTCTATAGTATCCCGCTAGACCCACAAAACTGCGAACATCATTGACATGTTTCGGAGTCTTCCAGTTTAGGACTGCTTCAACCTTGGCAGGATCCACTTCAACCTTTGAGCCTTGATGACATGTCCTAAAAAAGTTACTTTGTTCAACCAGAATTCACATTTGCTAAACTTAGCATACAACTTCTCTCGTCGTAAAATTTCTGGAACTATTTTGAGATGTTTTTCGTATTCTTTTGCATCCTTTGAGTAGATCAAGATGTCGTCAATGAACACAATGACAAACTTATCTAAGTATTGGTGAAATACACGCTTCATCATGTCCATGAAAATAGCAAGTGCATTGGTCATTCCGAAAGGCATTATAGTAAACTCGTAATGTCCATAACGAGTTCTAAAGGCAATCTTTGGAATATAACTTTTCTTGACTTTTAATTGGTGATATCTAGCTCGGAGATCTATCTTTGAAAATACTCCAGCATTCTTCAGTTGATCAAATAAGTCTTCGATTCTTGGTAGAGGTTACTTATTCTTGATCGTCAATCGGTTAAGTTCCTAATAATCAATACATATTCTCAATGAACCATCTTTCTTCTTTACGAACAAAACTGGTGTTTCCCGTGGAAAGGCACTCGGTCGGATGAATATTTTTTTTTTATCCATCAACTCCTGAATTTGAATTTTCAGTTCATGCAATTCCTTCGGAGCCATTCTGTATGGAGTCTTTGACACTGGTACAGCTCCAGGCATTAGATCAGGTGGTAAACTCCACTGATCGATCAGGTAAAATTCCTGAGAGATCTTCTGAAAATACTTAAGGGAACTCTTTTACTATTGACACATCTGCTGGTATTAGCTTTGCATCTTCTATTTTTGCAACATTCACAAGATATGTTTTGCATCCACCTTTCTTTATTAGGTTGATTGTATTCATTGCAGGAATAATAGGTACATATCCTTGCGTCTGGTTCCATGGAATATGAATCGTCGACCATTTGGAGTTTCTAAATCCATATTTTGGTTTTTACGTTTGATCACAGCTCGATTTTTACTCAACCAATCCATTCCTGTCACAGTCTCATTCTCTTCATCATCATCAGAATCTCTATGAGGGCTCTTCGGGAGCGCTCAAGCTCAGATGTAGGTGGCCGACTAGGACCTGCTCCATCACCCTTTGTCCTTCGATCAACTGCTAATTTCTTATTTGCACCTCCAACCTGACGCTGCCCTACTCGAAGAGAAGTCCTGGCAGCTCTCGCCCTCTTGATAATATCATGCCTGTGAGTGGATAGTCTCTCATGCTCGGCATAAACATAGGCCAAAATCTCCTCAATAGTGTGTATGCACGTGGCCATATCATAGCTCGTAGCGAGTACTGATAAGTCTCATTCTTCATCTGAGATATATCTGCCAAGCACATCTTATAATGCTCTATAGTCTCCTGTAAACTCAAACAGTAAGCCCTGTACTCAATCTGAGGTCCCCCGTCTACCATCAAGGATAAGCAGTTTTCGGAAAACTGACTAAGCTATTGTCTGGTATGCTTGGTGTACCCTTGCACGTAAATGATCAACTGCCCGTAAATGACAATCTGCAATACCTAGAGCTGAGAGTCTCCTACGTGCTTCACTAATACATCCTATAAACTCCTGTATATCCTTCCAACCATGCTGATAGCACTCGAGGTACTCCCCCTCTAACTGTGCGTATCTAGCTTCACAGTCCATCCAACTATACTATTTGTGTCATATCCATACTCAAGTCAACTTTAAGTTCTATAATATAGGGATCCATGCATGTATGTATTTTTTTTTTAAATAAAATGATTAAATTTAAACGTCAACAAAATAATTAAATCATTTGGATCATTGTAATATGTTACTTCTGCATACTACATATTAGTACTTTTCATATTCTCATTAGACCGTATCTGACGATCTCTTACATGTATAGCATCATATCTTGAACCTTTTCATAAAACATATCATACTTTATCGATAGCATCATAACTTAAACCTTTTCATAAAGCATATCATACTTTATCGATAGCATCACAACTTAAACCTTTTCATAAAGCATATCATACTTTACCGAATATATTTAAAACGAAACTTAAAATACTTACTCGGCGACGATTCGGACGGTAGATGCTATTGACTTTCCCTCACTTAGCATACATAGTTCATAGTCATAACCATTCCTTTAACTTTATAACTCGAAATCATATTTAGATTCCATTAAACAAATAAAACTTAGTCTAAAACATTGAACCTAGAGTCCGAGGCGATAATCCCTAAACCTCGGCTTTGATACCACGCTGTAACGCCCTAGTCATATTAATTAGGAAAAGGCCGTCTGTAACACCTCGTTCCCTTTTTTAATTAGAAATAGGTTGTCACCCTTTACTTATTTAGAAATTAAAGAAATTATAATTACTTTCTAATATACAACGGAAGACTTAAAATGAAGACACGAGAGCTTTATACTTATATATATTTTTTTTAAAACCGTAACATATATATATATATATATATATATATATCCAAAACTAGATCGTGTCTTACCCACATTTCTAGGTAAAATGTTCATACCAAAAGCCTATCAGAAATTACACGACAAACATATATACATGACAAGATACAAGTCTAAGCCCATAATTTATCATACTATACATATTTAACAACTTATTGTTCTGAAAGTGAAACATTATTCTAGTACAATTTTATAAATACAGTGAGAAGTCAGCCAGCCTACTACATGTCCACGTCATCATCTGCCGAGCTTGAAAATATAAAAAACAATATCATGAGACATCTCCGGAGAGGGATCCCAATGAGATAACAGTACACTCTAATATATACTGAAGCAATTAAATTAATTAGCACATACCACATGTCCTTCGGGCACGCTCACCCTGGACCATACATAACATAAAGGAATGTGGGAGTCGCCCGCCCACTAAACCTTGCTTTCATAGACCAGGCATTTTCACCCATATGGTCGTCACCCGATAGCGAAACAACTACCGATTATAGCTACGGAGCTTCAGCCGTAGATTTTCATACATAACATATTAATTTAATTATCAACACATAGTAAAGTGTAGAAGTTACCCACTTGAAAGCTGAGGGTTCGAGGATTCCTTTTTGGATGCACCGATCGTCCTAACTGCGCTCGACACACTTAACCGATTAGCCTTTTATGTCATATAACACAATCTTTTGTATTTTATATTAGATTTCTTTCATCTAAAGCATAATTATACTTCATTTAATACATACTTGTGATATAAAATTTTTAGACACTTCAATTAGTGATTCTAGGCATAAAATGACACATAAAGCCACAACAATTTTAATAATTCATAGGTGATTCCAAAAATGACAAGAATATTTACATAGTCACATAATAGTGTTAAATATCATATTCTAAAAATTCACAATTTTTCATCATCTACATATATAAAATAAAATTAATTCCATAAACTAGTTTTTCACTTCAATTTCAACTCAAAATCAGTCTATATTGAAAACTTTATAAAACATTATAGATTTCATAAAAAAATTTCATATTTTCACAGAATTTAAACAACATGTTGAAGTATAACATATAAAAATATCAACTAAAACTAAGCTTTACATAATTAGTTATGAATTTTCGAAGTTTGCTGAAAACAGGGTACTTTATAAGGTGAAAACATGCTTTCTTGTAAAACTTCTCATAAATGGCACAAGGCTTCAAAATTTACAAGGTAAATTTCTAAATCTCTATCAGAACTGGTACTACAATATAGTCAAATATGACATATATGTATATGGTTGCAATAAATAGTTATGATATTTAGAACAAGACAAAAAACAGGACATGACCAACACAGAAAACCAAGTATATTGTAAATTTCAGCATAAATCGTACAAAACTCCAAAAATTGCATACTAAATTTTTTTATGTACCTAACAATTGGTTCTAAAACATAGTAAAAGATAATATATAAATTCGAAGTATACAGTTCAGAAACATAATTTGATTCGGACTCAAAAACAAGACAAAAACTGTCTCTGAACAGCTTATCTTAGAAAACTCATATAAAATCGATTTTAACCCCAAATCTTCTGAAATTTGACACACATATTCTACACTTCATATAATAGATTTTGTTAAAAGGGTTTAGCTTAAATCAATTCCTACATCACCCATAATATTTCAGAACAGAGATGCGGAGTATGAAATAGAGTAAATCTATCACAGAACAGGGCTGTGTTTGAAAAATCATAATAAATCGAATTAAATATTCTGAAATTTAATAGATATGTTCTTCACTTCATATATTAGAATTGGCCGAAGGGTTTAGGCAAAATCAATTTCTATATACCTACGAATTTCTCAGAACATACCTACAGTTTTCCATCTCTTACACATGCACTATTTTGCATATTCAAGTAAATGAAATACATAAAATTCTAAACCTAATGCCAAAGAACATATTTGGATCTTATAATATATGTTATAAGTCATGAAAATATCAGAAAATAAAAAAGGTTTTAACTAAAATACCTTCAAAATCAAGAGACAAGAGGTGTGTTCTTCCTTTTCTTTTGAAATTGTGTTCTTTCTTCTTCTTCTAAGTTTCCTTACGTTTTTTTTTTCTTTCATTTGATTCATCACATCATATTATACATTATAAGGATGAGGACATGAAATAGGAGATGACTTTTAGGTATTAGGATGTGTAGAGGAATGTTCTATTTATTACACTTATGATGCAAGTTGCACAAAATATCTTTGTTTCCCTTTTTCCTTTTCATTTTCATTTTTTTTTCTTTTCTTCTTCTTCTTATATATATATATATATAGAGAGAGATACATGTATATCTACTTACATAAAGAGATAAAAATTAGTATAACAATAATGTTATATTAGCATAACTTATATAATAAAAGAGGTAATTTATTTATATGATTTACCTTATGTAAAGAACATATTTTTATCTACATTATGATGCATAAATTCATGTTCAAGCAATATATGTTTCATCACATAAAATAACATATAAAGATCATAAGTAAAGTTTCATAAAAGAAAGCATTCGAAAGCGGTAACGAATAAAATTAGCATATGAGCTTATTAATATCACATAATTCATTTAAAATCAACAAACATCTTATCTTTTACTTCCATTCATATGTGTCGAGTGAGTGGAGATCGAGCTCGGTTTCTTCCAAACGTTATCCTGCAAAATCCTTAAAATCTGGAAAGAAATATTAGATCATAAAGATTTTAAAATCATCGATCATACTGTGATTTGTAAATCATAAATTAAATAATATAAGAAATTGCACTTAAATCATTTGTGTTTAAACGATAAAAGAAATTTTATAAAATATGCAATGCGAGGTTTTCTTGAAAACGGGGTGTTACATTTCTCGTCATGAAAAGGGCTCCGAGGAGAGGAGAGCCGGAGTTATCATCTTTTTTTGATGATGATGTGCTCTTGGCTCGAAAGAGGATAAGAAAGCTTGTCAGCTTTCATAGGAAGAATAAGACTGTAGCAGCTGGCGTTGCAAGAAGAGCAATTGCAGCAACCCCTCTTCCTCAAATCTTAGTGGAAGTCGAGTCAGATGAGTAGCCAGAACAAACAGAAGAGTGAATTCCATCCATTGCTGCAAGAAATCTGATCGATCACTCTCCCAAAGCCTTTAAAGATGATATAGAGAAGAAGTACAATCTCTGGAGGAAGATGAGATTGTCTAAGTGGAAAATTCTATTGGAATGAAGTGACTTTCTCTCTGTGGAAAGGCTTGTCCTGAATTGGGCTCAAATAGATGATATTCTCCATCTCCTAGAACCTGAGTTCGTAAAGTTTGTTCATCTGGAAAGACCAGAAGGAACCTCTACTCAGGAAACACTGGACAAGGAAAAAAATAAAACAGTTGAGAACAAGGAGTCAGCAGAGCAGCCGATGAAAGCAGCAAGGGAGGATTTACAGATCGTCTTGGCCCTCGCTGTAGAGGCTGTAAGAAGGGACTATGATGTGGGGTTTGTAGAAGAACAGATCCGCAACTTTAGAGTCGAGCAAGCAGAAGAAGTAATGCTGCAACTAGCTCTACAAGTTAGTGTGAAAGAAAAAATGATCCAACACACTCCAAGAAGGCAGCAGGGTGAAGGATGCTCTGGTCACAACTTAAGCTCCTCTGCGTATGATCAAGTTGTAGAAAATCTCTCTTTCATTGTCTCTTTTTAACCATTAAAGGAAGAGAATCAACTTCTGGATTATGGTGATTCCCCAGTGCATATCTTTCATAAAGTTGCTGCAGCTTTACTTGAGGGGGAACCATCAGTCATAATCAAAGACGTTCTAACAGACCTTGTACATACAGAATTGACCGATGATGCAACCATGGAGGATGTTGCTGAGGTGGGACTTCCTGTACTGACTGAAGTAGCAGTACAACAAGCTGAAAGCCTTGAAGAAACAGAAAAATCAAGACTGAGGATTGAAGCTAAGATTCTTGCAGAAATTGATATAGGACTGGTCATTGAGACAGTGTCCTTCTTAAAGACCTTAGGTGAGGTGGCTGTTGAGACAATACTCACTAAGGATTTGAAGACCTCTGAAGGGGCGATTGTTGAGACAATACCCTTAAAGGATGTTGAGATGGAGATAGTGGCTGAAGTAACTATTATGCAGCAAAAGGTACCTTAGGAGGAGGTTAAGGCTGCACCTGCTACATGTTTATCAGAATCTAACCAAGATACAACAGACTTAGTTGCTGAGGAGACCGATGAAGAAGAGAAGTTTGATGAAGAGATGGAAGATGAAGCTCATGCCGCCTATATTTTTATGAAGTTTGCTTCTTTCAAAGGAACGAGCTCTAGGAAAAGTGTTCATGAAGATGAAGGAGAAAGTTCTGAACTAGATGCAGCAAACTGTCTATCCTTGGAACAACAAGCTAACAAGCTATCGTTCTATATGTTGCACCTTCTTCAGAACTAAGACAAGAAAGGTTCACACCAATGTCACGTGAAGACTCAATTGAGAAAGTTGTTGTTGTAGTTAGACAGCTCATTCATGCTCCTCAAGATCATGAGTTCAAGATGCAGAACAACATCCATATAAGTAATAGATCCTATGTTGCGTCTATTTTCGATCTGAGAAAGGACATTGAAGTTCTCCCAAGATAAATGCAGCATTACATGCAGGATCAGTGGAACCAGTAATTCAGGAATAGGGTGCGGATGAAAAGAGAACTAAAAAAAACTGCTACTGCCAACCTCGAAGAAATCAAAGATTGTAAGAACACAGTAGATGCAGCTTCTGAAAGATTGAAGTCTCATATGATCTTAGAGACTCTATTGGATAATGTTCTTGATCAGACTCAACGAACATGGAGTGTCGATGATAGATTGGACAATCTGAAAATTTTAGTTGGCGAATTAAGGGATATGATGGTGAATGCATTTCCCCAACATTCTAAAGGTGATAGGCCACCAACCAGACCCACCCCCGTACCTACTGTAAGAAGACCCAAATCTGCTGTGGTCAGATTAGCTACTACTCCATCCCCGACTGTTTTTTATGATGCCAAAAAGGGGGAAAAAAATAGATAGATACAGGAGAGAGGAGTAAGCTGAAGAAGAAGAAGAAGAGGAAGTTGATGACCTTCCTTTGAGTAGGAAGAGGAGAAGAAGATCAACTCCCACTACTAATGTCCCCACCCAAAAAAAAGGGACGATGAATGTGAAGATGGTGCTGGAGCAGTTGTGTCCAAACGTGATGGCAGTGCTGCATCCAATATTGCTACAAGAAATGATACAACAGCAACCCCCACTTCATACAGTACAAGGAAGAGAGGAAATCAGAAGCAAACTCATTCGAAGAGGAAGATGAGTAAAGCTGAAGCAGAAAGGCTTTACAATCAGAAGTTGGCTGCTCAAAGAGCTGAGAAAGCCAGAGCTGAAAAAGAAGAAGTAGCCTGGATGCAGATGTTTGTGGTAGTTAGAGAGAGCAGAACAAAATTGATGAGAAATGTTGATAGAGTTCTGCTTCAATACGCTTCTCAAGATATTACACATCTTGACACTGACAATATATCTGCTGAAGTATCTATTCTAATGGTTCAAAGACCCGATGGAGACAACATGATCTGGAGCTTAAACGTCTTTAAAGCTGTGAGACTGCCTACTGACAGGAGCTCATCCTTTGAGCAGATCACTCTTTTCAAAAGATCAGAATACCTCAAATACTTCAGATATCTCTGCAGAGAAGGTAAATTCAGAAGATTTTAGACCTACCAATCTGCACTGAGAAGATATGAAGAGCTTGCTAGGGATTGAGAACTTGAGATTTAGAATCACCTGTTAAATCTAGTAAAGCAAGGTAGGATAGTGCCTTTTAGTGAAGATTTATGGCTCCGATGGATTCAAATTCCGAAGATCAAGAAGAAGTTGGAAGAATCTTATCTGAAGTCAATTCAAGATTGGTAGAAGGGGTCAAGAGATAGAGAAAGAGAAGAAGAAGAAAAAAAATCTCTGAAAAAAGACTTGAAGAATCATCTATAAAAAGGTCCCTGTTTCATAAGTAATCAAGTCGAAAATATCTTTATAAATCAAAAGATGTATGATAATTCTTCTAAAATTTGTATCTTGTAAAATTTCTTTCCTCAATGAAGAATTTTATTTTTCTTACTTTTTGATCAAGTTCATAACTTATGAACATTTGCATGCTTTTAATTTCTGATGGATTGAGAAAAAGCTTAGTACTGATACATCTCTGATGAATCCAAGATTAGTTTATGGCTGGTGCATATCTGTAATGTCTTGATAAATATGACAATGCAAAGTAATAACTCCTATCATGAACGATATAACGTAAAGGTTTTGTCATCATAAAAAAAAGAAAAATTGTTAGGATATCATTGTTTAGATTTTGATGAGACAAACCATTCTTGTAACAGAAATTTAGAGTACCCCATTTTTCACTCTGTTTAAGTGAAAAATAGGCTAGCATTAAGTCTGTAAGTTGTAATGATGAAGAATAGAAGACTTCAAGAAAGGACTAGTTGCATCGAACAAAGCAGATCTAAAGAAACTACAAGAAAAGTCTATGGCAATACCGCTGCAAAAAAAGAGAATAGCTGCAACCTAGAAGAGATTACAACAATACAGTAAGCTTAAGTTACAGCAAAGCAGTAAGTTCAAGATACAACAAGTAGTCCCAAGATGCAGCGTAAAGTCAAGATTTGCTGCATACTCCAACGAGACATTAGTTACAACTGCAGTGGGTCAGTCACATTTATTAGAAGTGGATAATAGAGTGGTTATACCAGAAAAAAGTCATTTACGTATTATTGTAACACCTGCTGATGTACCTCATAGTTGGGCTGTACTTTCCTTAGGTGTCAAATGTGATGTTGTACCTGGTCCCCCTTGAAATGAGTGCATGTACATCACACCTCCTACGGTTGTTGCCAAAGCTCCGAGTGAACCCGAAATAGGCTATGGACTTGGATCCACCAAATATTAAGAATCTCTCTAAGATTCAATTATAAACCATTTTGCCTCTGTTTTTAGCTATCTAGGCATGGTTTATACCATGATCTAATGGAAATGCTCTAGTCAATGTTCGTTTGGTACCTCTCAATCTTCGAACATTATCATGTCAACTGCCCGTTCGATGTCCCGCAACCTAATCTATAATACGAGAAAGAATAAATAGAGTACAAGGAATATTAACTAATGTAAATCAGAATACAGCAGTTGCAGAACCAATGCAAAGAAGACACGTGGTCTGATAAGTTGCAGAAAGTTGTGAGCCACAACCACCGATTAAATGAGCTGAGAAGATAAATCAAGAAGCATTAATGTAAGACATGCTTTTTATCAGTACCCTAGTTTCAAATGAGAGATATCTTCTTCAACGGATATCTTTCTACAAGTATAAATAGAGGTCGAGCAACACTGAGACAGGTTATTGAAATATTTGCATTCAAAAGATCAAAGCAATCTCTAAGCTATACTCTCAAGCATTCAAATAAGTTTCAGTCACTCGACCTGGTTAAGTGATCAAGCTTAACTTCAAGATCCAAAGAGGATAAAGAAGATCACTTCACCACACCATTTGAAGAAAGAACACATATATACTTTTACCTATTTATTGTGTGCTAGGTTGTTTTACGGTGTCATCAGTTCAAAGGATTCATCCTTGTTGATTATTTTTAGTTGTCTGGGAGAAAAACAATTACCCTTTATGGGAATTTAGAAACCTTTTGTGGGTTTATCTATAGAACTTGCAGCAACTGTGTGTAAGCTGAGTTCTAATAGGTGATAACTTGTTAGATTGATAGATTGTTAGGTTGTGTTCTGTAAATCAATCTTGCTTAACGAAGTTCTTACTCGGGAAAGTAGTAGAATGGATGTAGAAGGATTACCCACCTTCGAACCATTATAAGTCCTTAAGTGCCTTTAATCTCTTTAATCTATCTTGTGTTGCATCTTTGTTTATTTTAATGATAGGTATAAAAGGATCTTCATAAGAAAGCATTTTTGAGAAAACAAGCCTTCTTTCAAAGTATAATTTTCTGCGGCAAGAACTCTAGGATACAACAAACAGTACTACTTTATAATGCTGTAAGTTATTCCAACCTGTACTGTAAGTTCCAGTAAGTTACAGTGTAGCAAGTTTGAAACAATTTTCTAAAATCGACAAAGGTTCATTCACCCCCCTCTGAACATTCGAAACCACTTGGGACCAACATATATTAATTGTATACTCATAAAGTATGAGTTGTATAACTACAATATATGTTTACATTTTACCTTTTTAGTGAAAGATATTAGTTGTATACTCATAAAATATTAGTTTCATACTCATAAAGTATTACTTGTATAACTAAAATATATGTTTATATTTCACTTAGGGAAAATTGGTAAAAATGACCCTTAAGTTTGCGAACTTTAAAAAAATGACCCCTAAATATTGGTATTTTTAAAACTAATATGTAGTTTCTGGTATTTTTAAAACTATTATGTAGTAAAATGTCACATAATTTAAGTTTCTTTTCATTTTTTAAAGAAATTAAATCCTAAAACCATTATAAATTCCACATAGACATATAAAGTGACTTTAGGGAAATATAAAAATAAAAATAACCCATTTAATCAATATAAAAATATATAAAGTAAAAAATATTAATCATAAAAAATAAAAAAAATAATTTGAAAATAACTAAAATTAAAATTATAATGTTGAAACATATTAAAATATATTAATAATTATGATTATTTAAAAAATAGCTGAAAAAAAAGAAATAATTAATCTGAAAATTGTTCAAAAACTATCTAATTTACTTTTGAAAATTTTGAAAATTGTTTCGAAGAATCTAAATATAATTTTAAATGTTAATTTTATTTTAAAAATCTTAAAATAATTTAAATTTTAATAATTTTAGTTTATATTTAATTTTTAAAAGACTTTAAATTATTTTGAGACTTAAAGTTTATTAAGATTTGGAAATAATTATAAAGTCTATTAAAATAATTTAAAGTCTTTTAAGATTTAAATATTAACTGAAATTATTTAGAAAATAAAAATTTAAGATTATAAATTAAAAAATTTAAAGTCTTAAAAGATGTTAAATTTAAATTTAAATTAATTAAAGTCTTAAAAGAATTTTTAAGATTAAAAACTTAAATCTTTATAGGGAAATCTTTACATTTAAATATTTAAAGTTCAGTATATCTTAAAATATAATTAAAATATTTTAAATATAAACTAAAATAGATTAAATGTAAATTTAAATTATAACCCATTGAAGAGCTGATTTCAGTTTTAAATAATTTCAAAATATATTGATATTTTAAAAATGAAATATATAATTAAATATATTTATATTTAGTAATTTTAGTTTATAATTAAATATATTTTAAATAATCAATTGAAGAGCTGATTTCTATCTTAAATTATATACTGAAATTAAAATATTTTAATTATTAAATTTAAATTATATACTGAGAGTAAATTGATTATAAATCATATTCTGAAATCTTAAAGTAACTTAATTATCTAATTTCAGTCTTTAAAATTTATAAATTAATTATTTAGAAATTAAAAATTTAAAGTCTTAAAAGTTGTCAAATTTAAATTATTTTAATGTATTATTAAAATTCTCTAATTTACTATTAATTTTAATTATTTGAAAATTATTTTCTTGATTTTTTATAATTAATATTTTGTACTTTATATATTTTTATATTGATTAAATAAGTTATTTTTATTTTTATATTTTCCCAAAGTTGTTTTATATGTCATTGCAGAATTTTTAATGGTTTATGATTTAATTTCTTAAAAAAATGAAAGGAAACACAAATTATGTGACACCTAAGTTGGTAACCAAAATGATAACCTGTTGGAGCCGGTCAAAAGATGTTTTGCCCGACTTGTTTTTAGTTACAGGTTAGTTTTAAAAATATCAATATTTAGGGGTCATTTTCCTAAAGTTGGCAAACTTAAGGGTCATTTTTACCAATTTTTCCCTTTACTTATTCAGTGAAAGGTACTAGTTGTGTACTTATAATAATTGAAATATGATTACATTTTACTTATTTGGTGAAAGATATTAGGTTGTATTAGTTGCATAACTAAAATATATGTTTACATGTTACTTGTTTAGTGAAAGGTATTAGTTATGAAATATGTTTATATTTTACTTGTTCAGTGAAATGTATTATATGGTATTAGTTGCATAACTAAAATATATGTTTACATGTTACTTATTTAGTGAAAGGTATTAGTTGCATACTTATAAAGTGTTGGGATATCAATGTCTAGATTTTGATGAGACAAACCAACCTTATAATAAGAAGTTATAATACCCTATTTTTTCACAATGTTTAAGTGAATACATATAGACTAAAATTGAGTCTGTAAGTTAAGGTCTGAAAGATGGAGGACCTCGAGAAGAGACTTGTTGCATCCAGCAAAGCAGAAATGAAGAAATTACAAGAAAAGTCAAGAGCAATGCAGTTGCAAGAAAAAGTTATATCAAAGCTGCAAGAAGAAGTTATAGCAACGCTGCAAGAAGAAGTTACAGCATCGCTGTAAGAATAAGTTACAGCAGTGCAGTAAGATCAAGTTACTGCAAGTAGTTTCTGGATGCAATAGAGAGTAAAGACTTGTTGTATACTTCAATAAGACTTATATACAGCTGTAGAAGCAAACCAACCTGCAATCCGAGGAAGAATAAATGAAGTACGAGGAACGGAGATCAAAGCAAATCGGAATAGAACAGGTTAAGACAAAATTAAAGTTACAGTTGCAGAACTAATGCAAGGATGATATGTGGCCTTATAGGTTACAAAAAACTACAAGCCGCAACCACCACATTAAATGAGGTGAGAAGATAAGTCAAGAAGATTAAATACGAGTCATACCTTTGATCAGACCCCTAATTTCAAACAAGAAATATCCTCTTTAACGGATATCTTTCTACAAGTATAAAGAGGAGTCAAGCAGCACTAAGACTGGTTATTGAAACATTTGCGCTCAAAAGACCAAGCATTATCAAGCTGTACTCTCAAGCATTCATACAAGTTTCAGTCACTCAACCTGGTTTAGTGATCACGCTCAACTTTAAAGATCCAAAGAGGATAAAGAAGATCACTTCACCGCACTAATTGAAGAAATAACAACCTAGCACACAACAAATAGGTAAAAGTATATATTTGTTATTTCTTCAACTAGTGCAGTGAAGTGATCTTCTTTATATATATATTTGTCTGCTGAGGATGCAGTAGAGGACATGACACTACTCCTCAACAAATTTAAAAACTTCATGAAGAACTACAAAACGATTGATTTCAGAAGAAGTCAACCTTTACCTCAGGTATCACTCTCTTCTCAAATAAATACAAATACTTCTGACTTATGCTATAACTGCAGGAAGCCTGGACACTACGCAAGAAATTACCCACATCTAAAAGTCAACAGGTATCCTATAGGAGAAAGGGATCAGAAGAGAGAGATGAGAAGAAATGACAGATAGAAGCTTAGAGCTCTCCTTGGGGAAATAGAGAAAACTAAAGATACATCAGTTACCAAAGAGGTGCTAAAAACTGCAGAATCTTCTAAAGTGACAGTGAAACCTCATCCTTAGATAGAGAAGCACTGATCTGCTTGATGGCAAAGGACTACGAGGACAGTGGAGATGATGAGGTAATTTACCAACCTCATTAAATACCTGAAAAGGAGGAGCTGAACATGATCCATTCCCTCAAAAGGATCATGAGTGACTTTGAGTAGATAAACTCAATTCATGAGGAGCTGAAGTTAGAAAATGAGAATTTAAGAAGCAAGAACATAGAGTTAGCTAAAATGCTATCAGCATCTGAGTCTGATAACTCAAGATGCAACAAGTTTCAGAATGAAGTCTCAAGGCTCAATCTACTAGTCATTAAGCTAGAGTATGAGAAGGATAACTTGCAATCAACTATAAGGATCTTCGACAAATCAACTAAAGATACAAGAGAGTGTCTATTGATGGCCTGGAGTCCTTTTGAGAAGTCTAGCCTAGGATACAGTGCTCCTACCTCTCGTGATGCAGCAAGTATATCTAAAGCTATAGTGTTTGTTCAAGCTGAAACCTTAATGGAAAATGAGTTATTAAGTGACTTTGAAAAGAACTTGAACAAACCCTCAACAACAGACAAGGATAAGAAACATCTGCGCTCAACTACAAGAAGTAAGCATGTATACAAGAGCTAGTTGTATCAACAGTAATCTGCTGTAAGCAACAAAAAGATACAACAACCCACTAAGTTGTAGCGTAAAAATCTATATCCTGCCCATACTAAGACCTTAATGTCTAAACCCGAAAGAGGACATACTCTAGGAAAGTATGGTGGAAGACCACACTACAACAATGTTGGTATCACATAAAAAGTTTCTGTACACAACTCTAACAAGTAGTATGTTAAGAAAGCTGCCTACAGAAAGAGAACTAACAATACTTACAGAAAAGCCATTTTTGTTAAGAAAGTTTGGTTTAAAAAAAAAAAATTAACCACAAAGGTCCCGTACAGATATGGGTACCTAAATCTATTTGAATTGTTTACAGGTTTAATTGCCAAGATGCAACAGTGAAACATGGTATATATATAGTGGCTGCTCAAGGTACATGACCAGCAACAAAGAAACTTTAGAAGATTTCCAACCATGCAAAGGACCAACGGTCATCTTTGGAGATGATTACAAAGGAAACGTAAGAGGCACTGGAAATCTTATCAAATGTCATATACAAATCAAAGAAGTATCCTATGTGAAAGGACTCAAATACAACCTGCTGAGCATCAGTCAATTTTATGAAAAGGGATACATAATAGAGTGGAACCTCAACAAGTATCTTATCAAGGTCAACAAAACCAATGAAGTCAAGCTTACAGGAACAAGTAGAGGAAACATATATCTTGCAGACTGGAACTCTTCTATTCAACCTACATGTTTCATTGTAAAGAGTCCACCAGAGCTGAGCTGGCCATGACACAAAAGGCTCAGCCACCTGAACTTCAAGACAATAAACAAGCTAGAAAGAAAAGACCTTGTGAGTGGACTGCCATATTTGGCATTCAAAAAGGAGAATGTATGTGGAGCATGTTAGAAGGGTAAGCAAGTAAGAAGCTCCTTCAAAGATAAGTTACAGAAGTCATCTCATAGGATTTTAGATCTTTTACACATGGACCAATTTGGACCAGTAGAACCAGTAAACATAAGTGGGAAGAAATATTCACTTGTGGTAGTAGATGACTATTCCAGATATACATGGACCATCTTTCTTGCCAAGAAATCAGAAACTCAAAACAAGCTACCTGACCTTATGAAGAAGATACAGAATGAGAAAAACTGAAGCATTGTGAAGATAAGATCTAACAGAGGAACTGAGTTTACCAAAAAATTCATAGAGAAATTTTATTCTGATAATAGTATTTTCCATGAATACTCTGCTGCAAGAACATCTCAATAAAATGATGTTGCTGAAAGAAAGAATAGAACTCTTAAAGAAGCAGCAAGAACAATGATTGTAGAGGAAGAGATCCCCAAAAACTTTTGACAGAAACTACAAACACTGCATGCTACATTCAGAATAGATGTCTAATCAACAAGTATCTTGATAAGACCCTATATAAACTATAGCATGGATACACACCTAACATCTCCTACTTACATATATTTGGATGCAGGTGCTACATCCTCAACAATAGAAAAGAGCATCAAAGAACCTTTGATGCAAAATCAGATGAAGGAGTGTTTCTCGACCATCTCATCAAGGTGTAATTGGAACCAAATGGGTGTTCAAGAACAAATTGGATGAATCAGGTCTTGTTGTGAAAAATAAAGTAAGATTTGTTGTTAGAGGATACTGTCAGGAAGAAGGAATTGATTTTGATGAGACATTTGCTCCAGTAGCAAGACTGGAAGCAATAAGGATTTTTCTGGCCTATGCAGTTCACAAGAACTTTAATGTATATCAAATGGATGTGAAAAGTACATTTCTCAATAGTCTTCTATCGGTAGAAGTTTATGTGGAATAATCTCTAGGTTTTGAAGATCAAGCAAAAGAAAACGTATTTAGACTGCACAAAGCTCTGTATGGACTTAAGCAAGCTCGAAGAGCATGGTTTGACACCCTATCTCTTTATCTGTTAAGAATCCAAGATGGAGAAATTATTCTCCTTGTGTAGATTTATGTGGATGACATCATCTTTGGATCCACCAACAAAGATCTCTGTGAAAAGTTCTCAAATCTGATGCAGTCAAAGTTTGAGATGAGCATGATGGGAGAACTAAGTTTCTTTCTTGGACTGTAAGTAAAAAACTAAATGCAGAAACCTTCATCAATCAAGTCAAGTACACAAAAGAACTTCTAAATAAGTTTGATATGGAAAATAGATCTGCTACATCAATCCCCATGAACACATCCATAAGCCTTGATAAAGATGAGAATGGAAAGGATGTGGATATTACTAAGTACAGACGCCTAATAGGATCCTTGTTGTATCTTACAGCAAGCAGACCAGACATCATGTTTGCAATAGGAGTCTGTGCAAGATTTCAAGCTGCACCAAAGAAATCACATCTTACAGCAGTTAAAAGAATCATCAAGTACTTAAAAGAAACTCAAGAAGTAGGCCTCTAGTATCCTAAGGAAGAAGGATTCAATCTTAAAGACTACTCTAACCCTGACTATGCTGGTTGCAAGATAGATAGAAAGTATAAGTGGAACATGTTAATTTCTGGGAAATAGACTTATATCATGGTTCTGTAGGAAGCAAATATCAATTACAACATCTATAGCAGAAGCAGAATATGTTGCAGCAGGAAGTTGTTGTGCTCAAATCTTCTAGATATAGCAGCAACTTAGAGACTATTGGATTGAAGAAAAAGAGACCCTCATTCTCTATAATAATACAAGCGCCATTGTTATCACTCATAATCCTATGTTTTACTCAAGAACAAAGTATATTGACATCAGACATTACTTCATAAGAGACCATGTGGAAAAAAAAGATGTAACGTTAGAGAAAGTTCATACAGATCTCCAGTTAGCCGACATTTTCACCAAGCCTCTATGTGAATCAAGGTTTTCTATGCTAAAAAATGAACTGGGAATTCTAAAGTTATGAGTGGAAAGAAAAGTTGCAGAAGCCTAGGGAGAACCCCTGTATCTTTGCTAAAAGCACTAAGTCTCTTACTGCAAGTGTGGTTTCATACAGTGTTGTACCCATAAAACTTATAGCAAGATTAGTGAGTAAGTAAAGCAAGCAATGAGAGGATACATCATTTATGTCAAGGAGAAGCTGCAACCTTAAAAAGTAATAAATTAGGTGGCAAATCACACGCCTCTCCTCATATTTAATGCAAGTCTGCACGTGTGTTAGAATTCAAAAAGACGCGATCATTGGTCATAACTGCCATGTTTTAGGTATTTACACCTTGACCTCTCCATTTTTTCACAAGCACCATTTGATCAACACTTAAAAGTTTAATCATATCCATTGATTTTACTACAAGGTATTTTAAACAATCTCTTAGTATTCATTCTTGACCATTTTCGTAAAAACTTCAAAGTACTAAGCAAAGAGCAATTCCCCTCTTCGAAACCTCCAAATTCTTACAGTTTTCTTCTTCTTCAAAGAACATCATATTCTATAATGGCAGCAAGACAAACCATAGTACTGGAAGGTCGTCTCATTAACAAGGAACATGTATACACTTCTGAGCTATACAACCCTTCTATTCTCGCGTAAATCTTTGATTGCTTGGAAAGGTCACAAATTCTAGGTCTATTAACCACAGTCTAGGCTGGTTTCTCCATAGAATTATCCAGAGATTTTATGCTCATGCCCAAAGGTCAGAGGAAAGAAGGTTCACCATTCTCTTCAGAATGGATGAAAATGAGGAAGAAAGGGAACTATCTATAAGGGATATCGCCACTGCATGCAGCATCTCTGCAGAAGGGTTGACTTTCAGTCAACTCTTGTCCTATGGCAATGACATCTCTGAGGAGATATAAAACCTCTTCAAGAAAAGAGAGGTTGGGGCCGAGATAAAGAGAAGTGCCCCGAAGAAGCCATTCAAACCTGAGTTTGAGTTTCTTCATGACATATATGGGTACTCCATTGAAGACAAAACCAGGAGTTACGAAAAATACACAAACCTTCACTTCAGGCTTATATCGGTCATAATAAACGGAGAGAGAGTGAACTGGGCTTGATTCATTCTCAAGCAGCTATGAGAGGAGATAGAAAATGAGACTATAGGAAGAAGTTATGGGATTACTATCTACTCCCTTCTTTGTAAGCTGGGAATACAGTTTATTTCTCCTACCCCAATCACCATTGACAAGTTTTTTGGTGAGAAAATGAAGGGAAGAACCTTGAAAAAGGTTGCTGCTGGTGTAGTTGCTGTTGGAGCAAGAAACAAATCTAAAGATACAGCAGCTGCATCCTTGTCTCTGAGAGACGGAGCTGTAAGTAACTCTACCATAGTTACTTACAGTGAATCAGAGGCTGACAGGAGGCTGGAAGAGGAAGAAAGAAGGCAAGAAGCCTAGCCTGTTAGTTCTGACTCTGATGACAGTATTCTACTTGTCATCAAAAGGGCTCCGAAGAGAGTAGAGTCGGAGTCATCATCTTCCTCCGATGATGATGCACCCTTATGGAGAAAAAAGTCAAAGAAACTTGTTAGCCTGCGCAGCAAGAAGAAGAAAGATGTAGCAGCCACTGCAAGAAGGCCAATTGTAGCAACTCTTCTCTCTCAGACCCTTGTGGAAGTCGAGTTAGATGAGCAGCCAAAGCAAGTAGAAGAACACTTTCAACCAGCTGCTACAAAAGGTCTGATCGATCAAGCTTGCATTACTTCTGAAGACGAGATAGAGAAACAGTACAATCTTTGGAGAAAGATGAGAGTGCTTAAGGGGGAAACTCTGCTGCAGTGGAGTTAGTTTCTCTCTGTAGAGAAAATTATCCTGGTTGGCGCAAACAGATGATATCCTCCACATCTTGCAACCTGAATTTGCAGAGTTTGTTCACCTGGATAGATCTAAAGAAACTTTTGCTTAGTGTACACTGGACAAAAGGAAGGGCAAGGCTGTAGAAGAAAAGAAGTTCGCAGAGCAGCCGATGAAAGCAGGTAGATCGCCCTGGCCCCAGCCCCGGCTACAGAGACAGTAAGAAGGGGTGATGAAGTAGGCTTTACTGAAGAACAGATCTGCATTCTTAGAGTGGAGCAAGCAAAAGAGGCGATGCTGCAACTAACCCTGCAAGCTAGTGTCAAGAAGAAGAGAATGTAGCACACTCTAAGGAGGCAACAGAGAGAAGGATCATCAGGCCATAACTCAAATTCCCCTACTTATGATTAAGTAGTTGAGGACCTCTCTGCAATTGTTGCTTTTGAACCTTTAGAAGAGGAGGCTTAGCTGCTGGATTATGGCGATTCCCCTATGCACATCTATAATGATGGTGCTGAAGCTTCACCTAAAAGAAAACCGTCTGTAATAATCCAAGAAGTTCTTACAGACATTGCATATGTTGAGATTATCGATGATGTGACCATGGAGGAAGTTACGGAGATGGGACTCCCTGTATAGTAGGTAGCAGTACAGCAGGCTGACATCCGGGAGGAGCCTAAAGAATCTAGACTATGGATAGAGATTGAAATTCTTGTAGATATAGAACTTACAGTATCTCAAACGGTTTGCTCTGTAAGAAACCTACCTGTGCAGCAAGCTGAGAAAGTTGGAGGAAGAGAAGAAGAGGTGGTTGCAGGACTGGCCGTTGAGACGGTGTACTCTCCGAAGATCTCATGTGAGGTGGCTATTGAGATAATACTCATTAAAGAGCTAAAGACCTCTGAAGGGGCGGCTGTTGAGATAGTATCCTTAGAGGATGATGAAGTGGTGGAAGTTATGGTCGAAGTAAATACAGTGAAGCTAGAGACACCTCAGAGGTTGAAGCTGCACCTGCTGCATGCTTAACTGAATCCAACCAGGATACAACAGAGTTAGTTACTGAGGAAGCCAACCAAGAGATAGAAGATGAAGCTCATAGCTCCTTTATTTCTGAGAAGTTTGCTTCTATTAGAGAAACAAGCTCTAGGAGGAGCGTTCATGATGATGATGAAGATGACGATTCTGACCTAGATGTAGCCAATTATCTATCTTTGGAATAGCAAGCTATTATTCCATATGCTGCACCAGAGTTTGAACCTAAGCAAGAAAGGTCCACTAGGATGTCACATGAAGATTCTATAGAAAAGGTTGTTACAGTAGTTAGACAGCTCATTTATACTCTTCAAAATCATGAGTTTAACATGCTGAACAACATCAACATCAGTGATAGGTCTCATGCTGCATCCTTTTCTGGTCTCAGAAAGGATATTGAAGTGCTTCCAAGATAAATGCAGCATTACCTATAGGACCAGTGGAACCAGCAGTTCAAAGAGAGAGAGTGCGGATGGAAATAGATTTAAAGAAAGATGTTGCAGTTAATCTTGAGAAAATCAAAGACTGCAAGAAGACAGTAGATGCAACTTTAGAAAAATTGCAATCTCTCTCCATGATCTTGGTAACACTACTGGATAATGTTCTTGATCAGACTCAAAAACCGGGAGTGTTGATGATAGATTGGGCGATCTAAAGATGATTGTTGGTGAGCTCAGAGATATGATAGTGAGTTCATTTCCACAACATGCCAAAGGAGACAAACCGCAACCCAAACAAGTCCCCCCCACCTGCTGCAAGAAGACCTAGGCCTGTTGTGGTCAGATCAGCTCCTACTCCACCCCCTATTGCTTTTGATGATGCCAAAAAGAGAGAAGAAAGAATAAAAAGATCCAGGAAATCTATGGAGCTGCAAGAACAAGAACAAGAAGAAGTTGATGACCTTTCTCTGAGCAAGAAGAGGAGAAGAAGGTCAACTCTTACGGCTGATATCCCCTCTCCAAAATGAAGAAGAGATGATGAAGGAGAAAGTGGTGCTGGTGTAGTTGCAACATCCAAACCTGCTGGCAGTGCTGCATCCAGTGCTGCTGCAAGAAAGGATACAGCAGTAGCCCCCACTTCCTATAGTATAAAGAGGGAAGGAGGAGATCAACAATCAGGCTCAAGGAAGAAGATGAGCAAAGCTGAAGCTGAAAGGTATTACAATCAGAAGATGGCTGCTCAATGAGCTGAGAGAGCTAGAGCTGAGAAAGAAGAAGAAGCCTGAATATAAAGGCTAGAGGTAGTTAGGGAGATCAGATCTAATTTAATGAAGAATGTTGATAGAGCTCTGCTCCAATACCTTCCTCAAGGTATTCCACGTCTTGACACTGACAACATATCAGCTGAAATATCTATTCTGATGGCAGAGACCTAATGGAGAGAATATGGTCTGGAACTTAAACATTTTCATGTTGGAACTGAGGGATCGCCGACCTTATACAATTATCTGAATCGGGGTCCATGCAAATATGATTAACGCACATCGGATAAATGAATGATACCTTTTGTACCGATATTAGTTCTAAGGTCAGAACTGTAGATCGAGGAATCAATGGAGCCTAGACCTCATGATCTTCTGCTGTATTCCTCACTTTTTTCTCGAACGTTGTGTGGACAACGAACTATCGAGACTTTCAGCCGCCTTCTTCTTAATCGTATCTCAGATTTCGTGTGTTTAGAAACTGCTGACTTGAGGCTTATTTATAGGCTACAAAAGGGACCTTGAGGAGGATTAGGAATCGGTCTCCTGATAGGCTTAGGAGTCCTAAATTCAATCTGAATATACTTCTTAAGCCTATCAATAATATCTCAATCCACTAAAAAGATATTATTGAACTACCGTCCCTTATCCATATTAAATATGGGCTCCTATTTATTATGTGTGTGTTTATCTCCCCGTGTTTAAGATATTGAATGTCTGTTAATTAAATGAATTACTGACAATTCAATTAATTAACATTTAATTCCAAGAGTAGTACCACTCAACTTTATTATCACGCCGGAATAAATCCATCTGCAGGGTTTACATGATAATCCTTATGAGCTCCTCAAGGGGACATCATCATCCTAAATAATTAGGATACGGTTTCATTATATAATCAACAGCACACCATATAAACAACATTGTATCCCAATTTACCGAGCTTATTGATTTAATAAATAAATCTCACCCATTGGTAAATTAAAGAAACATATATCGAGTATACATGCCCGTTATCATACAATGATTAAGAGGATGCACACCCATAATAGCAGAGGTCTTGTTCTATTTATGTAGTCAGTACAAATAAAACAACATCAATTGGTCCTGCTCAATACATACAAAATGTACTAGTGTAATTTTATAATCAAGATAGATTAATACCAAATTACACTACAACCATTCCGATAATTTGTCCAAAATTATCTCGATTGTGAGCTACCATTTATAATCTATAAGGAACTGATAACATGATCTTCTAAGTGGCACCACACACCATGTTATCTACAATATAAATTAATTGGACAATTGCAATAACATATATAACAAATATAAAATGCAAAACATTTGATTATAAAAGATCCTCATATCATAAAAAGATGTTTATACAAAAGCTAGGCTTAGAGTATATATCCTAACACTTCAGAGCTGTGAGACTGCCTATTAACAGAAACTAAACCTTTGAGCAAATCACACTTTTCAAGAGATCAAAAAACCTCAAATACTTCAGATATCTCTACAGAGACAATAAATTTAGAAGATTCCAAACATGTCAATCTACTTTGAGAAGATATGAAAAACTTGCTAGCGATGGAGAGCTTGAGATTCAGATTCGCATGTTAAACCTAGTGAAGCAATACATGATAGTGCCTTTCAGTGAAGACTTCTGGCTTAGATGGATTTAGATTCCGAAGATCAAGCATAAGTTAGATGAATCCTATTAAGAGTTTATTCAAGACTAGTGGAAAGGCTCGAGAGAAAGAGAGAGGGAAAGAGAAAAAGAAGAGGAAGAAAGAAGAGCCGCTGAAAGAAGACCTGAAGTATCATCAACAAGAAGCTCCCTGTTTCAGAAGTAATCATGCTGAATAAATCTTTATAAATTAAAAAGATAATTGGTAAATCTTCTAAATTTTGTACTCTGTAAAATTTCTTTTCTCAATGAAGAAATTTTATTTTCCTGCTTTCTGATCAAGTTCATATCTTATGAACCTTTGAATGCTTTTAATTTATGTTGGATTGAGATGAAGCTTAGAATTGATACATCTCTGATGAATCGAAGATTAGTTTACTTTTCTGGTGCATATCTGTAATGTCTTGAAAAATATAATAGATGCAAAGTAATAACTCCTATCACGAATGAAATATTGTAAAAGGTTTTGTCATCATCAAAAAGGGCTAAATTATTGAGATATCAATGTCTAGATTTTGATGAGACAAACCAAACTTGTAATAGGAAGTTAGAGTACCTCATTTTTTACAATTTTTAAGTGAATACATATAGACTAGAATTGAATCTATAAGCTAAGGTCTAAAAGATGGAGGAACTCAAGAAGAGACTTGTTGTATCCAGCAAAGCAGAAATGAATAAACTACAAGAAAAGTCAAGAGCAATGTAGCTGCAAGAAGAGGTTACAGCAAAGCTGCAAGAAGAAATTATAGCATCACTGCAAGAATAAGTTACAGTAGTAAGATCAAGTTACTGCAAGTAGTTTCAGGATGCAGCACAGAGTAAAGACTTGTTGCATACTCCAATAAGACATATACAGCTGCAGAAGCAAACCAACCTACAATCTAAAGAAGAATAAATGGAGTACGAGGAATGAAGATCAAAGCAAACCAGAATAGAGCCGGTTGAGATAAAATCAAAATTGTAGTTGTAGAACTAATGCAAGGATGACACGTGGCCTAACAAGTTACAGAAAGCTGTGAGTAGCAACCACCGCATTAAATGAGATGAGAAGATAAGTCAAGAAGCACTAAATGTGAGCCATACCTTTGATCAGAACCCTAATTTCGAACGAGAGATATTTCTTTCAACTGATATCTTTCTACAAGTATAAATTGGAATTGAGCAGCACTGAAACTGGTTACTGAAATATTTGTGCTCAAAAGACCAAGCATTATCAAGCTATACTCTCAAACATTCATACAAGTTTCACTCACTCAACCTGGTTTAGTGATCAAGCTCAACTTCAAAGATCCAAAGAGGATAAAGAAGATCAATTCACCACACCAATTGAAGAAATAACAAACATATACTTACCTATTTACTGTGTGCTAGGTTGTTTTGGGAGTCATCAGCTGAAATGATTTATCCTTGGTGATTGTTGTTAGTTGTCTAGGAGAAAGGCAATTTTCCTTTGTGGGTATTTAGAAATCCTCAATGGGTTTGCCTTTAGAATTTGCAGCAACTGTATGTAAAGTTGAGTTCTAGTAGGTGATAACTTGTTAGGTCGATAGATTTTTAGGTGATATCCTGTAAACCAATATTACTTAACAAAGTTTTTGCTCAGGTAAGCTGTATAGTGGACGTAGAAGGATTACACCACCTTCGAACCACTATAAGTCCTTAAGTGTTTTATTCGTTTTTATATATTCTATGTTGCATATTTTTGTTACTTTAACGTTAAGCATAAAAAAATCTTCATAAGAAAGTGTATTTGAGAAAACAAGCCTTCAATCAAAGTATAATTTTCCACTGCAAGAATTCTAAGATACAACATACTGCATTGTTTCATAGTGTTGTAAGTTGTATCAATCTGTGCTGTAAGTTTAAGTAACTTACAGTGTAGCAAGTTTGAAATGATTTTCTAAAATCGACAAAGGTACATTCACCCCCCCTTGAACCTCCGAGACCACTTGGGACCAACATAATGTTTAATTACATACTTATAATGTATTAGTTATATAACTTAAACATATTTTTACATTTTACTTGTTCGGTGAAAGATATTTATTGTATATTCATAAGGTATTACTTAAGGTTAGTTGCTTTATTTTAGTGAAAAATATTACTAAAGGTATTACTCGTTACCTGTAAAGTTATTACTTGTATAATTTAAAGGTTTTACTCTTATACTCAAAATGTATCAATGTACTGTAGAGTGTAAGTTTAAAATCTTAAAATTTTAAATGCGTGATTTTCATTATTTTTTTTCTTAAAATTTCTATGAATAATTTCAAGAAATCACAAAATGAAGCAATACTAGGTTGATATATATTGTGTTAGTCCCAAGTGATCTCCGAGGTTCAGATGGGGGATGAATGAACCTTCGTTGATTTTGACAATATTTTTGAACTTACTATACTGTAAGTACAACACAAGATAGTACTGCTTACAGCACTACGATATAGTGTTGTATACTGTAACTTAGAGTTCTTGGTAGCGGAAAATATGTTTTGACTGAAGGCTTGTTCTCTCAACTATGTTATCTTATGAAGATTCTTTTTATGCTTATAACAAGATAAACACATGATGCAGCACAGATATATAAAGCGATTAAAACATTTATGGTTTATAGTGGTTCGAAGGTGGTGTAATCCTTCTACATCCACTCTACTACTTCCCCGAGCAGGAACTTCGTTAAACAAGATTGATTTACAAGGTACCACGTAACAATCTATTAACCTAACAAGTTAACACCTATTAGAACCCAACGTACACACAACAACTACAAGTTCTAAAGGCAAACATACTTAGGATTTCTAAACTCTCACATAGGGATGTTGTCTTTCTCCTAGACAACTAAATACAATCAGTAAGGATAAATCCTATTAACTGACGACACCTAAAACAACCTAGCACACAGTAAATAGGTTAAAGTATATTGTTGTTTTGTCAACCGATGCAGTGAAGTGAGCTTCTGAATCTTTCTTCGGATCTTTCAAGTTGAAACATGTTCACTTCACTTAGGTCGAGTGCCTGAAACTTTTAAGGATGCTTGAGAATATAACGTAAAATGTTTTAGTGGTCAGCTCCAGTGTAGCTCGACCTCTATTTATACTTGTAGAAAAATATCCGTTGAATGAGATATCTTTCATTTCAAATAAGGGTTCTGATCAAAGTCATGGCTTGCATTTAATGGATCTTGACTTATCTTCTCAATACATTTAATGCGGTGGTTACGGCTCACAGCTTTCTACAACCTGTCAGACCACGTGTCATTTCTGTATTTGTTTTGCGCCTGCAACTTTGATCTTATCTCAACCAGCTCTATTTAAAACTTGCTTTGGTCTTCATTCCTCGTATTGCATTTATACTTTCTCGGATTGTAGGGTATTGCTTCTGTTTGTTGTGGTCGAGGTTTGTTGAAGTATGCAGCAAGTCTTGTCTTCTGCTCTGTATCCACGATCTTCTTGTAGCAATTTCTTACTTACAGTACCGCTGTAACTTATTCTTGCAGTGTTGTTGTAACTTCTGCTTGCAGCGTAGCTGTAACTTCTGTATTACTGCAATTTATACTTACAGTTTCTTCATACTTTTATCTTCTTGATGCAGCACGGCTTTGTTGACATCCTCCATCTTTCAGAACCTAAACATACAGACTCAATCCTAGTCTATATGATTTCACTTAAACAATGTAAAAAATGGGGTACTCAAACTTCCTATTATATAGATGGTTTGTCTCATCAAAATCTAAACACTGAAATCCCAACAATTTCCCCATTTTTTATGATGACAAAATCATTTACATTATTTCATTCATGATAGGAGATTTCACTTTGTACTTGTTATATTTGTTCAGATATTACAGATATGTACCAAAAAAGATAAACTAATCCTGAATTCATGAGAAATGTATCAATTCTAAGCTTCATCTCTGCAGAGGTTTATAAGATATGAACTTGATTATAAGTAGAAAATAAAATTTCTTTACACTACAAAAAATTTGCTAAACGACAACGATTATTAACCGTTGTCGTAGACTAATTTTTATAGTTGTGAAAGATGGTGTTGTCGTAGAACTCATCTTCCACAACAGTTATTAACCATTGTCGTATAAGATAACAATAACGGTTGGCACAACGGTTGGTGAACTGTTGTATTTCAACACTCTTTACAACTGTTAATAATCGTTATCGTTGATATTAACCACAACGGTTTTACAATGAGTTTTAACCGTTGTCGTTAACATTAACCACAACAGTTTTACAACGATTAATAACCGTTGTCGTAGAGTATAATGACAACGGTTGGCATAATGGTTTTATCTACTGTTGTAATTGAGAGCATATTTCGCATCATCTGTACAATGGTTATTAATCATTGTTGTTGTTTTCTTCGACAACGGATTTACAATGGTTATTAACCATTGTCAAAGATCATAATGACAACGGTTAATAACCGTTGTCAATATTTTTTGTGATTTTTTTTCATATTTTTTTATATTGTCCTGTTTATTTACAACAACACCAACACCTTTACAATTTGTTGTAATGTATAATAAATCATATAAACAAAAAATTCGTAATTTCTAAACATTTGAAATTTTAATTGCAACTGAAACCATCATCACATTACTATCAATATCTTGTACATTGCTAAGATCGATCAAACTAATGTAAAGTTTACTACAATTCTCATTATTCAAAAGAACATCAGAAATAGCAAAGTATCCATTAATAAAGTCAATAATTCTTAATACTAGGAATGACAAAGTGCCCGACAAGTATTCCTATACGTGTTGCTGGACACATATTGCCTACTCCAAACGTACTTCATCTATTTCTTCTTTGGAGTATTCATCTTGTGTGAACAACGTAACAACATCAAATAACATCCAACTTACTATTATGATACTTACTTACGCAACAGGAATAAGCATAACAGTAAAATAACATCCAACTTCTATGATACTTACTTATACAACATGGTATTAGTGATTGCAAACGTAAAGAATCAATAGAAGCAAAATAATAAAGACAACAAATGGCAAGCTCCTGAATATCTGCTGCAACCATTATGAAGGGACCATAGCATATGTTTGCAAAAACAATCTATTATATTAAATATATCACAAATGTAACCAAAGGTGATAAAAAGAATAGAAGAACCTTCAAATGTGTATCATTCTCAACCTTCCTGCTGAAAAAATCTACAAATTCATACTGCATAGTGTCAAATTCCTGAGATAATGGAGAGTTAGCTGGAGCAGTTTGTCCTACATAAAGTAGAAGGCACAACACAGCCTGCAAAAAGAATAATTATCAAACATTTAATGCTCGATCATAGGAGCACTCAGGAGAGAATTTAAAACTAATGCAGATGCCAGGAAAAAACCAACAAACATTACTATTTTATATCATGTTGCTAAATGAAGTATTCAGCATACCCTCGACGACAAGCAATTAATTAGTATAAAAGCATTGGAAACAAAACACAGAATAAAATGAAAATATATGACAGAAAAACTTTACCTAGGTTGCCTGCACTACCAATAGAATTGCAACAACAGCAAAGATAATTGTTCACAGGGCTAAGAAAGCTACTATCCCAGGATAATTAAAAATCACAAAATGCATCCAAATTTCTCCAGTTGGCACAGGGGTACAGATGTCCATATTCTTAGTGAAATAAAATAAACCATACTTTTATGAAAATGCAGTAAGTTTCTAGAGTCAACCCTACAAAATCTTCAGAGTCCTTCTATGGTTTCAATTTTTAGAGCAATAATTCTTAAGTTCTTCACAGTCTTGATCTAGTGCACTTTTACAACCAAGCAAGAGATAAAACTAATAAGTAGTCATTGCGTAGACATGTGATGAGGATATCAATAATACCCAAAGGCTAAGAATGAAACATAAAATTTTGGACATCATTGTTATTAAAGTCCATTCCCATTACTTATGAGGTGGCCCACTTGGATATTTTTTCTCCAAGTTAAACGATCTTTCCAAACACTATTAGTCACCTTCATTGAAATTACTATTCCTACGCCTTCCACTAACCTACTTGCCAGTCTAAAATTTTTGGATATAATTAAACAAGTCTCTTAAAAATACAAAAGACTTAGCATTCCCAAATCACTACTAATGAGATTTGATCAGTTCATTAAGATTGCATTTAAATGCAGAGTTATGGGTTCAAGCAAGTGTTAGAGTTGAGGATTTCATCTTAAATGTGCTTATTGAGGGGTCTGATATGCATTGCAGCTAGAAATTATCCGAACAAGACTCATGAAAATCTGATATTATTGATTTGAAATCCTAAGTTCTCAATTATTCATCCCAAAAGCAACATAAATGAATTTAATAAGGAGAACTAAATTGACACAATTGTATCCACTGACAGTCAATAATGAAACTGAAATTCTGGAAGACTAAAACTAAATTCTTCACAATAACTTTAAGGGCTATGTATATCAACTCAAGCTTTAAAACTAATAGTTAATAGATGTGCATCTGTAACAACATACTTTGTAGAGTGATTGTCCTACCAACTAATGATTTTAAAGTTCCCAGGTAGAGAAAAACAACAATGTCCCATTTATTCCTCTGTAAATTTAAAATGAAGAGTCATCAAGAATAAAACCAAAAGGAATAGAAAGAAAACCAGTTGTGAGAATTTCAGTAATCTGAAAAAGGTCATGAAACATGTTGGTTGGAGTCTATTTAGTATCTGTTGGCATGATATCACAAATACTACACAGATAATATGTGTGTGGGAGAGATAGGGGAAAGGATAGAGAGAATGGAAACTATCTGAATATTTTTCCAACTATAAACAAAAGATGCAAACTTCAACTATCCATTTATATGACTTCTCAAAAATTTCAAATAAATGCCTAGTCATAATATTATTAGTGTATTAAGTTATAACTAACTTCAAGTAGGATGAGCGAATGATAATTAATTTATATAGGATCAAACTATTTGGTTTATCAGCCATCTTTAAATGGATCTTAAAGAAACACTATAATTGCAAGTTCTCTTTGAAACTCTAATTTAAGCTCTAGAGTTAGTTCCTTATATTATGAATAACATAAACTAAGTGTTGACTACAGTAGGTATTTAGACTTAACTACAAAAATGCCATATATAATGTGATAAAAGACATATTAGCCAACTACCTACAAACTAAAAAAAAATTGTACCTTCCCAACACAATTTTAGATTCAAGGACAGTGGTGGTCAAACTGCTCCACACAGCGTTTACATACAACATAATGCTTGGAGCGAACAGGTCATATTATCTAGAAGACACATATAACAATAGAATATCCTGTACAAAGGTAGCCTTGAATAAGAATTCCATCTAAAACACAACTGAGGAAAAATAGACAACAACCATGACGAGCAAACAACAAATTGCTTGTTTAGATTCATAACTAGGTATTAACTATGTGTTTTGACAACTTAAAATCCAGGTTAAATTCAAAAATTACAACATAACCACATAAACCTAAAACAGATTATATCCAGTTTCAACGTTGCGCCTATGCTAATCAATCAACTATATTACCAGAATAAGATCAAAATCAAAATTTCAAGCTCACCAATATAAAATTTCAACAATTGTGATGAATTATAAAACCCTTAATCACATGATAGAACAGATTTACAATGTAAATCGAATCAAATGAAAACATAGAATTGAAGAAAAGAGAAAGTAATGGAGAATTACCATTTAGCGGTGTTAAAATATTGTTTGAAGAATGAATCAAATATCAACATAGTAGAAGAGCTCAATTGGTAGTTCACTGACCTCAGATAATTAACTTGGCAAATAATAATGGAGATCGATGGCTTAATTTCATTAACTCTCCGATTGCGAAATGAAAACTAAAAAAGAGTGAAGAAATAAAAATTCAAGCAACAAGTCAAACATAAATCAAAAGGTTAATTTCTAAGTGAAATGCATTGATCAATTTGACATTTTCTTGATGAAGTTCCAATATTCTTATACTATTTAAGATGTACCACAACAATCAAGGTACTGAAGTTTTACGTTTATCAATTCATACTTCGTTTCTGAGTTCCAACCTTTATCAATCTGGCTATCAAGGCCAAGCACAATTTAGAATAACAATTCAAAGGTTTATCACAAGATTCATGCATGCGATTGCATGTGATCAAGGAAACATGAACCAAGTGTAGGTTAGTTATCTTGTTCTCTTTGATCAAGTAGCAAAATTCTTTAACCAAAATCTTATCTCAATCTCTAAGGTAGTCTCGATACTATGCCTCAATCCAATCAGTGTTTGTGCTATAATTGATCTAATCAACTCACACTACCCAAACACAAGTGAACACAGGATGTAGTAGCAAAGCTTAATACATTATAAAAATTTAAATAAATATATAAGAAAATACCAAGTAAAGGAGGAAATAACCTTTTTTACATCTGGTGTAACTCTTTCTAAAATTAATGAGTTAAATGGAACCCACTCACTAAACACTGCACATCCACCCAAAGTTTGTGGATACAATAGAACGTTTGCCAATGTCAACGCTGTAGGAACCGTCGGATCGCCGTCCCTATGCGATTATCCGATTCGGGGTCCATGCAAATATGATTAACACGCAGCGGAAAATGAATCATACCTTTTGCACCGAAATTAGTTCTAAGATCAGAACTGTAGATGGGGGAATCGATGAAGCCTGGACCTCATGATCTTCTACTGTATATTACTCACCTTTTTCTCGAACGTTGTGTGGACAACGAGCTATCAAGAGTTTCAGCCGTCTTCTACTTAAATCGTATCTCAGATTTCATGTCTGTGTATCTGTGCATATAGAAACGGCTGACTTGAGGCTTATTTATAGGCTACAACAGGGACCTTGAGGAGGATTAGGAATCAGTCTCCTGATAGGCTTAGGAGTCCTAAATTCAATTTGAATATACTTCTTAAGCCTATCAATAATATTTTAATCCACTAAAAAGATATTATTGAACTACCGTCCCTTATCCATATTAAATATGGCTCCTATTTATTATGTGTGCGTTTATCTCCCCGTGTTTAAGATATCGAATGTCCATTAATTAAATGAATTACTGACAATTCAATTAATTAAAATTTAATTCCAAGAGTAGTACCACTCAACTTTATTATCATGCCGGAATAAATCCACCTGCAGGGTTTACATGATAATCCTTATGAGTTCCTCAAGGGGACATCATCATCCTAAATAATTAGGACACGGTTTCATTATATAATCAACAGCACACCATATAAGCAACATTGTATCCCAATTTACCAAGCTTATTGATTTAATAAATAAATCTCACCCATTGGTAAATTAAAGAAACATATATCGAGTATACACGCCCGTTATCATACAATGATTAAGAGGACGCACATCCATAATATCAGAGGTCTTGTTCTATTTATGTAGTCAGTACAAATAAAACAACCTCAATCGGTCCTGCTCAATACATACAAAATGTACTAGTGTAATTTTATAATCAAGATAGATTAATACCAAATTACACTACAACCATTTCGATAATTTGTCCAAAATTATCTCGGCTGTGAGCTACCATTTATAATCTATAAGGAACTGATAACATGATCTTCTGTGTGGCACCACACACCATGTTATCTACAATATAAATTAATTGGACAATTGTAATAACACATATAACAAATATATAAAATGCAAACATTTGACCATAAAAGATTCTCGTATCATAAATAGATGTTTATACAAAAGCTAGGCTTATAGTATACATCCTAATAATCTCCCACTTATACTAAAAGACTATGCTGTCATATACGCTGCCATACATCTGATTCCCATCCCATCAACATGCTCATCGAAGGTTTTCGCTGGAAGGGCCTTTGTGAAAGGATCTGCTAGGTTATCAGCTGATGCAATCTTGCCGACAACAACTTCCCCTCGCTTTACGATATCTCGTATAAGGTGGTACTTGCGCTCAATGTGTTTACTTGTCTTATGGGCTTGTGGTTCCTTCGAGTTTGCTACTACACCACTGTTATCACAATAGATTGTGATAGCTTCGGGCAAACTAGGAATCACTTCTAAGTTTATCAAGAAGTTTCTGAGCCATACAGCTTCTTTGGCTGCCTCAGAGACCGCCACATATTCAGCTTCCATGGTGGAGTCCGAAATGCATTTCTGCTTCACACTTCTCCACATTATGGCTCTACCTCCCAAGGTAAACACATACCCCGAGGTTGATTTACTGTTGTCCCTGTCTGACTGGAAATCCGAATCCGTGTAACCCACAGGTAATAAATCATTTGCCTGGTAAACTAGCATATAATCTCTAGTCCTTTTCAGGTATTTTAGAATATGTTTTACGGCAGTCCAATGACCTTGTCCTGGGTTACTTTGATATCTACTAACCATGCCCACGGCAAAGCACATATCCGATCTCGTACATAGCATCACATACATCAAGCTTCCTACAGCCGAAGCATAAGGAACTGCTTTCATTTCCTCTATTTCCTTTGGTGTCTTTGGACACATTTCCTTAAATAAAGGCACTCCATGCCTAAAAGGTAGAAAACCTTTCTTTGAGTTTCACATGCTAAAACGAGCTAGGATAGTGTCAATATATGAAGCTTGAGATAAGCATAACATCATTTTCTTACGATCCCTTATAACTTTGATCCCAAGAATATGTCCAGCTTCTCCTAAGTCCTTCATAGCAAACTGCTTGGACAGCCATACCCTTACGTCTGATAACACCTTGACATTGTTTCCAATTAATAAGATGTCATCTACGTATAGTACAAGAATTACCACCACATTTCTGTCACTCTTCTTATATATACAAGATTTATCCGGACATTGAATAAATCCATAAGACTGGATTACTTCATCAAAATGGATGTTCCAAGATCTCGAAGCTTGTTTCAGTCCATAAATAGACCGATTGAGCTTACACACGAGATGCTCTTTGCCCTTTGCTATGAATCCTTCACGTTGCTTCATATAGATGTTTTCTTCAAGACTTCCATTATGGAAAGCTGTCTTGACATCCATCTACCAAACCTCATAATCCATATGAGCAGCAATAGACAAAAGAATCCGGATAGACTTCAGCATGGCTACCGACAAAAAGGTTTCCTTATAATCGATCCCTTCTTTTTGAGTATACCCTTTCGCAACAAGCCTTGCTTTAAAGGTCTCCACCTTTCCGTCTGATCCTCTTTTCCTTTTGTAGACCCATTTACATCCAATGGCTTTTACACCATTTGGTGGTTCTACAAGCTCGCAGACTTGATTAGAATCCATAGATTCTATCTCAGAGAGCATTACCTTTTGCCAAGATATCGCATCTTTATCTTGGAGTGCTTCGTCATAAGTCCAGGGATCTATTTCATGTTGTCCAGGGACCAAGTCTGAAGACTCCCAAAAACATGAATCTATCTGGTTGTCTAACAACCCTCCCACTATAACGAGGCACTATCGGTATTTTTGTATCATTAGTGACACGCGGTGCAGTCACTTATGGTATCTCATCTTGTACCGTCGGTACATCAGAATTATCCCCTCTCATTTCCTCAAGAACAATTTTACTCATGGGCTTGTGGTTCATTACACAGTCCTCTTCTAAAAATCGGGCATTCGTACTAACAATGACCTTCTGATCTTTAGGACTATAAAATAAACCACCTTTCATTCCTCCAGGATAGCCCACAAACTAGTGCACTTCCGTACGAGATTCCAACTTATCAGCATCTCCCTTCAGCACATGTGCTGGACTACCCCAAATCCGAATGTGTTTCAAACTAGGCTTGCGCCCAGTCCACAACTCTGTAGGAGTAGAGGGTACTGACTTAGAAGGTACCAAGTTTAGAATGTACATCGATGTTTCCAGAGCATACCCCCAGAACGAATTTGGTAATTCTGAATAACTCATCATCGATCTAACCATTTCCATAAGAGTCCTATTCCTTCGTTCCGCCACACCATTATGTTGGGGTGTACCCGGTGCAGACAATTGGGATTGAATCCCAGCCTCTGATAAGTAACTCCTAAACTCTCCTAAGAGGTACTCACCACCACGATCAGATCGTAGTGTCTTGATACTTTTACCATGACGTTTCTCCACATCAGCCTTGTATTCTTTGAACTTGTCAAAGCATTCAGACTTGCGGCGCATCAAGTAAATGTATCCATATCTCGAATAATCGTCTATAAAAGAGACAATATTCGAAACCACCTCTTGCCTGAATAGTCATAAGGCCACATAAATCAGAATGAATCAATTCCAACACTTCTTTGGCTCTATACCCCTTTGCCTTAAAAGGCCTCTTGGTCATTTTTCCTTCCAAGCAGTATTCGCAGGTTGGATAGTTTTCCACTTCCAAGGAACCCAAAGGTTCATCGGCTATCAACCTTTGAATCCTCCTTAAGTTAATATGACCCAACCTTAGATGCCAAAGATATGTTTGATTTATTTTCGAAGGTTCTTTTCTCTTATTAGATTTAGAAGATGTGCTATTAATTTACATTTGTTGCATCGTAGGAGTTATAGGATTAAGAATATATAAATTGTCAACCAACGTACCAAAACAGATAATAACTCTATTCTTCTTAACTACAACATTGTTATCAAAAGAAACAGAATATCCATCCTTAAAAAGTTTAGAAACTGAAATCAAATTCTTTCTAAAACAAGGTACGTAAAGATAATTTCTCAAAATCAAAGTCTTATTCCTAGGAAAAGATAAATAAACATCTCCCACTGCAACAGCCGCCACTTTCGCAGCGGTGTCCATGTATACTGTAATCTCTCCATCACTTAGTCGTCTGGTTTCCTGGAACCCCTGTAATGAATTACAGACATGATCAGTGGCTCCCGTATCTACACACCAGGTACCGGTATATAACACCGCTAAATATGTTTCAACAACTAATGAAAAAGATGTACCTGAATTGTTCTCCTTTTTACGGGGACAATCAACTTTCCAATGTCCAGCCTGCTTGCAATAGAAGCACTTGCCTTTCGGATTTTTCACACCACCTTGTGGTTTAGCCACTTGAGGTCCGACCGTCTTCTTTGCCGAAGAATTTTGTTTCTTCTTCTTCTTCTTTCCGCCTTGCGGTTTAGAAGCAGAAACATTTTCAACAACGTAAGCTTGAGAATTTTGACGAAACAGTCACTCTGCTGATTGGAGTTCTGTCAGAAGTTCCGCCAATGAATACAACCTCTTGTTCATATTGTAGTTCAAACGGAACTGCTCAAAACTCTTAGGTAGCATTTGGAAAACGATATCGACTTGGGTTTCCCCATCGATTTCAGCTCCAAGGACCTCCATCTCATTTAGATGAGCCATCATCTTGAGGACATGATCACTCACAGGTGTCCCCTCAGCCATGGTGGTAGTCATCAAGTTTCTCATAGCCTCCTGTCTGGCAGCCCGACTCTGGTGTCCGAAGAGTTTTTTGAGATTATGCATCATATCATAGGCAGTAGGTATGGCCTGATGCTGATGTTGCAGTACATTTGACATGGAAGCCAAAATGTAACACCGCGCCATCTCATCTGCCTTGACCCACTTCCTATAAAGCATTTTCTCCTCTTCAGTAGAGTTTTCATCAGGCATGTCAGGACAGTGCTCAGTGAGTACAAACTTGTACTCTTCAGCAGTCAGGACAATATCCAGGTTTCGTTTCCAATCAATATAATTAGGACCAATAAGTTTATTTTCTTTAAGTATAACAGCAAGAGGATTGAAAGCCATAATGAAAATCCTGAGAATCATGTAAATAAACACATAGGTCAAAACATTTGAATTGACAAATCATATTGTTCCCTCAAACAACATAATTTAAATTCACCAACACCTCAATACACCGTGAACTTCGTATGCCACGATAGTGTGGACGTATACTAATTCAAACATTTGTTAGAGGAGGTTTTACCCATTAATTTTATTATCTTGTCAACTTAACTTTATGACAAATAACATTAATAGTTGGTATTGTTTTGGCCATACAAATAACAGCAGTGACTCCGATGGGGAGAATACTTATCAAATGCATCTAAGTGTATACCATTACTTGATACTAAGTCCATTATCTAGGATTATGTCCCTTCAGATGGAGAAGATGACATGCTCCTAGACAACTTTCTATAATCATCCATAAAGGAAGTTTGATCTAGTGATCCGCAAATGAACTCATCCGATATGGAGGAAGGCACTTCAAACCAACGCGCAAGTTCAAATGCATCACTTACAAACCAGTAATGGAGGTCATGGGATTTATTAAAATAATTAATCCCTCTCCCACTTAGTTATTTAACATGAGGGATTTTAACATGCATATCATATAAAACACATACAAGCATGCTTGATAAAACAACACATATAAGGCAATAAATATGAAAAACATAATTTCCAACTATTATGGCCTCGTTTTATCGCTGTGTTCTTGAATGTTTGTCGTCAAAACGGGGATCGACCTGAATAGTTTGATGTAAGGTTCCTGCAGAAAATCATAATTTCGCAAATCCTACTATTATCCGATCTAAATACGCATGCTTCAATATACGATTCATAATAGAATTAACCGGTTCAATCGAATAGAGTCAGAAAACCACGGCTCTGATACCAATTGTAGGAACCACCGAATCGCCGTCCCTATGCGATTATCCGATTCGGGGTCCATGCAAATATGATTAACGCGCAGTGGAAAACGAATCATACCTTTCGCACCGAAATTAGTTCTAAGATCAAAACTGTAGATGGAGGAATCGATGAAGCCTGGACCTCACGATCTTCTACTGTATTCCTCGCCTTTTTCTCGAACGTTGTGTGGGCAACGAGCTATCGAGACTTTCAGCCGTCTTCTACTTAAATCGTATCTCAGATTTCATGTCTGTATATCTGTGCATATAGAAATGACTGACTTGAGGCTTATTTATAGGCCACAACAGGGACCTTGAGGAGGATTAGAAATCGGTTTCCTGATAGGCTTAGGAGTCCTAAATTCAATCTGAATATACTTCTTAAGCCTATCAATAATATCTCAATCCACTAAAAAGATATTATTGAACTACCGTCCCTTATCCATATTAAATATGGCTCCTATTTATTATGTGCGAGTTTATCTCCCCGTGTTTAAGATATCAAATGTCCATTAATTAAATGAATTACTGACAATTTAATTAATTAATATTTAATTCCAAGAGTAGTACCACTCAACTTCATTATCATGCCGAAATAAATCCACCTGCAGGGTTTACATGATAATTCTTATGAGTTCCTCAAGGGGACATCATCATCCTAAATAATTAGGACATGGTTTCATTATATAATCAACAGCACACCAACATTGTATCCCAATTTACCGAGCTTATTGATTTAATAAATAAATCTCACCCATTGGTAAATTAAAGAAACATATATCGAGTATACACGCCCGTTATCATACAATGATTAAGAGGACGCACATCCATAATATCAGAGGTCTTGTTCTATTTATGTAGTCAGCACAAATAAAACAACCTCAATCGGTCTTGCTCAATACATACAAAATGTACTAGTGTAATTTTATAATCAAGATAGATTAATACCAAATTACACTACAACCATTCCGATAATTTGTCCAAAATTATCTCGGCTGTGAGCTACCATTTATAATCTATAAGGAACTGATAACATGATCTTCTGTGTGGCACCACACACCATGTTATCTACAATATAAATTAATTGGACAATTGTAATAACACATATAACAAATATATAAAATGCAAACATTTGACCATAAAAGATTCTCATATCATAAATAGATGTTTATACAAAAGCTAGGCTTATAGTATACATCCTAACAAACGCGCCTACAATATTAGATTTTTAATTACCAAAATAATCAACACCAGTAAGATATGTTTCATCAGTACGACAGATAATCGATAAATAGCTTTAGAAGAACAGACAAACATCTTTTTTTACACTCATATTAGAAATCACACCACTCAATTGTCAAGTAAATAAGCATTTAAGCTACTAAGAATCAGCAATTACTCTCTAGATCGATAGGCACAACTTGCAAGAAGAAGCAAGTATTTCAGATCGAGTATCAAAATTAAACAAACATGAAGATATGTAACACCCGTAAAATAATAATAGAAATAATAATAAATTAATAATTTAAAGGTTGTTAGATTTATAAAAAGAAATTGTATGAATCCTATATAATGTAGGATTTTAGTTAAATGATGAATCTAATTGGAATTATAAGTTAAATCTTACTAGACTTCTTTTAGTATGAGCCCAAGAAGAACTCTTTAGTATGAGCCCAAAAGATTAGGAGGCTCATTACCTTATTGTTAGGTTTAGAACCCATAAAACCTAACATATAAATAAGAGAAAAGCTAGTACGCTAGGGTTAGGATTCTCAATTCTCTTAGAGAAGGTACGTGTTTTTTTTTCATTTCTCATAATTTATTTTTCATGTCAAACCTAGAGTAATTTATTTAATCCTTGTTTATATGATAAATTTAAATGATATCTTGAATTATAATACAAGTAATTTAAGGAAACATGTTATTTTCTTTAATTCCAAACTCTAGAATGGTTAGTCAATTATTTAAATTCATAGTTAGACACCTCCAAATTTTATGAAAATTTAATATGTTGATCTTTGATATATATTGAATACTCAGTAAAAAGTTTAGATCAATCGGAGTTGTAACCGATTTAAAATAAATTTTTTATTCCTTCAGTCCAAAAATCGATATGTTCACGTTTCTGATTTAGACGTTTTAAAATAAATACTTACAAACCTTATAATTTTATGAAATTTTAATATCTTATAGTGTACTGTAACCTTGGTCTTCTGTAAAAATTTCATCTCAATCGGAGTTATATTTTATTTTATATGAATTTTATATTACTGACTTTCGGAATTCAACAGCTTTAGTATCACAGTTTTAAAAATTTAAAACTATTATTTATATACTTCCAAATTTTATAACATGTTACCAGGTTATATATTATCAGGGTTTTGATCTTCAATAACAATTTCAAATTAATCCGATAGGTATTTCATTTAAAAATTAATTTTCTTTTTCTATTTTGGAAGTATTCACGATATACACTTTTCTGATTTACGATATACACTTTTCTGATTTTATCTTTTACATTTTAAGAAATAAATATTCCAGTGTTTAACTAGAGTTTTCCTAAAATCTTCCAACTTAGGATTCATGTCTTATTTCTTCAAAAATTTTAAGGAGTTCTTATTTACCCTCCAAGGTGTCCTAAGACAATTTTAGAGATTTAATTTAATTAAAATAATTATTGAGGTTTTCTTTAGACCTTTAGGTATTAAGTTAGTGTATGTTTTCGTTATGGATGAATAGGTGTCGAAGAAGGTGTAGCTCGCGAGGAATAGGATTGCATTCACTTTCTTTCCGCTCAAGGTTTTTAACTTTTAAGGTGGGGATTCTTTTCATATATGTTTGTCTTTATTAAATGCGTTATGTGGAGGTGATTGATGAATTGATGCAATGTGTCATGAGAAAATTTTTATGAAAATGCTTGCTATGATCTATTGATCTGTGCATGAGGCTTGCTGTGATCTATGATCTATGCATGAGAATTAGCCAAGGACCTCAGAGGTCCTAGGATCAAAAGTTAGATTCTCGGGTATGCCCGCCGTGCTCAGAATTGATTGGCCAATCCCAAGATGAGAAAATGTTTATTTGCTTGACTGTTGTGTTATTTGTCTTACTTTTGCCTGATGCCTTTAATCTTGACAAGCATGTCCCCACTGAGCTAGTGTTTGCTCACCCTTTATGAAAAATCTAAAATTTCAGAGTAATGGCATGGACGTGGAATGGAGTGGACGAGCGGTGGCTAGAGTTACTTTACTTGTTTTATTTTAAGCCGTTTATTTCAAGAAAGACTAAATGTTTTCATCTTCAATCTGCTTTTGCATGACTTATTTCTTTTTTGTTGAGATCTTCAGATGAAACCGTTATTGGAAACGGGCTATTTTTTAAAATACTCTTACGATCTTGATTTTATTACTTAAACTTCTATTTTAAAATATTTGCATATTTAATTTTCCGCTGCAAGAATCTTAATTTTATAAATGAAAAGAAAAAAAAAGGTTAAGAAAATTTGGGATGTTACAAGATAAGACTGCAAAATAAAAGAAAAATCCAAAATTTTATGACCCTCAAACATCCAGCAACAACTTTTACAAAACAAGATAAGACGAATAAAATCAGTGACTTAACAAGTTCTCCTTTTGTAGTCTTTGCATGTTTTCCAAGAAAGTATTCTTTTACTTTAGGATTTTCACAAAAGGCACCAAATCCTCTGATATACCAGCCTCTTCAGCCCATTGCTCCACTGCTTGCTTGCTTGGGTTTATAACAGCAACAATGTAAGACTCAAAACTGTTGCCATATACTGATATCTGAAATAAAAAGATGCATTTTTAAACATACAACAGCACATTACCAGTATTAGAAGTGAATTTTATAAGATAATATTTATAACTGAAGATCTGTCAAATTTACATTCTTCAGCCAAATACATAATCAGAAGTAGTATGTGGACCTTAACCCCAAATGAAAATAAAGGTAACAGAAGAATGGTTATTACCACGTCTTTAACCATGTCATTTTCTGTGACGTTAGTAGCAATAATGTCTCATTTCCATTCAACCAAATCAACTTCTTTTGCAGAAAATGAGATCTAACACAATTTACATATACCGACAACTACAACCAAATCAACTTCTTTTACAGAAAATGAGATCTAACACAATTTACATATACCGACAACTATAATACCTCCAAAATTCCAATCCAGCAATCAAACAAACCTACACTTACACATATATAAGTAACACACAAACAACAACTACTTGGGTATGAAATTAAGAAGTAAAACATTCAAAACATGAATAAAACAAAGATACTGAGAAGGCTTCAAAGAGTAATCGCAACCAATCAACATCAATCAAGATTCATAAAAATTAATAAAAAAAGGTATATAAAAATTCATAGCTCTGCACTTAATTCCATAAAAATTTCCAACCATAGAGCTCCAATGGTGAAAGAGATGGAGAGAGTACTAAACAGCGGCGATGGGATGGAAGGCGGCAACGGCGACAATGGGTTGGTCGGTGGCGACGGGTGGGAGGCGGTGGCGTGTTGGGCATGTTGGAGGGCATGCATTATTATTCTAAGTCTTTTTATATTATTATGTTTTCTTTTTTAAAATTAAAATAATTTTTAAATTATTATTTTTTACAACGGTAGAAAATACATTGTGCAAACCATTGTAACTGACTTTATTTATGCTCTACGACAATGGTAAAAAATATCCATTGTCCCAACCATTGTCATTGTGCGAAAAAAATACACAATGACAACGGTACAAAATAGTCTTTGTCCCAACCATTGTTGTTGTACGAAAAATATGTGCACAACGACAGCGGTACAAAATAACCGTTGTCGTTGTGTGAAAAAAATACACAACGACAATGGTACAAAATAGTCGTTTTCCCAACCGTTGTCGTTGTGCCAAAAAATGTGCACAACAACAATGGTATAAAATAACTATTGTCATTATGCGGAAAAAATACACAATGACAACGGTATAAAATAGCCGTTGTCCCAACTGTTGTCGTTGTTTTTTTTCACACCCAAACAATGATTTACACAAAACAGTTGTAAATCTATCTACGACAACACTTTTAGCATAAAAGTGTTGTAAAATTAATGTTGTTGTTAACCATTTTTGTTGTAGTGTTATAAAGGAAAGAAATTTTTAGAGAGAGTAAAAATACATTTAAAGAAGATTTACAAGATAATTTGCAGATTGATTACTGCTGAAACATGGACCTTCTTATTGATGTTTCTTCAGGTCTTCTTTCACCAATTTTTCTTTCTGCTTCTTCTCTTTCCTTCGAACCTTTCCACTAATCTCAAACGAACTTCTAATAGGATTCTTCCATCTTCTGCTTAATCTTCAAAATCTGAATCCATCTAAGCCAGAAGTCTTCACTAAAAGACACTATCCCGTCTTGCTTCACTAGGTTTAAATAGCCAGTCTGAATCTCCAGTTTTCCATCCCTAGCAAACTCTTCATATCTCAATGCAGATTGGCAGGTTTGGAATCTTCTGAATTTTCCCTCTCTGCATACATATCTGAAGTATCTGAGGTATTCTTATCTTTTATAGAGTGTGATCTGCTCAAAAGTTGGATTTTTGTCTATAAGCAGTCTCACAGCTTTAAAGATATTCAAGCTTCAGGCCATGTTCTCTCCTTCAGGCCTTTGATCCATCAGAATAGACACTTCAATATATATGTTATCAGTGTCAAGACGTGGAATTTCTTAAGGAGGGTATTGGTACAGAGCTCTATTAACATCCTCCATTAGTTTAGGCCTACTCTCACCAACTACTCCTAGCCTCTGCATCCAAGTATTTTCCTCATGTTCAACTCTGGCTTTCAGCTCTCTCAGTAGCCATCTTTTGGTTGTATTGTTTTTCTGCTTCAGCTCTGCTCACCCTCTTCCTTGAACCAGACTGTTGATCGCCTCTTTTCTTTGTGCTGTAAGAAGATGGGGTACTGTTGTATGCTTTCTTATAGCAGTAGTCGATGCAGCACTACAAGCCGATCTAGATATATTAGCTACTCTAGCTCCTCTTTCTCTTTCATGATCTCTTTTTCTCTTAGGAGATGGGAAATCAGCAGTTGGGGATGACCTTCTCCTCCTCTTCCTGCTAAGAGGTTGGTTATCTTCTTCTTCTTCTTCCTCCTCCTCTTGTAGCTCACTGGATGTCATGGATCTCTCTGTTCTTTCTTCCCCTTTTTGACATCATAAAAAATGGCCGGGGGCAGAGCAGGGTCTGTTCTGACCACTGATGATCTTAGTTTTCTTGTAATGGATGCGGGGGCTTATCTGGTTAGCGACTTGTCACCTTGAGCATGTTAAGGGAAAACACTTGCCATCATATCCCTTTGTTGGGATTTCAATGTTTAGATTTTGATGAGATAAAACAAATATGTAATATGAAGTTATGTGTACCCCATTTTTCACAATGTTTAAGTAAAAATATAGACTAGATTTGAGTCTAGATATAGGTGTTGAAAGATGGAGGTTTTCATATGTTATAAAGCTGCATCGAGAAATTCAGAAAGAAACGACTGCAAGAAAGCAGATACAGCATCGCTGCAAGAAAGCAGTTACAACACTATAGCTAAGTAAGAAAGAGCGGCATACAGAAGTACTGTATGAAGATATTGCAAGAAGGTCGAAGTTACAGCAGCACTGCAAAGAACATTCAGCTGCAAGGAGACCTAGGATACAGCGTGAAGCTTACTGCTCAAACAGTCAACAACGCCAATGACAAATAGAATAAGTATCCTACAATTCGAGGAAGGATAAATGTAGTACGAGGAACAAAGATCCAAGAAAGAATAAATAGAGTCATTCCAGAGAATATCAAAGTTGCAGACACAGAGCCAATACAAAGACGCCACGTGGACTGACGCAATGCAGAAAGCTGCTAGCCATAACTGCCGCATTAAATGCTCTGAAAGAGAAAGTCAAGTCACATTAAATGCGAGTCATGTCTTTGATCAAGTACTAAAAATTCAAAAGAGAGATATCTTCTTCAACTGATATTTCTCATACAAGTATAAATAGAGGATGAGCAACCCTGAAGCTGACTACTGAAACATTTGCTCAAAAACTCTCAAACATTCAAACTACACTCTTCCAAGTCTACTCTTAGTTTCAGTCACTCAACCTCTGTGAAGTGAAGCAAGTTCAAAGCCGAAAGATCCTTTGAAGGATTCAGAAGCTCATTTCACCACACCAGCTGAAGAACAAAACCATATAGTTTTTAACCTTGTTGCTATGTTCTTAAGTTGTTTTAGGTGTCGAACAGTTGATAGGAGAGATCCTTGTTATTTGTATAGTTGTCTAGAGTTAGGCAGCTTCCTTGTATGGGAGTTTAAAACCCTGTGTGGGTGTGCCTTTAGAATTTGTAGTTGTTGTGTGTACGCTGAACTCTAGTAGGTGTTTACTTTGTAAGTTGATAGATTGTTAGGAAAGTCCTATAAACCAATCTTGCTTAATAAAGTTCCTACTTGAGGTAGCAGTAGAGTGGACATAGAAGGATTACACCACCTTCGAACCACTATAAGCCATAATAAGTGTTTTATTGTTTTCTTATATGTGCTTCATTTCATATATCTATCTCTGTCATAAGCATAAAACATTTTGAAAAGGATCATATTTGAGAAAACCAGCCTTGTGTTATAAAACGTATTTTTTCGCTGCATATAAACTCTAGTTACAGTATGCAACATTGCATCCTAGTGCTGTAAGCATTAACTGTCTGGCGCTACAAGTTCAAGTAACTTGCAGTATAGTAAGTTTTTCAAGAGATTTGTAAAATCGACCAAGGTTCATTCATCCCCCTCTGAACCTCAGATACCACTTGGGACCAACAAGTGATATCGAAGTAAGTTGGGTTAAAAGCCAACTTATCTGGTCACCGACCCAGATCCACCTTAGTCTCGCTATTTTCTCTGCATCCTAAAATCTCATTCTTACAGCATATCATGGATTTCTCTAATCACAAGTTACCTATATTTTCCATAAAGAAATATGACGATTGGAAGATAAGAATATAGACACATCTTTCAGCAATGATGATGAAATGTGGACGGTCATCACCGAAGGACCAATCATCCCCACAAAGATGAATCCAATGCTCGGTAGAGACATGGATGAAGGAGCACTGCCACCACCAAACTTCCTGGTCAAGCCAAGACAAGAATGGAACAATAAAGACAAGAAAAGAGCCAATCTAGACAACGTGGTCAAGAATGCTCTATTCATCACCTTAGATAAAGACACATTCAGCAAAGTCAAAACATGCAGAACGTCCAAGGAAATTTGGGAAAAGCTGGAGCAAATATGTAAGGGGACAGAGCTCACTAAAGACAACAAGATCTCCAAAGCCACCCAACTATTCGAGCTCTTCGAGATGAAGAATGAAGAGATTCTTGAGCAACTAGATTTGAGATTCACATCTATCGTGAATGAACTAGAAGCTCTGGGCAAACACTACACACAAAAGGAGAAAAATATGAAAGTGCTTAGAGCCTTGCCCGCGGAGTGGGACAGCAAGACCACTGTCATGAGAGTGTCCATAGATTTGGAATCCATGAGTACATTCGATCTATTCTCCGATCTCAAAGCATTTGAGTAAGACGATCAATAGACGGAGAAAGAAGTCTGAAGAATCAAGCTCCAAAGTTACAGCGCTAACTGCCAAAGGCTCCAAGGATACAGCAACCACTAGTTACACTAAGCAGTCTGAGGTTACAGCAGAAGATGCTGAAAAGGATATGACTCTGCTTCTAAAGAAATTTAGAAGATTCATAAAGAACAACAACAACGGCAATAACACCAACCTCAACAAGAGGAATGACTTCAGAAGAAGTCATCCACCTCCTCAAGTATCATCTTCTCCACAGTCTAATACAAGCAATGTTGACTTGTGTTATAATTACAGAAAATCGGGACACTACGCGAGAAACTATCTATATCCAACGGAGCACAAGTATCCTGAAGGGGAGAGAGAGCAGGGGAGAGAAAAGAGAAAAGATGACAGGCACAAACTTTGAGCTCTCATAGGAGAGATGAAAAAGGCCAAGGATACATCAGTCTCAAAGGAAATGCTGAAAGCTGTAGAATGCTCTGACAACGATATTAAAACCTCATCCTTTAAGGAAAAAGCACTGATATGCCTGATGGCAAAAGATTGTGAGGATAGCGAAGAAGATGAGGTAACCTATCAACCGATGTCCATACCAGAAAAAGAGGAGTTGAACATGATCCACTCTTTAAAAAGGATCATGAGTGACTTTGAGCAGATCAACTCAACCCATGAGGAGCTGAAGGTTGAGAATGAAAACCTAAGAATCGACAATGAGATCCTCAAAGGTAAAAACATTGATATTGCTAAAATGCTGGCTGCATGTGAATCTGATAACTCAAGGTGCAATAAGCTACAAAAGGAGGTCTCTAGGCTAAGTCTACTGGTCACTAAGCTTGAAACTGAGAAGGAAAGCTTGCAGTCTACGATTAGAACATTTAGCAAATCATCTAAGAATGCAATGGAGTGCATAAGTCAAAATAGAAGTCCTTTTAAAAAATCAGGCTTAGGTTACAACACTCACACTTCTCGGGATACAACAAGTACATCCAAGGCTATTAAGTTTGTTCAAACTGAAACCCCAATGGAGAAAAAGTTACTCTGTAACACTGAGAAGATCTTGAACAAAACAGCACTGATGGATAAGAAGAAGAAGCCCCAAAGCTCAGCTGCAGGAAGTAAGCCTGCATCTAAAAACTGGCTGCAATAGAAGCCATCTGCTGTAAGTAGCAAAAGGATGCAGTAACCCATAAAGTTGTAGCATAGAAGAAACTTTCCCACCTATACTAAGACTTACATGTCTAAATGTCAAAGAGAATATAGTCAAGGGAAGTATGATGGAAGACCACACTACAAAAGTGTTGGTAACGCATATATAGTCTCTATACACACCTTTAACAAGCAGTTTAAAAACAAACTACATATAGTCAGAGAACCAACAAATCTTACAGCAAAACAGTGACTGTCAAGAGAGTTTGGGTTCCCAAAGCATCTAATCCCAAAGGATCCTTACAGAAGTGGGTACCTAAATCTGCTTAAATTTGTTGTAGGTTTCAGTGTCAGGTTACAGTAGTGATGTATGGTACATTGACAGTGGCTACTCAAGGCACATGACATACAGCAAAGAAGCTCTAAAAGACTTCAAAAAATACAAAAGACCAAAGGTGATCTTTGGAGATGATTCCAAAGGAAGCACAAAAGGAAGTGGATGCCTAGTCAAAGGGATCCTATGTAAAAGGTCACAGATACAACCTTCTGAGCAGTCAATTTTGTGACAAAGGATACACAGTGGAGTTCAACCTCAACAAGTGTTTAATCAAGGACAGTACATCAAATGAAGTCAAGCTTAAAGGGACAAGAACAGGAAATGTCTATCTTGCTGACTGGAACTCTTCCATTCAATCAATATGCTTCATTGTGAAAAGTCCACCAGAGCTTAGCTGGCTATGGCACAAGAGATTAAGCCATCTGAACTTCAAGACTATCAACAAGCTATCAAGGAAAGGTCTTGTAAGAGGATTGCCAGATGTAGCATACAAGAATGAGAATGTATGTGGAGCTTGTCAAAAAGGAAAGCAAGTAAAGAGTTCATTTAAGGACAAGTTGCAGAAGTCATCTCACAGGATTCTAGATCTTCTACATATGGACCTCTTTGGACTAGTAGAACCAGTAAGCATAAGTGGGAAGAAGTACTCACTTGTGGTAGTAGATGACTACTCCAGATACACTTGGACAATCTTCCTTACCAAGAAATCAGAAACTTAAAGCAAGCTATCTGACCTTATGAAGAAGATTCAGAATTAAAAGAGCTTGAGCATAGTGAAGATCAGATCAGATAGAGGAACTGAATTTACAAACAAATTCATTGAGAAATTTTGTTCTAATAATGATATTCATCATGAATACTCTGCTGCAAGAACACCTCAACAGAATGGTGTAGCTGAAAGAAGGAATAGAACCCTCAAGGAAGCAGCAAGGACAATGATAGCAGAGGTAGAGATACCCAAGAGATTTTGGGCTGAAGCTACTAACGCTGCATGCTACACTCAAAACAGATGTTTGATCAATAAGGATCTAGACAAAACTCCATATGAAGTCTAGAATGGATATACACCAAATGTTTCTTATTTGCATATCTTTGGATGCAGGTGTTATATCCTCAACAATGGAAAGGAGCATCTAAAACCTTTGATGCAAAATCAGATAAATGAGTATTCTTAGGATACTCTGCTGTAAGTAGAGCCTTTAGAGTATTCAACAAAAGAACCTTGGTGGTTGAAGAATAAATTCATGTGGTGTCTGATGAACCACATTGTGACACCAAGAAGTTAGAAGAGCCTGCTGAAGATATAGCTCCAAGGAAAGAGAATGATGTTTCATATGTTGAAGGAGTTCTGCATACAGGAGAAGACAAAGAAGAAGAAACTGCAACTCTGGATGTAGTAGATAATCTTACAGAAGCAGAACCTCCAATCTTACAGCAACATAAAGAGCAACCTTGACCTGTGTATGTCTTTGAACCTAACAGGACATGGCTAAGAAATCATCCTAGAGATCTTATCATTGGAGATCCATCCATAAGAGTAAGGACAAGAAGGTCCATTCCTCACGAAGTAATGTTTGCATTCTTCATATCTCAAACAGAGCTCAAAAATGTTGAAGAAGCCCTGCAAGATAGCAACTGGGTACAAGTCATGCAAGAAGAGCTAAATGGATTTGAAAGAAATCAAGTGTGGCAAACAGTTGCAAGACCAACTCATTAAGGAGTTATTGGAACAAAATGGGTCTTCAAGAACAAGCTAGATGAATCTGGACTTGTTGTGAGGAAAAAACCAAGATTAGTGGCTAAAGGATATTTCCAGGAAGAATGAATTGATTTTGATGAGACTTTTGCTCCAGTAGCAAGGCTGGAAGCAATAAGGATTTTTCTAGCATATGCAGCTCACATGAATTTCAATGTCCATCAAATGAACGTGAAAAGTGCATTCCTGAATGGTCTTCTTACAGAGGAAGTTTATGTAGAGCAACCTCCAGGTTTTAAAGATCAAGCAGAAGAAAAGGTGTTTAGGTTACACAAGGCCCTGTATAGACTTAAGCAAGCACCAAGAGCTTGATATGACACCTTATCTCTCTATCTACTGGAAAATGGCTTGAAGAAAAGAACAGTCGACAAGACTCTGTTCAGGATACAGGATGGAGATAGTGTACTTCTTATACACATATATATGGTGATATCATCTTCGGATCCACCAAAAAAGAGTTATGTGAAAAGTTCTCCAACCTGATGCAGTCGAAATTCGAGATAAGTATGATGGGAGAATTAAGTTTCTTTCTTGGGCTGCAAGTAAAGTAGCTGGTTGCAGGAACCTTCATCAGCCAAATCAAGTATACAAAAGAACTTATCAAGAAATTTGGCATGGAGAATAGAGCAGCAACATCTGCTCCTATGTCTACATCCATAAACATTGACAAAGATGAAGATAGTAAAGATGTAGATATTACAAAGTACAGACGGCTTATAGGATATTTACTGTATCTTACAGCAAGCAGGCCAGATATCATGTTTGAAGTAGGAGTCTGTGCAAGATTCTAAGCAGCACCAAAGGAGTCACATCTTTCAGTTGTCAAAAGGATTATCAAGTATCTGAAAGGAACTTAGGAAGTAGGCCTATGGTATCCTAAGGAAGAAGGATTCAAGCTCAAAGGCTACTCTGACTCAGATTATTCAGGCTGCAAGATTGATAGAAAGAGCACCAGTGGGACTTGTCAATTTATAGGAAATAAACTTATTTTGTGGTTCTACAGGAAGCAAACATCGATTGCAACATCTACAGCAGAAGTAGAATATGTTGCAGCAGGAAGTTGCTGCGCTCAAATTCTCTGGATACAGCAGCAACTAAGAGATTATGGGGTTGAAGAAAAAGAGACTCTGATTCTCTGTGATAATACGAGTGCAATTGCAATTACCTATAATCCTGTATTTCACTCAAGAACAAAGCACATCGACATACGACATCATTTTATAAGAGATAATGTAGAGAAAAAAGACGTTGTGCTTGAAAAAGTTCATACGGATCTCCAGCTTGCAGATATATTCACTAAACCATTGAGTGAATCAAGGTTTTTTATGCTTAGAAACAAGCTGGGAATTCTAAAATTATGAGTTTAAAAAGGTAGTGCAGAAGCCCAGGGGGAATCTCTGCATGCTTGCGAGAAGTAGTAAGTATAGTGCTGTAAGCTGTGTCTTCATACAACGCTCGTTTAAACAGCGCTGCATGTTTTATTCTTACAGCATAGGAGGAAATGAGAGAGTAAGCAGCACCTGGTTACAACATTTATTTCTAAGAGTATTTAATACTCTGTAACCTCGTACACAGGTTGTTCCAACCTTAAAAGGACATTAAATTAGGTGGCAAATCGCATGTCTTTCAGCATTAAATACAAGCCTGCGCGTGTTAAAAATCGGAGAGGCGCGGTCAGAAGCCCACGCGCTTAGTAATGATTATTGACTATTTGACCCTTCCACTTTTTTCTAAGGACAGTAAGATCAATTCCCTTCTTTTAATCTCAATAGTTGAGCTTACTACACGTCCCTTGAGATTCTCCATAATACCATAACCTCTCCATATTTGAATTTATTTTCGCCATCATCCAAGGAGAAGTTTCCTTTCTTTCGAAATTTTTTTCTAAGTCCAAAACCTTCAACTCTCTTTCAAAACATCAATAGCAGCCAGATAGACCATCATCTTGAAAGGACGTCTAGTGAACCAAAAGAGTGTCTACAACTCCGATCTCTACGACAATGCCCTTCTCCGAAGGATTTTTGACGCTTAGGAACAAACCCACATTCTAGGGTTGTTAACCACTGTATACACCAGCTTCTCTATGGAGTCTGTCCAAAGGTTCTATATCTTTGCCAGGACAGAAGAATAGAGATGGGATTGTATCCTGTTCAGAATGGATGCAGATGAAGAGGAACGATCTCTAATCTCTAGAGACGTTGCCTCTACCTTCAGCATTTCTGCTGAAGGCTTGACCCCTAGTCAGTTAGTGACCTACGGGAAAGACAGCGCTCAAGAGATGTAGGACCTCTTTCAAGCCCGAGATGCAGGGGCCGACGTGAAGAGAAGCCCCCCGAAGAAGCTCTTCAAACCGAAGTTCGAGCTTCTCCATGATATCTGTATGTACTCCATCAAGGACAGGACGAGAAGTTATAAAAAAGTGCACGAATCTCTGGTTTTGGATCATGTCTGCCATCATGGCCGGAGCAAAGGTGAATTGGGCTACGTTCATCTTAAAGAGAATCTGGGAGGAAGCAGAGAAGAGCATTGTAAGAAGGAGCTATGGCATCACCATTTGCTCTCTACTCTGCAAGTTAGGTCTCCAACTTGCAGCTCCCATCCCCATTCTCATTGGGAAGTATCTCGGAGAGAGAAAGAAGGGTAAGACCCAACCAAAGGCAACAGCAGCTGGGATTGCGAGGAAGATTACCAAAGACAAAAAGAATGCAACCCTGGCTCTGCAAGATGAAGTTGTAGACAGTGGGGGTGAGGATGATAATGATAATGATGAGAGTCTTCTTCCTGTCATCAAGAGGGTACCAATGAGGGCTGAACCTGAACCTGAGTTATCTTCCTCTGATGATGACACACCCCTGGCCCAGAGAGCCCCACGTAGCAAGAAGAAGGCTGTCTCAACTATTAATTCCCAAGTCTCTACTACAAGCTTGGTTGCAGTAGATGAGCTCCAGAGGATATAGCCCGATGAAGAAGCCTGTCTACAGGGGCTACTGACTTAGCCTCCTCGCATGAACATGGAGCTGCTTCATCAGTGCTTGATCCTACCCTCCCAGCGGCTAGAAATATGGAGCTGCAGTACAGCCTCTAGAGGGAGATAAGACTGTCTAAGGGGGAAATCCTGTTGAAGTGGAATGATTTCCTGATAGTTGAGCAAGTAGTCCTGGAGTAGGCCAACTTAGAGGATATTTTAGCGCTCCTGCAACCTGAGTATGCAGCAATGGTGCAAGATAGTTCTGAAAGCACTGCTGCTTAGGGAGCAAAGGACAAAGAGAAGGGAAAAGCTCTTGCAGAATCCCACTCTGCAGAGCTGCCGATGAGAGCAGCAATGGAGGACATCCAAGTTCTCCTAATCCCGGCTACGGAGGCTATTAGAAAGGACGACGACGTCGCATTTGCGCAGGAGCAAATCGACATCCTGGGAGTGGAGCAAGCTGAGGAAGCCATGCTGCAACAGGCGCTGCAGGCAAGTGTTAAAGAAATTAAGATGCAGCACACTCCTAGGAGGATGCGGGGAGAAGAAAGCTCAAGCCATCACAATCAAGCTCCCCTACATACGAGCAAGTGGTTGATGGCCTCTCCAACATCGTCATACTTGACCCCTTGAGGAGGAGGAGCCTCAACTGGTGGACTACGGTGATTCCTCTGTACACATGGACAGTACTAAAATCGCTGATGACGTAACCACGGAGGAAGTTGCAGAGGTTGGACTCCCTGTAATGGCAGAGATAGTAGTACAGCAAGCAGCCACCCTATCAGAAGCTACAGAAGAAACAAGCAGGATAGATGCTGAGATTCTTACAGCAGTAGAGCTTTCAGTGCTGAATACTGTGGAAGCTGCAAGAAACCAACCAGAGTTACAAGAACCCATTCTTGCAGCTGAAGCTGTCGAAGTTATAGGATCGGCTGAGGAGATAGGGTCCTTAGAGAAGACCTCAGGTGAGGATGTTGTTCTGACAGCACTTCCTGAGGGAGAGAAGACCTCTGTAGGGGAGGCTGTTGAGACAGTACCCTCAGAGGATGCTGAAGGAGAAGCAGAGGTAACCCCTGTGCAGCGAGAGACACCTCAACAGGAGGTTGATGTTGCCACTGCTGCAAGCTCAAAAGAACCAACCCAGGTAGCAGCAGAGGTTACTAAGGATGCTGAAGCTGAATCCTCCGAATTCATCAAGTTGATGGATGAATGCAACAGAGCTGCTTACGGACCGAAAGGTAGCGAAGCAGTAACTATATCATCTGATGAGGAGGAGGCAGCTGATGAAGAACACTCATCCTCAGGCCCTACCAGTTCCCCACCTAGCCTGCATGAGGATGAAGTTGAAGCTGAGGCGTCAAGACAGGATGAACCACAAATCCCACAAGCCGTTATCCCTTATGCTACATCGGTTGCGCCTCTACAAGATGGAATTCAAGCCTGACCCCTAACGAATCGATCAACAGGGTCATAGCTGCTGTTAGACATCTGTTGCATGCTCTCCAGGAGCATGAGTCTAACATGCAGAGCTGTTAGGATGTATACTATAAGCCTAGCTTTTGTGTAAACATCTATTTATGATATGAGAATCTTTTATGGTCAAATGTTTGCATTTTATATATTTGTTATATATGTTATTGCAATTGTCCAATTAATTTATATTGTAGATAACATGGTGTGTGGTGCCACACAGAAGATCATGTTATCGGTTCCTTATAAATTATAAATGGTAGCTCACAACCGAGATAATTTTGGACAAATTATCGGAATGGTTGTCGTGTAATTTGGTATTATTCTATCTTGATTATAAAATTACACTAGTACATTTTGTATGTATTGAGCAGGACCAATTGAGGTTGTTTTATTTGTACTGACTACATAAATAAAATAAGACCTCTGTTATTATGGATGTGCGTCCTCTTAATCATTGTATGATAACGGGCATGTATACTCGATATATGTTTCTTTAATTTACCAATGGGAGAGATTTATTTATTAAATCAATAAGCTCGGTAAATTAGGATACAGTGTTGTTTATATGGTGTGTTGTTGATTATATAATGAAACCGTGTCCTAATTATTTAGGATGATGATGTCCCCTTGAGGAACTCATAAGGATTATCATGTAAACCCTGCAGGTGGATTTATTCCGACATGATAATAAAGTTGAGTGGTACTACTCTTGGATTAAATATTAATTAATTGAATTGTCAGTAATTCATTTAATTAATGGACATTCGATATCTTAAACACGGGGAGATAAACGCGCACATAATAAATAGGAGCCATATCTAATATGGATAAGGGACGGTAGTTCAATAATATCTTTTTAGTGGATTAAGATATTATTTGATAGGCTTAAGAAGTATATTGAGATCGAATTAAGGACTCCTAAGCCTATCAGGAGACCGATTCCTAATCCTCCTCAAGGTCCCTGTTGTAGCCTATAAATAAGCCTCAAGTCAGCCGTTTTTGAAATACAGAAATACAGACACACAGACATAAAAATCTGAGATACGTATTAGTAGAAGACGGCTGAAAGTCTCGATAGCTCGTTGCCCACACAACGTTCGAGATAAAGGCGAGGAATACAGTAGAAGATCGTGAGGTCCAGGCTTCATCGATTCCTCTATCTATGGTTCTGATCTTAGAACTAATTTCGGTGCAAAAGATATGATTCGTTTTCTGCTGTGCGTTAATCATATTTACATGGACCCCGATTCGAATAATCGTATAGGGTCGGCGATCTGGCAGTTTCTTCAATTGGTATCAGAGCCGTGGTTATCTGACTCTATTCGATTGAATCGGTTAATTCTATTATGAATCGTATCTTGAAGCATGCGTGTTTTAGATCGGATAATAGTAGGATGTGCGAAAAAAATTATGATTTTTTGCAGGAACCTTAAATCCAACTATTATGGTCTGAATGTATGTTTATGTATGAATTAAACCCTCGGACATGTCGAGGTTGTTTTTGAATGTGTGATTGTAATAGTAAAATCACGACGGTTTGTCGTGTTAGGTTTTAATTTTCTGTTCGATCTAGATTATATGTAAACTCCTTCATGGGGTATAGGATCGATGGATGTAATTAGATACAAGGTTAGGGTCGCACAACCGGGCACGACCGTGCTATGCAGCACGGTCAGACCATGCCAGCTGAGGATCGCGACTGAACGACAGGACACGACCGTGCTATGAAGCACGGTCAACCGTGCGGCGTGTTTGAAGGTCGGGCATGACCGTGCTGGAGGGCATGGTCAGACCGTGCTAGCTGAAGATTGCGACTGAATAATAGGGCACGACCGTGCTGTACGGCACGGTCAACCGTGCGACGTGTATCAAATCGAGCACGATCGTGCTGTACGGCACGGTCAACTGTGCGACGTGTATCAGATCGAGCACGACCGTGCTGAGGGGCACGGTCAGACCGTGCTAGGTCGATCCCCGTTTGACGGCAAACATTCAAGAACACAGTGATAAATCGAGGCCATAATAGTTGGAAATTATGTTTTTCATATTTATTGTCTTATATGTGTTTTATCAAGCATGCTTGTATGTGTTTTATATGATATGCATGTCAAAATCCCTCATGTCAAATAACTAAGTGGGAGAGGGATTAATTATTTTAATAAATCTCATGGCCTCCATTACTGGTTTGTAAGTGATGCACCTGAACTTGCGCGTTGGTTTTAAGTGCCTTCCTCCATATCGGATGAGTTCATTTACAGATCACTACATCAAACTTCCTTTATGGATGATTATAGAAAGTTGTTTAGGAGCGTGTCATCTTCTCGGACTTAGTATCAAGTAATGGTGTACACTTAGATACATTTGATAAGTATCCTCCCCATCGAAGTCACTGCTGTTATTTGTATGGCCAAAGCAATACCAACTATTAATTTTATTTGTCATAAAGTTAAGTTGATAAGATAGTAAAATTAATGGGTAAAACCTCCTCTAACAAATGTTTGAATTAGTATACGTCCACACTATCGTGGCATACAAAGTTCACGGTGTATTGAGGTGTTGGTGAATTAAGATTGTGTTGTTTGAGGGAACAATATGATTTGTCAATTCAAAATTATTTGACCTATGTGTTTATTTATCTGATTCTCAGGATTTTCATTATGGTTTTCAATTCTCTTGCTGTTATACTTAAAGAAAACAAACTTACTGGTCCTAATCATATTGATTGGAAACGAAACCTGGATATTATCCTGAATGCTGAAGAGTACAAGTTTGTACTCACTAAGAACTGTCCTGAAATGCCCAATGAAAACTCTAGTGAAGAGGAGAGATTAGCATATAGGAAGTGGATCAAGGCAGATGAGATGGTGCGATGTCACATTTTGGCTTCTTTGTCAAAAGTACTGCAACATCAGCATCAGGTCATACCCACTGCCTATGATATGATGCAAAACCTCAAGGAACTCTTCGGACACCAGAGTCGGGCATTAGTTGTTGAAACATGTTTAGCGGTGTTATCTACCGGTACCTGGTGTATAGATACGGGAGCCACTGATCATGTCTGCAATTCATTACAAGGGTTCCAGGAAACCAGACAACTAAGTGATGGAGAAATTACTATATATATGGGCACCGCTGCGAAAGTAGCGGCCGTTGCAGTGGGAGACGTTCATTTGTCTTTTCATAAGAATAAGACTTTGATTTTGAGAAATTGTCTTTACGTACCTTGTTTTAGAAAGAATTTGATTTCAGTTTCTAAACTTTTTAAGGATGGATATTCTGTTTCTTTTGATAACAATGTTGTCGTTAAGAAGAATAGAGTTATTATCTATTTTGGTACGTTGGTTGACAATTTATATATTCTTAATCCTATAACTCCTACGATGCAACAAATGGAAATTAATAGCACATCTTCTAAATCTAATAAGAGAAAAGAACCTTCGAAAATGAATCAAAGATATCTTTGGCATCTAAGGTTGGGTCATATTAACTTAAGAAGGATTCAAAGGTTGATAGTCGATGGACCTTTGGGTTCCTTGGAAGTGGAAAACTATCCAACCTGCGAATCCTGCTTGGAAGGAAAAATGACCAAAAGGCCTTTTAAGGTAAAGGGGTATAGAGCCAAAGAAGTGTTGGAATTGATTCATTCTGATTTATGTGGCCCTATGACTATTCAGGCAAGAGGTGGTTTCGAATATTTTATCTCTTTTATAGACGATTATTCGAGATATGGATACATTTACTTGATGCGCCGCAAGTCTGAGTGCTTTGACAAGTTCAAAGAATACAAGGCTGATGTGGAGAAACGTCATGGTAAATGTATCAAGACACTACGATCTGATCGTGGTGGTGAGTACATCTTAGGAGAGTTTAGGAGTTACTTATCAGAGGCTGGGATTCAATCCCAATTGTTTGCACCGGGTACACCCCAACAGAATGGTGTGGCAGAACGAAGAAATAGGACTCTTATGGAAATGGTTAGATCGATGATGAGTTATTCAGAATTACCAAATTCGTTTTGGGGGTATGCTTTGGAAACAGCGACGTATATTCTAAACTTGGTACCTTCTAAGTCAGTACCCTCTACTCCCACAGAATTGTGGACTGGGCGCAAGCCTAGTCTGAAACACATTTGGATTTGGGGTAGTCCAGCACATGTGCTGAAGGGAGATGCTGATAAGTTGGAATCTCGTACGGAAGTGCACTTGTTTGTAGGCTATCCTAGAGGAATGAAAGGTGGTTTATTTTATAGTCCTAAAGATCAGAAGGTCATTGTTAGCACGAATGCCCGATTTTTAGAAGAGGACTACGTAATGAACCACAAGCCCATAACTGAAATTGTTCTTGAGGAAATGAGGGGATAATTCTAATGTACCGACGGTACAAGATGAGATACCACAAGTGACTGCACCGCGTGTCACTAATGATACACAAATACCGATAGTGCCTCGTCGTAGTGGGAGGGTTGTTAGACAACCTGATAGATTCATGTTTTTGGGAGAGTCTTCAGACTTGGTCCCTGGACAACATGAAATAGATCCCTGTACTTATGATGAAGCACTCCAAGATAAAGATGCTATATCTTGGCAAAAGGCAATGCTCTCTGAGATAGAATCTATGGATTCTAATCAAGTTTGGGAGCTTGTAGAACCACCAAATGGTATAAAAGCCATTGGATGTAAATAGGTCTACAAAAGGAAAAGAGGATCAGACGGAAAGGTAGAGACCTTTAAAGCAAGGCTTGTTGCGAAAGGGTATACTCAAAAAGAAGGGATCGATTATGAGGAAACCTTTTCGTCGGTAGCCATGCTGAAGTCCATCAAGATTCTTTTGTCTATTGCTGCTCATATGGATTATGAGGTTTGGCAGATGGATGTCAAGACAGCTTTCCTTAATGGAAGTCTTGAAGAAAACATCTATATGAAGCAACCAGAGGGATTCATTGAGAAGGGCAAAGAGCATCTTGTGTGTAAGCTTAATCGGTCCATTTATGGACTGAAACAAGCTTCGAGATCTTGGAACATCCGTTTTGATGAAGTAATCCAGTCATATGGATTTATTCAATGTCCGGATGAATCTTGTGTATATAAGAAGAGTGACGGAAACGTGGTGGTATTTCTTATACTATACGTAGATGACATCTTGTTAATTGGAAACAATGTCAAGGTGTTGTCAGACGTAAGGGTATGGCTGTCCAAGCAGTTTGCTATGAAGGACTTAGGAGAAGCTGGACATATTCTTGGGATCAAAGTTATAAGGGATCGCAAGAAAATGATGTTATGCTTATCTCAAGCTTCATACATTGACACTATCCTAGCTCGTTTTAGCATGCAAAACTCCAAGAAAGGTTTTCTACCTTTTAGGCATTGAGTGCCTTTATCTAAGGAAATGTGTCCTAAGACACCAAAGGAGATAGAGGAAATGAAAGCAGTTCCTTATGCTTCGGCTGTAGGAAGCTTGATGTATGCGATGCTATGTACGAGACCGGATATCTGTTTTGCCGTGGGCATGGTTAGTAGATATCAAAGTAACCCAGGACAAGGTCATTGGATTGTCGTAAAGCATATTCTAAAGTACCTGAAAAGGACTAAAGATTATATGCTAGTTTACCAGGCAAATGATTTATTACCTGTGGGTTACACGTATTCGGATTTCCAGTCAGACAGGGACAACAGTAAATCAACCTCGGGGTATGTGTTTACTTTGGGAGATGGAGCCATAGTGTGGAGAAGTGTTAAGCAGAAATGCGTTTCGGACTCCACCATGGAAGCTGAATATGTGGCGGCCTCTGAGGCAGCCAAAGAAGCTGTATGGCTCAGAAACTTCTTGATGGACTTAGAAGTGATTCCTGGTTTGCCCAAAGCTATCACAATTTATTGTGATAACAGTGGTGCAGTAGCAAACTCGAAGGAACCACGAGCCCATAAGGCAAGTAAACACATTGAGCGCAAGTACCACCTGATACGAGATATCGTAAAGCGAGGGGAAGTTGTTGTCGCCAAGATTGCATCAGCCGATAACCTAGCAGATCCTTCCAGCGAAAGCCTTCGATGAGCATGTTGATGGGATGGGAATCAGATGCATGGCAGCGTATATGACAGCATAGTCTTTTAGTATAAGTGGGAGATTGTTAGGATGTATACTATAAGCCTAGCAATTGTGTAAACATCTATTTATGATATGAGAATCTTTTATGGTCAAATGTTTGCATTTTATATATTTGTTATATATGTTATTGCAATTGTCCAATTAATTTATATTGTAGATAACATGGTGTGTGGTGCCACACAGAAGATCATGTTATCGATTCCTTATAAATTATAAATGGTAGCTCACAATCGAGATAATTTTGGACAAATTATCGGAATGGTTGTAGTGTAATTTGGTATTAATCTGTCTTGATTATAAAATTACACTAGTACATTTTGTATGTATTGAGCAGGACCAATTGAGGTTGTTTTATTTGTACTGACTACATAAATAAAATAAGACCTCTATTATTATGGATGTGCGTCCTCTTAATCATTGTATGATAACGGGCATGTATACTCGATATATGTTTCTTTAATTTACCAATGGGTGAGATTTATTTATTAAATCAATAAGCTCGGTAAATTGGGATATAGTGTTGTTTATATGGTGTGCTGTTGATTATATAATGAAACCGTGTCCTAATTATTTAGGATGATGATGTCCCCTTGAGGAACTCATAAGGATTATCATGTAAACCCTGCAGGTGGATTTATTCCGACATGATAATAAAGTTGAGTGGTACTACTCTTGGATTAAATATTAATTAATTGAATTGTCAGTAATTCATTTAATTAATGGACATTCGATATCTTAAACACGGGGAGATAAACGCGCACATAATAAATAGGAGCCATATGGATAAGGGACGGTAGTTCAATAATATCTTTTTAGTGGATTAAGATATTATTTGATAGGCTTAAGAAGTATATTCAGATCGAATTAAGGACTCCTAAGCCTATCAGGAGACCGATTCCTAATCCTCCTCAAGGTCCCTGTTGTAGCCTATAAATAAGCCTCAAGTCAGCCGTTTTTGAAATACAGAAATACAGACACACAAACATAAAAATCTGAGATACGTATTAGTAGAAGACGACTGAAAGTCTCGATAGCTCGTTGCCCACACAACGTTCGAGATAAAGGCGAGGAATACAGCAGAAGATCATGAGGTCCAGGCTTCATCGATTCCTCCATCTACGGTTCTGATCTTAGAACTAATTTCGGTGCAAAAGGTATGATTCGTTTTCCGCTGCGCGTTAATCATATTTGCATGGACCCCGATTCGGATAATCGTATAGGATCGACGATTCGGTGGTTCCTTCAAGAGCAGCATGCAGGTCGGTGCCCAATTCCACGCTGAAACCATGACAGGTTTCAAGAAGGACCTTGAAGTACTGCCTCAGATGATCAGAAGTGACTTGAATGAGTCAACATATAGGCTGCTTCGAGATCGAGCAAGGATGGAGGAAGAGCTGAAGAGAGATAGTGAAGTCAGTCGTGCTGAGATCAGACTCTGTAGAAGATCAGTAAACTTAGCAACTGACAGGCTGAACTCTCACTCCTTGGTGCTAGAGACACTTCTGGAGCAAGTTGCAGATCAATCCAGAAGAACCAGAAATATCAACGATCGATTGGGGAACCTGGAAATGATAGTCGGAGAGCTGAGGGACATCATGGTGAATACGTTCCCTCAGCATGCCCAAGGATCATGGGAAGCCCCAGCACCAATAAGAAGACCATGCTCCCAAGTGGTTCCAGCTACCCCTGCTCCGTCCCTGGATTTTGATGATGCCAAAAAGGGGGAAGGATTTACTTATAGATACAGGAGCTCAGGGGAGAAAGCTGAGGAAGAAGAAGAAGATAATGACCAGCAACCTCTTAGCAGCAGGAGGAGAAAGAGGTCTAGATCATTTGCTACTGTTGATGCTTCTTTTCCAAAACGTTGGAGAAAAGATGAAGGAGGAACTGGAGGAGCTGGTGCAGCTGTTGGAAGCAGATCAGCAGCAGGCGCTGCATACAGCAGTGCTGCAAGTAAGGATGCAGCACCTCCCTCTTCTCATCACTCAAAGAGAGGGAGAGAAAGCCAGTAGTAAGGCTCAAGGAAAAGGGTAAGCAGAGCCGAAGTAGAAAGGCATTATAATGAAAAGATGGCTGCTCAGAGAGCGGAGAGAGCCAGAGCTGAAGCTAAAGAAAATGCCTGGATATAGAGGCTTGAACTGATTGGTGAGAGGAGGTTCTATGATAGAGACCTCTACCAGTACCCTCCTCAAGAAATCCCACGACTCAACACAGACAACATATCTGTCGAAGTGTTAGTGCTGATGGATCAGAGGCCATATGGAGAGAACATTGCATGGAACTTGAACATCTTCAAGGCCATCAAATTGCCTACTGATAAGAATCCATCATTTGAAGCAATCACTCTGTACAAGAGATCTGAGTATCTCAGAAACTTCAGATTTCTGTGCAGAAAGGGCAAATTCAGTAAATTTCATACATGTCAATCTGCACTGAGGAGATATGAAGAGCTTACTAGGGTTGGAGAGCTTGAAATTCAGAATTTCTACATCGACCTAGTGAAGCAACGCATAGTAGTGTCTTTCTATGAAGACTTCTGTCTGAGATAGATTCAGATTCCAAAGATACAACAGATACTTAAAGAATCCTATCAGGAGTCTATTCGAGATTGGTGGAAGGGATCAAGAGAAAGAACCGAGCAAGAAAAGATGGATACTAAAAGAAGACCTGAAGAATCGTCATCAAGAAGGTACCTGTTTCATTAGCTTTATATGCATGCTTTATTGTATATTATGTTGTATATCTTTCTCTTGTAAAATTTCTTTCAGTTAATGAAGAAATTTTTAGTTTTCTGCTTTTGATCAAGTTCATTGATTATGAACTCTTACATGATATTTGCGTTTTCCTGAAGATATGTGATAAAGGCATAGAATGATATATCTCTGATAAATCCAGGATTAGACTTTATTTATCAAAATATATCAAGTATTAATTCGAATGAAATTAAAATTATGCAAATTGAAAACTTTCTTCATGAACGAAATAATGTAAAGGTTTTGTCATCATCAAAAAGGGAAAAAATTTTGGGATTTCAATGTTTAGATTTTGATGAGACAAAATAAATATGTAATAGGAAGTTTTGTGTACCCCATTTTTCATAATGTTTAAGTGAAAACATAGACTAGATTTGAGTCTAGATATAGGTGTTGAAAGATGGAGGTTTTCATATGTTATAGAGCAGCATCGAGAAATTCAGAAAGAAGCTACTGCAAGAAAGCAGATACAGCATCGCTGCAAGATACAGAAGTATTGTATGAAGATACTGCAAGAAGATTGAAGTTACAGCAGCACTACAAAGAATATTCAGCTGCAAGCAGAACTAGGATACAGCGCGAAGCTTACTACTCAAACAGTCAACAGCGCTGTGTTATAAAATGTATTTTTCCGCTGCGTATAAACTCTAGTTACAGTGTGCAGCACTGTATCCTAGTGTTGTAAGCAGTAACTATCTGGCGCTGCAAGTTCACGTAACTTACAGTACAGTAAGTTTTTCAAGAGATTTGCAAAATCGACCAATGTTCATTGACCTCCCTCCCCCTCTGAACCTCGGACACCACTTGGGACCAACACCCTTAGCTCGCCAACGATCATCTCCAAATTACCCAATTTATTGTTGACACTCCTGGTTCTTCGAGCTTGATCTAGAACATTATCCAGCAGTGTCTCGAGGATCATGGAGTGAGATTATATTATTTCAACAGCTGCATCAATCATTCTCTTACACCTCTTGATCTCCTTAAGGTTAACTGCAACATCTCTCTTTAACTCTCTCTCTAACCGCAACCTGTCCTTATACAGTTGGTTTGATTGATCCTGAATGTAATACTGTATCTTTTGTGGGACGACTTTGATATCTTTCTTGAAGCTTGTAATCATTGTAACATGGAATCTGTCTCTTATACGGAGGCTACTCTACATGTTAAACTCATGATCTTATAGCGCATGAAGAAGTTATCTAACAACTGCAACAACTCTGTCTATAGATTCATCATGTGACATTTTACCTTATCTTTCTTGTCTTGATTCTGAAGCTGGTACAACATATGAAATAAGGGCTTGGGGCGTTGCGCTCCATTCAGCTCAAAATCTTCATCTTTGTCTTCATCATCACCATCATCATCATCGTGAATGCTCCTCGTTGAGCTTAAGCCTCTGAAAAAAGTAAGCTTTTTAGAAATATAGGAGATAGGAGCTTCATCTTCTTCGGCCTCCTTAGAAACTTGCTATGTTGTATCTTGGATGGATTCAGTTGAGCCTACAGTAGGTGCAGCATCAACCTCCTCATGAGGTGACTCTAGCTGCCCTGAAGTTTCTTCAACCTCTTCGTCTTCAACTTTCTCTGAGGGTACTATCTCAACAGCCACCCATGTAAAGGTCTTTATATCCTCAGAGAGTGATTTCTCAACAGCCACATCTCCTAAGGTCTTCAGCAAGGACACCGTCTCAATGGTCGGTTCTGCAGCTTCTTCTACACCTTGATCTCTGCAAGAATTTCAGCTTTCATCCTCAATCTTGTTTCTTCAGGTTCTGTAAGGATGTCAACTTGTTGTACTGCTATCTCTGCCAGTATAGGGAGTCCTGCCTCCGCAACTTCCTCCATATCGCATCATCAGTAATCTCATCATCTGCAAGATCAGATAGGATATCTCTGATTATCACTAACGGTTCCCTTTCTGGTGAAGCTTCGGCATCTTCAGGATAGAAGTGCACTGGGGAATTGCCATAGTTAAGTGGCTGGGTCTCCTCTTTCAAGGGATCAAGATAGACTATCATTGAGAGATCCTTAACTATTTGGTCGTACGCGGGAGAGCCTAAGTTATAACTTGAAGATCCTTCTCCCTGCTGCCTCTTTGGAGTGTGTTGTATCCTCATTTCTTTCACACTAGCTTGCAGTGCTAGTTGCAGCATTGTTTTCTCTACCTATTCCACTCCAAGATTGCTGATTTGTCTTCAGCAAAGGTAATGTCATCGCTCTTTCTTACTGCCTCTGCAGCCAGGACTAGGGAGACCTGCAATATCTCCCTTGCTACTTTCATCGGCTACTTTACAGACTCATTCTCTACTGTGGGAGCCTTGCCTTTGTCCAATGCATCTTGAGCAGCAGTTTCTCTTGATCTTTCTGAGTGAACAAACTGTACGAACTCAGGTTGCAGGAGATGGAGGATATCATCTGTTTGAGCCTACTCCAGGATAACTTTCTCCATAGTAAGGAACTCCTTCCACTGCAGCAGAGTTTCCCTTTAGCCAATCTCATCCTCCTCCAGAGATTGCATTGCTGCTCTATCTCATCACCAACAGCTGGAAAGGTTGGATTGACACCAGCAGCTGAGAAGGTTGGATCGATCTCAGCAGCTAGGAAGGTTGGATCAAGCAGAGTTCTTACAGCAGTTTGATGGAGACCTTCTTGCTTTGGCTGCTCATCTGACTCGACCTCAACTGGAGTTTGGGAGAGAGGAGTTACTGCCAATGTTTGTCTTGCAGGAGCTGCAGCAGCCTTCTTCTTCTTGTTGTACAGGGTGATAAGTTTCCTTATCTTCCTCCTCTCCAAGAGGGCATCATCATCTGAGAAAGATGATGATTTCGGTTCTTCTCTCCTCGGAGCCCTTTTGATGAAAAGTAGGACACTGTCATTGAAGTTAGAGCTAGTGAGCAGGGCCTCTTACCTCAGTTTTTCTTCTATCACCCTCCTCTTAGCTTCTAACCTGCTGCTTACAACTTCATCTCTGAGAGACAAGGTTGCAGCTGTTGTATCCTTCGTCTTCTTTCTTGCAGCAGTAGTAGCTGTACCAGCAGTAACCTTTTTCAAGGGTTTCCCCTTCTTTTTCTCACCAAGAAACTTATTGATAGGGATTGGGATAGGAGTAATAAACTGTACTCCAAGCTTGCAAAGAATGGAGCATATGGTAATCCCGTAGCTCCTTCTCACCATTGTCTTCTCTACCTCCTCCCACAACCTTTTAAGGATGAACCTATCCCAGTTCACATTTTTTCCGCTCATAATGACAGATATTATTCTGAAGTGGAGGTCAATGCATTTGTCGTAGCTCTCAATTCTACCTTTAATGGAGTACGCACAAATGTCGTGAAGAAACTCAAACTTAGGTTTGAAGAGTTTTTTCGGGGTGCTTCTTTTGACTTCGGCCACAACATCTCTTTCTCTAAGGAGATTTCACATCTCCTCAGCAATGTTGTCTTTGAAAGACAGGAGTTGGCTGGGAGTCAGCCCTTCAGTAGAGATGCTGAATGCAGTGGCGATGTCCTCATAGACAGCTCCATGTCCTTCTCATCCTCGTCCATTCTAAAAATAATAGAGAACTTTTTCTCCTCTGACCTTCTAGCATATGCATAGAACCTCTGAACAAATTCTATGAAAAAAATGGCATAGACTGTAGTCAGGAGCCCTACGATTTGGGATCTCTCCAAGACCTCATAAATATGAGTGATGATGAAGGGGCCGTATAGCTCTAACGCGTATACATGTTCCTGGTTGACAAGGCATCCTTCAAGCACAACTGTTTGTCTGGTAGCCATTGATGAGTAAGAAAAATTGTTCTTAGGAAAAAAATATGAGAGAAGAAAGAAATCCTTGAGACGGTAACTGCTCATTGGTTTGAAATTTGGTAGATATGTGCGAATGATCAGGAAAGAGTACCAAGGAGAAGTTTAAAGCCTTATAGTAAGATCAACAGATGAGATTAAAAGATATAAGATGATCTAATGGTTCTTGTAAAAAGTAGGAGGGGTCAAAGTGTAAATATTCAAAATTTAGCAGTTATGACTTCTGACCGCGTCTTTTCAAATTCTGGCACACGTAGACTTGCATTAAATACGAGGTGAAGCATGTATTTTGCCTCCTAATTTATTATTTTTTAAGGTTGCAGCTTCTTGTATGAGATTGTACAGTATTAAATACTCCATGAAATAAATGTTGTATCCTTCTATTGCTTATTTTGCTTACTTACTGACCTTGTTGTAAGAATCAAGGATGCAGCACTGTAAGAAGCTGCATCTTGTAGTAATATACTTACTGTTTCTAACAAAGATACAGGGGTTCCCCCTAAGCTTCTGCAACTATTCTTTCCACTTATAACTTCAGAATTCCCAGCTCATTCCTTAGCATGGAAAACCTTGATTCACATAAAGGCTTGGCGAATATATCAGCCAACTAGAGATATGTATGAACCTTTTCTAGCACCACATCTTTCTTTTTCATGTGATCTCTTATGAAGTGATGTCTGATGTCAATGTGCTTTGTTCTTGAGTAAAAGACTGGATTATGGGTAATTAAAATAGCACTTGTATTATCACAGAGAATTAGAGTCTCTTTTTCTTCAATTTCATAATCTCTAAGTTGCTGCTGTATCTAGAGGACTTGAGCACAACAACTTCCTGCTGCAACATATTTTGCTTCTGCTGTAGATGTTGCAATTGATGTTTGTTTCCAGCAAAACTATGAAACAAGTCTATTTCCAGAAAATTGACAAGTTCCACTTGTACTCTTTTTGTTTATCTTACAGTCAACATAATCTGAGTCAGAGTAGCCTTTAAGCTTGAATCCTCCTTCCGTAGGATACCATAGGTCTACTTCTTGAGTTTCTTTTAGATACTTGATGATTTTTTTCACTACTGTAAGATGTGATTCCTCCGGGGCTACTTGGAATCTTACACAGACTCCTATTGCAAACATCACTACAAGAAATTCACACAACGACAACGGTTATTTACCGTTGTGGAAGATGGTATTATCGTAGACCCCATCTTCCACAATGGTTATTAACTATTGTCGTATATGATAACGAAAATAGTTGGCACAACGATCAGCCAACTATTGTATTCCAGTGCACATTTATAACGGGTGGACAATGGTTAATAACCGTTGTCGTTAACATTAACCACAACGGTTTTACAATGGTTGTTAACCGTTGTCGTAGAGTATAACGACATCGGTTGGCACAATGGTTTTGTGTACTGTCATAATTGAGAGCACACTTCACATCGTTTGCACAACGGTTATTAACTGTTGTCGTTATTATCTTCGACAATGGATTTACAATGGTTAATAACCATTGTCGAAGACCATAATGACAACGGTTAATAGCCGTTGTAGTTGATTTTTTTATATTTTTTTTGTATTATCCTGTTTATTTACAACACCACCAACACCTTTACAATCTATTGTAACACATAATAAATCATATAAATAAAAAATTCACATATTCTAAACATGTGAAACTTTAATTGAAAATTCATCCATCGTTACATTACTATCAATATCTTGTACATTGCTAAAATCGATCAACATAACATAAATTTTTGACTTAATTACATTAAAACCATAACAGATAATGAAATCAAACACAATCAGCTCAAATATGAACAAATGATGATAACAAGCTGAAAATAAAAAATTTAATCAACACAAAATTTAATCATTCAGATAAGTGATACATTCAATACAAAACTATGATATATATATATATATGGCAAGATGTGAATGGTATGTGCATTGGTAAACTTTGCTATACATTGCTTGAATCACAAGGGAGATTTTGCCACATGAAAAGATGGTGAATGACAATTTGAATATGATTTCAAAAATTCATATACTTAAGCAGTTAGCTAACAATATAACAGATACAATTAACTAACAATATGACAATTCCCACAGGCCCTCAACTTAATTGTCTTTCATTTGTTTCCAAATAAGGATCAGCATCTCATTATTATTTCACGTTGCAAAGAAGCAGAGAATAAATGGTTCATTCCAACTAGTATATAAATTTCACTCACAGAACTTTGGTTAGAAAGGTATAATCAGTAGTTGAAGGTAAACATCAATTGGGACTTGAGACCTGTTACCCTCTTATATCAATTCTCAAAGAAAAAGAGCAAACATATGAGAAATATTAGAGAAAAAATTCATCAAATGTACAAGAAATAGAAACAGAGATACAAGCCCAAGAGATCCAAATTATCACATGGCTCATGCATGTTTCTACATAAACATCCTTATATAAACGCAATGATCGCTTAGGTGATCAGCTCGAATCTGAAAATATAAACAATTAAAAAAAAGCCATATTGTATAATGAAAACAACCAAAACAATAACAACCTTTTGTTTTCCAAAATAGTAATTTAATAAAGAGAATTCATAAACAACCAAAGCAATTTTCAGCACAGCATAACCTTACTACATACATACACAAATTTTTTTCCTTCTGCCACTGTGATCAATTAGTAGATTCTGAATGAGTTGAGTAAAAAAATAATAAATGTAATATCCATATAAATTGCTAGGTTCATTTTAATCATCTAGTTGCTTGATTTTGCTAGCATAGGAATGTTGACTTATTTCCACCTACACCTCACCAAAAATTAAACATCTAACCTAGTTTATAGTGATAGCTTAGGTAATTGATAAAGATCAAGACCATTAAGAATTTCTTCTTTCCATCTCATTTTTCTCACTGTCAAAAAAATACAGCCATTTCCACCGCCTTCATCTCCATCACCACAGCAGCCATCTCTCGTGTAGGGTGGGGTGGCCGGCGCTCGGACGCGCCGACGAGGACTTGTTAAAAGCCGCCGCAGCTAGCGGCGGTTGTGCTGGAACAGGATATATATATATGTATGTTTGTGTTGGGTGTTGGCTTGAGTGGTTGTGGATGAAGGTGGTGAGGCGGCGGTGGCGCCGGGCTTGCGCCGGCGATGGTGAAGGGGCCGCTGCAGCAGCGGCGGCGAAACTGGTTTGTGTATATATATATAGGTGTATAGGTTGTATATATAGATATATGTTGTGAGTGGTGAGAGAGGTCGCCGGCGACATGGGATCGCCGGCAGGGGGTGGCGCGACGGCAGCGACTGGCGGAGGGCAGGCGGGCGACGGGGGGGAAGAGCAGGGGATGATTTTTGGGGGTTGGGGTGAATTTGGAGATTTTGCAAACCTTAGGGACCTAATTGCAATCCCCAAGTGTAAATTAATTAACAATTAAAGTCCCTGAGACATTGGATAGTCATGGTTTGGTCCCTGAACTTTTGAGCATATGCAGTTTGACCCTAAAAACTTTCTGAACTTACAATTTGGTCCTCAGAATTCCTAGAAATTTCATTAGGGACCTTAATCTCTATAGAAAATATCGACTCACCCCTATATCTCGACAAAATGACAAAGATAACCTCTAAAACTTGTAGAAATTATATCTTGACTCTAGAATTTGATAATTTTATATTTTATGTCCTATTATATAATAAATTGATAGTTCGTCTTCAAAAGGGGATAGGACATGACAAAACAAACCCTTTAATCAAACAATTCTAAGATAATTCTTAATAAACCCAAATTAAATTTTAAAAACCCCGGCTATCGATTTTTCTCGAGGATTTATTTATTTACAGTTTTATAGATTTTAAGATATTTAAGTCAGAAATTAAGTTATATTTTTCATACTCTGTAGGAAGTTCACGTGGGGGACCGAAATAGACATACTACCGAAAGCTTTCACAGGACTTTGTGCGTAATCCCAAGGTGGGGGTTAAAATCTTTTTCTGTTTTAAAAATCATACAATTTTATGAAAAAATAATGTGTCTACGTGATTTAATTTCCGTCATTATGTGATGTTGCTTTTAATTGAACTGTTATCATTACATGAACTTTATCCGAATAAATTATATGATTCTAAAAGCTATTGATTTCAAGTATCTCAAATGGAAATATCTTAAAAGAGGAAAGTCGGGATAATACCCGCTAGAAAGGTTTTTCTGTACCTATGTGTTATGTGAATTTATGTGGCCAACGTGAACGTGACCAATGTAAAATTTATGTGTTATGTGAGAACTTTTGTGTGAAAATTTAACTGCGCATGCGCCTTCACGCCAAGTAGGGTATTCCTTGTTGGAAACCCATCAAAAGGGGATATTCTATGGAATTCCCAATACAAAGGGGTGTAACAACCCAAATCGGGTCGGCTTGGGGCCCTGATGGGTATTCTTCGAAAACCTATCCACAGTTGCCATTGGGACTCTTCGGGAGTCTACAACGTGTATTATATGTATATTATGCAAGCAATATTATGTGTATTTTTCTTTTTACATGCTTTCCCTCCCCACTAAGTGTTCTTTTAACACTTACCCCTTCTATACTTTTATTTTACAGAAAACATTGAGTGCAAGGAGGAAGAACAGAAATGTCTGTTATTTTGCATGTAAATATTAATGTATATGGATGTTGGTATTTCTGAAACCTTAAGTCATGTACGAAACAGGGTTTATGCATTTTGATCTAAACAAGAACGTTTTCCGCTGATCGGAGAAAAATCTTTGTATTTTCTATAATTATCTTTTAAATTTTGATTTGTTTAAAAGTCTTGATAGTTTCGTATTTTGCTGGACGCCCGAGAATAAGGCTGCGTTTATACTCTGGTTTATAAAATAAAAAATCACTATTATAATTTAATTGTGTTTTAAACTTTTTATTGAAAACGGGGCATGACAGTATTGGTATTAGAGCCGGCTCTACCTTCTTTTTTGTAGGGCCTTGCTCGTAAAAATTTTTTTTGGAGTGTATATTAATATATATGAATTGTATGGTTAATATGTAAAATAGACAGATAATTCTGTTCAACCTTCTTTCTCAAATTTTGATTGATTTTTTTCTTCTATGAAGATATGAATGTTTTTACCTGTTAATGTTTTTTTTATTTTTGTGTATATATAAGTTGGTGTTGTTCTGGGGAAGGATCAGGGTTGAGAGTTATTGTTGATGTGGTTTCCCTATGAAACTTACATGTTGGGTTGTGGGTAACAGATGGTGCCTCCGCGTAGGACAGCTCGGATGAGTGTTCCCAGGGTCGAATCCGCTGGGGCTAGGTTGAGGAGGCTGTTTATGAGCAGCCAGATAGCTGGTGATGTTTCGATTGGGGAGCATATAGCTAGATTATTTCATTGCTAGCGAGAGACGGGTAGAGGATCTGGGCGAATAGGAAACATGGAAGCTGCCACTCGCTTGATCCATACATTGCCAGGGGAGTGGGCTGTGCGGGCTCGGCGGGTTTTTCAGGATGAGTTGGTGTACTCGGCAGTTGATAATATACCGAGTATAGATTTTGGGCGTATGGCCCAACAGATGATGGATTTATGGATGCACCGGGAGACCCCGTCCACTCCAGAGAGGGGATCTTTTGACCTTTCCAGTAGTGATTCTGGTGGAGATGGTGATGACGAGGAGGATCCAGAGGAGGAGTCAGATGAGGATCTCGATGAGGCAGTTGACGAAGCGGTTCATAGGGATTTTCTGCCGGGGTTACAGGGACCCCCGTCTCCACCTGCTGCCATGGCCTAGGGGGTAGATGGTGGTCTGGGATGGTTGGGTTAGGAGTGTGGACAGTATTCTTTTGCTGTATATATGTTGTATATAGGCTACATTTTGTATGGTGCAGTGATTCTGGGTTATTCTTTTGATATGTATATAGGAATAGAGTCGATTGCACCCATCTAACCAGTGTACTCGTTGTGATCTGGGTTATGATATATATATATGATAGCCGTTAGTGGTTAATGATAATATTTTGCGTTATAGAACCTTATTATTTTTATTATTTTCTTGAGTGTTATAATAAATTTTTGTTATTCTCTAATCAGAAAATGAGGAGGGGTAGACCAAGGAAAAACCCTCAAACGACGACATCAGCGTCTCGACCGTCAGCGTCTGAAACATATGCACGAGAAGAAAACGCACCACCGCAAGTTACACCAAGTCAGTCAACGTCAGGGGCACCTAACTTGGAACCCATGGAAAGTTTGGTTGTGGTGTTACAAGGTTTAGCCAGACGGTTGGGTAGCAATATTGCGAATACAGCATCAGGGGAGTCCAAAGAAGATGGAAACAGAGTAATTAAACTCTTTCGACGATTCAATCCACCAACCTTTAATGGAAGGGGAGAACCGGCTGACGTAGAAGAATGGCTCAGAGTTCTAGATCGGTTATTTGCTCATTTGACTTGCACCGAGGCACAACGAGTCTCCTGTGCAATCTTTCAACTCACTGAGGAGGCAAGCTTCTGGTGGGAATCCTACAGTCAAACTTTGACCTTGGAAGAGAGGGATGATTTGACTTGGGTAGATTTTAAGGAGATAGTTATGCAACAGTACCTGCCTCAGTCATACCGGGATACTAAAGAAATAGAATTTTTACACCTACATCAAGGGTTCATGATAGTAGGTGAATATGAGAGGAAATTTAATCAGTTGAGCAGGTACGCGGTTCACCTGGTGGATACTGATTTGAAGAAAGCAAGACGTTTTTGTAAGGGGTTACGCCCAGACATCGGGGCTATATTGGCAGGATAAGGAGAGATAACCTATAACGAGATGATAAGACGGGCTATGGAGGTGGTGTCTCGATTGTGAACGGATATGGTGGTCCCAAAGAGAGCCAACGAGGAGCTGGGAAAGAGAAAATGGGTAAGCTCAGGGCCGAATCAGGTTCGAAACCCCAGTCAGGCAAAATGACCAATGGGAAGAGGCAATTCCAATGCTCCAAATAATAGAGCAAAACCGATTTGTCCAAAGTGTAGAAGGCCTCACTTTGGGCAATGCCTCTTGGGAACGTCTAATTGCTTTCGATGCAAGGAACCAGGACACAGTGCATTGAATTATCCGTACTTTCCAGCCATGGGGTCAGGTGTTAATCAAAGACCAGGGGTAGGAAGAGCTCGGGCTTATGCTCTTACCCGTCAAGAAGCCGCAGCAAAGCCGGAGACAATGGCAGGTATGTTATCGATTTACGATTTGCCTGCACTTGTCTTATTTGATACTGGAGCAACCCATTCTTTTATCTATATCAAGTTTTATGAGATGTTAAAATTAAGAAGTGATATGATAGAAGCTAAGAAGCTAGAAGTTAGCATACCTTCAGGAAAGCTAGTAAGCACTCAGTGGATGTGCAGAAATTTGAAGGTTTTCTTTGGGAATAAAATCCTATATGACTTACACGTATTAGAAATGAAAGATTTCGATGTAATTCTTGGAATGGATTGGCTAACGGAAAATCATGCAACGATCAAGTGTTTTGAGAGAGAAATTCTCTTTCAGCCACTTGAGGGTAAAACTTTACTTCCTTCGGAACTCGAGTTGGTTTGAATTGCAGGGTTATTACGGCCATGCAAGCCGTAAAATTGCTAAAAAGAGGAGATTGTGAGGCAATATTGGTTAATTTGGTAAATCCTAAGCAAAAAACGGATCCCACTGAAAGAGTTTCGATAATGAAGGAGTTCAAAGATGTCTTTCCTGAAGAGCTACGTGGTCTTCCACCAGACAGAGAAGTAGATTTTGGGATAGAACTGGTGCCCGGATCTGCACCAGTATCAAAAGCTCCATATCGGATGACACCAAAAGAATTGCAAGAACTAAAGGTTCAGTTGCAGGAACTTTTGGAGAAAGGTTTTATTCGTCCCAGTGTATCTCCATGGGGAGCTCCGGTACTGTTTGTAAAGAAGAAGGATGGAACTTTTCGGATGTGCATAGACTATCGCGAATTGAATAAAAGGACCATCAAGAATAAGTATCATTTACCCCGGATTGAGGATTTGTTTGATCAGTTAAGAGAATCAAGTGTATTTTCAAAGATTAACTTAAGATCCGGATATCATCAGGTGAAGGTCAAGAAAGAAGACATAGCTAAAACAGCTTTTAGAACAAGATATGGCCACTATGAATTTTTGGTCATGCCTTTTGGACTCAGTAATGCGCCAGCGGTCTTCATGGATATGATGAATCGAGTTTTTCATCCTTATCTCGATCGATTCGTAATAGTTTTTATTGATCATATCTTGATATACTCGGATAGTTGGGCACACTATGAAGAACACTTGAGGATGGCGTTGGAGATTCTGTGAAAGGAGAAACTGTACGCAAAATTCAAGAAGTGCGAGTTCTGGCTGAGAAAAGTGTTATTTCTTGGACATATCGTATCTGAAAAAGGGATAGAAGTGGATCCGGCCAAAGTAGAAGCTGTGAGTAACTGGAAGGCGCCTACTAATGTAAATGAAGTGCGGAGTTTTCTTGGACTGGCTGGATATTACAGAAGATTTATAGAAGGATTTTCCAAGATTGCTACGCCCATAACTTGTTTAACCCGGAAGGAGACGAAGTTTCAGTGGACTAATCAGTGTGAGAAAAGTTTTCAAGAATTGAAGAGGAGATTAACTACTGCACCAATTTTGATAGTTCCTGATGTAACAAAAGGATTTGTGGTTTACAGCAATGCTTCCAAACAAGGCTTGGGGTGTGTTTTGATGCAACAGGGAAGAGTGGTGGCCTATGCATCAAGACAATTAAAGACTCATGAGCAAAATTATCCAACTCATGACTTGGAATTAGCTGCAGTAGTACATGCCCTTAAGATTTGGTGGCATTATCTGTATGGGGGAAAATGTGAGATTTACACTGATCATAAAAGTCTAAAGTATTTCTTCGAACAAAAAGAGCTTAATATGAGACAACGAAGATGGCTGGAATTAGTAAAGGATTATGACTGTACAATTCTTTACCATCCAGAAAAGGCGAACGTTGTTGCTGATGCACTTAGCCGGAAGAGGGCAGAAAGGATAGCTTGTCTGCTTACCAAGCAGGATCTCTTGATAAGAGAAATGGCTAAGTTAAATCTGGAAATAATAGTGCCACCAAGTAGTATCAAGGCGAGGGTGGCAGCTTTAATAGTCCGACCCGCTCTGCAGGATGAGATCATAGAAGCCCAAAAGAATGACAGATTTTTGTTGTAGATAAGGGATCAGATGGAGAAGGGAGAAACAGAAGGATGTATAGAGTCTGTCGGAGGAGCTCTCACCTTCAGAGGAAGACTTTGTGTTCCAAAGGATGAAGAACTGAGAAACAGAATTTTGGAAGAGGCACACGTAACACCGTACTCAGCACATCCTGGAGGTACGAAGATGTACCAGGATCTGAGGAAAACTTTTTGGTGGCGAAACATGAAGAGGAGCATCGAACTTTTCGTCAAGAAATGTCTCGTCTGCCAACAAGTAAAAGCAGAACATCAGCGACCAGCGCGATTGCTGACACCACTGGAAATTCCAGAGTGGAAGTGGGAGCATATTACTATAGATTTTGTGGTTGGGTTGCCTAGAACAATTTGAGGAAATCATGCGGTGTGGGTTATAGTGGATAGACTGACCAAGTCTGCTCATTTTCTGCCTATTAAAATGACGTTCGACTTGGATAAATTGGCGCGAATTTATATGAAGGAAATTGTCAGGCTTCATGGAGTGCCAGCCTCTATTGTATCCGATAGGGACCCCCGCTTTACCTCCAGATTTTGGCAATGCTTGCAGAAGGAGTTAGACACCAAACTAACTTTCAGTACTGCTTTTCATCCTCAGACAGATGGCCAAACAGAGCGAACGATACAGATTTTAGAAGACATGTTGAGAGCCGCTGCCTTAGATTTACAGGGAAGCTGGGAGGATCATTTGTATCTAGTAGAGTTCGCTTACAATAACAGCTATCAATGAACGATTGGGATGGCACCATACGAGGCGTTGTATGGAAGAAAGTGTCGATCACCCCTATACTGGGACGAAGTGGGCGAAAAAAGAGTTTTGGGACCTGAGTTGGTCGAACAGGAAATAGAAGTAATAAGAAAAATCCGAGAAAGAATTAAAGTGGCTCAGGATCGACAGAAATCTTATGCAGATAAAAGAAGAAGAGAGCTAAAATTTGAAGTGGGTGATAAAGTTTTCCTAAAGGTGTCGCCTACTAAAGGTGTTTACCGATTTGAAAAAAGGGGTAAACTGAAACCTAAGTACATTGAACCTTATGAAATTCTGGAACGGGTTGGTGAAGTTGCGTATCGATTAGCGCTATCACCTGTTTTCGTGGGCATTCATAATGTATTCCATGTATCCATGCTGCGAAAGTACGTGTTTGACCCGAATCATGTAATTCACCAAGAAAACATTGGGCTCGAAAAGGACTTATCTTATGAGGAATTTCCTATCGCTATTATAGATAGAAAAGTTCACAAGCTGAGAAATCGAAATATAAACTTGGCAGCACAACGCAAATGAAGCAACTTGGGAAAAAGAAAAAGAAATCCTGGAAAAATATCTGAATCTATCGAATTCTGGTACGTTTCTAAATTTTGAGGACAAAATTCTTTGTAGGAGAGTAGGATGTAATATCCATATAAATTGCGAGGTTCATTTTAATCATCTAGTTGCTTGATTTTGCTAGCATAGGAATGTTGACTTATTTCCTCCTACACCTCATCAAAAATTAAACACCTAACCTAGTCTATAATGATAGCTTAGGCAATTGATAAAGATCAAGACCATTAAGCATTTCTTCTTTCCATCTCATTTTTCTCACTGTCAAAAAAATACAGCCATTTCCACCGCCTTCATCTCCATCACCACAGCAGCCATCTCTCTCCGTCGGCGAGTTTCCGGCAAGATTCTATTTATGTTTTTCCGTTTAATTTGTTGTTCTTCTCAAGCCTTTTATGATTTCTTTTGCTATAGGATAGAATCGGCCGCCTTGTTTTTCTCCGTTCGCTGCTGGGTTTTCGCTGCTGTGTGTGCCGGCGCTCGGTTGCACCGGCGAATGTGTGTATAGGGTGGGGTGGCCGGCGCTCGAACGCACCGGCGAGGACTTGTTAAAAGCCGCCGCAGCTAGCGGTGGTTGCGCTGGAACAGGATATATATATATATATATATGTATGTTTGTGTTGGGTGTTGGCTTGAGTGGTTGTGGATGAAGATGGTGAGGCGGCGGTGGCGCCGGGCTTGCGCCGGCGATGGTGAAGGGGCCGCCGCAGCAGCGGCGGCGAAACTGGTTTGTGTATATATATATATATAAGTGTATAGGTTGTATATATAGATATATGTTGTGATTGGTGAGAGAGGTCGCCGGCTACATGGGATCGCCGGCAGGGGGTGACGCGACAGCAGCGGCTGGCGGAGGGCAGGCGGGCAACGGGGGAAGAAGAGCAGGGGATGATTTTTGGGGATTGGGGTGAATTTGGAGATTTTGCAAACCCTAGGGACCTAATTGCAATCCCCAAGTGTAAATTAATTAACAATTAAGTCCCTGAGACATTGGATAGTCATGGTTTGGTCCCTGAACTTTTGAGCATATGCAGTTTGACCCTAAAGACTTTCTGAACTTACAATTTGGTCCTCAGAATTCCTAGAAATTTCATTAGGGACCTTAATCTTTATAGAAAATATCGACTCACCCCTATATCTCGACAAAATGACAAAGATAACCCCTAAAACTTGTAGAAATTATATCTTGACCCTAGAATTTGATAATTTTATATTTTATGTCCTATTATATTATAAAATGATAGTTCGTCTTCAAAAGGGGATAGGACATGACAAAACGAACCCTTTAATCAAACAAATTCTAAGATAATTCTTAATAAACCCAAATTAAATTTTAGAAACCCCGGCTATTGATTTTTCTCGAGGATTTATTTATTTACAGTTTTATAGATTTTAAGATATTTAAGTCAGAAAATAAATTATATTTTTCATACTCTGTAGGAAGTTCATGTGGGGGACCGAAATAGACATACTACCGAAAGCTTTTGCATGACTTTGTGCGTAATCCCAAGGTGGGGGTTAAAATCTTTTTCTGTTTTAAAAATCGTACAATTTTATGAAAAAAATAATGTGTCTACGTGATTTAATTTCCGTCATTATGTGATGTTGCTTTTAATTGAACTGTTATCATTACATGAACTTTATCCGAATAAATTATATGATTCTGAAAGCTATTGATTTCAAGTATCTCAAATGGAAATGTCTTAAAAGAGGAAAGTCGGGATAATACCCGCTAGAAAGGGTTTTCTGTACATATGTGTTATGTGAATTTATGTGGCCAACGTGAACGTGACCAATGTGAAATTTATGTGTTATGTGAGAACTTTTGTGTGAAAATTTAACTGTGCATGCACCTTCACGCCAAGTAGGATATTACTTGTTGGAAACCCATCAAAAGGGGATATTCTTTGGAATTCCCAACACAAAGGGGTGTAACAGCCCAAATCGGGTTGGCTTGGGGCCCTGATGGGTATTCTTCGGAAACCTATCCACAGTTGCCATTGGGACTCTTCGGGAGTCTACAACGTGTATTATATGTATATTATGCAAGCAATATTATGTGTATTTTTCTTTTTACACGTTTTCCCTCCCCACTAAGTGTTCTTTTAACACTTACCCCTTCTATGCTTTTATTTTACAGAAAACATTGAGTGCAAGGAGGAAGAACAGAAATGTCTGTTATTTTGCATGTAAATATGAATGTATATGGATGTTGGTATTTCTGAAACCTTAAGTCATGTACGAAACAGGGTTTATGCATTTTGATCTAAACAAGAACGTTTTCCGCTGATCGGAGAAAATCCATGTATTTTCTATAATTATCTTTTAAATTTTGATTTGTTTAAAAGTCTTGATAGTTTTGTATTTTGCTGGACGCCTGAGAATAAGGTTGCGTTTATACTCTGGTTTAAAGAAAAAAAATCACTATTATAATTTAATTGTGTTTTAAACTCTTTATTGAAAACGGGGCGTGACAATAAAAATCATCTCAAGTTAAAAATAAGATCAAAGAAGCAAACTCACAGTCACCAAGACCACCCCAGCCTTTGTTTATAATGCCCATTTGCTTAGTTATTTCTAATGCCTCAACAATTATTTGAGTCATTTTCTCTGGTTCTTGAACAGGCTGGGATAATTGAAAAGAAAGTCCAAGTTGGAGACCACAATTATGATGAAAACAAAAAAAAATAGAGGCTGCAAAACATGATAACCTTAGTGAGTAAATAATGTGTGCAAATGTAAAAGTGCAGAACATATGCGAGGAGAACACATAGGGAGAAACATGAATCATTCCAAAAGCTACAAGAATGCAGAGTTTACTACTCAGAAGAATGCAATTTCTTCAAGAAAGATACGAATTCTAAACAAACCTTCAAAACAATTATTTATTTTCCATCAATAATTTTCTAAACAGATAGCACTACCTGATAATAAAATTAGTTCTCCAGATTATGTTTACCTAATTTAAATTTCCACCAATGACTTTCTATCATGGAAAGTTCAATCAAATAAAGTAAAACAGTAAAACTGATCAATAATCTTCCAGATCCAGTTAAATAATAGCTTAAACATTGATTTATGTTTATTATATGTTTCTTATAATATATATACACACACCTTTGATGTACTTAGTATTTTAATTAATATGTTTCTTATCCTAAAAAAAAAACTCAAACATCAAGCAAAAAGAAACTCCAAACAATATGCCAACACACTACCCAAATTATAAAATTAAAGAAAGAGAAACTTAACTGACTCCTCTTATTGATTAATTTACTTTCCCCATAAGAATTAAAGAGAGAAATCATAGGAAAATCAGTAAATGGATGGAAAGTTTAGTCTCAAGATACATTAGAGATTGAGATACTCACAAGACTGCCAAACCCAATATATATAGGTTTTGGACCAGCTTTCAGTCAGTCTAAAAGTGAGTCAGGCGGCTGATAATTTGTCGTGAGATCAAGGAAGCAAAATCCTCCCACATCAACCTTTGGACCCTAATCTGCAACGTAAATTGCTATAAAGTTCAATTAAAAACTATCAATGCGGACATAAATATTTGTTATGGATTAAACAGAAATCATAAGCTACAAAGGAAATGGAAAAGAGAAAAATATGGCGCGGTTGATTCACTTGAAAAAGGTGCTAAATATCTTATAAGTTGTGATGATTCTAATAAATGAAAACCTTTTGGTTTAGGAATAAGGTGAGGACTCCATATATATCAATGAGGAATATCTGACTCAGAGCCTTGTGATCCACTCAAGTTGTTACCGACTGTAGCTTCAGTTTTTTTTGTCTCATATTATTTATCATGTCCCTTATTCCTAACCAGATCAAGGGGTCTACGGTCTGATAAGATAACTGCAAAATACATTAAACAAAAAGAAAACTTAATTACCAGGTAAAATCAAAATAAAGTTTTCCAACAAACAAAGAAAAATTAAGAAATACAAGTCCAGACGCACTCTATATCCAACTGATTACTTAACACGAGATAAAGCATGGGGAAATTCACTAGTTGGCCTGGTAGAAAATTAATATTATTAGAATGACGATAAGCTGATTTACAATAATAGAGATTTGTCAAAAGTGTATTTGAATATTAGTTATTCTTCTAAATGAAAAGGAACAAATATATTTATGGAGAAAGGATCCAAAAAAATCTTACGTCCATGGCATTGTGAAAAATATATCAATAGGTATTTTCAATGCCTCCGCAACATGTGTATGCCCTGTTACCATCTCAAGATAAGTATGTAAAACAGTTTCATTATATGTGACCAAGGATAACTAATTTTGTATGTGACCTACATGATTTGAGTAACACCCAAAATAGTACCCTATACCTCTCAATGCTTAAAGAACATCATCATTTAAGATCTAATCATCCAAGTATTGTAGTAGTTTTTTTTGTCATAATTAGTAATTATGAATACATCACAAGAGCTTGGGGCAAATGACATGTTGATTCGAATACACCACAAACAAGTGATAATAATTTTACAAAATATAGAAATATAAAGCAACTATCTATATTAGTGTGGACACGACTATGCATGTAGAATTGTAGTATATATACATAAACCCACAAATATGAACTAATACATATAGTTATGCATAAATTTCAAAACTTTAAGAACAATCAAATGCAACATTGACAAAATGCATAAAATATCAGGGCCTCTGTTTGGAATTAGACATAGTAAAATGATTTTGAATCTTTAAACTGAACAAAGTAAAAGAACTCATAAATTTAATAGAGGAAGAGAAAGTATTCAGAGAAGAAAAGTCCAAATCCTAAATAGTTTCTTGTTTTATTGCAATTATTACTGCTAGCTCAGAACCTCAGTAAAGTTACAATCACTACCCTATTGAGTCAAAACAAAAAAAAGGAACACTTCTTATACTTTTTTTCTTTTCTTTTATTCCTTTTTTTTTCTTCTCAATTTAAGGATGCTTAAATTGTTAGTTGCCACCAATATCCTTTCAACACACATGAATGAGACAGTAATTAAATGGATAGGTGACACCATAAGAAGCACAAGAGAAAAATAGACATTTATGTCCTAGTGTTCCCTGAGAGAGGAGAGAAAGAAGTACTTCTTCTTTTTTCTTTTATTCCCTTCTGTTTTTGTTCGCTCAATTTAAGGATACTTGAATTGTTAGTTGCCACCAATGTCCAGCCAATATCTTTCAACATAGATGAATGAGACAGTAATTAATTGGATAGGTGACACCACAAGAAGCATAAGAGAGAAATAAACATTTATGTCATATTGTTCCCTGAGAGAGGAGAGAGTGAAACTAAACCATGCAGAGTGCTATGTAGTATCATTCAAAAGTACTCATCCCTAACAATCTCTTTTATTATGTTAATGTCTACTTTGAATCTATTAATAAGAAGTCAAGGGACAAAATCCATAGTGGTGTTTAATACATTTTGTAATAGAAATTCACTACAAGCCCAAATCAAACTTGGCATATCATATAGAATATTTCAAGTAAAATTGTGAAAATATTTAACCATATAAGTAATCCAAAAAATGCACTATTTAAGAGGGCAATTTGAAGGAAGATACAGAAGTCACTTAGTCTAACCATATGCTGGAGGATTAGCAATAATTGCTTTGAAAGGAATACCAGAATCCATATCAGGATCTTTGCATGATGGAAGTAAAGAATAAATTATTTCGCTCATTTGATTTCTTTGAATAGGTAATTCTGAAGGCCAGAGGGCAAGAAGCCTTTATTCTTGACCATGTCTGCATAAGCAAAAAACGTATAAAGTCATTAGTATATTGCTTTAGCGATTAACAGGTCAGGAACCATTAGTAGACATCACGAGTCGGAAACAACAACATAATTTCACCAAAGAGAAGCTCGATTAAATTTCTGATTGATTTGTAGGATCATGCAGATATTTCCACCATTAGAACACAAAGCCCAAGCAGAAATAAATAATTGTGCCTAGGAACGTATAGCAAAGAACATGCTAAACAGACTGCCTTCTAAAATGAGTACTATTGTAGTCTGCGGTGTGATACTTGAATTTATATTAGTTTCGTTCAACTACATGCTGAAACAAACAAACACAACAATAAATAAGGATAATGATTCAAGGCACAAACAAATGTGTATCCTGTCTTTATGGCTCTAAATCCTATGAGGAAAATGAGCAAGGTCATATTGGAAAAAGTTTTGCAATACATGAGAGACATAAGATAAATGACATGATTAATGCTTCATAACATTACTAACAGACTAGTTTTTTCACACATAGTAATCCAACTAATCATCTGGACTATCACTTTGGACCACATTTCAGAAAGCAATTAAACATATTACAGAGTGAGCAAGAAAAGATCATAAGTAGGCTTCTTGAAACCATTCCAATTTTCCCAATAAGCATTGTGAATGGGAATGAATGCCCACTTATCCCCCAACCCTCTTATGCCCCCAACCAAGCAACCCCTAAGTAGCAACTAAAAGCTAGAATGCAAGAATACATGTCTTTGTCTAAATATGCAAAAAGCATATAAAACTACTCCAAAAAAAAAAAACATATGCCATGTCAGATGCAATTCACCAACACTAAAGCAAATGTAAAAGTCCAATTTTCCAATTCCATATCTCCAAAAAGTCAACTTACATTCAGATGCATAGCAACTAATCATTCAATTTTATTTTCTAAATATCTTCCACTCATGTAAATGCCAGATTATGGACTCTTATTTCAATCTGGAAAAAAAAGAAATGTTGCGTTCCAGTGAAGTATAGTGCCAAATTTCAGAGTAGACATATAAAAGAATATAGTGAAGAGAAGCCCACCAAGAAATAGTAAATAACTAGAACTAGTATACAACATATCGGTAAATTACCTCATCAGTGTGATCCTTAAAAATATGCTTACAATCAAAATCTCCACCTTCTGATCCTCGAAAGTGCCAAATTTTAGAGTAGACATGCAAAAGAATATAGTTAGACCATCCACACCAGTTTACACTACACTACAGCAAAATTCACACTATACTACAGCAAAATTCACACTACATTAAATTTATCTCCAGCAGTCAACATTACATTCTGCACTACATTTACTATTCTTATTTTTTATTGATTTAAAATTTATACAAGTTTAAACTTATTAATTGCATAATTTTTTTCTTGGAGTTTTATATTGATTATTGAATATAATTATTTTTATTAGTTATTTTGTAAAAATATGTGAATATAAAAAGACAAAAATTATAGAACAACATTAAATTAAATTTCACAATACAATACTACAATCTTACATATTAAAAAACATAAAATTAACACAAGAAAAACAGCACACACAATACAAGAAATTTCAATAAAACAATAACGATAATCTAGATCTCAGAATTGGAATGCTCCTCTCACAAATGATCAATCAATGCATTACGAAATAATGTGTGCAAATTATTTACTACATGTGGTCACTATTTGTCTCTAACTACATGTAGTAAATAATATTTTTTTCATAAACAATAATATTGTTTCATGAAATAATGAAATGCAAATTCTATTAAAAATAAATTGTGAAATTAAAATTGTATTAAAAAAAATCATAAAGTAAAAATAAAAATGTAGTGTAGTGCAATAGTGACCACTACATGTAGTGGTACACTATTCATTTATGTAGTGTAGTGTGCAATGTAGTGGTACTGCTGGAGCAAAATCTCACACTACATGTAGTGTAGTGTGAGACTTACAGCAACTGCTGTGGATGCTCTTAAGAGAAGCCCACCAAGAAATAGATGAGTTTTAACCAATTTGAGATACACACTCAAGAACTGATGTAGTCAAAATCAAAAATACGAAATCAAAATGTACATATAGAATCTCGGAGTCTCTGTAGCTTCATACCTCGAGCACTTCTGCAATGCTCATAAACTCATCAGAGGAGAAGGACGAGCCTGAGTATATCTCGTCGGAGATGAGATGGATGTTCTTGGTGGCCGCAAAGTCGAAAACATGCTCGAGATTGGTCCTCCAATGTCACCTAACCCTGAAATCTGTCTTCGGCTCCTACAACGGCGACGGTAGGTGGCGGGATTGGCAAGCGCTTATTGAGAGAAGAGAGAGGAATGAGAGTTTTACAATCGATTGTTGAGAGAAGAGAGAAGAACAAGAGTGATAAAATTAAGGTTTCTTCATTAATTTTTGGGGATTTGGGGTTCAAATCTTGCAAATTTTAATTTTTAAAATTCGCACAACGACAACGGTAGAATAAACTGTTGTCCCAACCGTTGTTATTGTGCATTTTCTATGTACAACGACAACGGTAGAAAATATCTGTTGTGTCAATCGTTGTCATTGTGTGAAAAAAATACACAACGACAACGGTATAAAATATCTGTTGTCTTTATTTTAAAATAGTTCGCACAATGACAACGGTACAAAATAACTGTTGTCTCAACCGTTGTTGTTGGCAAAAAAAATGCTCAATGACAATGATACAAAATAACCGTTATCTTTATTTTAAAAATTTTCACACAATGACAATTGTACCATTGTCCCAACCGTTGTCGTTATGCAAAAAAAATGCACAATGACAACGATACAAAATAACTGATGTCCCAACCGTTGTCATTGTGAAAAAAAAGCACAACGACAACTGTATAATATATTCGTTGTCCCAACCGTTGTCATTGAGCAAAAAAAATGCATAACTGTTAGGATGTATACTATAAGCCTAGCTTTTGTATGAACATCTATTTATGATATGAGAATCTTTTATGGTCAAATGTTTGCATTTTATATATTTGTTATATATGTTATTGCAGTTGTCCAATTAATTTATATTGTAGATAATATGGTGTGTGGTGCCACACAGAAGATCATGTTATCAGTTCCTTATAGATTATAAATGATAGCTCACAGCCGAGATAATTTTGGTCAAATTATCGGAATGGTTGTAGTGTAATTTGGTATTAATCTGTCTTGATTATAAAATTACACTAGTACATTTTGTATGTATTGAGCAGGACCAATTGAGGTTGTTTTATTTGTACTGACTACATAAATAAAACAAGACCTCTGTTATTATGGATGTGCGTCCTCTTAATCATTGTATGATAACGGGCATGTATACTCGATATATGTTTTCTTTAATTTACCAATGGGTGAGATTTATTTATTAAATCAATAAGCTCGGTAAATTGGGATACAGTGTTGTTTATATGGTGTGCTGTTGATTATATAATGAAACCGTGTCCTAATTATTTAGGATGATGATATCCCCTTGAGGAACTCATAAGGATTATCATGTAAACCCTGCAGGTGGATTTATTCCGGCATGATAATAAAGTTGAGTGGTACTACTCTTGGAATTAAATATTAATTAATTGAATTGTCAGTAATTCATTTAATTAATGGACATTCGATATCTTAAACATGGGGAGATAAACGCGCACATAATAAATAGGAGCCATATCTAATATGGATAAGGGACGGTAGTTCAATAATATCTTTTTAGTGGATTAAGATATTATTTGATAGGCTTGAGAAGTATATTCAGATCGAATTAAGGACTCCTAAGCCTATCAGGAGACCGATTCCTAATCCTCCTCAAGGTCCCTGTTGTAGCCTATAAATAAGCCTCAAGTCAACCGTTTCTAGTGTGACAAACACAGAAAATCTGATATACGATCTAGAGAAGAATGGTTGAGAGTCTCGATAGCTCGTTGCCCACACAACGTTCGAGATAAGGCGAGGAATACAGCAGAAGATCGTGAGGTTCAGGCTTCATCGATTCCTCGATCTACAGTTCTGACCTTAGAACTAATTTTGGTGCAAAAGGTATGATTAGTTTTCCGCTGCGCGTTAATCATATTTGCATGGACCCCGATTCGGATAATCGAATAAGGGTCGGCGATCCGGCGGTTCCTACAATAACGATAACGGTATGAAATATTCGTTGTCCCAACCATTGTCGTTGTGAATATTTTTACTTTTCGACAATGGTTTTACAAAAAACTGTTGTAAATTTATCTACAACAACACAAAATGCTGAAAACCATTATAAAGCTCGTGCTGTGGTTGTGCATTTTTGTTGTAGTGCATGACGTCTGGCCTGCTTGCTGTAAGATACAGCAAGGATCCTATAAGGCGTCTGTACTTAGTATATCCACATTTTTTCCATCTTCATCTTTATCAAGACTTATGGATGTAGCCATGGGAACTGATGGAGCTAATTTGTTTTCTATACCAAACTTCTTTATAAGTTCTTTTGTATGTTTGACTTGACTGATGAAGGTTCCTGCAGATAGTTGTTTTACTTGCAGTCCAAGAAAGAAGCTTAATTCTCCCATCATGCTCATCTCAAACTTTGATTGCATTAGGTTGGAAAACTTCTCACAGAGATCTTTGTTGGTGGATCCAAAGATGATGTCATCCACATAGATTTGTACAAGGAGAATACTTTCTCCATTTTGAATTCTGAATAGAGTCTTGTCAACTGTTCCTTTCTTGTATCCATTCTCCAATAGATAGAGGGATAAGGTATCATACCAAGCTCTTGGTGCTTGCTTAAGTCTATACAGAACTTTGTGTAGTCTAAATACTTTCTCTTCTGTTTGATCCTCAAATCCTGAAAGTTGTTCCACATATACTTCCTCTGATAGAAGATCATTGAGGAATGCACTCTTCACATCTATTTGATATACATTGAAGTTCATGTGAGCTGCATAGGCCAGAAAAATTCTTATAGCTTCTAACCTTACTACAGGAGCAAATGTCTCATCAAAATCAATTTCATCTTCCTGACAGTATCCTTTAGTAATAAATCTTGCTTTGTTTCTTACAACAAGCCCTGATTCATCCAGATTGTTCTTGAAAACTCACTTTGCTCCAATGACTCCTTGATGAGTTGGTCTTGCAACTGTGTGCCATACTTATTTTCAGTCAAATCCATTCAGCTCTTCCTGTAGGGTTTGAACCCAGTTGCTATCTTGAAGAGCTTCTTTAATGTTCTTTGGTTCTGTATTAGATATAAAACAAGCAAACATCGCTTCATGAAGAATAAACCTTCTTGTTCTTACTCCTATAGATGGATCTCCAATGATGAGATCTCTAGGATGATTTCTTGGCCAGGTTCTGTCAGGCTCAAATATATGCACAGGTCATGGCTGTTCCTTATCATGCAGTAAGATGGTAGGTTCTGCTGCTATAAGATTGTCTGCTACATCCAGAGGTGTAGGCTCTTCCTCTCTGTCTTCAGCTGGAAGTAGAACTCCTTCAGTGTAGGGAACATCATTTACTTTCATGGGGAATGTTCCTTCAACCGGCTCATCCAACTTCCTTGTGTCACAATGTGGTTCATCAAACACCACATGAATTGATTCTTCAACCACCAAGGTTCTTTTTTTGAAGATTCTGAATGTCTTACTTACAGCTGAGTATCTAAGAAACACTCATTCATTTGATTTTACATCAAAGGTCTTTAAGTGCTCTTTTTCATTGTTGAGGATATAACACCTGCATCCAAATATATACAAATAATAGATAATTTATGTATATCCATTCCATACTTTATATAGAGTCTTGTCCAGATCTTTGTTAATTAGGCATCTGTTCTGAGTGTTGCATGCAGTGTTTGTAGCTTCAGCCCAAAATCTTTTGGGTATCTCTACCTCTGCTATTATTGTTCTTGCTGCTTCCTTAAGGGTTCTGTTGCTTTTTTCAGCAACACCATTTTGTTGAGGTGTTCTTGTAGCAGAGTATCCATGATGAATACCGTTGTCAGAACAAAATTTCTCTATGAATTTATTGGTGAACTTAGTTCCTCTGTTAGATCTTATCTTCATAATGCTCAAGCTTTTCTCATTTTGAATTTTCTTCATAAGATCAGGTAGCTTATTCTGAGTTTCTAATTTCTTAGCAAGAAAGATAGTCCAGGTGTATCTGGAGTAGTCATCTACTACCACAGGTGAGTACTTCTTCTCACTTATGTTTATTGGCTCTACTGGTCCAAATAAGTCCATGTGTAGAAGGTCTAGAATCCTGTGAGATGACTTCTGTAACTTATCATTGAAGGAGCTTCTTACTTGTTTCCCTTTCTGACAAGCTCCACATATGTTTTCTTTCTTGAATGCCAAATCTGGCAGTCTTCTTACAAGTCTTTTTCTTGCTAGCTTGTTTATGGTTTTAAAGTTCAAATGACTAAGTCTCTTGTGTCATCGCCAGCTTAGCTCTGGTGAACTCTTTACAATGAAGCATGTAGGTTGAATAGAAGAGCTCAAATTTGCAAGATAAATATTTCCTCTTCTTGTTCATGTAAGCTTGACTTTATTTGATTTGTTGTGCTTGATTAAGCACTTGTTTGACTGATGCTCAGTAAGTTATATCTGAGTCCTTTTACATAGGATACATCTTGAATCTTGATATTTTCTTTGATAAGATTTCCACATCCTTTTGTGTTTTCTTTGGAATCATCTCCAAAGATGACCTTCAGTCCTTTGCATGGTAGGAAATCTTTTAAGGTTTCTTTATTACCAATCATGTGCCTTGAGCAGCCACTATCAATGTACCATACCTCACTGCTGCATCCAGGCACTGAAACCTGTAACAAATTAAACAGATTTAGGTACCTATATCTGTACGGGTCCTTTGCGGTTAGTTCCTTTTGGAGCCAAAACTTTCTTAACAGAAATAACTTTTCTATAAGTATTGTTTGTTTTCTTTCTGTAAGCAGTTTTGTTTGAAAACTGTTTGTTATAGTGTGTGTAGAAACTATATGTGTGATACCAACACTTCTATAGTGTGGTCTTCCACCATACTTCCCTAGAGCATGTCCTCTTTGAGGTTTAGACATAAGAGTCTTAGTATTGGTGGGGTAAGAATTTTTATGCTACAACTTTATAGGTTGATGTATCTTCTTATTGCTTACAGAAGATTGCTTCTGCTGCAGCCAGCTCTTATTTTCTGTAGTTGAGTATATGGGTTTCTTTACCTTGTCCATTAGCATAGGTTTGTTCAAGGTCTCTTCAGAGTTACTTAGTAACACATCTTCCATTGGAGTTTCAGCTTGAACAAACTACACAACTTTGGATGAGCTTGCTGTATCCTGAGAGGATGAGTGTTGTATCATAAGCCAGTTTTCTCAAAAGGACTCCTGGCCATCATCAGACACTCTCTTGTGTCCTTAGCAGATTTGCTGAATATTCTAATCATTGACTGTAAGTTTTTCTTCTCATGCTATAGCTTAGTGACTAGCAGATTGAGCCTTGAGACTTCTTTCTGAAGTTTGCTGCTTCTTGAGTTATCAGACTTATATGCTGATAGCATCTTTGCAAGATCAATGTTTTTGGTTTTTAGGTTCTCATTTTCAACCTTCAGCTCCACATGAGTTGAGTTTATCTGCTCAAAGTCACTCATGATCCTTTTGAGGGAATGGATCATGTTCAGCTCCTCTTTTTCAGGTATGGACAGAGATTGATAAATTACCTCATCATCTCCACTGTCTTCACAGTCCTTTTCTATATGACAGATCAGTGCTTCTTCATCTGAGGTGAGGTTTCACTATCACTGTCAGAGGATTCAGCAGCTTTCAGCATTTTCCTTGGAGACTGTTGTATCTTTAGCTTTCTCAATTTCTCCAATGAGTGCTCTCAGCTTTTGTCTATCATTTCTTCTCTTTTCTCTCGACTGGTCTCTCTCTCCTTCAGGATATTTATGGACTGTTGGGTGTGGGCAGTTTCTTGCATAGTGTCCAGGCTTCCTGCAATTGTAACACAGGTCAGAGTTATTTGTATTTGATTGGAAAGAGGGAGATACCTAAGGTAGTGGATGGCTGCTTCTGAAATCACTCCTATTGTTGTTGTTCTTTATAAATCTTTCGAATTTCTTCAAGAGTAGAGTCATATCTTCTCTGCATCCTCAGCAGATAGCTCTGGCTGCTTCCTACAACTTGCAGTTACTATATCCTTCGTACTTCTTACAATCAGTGCAGTGACCTTGGAGTTTGACTCTTCTACCTCCTTCTTTCTTCTGTTGATATCATATTCAAATGCTTTGAGGTCAAAGAAGAGGTTGAATGAGCTCATGGATTTCAAATCCATCGAAACTCTCAGAGTAGTTGTTTTGCTATCCCATTCAGCTGGAAGAGCTCTCAGCACTTTTATGTTCTTCTCCTTCTGAGTGTAGTGCTTTCCCAGAGCTTCGAGTTCATTCATTATTGAAGTGAACCTCAAGTCCAGTTGTTCTAGAGTCTCTTCATTCTTCATTTCAAATAGCTCAAATAGTTGGGTGGTATTGGAGATCTTGTTATTTTTGGTGAGTTCTGTTCCCTTATAGATTTGCTCAAACATTTCCCAAATTTCCTTAAATGTTTTGCATGTCTTGACCTTACTGAAGGTTCCTTTGTCCAAGGTTATGAATAGGGCATTCTTAGCCACATTGTCCAAGTTTGCTCTCTTTCTATCCTTATTGTTCCATTCCTGCCTGGGTAGAGGTGCTCCCAAATGGTCTCGGAGGTTCAGAGAGGGGATGAATGAACCTTTGTTAATTTTGAAAATCTTTTCGAACTTACTATATTTTAAGTTACTTGAACTTACAACATATGATGGTACTGCTTACAACACTAGGATATAGAGTTGTATGTTATAACTTAGAGTTCTTAGCAGTGGAAAATATGTTTTGATTGAAGGCTTGTTTTCTCAAATATGTTATCTTATAAAGATTCTTTTTGTGCTTATGATAAGATAAACACAGAATGCAGCACATATATATAAAATGATTAAAACATTTGTGGTTTATAATACTTCTAAGGTGGTGTAATCCTTCTATACCCACTCTACTACTTCCCCGAGTAGGAACTTCGTTAAGCAAGATTGATTTACAGGGTACCACCTAACAATCTATCAACCTAACAAGTTAACACCTACTAGAACCCAGCGTACACACATCAGCTGTAAGTTCTAAAGGCAAACTTACTTAGGATTTCTAAACTCCCACACAGGGATGTTATCTTTCTCCTAGATAACTAAATACAATCAACAAGGATAAATCCTATCAACTAATGATACCTAAAACAACCTAGCACACAACAAATAGGTTAAAGCATATTGTTGTTTCTTCAACCGATGCAGTGAAGTGAGCTTCTGAATCCTTCTTCGAATCTTTCAAGTTGAAACTTGTTCACTTCACTTAGGTCGAGTGACTAAAACTTATAAGTATGCTTGAGAATATAGCTTGATAATGCTTTAAGCTTGTTTAACGTAAAATGTTTCAGTGGTTAGCTCCAATGTAGCTCGACCTCTATTTATACTTGTAGAAAGATATCTATTGAAGGAGATATCTTTCATTTGAAATAAGGGTTCTGATCAAAGACATGGCTTGCATTTAATGCATCTTGACTTATCTTCTCAGTGTATTTAATGCGGTGGTTGCGGCTTGCAACTTTCTGCAACCTGTTAGGCCATGTGTCATTTCTATATTGACTTTGCACCTGTAACTTTGATCTTGTCTCAACCGGCTCTATTGTAAATTTACTTTGGTCTTCATTCCTCATACTGCATTTATACTTTCTCGGATTACAAGGCGTTACTTATATTTGTTGTGGTCGAGGTTTGTTGAAGTATGCAGCAAGTCTTGTCTTCTGCTCTGTATCCTCGATCTTCTTGCAGCAACTTCTTACTTACAGTACCACTGTAACTTATTCTTGCAGTGTTGCTGTAACTTCTGCTTGCAGCATAGCTGTAACTCCTATATTACTGCAATTTATACTTATAGTTTCTTCATACTTTTATCTTCTTGATACAGCACGGCTTTGTTGAGATCCTCTATCTTTCAGAACCTAAACATACAGACTCAATCCTTGTCTATATGATTTCACTTAAACAATGTGAAAAATGGGGTACTCAAACTTCCTATTACATAGATGGTTTGTCTCATCAAAATCTAAACACTGAAATCCCAACACATTGTAGTGTAAGATATATAATAAATTGATGTATTGACAGGTAATGTAGCAAAAAGAGAAAACTTGATTTGTTTTTTCTGTTAAATTAAGAATGTAGTAAATGGGCACTGTTCCTAAGTTTTGTGCAATTGAACAAGCATCTAAAATACCTCTTTGGATCCTTGTATTGGATTTGTTCCTGCATTTTATCTCTTTCTATTGGACACTCACCAGGTGAGAAGCTTTACAAACTCTTATCTCTCCCTTTTAAGTGATTATAATGAATTTGAATATAAGAACCTTAATGCTCATGTGTTATTTGCAATTGCAGGTTGCCTATTTTTGAATTTGAAGAAGAATGAAAGACTAATTTTTAACTCACAAGTGAGCATTGATGAAGAGAAGCTTTAGACTACAGAAAAACTAAATCCTTGAATTTATCTTGCTAATCAAATAGATGATTATCATTATTTAAATAATTAGATCAGGTATTTCATTTATCCAAAAGATAAGTGGAGTTGAGCATTGATTATTAACAACCATTTCTCCAAATAGATGATTAACAATATTTCTAGAAGAAGAGAATGAGGCTTTAAAGAAGAATTAGAGTTTAAGGGAGAAGAAGAGAAGATGAGTGGAGCTGAGCATTGATGAAGAAAGCCATGACCAAAAAAATTATATATATATATATATGGATTCAGTTTTGAACGAATGAGTTCGGAGTATCGATTTAGGATTCATACCCATAGTTCAAAATAACGGTCGCGGTCATTGTCGTAGTTACCATAGTTAAGGTTACATTACAATTTCACGGAGATTTCGCGGTTGTAACAGACAATTTATCAGAAAAACTCAAAAATAGCCTAAAACTTCAAGAAAATTACTTATATATATGTTTAAACTAAATTAACGTAAAAAATAATATTACAACTAGAATTAACATATAAAATAAACAATGACATACATTATTAATACCATGTGGAATGTCGAGGTGGTTCAAAATCATCATTATCTTCCTTTTCAGGATGTATAGAAAAATGTGCATAATCATAATGAGTTAGACGAGACATAGGTTGTTCATATGGATACTTATGATAGGCATGATGGAACCGCCGGATCGCTAATCCTATGTAATTATCTGATTTGGGATCCATACAAGATATGATTAACGTGCAGTGGAAAATGAATCATGCCTTTCATCGTAATAAATGAAGACGAACCAATTCTAAAGTCAGAACTACCAAACTATCGATAGAGCCTAGACCTCTCGATCTTCTGTTGTATTCCTCGTCTTAATCTCGAACGTTGTGTGGTCAATGATCCTTCGAGAATTCCAACCGCCTTCTACTACGAATGTATGTATGATTTTTCATGTGTTTAGAAGCGACTGACTTAAGGCATATTTATAGGCTACAACAGGGACCTAGAAGAGGATAAGGATTAGGTCTCCTAATGGGCTTAGGAGTCTTCAAACGCACTTCTTTAGTCCATCAATAATAACTCGATCCACTAAGGAGTTATTATTGAACTACCACCCCAAATTCATATTAAATATGGGCTCCTATTTATTATATACACGTTTATCTCCCCGTGTTTATGATATTGAATGTTTGTTAATTAAATAAATTACTGACAACTCAATTAATTAACATCTAATTCCAAGAGTAGTACCACTCAATTTTATTATCATGTCGGAATAAATCCACCTGCAGGGTTTACATGATAATCCTTATGAGCACTTTAAGGAGACATTACCATCCTAAATAATTAGAGCGCAGATTTCTTCTAGAATCAACAGCACACCATATAAACAATATTACATCCAATTTACCGAGCTTATTGATTTAATGAATAAATCTCACTCATTGGTAAAATAAAGAAATAGAAATTAAGTATACGTATTTGTTATTATATAGGGATTAAGAGGACGCATATCCATAATAACAGAGGTCTTATTCTATTATATAGTCAGTATAAATCGAACAACCTCAATTGGTCCTGCTCAATACGTACAAAATGTACTAATGTAATTTTATATCAAGATAGACTAATACCAAATTATACTACAACCATTCCGATAATTTGTCTAAAATCATCTAGGTTGTGAGCTACCATTTATAATCTATAAGGAACTGATAACATGATCTTCTGTGTGGCACCACACACCATGTTATCTACACTATAAATTAATTGGACAATTGCAGTAACATATATAACAAATATAAAATGCAAACATTTGACCATAAAAGATTCTCATATCAAAAATAGATGTTCATACAAAAACTAGGCTTATATTATACATCCTAACAATGCATTGGTTAAATCTTGGTCAACATGTTGTGTTGAACTTATCTATGGCGGTAATTCTTGATCATGATGATAATATCTAAATCCTCGATATCTTGTACTGTCAGAAGATCCATAATAATGATCATGGTATCCAGCACTAGTAGGAAATGAGCTCCCGCTATATCTCCTACTAGTATAACTAAATGATCCATATCCGTGACTAGGTTGTCGAGCTTCAACTAAACCCATGATATACCCTGTATTCTAAGGACCATAATCATATGTATACCCTCATAACCCAAGACTTTACATTTGGTGATCCACATTTTCATATCGTCTAGAAGTTCCACCAGAATATAATTGATCGATGCCATTCGAGAAATCTTGCAAGCCTTTTAAAAATCGATGTTGTTCTTCTATCCCCGGACGATATCCATGATCAGTGCCTTGAGTGGCATAATAGTTCTCTTTTCCGTGTGCCCAAGACATGTCACTATCATGTTGAGCATCCTCTGTTCGAGCACTTCTATCAGTGTGCATCTGATAACTATCATCCACATCGTTGCCACCACCATCATCCTCATCATTGCCATTGCTATCATCACTAGTCAATCAGTATCCCTGAGTGATGCAGCATTTTTTCCTTTTCTTGTTGAAGGTTGAGATATATTTCTCTTAAATGCATACTTTTCAGTACAACCTTTAGCTTCTGGTTCATCTCCATGATTATCTTCATCTAACTATTGCATGTCATCGTGTGATAATGCAGTTGGTTCATTCTCTCGAGTCCATTCATCCAAGATATCATCATCATCGAACACATGATTAAGATCAATGAGACTATAATAATTATCTTCTTCCCTTTTATACATCAAGTTCCTCACTCTTAGTCGCATATTGTAGTGGACAAAAACTAACTTATACAACTTAGCAACAGCTATAAAAATTGCGAATCTTCATATGAATCAATGGCCATGTACTCGTAGTTCTCACAACCAGATGATGAACATGTTTGACTTAGAACTTTAACCCCAATTTTCTCAGATGAGAAGCATTTTCACCATAGTTTAACCACAATTCAACTGACATAAATATAAAATTATAACATATCTTTTTTACATAAGGTTATTTAATTTTAGTTTAAAACATAAGAATATAATAAACTTGGAAGTGTTGTTTTCACGGCTCTTTCTGCAAGTGTAGATGCAAACTCTCCATGTTTATCAACAAACAACTTAATCTAAAATAATTAACAGATATATTATTTGAAAATACAGAAATATATATAATTACAGTTTTCAAACCTTTTCTGACCTCATCGGTATATACGCAAGTGCTAGAATATTGAAGTGATGGGTTCAAAAAATATGCTAATAAATATTTTAAAAAATTAATAAATGAATGAACTTAAACATATTAAAAAATATGATGTAATATTTAAAAAAAGCCTCAGATTACCTGCAGCATACAAATGTTGATGTAATTATTTATACCACATCTCATCTATCACCTCCCAATAAACTTGCAATTCTTTAATAGCCTCTTTTATTGCTAGTTTAACCTTATCCATTGCTTCACAAACAACAACTAATGTTAGTTTCTTATCTTGATCCACAATTTTGAACACCTTTACTAGTGGTTCCATCACCAAAGAAATTTCTCGGGCTCTCTTCAAAAATCTGGCATCCATTATAATAGTTGAAATATTTTCAGCCTCCTTTCTTCTTTTCGAACTTGTATTATTGAATGTTTTCCACTCAATGGTTGTACACATTCCCTTCAACTCCTCACTATGCCGAACAAGACTTTAAATGGCAATAAATTCTATTGCAAATCTAGTAATCCTTAGCCTTAACAATTCTCTGTTTGCGATGTATGATCTCATGAGATTAACAAGTTTGTCACTATTGTAAATGAAACTTGTGATCTTTCTCACCTTCTCGATACTTTTTTTTACCTTTGTCATCTTTCCAATATCTTCTAATATCAAATCAATGCAATGTGCAACACAAGATGACCAAAATATATGTGGTCCTTTCCAATATCAATTTTCTCCTATTTTCTCCTGTAACTTTATCCGCGGCTTCACTATCTGTAACAACTTGGATAATATTTTGCTCCCCTACTTCATCAATAACTTTATTCATTAGAGATAAAAGAAAATCAGTTGTCTTTTCTTTTGTTATTGCAGTCTATTGAAGTATGATATATCATTGCTCGATCACAATATATCATAAAATTGATTATGGGATGTCTATTTTTAGTACTCCACCCATCACACATGATTGTGCAACCATATTCTGGTCACTTAGACTTTAATGTTGATATATAACCTTCAATTTCAGATACCTCATCATCAAGATAAGGTCCACCTATTTGGTAACCCGAAGGTCCTTTAATTCTTAGCCTAGCCTCAGCAATTGTATTTATCATAGATTGGTAATATTATCCACTATCAACAGCATTAAATGAAATAACATTAAACACAAACCATTTTGAAATAGCCTTACCTATTAGGGATATACTGAAAAGTATGCTTTTTGTGCTACTTTGTATATAAACCGATTCTTGCATTTTATGAGAATAAATCTTTTATCACTATTTGCATTAAATATTATGAATGTTATTTATTTAAATGCATAAATGTTCAATATACTTTACATTGTAGACAATGTGGTGTGTAGAAGATCACAGAAGATCACATTGTCAATTCCTTATAATAAGTATAGTAAAATTCACAACTTAGATGGAATTGAACAATTCATTGGTAAAAGTTAAAGTGTAAGGCTCGGATTGGTTTGTCTTGACCAAGAGATTACACTAGTGCATTTGATGTGCTGAATAGGACCTACAGCGAGATAATTCTTCTAGGCTGACTTGGAAAGAAGAATTAGATCTCAGTGGTTATTGATTTCTTAATTTCTATCACTTAATTGGGATTGCATATAATTAATTGATATTGCTTTGATTTATTATGGGTAAAGAATCAATGAGATTCAATACTTTATATTTTGGGCAATATTATTAATTATATGACAGATTGCTAAATTAATATAGAAAATCGTGTCTTGATTTGTCAAGTTGATAATGTCCCTTTGGTGGGCTCAGAACGTTTATCATAACAAATCTGGCCAGTGGATTAATTTCCGATATGATAATAATGCTGAGTTGTCCTTTCCCAAGGAATAAAGATATTAATTAATTAAAGTATTCAGTAGCTTAAATTAATTAATGGACATTAGATCTTAAACACGGGAAATAATAATCGGGAGCCATATTTCATAACATGGGTTAGGAAGGATAGTGCAATATTAATTCTATAGTGGAGTGAATTAATATTAATGGGCTACAATAATATTGTGGCTCAATATTTGTTTCTAGGTCCATTGGGAGGTCCAATCTTAATTCTCCTAAAGGCCCCTTGAGTAGTCCAATAAAAGCCCATTTAGCTCAGGTGTTAAAAGATAAGAATTAATTATTGTTGCAAAATATATGGAGATCAAGAGTTTTTCATATATTAATTATTGTTGCAAAATATATTGAGATCAAATCTTGAGAAATATATTTAAGATCAAATCTTGAAAGATATATTTGAGATCAAATCTTGAGAAATATATCTGAGATCAAATTTTGAGAGATATATTTGAGATCAAATCTTGAGAAATATATCTGAGATCAAATCTTGAGAGATATATTTCTTGATCTATTTCTTCTCCTCCAAGTAAGTATTTTTGTGTATAAATAGGGGTTGATTTCAGCCCTATGAAAAAAGACACACGAGCAATCAACAAAAGTGAGAAATTGCTTCTTCCTAAAAAGAGTTAAAAAGTTCGTTTGATTTCCCACCGGATCTACGAACTTGAACTTGGAGCTATTAATTTTCTCAACAGTGTCTCTCCGATCAAGAGGTAAATACATATCCCTTAGTTCCGCATGTTTAGGGCTATGTATGATTTACCATTTTTCAAAACATGATCTATCTGATTTAATTTATTTTAAATCATAGGAATAGGTTTATGATATTTCTGATTTAAATTACACCTGAATAGATCCATGCAAGATCCCCAACATTACCAACATCTTTGATTTTTTCAGGAGCAAACCAATTCTTGATACTTTTTTATTTTGATTGGAGCATGTAAGAATCAATCCTGCTTGAAGACTTATTAGGTCCTTCTCCAACATTAGAACTGCGAAGTGTTCCTCGTTTTACATCTGATGTGGATTGTGTGCTCCGACACCAGAATGCCCTGTAATAAAAAATATAAACATTAGATATATAATATAAATGGATAAATATATATTAAAATGATAAATGTAATATACCATCTGGAAATCGTCTACGTATATCTTCCTCATAATTAGCCATTACGCGGCTTTCTCTCATGGCATTCCTCAATTGCTTCAATTCATTCCTCTGTGATAATCTCTCATGATTGATATATTCATGGTTAAATTCATCCTCACTTTCATGACAATCCTCGATGTCAATGAAACCCTCTTTTTTGGTTTCTTTCCAAATTGTCCTAATTATTGCTTCATTTTTCTTTTTTAATGAAGCTTTTGCAACTTTGGATTCTTGAATATGTTTTCGAATCATTACAGTTGCTTCTTTTGGAGCCTTAGTACATCTACCTACATTTACGGAAACATGTGCAATATGTTCTTTTGCTCTTGTAATTCCACCGATTATAATTTTGCCACAATAGTTACATTTTATGCATTTATTACCATCAGCAATAGGAGTACAAAAATCCCAACCAATATCACGTTTGGGGGCCATCCTATAAATATTATGAAATCAGTAACTTCAACCATACATGTCACATAAAAAAGAATCAATATCTAATATCCATACTTTTATAAACCAATTTGATGTGATACTAATCTTTTATTGATTTTATTTATACTTCATACAATTCAAAAATATACTTATAATGTCAATCTTTAACCACTCATTTCTATATTAACTTGTAAAAAAGAAAGAAGAAAAATAAAACTGAGATAAGAAAAATATTAGAGCTGAATTTTATGAGATCCTAATATAATTAAGACATAGGTTGTATTTAGTTATTAAATTAAAAAAATATTAATACTTTAATTTTATAAGGTTTGAATGAGTAACTAACAATATTATTATCTAATTACATAACTATCTATATTATTTGTACCTTAATTGCTTACATCATACAACATGCAAAATATAATAAAGAACACATTTATGCTTTAAATTTGTTAATTACTTGAAATACGAAAAAAATTAAAAAGTCATAGTTTTGGGGAGGGGCTAGCTTTGATACTTTTTAAGTTGACTTTAAATTTTAACTTTCAAATACTAAATATCTTGTTTACCTTTTTTTTTTTGGTGCACTCCTCCAACTTCACGTTTTCTATAGTGTCCAGGATAAAAACGAAGCATAATTGGTTAATGAAATAAGTAAACCCTTAATTAAAATATCTTATGTGTATTAATTCTTGAGTGTTTAATTTAATTACGTGCGTTTCAGATACGTGTTTGAAGAGGTGTCCCCTCAGCCATGGTGGTAGTCATCAAATTTCTCATAGCCTCCTGTCTGGTAGCCCGACTCTGGTGTCTGAAGAGTTCTTTGAGATTATGCATCATATCATAGGTAGTAGGCATGACCTAATGCTAATGTTGCAGAACATTTGACATGGAAGCCAAAATGTAACACCGCACTATCTCATATGTCTTGACCCACTTCCTATAAAGCATTTTCTCCTCTTTATTAGAGTTTTCATCAAACATGTCAGGACAGTGCTTAGTGAGTACAAACTTGTACTCTTTAGCAGTTAAGATAATATCCAGGTTTCATTTCCAATCAATATAATTAGGACCAGTAAGTTTGTTTTCTTTAAGTATAACAGCAAGAGAATTGAGAGTCATAATGAAAAATCTGAGAATCACATAAATAAACACATAGGTTAAAACATTTGAATTAAAAAATCATATTGTTCCCTCAAAAAATATAATTTAAATTCACCAACACCTCAGTATACCGTGAACTTCATATGCCACGATAGTGTGGACGTATACTAATTCAAGCTTTCATTAGAGGAGGTTTTACCCATTAATTTTATTATCTTTTCAACCTAACTTTATGACAAATAAAATTAATAGTTGGTTTCGCTTTGGCCATACAACTAATAGCAGTGACTCCGATGGGGAGGATACTGTCAAATGCACCTAAGTGTATACCATTACTTGATATTAAGTTCATTATCTAGGATTATGCCCCTTCAGATGAAGAAGATGACATACTCCTAAACAACTTTCTATAGTCATCCATAAAAGAAGTTTGATCTAGTGATCCATAAATAAACTCATTCGATATGGAGAAAGACATTTAAAGCTAATACGTAAGTTTAAATGCATCACTTACAAACCAGTAATGGAGGCCTTATGAGTTATTAAAATTAATCCATCTCCCACTTAGTTATTTAACATGAGGGATTTTAACATGCATATCATATGAAACACATAAAAACATGCTTTACAAAACAACGCATGTCACGCCCCATTTTCGATACAAAATAAAATATAAATTTTTAACATTTTGGGCGTCCAGCAATTTAAAAACAAACTAAAACCAAAGGTTAAAATATCCATCCAAATTACATAATTTACATAAAATATTTAAGTTATCAGAGACAGCAGCAAAAATTCAATATACAGCCCATCAGGCTAAAATTTTACAATCCTTCAAAAATAACTTGTTTAATTATATCAAAAAAATATATGCATCTTTCTTCACATCCTACTCTCCACATCCGAATCTATAAAAGAAAACATATAAAGGGGGTGAGCGTATAAAATACACTCAGTGGGATCACACGGTATAGGGGATTTATTTCATAAATTCACCAATTAATCATATTCCATCACATGACTGATAATCAATTTAAAATATACGCATTCTTCACAAAGCAAACATCATTCACCTTCAACATAGCTTTTCACATAATTTACGGTGCTTAGCCGCTATAAAACATTTTACGGTTCTTAACCGCTATAAAAACATATGCGGGTCTTAACCGCCTTTTTCGACGTACTTAACCATCTTTTTATGCGGGTCTTAACCGCATTTTTCGACGTACTTAACCGTCTTTTTATGCGGGTCTTAACCGCTATTTTCGACGTACTTAACCGTCTTTTTCGGTGATCAGCCGATATTCATACGCATGCACATGCACACATCAACATACACATAAAAGCACATTATTTTAACATAGCACTTAGTTGCAGTTCTCAACTGCCATAAAAACACATCTTATTCATTCCTTACGTAATACAAACCACATTTCACACATATATAAAATTCACCTTCATCACATCGTAGCATGCATTCAGCACGTATACCCAACTCATTTCATATTGTATAATATTTCGTAATTTAAATGCTTTAGAAGAATTATAAATACCGACTTAGCAATTTTTCCCCACCTGTAGAGCAGCTGATCAAAAGCTTCTAGGTTCCAAAGATATCTAGGGCGTAAACTCCTGCTGATCGCCTATAATTATAAAGGTTCAACTCAAAATCTAATCGAACTATCATCGAATTAATAAAATAATATTTTTTTAAAGTAAACCCTATTTTGTAATTAAATATATATAATTTATAATCTATAAAGTTTGATTCGAAATTAATAATTCGGATTAAAAATAGATATGAATTTAGGGTTATTTATCCTTAAATTAGAAATAATAATTAAATCGTAAAATTAATTTAATTAGCATAATATTTATAAGTTTATAGCTTTTAGTCTCAAAAGCAATCTTGCGAAACATAGGTTTAACCTATAATTCCAATTAAGTCTTTGGTTAACGAAATTTATAATAAATAATGCAATAACACTCAATCCCAAAATCGAGCCTAAACTATATTTTCTCAATCAATTGGATAAAATCTAGGGCTTTATTACCTAATTAATTATATAAATAGATCCAATTAACATACATTAATTTATATAATCTTTCTTTGTCATTTAATTAAAACTCGTTTCATTTATCGAATTCTATTTACTTATAAATAATATCTATAATTCCAATATATTCAAAAGTTCAAAACGTCATTATCATGAATTCAATAATTATGATAAAAGATTCATAATATCATTAAATTCTAAGGAAAATCTATATCATTTTATTCAACTCAAAGTCCGATATTTTTCTATGTCAATTTCTATTAAATATAAGGTAACATATATAATTCCCATATATTCTAATGTTTAATTAACTATATGCCATTTACATTAAATATCAAAAATTCTATAGAAAATTACATAAATCAACCATTATGAAAAACTATGTAATTTCAATAAAATCTTAGGGATATCTACGTAATTTTCATAAGTTCGAGGGTTTGTTTGCCGTTTATCATAGTTCAATAATTCTTAAAACATCCTTTGGTATACTTAGGGAGCAATCTACAATTTCCTAAATTCTAAGGGTTTAGTTTCAAATTTCAGCAAAGTAAAGATTTACCATTTTTGCCCCTAGAATTTGCCTAATTTACAAGGAGGAACCCCCCCAAAATCCTTCCCCTGTTTCCAGCCATCCGCCCCCTCCCAGCAACTGCTCCCTTCCGCTATCGTCCACCAATCAGCCACAGCCGCGACTGGCAGTCGCCGGCAACACCAAGACCCGACACCGACCGGCCACCACCACAACCAAACACTACACACCCACAGCCCAACAACACTCAACCACAAACTCACACACACAATACACAAGTACGCTCCCAACACCCACACGCACAGCCCCTGACTCACCGGCGCACACAGCACCGGTTATACCCAAACTCGACGACGATCGGCGAAGCTGGCGAAGCGGAGAACAGGGTAGCCACCGCGAGGGAGAGAGGAAATGTAAGGCTTATCAGTTCAAAACTTCGAACCCATCTCTACGACGTGCTCGGTGAATACTACGGTTCGGTCCGATTACCTTTCCGAAATACGACTGTTCGGCGGTCGATGGTGGTAGTGTACAGAGAAGAAAACTGAGAATATCCAATGGCTTCTTTGTTCAATTTGGGGAAGAAGATAAAATGAAATATAAAAACAAGATGTAGCCTTTATCCTATGTTTTCCAACGTGTGCCAATTATTTAGGCTTTCTAGAAGGTTTGACTTTGCTTAATTTTAATTAAAGACTAACCTATACATTAATATCCTATAATTCATATTCTACAATTATATCATATAGCTATATATATATTAAGGCAATTTATATATTATATGATTATTTAAAAAAAATATTTTTTAGGTGCTACAACGCATATAAATAAAAATAATAAACATGGAAAACAATAATCCCAACTATTATTGGCCTCGTTATATACTTGCATTTTCGAATGTTTGCCATCAAACAGGGTTCGACCTCCACGGTCAGGTTAAGGGATGCGGGGCAGAGCCCCGTTTAAAAAAAATTAGGGTTTCTGCCCTCTCATTTCTCTTTCAGTCGCAGCTTCTGGACGCTAGAATCTTCCTCCACGGTAAAGAATCTCTATCGCAACCCTAACCCTATAATTAATTACATTCATCGATCTTATACTCCACGAAGGAGTTTACACATGATCTAGATCGAACAGAAAATTAAAACCTAATACGACAAACCGCCATGATTTACTATTACAATCATATATTATCAAAACAACCTCGATATGTCCGAGGGTTTAATTCATACATAAACATACATTCAGACCATAATAGTTGGATTTAGGGTTCCTGCAACCACCGAGTTAATCTGTGCATACCTTATTATTATTCGATCTATAATTACGTATGAAACAAGACATAATCATAATAAAATTAATCGATTCAATCGCATAGAGTCAGAAAACCATGGCTCTTATACTAATTATTGAAACCATCGGATCGCTAACCTTATATAATTATCTGATTCGGGATCCATACGTGACATGATTAACGGGCAGCGGAAAATGAATCATATCTTTCAGTATAATAGGTAAAGACGAACTAGTTCTAAGGTTAGAACTGCTGAACTATTGATAGAACCTGGACCTCTCGATCTTCTGTCGTATTCCTCGCCTTTTTCTTGAATGTTGTGTGGGCAACGTGTTAGGATGTATACTATAAGCCTAGCTTTTGTGTAAACATCTATTTATGATATGAGAATCTTTTGTGGTCAAATGTTTACATTTTATATATTTGTTATATATGTGATTGTAATTGTCCAATTAATTTATATTGTAGATAACATGGTGTGTGGTGCCACACAGAAGATCATGTTATCAGTTCCTTATAGATTATAAATGGTAGCTCACAGCCGAGATAATTTTGGACAAATTATCGGAATGGTTGTAGTGTAATTTGGTATTAATCTGTCTTGATTATAAAATTACACTAGTACATTTTGTATGTATTGAGCAGGACCAATTGAGGTTGTTTTATTTGTACTGACTACATAAATAAAACAAGACCTCTGTTATTATGGATGTGCGTCCTCTTAATCATTGTATGATAACGGGCATGTATACTCGATATATGTTCCTTTAATTTACCAATGGGTGAGATTTATTTATTAAATCAATAAGCTCAGTAAATTGGGATACAGTGTTGTTTATATGGTGTGCTGTTGATTATATAATGAAACTGTGTCCTAATTATTTAGGATGATGATGTCCCCTTGAGGAACTCATAAGGATTATCATGTAAACCCTGCAGGTGGATTTATTCCGGCATGATAATAAAGTTGAGTGGTACTACTCTTGGAATTAAATATTAATTAATTGAATTGTCAGTAATTCATTTAATTAATGGACATTCGATATCTTAAACATGGGGAGATAAACGCGCACATAATAAATAGGAGCCATATCTAATATGGATAAGGGACGGTAGTTCAATAATATCTTTTTAGTGGATTAAGATATTATTTGATAGGCTTGAGAAGTATATTCAGATCGAATTAAGGACTCCTAAGCCTATCAGGAGACCGATTCCTAATCCTCCTCAAGGTCCCTGTTGTAGCCTATAAATAAGCCTCAAGTCAGTCGTTTCGTGTGTGACAGATACAGAAAAATCTGATATACGATTTAGAGAAGAACGGTTGAGAGTCTCGATAGCTCGTTGCCCACACAACGTTCGAGATAAGGCGAGGAATACAGCAGAAGATCGTGAGGTTCAGGCTTCATTAATTCCTCGATCTATAGTTCTGACCTTAGAACTAATTTTGGTGCAAAAGGTATGATTCGTTTTCCGCTGCGCATTAATCATATTTGCATGGACCCCGATTCGGATAATCGAATAGGATCGGCGATCCGGCGGTTCCTACACAACGATCCTTCGAGTATACCAACCGCCTTCTACTAAAATCGTTTTATGAGATTTTTGTATGTTTAGAAGCAGCAGACTTAAAGCTTATTTATAAGCTACAACAGGGACCTAGATGAGGATTAGGATTAGGTCTCCTGATGGGATTAGGAGTCTTAGTTCGGCCTGAACACACTTCTTAATCTCATCAATAATAATTCAATCCACTAAAGAGTTATTATTGAACTACCGTCCCAAATCCATATTAAATATGGGCTCCTATTTATTATGTGCGCATTTATCTCCCCGTGTTTAAGATATCGAATGTCCGTTAATTAAATGAATTACTGATAATTCAATTAATTAACATCTAATTCCAAAAATAGTACCACCCAACTTTATTATCATGCCGGAATAAATCCACCTGCAGTGTTTACATGATAATCCTTATGAGCTTCTCAAGAAGACATTATCATCCTAAATAATTAGGACACGGTTTCATTCTATAATCAATAGCACACCATATAAATAATATTGTATCCCAATTTACCGAGCTCATTGATTTAATGAATAAATCTCACTCATTAGTAAATTAAAGAAACATATATCGAGTATATGTGCCCGTCATTATATAATGATTAAGAGGACACATATCCATAATAACAGAGGTCTTATTCTATTATATATTCAGTATAAATCGAACAACCTCAATTGGTCCTACTCTATACATACAAAATGTGCTAGTGTAATTTTATAATCAAGATAGACTAATACAAAATTACACTACAACCATTCCGATAATTTGTCCAAAATTATCTTGGTTGTGAGCTACTATTTATAATCTATGAGGAACTGATAACATGATCTTCTGTATGGCACCACACACCATGTTATCTACAATATAAATTAATTGGACAATTGCAATAACATATATAACAAATATAAAATGCAAACATTTGACCATAAAAGATTCTCATGTCAAAATAGATGTTCATACAAAAGCTAGGCTTATAGTATACATCCTAACAAAATTTTCATGAAATTTGGAGGTGTCTAACTATGAATTAAAATAGTTGACTAACTATTCTAGAATTTGAAATTAAAGAAGAAGATGTGTTTCCTCAAATTTATTTTATTAACATGATCTCAAAAATCTACCCATTCTTAAGTTAATTGTATTCTAACTCAAGATCTCACTTAAATTTATCATATAAAAAAGAATTAAAGGAATTACTCTTGATTTGACATGAAAAGGAAATTATGAGAAAAAGGACAAACACGTACCTTCTCTAAGAGAGTTTGAAAAATTCTAACCCTAGCGTATCATCTTTTTTCTTATTTATATGATGAGGTTTAGGGTTTCTAAACCTAATAATGATAAAATGAGTCTCCTAATCTCTTGGGCTCATACTAAAGAAATCTAATAATATTGACTTATAAACCAAAGTAAATCCATCATTTAAATAAAATCCTACATTATATAGGATTGATACAATTTGTTTTATAACAACTTTTAAATTATTAATTTATTATTAGTTTTTTTTTCGGTTGTTACATCCCTACCCCCTTAAATTAATTTCGTCCTCGAAATTTAAGAACTTACCCATTATAGAAAAAAATTTCGATACTTCGCTCGAAAGTTGTCTACATATTCCCAAGTAGCTTCGTCATTGTTTTGATGACTCCATTGCTATTTAAATAATGTAATCTCTTGTTTCTTAGCTTATACACCTTACAATCAAGGATTTTCTCTGGAATCTCTTCATATGTCAAGTTCGGGTTGAATTCCATAATTGTGCAGTTGACAACATGACTCGGGTCGTAGACATACTTCCTCAGCATGGACACGTGGAAAACGTTGTGAACAATTGTAAATTGTGGTGGTAAAGCCAGACGATACGCCAACTCTCTCACTCATTCGAAGATCTCGAATGACCCAACAAACCTTGGTCTCAACTTGTCTCTTTTTCCAAAACGAACAACTTTTTTGATCTGTGCCATCTTAAGGAACACATTATCTCCCTCTTCAAATTTCAGATCATTTCTTCGAACATCTACATAGGACTTTTGTCTATCTTGAGCGGTCTTTATTCTTTCTCGAATCTTTTTATGACTTGCACAGTTTGCTCCACTAGCTCGGGACCTAACACATTTCTTTCTCCAACTTCATCCCAGTACAATGGTGATCTACACTATCTCCCATATAGTGCTTCGTAAGGAGCCATTGGAAACTGTTGTTGTATGCAAATTCTACTAAAGGTAGGTACTTCTCCTAGTTACTTCCCAAATCAAGTACAGTTGTTCTTAATATATCTTCTAGCGCTTGTATGGTTTTCTCTGACTGACCGTCTGATTGTGGGTGATAAGCAATGTTGAAGTTCAATTTAGTACCCATAGCTTCTTGCAGGCTCCTCCAAAATTTTGATGTAAAACGAGGATCTCTATTTGATACTATGGAAACAGGAATTCTTTATAGCTTAACAATCTCACGAATATAAACTTGGTCATACTGCTCCAAAGTGTAAGTCATTTTCATTGGCAGAAAGTGTGCAGACTTTGTTAATCAATCCACCACCACCCATATTGCATGATTCTCTTTGTTCGTTCTTGGTAAACTCACCACAATGTCCATTGTTATGTGTTGCCATTTCCATTGAGGAATTTCTAATGGCTTAAGCTATCCAGACGGTCTTTGATGCTTGACTTTTACTTGCTGGCAGTTTAGGCACTTTGCAACAATGTCTCCAATATCTCTTTTCATACTTCTCCACCAGATGGTCTTCTTTAGATTGTTGTACATCTTTATATCTCCCGAATGTGCAGTATAAGACAAGTAGTGAGCTTCTTCAACAATTTCTTTTCTTAACTTATCATTCCCCGGTATGCACCACCTTCATTCAAATGTTATCATACCATTATTAGTGAGAACAAACCCTTTTTCCATTTCTAGTTGTTATTTGCTCCTTTACCTTACACAAGATAACATCTAGGGCTTGAGCTTTCTTAATTCTTTCTCTCAACGTGGGTTGTATCATTAAAGTTATCAAAATCAACTTCTTCATTTTTTAGTAGTTTCGTTCCTATTCGATTTTCCAATTCATCTCGACATAACTTTCTAGAACCGGTCATAGGCTCAGTACAAGGCTCATGATGCAGAACTTGTTTCATCTCAAGATTCAGTTTTGTAAAATCCTTCACCAATAATTCTTGTATTATAGGTAAACAAGTTAATTCTCCCATTGACTTCCAACTTAAAGCATCAACTACCACGTTACCTTTATCCGGGTGGTAATGAATGGTGCAGTCATAGTCATTCACCAACTCTAGTAATCTTCTTTGTCTTATATTCAACTCACTACAAGAAATTTTGGATACGACAACGGTTTTTCCTCGTTGTCGTAGTTGTATTTTGTGCGTTGTCGTATCTAGTGTTGTTAAAAGTTCTCGCCATTCGACAACGCATCAAAAAACGTTGTCTTAGCTAGATACGATAATGCTTTTTGGTGCGTTGCAAGAAAAGGGTTGTCTTTTCTTATTTTCTGGAACTATTTTACAACGCTTAAAAAGCGTTGTCGTATCTGACACGTCATCAAAAAAGTGACACGTCATTACCACATCATCTTCCACATCATCGAATTCGGACATGTCATTGCCACATCATCAAAAATAATTATGCATTGTCTGGGATTCAAACTCGAGACCTTTGTTGGAAGGTGAACCACTAGGCTATTAGTGCTTTATGTGTTCATATTCTATATGTATTTCTTTTATTAACTAATTATATATATATATAATTAATGACTAATTAATATATAATTGGAAGATTAATGACTAATTAATATGTTTAATAATATTTAATATAATTTCATTTTAAGACAATTATAAAATATACTAGTGCATATTTTTAATATATGTTATAAACATACTAATTTTTTAAAATTATGAGTTTGTTCATATATATAAGATAATATTAATGCAAATAATGTAAAATAACATCATAAAATAATTAAATTTTTCAACTTTAATTTAATTAAAATAATATATAATTTTTGTATTATTATATAAAAAAATTTGTATTGACCAAATAATATATGTATGTTTTTTTTATTTTGAAAAATAGTTTATGGTTCAATTAATATATTTAAGTTTTTTTTTCATATTATTCTTTTAATTAATCATTTTTATATCTTTTTTTTATTTTATAAAATAATTTTTTCAAATAATTTATGTTTTTGGTATTAATTTTAAAACCAAACTCATTTATATTTATTTTCTAAAATAATAATATATAATTTTTATGTTATTATGTAATACAAATTTTTATAATTTTCAAATTAATATATGTATTGTTTTTTTTGTTGTAAAATAATTTGTGGTTCAAATTAAAACCAATTAAACTCATTTTATCTTTATTTTCTAAAATAATAATATATAATTTTTATATTATTATGTAATTCAATTTTTTGTATTTTTCAAATAAATAAATGTATATTTTTTTATTGTTGTATAATTAAATTTTTTATATATTCTTAATTAATTGATATGATATATATATATCTTTTTTTTTATGTTTTTTGTATTAATTTTAAAACACAATAATTTTATCTTTATCTTTTTTTAAGAAAAACATTCGTAATTTATGAATTATGAATTATAAAACACAATTTTCGAATTATGTTTTAAAATAATATACCAATTTTGTATTATTATATAAAAGGGTGAGAGTAATATTTTAGGTGTAGTTTCTTAATTAATTCAAAATAGTATTTTATAAAAATACATCTCACGTTTTTTAAATTATGAGTTTGTTTATATAAGATAATATTAATGCAAATAATATAATATAAGATAACATTATAAATTCATTAAATTTAATAAATTTAAGTTAATTAAGAAACAATTATTTTATAATTAACACATGCAACACAAAAAAGGGGTTGCATAATAGGTTGTAAATTTATAACTAAGAAAAGACAACGCATAAGAAAAGGGTTGTCTTTGTGAGAAAAATTTCGCTATACGACAACCCTTTGAAAAAACGTTGAACAAAAGCGTTGTCTTTTAAAAAAAAGGCCATTTAACAACGCTACGAAAAAAGCATTGTCGTTTCCATTTTTTGCGTTGTCGTATAGCGAATTTTTTGAAAAAAGACAACGCATAAAAGCGTTGCATAAAAGGGTTGTCGTTTGCTAGGAAAAATTCGCTATACGACAACCCTTTCAAAAAGTGTTGCAAAAAAACGTTGTCTTTTAAAAAAAACGCCATTTAACAACCCTACGAAAAAAGCATTGTTGTTTCCATTTTTGGTGTTGTCGTATGGCGAAATTTTTGAAAAACGACAACGTTTTTCGAAAAAAGCGTTGTAAATTCCCAAAAGACAACACAAATTCATGAAAAGCGTTGTTAAATGGGTGTTATTGTATACCAAATTTCTTGTAGTGACTCCTTCTATGTGAAAAGATACTTCAAACTCTTATGATCAGTGTATATTTAACATCTGCCCCCATACAGATAATGATGCCATATCTTCAACACATGTACAACTGCTGCTAACCCCAAATCATGGGTAGGTAGTTGTTTTCATGTGTTTTTAACTATCTTGAAGCATAAGCAATGACTTTACCATATTGCATTGGAACACATCCCAACCCTTGTTTTGATGCATCACTATAAATGATAAACTCCTTAGTAGGATCAGGAATTGTCAATACCGAAGCCGTAGTAAGCCTTCGTTTCAACTCTTGAAAACATTCCCCACACTTATCCGTCCAAATGAACTTCTCACTTTTCCTGGTCAAACGTGTCATTGGTGTTGCTATCTTTGAGAACCCTTCTATGAATCTTCGGTAATATCCAGTTAAACCCAAAAAACTGCGTACTTCACTTGCATTGGTTGGCATCCTCCATCCATTAACAGCTTCAACTTTAGTAGGATTGACTTTAATTCCTTGTGAAGTGACAACATGTCCGAGGAAAACCACTCGATCTATCCAGAATTTGCACTGTTTAAACTTTGCATACAACTTCTCTCTACGTAATACCTCCAACACTGTCCTCAAATGCTCGTCATGTTGTTTCTTATCTCTTGAATAAATCAAGATGTCATCTATAAAAACAATTACAAATTGATCCAGGTAAGGATGAAAAACCCGATTCATAAAATCCATAAAAACTGCAGGGGCGTTACTAAGTCCAAAAGGCATAACAGCAAACTCATAATGACCGTAACCAGTTCTAAAAATAGTCCTTGGAATATCTTCCTCCTTGATCCTTAGCTGATGATAATCCGATCTCAAATTAAATTAAAAAAACACTCCATGTAATGCCCAAGACAAAAACGAATCATAATTGGTTAATTAAATAAGTAAACCTTAACTGAAATATCTTATGTGTGTTAATTCTTGAGTGTTTAATTTAATTACGTGCGTTTCAGATATGTGTTTAACGATAGGTTTTAAATGGATAAAATTCATACACACGGAATATAGAATATTTTTATATCATTAGATGCGTAACGGAACGAGAAGATAGAAACAAACTAGAGGTCAATCGGACACTCGTAGCTCAAACGGCGAAGAAAAGGACAAAATACGGAGTTTCGGAAAAACGAGGAAACGGAATCGTGATGAACATAACCGAAATCTTATCGTGAATAGTAACCGAAGCTTATCATGAACAGTAGCCTAGTGAACAGTAACCCTAGTGAATAGTAACTTTCCATTTTCTATAAATAGACCCTAGTTCGATTTTATTTTCATCGTTTCTTCGAACGAGCCGAATGAGCCGAAAAGCGTCGAACACACGTAAGTCTCTCTTTCCTCTCTCTTTTTCTTTCCCGTCTTTATTCTGTCTCCGGCCGCCGCCGCCGCCGCGCCGTCGTCGAGGCCGCCACCGGAGTTCGCTGGAAAATTTCAAAGTTGTCGGTTTCGACTGATTTTCGCACACAACGTAGCCCTCGACGATACGAGTCTAGGGCAACTTCCGGAATTCAATTCCGATTTTCCGTTCACCGGAAAATGATGAAAAACCGCCGCTGCCGTCGCCGGAAAAAGTCAAACTCGTCCGTTTTCGCTGATTTTCATATATAACGTAGCCTTCGATGATACGAATCTAGGACAACTTCCGGAATTCAATTCTGATATCTCGTTCGCCGGAAAACGGCGAAAAACCATCTCCAAAACCTTTAACCCTTATTTTCAGCCACCTTTCTCTCTCCCGTTTTTCTCTCTCTTGCTCTTTTTCTCGAGGTTGCAGGCGCCGGAAGGGCTGCCGGAGTGGTGGGCTAGCCATTGGAGGGGCGGCGCCGCCTTGGGTGGCGGTACCGGTGCCGGAAAATGGGTTGGGAAATGGGCTGTTGCATTTGGGTTGGTGTATTTTTGTGTTGACGAAGGGTTTTCGTGGCAGTTTTTCTGGTACTATTCACTCCAGAATCCGGCGAGGGTTGGCCGAATCTGGTAGCCGGTGATTCAGGCTAGCCATCGGACTAAGTTTCGGCGGCATAGGGCGGCGACACCACCGCCGGTGGCTCTGGGAAGGTGGCTAGTCGAGCAGGGTTGCGACGGGAGACTTGGGCGAGCGACGGGGATGGGGCTGCCGAGCGGTGCTGCCCCGCTGTCGAGAAAACCAGGCAGCAAAGGGAGACGCTGCCCTGTTTTTTTTCCCGTCGTCGGGAAACGCCGACGAGATTTTTCCCGTCGCGGGGAACGCGTACGACGCCGTTTTTCGATGCGATTTTTGATCCGATTCTCGTTTTCTTTTCATCGTTCTTTAACATCAAGTCGTCGCCAACGAGATATCGCTGACCGGGGGTCGTGGGTCCCGGTCAAAGTCAACCCTTTGACCAAATTACCAAAATACCCTTCAATCTTAAAACGCTCCGTTCGAACTCGTTTCAACTCCGATTGAGCTCATTCTTGTTTTGTTGTGATCCAAAATCCATTCTCTTTCATCTCAGCCTTATAAACTGATTTTTCTCTCTTGTTTCTTCAACCTCAATCGCTAGGCCTACCGTTCCGATCCGTCTCATCTCGATCGATATTATCCGCTTCGATGTTGTTTTAATATTTAATTATAGATTATAATGAGCTAAGAAAACATCGTAAATTATGTAGGCTACCTGTTGGATTGAAGCTCTGGGATACGAGATCTTTGACTTGCTGATCACGTGGTAACCACCGAACAAGGTGGGGGTAAATTCTTTAAATTAAGATTGTTATTAAATGCGGGGAAAATTGTTAAGTCGGTATTTATATTTCTTTCAAAATATTTAAATTATGAATTTTATTATGCTATATGAAATGTGTTGGGTTTATGTGCTGAACGCATGAAATGTTATGTGTGATAATGAAAGTGATATGATGAAAATGGTTAATGAATGATTCAAAACACATGATGGATTATGAATGTTTTACTATGAATGCAAATGGTTTCAAATGATGATAAGACGGGATAATACCCGCTAAAAAGGGGTTTCTTTAGAAACCACATATGTCAAGGGATTTTCTTTACCTATGTGTTATGTGAATTATGTGGCCAACGTGAATGTGACAATGTGCACTATGTGTTATGTAGAAATTGTTGTATGATAATTTAACTGCGCATGCGTGTGCCACGCCAAGTAGGGTACTCCTCATCGGAGCCCAACAAGGGGGTATTCTACGGAATCCCAACATGAAGGGTGTAATAACCCAAAATGGGGTCGGCTTGGGGCCTCGATAGGTCTTCTTCGGAAACCTATTCAACGGATTGCATTGGGACTCTTCGGGAGTCTACAACGTGTATATATATATATAGTATTCATAAAATGTTATGTGTACCCCTTTTAATGTACAAATCAACCCACTAAGTGTCCTTTTGGCACTTACCCCCTTTTGTGTTTTATTTTACAGAAAATTTCGGAGGCGAGGAGGAATGAACAGAGATGTCTGTTATATTATTTTTGTATGTATATAAGAATCTATATGGATGTTCGGTTTGTTTCCTGAAACCCCGGTTATGTGCAAATTAATGTTTATGTCTTGTACTCTAAAACAAGAACGTATTTTCTTCGCTGAAATGATATAAACCTTTTGTATTAGAAATGGTTATCTTCTAAATCTCGATTCTTTTTAAAATCTCAACGGTTCAGGATTTTTCTGCTGGACGCCCTATGAAAATGCTGCGTTTGCGCTCTGATTTATTTTAAAAAGGAAAATTATTATTATTATTTTTATTATCCACGTTTTAAACGTTATATGAAAATGGGGCGTGACACTCCAGGCCCTCTCAGTTGAAAAAAAGAAAAGGTCTTCAATTATCAGAAGTGGACACTTCTTTTTTTGTAAGTCGATTGAGCTTTCTATAATCGATGCACATTCTCAAGGTCCCATCTTTTTTCTTTATGAATAACACTGGTGCTCCCCATGACAAAACACTTGGTTGGATGAAGCTCACATCCAACAACTCCTATAATTGTGTCTTTAATTCTTGCAGCACTTTCGGTGTCATCCTATAGAATGCTTTAGATATCGGTGCTGCTCCAGGAACCAAATCTATAACAAACTCTACTTGTCGATCTATAGGAATTTCAAGTATCTCTTTTGAAAATACATCAGCAACATCACGTACTATTAGTACATCGCATACCGTAAGCTTCACAACCTTATTCCCCATCACATTAACTAGATATCCTTGATAACTCATTTTCTTTAACATCTTCATTGACTTCATTGCTGGAACGACATGTGGTACGGGGTGATTTCTTTCTCCATAATATGTTATTTCCCCATCTCCTAGCAAGTCCAAAATCACAATTCTTTCTTGACATTTTTTTTGCTTTATACATAGACAACCAATCCATACCTAATATGACATCAAAGATTCATTCCACTAAAGTTGATATTTATTCCTTTAATCATTGAGCTAGTGGTTATAGGTTTCCCAGAAGGCAAGATAATTTATAGTGGTTCACTAACTTTAGTTCTTTTACTCTTGATAACATCACAAAACTTGGAGAAAATAAAAGAGTGTGTGGCTCCAGCGATTAGAACCATTCTTCTACATAAGCTAGTTCTTATCGCCCATTAAACTTAGGTGAAATTGTTCCACAACTTGAACTCGATTATTTGCGGCATTGGGTGCATTTTGGAATGCATTAACGAATTGGTTGAACAGGTCTTGTCCAGCGTCAGGATTAGCAAGGTGTCTGCGATTTCTGTTTGCAGTTTGATTTCCATCTCTATCTTAATTTTTATCTCCAGTTTGACCTTGGTTCACAACGTCTCATCTTAGAGTCATCTTATCTCTATCATTTTTTTAAATGTAAATTATGTGACTTATAATTAACCTCAACATCTATTTTTAAAATAACTAAAACCCAAAATGAGATAAGTCATTCAGCAATACTTATTATTTTATTCCACAACACTATAGGTCACTATGGCATCATCGTAAGTATTAACGGTCTTAAATTTTTCTTCTCATTCAAATTCTAGTACTCATCATATATCTAATACTAAAGCATAAATACTCAAACAACTATAAGGACATGAATGCATGAAGTTTTAAATCAATCTGTAAAACATTTAACTTGGAAAATAATAATAATAAGAATAATAGTTCTTCATCATTCTTCATCTCTTTCCTCATCATAACTTATCACCTTAAAGTAAAAATTAAACTTTCATCGTAAAACATACCTCAATAAAGTCGTCTTAGCAGAGGTGGATGACAATAGCTATTAAAGAACCCTTTTTTTAAAATCATTTTACTTTAACTTTCTATTTGAAAACAAATTGACTTTGAAAATTTACGAGTCTACAGAAACATCGACCTGTTCTGATACCACTTGTAACATCCCGATTTTTTTTTAATTAATTTTTTTTGTAATAGTTTTTTTAACAAAATTAATATACTTGCAGCGAAAAATTAAATATGCAATTTTTTTAAAATTGAAGTTTAATCAATAAAATCAAGACCATAAGAGTATTTTAAAATGACTAGAATTATTCCCACAACGTTTTCATCAGAAGATCTCAATAAAATGAAATAAGTCATACTAAAGCAGATTGAAGATAGAAACATTTAATCTTTCATGAACTAGATAGTTTAAAATAAAACAACTAATGTAACTCTAGCTATTGTAGTATAAATCAAAACTTAAATAAATAGAATTTCATGAATTTGCAGCAGAAAAATTATACACATTAAATAAATAGAAACTTCATGAATTTGTAGCGGAAGACTTAATGATGAGTTTAACTTATTAGTTAAAATTACATTAAAAAATAAACTATAAATAAGAAAACAAAGAAGACGTTTTCATAAAATCATGATGATTAAATTAAATAAACTTCTTGTCACCAGCTACCGCACATCCACTCCGCTCCACATCAAACATTTTATTCTGTAAAATTAGATTTGATATATGAGATGAGCAAAACTCTAGCTCAGTGGGGACATGTTTGTCAAAATTAAAGATATCGTGTAATAGCAAGACAAATATCACAACAGTCAAGCAAATAAACATTTCCTCATCTTGGATTGACTAATCAATTTTGAGCACGGCGAACATACCCGAGAATCTAACTTTTGATCCTTGGACCTCTGAGGTCCCTGGCTAATTCTCATGCATAGATCATAGATCATAGAAAGCATTTTCACCTCATGCATAGATCATAGATCATAACAAACATTTTCATAAAAAATTTCTCATGACACATTGCATCAATTCATCAATCACTTCCACATAAAGCATTTAATAAAGACAAACAGATGAAAATAATCCACATCTTAAGAGTTAAAAACCTTGAGCCGAAAGAAAATGAATGCAATCCTATTCCTCGCGAGCCACACCGTCTTCGTCACCTAATCATCCATAACGAAAACGAACAAGTAACATAATATCTAATGGTCTAAAGGAAAATTGTAATAATTATTTTAATTAAATTAAAACTCTAAAATGGTCTTAGGATATCTTAAAGAATAAATGAGAACTTAAAATTTTTGAAAAAAAAAAGATATGAATCCTAAGTTGAAAGATTTTAGGAAAACTCTAGTTAAGCATTGAAATATTTATTTCTTAAAATATATAAGATCAAACCATCCTAAATTTTAAACATGGAATCTTGGTTGTTAAATAAATAACATTTTTAAATTTCACAAAGATCCAAATAGAATTGCCATAGATTTCTAATTTATGAAACTTAAATTTCACAAATGATAAATTCTGTAGAGCTGTAAAATAAATTTAATATACTAAGAAATATAAACCCTTTTATTTTGAAACTTTTTCAAAAAATAAAAGACATGTTAACATACAACATATCCAAAATTTAAAGCATTTGAAGATCTTTAGCTATGAGTATTAATCTCATAAAGCAAAAAAGTATATATCGTGAATCTTTTAAAGTGAAAAAAAGAAAATTAATTTTTAAATGAAATACCTATCGGATTAAATTAAAATTGTTACTGTAGATCAAAACCCTAATAATACATAATCTGATCAAATATTATAAAATTTAGAAATATATAAATAATAGTTTTTTAATCTTTAAATCTGTGATATTAAAGCTGATGAATTTTGAAAGTGAGAAATATAAAATTCTTATAAAATACAATATGACTCGGATTGACATAAATTTTTTACAAAAGATCAATGTTACAGGAAATCATAGCATATTACAATTTCATAAAATTATAAGGTCTGTAAATAATTATTTTAAAACTTTTAAATCAAAAACATAAACATGTCGATTCTTGCACTAAAAGGATAAAAAATTTGTTTTAAATTGGTTAAAATTCTGATAGACTTGAAATTTTTACTGAGTATTAATTACATACATACATTAATATATTAAATTTTTATGAAATTTGGAGGTGACTAACTATGAATTAAAATAGTTGACTAACCATTCTAGAATTTGAAATTAAAGAAGAAGATGTGTTTCCTCAAATTTATTTTATTAACATGATCTCAAAAATCTAATCCTTCTTAACTTAATTGTATTCTAACTCAAGATCACACTTAAATTTATCATATAAACAAGAATTAAAGGAATTACTCTACATTTGATATGAAAAGGAAATTATGAGAAAAAGGAAAAACACGTACCTTCTCTAAGAGAGTTTGAAAAATTCTAACTTGTATCATCTTTTCTCTTATTTATATGATGAGGTTTCTAAACCTAATAATGATGTCACAGACATCCTAATCGCTTGGGCTCATACTAAAGAAATCTAATAAGATTGGCTTAGAAACCAAATTAGATCCTTCATTTAAATAAAATCCTACATTATATAGGATTGATACAATTTGTTTTTTTTTAATATAACAACCTTTAAATTATTAATTTATTATTATTATTTTTTTCGGTTATTACAAACATAATATAAATGTTAAACGTGTGAGATAAAAATGTGGACGCGGACATGGGGACGCGTGAGCACACGTCTGGATCGTGAAAATTACTTTTCAGGTCATATAACTTTGATTGTACGGATTCTAACTCATACACCTAGTGTAAAAAACAATTGTATCTATAAATTTGTATATTATCATTCAGAATTTGAAGATCAAATTTTAAAATCACATAAATTTAAAATTGAAACATTATTTTTAAATATAAGTAAAAACATTGAATATTTAATAATACTATGTAGATTAGAAATATGGATCTGAAAAGAGTATTAATGGAGTGACGGTCAATTTTGTTTTAGTTGGTTCCGTATTTGTTTCACGAGTGTAGACTACGCAACAGAGGCAAGACAACATCTTTTTCTTTGAATATTATTATTAGCCTACCACCTCACTTATCACATCGTGCTTGTCACCCCCTCTAATTGTGTAAATAAAAAATGTAATATATATTCATTATTACTCCGTATCAAAGAGAAGATAAAATAAAATCAAATATTAAGTTGCAGAACGTAGTATGGGTTAGCGCGTGACGAATCTGGATTGACTCACTAATGAAATCTTTGCCCTAGCACACCTCTCTCTCTCTCTAATCGACCATGAACCACCGCCTGCAACTCCGGCCACCTACGTCACATCTCTTAATCGGTTAATTGCCCTTCCATCAGTTTTGCTTTGATTTTTATTTTCTTTTGATCTTACAGATTCACCGCCTTTAATTCTCAGGTAACTCGAACCGTCTTCTCTACATGTATATTATTCAACCAAAGCGTATGATCTTTGTGAATATCTTTAATTTACATTAATTTTGGTGAAGGTAAAAATGGAACCTATGGACATTGTTGGTAGAACGAAAGAGGATGCTTCCCTTCCTAAAGGTATTTTTTTCTCCTTTTTTCCATTTCATATTCATTTCGATTTTGCATATTTTTTCCCCCTTTTCTTATCCAATTGACTTTTTGATGAATTTTTTTTTTTCTCAAATATGTCGAGGGTAAAATATTTGAATCTTTTACATAGACTTTTTTCCTAAAATATTTAGTGTAAAGTGAGGTGTAGGGTTTTCGCTAATTGGCAATTGATTGAATTAGGGTTTCCATTCAAAGAGAGCTGTCCATCTAGCACCATATTGAATCTTTGATTGATATGTTTTCTTGAGCATCACACTTGACCATGGGCAGCGGGGACCTTGTTTTTACCGGCTTAAAGAACATTTGGATTAAATATTTGCCAAGTTCCTTGGTGTTGGGGGGATTTTTATTTTTTATTTTTAAATGTAATTGAGAGTAGTTTAGTAAGTTGATGTTATGAGCAGCCAATTTGTTAGATACCTTCAGCACGCAGCTACATTTTCTAGAAGTTGACTGAAATGTTACTTATACACTGCTAATTATGGAATGTATTGTGAAATCAATTTGCTTGTGAACTAGAAATGAATAGATAAACAATGCCCTTAATCCTATGAAAGATAAAAAATGCCCTTAATCCTATGAAAGGAGAAACCTACTTTTGGAGCACACCTATCCCCACTTGAATAAGAACTTTTTGAATCATTAGTTGCTCTCCTCTGTCTTTGCAGTTTCTAGTGCAAGCTCTACAATATGCTTTCTTTTTGTTGATTTACGGTCTGAATATGGTTGTATTAATAAGGAGATGATTTTGGGCCAATCTATAATGGTCCACAGCTCTGTATTGATGACTTAAGTTGGGTGATTAGAACTTTTGGGAAAAAGATTTTCAAATACTAAACTCTAAGTTCCTTTATAGTTCATCCCTGATGAAGTCTCTCTCTCTTTCTCTCTCGACTTGGTACAGATGAGCCAAGATGAAGTCTTGAGGTTTCCTCCAATTTTATTTAACTTAAAAAACTGCAGATGGTAGATATTTCAGTTTTTAAGCTTTTCTCTAATAGTTTAGGAGTTATGTTCTGTGTGTTGTATGGACTATCAATGACCATCAACTTAGGAAATTTTGGATCAATCCAGCCTTTTTATTATTACACTGAAACATGGACCATGTTTTACCCTATAATCTTGTGTACTTAGGGGACTTGTATTTTCTCTATTTGAACCTACAGCCTTTAAAATCAGACTTCAGTGTGGATCCTGATTTAACCCTTGTGAGTGTGGTTTTATTTATATTCCTCTCCTTTTCAAGGCTATGGAAACTTTATCTAAATTTTATTGGTTCATACTTGTTCTTACACCTGGTTAACGATAAAAATCTGAAAACTCATTTGCTTAAGGTTCAACCTTTTACTTTGAATATCAATATAGCTATCCAAAGAGAAGCATTGAGTTCTCAGTCATGTTATATTGCTTCCATAACTAGTAATTGCTTAACCACTTAATATGTGTAAGATGATAATCATGATATAAAGTATAGATCACCATTATGTTGAGGAAATGTGTTCATATTTAATTCAGTGTACTCATTGCTATTAAGGATATTAAATAAATGGTCTGCCATATGTAATTAAGCATGATTTGGTGGCAAAAGCATAATGAATACTTTCCATGCACTCTCCTTTGAGGTCTTTGATACTTTTGAAAATGAATCAGTCTACATTCAATATTTTTAAGTGAAATAGTTGTTCCCTTTCAGCGACTATGACAAAAATCATCAAGGAGATGCTTCCCCCGGATGTTCGTGTTGCAAGAGATGCTCAAGATCTTCTGATTGAATGCTGTGTAGGTATGTATTTTGAATTCTTTCTTATTGCTTCTGCATCATACTTTGTTGATATAAGTAAATGTATTTATGTATATTGATAAGAAACATAAATTTTATTAATATGTAGAACATATACAGAAGGGACACGATGCCTCCACAGTTATGGAACACTCTAAAAGCTAAACTAGTGCTTAAAAATTCACTCTGATGGCTTTTTGTTGTCAGACATTTCGTATTCATTATGATGACTTTTCAGATAGAATAAAATTAGGTCACGTACACTATAACAATCATTTATTGATTTGTCTCTTTTGATTTAATTTTGTTAATATGTTCTTCCATCAGTGGTCTGGTCATACATGTTATAAATTGCTTGTTGAACTGGCTTGAAATTCATAATTATTATTTGGATACTATTGAAATGCTTGGCTTCAGTGCTTTCAAAAATAAAACTCTGTTGCAACCTAGGAAATTTTAATTGTGCAGATTGCTATGCTCAACCAGCCGTTGCTGGCTTTTTGCACCATTTTTTATTTGAATTTTACTTGTAATTAGTATCACTAATCAGTCTAACCTAGGACGTGCTTGATCTGTGAGATTTTGATGAACTAATTCCTGCGGAGAAAGTGATGATGAAGGCATCCCTGATCTTATGTGCAGAACCATGGTCTGAGGCTAGACTGAAGTACTGTAAACTATTAAAGGTTTAGAGGAATGACATATTTGCATAACTGTTGCAATTTATGAAATTTTGTTTCTGGGAGATGGGGAGCTCTTTCTTGTGACTTGCAAAATTAGGTCACAAGGAGAGTAAACTTGATCTCAAGAACCTGGAGATGATGTTATGTTGGTCAATATTATTCCAATGATAAGTTATTGTTGTGTCTCTTTTGACTTTAAAAAGGATAAGTATTGCACTTGTTAATTTAATTTAATTTTTTTGTTAAAACTAAAAAGCTCTTAGTCTGTAGTTGAGAAATCGGGAAACCTGAGACCACTATCAGAACATGGATGGATTCCTCATGATACCCAATTGCTAATGCCGGAAGGAGGAGCTCTTATGGGTGGTAACTTGTAGTAAAAAGAAGTTGGTGGTTTGACAATTTTATGGTGAAGATAGTACTGGTAGTAGCTTGTATTTTGTTCGTATTGGTAGTTGTCCACCAGAATTTGATCAAAGGAGGTGGTGGGTGTGATGTGTAGAGATAGAGGGCAATGTATTGCACAAATCATACAGCCAGATAGGAAGAAAGAGATGTAACTAATAACTTACATTGATTACTCATTTGTTAGAATTATAGGGATATAGTGTCTATTCAAAATAGTTATCTGCACTGTAAAAAACAAGCTTATTTAAGTGCTTGTTTGGTAACCCATTTCAAATGTGACTTCCAAATATATAAGTCAATCTAACAGTTTATATGTTTGGTGGTTATGTTTTTATGTGCTTTTGGATTATTCTCCAAACTCTCAATCTAGAGAAGTGAAAAATTGTGGGTTCTGGATTTTCTTTCTTGCATTTCATTTGGATAGATTTTAAATTGCGTTTTACCAAAACATAGAAGCACTTTTTCAGAAGCCCACTTAAAAAGTCTTTTTAAAAAGGATTTCCATTCTAAAAGCACCACCAAACACACTAAATCAGTTCTTGGCACCAACCATGTGGCTAAATATCTGGGAGAAAACAAGAAAGTTGGGTTCCTAGCGCATGCATTAAGAGCTATGATTGTAAATTTTTCATCTCTATCATCTGCTAATGCTTTGACATAGTGATATTTACCTATTCGATATAAACATTCGGCGCCAGTTATTTGTTCTGCAGAAGTCACACTGCCTGAATTAAGTAACTAATGGCCCTTTCTCTTTCTCCCAACAAAGTAGCACTGAAAAAGTTGAAATAGAGCAGCATGGAATAAAGTTCATTAAGGTAGAGGTCTCAACAGGCTTTTTTTTTATCTTTTCTTATCTAGATAACTTTTGATTAAGTAAGACATATGAAACTTTGGAAATCAGAAAGAGATTCATAGGTATGAAGAAATTTTTTGCTAGAGCTTTAAACACTTTGCTGGATGAATGTCAATGCTTAAATCGTTTTCTGGAACATTATGTAGGAAAGATTTGACCACATGCATTTGAAATTAGTATTAAAAATCCTATAATGTTGTTTGGATGTCTATGATCAGTGGTGGATTTAATTGTACTCCATGTCCAGTGGATTGAAGTATAATAGGCTTTGAGGCATATCATAATGTATTGCTTTTATAGTAGTTAACTAGCACAATTGATGTCCAAATTATATGAATGTTAAATATTTTAGAATAGCCTCATCTTTGTGTCAAAAAAAAAAAAAAAAAGAAAGATTCAACTTTTTAATGGCGTGGAGTCAGTGGGTTGCAGATATAACATGTAATGCCATTACAATTTGGATTTCGTACACTGCAATCATGGGATTTTTTTGAAGTCTATCTACTGACCCATCTACCTCCTTCCATACCCCTTCACAGGTGAAGTGCATAACTGGTGCCTTCACCTTCTTACTGTCTCTCTATTTGAGTCTGAGATTTATCTCCATTTGTCTATATCATGTATCATGATGGCTCACTGGCCTGTGTGTGTAATGGACTATTTTGTAGAAATTTCGTCGTTTTAATGGCTATTAGGATGGGTTATGCTAATGGCATAATTCAGAAATTTTAATGTTTTTCCTACTGGATTTTGGAGTCAATTCTGTTTCTGGCTCATTGGTTGAGTAATAGTAATTGGTCTGAGTGTCATTCTGTTCTCAACTTTACTGATCTAACTTTTTACAATTTACTAGTTAAGTGAAATTAAATCTTGTTTCTGCTTCAGTCTCAGGCTCATTTACAGTTTCCTTGTCAGATTTTAGCATGAAATTCCATGTGAATATTTGATGGCCAAATGGTTGTTATGTCTTTTTCTCGCAGAATTTATTAATCTCATTTCATCAGAATCCAATGAAGTCTGTAACAGGGAAGAGAAAAGAACAATTGCACCTGAACATGTGCTGAAGGCCTTAGAGGTACTGATCCCTATACAGTGACGTTCTTTCTTTCTTATCATATTATGGCAATGCTTCTGTTACTTTAAGCTGATTGTTGGAATACATAATGATTGTTTTTTTCTGTATTTTTTTTCTTCAAGTTTTGGCCTTAGAAATTGGTTTCACATATTCCATCGAATTACTCTAGCATGCAGAAAAGAATTGTCCGCTAACAGTTTCCTCTTTTCCTTCCCTGCCTCCTCTCCCAACTCTTATAAATAACAGTGTATCAAAATATTATACTGTTGGATTGAGGAACCTGCAATTGCATTAATCTCTCTCGAGAGTGGCATATCTTGGTGCTATATCTTTATTTATTTTAGATTTAGATAGGTATATCATGTTAATTGTCAAGTGGTACTGTTTGTGTGCTGAGAGGAAATGTGTATGATTAAGATTATGATCTCTAAGACGACTTTTCGTGTTGATTATTAAATTCTAATTCCTTTGTGGAATAATATCTCGAGGTTTGTATACAGAATTCTATATTTTGTATTTAACTGTTGTTTTTTCTAGGGGAATAATTTCTTTCTTTGGTCTCATTACGCCTTAAAATTTCTATTACTGATCATATTACGTTTCTGGAATCAGTATTTGATATTACAAAGTTCAGAGATTCCTCAAAACTTTTTGTGTTGTGTAATCTCTGAACCATTTAGGGAAATTAAAAATATGATCCAAAAACTACAAATATTATTTTAAAGATATTTGGTGTGATCTTATTTGGCTTTGATGCGAATATATTCCATTTCAGAGGATATCTTTACAGTAGTATTTAGCAATATTACTTAGCAACTGATTAGGTCTAATGTTTTGATAAGAGTGGAACAGCATAAATATTCATTTTATCATGGAATTCTTTTGTAAATGTTTCTGCTGCTTCTAAGTAAGAGTCTGTTGATAAGTTGTCTTGGTATATGCAATCTCTTTCTTTGTTTATGTTAAATTTTTCATTTTCTCATATGGTGGTGACGTTTTCACTTTTGATTTGTTGTGAAGCATGAGAAATAGAGGCTGTTTTATGTTGACTTGGATCTTTTGTGGTTTTTGACATTCGTTGGTTCTGAAAAACTGTACTCTACTGCTGAGCTAATTCTTTTTGGATCAGTAAAGACATGATCAAGTATGGTTTTCTGATATAATTGGATGCTCTAGAATTTTACCCAGTATCAAAGTGACAATAAGCCCCATGTGAGTTATATATTGATGCAGTTTGGATTCTTTAGGAAAAGATTGCAATCAATTTTCTATGTAATTGTTATTGCAACTGAATAATTAGTATTTAGCACATTTCAGTTTATGTATATTTGGGTTTTAAAAGGATGTATGTATGTATTATTTTCTTTTTCCCATACCCTTTTGAGTTATTAACACTGTGGAACATTGGATTTTTTCCATCATGATCTATCAGGTTCTTGGATTTGGGGAGTACATTGAAGAAGTCTATGCTGCATATGAGCAGCACAGGCTCGAGACTATAGTAAGTACTTGTCTCCTCTGTCTTTCGAGGCTGCATGCTTGTATTAGATTCTTCCATATCATGCAAACTGTTGCACCTTTTATATACCTTGATATGCACATCTATATTCTCTAAATGTTCTAGGTACCCAAAATTTTGGTGATACAGAGAGGCCATCTTGAACATCAAATATGATAAAATGCAAAAATGCCCCTTTTGTTTTGGAAATCTTGCACAAAACTCCGTGTGTTTTAATAATACACTGAACCCCTCTATATTTTCGGAAATTCTGCACTGTCCTTACTTCCATCTAGTCTAAAGTGATATGCACGCACCTAAATTGCAAATATTTTTAGATTTTATCTATTTTCTTTGCTGTATTCTTTGATTTTTACTTTCCATTTTACGTTTTGAAGGACCGGCTTCTTGTTTTTTTTTTAATCTCTATGAAGTACATATGATGCATAATTTCATGCATAAAGAGTTTCATTGATCTGTTTTTTTTATTTTTATTTTCTAAAAGTACATCTGAGGTAATGATCTTGTGCTCTATAATCGCCCTCCCTTGTGTAAAACAACTCATAATAACCACAGTTGTTTCCTTCACATACTTTCTAGACCAAACATGAAACAAAATAGTAAAACTAAACCCTTCTTAACAACTCTGAAGCACTTAGCAACAGATCATTGCCAAAACACGGGGTTTGTGCTGTGTTCCAAAAAAGGGGATTTTACTGTGAATATTAATTACCCTATCACACATGTGACTGAGATAGCATTTCATCCAGTGCATTGGATAACACCTCCTTTAAGGATCAATTAGTCCCCTGTATCAAAAACCTTAGAATTATCATAATGTGATAGGGAAGTGTTCATATATACAGGACACAATGAGAAGTGGGAAATGGAGCAATGGAGCTGAAATGACGGAAGAAGAAGCATTGGCCGAGCAGCAGAGAATGTTTGCAGAGGCACGTGCTAGGATGAATGGTGGAGGTGCCTCCGCCCCTACTGACACTCGCCCAACCTCCGACAGCTAACTACTCATTTACTTTCCTCCTAGGCTATAGAAATCTTGACTCCAGCATGCTTCTTCTCATATTATTGTGTACAAAATGCTCTCTCTTGGGTTATGTTGTCTCGCTTCTATTCTCCTCCAGACTTTTGTTGCTGCTGTGACTGTAACCTATATAACAGATATATCTGTAATTAGAATGTTTTCTTAAGATAAGATCATTTGTATATGCTTATCTTCTTGTTCTAGTATAAAGTTCGAGTGGCAAAATGGATCGTTTATACATGGTTAATGTGAATCTTTGGGAGGGAAGATGGATAAAATGGAATCCACATCAATGACAAATATGACCCTGTACATCTGCTTTTTGTGTTTAGTGTAAACTAGCTATGTTATTCGACATATATCACGGTGATCGACTCTTTAGATGAAGGAAGGGTTGCCCTATCCTATTTCCATACTATTAGTAAATCAATGCATGTTGCTCTTGCACTTAAGCCCATTCTTGATGTATGTGTTGGGGTGTGATTCGACAAAGGTGGGACTAAAGACACTTTAAGCACATCTCAATTTATATATTTTTTCAATTGAAAAAAATTAAAAAATAAATAATATCAATTTTATCATTTAGATCAAATTTTAATAGTTTTGTTTGGTTATTATGACCAAATATACTTCTACGTGTTTGGTTATGATGGCCAAACACGTTCCTATATGTTCGGCCAATCAAAGTCGAATGAAATTGTTCAGGTTTGATTGAAGTTTTGTGTTTTTTCATACTCTTTGTACGATTTTCATACATATGACAAATTAGTGGAATGCTCGTCATTATGTCGGTATTACATTCCTAGAGAAATTAAAAAAATTAACACTAAAAAATCAAGAAAAATTAAAAGAAATAGAGAAATGGAGGAATGAGAGGGAGATTAGGGTTTCATTTTTTTTTTGGTTTTTTGTCAAAAGGGTAAACTTGATATTTTCAAAAAGAAATTAATTGAAATATTTTTAATTAAAGTGTGTTTAGAAAAGGATGAGGTGTGTTTAGTCCTACTCTTTTAAAATTTAAGTGATTATTGCAAAAGCATGTTTCGATAGTATAATGATATAATCATACCCTTTTTTTTTTTTTTTCCTTAACCATACTAAAATCATGCACAAAATTTAAGTTCATAATGCACATAAATTTATGAAAATGAGTTTGGTTTGTAAGAATAAAGATATGTATTATGGTAATTATCTATAAAAATGTCTCACATTAGTTTTTGTGAAAATTATTGCATACCATAAATACATTAAAAAATATTGTGGCATAAATTAACAATTGCCCAAATATAGTTTTGTAGGGTTTTATAATATTATTTTAACTTGTGGGTCAACTTATTAATTAGAAGTTGTGGTTGTTCATTGTGATTACAATTTTGAATTATTTTTTTAATACAAAATCTTATATGAGACAGTCTCATAAATTTATTTCGTGAGATGGAGCTTTATCATCCATCTATCAAACCAATTTTTACAAATTCATATATAATATAAGTTGTTAATTATGTGGATTGACGCGTCTTAAGGAAGAAGATCGGTAAGACAATTTTACAAGAGTTCTACTATTCTTTTAGATAAATTTCATAATAAGATTTAGTTTATAAATTAGTTCTCAATTCTAAATCCAAATTTTAAAGTTTCTCAAGGAGAGGTTCAATTTAACATTTTTCCTCAATTTAAGACTTGAAAATTAGATTGAGTTCTCAATTTAAGACAAAATTCTTTTTCTTTTTTCTTTTTATTTATATTTTTAGATCCATTTATATTTCAATATATATTTATATTTTAGATAAATTAAGAAAAGTTAATGCAATTTTAAAATGATCTTTATCCGACTTGTATTATATATATATACAATGCAATCCATAAAATTAAGATTCCTTTATTTTCTTAATTTTACGAATAAAAATATAGAAAATCGATTTCAATATTAATCAGTTTAATATAATTTTTTTTTATGAAATAAATTAATCATATTTTTCTTTCTTTCTTTTTTATTTATATAAATTAAGACAAATCGAATGAGGATTATTCTTAAAGTACACTAACTTGTCTTTATTTTTCCAAAATATGAATACACATTGAAATATAAATAAGTCTAAATATAAATAAAAAGAGAAAAAGAAAAAAATAAAATTTTATATTGAATTGAGAACTCAATCTAATTTTCAAGCCTCTTAAATTGAGCCATTTATTGAGAAACTTCAAAATTTGGATCTAAAATTGAGAATTAATCTATAAATTAGGTCTTGTTATGAAATTCATCATTCTTTTAAATAGGAGTCCACGACAAACCAGTGTTGCTTGTTTCTTCTCTATTTTTCTTCTATATTCCCACTGTCTCTCTCTCTCTCTCTCTCTCTCTCTTTGTTTGCTAATATTCAACACTCACTTTCAAACAGGGATAAAAAAGTCACGATATTATCACTGAAATCATGGTTTCTAAATAAAAAATGAGGTGCAGTTTTTTACGTAAAAATATTGTCCAAATTTTGGCGATATTTCGATAAAATATTGATTTTACATCATTTTCGATGAAAATGCCTCATTTTCGCGGGATTTTGCCGATATATTGGTTATAGAAATATCGGTAGAATTTTTTTTTTGGTCTATTGCTCTCCATTATTATTACTAGTAGGCTCTATGCTCTTCTAATAATGCTCTCCATTATTATCACTTATCACAAAATCCATGTAAAAGTATTTCTTATCCTTTGGTCATTCATAGATTTTTTGGTAATAAATTTTATCTATAACTTGGTTATAAATGTGAGTTTCCACTATGCAACATAACATTTATTCTTCTATATCAAAATCTACAATTTTTTCTAAATTAGATTCTACAAATTTTCCTTTAGTACATATATCTTCACTCATTGTTCAACATCAAGAAGATTCATCATTTAAAGGTTAGTTAATTTAAATACATTACTGTTGGACCCCCCGACCTGAGCTGGTCTACACATCAAATCTGGACGGTTTGAAGAGGAGGCCATCAGGAGAGTAGTTCATTGATATGTGGGCCGGCCAGGATGTGTCACCTGCATTTCTTTGTACATTTTTATTTCATTTTTGATCCGATTGACTTCATTTAAACCTGGATTTATTTAATTTGAGTGTTGGATTAGGAATTAATCTATTACAAATTCCAACACATTTTGGCGCTAGAAGGAGGGGCTATTCATCAAATGGACAAAACTCCAAATTCATCAACAAAACTCCAAATTCATCATGAGCAACAAAGAACACACAACACCTGACTCTTAGGCCCGCATGTCCCAACCCGATGGGTCCGGCCAGCAACAGTTGGCCATACTAACGGAGGTAGCCCAGACTGTCCCCATTACTCTCGAAACTCCTCGGATACCCATGTCCACGGGTGAGATCTGGGCCATCATGGCCCAACTGAAGAAGAGGCTGAAGGAGGCTGAACAGAGGGAGAAGGCCCAGACAGTAAATGGGCTGATAGAAGATTCCGAATCTTCAGGTGAGCCCAGAAGGCGAAACCTGGGTAAAAGTGTTGCAAATGGCCAGGAGCCTAGGAGAGGCCCATCCCCGGTAAGAGCTCAAACAGACAATAGGGTGTACTCAAACTGAGTAGAGAACCGGGCAAAGACAAGGTATGTCTAGGACTGAATGGGATCGATCTTGGCATTAGAGGCCAGGAGGCCAACCAAGACCCAGGACGAGAGAGGCGAAGGCCAGCAGCCTCATAAGGAGAGTACGGACCATAATCTCCAGTACTCCAAGATTGCGGAGGAGCAAGAACTGAGGAAGAGGCTGGCAGACATTCAGGCTAGAAGGAATAGGGTAGACAAAGGGGGTTGGAAGAGGGCCATTCCATTTGCGGAGCACATCTCTGCAATGACCACACCGGTCAAGTCCAAGATGCCCCCAATTGGCCAGTACAATGGGGAAATCGATCCGAGCACCTACCTGAACAAATACTCATCCTAGATGGAACTTCAGGGGATTGGAGAGGAGCTGATGTGCAAGGCCTTCCTGCTCACTCTAGGAGACCGAGCACAAAAGTGGTTTCGATCACTCCCATACTCGTCGATTGGAGGATGGGATGAGCTGGCCGAACTGTTTCTAACACGGTTCATGGGGTTGAAGATGAGGTTGACCCCGAAGAGAGACTCGTAAATGTGAAGTAAGATAAAGCCGAGTCTCTGAAATCCTACCTAGGCAGGTTCAACAAACATATCTTGGAAATGGAGCAGGTGTCAGATGGCGCCGTGCTAATTACCATCATGGCCGGGCTGATGCCCAGAACGAGGTTTTGATGGTCAGTCCACGAGGAAGGCCCAAAGACCTACCACGAATTCCAGACCCGAGCAGACAGATATATTAGGCAGAAAAAGCAATCCCGGATGAGAAGTCCAACGAGGTAGAGAGAAGGCCAGAAAACAGGAAGGATAGGAGAAAGCATATGAAGCTGTTAAAGCCGGTAGGAAATTTCAGGGCATTCCAAGCTGGAGGGCCTGTCCAGGTAACGGAGGTTTTGACAATTACCCCTATGCAGGTCCTCACAGAGATTGAGGATAAGAATTTGCTGTCCGAGCCGAGGCTTTTGAAGACGGACCCGGCCCGATTTAACCGAAATAAATATTATAAATATCACAAGGTGAATGGCCATGACACAGATAAGTGCTGGACACTTCTGGCCGAGTTGATGCAATTAATAGATCGGGGCCACCAGAAGAAGTATGTGAAAGGCCAGGGGTAATAGGGACCGCAGCCTGCATTACCTTTGCCCCCATAGAATGGGGCTACTCAGGAGATACTCACTCTGGTAAATCACAGTTAAGAATTTCCCTGTAAATATGCCTTGTAAATTTTTGTTAAATGAAGTTCAATTTTTGTTAAATTGTTCAGGGTTACAACCCAAAATAAGGCTACGGCCTCATCCGAGTCGTCCAGGATGGATGAAACAGTAAGGCTACAGCCCAAAAGTGATTACGACCTCATCCAAAACAGGCTATGGCCTTATCCGAGCCACCCAGACTAGATGAAACAGTAAGACTACGGCCCATAAAAGATTACAACCTCGTCCAAAACAGGCAACGACCTCATTTGAGCTATCCAGGCCGGATGAAACAGTAGGCTACGGCCTAAAAGAGGTTACAACCTCGTCCAAAATAGGCAACGACCTCATCTAAGCCATCCAAGCCGGATGAAACAGTAAGGCTACGACCCAAAAAAGGTTATGACCTCATCCAAAATAGTCTACAGCCTCATCTGAGCCACCCAAGCCGGATGAAACAACAAGACTCTTGCCCAAAATAGGAAATGGCGTCAACCGAACCAACCAGAGAGAACAGGTGCTAAGGCTAGGATCGGGTCTCGATTTCATACGAGTTAGTTCGGGGCTAGATATTGGCCGGCCAGGACCGACCAAGTTTGGTACATGGTAAAAACCAACATACTAAATCGAGCCGAACAGGCAGTGAGAGTTTAAATCTGAAAATGAACATTTTAACCAAGTGTTGATGTGATACAAACTGAGTCGGCCAGATAATATGCCGAGCCAATCAAGTTATAATTTAATTATATGAATTGAAATACAGACCGAGCTGGTCAAGTAACATGATTGAGCTGAGCAAGTTTTAAGTTAATTGTATAACATTGAAAAATACGTGTGAAAATATGTAAGTATGAAACAAAGAAAGCCGAGCTGAGCAGGACAAAATATCAATTGTATTGAAATGAAAGCTGGTTTGGAGGCCAGCACCTCATACAAAATGGCCAACTGGCCCAAGCAGAAAGATAAAAAGGAAAGGTAAAAAATTACAAGTATGGATCATAGGGCTATCATCTCGACCACATCCTTCCCGGCCTCCTCGATTGTTACAGCCTCCTCACCTTGGCTGCCCACGGAACCCCCCGTTATGTCATAGTTCGGGTTCGACATGAGCTAAATTGGGGGCGTTGGACAGAGAAGGTGATCCGACCAGGGTGGAAGGTACCCGGGCAAATCACTCATCATCCCTATGTAGTAATCGGGGAGGGGCTATTTTTCCAGGTACCCGACCAAGGCCCCCATAAGATGGCGGTTGTCGAGCTTCTCCTTTTGAGTTACATCTATGGCATCGATGAATGCGAAAAGGTAACCCAACACCCCCTCATATTTGCACTCAACCGAAGCCTTGTACTTATGAACAACAGCAACCTCGTCCACCGGGATGGCCCGAGCAGCTTTTAAATCAGCTTTGGCTGTCTTCAGCTCAGCCTGGAGCCAAGTGGTTTCCACAGTCAGGTCGGACACAAGCCAGCGGTCCAACTCGGCTACTTTGGTGGTCTCATCCAGCCTTTCCTGGGAGGAGGCCAACTGAGCTTGGAGGGTCTCTTTTTCCTTTGCCGTAGTGACGAGCTCACTCCTCTTCTCTCGGAGCTCCTCTTTCTTAGCCTTATATTTCTCGAGTTGGTCGTGGTGATGAAGGTGAGCCCACCATGAGAAGATGAAAGCTTGAGCTTGGAGGATGGACGCGCAAACGTTCATGTCTACGCCAGACATCTGCCCAGCATATTTCTCTAGCTCCTCCGTTCAGGCTTTGATGGGAGCTTTCATGGCTGGCTCGACCCCGGGAGGAAGGGCCTTTATCAGATCCGTGCTCAGCAACTGAGCTCGGGTAAAACTGATTTGAAAAAGCAGCCTTCGCCCGAGGAACTCCTTGGAACCCTCGATCCAAGCCAGGTCCCACCCACATATGCTAATTGAGTCAGCCAGCGGCGTCTCGGATTGCCAGACCCTAGGAGGAGCGGCAATTGTAACGTCCTGGGAGCCAGAGGGCTGCGGGGCTGTTGCTGGCCGAGGACGTTTGGCCGGAGGAGATTGCCGAGCAAGAGCTACTGGCTCGGAGGTAGTTATTGCTGAAAGGGGATTTAATCCCCATCCTTTCCCGTGGCCGGGGACCTTGGCCGGTTGCTTCTGCCTCCTGGCCTATGCAGCCTTGATCCTGATGCGTTCGGAGGGGTCCATTCTCAGCGGCAGCTACAGAAGTACCGAAGTGTTCAAAAATGCACATGGTGTTGCCGAGCAGGAAATAAACCAACCAGAGAGTGAGAAATTACCGTGGAAGTTGATGGGTGGACTAATGAATGGGAAGATCAGACCTGCTCGGGAAAACCAATCTTCAGTAATGAGACACTTGAAGGTACGTCTCTTCGGGTCAGTACTATCTCGCAGGAAGCATATTTTCCTCGAGAAATCCTTGCCGAGTAGAAGATCTTGAGATGAAATCTCTACAAAACAAAGAAATTTTATAACATCAGCGGGCCGACCAGATAAAAAAAATAAAAGTTTATACCGTTAGCCGACCCAAAGTGAGACGGGTAGGAAATCTTTTCCGATTGATATTCATAGCCCTGCTCGGGACTCATCCAGTCTCCTCCGACCCAAAACCATTTGGTTATCCAGTCTTTAATGGAGGAGGAAAGACCTTGGATCCATTGAGGTCGGAGTGGCCGGGGAGAGGTGTAGTAAAAGTGATTTTTCATCCCTGGGATCAGCTTAATGCCGAATAGTAAAAGTGATCTCCTGGGGACTCGGGACTCCGAGGTTGAAGGAGTAGAAAAGCACGAGCAGCCCCAGTATGGAGGACCAGCTGTTAGGATGAAGCTGGCCAGACGCAATCCCCAGTGCCAAAGATAATGGGTAAGACAGGAAGCTAAGGGAATACGCAGGCTACCTTTCAGAGCTCTGAAGCTGATGGCCACACACCTTTTCGACGGCTTGTCTATCCTCTCCTTTAGTCGGGGAACATCAAAGATGACTCTCCGAGTCATGTTGAAGAGAGCTATGCCAATGGTCAAGCTTGGCTATGGTGTCAATAGATGTCTAGGTACGACGATATCGCCATCTTATCGGTACTCCGATTGGGATAGCACGGGGCACCGAGCTAGATGGGCCGACCTCCTCAACCACCACGGGAGTTGGGCTCCTAATAACATCGTTGGAGGAGGAGGACCCAGGGATAGCTCTCCCGAGCTGTACTCACACTCTTCTGACGCACCCAAGTCATAGTCCCACACTGCTCCACCTTCGGATAACTCGTTCGATGACATAATTAAATAAAGTATCAAGGAGTTTACCTAGAGAAAGTCTGAGGACGATTGATTCTTCTCGGGTTATTCCAATCGGTTAACTCTCTTCGGTTAAAATAGCTAGGAGCTCTCAAGGAATTCTCTAAGGATTTAAAGTTCATGAAGGGAAAAATGGAGAGGAGAAGCCTCTATTTATAAGGAGAGCGTGACTTTTCAACTTCCTCCTGCCAGGACACGACGCATGGTTGATCAGATGGCCAGGATTTAGCGACGTTTCAACTTTTTTTATATTAGATGGTGACACGTGTCTACTCTAAGTATTTGACCTTGTCATGTTCGACTAATATTCCAGTTCAGCTCGGCTGGTAAAGTTCGGTTAGGTCCTGATAAAATAATTTTCTCTCACGACCTAAGGGGCTATTGTTGGACCCCCGACCCGAGCTGGTCTGCACATCAAATCTGGATGGTTTGAAGAGGAGGCCGTTAGGAGAGTAGTTCATTAATATGTGGGCCGGCCAGGATGTGTCACCTGGACGGCTTCTCGGTTACCCAGCCAGGATCATTCCGTGACAGATATGAATTGGCTTGGCCGGCCTGGGCAGGACTTGCCGAGCAGGGAACTACCAACCACTAAGAGATCGTGGGTGGTTAAAACCGCCCACTCCTATGAAAATAAGTAAAAATAAAGGAGCAGTGGGCACGATACCCACTACTTGAGCTGTTCTTAGGCTATAAATAGGAGAAATTCTAACTTGTAAAGGGTTCCAAAATTTTTGTAAAAAAGCACGCGAGAGTTGATTTCTCTCATATAAATTACATAAGATTCAAGCCGGCCCTATAAAACCGTCTAGGATTAGCCGACCAAATTCGCCCGAGTAGGCTTCGGGCACAGTGTTTTCTGCATTTTTTTGTACATTTTTATTCCATTTTTGATTCGATTGACTTTATTTAAACCCGAATTTGTTTAATTTGAGTGTTTGACTAGGAATTAATTGATTACAAATTTCGACGTCAACAATTACTAAATATTTTATTTCTTCAAGTGATCTTGTAGTCTATATTTCCAATCTTCTTTCTTCCCTTATTTTTTGGGTGGATAAGATTAGTGAAAAATGAAAAATTAATACCAAACTATGAGAAATTACAAAATTTGAAAGTAAAAGGTGACATAAATTTGATTATAGTTCAAATAATGTGGTTCAATATTTCAATTCAATTTACTAACCAGACACTAATTTATCTGATATAAAAATACCCCAATTGCTAATAAACACTAATTTCTCTATGTAATTTCTTAAAATAATATAAATGTGTGGTTATAGAAATCTTCTTAAGATTAGAAAAAAAATTTCAGTAAACACAATACACAACACACAATATAATTTTTTGGTTATAGAAATCCTCTTTAAGTTTAGAGAAAAGAAAAGGTCCAGTAAACGAAATACACCACAATTTTTTATCATATAAATCCTTTTAAGTTTAGAGAAGACAAAAAAATCTAGCAAACAAAATACACAATAAACTTTTGGTCATTAAAATAATTTTAAGTTTAGAGAAAAAAAAAATTCTAGTAAACAAAATTGAGAACAATTTTTTATGCCATAATAGAAAACAACTAAAGTTTAAGATGAAAAAAATATTTGGTAGGAATACCAACAAAAAGTTTATGGAAAAATACAATGCGATGTGATGCTGCTTATGCTATTGGACCGCGTTTTGCAAACCAACCAAACAACATTCATATTCAAGGAAGGAAATATAATATTACACGAATCATGAATTCAACCATAAGCAGTTTTTCGTATTGGATAGATTATGTTCTTTGCTCCACTCCGATTGCTTTGGCCAACATATTAAGACAATTTTTTTGAAAGATTAATAACTACTTTCTAGAGGATTGGTACCTACCTTATCTTTAAATAATTTATAATTTATAATTTATAATTTTATATCTAACATTTATATTATGAGCGGTTTTTGTATTTTTTTATTAACTACCTTTTTGTTATTAAATAAGTATATATTATGAGATCGACTTTCTTTATTTGTTATTGCATTTATAATTTTTTGTTTGATTTATATTCATTTTGGAGAATCTCATTGTGCTATAAATTCATATTCATCATATATTGACATATAACTTATGACACAATAATGTATATATATTTATTTGTTTTTTCTCCAGTCCACTCTAAATTTTAAATTTATTCATCTTATGGTGTTAATTAATTCAATATATATATATATATATACATATTGTTGGTCCCAATATATTGATACAGTGCTGCACGCTGTAACTTAGAGTTTTATACGCAGCGAAAAAATAACATTTATAACACAAGGCTGATTTTCTCAATATGCTTCTTTCAGAAACTTTTAAAGCTTATGATATATGCAGGAACAGAAGATAAAGACACAAATAAGTAAAGCAATTAAACACGTATGGCTTATAGTGGTTCGAAGGTGGTGTAATCCTTCTACGTCCACTCTACTGCTCCTCGAGCAGGAACTTTGTTAAGCAAGATTGAATTACAGGACTCTCCTAACAATCTATCAACTTTACAAAACAACCACCTACTGAAGTCCAGCGTACACACAGCAACTGCAAACTTCAAAGGCTAACCCACACAGGGTTCTGCACTCCCACACAGGGAAATTGCCTAACACTAGACAACTTATACAAACAACAAGGATCTCTCCTATCAACTGTTCGACACCACTAAAACAACCTAAGCACACATCAACAAGGTTAAAAGAATATAAAAAGGTTTCTCCAACTGGTGCGATGAAGTGAGCTTCTAAATCCGTTGATGGATCTTTCAGCACTGGGCTTGCTTCACTTCAGAGATTGAGTGACTGAAACTGATAGTAGGCTTGAATATTTGTATCTTGAAAGCTTGTGAATTTTTACTTGAATGTTATAGTATCAGTAGTTTCAGTTACTAGCTTCAGTGTATCTCTTCCTCTATTTATACTTGTAGGAGAAGATGTCCGTTGAAGGAGACATCTCTTTTTTGAATTTGAAGTAGTCTGATCAAAGGCATGGCTTGCATTTAATGCGACTTGACTTTTTCTTTTGGAGCATTTAATGCGGCAGTTGCGGCTCGCAGCTTTCTGCAGCGCGTCACTCCATGTGGCATCTTCGAATTGGCTCCTTGTCTGCTTCTTTGATCTTGTCTCGAATGGCTCTATTTATTCTTGCTTGAATCTTTGTTCCTCGTACTGCATTTATCCTTCTTAGGATTGCAGGATACTTCTTGTTGTTAATAGGCGCTGATTGACTTCACTGAACTATAAATTTTGCGCTGTATCCTAGGTCTTTGTGCAGTAAATGTTTTCTTGCAGTACTGCTGTAACTAAGACCTGATTGCAGTATCTTGAGTAGAGCTGCTGCATCTTTTTCTTGCAGCACTCCTGTACGCCATTCCTTCTTACAGTGATGCTGTATCTGCCTTCTTGTAGCGATGCTGTATCTGTCTTTTTGCAGCAATGCAGTATCTGCCTTCTTGCAGCAGCTTCCTTCTCTTGAAAGGCTTAGATACAGCTTTGTCCTTGTCAGACCTCTATCTTTCGGCACTTAGGACTAGACTCAAACCTAGTCTATATATTCACTTAAACATTGTGAAAAATGGGATACTTAAAACTTCCTATTACAAATGTGTTTTGTCACATCAAAATCTAAATATTGAAATCCAAACAATTTCTCCCTTTTTGATGATGACAAAACCTTTACATTATTTTGTTTATGAAGAAAGATTTTTTACTTTACTGATTATCACAAGATCAGGGTTATATGCTTGAACAGCTTTCAAAAGATAGATATAAACCCTGGATTCATCAGAGATGCATCATGCTATACTTTTAGCACTAAACATTAGGAAAAAAATAAACAGCATGCATAAGTTCATAAGAGTTGAACTCTGAACAGAAATGAATCTAAAATTTCTTCATTATTTGAAGGAAATTGTATAAGGCATACATATATTACAGCATGGATCACAAGAGAGTAAATACATTACTGAAACATGGACCTTTTTGTAGACTGTTCTTCAGGTCTTCTTTCAGCAAACCTTTCAAGGCCTTCTCTTCCTCTTGATCCTTTCCATTAGTCCCTAATGGACTCTTGATAGGACTCTTCTAGCTTTTCCATAATTACAGGAATTTGAATCCACCTGAGCCAGAAGTCCTCACTATATGACACAATCCCGCCATGCTTCACTAGGTCGATATAATATTTTTGAACTTCAAGTTCTCATTCCCTAGCGAGTTGCTCATATCTCCTCAATGCAGTCTTGCAGGTATAATATCTGCTGAATTTGTCTTTCCTGCATAGAGTTCTGAAGTTCCTGAGGTACTCTGATCGTTTGTACAACGTGATCGTCTCAAATGATGGATTCCTGTCAGTAGGCAGTCTATTTTCCTTGAAGATGTCAAACCTCCAAGCCATATTTTCACCTTCAGGCCTCTGATCCATCAGGACGGAAACTTCAGCAGAGATATTTTCAGTGTCAAGGCGAGGGATCTCTTGATGAGGGTATTGGTAGGAGTCCTTGGGAAAAATTCTCCTCTCACAAATTACTCCGAGTCTTTGAATCCAGGCATATGGATCTTTTTCTTCTCTTTGGCGCCTTTGACTCTCAGACTCTTCCCCACTCATCTTCTTCCTTGAGTCTTGCTGTTGGCCTTCATACCCTCTCTTTGTATGATGATGAGAGGGAGATGCTGCATCTTTACTTGCAGCTCTGCTGGGTGCAGCGCCTCCTGCTGCTGATCTTCTTGCAGCACCAGCTCCACCAGCTCCTCCATCATTATCTCTTCTCCAGCGTTTGGGAGAAGGGATGTCAGCTGCAGCAGATGATCCAGACCTCCTTCTTTTCCTACTGAGAGGTTGCTGGTCATCATCTTCTTTATCTTCTTCAGCTCCTCTTGAGCTTCTGTATCTATCTTCAACCTCTTCCCCCTTTTTGGCATCATCAAAAGTCGGGGGCTGAGCAGGGGCAGCTGGGACCACCTTGGAACGTGGTCTTCGAGTTGGTTCGGGGGCGGCCTTAGGAGCGTCAACATACTGAGGGAAGGCTCGGAACATGATGTCCCTCAGTTCTCCAACAATTAGCTCCAGGTTCCCCAAACGGTCGTCCACACTTCTGGTTCGCTGAGATTGATCAAATGTGTGATCAAGAAGTGTTTGCAGGACGAGGGAGTGAGTATTCAGCCTGTCAGAAGCATTCTCAGCATGGCGCTTGCACAGCCTTATCTCCTGATGAGTCTGTGCAGCTTCAACTTTCAGCTCTCCCTCCATCCTGACCCATTCTATGTAAAGCCTGTGGGAGTGATCATTCAGCATCCTCTTGATCATCACAGGTAAGGCTTCAAGGTCCTTCTTGAAACCCGTCATGGTTTCAGCGTGGAATTGGGCAGCGACCCTAAGACTGTTGCGCATGGTAGACTCGTGCTCCTGGAGGACGTGCACCAGATGTCTAACCGAGGCTTCAACTCGGTTGATCAATTCATCAGGAGTCAGCCCCGAATTCCGTCTTGTTGAGGCGGTAGATGATGCAGCGAATGGTATTACAGCTTGAATAATCGGAGTTGCATCATTTCTTGGCACCTCAGCAGTAACCTCATCCTCATGATTGCTGGTTTGAGAGCTTGTATAACTTGAGAATGGGTGCTCTTCTTCCTCTTCTGCCTATTCTTCGCCGGATGAGATTTGAACAGGATCTGCTTTGCCAAATTTTGGCCCATGAACAGCTATGTTGCGCTCCTTCATCATCCTTGCGAAGTCGGCATGAGTGACCTCAGCTTCCTTAGTAACCTCTGCTGCTGTAACCTTGGAAGGTTCTTGTGAGCATGCAGCAGCTGCAACATCAACCTCCTCTTGAGGTGTCTCTAGCTGCACGGGGGTTACCTCAGCTACTCCTTCTGTATCCTCTGTGGGTACTGTCTGAACAGCCTCCCCAACAGAGGTCTTCTCCAAGGACCCTATCTCCTCGGCCGGTTCTGCAACTTGGACAGATTCTGCTGCAAGAATGGGTTCTTACAGCTCTGGTTGGTTTCTTGCAGTGTCCACAGCATTCAGCACTGTACGCTCTACTACTGCAAGAATTTCAGCTTCCACCCTGCAAGTCTCTTCAGCAGCTGCTTCTTGGGTGGTCGTCTGCTGTACTGCTGTCTCCACCAGTACAGGGAGTTCGGCCTCGGCAACTTCCTCCGTGGTTGCATCATCGGCGTCTTCAGCAAGTTCAGAGATTACTCTCTGAATGATGGCTGACGGTTCCCTTAGAGAGTCTGCAGCAGCAGCATCCATGTGAACAGGGGAATCGCCATAGTCCAACAGTTGAGATTCTTCCTCCTCCAAAGGATCCAGCGTGACAATGTTGGAGAGGCCCTCAGCTACTTGCTCGTATGCAGGGGAGTTCAGATGATGTGAGCTTGAACTTTCTTCTCCCCGCATCCTCCTAGGAGTGTGCTGCATCCTTGTCTCCTTCACACTCTGTTGCAGCGCCTGTTGCAGCATAGCTTCCTCAGCTTGCTCCACTCCAAGAGTGTCGATTTGCTCTCAGGCAAAAGCGACGTCATCGCCCCTTCTTACAGCCTCCGCAGCCAGGGTAAGGAAGACCTGCACATCCTCCAATGCTGCTCTCATCGGCAGCTCTGCAGAGTCGGATTCTGTAAGAGCTTTTCCTTTCCCTTTATCCTTTGCTCCCTGAGCAGCACTGTTATCGCCAAGCTCCTGTACTCTCACTGCATACTCAGGTTGCAGGAGTGCGAGTATATCTTCTGATTTGGCCCACTCCAGGACAGCTTGCTCGACTATCAGGAAATCCTTCAACTTCAACAGGATTTCCCCTTTAGCCAGCCGCATCTCTCTCCAGAGATTGTATTGTAGCTCCATATTTCTAGCCGCTGGAATGGTGGGATCAAGCACTGAAGCTTCTGTTTGTAGATGAGCTTCTTCTTCAGTTGGCTTGTCCCGGAGCTGATATGGCTCCTGAAGCTGATGTGACTCATCCCCAAGATTTTCTACCACCTCAGAAGGTGTAGAGAGTTGGGAATCAAGAGCTCCTTCTTGATCCCGGGGCTGATGAGACTCATCCTCAACAGCAACTACAACCAAGCTTGTTGTAGAGCGTTGGGAAGCAGCAGCTGCAACAGCCTTCTTCTTGCTGCGTGGGGCCCTTCTCAGCAAGGGTGCATCATCAATAGAAGACGATGATTCAGTTTCAGGTGTAGCCTTCCCTGAACTCCTCTTGATGACGGGAAGAGGATCTTGAATGTCCTCTTCTTCCTCGTTTCTCCCGCTGCATACTGCTTTATCTTGCAGGGCCAGGGTAGCATTCTTTTTATCTTTGGTTTTCTTCCTTGCTGCCCCAGCTTCTGTTGTCTTCAGTTGGGTCTTACCTTTCTTCTTCTCACCTAGATACTTTCCGATGAGGATGGGGGTCGGTGCTGCAAGTTGAAGACCAAGCTTGCAGAGCAGAGAACAGATGTTGATACCGTAGCTCCGACGCTCCGTTATCTTCTCTGCTTCCTCCTACAGCCTCTTCATGATGAACTTCACCCAGTTCACCTTCTCTCCGGCCATGATAGCGGACATGATCCAGAACCGAAGATCTGTGCACTTGTCATAACTCCCTATTCGGCCTTCAATGGAGTATGCACAGATATCATGAAGCAGTTCAAACTCCGGTTTGAAGAGCTTCTTTGGGGTGCTTCTCTTGATTTCAGCCCCTGCATCCCTTGCTCGAAAGAGATCCCACATCTCTTGAGCAGATGCCTCCCCATAGTTCAACAACTGACTGGGGGCATACCTCCGGCGGAAATGCTGAAGGTGGTAGCGATGTCTCTAACGTTTAGAGACCGCTCTTCCTCGCCTGCATTCTGAACAGGATGCAGTTTCTGTCCTCCGCCTGCCTAGCGTAGGAATAGAACCTCTGTACTGACTCCATAGAGAAGCCAGCGTAAACAGTTGTCAGCAGCCCTAGGACTTGGGTCCGCTGAAGAGCATCGAAGATTCTTCTAACGAGGGCTTCATCGTACAGCCCAGAAGCATAGACATGCTCCTGGTTGATCAGGCATTCTTTTAAGACGATGGTTTACCTGGCTGCCATGGTTTTCTTAGAGAGAAAAAGGTGAAGAGAGTTTCGAAGATTAGGACTTAGGAAAATTCTTGCGAAATAAAACTTCTCTCTCTCTGGCTGATGGTGAATAATGATTTCAAAAAGTGCAGTTATGGGGGTTATGGCGGATTTCAAAGGACGTGAAGTAAGATCGACGATTGAGAAAATTCGAAGAGAATTGATCTTATGGTCCAGGAAAAAGTGGAGATGTCAAATTGTCGCTAATTATTACAAGGCGCGTGGGCTACTGAGCGTAACCCTTCCACTTCTGACACGAGCAGACTTTGCATTTAATGCTGAAAGACATGCCCTTTGCCGCCTAAATAAATGACTTTTTAAGGTTGCAGCATCCTTGGTACGAGGTTGCAGAGTAATCAATACTCTTTTGAAATAAATGCTGAAACCTGGTGCCGCTTTAAACTCCCGATTTCTGTTGTACTGTAAGAATATATAAAGCAGCGCTGTTTGAACTCAGCGCTGTTTGAACTCAGCACTGTAAGAAAGCGTAGGTTACAGCACTATACTTACTGCTTCTCGCAAGTATGCAGATGTTCCCCCTTGATCTTTGCATTTTCTTTTTCTCCTCATAACTTAAGAATTCCCAGCTCGTTTCTAAGCATAGAAAACCTCGATTCACTTAAAGGCTTAGTGAATATATTGCAAGCTGGAGATCCATATGAACTTTCTCAAGCACAATATCCTTCTTTTCCACGTGGTCTCTTATAAAGTGATGACGTATATCAATGTGCTTCGTTCTTGAGTGAAAAATAGGGTTATGGGTAATTGCAATGGCGCTAGTATTATCACAGAGAATTGGGGTCTCTCTTTCTTGAATTCCATAATCCCTAAGTTGCTGCTGTATCCAGAGAATCTGCGCACAACAACTTCCTGCTGCAACATACTCTGCTTCTGCTGTAGAGGTTGCAATTGAAGTTTGCTTCCTGCAGAACCATGAAACGAGTCTATTTTCCAGAAACTGACAAGTCCCACTGGTACTCTTCCGATTAAGCTTGAATCAGAATAGTTTTTAAGCTTGAATCCTCCTTCCTTAGGATACCATAGGCCTACTCCTTGAGTTCCTTTCAGATATTTGATAATCCTTTTGACCGCTGAAAGATGTGATTCCTTTGGTGCCGCTTGAAATCTTGCACAGACTCCTACTGCAAACATGATGTCAGGCCTGCTTGTTGTAAGATACAGTAAGGATCCGATTAGGCGTCTGTACTTCGTGATATCAACATCTTTACCATCTTCATCTTTGTCAAGGCTTATTGATGTCGACATAGGAACATATGTTACTGTGTCATTCTTCATGCCAAATTTCTTGATAAGCTCCTTCGTGTACTTAACTTGACTGATGAAGGTTCCTGTAGACAGTTGTTTTACTTGCAGCCCGAAAAAGAAACTTAATTCTCCCATCATACTCATCTCGAACTTTGACTGCATCAGGTTGGAGAACTTCTCACATAGCTGTTTGTTGGTGGATCCGAAGATGATATCGTCCATATATATCTGTACTAACAGCACACTTTCTCCATCCTGTATCCTAAACAGCGTCTTGTCGATTGTTCATTTCTGGAAACTATTCTCTAGCAGATAGAGAGATAAGGTGTCATACCAAGCTCTTGGTGCTTGCTTAAGTCCATACAAGGCCTTATGTAATCGGAACACCTTCTCTTCTGCTTGATCTTTGAAGCCTGGAGGTTGTTCAACATAAACTTCCTCTGTAAGAAGACCATTCAGGAATGCACTCTTAACGTCCATTTGATAGACATTGAAATTCATGTGAGCTGCATAAGCCAGAAAAATCCTTATTGCTTCCAATCTTGCTACTGGAGCAAAGGTCTCATCAAAATCAATTCCTTCTTCCTGGCAGTATTCTTTGGCAACTAATCTTGCCTTGTTCCTTACGACGAGTCCAGATTCGTCCAACTTGTTCTTGAAGACCCACTTTGTTCCAATTACTCCTTGATGAGTTGGTCTTGCAATTGTCTTCCATACTTGGTTTTTTTCAAAACCATTTAGCTCTTCTTGCATGGCCTGTATCCAGTTGCTATCTTGCAGTGCCTCTTCAACATTCTTGGGTTCTGTTTGAGATATGAAGCATGCAAACATTGCTTCATAAGGGATGGATCTTTTTGTTTTTACGCCAATGGATGGATCTCCAATTATAAGATCCCTTTGATGATTCCTTAGCCATGTTCTATCAGGTTCAAACATATGTTCTGGTCTAGATTGCTTCTCTTGTTCCTGTAATGCAGGAGGTTCTGCTGCTGTAAGAATATCTGCTGCATACAAAGCTGCAGCTTCCTCTTCTTTATCTTCTTCTGTAGGCAGAACTCCTTCTACATATGGAACAACATTCTTTTTCCTTGGAGCTATCTCTTCAGGTGGCTTTTCTAACTTCTTGGTGTCACAGTGTGGTTCATCAAACACCACATGAATAGATTCTTCAACCACCAAGGTTCTTTTGTTAAATACCCTGAAGGCTCTACTTACAGCAGAATATCCTAAAAATACTCCTTCATCTGACTTTGCATCAAAAGTCTTCAGATGTTCTTTTCCATTGTTGAGAATATAGCACCTGCATCCAAAGATATGCAGATATGAGATATTTGGCGTATATCCATTCCAGATTTCATAAGGAGTTTTGTCTAGATCCTTGATGATTAGACATCTGTTCTGTGTGTTGCAAGCAGTGTTGGTTGTTTCAGCCCAAAATCTCTTGGGTACTTCTGCTTCAGCTATCATTGTCCTTACTGCTTCCTTGAGTGTTCTATTCCTCCTTTCAGCTATACCGTTCTGTTGAGGTGTTCTTGCAGCAGAGTATTCATGTCGAATACCATTATCAGAACATAATTTCTCATTGAATTTGTTTGTGAACTCAGTTCCTCTGTCTAATCTAATTTTGACAATACTCAAGCTCTTTTCATTCTGGATTTTCTTCATGAGATCAGGTAGCTTGTCTTGAGTTTCAGACTTCTTTGCAAGGAAGATTGTCCATGTGTATCTGGAGTAGTCATCTACAACTACAAGAGAGTACTTCTTCCCGCTCAAGCTTACTGGTTCTACTGGTCCAAAAAGGTCCATGTGTAGAAGATCTAAGATCCTGTGAGATGACTTTTGAGACTTATCTTTGAATGAGCTCTCAACTTGCTTTCCTTTCTGACAAGCTCCACATATATTTTTCTTTTTGTATGCTACGTCTGGCAATTCTCTTACAAGGCCATTCTTTGCTAGCTTGTTGATAGTTTTGAAGTTCAGATGGTTTAACCTCTTGTGCCACAGCCAGCTCAGCTCTGGTGGACTTTTCACAATGAAGCATGTAGGTTGAATAGAGGAGTTCCAATCAGCTAGATAGATGTTTTCTCTTCTTGTTCCTGTAAGCTTGACTTCATATGAGGTGTTGTCTTTGATTAAGCATTTTTTGAGGTTGAATTCCACTGTGTATCATGTGTCACAGAATTACTAACACTTTTGTGGTGTGGTCTTCCACCATACTTCCCTTGAGTATATCCTCTTTGAAGTTTAGACATGTAAGTCTCAGTATTGGTGGGAAAGTTTCTTTTGTGATGCAACTTAGTTGGTTGCTGCATCCTCTTGCTGCATACATCAGATGGCTTCTGCTGCAGCCAGTTCTTATATGCAGACTTACTTCATGCAGTTGAGCATTGGAGACATCTGTGAGGATTTCAATGTTTAGATTTTGATGAGACAAACCAAATATGTAATAGGAAGTTTTGAGTACCCAATTTTTCACATTGTTTAAGTGAATAAATAGACTAGGATTGAGTCTTATGATAAGTGCTGAAAATGGAGGTTAAACAAGGATAAAGCTACATCTAAGTCTTCAAGGAAAGATATTGCTGTAAGAAGGCAGGATACAACATCGCTATTGTAGGAACCGCCGGATCGCCGACCCTATACGATTATCTGAATCGGGGTCTATGCAAATATGATTAACGCGCAGCGGAAAATGAATCATATCTTTTGCACCGAAATTAGTTCTAAGATCAGAACTGTAGATGGAGGAATCGAAGAAGCCTGGACCTCACGATCTTCTGCTGTATTCCTCGCCTTTATCTCGAACGTTGTGTGGGTAACGAGCTATCGAGACTTTCAGCCGTCTTCTAGTAATACGTATCTCAGATTTTTATGTCTGTGTATCTGTATTTCTGTGTATATAAAACGGCTGACTTGAGGCTTATTTATAGGCTACAACAGGGACCTTGAGGAGGATTAGGAATCGGTCTCCTGATAGGCTTAGGAGTCCTAAATTCGATTTGAATATACTTCTTAAGCCTATCAATAATATCTCAATCCACTAAAAAGATATTATTGAACTACCGTCACTTATCCATATTAGATATGGCTCCTATTTATTATGTGCGTGTTTATCTCCCCGTGTTTAAGATATCGAATGTCCATTAATTAAATGAATTACCGACAATTCAATTAATTAATATTTAATTTCAAGAGTAGTACCACTCAACTTTATTATCATGCCGGAATAAATCCACCTGCAGGGTTTACATGATAATCCTTATGAGTTCCTCAAGGGGACATCATCATCCTAAATAATTAGGACACGGTTTCATTATATAATCAACAGCACACCATATAAACAACATTGTATCCCAATTTACCGAGCTTATTGATTTAATAAATAAATCTCACCCATTGGTAAATTAAAGAAACATATATCGAGTATACATGCCTGTCATCATACAATGATTAAGAGGACGCACATCCATAATAACAGAGGTCTTGTTTTATTTTCGTAGTCAGTACAAATAAAACAACCTCAATTGGTCCTGCTCAATACATACAAAATGTACTAGTGTAATTTTATAATCAAGACAGATTAATACCAAATCACACTACAACCATTTCGATAATTTGTCCAAAATTATCTCGTTTGTGAGCTACCATTTATAATCTATAAGGAACTGATAACATGATCTTCTGGGTGGCACCACACACCATATTATCTACAATATAAATTAATTGGACAATTGCAATAACATATATAACATATATATAAAATGCAAACATTTGACCATAAAAGATTCTCATATCATAAATAGATGTTCATACAAAAGCTAGGCTTATAGTATACATCCTAACAATCTCCCACTTATACTAAAAGACTATGCTGTCAAATACGCTGACATACATCTGATTCCCATCCCATCAACATGCTCATCGAAGGCTTTCGTCGGAAGGGCCTTTGTAAAAGGATCTGCTAGGTTATCGGCTGATGCAATCTTGGCGACAACAACTTCCCTCGCTTTACGATATCTCGTATCAGGTGGTACTTGCGCTCAATGTGTTTACTTGCCTTATGGGCTCGTGGTTCTTCGAGTTTGCTACTGCACCACTGTTATCACAATAGATTGTGATAGCTTTGGGCAAACCAGGAATCACTTCTAAGTCCATCAAGAAGTTTCTGAGCCATACAGCTTCTTTGGCTGCCTCAGAGGCCGCCACATATTCAGCTTCCATAGTGGAGTCCGAAACGCATTTCTGCTTCACACTTCTCCACACTATGGCTCAACTTCCTAAGGTAAACACATACCCCGAGGTTGATTTATTGTTGTCCCTATCTGACTGGAAATCCGAATCCGTGTAACCCACAGGTAATAAATCATTTGCCTGGTAAACTAGCATATAATCTCTAGTCCTTTTCAGGTACTTTAGAATATGCTTTACGGCAGTCCAATGACCTTGTCCTGGGTTACTTTGATATCTACTAACCATGCCCACGGCAAAGCAGATATCCGGTCTCGTACATAGCATCGCATACATCAAGCTTCCTACAGCCGAAGCATAAGGAACTGCTTTCATTTCCTCTATCTCCTTTGGTGTCTTAGGACACATTTCCTTAGATAAAGGTACCCCATGTCTAAAAGGTAGAAAACCTTTCTTGGAGTTTTGCATGCTAAAACGAGCTAGTATAGTGTCAATGTATGAAGCTTGAGATAAGCATAACATTCTTTTCTTGCGATCCCTTATAACTTTGATCCCAAGAATATGTCCAGCTTCTCCTAAGTCCTTCATAGCAAATTGCTTAGACAGCCATACCCTTACGTCTGACAACACCTTGACATTGTTTCCAATTAACAAGATGTCATCTACATATAGTACAAGAAATACCACCACGTTTCCGTCACTCTTCTTATATAAACAAGATTCATCCGAACATTGAATAAATCCATAAGACTGGATTACTTCATCAAAACGGATGTTCCAAGATCTCAAAGCTTGTTTCAGTCCATAAATGGACCGATTAAGCTTACACACAAGATGCTCTTTGCCCTTCTCAATGAATCCCTCTGGTTGCTTCATATAGATGTTTTCTTCAAAACTTCCATTAAGGAAAGCTGTCTTGACATCCATCTGCCAAACCTCATAATCCATATGAGCAGCAATAGACAAAAGAATCCGGATAGACTTCAGCATGGCTACCGGCGAAAAGGTTTCCTCATAATCTATCCCTTCTTTTTGAGTATACCCTTTCGCAACAAGCCTTGCTTTAAAGGTCTCTACCTTTCCGTCTGATCCTTTTTTCCTTTTGTAGACCCATTTACATCCAATGGCTCTTACACCATTTGGTGGTTCTATAAGCTCCCAAACTTGATTAGAATCCATAGATTCTATCTCAGAGAGCATTACCTTTTGCCAAAATATCGCATCTTTATCTTGGAGTACTTCGTCATAAGTTCAGGGATCTATTTCATGTTGTCTAGGGACCAAGTCTGAAGACTCTCCCAAAAACATGAATCTATCAGGTTGTCTAACAACCCTCCCACTACGACGAGACACTATCGATATTTGTGTATCATTAGTGACACGCGGTGCAGTCACTTGTGGTATCTCATCTTGTACCATTGGTACAATAAAATTATCCCCTCTCATTTCCTCAAGAACAATTTTACTCATAGGCTTGTGGTTTATTACATAGTCCTCTTCTAAAAATCGGGCATTCGTACTAACAATGACCTTCTGATCTTTAGGACTATAAAATAAACCACCTTTCGTTCCTCTAGGATAGCCCACAAACAAGTGTACTTCCGTACGAGATTCCAACTTATCAGCATCTCCCTTCAGCACATGTGCTGGACTACCCCAAATCCGAATGTGTTTCAGACTAGGCTTGCGCCCAGTCCACAATTCTGTGGGAGTAGAGGGTACTGATTTAGAAGGTACCAAGTTTAGAATGTACGTCCTGTTTCCAGAGCATACCCCCAAAACGAACTTGGTAATTCTGAATAACTCATCATCGATCTAACCATTTCCATAAGAGTCCTATTCCTTCGTTCTGCCACACCATTCTGTTGGGGTGTACTCGGTGCAGACAATTGGGATTGAATCCCAGCCTCTGATAAGTAACTCCTAAACTCTCCTAAGAGGTACTCACCACCACGATCAGATCGTAGTGTCTTGATACATTTGCCATGACGTTTCTCCACATCAGCCTTATATTCTTTGAACTTGTCAAAGCATTCAGACTTGCGGCGCATCAAGTAAATGTATCCATATCTCGAATTATCGTCTATAAAAGAGACAAAATATTCGAAACCACCTCTTGCCTGAATAGTCATAGGGCCACACAAATCAGAGTGAATCAATTCCAACACTTCTTTGGCTCTATACCCCTTTGCCTTAAAAGGCCTTTTGGTCATTTTTCCTTCCAAGCAGGATTCGCAGGTTGGATAGTTTTGCACTTCCAAGGAACCCAAAGGTCCATCGACTATCAACTTTTGAATCCTCCTCAAGTTAATATGACCCAACCTTAGATGCCAAAGATATGTTTAATTCATTTTCGAAGGTTCTTTTCTCTTATTAGATTTAGAAGATGTGCTATTAATTTCCATTTGTTGCATCGTAGGAGTTATAGGATTAAGAGTATACAAATTGTCAACCAACGTACCAGAACAGATAATAACTCTATTCTTCTTAACGACAACATTGTTATCAAAAGAAACAGAATATCCATCCTTAAAAAGTTTAGAAACTGAAATCAAATTCTTTCTAAAACAAGGTACGTAAAGATAATTTCTCAAAATCAAAGTCTTATTCCTAGGAAAAGACAAATAAACGTCTCCCACTGCAATGGCCACTACTTTCGCAGCGGTGCCCATATATATAGTAATTTCTCCATCACTTAGTTGTCTGATTTCCTGGAACCCTTGCAATGAATTGCAGACATGATCAGTGGCTCCCGTATCTACACACCAGGTACCGGTAGATAACACCGCTAAACATGTTTCAACAACTAATGCCTGACTCTGGTGTCCGAAGAGTTCCTTGAGATTATGCATCATATCATAGGCAGTGGGCATGGCCTGATGCTGATGTTGCAGTACTTTTGACAAGGAAGCCAAAATGTAACACCGCGCCATCTCATCTGCCTTGACCCACTTCCTATAAAGCATTTTCTCCTCTTCAGTAGAGTTTTCATCAGGCATGTCAAGATAATGCTTAGTGAGTACAAACTTGTACTTTTTAGCAGTCAGGATAATGTCCAGGTTTTGTTTCCAATCAATATAATTAGGACCAGTAAGTTTGTTTTCTTTAAGTATAACAGTAAGAGAATTGAAAGCCACAATGAAAATCCTGAGAATCACATAAATAAACACATAGGTCAAATCATTTGAATTGACAAATCATATTGTTCCCTCAAACAACACAATCTTAATTCACCAACACCTCATTACACCGTGAACTTTGTATGCCACGATAGTGTGGACGTATACTAATTCAAACATTTGTTAGAGGAGGTTTTACCCATTAATTTTATTATCTTGTCAACTTAACTTTATGACAAATAAAATTAATAGTTGGTTATCGCTTTGGCCATACAAATAACAGTAGTGACTCCGATGGGGAGGATACTTATTAAATGCATCTAAGTGTACACCATTACTTGATACTAAGTCCATTATCTAGGATTATGCCTCTTCAGATGGAGAAGATGACACGCTCCTAAACAACTTTCTATAATCATCCATAAAGGAAGTTTGATCTAGTGATCCGTAAATGAACTCATCCGATATGGAGAAAGGCACTTAAAGCCAACGCGCAAGTTCAAGTGCATCACTTACAAACCAGTAATGGAGGCCATGGGATTTATTAATTAATCCCTCTCCCACTTAGTTATTTAACATGCGGGATTTTAACATGCATATTATATAGAACACATACAAGCATGCTTGATAAAACAACACATATAAGGCAATAAATATGAAAAACATAATTTCCAACTATTATAGCCTCGTTTTATCACTGTGTTCTTGAATGTTTGCCGTCAAACGGGGATCGACCTCCCCGGTCAGGTCACGGGGTGCGGGGCAGCGCCCCGTTAGAAAAAATCACCGGAAAATCATCGCCTAGCACGGTCTGATCGTGCCCCTCAGCACGATCGTGCTCGATCTTCAGACACGCCGCACGGTTGACCATGCCGTACAGCACGATCGTGCCCTGTTGTCCAGTCATGATCCTCAGCTGGCACGATCTGACCGTGCCCTCCAGCACGGTCGTGCCCGATCTTCAAACACGCTGCACGGTTGACCGTGCTCCATAGCACGGTCGTGCCCTGTCGTCCAGCTCCAATCTTCCACCGGCACGGTCGTACCCGGTTGTGTGACCTGACCTTGTATCTATTACATCCATCGATCCTATACCCCACGAAGGAGTTTGCATATAATCTAGATCGAACAGAAAATTAAAACCTAACACGACAAACCGCCGTGATTTTACTATTACAATCATACATTCAAAAACAACCTCGACATGTCCGAGGGTTTAATTCATACATAAACATACATTCAGACCATAATAGTTGGATTTAAGGTTCCTGCAGAAAATCATAATTTTTCGCACATCCTACTATTATCCGATCTAAAACACGTATGCTTCAAGATACGATTCATAATAGAATTAACCGATTTAATCGAATAGAGTCAGAAAACCACGGCTCTGATACCAATTGTAGGAACCGCCGGATCGCCGAACTTATACGATTATCTGAATCGGGGTCCATGCAAATATGATTAACGCGCAGCGGAAAACGAATCATACCTTTTGCACCGAAATTAGTTCTAAGATCAGAACTGTAGATGGAGGAATCGAAGAAGCCTGGACCTCACGATCTTCTGCTGTATTCCTCGCATTTATCTCGAACGTTGTGTGGGTAACGAGCTATCGAGACTTTCAGCCATCTTCTACTAACACATATCTCAGATTTTTATGTCCGTGTATCTATATTTCTGTGTATATAAAACGGCTGACTTGAGGCTTATTTATAGGCTACAACAGGGACCTTGAGGAGGATTAGGAATCAGTCTCCTGATAGGCTTAGGATTCCTAAATTCGATCTGAATATACTTCTTAAGCCTATCAATAAAATCTCAATCCACTAAAAAGATATTATTGAACTACCGTCCCTTATCCATATTAGATATGGCTCCTATTTATTATGTGCGCGTTTATCTCCCTGTGTTTAAGATATCGAATGTCCATTAATTAAATGAATTACTGACAATTCAATTAATTAATATTTAATTCCAAGAGTAGTACCACTCAACTTTATTATCATGCCGGAATAAATCCACCTGCAGGGTTTACATGATAATCCTTATGAGTTCCTCAAGGGGACATCATCATCCTAAATAATTAGGACACAGTTTCATTATATAATCAACAACACACCATATAAACAACATTGTATCCCAATTAACTGAGCTTATTGATTTAATAAATAAATCTCACCCATTGGTAAATTAAAGAAACATATATCGAGTATACATGCCCGTCATCATACAATGATTAAGAGGACGCACATCCATAATAATAGAGGTCTTGTTTTATTTTCGTAGTCAGTACAAATAAAACAACCTCAATTGGTCCTGCTCAATACATACAAAATGTACTAGTGTAATTTTATGATCAAGACAGATTAATACCTAATCACACTACAACCATTCCGATAATTTGTCCAAAATTATCTCGGTTGTGAGCTACCATTTATAATCTATAAGGAACTGATAACATGATCTTCTGTGTGGCACCACAAACCATGTTATCTACAATATAAATTAGTTGGACAATTGCAATAACATATATAACAAATATATAAAATGCAAACATTTGACCATAAAAGATTCTCATATCATAAATAGATGTTCATACAAAAGCTAGGCTTATAGTATACATCCTAACAGCTGCAAGAAGAATGGATATAGCATAACTGGTAGAAGAAAGATACAGCAACGCTTTAACAAGATAGATCTTCTATACAGCAAAGTAAGAAGGACCGGCGTGCAACATCGCTGCAAGAAAAAGATACAGGAGTTCTGCTAGAAAGAAGTTACAGCAGCACTGCAAGAAGATACTGCAACCAGGTCTAAGTTACCGCAACACTGCAAAAAATTATTAGCTGCACGAAGACCGAGGATACAACGCAAAACTTACAGTACAGATAAGTCATACAGCGCCAACTACAAAACGAAGTATCCTGCAAATCCTAGGAAGGATAAATGTAGTACGAGGAATAGAGTTCAAGCAAGAATAAATAGAGCCGTTCAAGAAAAGGTTAAAGGCACAGACACGGAGCCAATAAGAAGATGACATATGGACTGACACGCTGCAGAAAGCTGTGAGCCGCAACTGCCGCATTAAATGCTCCAAAAGAGAAAGTCAATGTTGATCCCAAGTGGTGTTCGAGCTTCCGAGAGGGGGGGTGAATGAACCTTGGTCGATTTTCAGAATCTTTTAAAACAACCATTCTGCACTGCAAGTTACTTGAGCTTGCAGCGATAGATGGTTACTGCTTGCAGCGCTACGATGCAGTGCTGCACGCTGTAACCCGGAGTTTTATACGCAGCGGAAGTTAACTTTAAAACACAAGACTGTTTTTCTCAAGATTGCTTCTTTCAAAATGTTTTATGCACAGAGATAAGAGAAATGCAGAATATAAGCGCACAGATAAAGAAAACAAATTAACACTTATGGCTTATAGTGGTTCGAATGTGGTGTAATCCTTCTACGTCCACTCTACTGCTCCTCGAGCAGGAACTTTGTTAAGCAAGATTGATTTACAGGATTTTCCTAACAATCTATCAACTTTACAAAGAAACCACCTACTGAAGTCCAGCGTACACACATCAACTGCAAACTTCAAAGGCTAACCCACACAGGGTTCCACACTCCCACACAGGGAAGCTGCCTAACTCTAGACAACTAAACAAACATCAAGGATTTTTCCTATCAACTGCTTGACACCACTAAAACAACCTAAGCACACAGCAACAAGGTTAAAAGGATAAAAGGTTTTTCTTCAACTTGTGCTTCGAAGTGAGCTTCTGAATCCGTAAGGAATCCTTTAGCTTGAACTTGCTTCACTTCGGTAGGTTGAGTGACTGAAACTGATTGCAGGATGGAATGCTTGAATCTTGTAAGCTTTGAGTATTTTAGAACAATGACAGATTTCAGTTTTCAATAACCAGCTTCAGTTCTCCTCGACCTTTATTTATACTTGTAGGAGAAGATGTCCGTTGAAGGAGACATCCCTCTTTTGAATTTAAAGTAGCCTGGCCAAAGCATGGTTCGCATTTAATGCGACTTGACTTTTTCTTTCGGAGCATTTAATGCGGCAGTTGCGGCTCGCAGCTTTCTGCAGCGCGTCAGTCCATGTGGCATCTTCTTATTGGCTCCGTGTCTGCTACTTTGACTTTTTCTTGAATGGCTCTTTTATTCCTGCTTGAATCTCCGTTCCTCGTACTGCATTTATCCTTCCTAGGATTTGCAGGATACTTCGTTTGTAGTTGGTGCTGTATAACTTAACTGACTGTAAGTCTGCGCTGTATCCTAGGTCCTTGTGCAGCTGATGCTTTCTTTCAGCGTTGCTGTAACTCAGATCTGGTTGTAGTATCTTCTGGCAGTGCTGCTGTAACTTCTTTCTAGTAGTACTCCTGTATCCTTTTCTTGCAGCGTTGTCGTACGTCGTCCTTTCTTACTTTGCTGTAAAAGATTTAGCTCATTGAAGTGTTGCAGTATCTTCTTTTAACCAGCTATGCTGTATCCTTATCTTCTCATAGCGATATTGTATCCTACCTTCTTGCAGCGATAACTTCGTTTAAGGCTTAGATGCAGCTTTATCCTTTTTCATCCTCCATTTTGACACTTACACAAGACTCAATTCTAGTCTATTTATTCACTTAAACAATGTGAAAAATAGGGTACTAAAAACTTCCTATTACATGTTTGGTTTGTCTCATCAAAATCTAAACATTGAAAACCCAACAATTTCCCCCTTTTTGATGATGACAAAACCCTTACATTATTTCGTTTATGAAGAAGTTTTATCTTACATTAACTCATATGGATTATCAGGATTACATGCTTGAACAAAAAAATAAAATCTAATCTTGGATTCATCAGAGATGCATCATGTTATTCCTTTCATCGTAAAATAACAGGAAAAACGTAAGCAGCATGCATGAGTTCATAAGAATTGAACTTGATCAGAGCAAAACAAAATTTCTTCATTGACAGAGAGAAATTTTTACAACAGCAAGAATACAACATGGATCACAAGAGGGTATACATAAAGCTTAGTAGAACAGAGACCTTTTGCTTGGCGGTTCGTTAGATCTTCTGCCAGTAACTCTTTCAAGGCCTTCCCTTCCTCTTGATCCTTTCCACCAATCCCTGATGGACTCTTGATCGGACTCTTCCAGCTTGTGCCTGATCACAGGAATTTGAATCCACCTGAGCCAGAAGTCCTCACAGTATGGTACAATCAGCACTTTCTTTATTCGGTCGATGTATAATTGTTGAATATCAAGGCTTCCTTCCCGAGCGAGCTATTCATATCTCTTCAATGCAGTTTTGCAAGTGTGGTACCTACTGAATTTGCCTTTTCTGCATAGTTCTCTGAAGTGTTTGAGGTACTCTGATCGTTTGAAAATCGTGATCGCCTCAAATGTTGGATTTCTGTCAAAGGGCAGTCTGATTTCTTTGAAGATATCAAATCTCCAAGCCATGTTTTCTCCTTCTGGCATTTGATCCATCAACACGGACACTTCAGTAGAGATATTTTCAGTATCAAGGTGAGGAATTTCTTGAGGAGGAAATTGGTAGAAGTGATCTGGAATAATTTTTCTATCACCAATTACTCCGAGTCTTTGAATCCAGGCATTAGGATCTGCATCTTCTTCTTTTTGGCGCCTATGACTCTCAGACTCATCCCCGCTCATCCTCTTCCTTGAGCCTTGCTGCTGGCTATCATCCCTTCTCTTTGAATGATAGGAGGGAGGCGCTGCATCCTTGCTTGCAGCTCTGCTGTATGCAGCGCCTGCAGTCGGTCTTCTCCCAGCAGCTGCACCAGCACCTCCAGCTCCATCATCATCTCTTCTCCATCTCTTCGGAGAGGGGATGTCAGCAGCAGCGGATGATCCAGACCTTCTTTTCCTCCTGCTGAGAGGTTGTTGGTCATCATCCTCTTCTTCTTCTTCAGCAGCCCCTTTGCTCCTGTATCTATCATCAGATCTTTCAAGTCCTTCCCCCTTTTTGGCATCATCAAAAGCCGGAGGCTGACCAAGGGCAGCTGGGACCACTCTTGATCGAGGGCGACGGGTCGGTTCAGGGGCGGGCTCTGGAGCATCGACATGCTGAGAGAAAGCTCGGACCATGATGTCCCTCAGTTCTCCCACAATCAGCTCCAAGTTTCCCAAATGGTCGTCCACACTTCTGGTTCTCTGAGATTGATCATATGCGATCCAAAAGTGTTTCCAGGACTTGGGAGTGAGAGTTGAGTCTGGTTGAAGCATTTTCAGCATGCTGCTTGCATTGCCTGATCTCCTGTCGTGTTAGTGCAGCATCGACCTTCAACTCCTTCTCCAGTCTGACCCGATCAAAGTACAGCCTGTTTGCATAGTCAGATAGATTTGACTTTATCATGTCAGACAGCACTTCGAGGTCCTTCTTGAAACCTGTCATGGTTTCAGTATGGAATTTGGCAGTAACCCTGAGATTGTTGAGCATGGTAGACTCATGCTCTTGGAGAGCATGCAGCAGATGTCTAACAGCAGCTTCAACACGGTTGATTGATTCATCAGGGGTCAGTCCCGAATTTCTTCTTGTCGAGGCAGCAGTGGATGTAGCAAATGGAATAACATCTTGACAGACTGGTGCTGCATCCTGCCTCGGACCTTCAATAGCAACCTCATCCTCATGGTTGCTGGTTTGAGAGCTTGTAGAGCTTGAGGATGGGTGCTCTTCTCCTTCTTCTTCCTCATCTGCCTCCTCTTCGCCGGATTAGATTTGAACAGGATCTGCTCCGCCAGATTTTGACCCATGAACAGCTATGTTGCGTTCCTTAATCATCCTTGCGAAGTCGGCATGAGAGACCTCAGCTTCTATAGTAACCTCTGCTGCTGTAACCTTAGAAGGTTCTTGAGAGCGTGCAGCAGCTGCAGCATCAACCTCCTCTCGAGGTGTCTCTAGCTGCACTGGGGTTACCTCAGCTTCAGCTTCAATATCCTCAGTGGGTACTGTCTGAACAGCCTCCCCACCTGAGGTCTTCTCACCCTCAGGGAGTGTTGTCTGAACAACATCCTCCACAGAGGTCTTCTCAACGGATCCCGTCTCCTCGGCCGGTCCTGTAACTTCGACAGCTTCTGCTGCAAGAATGGGTTCTTGCAGCTCTGCTTGGTTTCCTGCAGCGTTCACAGCTTTCAGCACTGTATGCTCCACTGTTGTAAGAATCTCAGCTTCCACCCTGTTTGGCTCTTCAGCTGCAACGTCTTGTAGGGTGGTCGCCTACTGCACTGCTGTCGCGTCTAGTGCAGGGAGTACCGCCTCTGCAACTTCCTCCATAGATGCTTCATCGGTAATTTCAGAGATGTCTGAGATGACATCCCTGATTATGGCAGTTGGTTTCCTCTCAGAGTCTGCATGAGCAGCATCTTCAACTTCATGAACTGGGGAATCGCCATAATCCAGTAGTTGAGCTTCCTCCTCCTCCAAGCGATCCAGCATAACAATGTTGGAGAGGCCATCAACTACTTGCTCATATGCGGGGGAGTTCATCTGATGCATACTTGAACTTCCTTCTCCCCACATCCTCCTTGGAGTGTGCTGCATTCTGGTTTCCTTCATGCTTTATTGCAGCGCCAGTTGCAGCATAGCTTCTTCAGCTTGCTTCACTCCTAGGGTGTCGATTTGCTCACGAGCAAACGCGACGTCATCGCCCCTTCTTACAGCCTCCGCAGTCGGGACGAGGAAGACCTGTGCATCTTCCACTGCTGCTCTCATCGGCAGCTCTGCAGTGTCGGATTCTGCAAGAGCTTTACCCTTTCCCTTGTCCTGGGCTCCTTATGCAGCACTACATCCTTCGAGCTCTTGTACTCTTGCTGCAAAGTCAGGTTGCAGGAGTGCCAGAATGTCTTCTTATTTGGCCCACTCCAGGACAGCTTGCTCGACTATCAGGAAATCCTTCCACTTCAACAGGATTTCCCCCTTAGACAGCCTCATCTCTCTTCAGAGAGAGTACTGCTGCTCCATATTTCTAGCAGCCGGAAAGGTGGGATCAAGCACTGAAGCTTCTGTTTGTAGACGAGCTTGTTCTTCAGTTGGCTCGACCCTGTGCTGATGTGGCTCCTGAAGCTGATGTGACTCATCCGCAAGGTCAACTACAACCATATTAGGTATAGAGAGTTGGGAATAGGGAGAGTCATCTTTATCCCTGGGCTGATGTGACAAATCCCCAACAGCAGCAACAGCCTTCTTGCTGCGTGGAGCCCTTCTCACCAAGGGTGCGTCATCATCTGGGGAAGAGGATTCAAGTTCAGGTATAGCCTTCCCTAAACTCCTCTTGATAATAGGAAGAGGACTCGAAGCGTCCTCTTCTTCGGCTTCCTCCCCGCTGCCTGCAGCTTCATCTTGCAGAGCAAGAGTTGCATTCTTTTTGTCTTTGGTTTTCTTCCTCGCAACTCCTGCTCCTGCAGCCTTCGGCTGGGTCTTGCCCTTCTTCTTCTCACCGAGATACTTTCCGATGTGAATGGGGGCGGGTGCTGCAAGTTGAAGGCCAAGCTTGCAGAGCAGAGAACATATGATGATACCGTAGCTCCGACGTTCCGTTATCTTCTCTGCTTCCTCCCATAGCCTCTTCATGATGAACCTCGCCCAGTTCACATTTTCTCCGGCCATGATAGCAGACATGATCCGGAACCGGAGATCTGTGCATTTGTCATAACTCCCGATCCTTCCTTCGATGGAGTATGCACAGATATCGTGGAGAAGTTCAAACTCCGGTTTGAAGAGCGTCTTGGGGGCACTTCTCTTGATTTCAGCCCCTGCATCCCTTGCTCGAAAGAGATCCCACATCTCTTGAGCCGATGCCTCCCCATATGTTGTCAACTGGCTGGGGGTAAGACCTGCAGCGGAGATGCTGAAGGTGGTGGAGATGTCCCTAACGGTCAAAGCCCGTTCTTCTCCATCTGCATCCATCCGGAACAGGATGCAGTTCCTGTCCTCCACCTGCCTGGTGTGGGTGTAAAATCTCTGTACTGACTCCATAAAGAAGCCAGCGTAGACAATGGTCAACAACCCTAGGACTTGGGTCTGTTGAAGAACATCAAAAATCCTTTTCAGAAGGGCGTTATCGTACAGCCCTGAATCGTAGATGTGTTCTTGGTTGATCAGCCTTCCATCTAGAACAATAGTGCGTCGGACAGCCATTGAAGATTTTTGATGGAGACAGGGAGAGAAAGTTCAAAGATTTGCATTTGGAAGGTTTTTCGCACAGAGCGTTTTCTCTCCTTGGAAGATGGTGAAAAATGAATTCAAAAGACACGGTTATGGAGTTTATGGCGGTTCTCAAGGGACGTGTGTAAGATCGACGGTTGAGATGGATCATGAAGTTGATCTTGTGGTTCAAGAAAAAGCGGAGTTATCAAATCGTCGCAATAATTACCTGGTGCGTGGGTTTCTGACCGCGCCCTTTCCACTTCCTGACACACGCAGACATGCATTAAATGCTGAAAGACATGCCATTTGCCGCCTAAATAAATACCTTTTTAAGGTTGCAGCATCTCTAGTACGAGGTTGCAGAGTAATCAATACTCCTTTGAAATAAATGCTGTAACCTGGTGCTGCTTGAATTCTCGATCACTGCTGTACTGTAAGAATATAAGTTGCAGCGCTGTCTGAGCCCAGTGCTGTATTAACGCGTAGCTTATAGTACCGTTTTTACTACTTTTCACAAGCATGCAGAGCTTCCCCCTGCGTTTCTGCATCTTCCTTTCTCTTCACAACTTAAGAATTCCCAGCTCGTTTCGAAGCATAGAAAACCTAGACTCACTCAAAGGCTTGGTGAGGATGTCTACAAGCTGGAGATCCGTATGAACTTTTTCAAGCACGACGTCTTTCTTTTCAACATGGTCTCTTATAAAGTGATGACGTATATCGATGTGCTTAGTTTTTGAGTGAAAAATAGGATTATGGGTAATAGCAATAGCACTCGTATTATCTTAGAGAATTGGAGTCTCCTTTTCTTCTATCCTATAATCTCTAAGTTGCTGCTGTATCCAGAGAATCTGCGCACATCAACTTCCTGCTGCAACATACTCTGCTTCTGCTGTACAGGTTGCGATAGAAGTTTGCTTCCTGCAGAACCATGAGACTAGTCTATTTCCCAGAAATTGACACGTCCCACTGGTGCTTTTTTGATCAATTTTACAGCCAGCATAATCTGAATTGGAGTAGCCTTTAAGCTTGAATCCTCCTTCCTTAGGATACCATAGGCCGACTTCCTGAGTTCCTTTCAGATATTTGATCACTCTTTTTACTGCTGACAGATGTGATTCCTTTAGTGCTGCTTGGAACCTAGCACATACTCCTACTGCAAACATAATGTCTGGCCTGCTTGCTGTGAGATACAGCAATGATCCAATGAGTCGTCTGTACTTGGTTATGTCAACATCTTTGCCTTCCTCATCTTTGTCAAGATTTATGGATGTGGACATGGGAACGGACGTTGCTGCACCATTCTCCATGCCAAATTTCTTGATGAGTTCCTTTGTATACTTGACTTGACTGATAAAGGTCCCTGTAGGTAGCTGTTTTACTTGCAGTCCAAGAAAGAAACTTAATTCTCCCATCATACTCATCTCGAACTTTGACTGCATCAGGTTGGAGAATTTCTCACATAGCTCATTATTTGTGGATCCAAAGATAATGTCATCCACATATATTTGTACTAACAGTACACTTTCTCCGTCCTGTATCCTAAACAGCGTTTTGTCGATTGTTCCTTTCTGGAAGCCATTTTTCAGAAGATAAAGAGATAAGGTGTCATACCAAGCTCTTGGTGCTTGCTTCAGTCCATATAAAGCTTTTTGTAACCGAAACACCTTCTCTTCTGCTTGATCTTCGAAGCCCGGAGGTTGTTCAACATACACTTCCTCTGTAAGGAGACCATTCAGGAATGCGCTTTTGACGTCCATTTGATAGACATTGAAATTCATGCGCGCTGCATAGGCTAGGAAAATCCTTATTGCTTCCAACCTTGCTACTGGAGCAAAAGTCTCATCAAAATCAATTCCTTCTTCCTGACAGTATCCTTTAGCAACTAATCTTGCTTTGTTTCTTACAACAATTGCAGACTCGTCTAACTTGTTCTTGAATACTCACTTTGTTCCAATTACTCCTTGATGAGTTGGTCTTGCAACTATTTGACATACTTGATTTCTCTCAAATTCGTTAAACTCTTCTTGCATGGCCTGCACCCAGTTGCTATCTTGCAGTGCCTCTTTAACATTCTTCGGTTCTGACTGAGATATGAAGCATGCAAACATTGCTTCATGTGGGATGGATCTTCTTGTTCTTTCATCAATGGATGGATCTCCTATAATGAGATCTCTTGGATGATTCCTTAGCCATGTCCTATCTGGTTCAAAGACATGTGTTGGTGTAGTTTGCTCATTTTGTTGCTGTAAAGCAGGAGGTTCTGCTGCTGTAGAAATATCTGCTGCATCCAGAGTTGCAGCTTCCTCTTCTTTATCTTCTTCTGTAGGCATAACTCCTTCTATATATGGTACAACATTCTCTTTCTTTGAAGCGGTTTCTTCAGGTGGTCCTTCCAACTTCTTTGTATCACAATGTGGTACATCAAACACCACATGTATCGATTCTTCTACCACCAAGGTTCTCTTATTAAAAACTCGGAAAGCTCTACTTACAGCAGAGTATCCGAGAAATACTCCTTCGTCTGATTTTGCATCAAAAGATTTCAGATGTTCCTTTCCATTGTTGAGAATGTAACACCTACACCTAAAGATATGCAAATAAGAGATATTTGGTGTATGACCATTCCATATTTCATAAGGCGTTTTGTCAAATTCCTTGATGATTAGACATCTGATCTGCGTGTAGCATGCAGTGTTGGTTGCTTCAGCCAAAAATCTCTTGGGTACTTCCGCTTCTGCTATCATTGTTCTTGCTGCTTCCTTGAGGGTTCTATTCCTTCGTTCAGCGATACCGTTCTGTTGCGGTGTTCTTGCAGCAGAGTATTCATGACGAATATCATTATCAGAACATAATTTCTCAATAAATTTATTTGTGAACTCAGTTCCTCTGTCTGATCTTATCTTCACTATACTCAAGTTCTTTTCATTCTGAATCTTCTTCATGAGACAGGGTAGCTTCTCTTGAGTTTTTGACTTCTTTGCAAGAAAAATCGTTTATGTGTATCTAGAGTAGTCATCTACTACTACTAGGGAGTACTTCTTCCCACTCAAGCTTACTGGTTCTACTGGTCCAAAAAGGTCCATGTGTAGAAGATCTAGAATTCTGTGAGATGATTTCTGAATCTTATCTTTGAAAGAGCTCTTAACTTGCTTTTCTTTTTGACAAGCTCCATAGACATTCTCTTTCTTGTATGCTACGTCTGGCAATCCTCTCACGAGGCCTTTTCTTGCTAGCTTGTTGATAGTTTTGAAGTTTAGATGGCTTAACCTCTTGTGCCAGAGCCAGCTCAGCTCTGGTGGACTTTTCACAATGAAGCATGTTGATTGAGTAGTGGAGTTCCAATCTGCTAGGTAGATATTTCCTCTCCTTGTTCCTGTAAGCTTTACTTCATTCGTGGTGCTGTACTTGATTAAACATTTGTTGAGGTTGAATTCCACCGTGTATCCTTTGTCGCAAAACTGACTGATACTTAAAAGATTGTATTTAAGTCCTTTCACATAGGATACTTCTTTGATCTTTATGTTCCCTTTGACTAGACATCCACTTCCTTTTGTGCTTCCTTTGGAATCATCTCCAAATATGACTTTAGGTCCTTTGCATTCTTGGAAGTCTCTTAACGTGTCTTTACTGCCTGTCATGTACCTTGAGCAGCCGTTGTCGATATACCATACATCACTGCTGCAACCTAGCACTATAACCTATAACAATTTCAAACCGATTTAGGTACCCATATTTGTACGGGTCCTTTGGGGTTAGTTACTTTGGGAACCCAAACTTTCTTAACAGTAACGATTTACTGTAAGATTTGTTGGTTCTCGAGCTGTATGCAGTTGTCTTGGAAAACTGCTTATAAGAGGTGTGTGTATTAAGAACGTGTGTGACACCAGCACTTCTGTAGTGCGGTCTTCCACCATACTTCCCTAGAGTATATCCTCTTTGAGGTTTAGACATACAAGTCTCAGTATGGATGGGAAATTTTCTTTTATGCTACAACTTTGTTGGTTGCTGCATCTTCTTGCTGCATGCAGCAGATGGCTTCTGCTGCAGCCAATTCTTAGATGCAGGCTTACTTCTTGCAGTTGAGCATTGGGGTTTCTTCCCCTTATCCATCATTGCTGTTTTGTTCACTATCTTTACAGAGTCACAGAGTAACTCTTTCTCCATTGGAGTTTCAGCTTGAATAAAGTTTACAACTTTGGATGTACTTGCTGTATTCTGAGAGGTATGATTGTTGTATCCTATACCCGATTTTTCAAAAGGGTTTCTATTTTGATTTATGCAATCTCTTGCGTCCTTTGATGATTTAGAGAAAGTACTTATCGTGGACTGCAAGCTTTCCTTCTCAGATTTTAGCTCAGTGACTAGCAGATTCAATCTAGAGACCTCTTGTTGCATCTTGCTACACTTTAAGTTATCAGACTCTCGTGCAGCGAGCATCTTGGTAATGTCAATGTTCTTGCTCTTGAGGATCTCATTATCGATTCTTAGGTTCTCATTTTCAACCTTCAGTTCCTCATGAATTGAGTTGATCTGCTCAAAGTCACTCATGATCCTTTTCAAGGAGTGGATCATGTTCAGCTCCTCACTTTCTGGTATGGACAACGGTTGGTAGATTACCTCATCTTCTTCGTTGTCCTCGCCATCTCTAGCTATCAGGCATATCAGTGCTTCTTCATCAGAGGATGAGGTTTCAGTGTCGCTGTCAGAGGATTCTGCAGCTTTCAGTACTTTCTTCGGAACTACTGTATCCTTGGCTTTCTCCATCTCTCCAATGAGAGCTCTAAACTTGTGCCTTTCCTCTCTTCTTTTATCTCTCTTCTGCTCTCTTTCTCCTTCAGGATATTTGTGCACTGTTGGATAAGGGCAATTCCTAGCATAGTGTCCCGGTTTCCTGCAATTATAGCGCAAGTCAATGTTTCCTGTATTTGACTGTGGAGAAGAGGATACCTGAGGAGGTGGATGACTTCTTCTGAAGTCATTTTTCTTGTTGAGGTTGATATTGCTGCTATTGTTGTTGCTCTTTATAAATCTCCTGAATTTCTTTAGGTGAAGCGCCATATCCTCTTCAGCAACTTCTACTGTATCCTCACTCTGTTTACTGCAACTAGCGGTTGCTGTATCCTTAGTTCCTCTGGCCGTCAGCGCTGTAACTTTGGAGTTTGACTCCTCTGACTCATTTCTCCTTCTGTTGATGTCATACTCGAATGCTTTCAAGTCGGAGAATAGGTCGAATGTGCTCATGGACTTCAGGTCCATAGACACTCTCATGGCAGTGGTCTTACTATCCCACTCCGCTGGTAGGGCTCTCAACACCTTCATGTTTTTCTCTTTTTGTGTGTAGTGTTTGCCCAGAGCTTCTAGTTCATTCACTATTGATGTGAATCTCAAATCTAGTTGCTCAAGAGTCTCTTCATTCTTCATCTCGAAGAGCTTGAATAGTTGGGTCGCGTTGGAGATTTTGTTGTCTTTTGTGAGCTCAGTTCCTTCACAGATTTACTCCAACTTTTCCCATATTTCTTTAGATGTAGAGCATGTTTTAACTTTGCTAAAAGTGCCTTTATCCAAAGTAAGAAATAGAGCATTCTTTGCCACATTATCCAGGTTGGCTCTCTTCCTATCTTCGTTTCCCCACTCTTGTCGTGGTTTGATCAGGAAGTTCGATGGTGGCTGCTCTCCTTCCGCATGGTCTCTTCCATACATTGGGTTTACTTTCATGGGGATTATTGGTCCTTCAGTTATGACCGTCCACATCTCATCGTTCATGGCTGAAAGGTGTGCCTGCATTCTTATCTTCCAGTCGTCATACTCCTCTATGCAAAACATGGGTAGTTTGTGATTGGATGAATCCATGATATGCTTTAAAAATGAGTTTTATGCAGAGAAAACAGCGAGACAAAGGTGGATCTAGGTAGGTGACCAGATAAGTTGGCTTTTAACACAACTTGCTCTGATACCACTTGTTGGTCCCAAGTGGTGTCCGAGGTTCAGAGGGGGGGTGAATGAACCTTGGTCTATTTTCAGAATCTTTAAAAACAACCGTTCTGCACTGCAAGTTACTTGAGCTTGCAGCGATAGATGGTTACTGCTTGCAGCGCTACGATGTAGAGCTGCACGCTATAACCTGGAGTTTTATACGCAGTGAAAGTTAACTTTAAAACACAAGGCTGTTTTTCTCAAGAATGCTTCTTTCAAAATGTTTTGTGCACAGAGATAAGAGAAATGCAGAATATAAGCGCACAAATAAAGAAAATAAATAAACACTTATGGCTTATAGGTTTGAATGTGGTGTAATCCTTCTACGTCTACTCTACTGCTCCTCGAGCAGGAACTTTGTTAAGCAGGATTGATTTACAGGACTTTCCTAACAATCTATCAACTTTACAAAGAAACCACCTACTGAAGTCCAGCGTACACACAACAACTGCAAACTTCAAAGGCTAACCCACACAGGATTCCACACTCCCACACAGGGAAGTTGCCTAACTCTAGACAGGTGAGGCACTTCTTCGACGGTACCCGTACACCCGGCCATTCCATAGAAACGAGGTAAAATCATACCGCGCTTTTCCTAAAGGACTGTTCCCTTTCAGTGGGACTGGGGCCATACGCGATAAGGGCACACAACATTTCTCCTATCAACTGCTTGACACCACTAAAACAACCTAAGTACACAGCAACAAGGTTAAAAGGATAAAAGGTTTTTCTTCAACTTGTGCTTCGAAGTGAGCTTCTGAATCCGTAAGGAATCCTTTAGCTTGAACTTGCTTCACTTCGGTAGGTTGAGTGACTGAAACTGATTGCAGGATGGAATGCTTGAATCTTGTAAGCTTTGAGTATTTTAGAACAGTGACAAATTTCAGTTTTCAGTAACCAGCTTCACTTCTCCTCGACCTTTATTTATACTTGTAGGAGAAGATGTCCGTTGAAGGAGACATCTCTCTTCTGAATTTAAAGTAGCCTGGCCAAAGTATGGTTCGCATTTAATGCGACTTGACTTTTTCTTTCGGAGCATTTAATACAGCAGTTGCGGCTCGCAGCTTTCTGCAGCACGTCAGTCCATGTGGCATCTTCTTATTGGCTCCGTGTCTGCTACTTTGACTTTTTCTTGAACGGCTCTTTTATTCCTGCTTGAATCTCCGTTTCTCGTACTACATTTGTCCTTCCTAGGATTTGCAGGATACTTCGTTTGTAGTTGGCGCTGTATAACTTAACTGACTGTAAGTCTGCGCTGTATCCTAGGTCCTTGTGCAGCTGATGCTTTCTTTCAGCGTTGCTGTAACTCAGATCTAGTTGTAGTATCTTCTGGCAGTGCTGCTGTAACTTCTTTCTAGCAGTACTCCTGTATCCTTTTCTTGCAGCGTTGCCGTACGCCGTCCTTTCTTACTTTGCTGTAAAAGATTTAGCTCATTGAAGTGTTGCTGTATCTTCTTTCAACCAGCTATGCTGTATCCTTATCTTCTCACAGTGATATTGTATCCTACCTTCTTGCAGCGATAACTTCGTTTAAGGCTTAGATGCAGCTTTATCCTTTTTCATCCTCCATTTTGACACTTAACACAAGACTCAATTCTAGTCTATTTATTCACTTAAACAATGTGAAAAATGAGGTACTTAAAACTTCCTATTACATGTTTGGTTTGTCTCATCAAAATCTAAACATTGAAAACCCAACAATTTCCCCCTTTTTGATGATGACAAAACCCTTACATTATTTCGTTTATGAAGAAGTTTTATCTTACATTAACTTATATGGATTATCAGGATTACATGCTTGAATAGAAAAATAAAATCTAATCCTGGATTCATCAGAGATGCATCATGCTATTCCTTTCATCATAAAATAACAGGAAAAACGTAAGCAGCATGCATGAGTTCATAAGAATTGAACTTGATCAAAGCAAAACAAAATTTCTTCATTGACAGAGAGAAATTTTTACAACAGCAAGAATATAACATGGATCACAAGATGGTATACATAAAGTTTAGTAGAACAGAGACCTTTTGCTTGGCGGTTCGTCAGATCTTCTGCCAGTGTCTCTTTCAAGGCCTTCTCTTCCTCTTGATCATTTCTACCAATGCCTGATGGACTCTTGATAGGACTCTTCCAGCTTGTGCCTGATCACAGGAATTTGAATCCACCTGAGCCAGAAGTCCTCGCAGTATGGTACAATCAGCCCTTCCTTTACTCGATCGATGTATAATTGTTGAATATCAAGGCTTCCTCCCCGAGCGAGCTGTTCATATCTCTTCAATGCAGTCTTGTAAGTGTGGTACCTGCTGAATTTGCCTTTTCTACATAGTTCTCTGAAGTGTCTGAGGTACTCTGATCGTTTGAAAATAGTGATCGCCTCAAATGTTGGATTTCTGTCAAAGGGCAGTCTGATTTCTTTGAAGATATCAAATCTCCAAGCCATGTTTTCTCCTTCTGGCCTTTGATCCATCAACACGTACACTTCAGCAGAGATATTTTTAGTATCAAGGCGAGGAATTTCTTGAGGAGGAAATTGGTAGAAGTGATCTGGAATAATTTTTCTATCACCAATTACTCCGAGTCTTTGAATCCAGGCATTAGGATCTACATCTTCTTCTCTTTGGCGCCTATGACTCTCAGACTCATCCCCACTCATCCTCTTCCTTGAGCCTTGCTGCTGGCTATCATCCCTTCTCTTTGAATGATAGGAGGGAGACGCTGCATCCTTGCTTGCAGCTCTGCTGTATGCAGCGCCTACAGCCGGTCTTCTCCCAGCAGCTGCACCAGCACCTCCAGCTCCATCATCATCTCTTTTCCATCTCTTCGGAGAGGGGATGTCAGCAGCAGCGGATGATCCAGACCTTCTTCTTCTCCTGCTGAGAGGTTGTTGGTCATCATCATCTTCTTCTTCTTCAGCAGCCCCTTTGCTCCTGTATCTATCATCAGATCTTTCAAGTCCTTCCCCCTTTTTGGCATCATCAAAAGCCGGGGATTGAGCAGGGGCAGCTGGGCCCACCCTTGATCGAAGCTACAGTTGAAGAAAAATCTTTTATCTTTTTAACCTTGTTGCTGTGTGCTTAAGTTGTTTTAGTGGTGTCAAGCAGTTGATAGGAGAGATCCTTGCTGTTTGTTTAGTTGTCTAGTGTTAGGCAGCTTCCCTGTGTGAGAGTGTGGAATCATGTGTGGGTTAGCCTTTGAAGTTTGCAGTTGCTGTGTGTACGCTGGACTTCAGTAGGTGGTTAACTTTGTAAGTTGATAGATTGGTAGGAGAGTCCTGTAAATCAATCTTGCTTAACAAAGTTCCTGCTCGAGGAGCAGTAGAGTGGACGTAGAAGGATTACACCACCTTCGAACCACTATAAGCCATAAGTGTTTATTGCTTTATTTATCTGTGTGTTTATCTTCTACATCTTGGTTATCTCTTAGCATAAAAACTTTTTGAAAGAAGCATTTTGAGAAAAACAGCCTTGTGTTTAAAAGTTAATATTTCCGCTGCGTATAAAACTCCAGGTTATAGCGTACAGGACTGTATCCTAGTACTGCAAGCAGTAACTATCTGACGCTGCAAGTTTAAGTAACTTGCAGAGTAGAAAGATTTGTTTAAAGATTTGAAAAATCGACCAAGGTTCATTCACCCCCCTCTGAACCTCCGACACCACTTGGGACCAACAAGTGGTATTAGAGCAAGTTGGGTTAAAAGCCAACTTATCTGGTCACCTACCCAAATCCACCTTTGTCTCGCTCTTTTCTCTGCATAAAAATCATTCTTAAAACATATCATGGATTTCTCCAATCACAAGCTACCTATGTTTTCCAAAGAGGAATATGACGATTGGAAGATAAGAATGCAGGCACACCTTTCAGCCACGAACGATGAGATGTGGACGGTCATAACTGAAGGACCAATAATCCCCATGAAGGTGAACCCAATGTATGGAAGAGACCATGCGGAAGGAGAGCAACCATCACCTAACTTCCTGACCAAACCACGTCAAGAGTGGGGAAACGAAGACAGAAAGAGAGCCAATCTCGATAAGGTGTAATTGGAACAAAGTGGGTCTTCAAGAACAAGTTAGACGAATCTAGAGTTGTTGTTAGAAATAAGGCAAGATTAGTGGCCAAAGGATACTGTCAGAAAGAAGGAATTGATTTTGATGAGACATTTGCTCCAGTGGCAAGACTAGAAGCTATAAGGATTTTCCTAGCCTATGCAGCATACATGAATTTCAAATGGATGTTAAAAGAGCATTCCTGAATGGTCTCCTTACAGAGGAAGTTTATGTTGAACAACCTCCGGGCTTCGAAGATCAAGCAGAAGAGAAGGTGTTTCGATTACAAAAGGCTCTGTATGGACTTAAGCAAGCACCTAGAGCATGGTATGACACTTTATCTCTTTATCTTCTGGAAAATGGCTTCCAGAAAGGGACGATCGACAAGACGCTGTTTAGGATACAGGACGGAGAGAGTGTACTTTTGGTACAAATATATGTGGATGACATTATTTTCGGTTCCACAAACAAAGAAATATGTGAGAAATTCTCCAACCTGATGCAGTCAAAGTTCGAGATGAGTATGATGGGACAATTAAGTTTCTTTCTCGGACTGCAAGTAAAACAGCTACCTACAGGAACCTTCATCAGTCATGTCAAGTATACGAAGGAACTTATCAAGAAATTTGGCATGGAGAATGGAGCAGCAACGTCCGTTCCTATGTCCACATCCATTAGTCTTGACAAAGATGAGGAAGGCAGAGATATTGATATAACCAAGTACAGACGACTCATTGGATCATTGCTATATCTCACAGCAAGCAGGCCAGACATTATGTTTGCAGTAGGAGTCTGTGCAAGGTTTCAAGCAGCACCAAAGGAATCACACCTGTTAGCAGTAAAAAGGGTGATTACACCACCTTCGAACCACTATAAGCCATAAGTGTTTATTGCTTTATTTATCTGTGTGTTTATCTTCTGCATCTTGGTTATCTCTTAGCATAAAAACTTTTTGAAAGAAGCATTTTGAGAAAAACAGCCTTGTGTTTAAAAGTTAATATTTCCGCTGCATATAAAACTCCAGGTTAGAGCGTGCAGGACTGTATCCTAGTACTGCAAGCAGTAACTATCTGACGCTGCAAGTTCAAGTAACTTGCAGAGCAGAAATGTTTGTTTAAAGATTTGAAAAATCAACCAAGGTTCATTCACACCCCCCTCTGAACCTCCGACACCACTTGGGACCAACAACATCTCTTTTTTGAATTTGAAGTAGTCTGATCAAAGACATGGCTTGCATTTAATGCGACTTGACTTTTTCTTTTGGAGCATTTAATGCGGCAGTTGCGGCTCGCAGCTTTCTGCAACGCGTCAGTCCACGTGGCATCTTCGAATTGGCTCTTTGTATGCTTCTTTGATCTTGTCTCGAACGACTCTATTTATTTTACTTGAATCTTTGTTCCTCGTACTGCATTTATCCTTCTTAGGATTGCAAGATACTTCTTGTTGTTAATAGGCACTGATTGACTTCTCTGAACTGTAAGTTTTGCGCTGTATCCTAGGTCTTCGTGCAGTAAATGTTTTCTTGCAGTACTGCTGTAACTAAGACCTGATTACAGTATCTTGAGTAGAGCTGCTATATCTTTTTCTTGCAGCACTCCTGTACGCCATTCCTTCTTACTTAGCAGTAGTGACGTTCTGTCTTCTTACAGCGATGTTGTATCTGCCTTCTTACAGCGATGCGGTATTTACCTTCTTACAGCAGCTTCCTTCTCTCGAAAGGCTTAGATGCAGCTTTGTCCTTGTCAGACCTCCATCTTTCGGCACTTAGGACTAGACTCAAACCTAGTCTATTATTCACTTAAACATTGTGAAAAATAGGGTACTTAAAACTTCATATTACAAATGTGTTTTGTCACATCAAAATCTAAACATTGAAATCGCAACACACATATATATATATCTATATATTGGATATGTGTGTTTTTATCTCTGATGAAGGAATGATAAGTGAAAGTGGAGCTGGTGGTGTCGGTGGCAGAGACCTGCATGGAAATATTTCACAACCGTCCTTGGTAATAAAAATGCCACTATTTGTAGTTTTTGTAACCTTGCGATTATGAGTGGAGGTATTACACGTTTCAAATATCACTTGAGCCACACAGACCCACAGAAAAATGCACGTCCATGTAAAAATGTTCCCCCAAAGGTTAAGAAAGAGATTCGTGATTATAATAAATCTAAAGACGTTTCTAAAGGAATACAACTGCCCAACTGAATGAGATTAGAGTAGAATTACGAAGGGGGTTATATGATAAGGAGTAAGATGAGGATGATGATATTATGTATCGTTCTAACATATTTGATCAAAATGAACAATAAGAATATTGTGCGGCCGTTAGACAATTTAAGGCAAGTGAGTAGGAAAGAGATCAAATGCCCAACTTTAGACGTAATGAAAGAGGTAGTCATAGTATTGAATTTTGATCACGCTCCAGCACCATCTTTATATAAGTCACAAGATGCAAAACAGAAAAAGATAAAAAGTAGTTTTCTGGTGGCAACGTTAGAGATAAAATGATTAGGATGGTGAGTAAATTTTTCATTTGTGATAATGTACCACCAGTCAAAGCTTCTTTGTATCATTTTAAAAATATGATCCAAAGTATACAAGAAAGTGGTTCAGGGGTAAAACCACCAATTACATGTGAGATAAAAAATAAGTATCTAGATATGGAGTATACTGAAATGAAGATGCATGTTGTCACGCCTAAATTTTTATTCAAAAACAAAATATTAAATTTCATCTTAATTCTGCGTCCAACAACTTATAATAAAATCAAATTTTTTAAAATATCATTTAATGAACATTATAGAATTCTTTATAAATTTTCACGTAAAATATTTAAAATTCATCAGAAACAGCGGCAAAATAACATAGGTATATAGCTTTACTACCTTAAGCTTTACAGTCTCGAACTTAAAATTTTAACAGCATGATACACATAATAGTTACAAACAAAAGGTAGAGCATCTTCCTTCCACTTCTCTTCCAAAAACTTGGATCTATAAAAAGAAAATATAATAAGGGGTGAGCGTACAATTACACTCAGTGGAAGTAATTTCACATATAAGGACATCTTTTATAATAATAAAACACATAAAAACATAATTCATAACATTCAATCATTTAATATAATTGTATCACATAAATTCAGGATTTTAACCGAATTATCCTTTACCACGGGAATCAAACCCGATTTAACCTTTATCACCTTTACTGTGGGAATCAAACCGATTTAACCTTTACCACCTTTACCGCGGGAATCAAACCCGATCCTTTACTATTGGGAATCAAACTCAATCCTTTACCATCGGGAATCACACCCGATCCTTTATCATTATCAATCACAATCAAATCAATTCAATCAATAAAATAAATACGCATATCAATCTATCATCAATCGCATAACTTGAATCCTTCAATAATGCGCATATTCGTCCCAATCATCCATCAGGCATCAAGATTTCCATCAAATAACTCAATCAGTTAATAATCAAAATCCATCACTTAACCTTAATCATTCAGCAATCACATTCACATTCAATAATAATCTTAAAAGATTTCATATATTAATAGCATAAACTTTATAATAATATAATTTAAAGAATTTACCCCCACCTTTGGAGTAGTTGATCAAAAAGCTTTTAGGTCCCAAAGATACTTAGGGTGCAAACTCCTGTGTATTGCCTAATTTCAATTGATCGATGGTGGAGAAGGCGGTCGGTGTTGGTTGGTAATTGGAGTGAAGATGATGAAACGAAAGAGAAGCATAAGTGGAGAAATAAAAATGAAGCTCTTATTCTATTCCTTTCCAACCTTTTCAATTATTGTTATCTTCTAGAATGTATTGACTATTCTATGCTTATCTAATTATACTAATATACACATCAATGCAAGGTAGTTTATATTATATAATTATATCATATATTAAAAAAAAATCTAGGTGCTACACATGTGTACAAGCAAATGGATAAATGTAAGACTTATGATCGATGGATGGACATGACAAACAAAATTGTCTATCCTAAATTTCATGGTCTATTGTAAAGGGAGCACAATCTTTCTTATGTTTATTGATGCATCAAATAAGATCAATGATCATAAGTACATTTATGATCTACTTAAAGAAGTAGTGTAAGAGGTTGGGAAGAATAATGTTGGTGCAAGTTGTTTCAGATAATGGAACCACTTTTGTAAAGACAGGAAAGAAACTTAGAAGAAATACAACTTGAATTTGATACTATTGTTAGGATGTATACTATAAGCCTAGCTTTTGTATGAACATCTATTTATGACATGAGAATCTTTTATGGTCAAATGTTTGCATTTTATATTTTTGTTATATATATATGTTATTGCAATTGTCCAATTAATTTATATTGTAGATAACATGGTGTGTGGTGCCACATAGAAGATCATGTTATCAATTCCTTATAGATTATAAATGGTAGCTCACAGCCGAGATAGTTTTGGACAAATTATCGGAATGGTTGTAGTGTAATTTGGTATTAATCTGTCTTGATTATAAAATTACACTAGTACATTTTGTATGTATTGAGCAGGACCAATTGAGGTTGTTTTATTTGTACTGACTACATAAATAAAACAAGACCTCTGTTATTATGGATGTGCGTCCTCTTAATCATTGTATGATAACGGGCATGTATACTCGATATATGTTTCTTTAATTTACCAATGGGTGAGATTTATTTATTAAATCAATAAGCTCGGTAAATTGGGATACAGTGTTGTTTATATGGTGTGCTGTTGATTATATAATGAAACCGTGTCCTAATTATTTAGGATGATGATGTCCCCTTGAGGAACTCATATGGATTATCATGTAAACCCTGCAGGTGGATTTATTCCGGCATGATAATAAAGTTGAGTGGTACTACTCTTGGAATTAAATATTAATTAATTGAATTGTCAGTAATTCATTTAATTAATGGACATTCGATATCTTAAACATGGGGAGATAAACGCGCACATAATAAATAGGAGCCATATCTAATATGGATAAGGGACGGTAGTTCAATAATATCTTTTTAGTGGATTAAGATATTATTTGATAGGCTTGAGAAGTATATTCAGATCGAATTAAGGACTCCTAAGCCTATTAGGAGACCGATTCCTAATCCTCCTCAAGGTCCCTGTTGTAGCCTATAAATAAGCCTCAAGTCAGCCATTTCATGTGTGACAGACACAGAAAAATCTGATATACGATTTAGAGAAGAACGGTTGAGAGTCTCGATAGCTCGTTGCCCACACAACGTTCGAGATAAGGCGAGGAATACAGCAGAAGATCGTGAGGTTCAGGCTTCATTGATTCCTCGATCTATAGTTCTGACCTTAGAACTAATTTTGGTGCAAAAGGTATGATTCATTTTCCGCTGCGCGTTAATCATATTTGCATGGATCCCGATTCGGATAATCGAATAAGGGTCGGCGATCCGGCGGTTCCTACAACTATGTGCTGCACATTGCATTAACTTGATCTTTGAAGATATTGAAAAAAAAGATCAAGTCAAGACATTAATTGCTAAGGCTAGACAACTGACAAAATACATTACAATCATGGATGATTGCTAGCTAAAATGAGAGAAGTTTGTCAAGGAGATATATATTGTACATCCAGGAGCAACTCATTTTGCAACGAACTATATCACACTAGATAGTTTGTTGAAGAAAAAAGCTAGCCTGAAGCAACTATTTACAAGTAATGAATGAGTTGAGAATAGCCGCTCAGAGGTGGGTAAATCAGTGAAAAGTCACATTCTTGACAATAGATTTTGGGATCAAGTAAAACATGTAGTTGAAATTTATGAGTCATTATATCAAAATTTTCAAGTTGTGGATACTAAGGTTGTTCCTACCATGCTGATCTTATATGATTTGTTTCGTCTCATGAAAAAAAAGGTTTGAAATTTAAGATCACCACATTTGGTACTTAAAATAATAACTGATAGATGGGATAACACGCTTTCACATCTGCTACATGTTGCCGGTAATATCATATGTTTTGTATTAATTATGCACTTGTATACATTATATGATATACTAACAATATATCATGATTTTGTAGCTTTTTATTTGAATCCAATATTTCAATATAGCTCAGGAGTTGGTAATGAGAGGAGTTGGTGATGATATGTATCTCATTCAAGCAGTGCACCAAGTGTTCAACAAACTAGACCTCCATTCAAAAGGTATAGCTCAATTTGGAAATGTGGTTTATATACTATAATTATAATATAATTTATATAAATACTATTTTTAATTTCAAATTTAAGAAAAATACTTGCATTGTTATGTGAATTTGCAGGTCACATATTTTTGTAATGTGAAAAAAAGATTTAATAAACATGTTGTTGTTGCATCACGAAATACTATAATACCATGTAAATCTTTTTATCGATTATATTAATTATTTATATTTTAAATATAAAAAAAATGTATTTGACATTTATTAATGCTTGGCAACTGAGTGGTGGGTTATGTATGGCCATCCAGTGCCTACACTTAAAAAATTAGCCATACGAATACTGTCACAAACCATGTCATCTTCTGTCTGTGAGAGAAATTTGAGTACATTTACACCAATACACACTAAGCAGCGAAATCAACTTGCATATCCAAACTTGAGAAACTTGTCTTCTGCTACTACAATATGAAATTAAGATTATGAGATATGGACTCTGAAGATGACAAGGTTGCTGAGCTAGACTATCTTGATATAGTTGATGTAGTTGCTGAATCTGGTGATGAAGAGGAAGATCCACTATTCCAGTGGATTCGGTCTGCCCATATGGATGACGCTAAAGAAAATCTTGATCTAAAAGTAGCTTCAGTAGCTCGTGAATATGGTATTGATGTTAATCGAGTAATGAAATAAGAAGTTGGTTTCAATACTGTTGATTCGGGATCATATGTGGATACTTCAACAGATAGTGTAAGCAAAGTTGGTGGAAGATCGGTGGTGGTGGTGGTGGAAATGAAGAAAATTGATCTTGATGGTCAAGTGCATTTAAGTCCATTTACATGTGAACATGATTTCACACATACAACACAAGATTCAGACCATGGAAGTAGAGCAAGAGGTGCAGGGATTGGTACTATTGGAAAGAATTACGGAAAATGACATGTTTGAGACTGGAACCAAGATAAGGGCTCAAACAATGATATTAAATCACTTTCTATGAGTCTTGACTCAATGAATATGAGCACTGATACTTAGGATGCATATCAACCATCATATACTCACGTTAGACACAACATTAGTTCACAGTTTGATTGGACTACTCAAAATACATTTCAGTATCCACTACCTGAAATGTCACATGGAGGTTCAAACATGTCAATCTAGTCAACCATATTGGGTCAATCCACATTTTCAGATCCATGGAAATGTAGTTGGAAGAGATAGAAGCACATATGAATCGAATCTTCATGATCACACTCAAAATTGGTCGAATGTCATAAGTTGGTATCAATATTGCATGAATCAAGATGACATGTCATCTTATTCATTTGAACCTTATTGGAGTTCAAGTTATTACTAATCTATGTATTAGCTTTATAAAAAAATTATCATGTTATCATAACAAACAACGTTTATATAGTAATTTATCAAAATTATCATGTAATCATAACAGACAACGTTTATATAGTAATTTAGCTCTATATTTGTTGTAAATATATCATTTTATTTGAAAATTTAAGTTCAATATATGTATTAATGTTAGTTATAATAATCTGTACACTACTAGATATATTTTCCATTATTTTTACAAAGTTTCCATTATTTTTACAAAGTTTCCATTTTTTAAAATATTGTTTGATATTTCCACCTAAACTGATATGTTCACTGATATTTTCATAAAATCAAGGTACCGATATTTCTATCAAAATCGATATTTTCATCCTTACTTTCAATTGTCATCGAACATAATTTAGAAACTTTATTTGCATTTATTATTTTGTTGTGATTAATATTAAACATATAACATCTCAATTATTTAGGCTATCTTGTATGTATAATTTTTTTACTTACAATATTCAGTTTATTGATGCATTTATGTGAAATACATTTCAACTAAAAACATGTAATCTCTTGATAAGAAACTAATTAAATTACACAATGTTTTATGAAAACAATCAAATATATAAGATATATATATATATATATATATATATATATATATTTACATAAAAATACTTATCTCATTGTACTAAACTATCAAGAAAAGCTAGTATAAAATACTAAATAGAAGATTGTATTATTTTTTGGGACAATATTATTTTATGGTCCTAATTTTTTGTATTATGTGATCTAATCCAATTCAGTATCATTTTATTAAAATTTTATGTTCTAATTTTTTTTATTCTCAAAAAATGTATTATATATTATATTATGAATCATGACTAGTTGATTCCTTTTATTAATAATTATGTACTAATAAATTTGTAATTTTTGTGAATTTTGATGGTATGACACCTAAGAGATATCTTTCGGTATTGGTGTATATTGAAGGTCATGTATCACAAGATAAATGGTTAGTGATGTATGCTTGTGACCAAGTGATATCTAAGAATTAAGCCTAACACATTATTTTCTAAGTTGATTTAGAAACTATATGAGTACATTCTTATCAAACTGGTTTGGTTAAGTGTATACATACTTTATATGAGAAATGATATAGAGATGGTGGTTATCTAATAGTAATCAAACCATTAAAAGTTTCATGTAAATGAGCTTGATTGTACGTGAATCATGTAAATGAGTTTGTAGTACTTGCAATTAGTACATAATGAACAACTTCAACTATTGTTAGATCTAGATAAAGGAAATGACAAAATGTACATTTCAATTAAAAAAAGAAACAAATAGATGATAACATTGTTCCTACATATACGATGACAAGAACCGATTTGTTGTATACATGTTTCTGTTACAAGATAATATCACAAGCACAGAGTTTTATGCACAAGAGGTGATATTCATACTTTTCATTTAAATGAGTTATATACTCCACTTCCTGAGTTAGTGCTTCGTATTCATATGATTACACAAAAGATGACAGTTGTTGAATTTGGGAATCATCATGTCGAGAAGTTTTAAATGGTCCTCAAGATTGTGTTGCAGTTATGGTATCATATGTATTGAATTCACCACTTTGTAGTGAATTTATTGATTTAAAATTCAGACCATCATATGGATTTTATGGACCGTACCAAAAGCCAGGCTAATCGAATTGTATGGATTTGATGTACAAGATCCCCATTAAGAGGCCAGTACAGACTATACTTGATATAAGAAGATTTTAATCTAATTGTATGGTTTTGATGCTCAGGATCCCATTAAGAGAAAAGTACAGAGCATACTTGATACAAGAAGATCTAAATATTAGAGAATAAGATTGTTGGTTCCAAGTGGTTCAGAGGTTCAGAGGGGGTGAATGAATCTCTATCGATTTTTAAAAATCTCTTGAATATATTTTACTGAAAGTTATGCAAACTTATAGTAGAGCAAACCGTTTAGCTTATAGTATTATGAATTAGTTCTGTCTGTTGTAACTTAGAGTTCTTACAGCGTAATAAGGTTTTTAACATATGGTTTGTTTAAAATCTTTTCTTAAGAATGCACTATGTAAACTCTTTTCAATATAATATGATAGCAGGTATATATACAACAATTAAGCAAATATAAAGTAAAGAACACTTATGGTCTTTTATAGTGGTTCGAAGGTGGTGTAATCCTTCTATGTCCACTCTACTGCTTCCCCGAGCATGAACTAGTAAGTTTATTTCATAGGACTCGACCTCACAAGCTATCAACCTAACAAGTTGACACCTATAGGAATTTAGCTTACATACAGTTTGCTGTAAATTCCTAAGGCAGAACCACTTAGAATCTCTAACACTCACACAAAATAATTACCAATAACTTTAAATGATTAAACACTTAGTAAGGACTAATGTCTGTCAATTGAGGACACCTTATAAAATAACCTAAGCATATAACAAGGTAAATATATATATATTTTTCTTCAATTAGTGCAGTGAAACAACCTCTGTATATTTGAAGTTTAGATCGTTGGCTTGACTGTTTCTGGAGGTTGAGTGACTGAAACTATATGTCTTTGAAATGCTTGAGAGTTTTGAACAATTTTTGCTTAAGTTAGAATGTAGAAGTTTCAGTAGTAATTCCAGTAGACTTTTTCTCTATTTATAGATGTAGAAATATACCTGTTGAAGGAGGCACACTCTTACTTGAATTTGTATCTCCTTCACGTATGCATGACTTGTATTAAATGATCTTTGGTCTTGCATTAAATTTTTTGTATCTTGTTTGCAGATCATTAATACAATTGTATTAGGTTGCAGCTCTACTATAGGTTGTTAGGGCACGTGTCCATTGTAGGTTGGCTTTGAACTCTGCAACTTGTAGATTGTCTCTATTAGCTCTATTTCGACCCGTTGATAATACTGATCCTCGGATTAGGCTTGATCTTTCTTATACTGCATGTTGGGTCAAGTTTGTTTGCTGTAATAAATGTGTCTTTGAACATGCAACATGCAGCGTCTGGCCTTCTACAACCTAAGTTACTTTAAACTATAACTTCTTACAGTACTGTTGTATCATAGGTCTACTTGCAGCTATGTTGTATTTTACCTTTCTTGAACCTATGTTGTATTACATCTTTCTTGCAACTGTTCTTAATTTTCCACTTCTTACATCATGACTTATTTACTTCTTGTTCTCCATTCTTCAGACTTATATAAAAGACTCAAATCATAGTCTAATCTTCACTTAAACACTGTGAAAAATGAGGTACTCTATCATCCTATTACAAATATTGTTTTGTTTCATCAAAATCTAAATATTGATTTAAAAAAAAAATTTCCTTTTTTGATGATGACAAAATATAAACATGATTCATAATTTGGCTCAGGAGCTTTCAAAAGGATATGAAAACTATTTACAAATGCATAACTATAAACTATGAACAAAGGGTTTTTATTTTTTTTTGGAAGTGATCTTACAAACCTAGGAAGAGTTCTATTTATAGTGGAGGATCTCTCTTTTATAAAAAAAACAAACAAAAACGTGGAAAATGGAAATACATGTATTTCAGTGAACATCTAACTTTACTTGCCATGTCCCACCATGTCTTTTATTTTATTTTATTGGAAAGTGGCAAAGGTTCCTCAAGTGCTTCATGTGTCTTCCATCATCTTTATAGGAAATTGGATAAAAAATCTAAAATTCTTATTACATGTGTATACTTGGTAAGAGCTCCATCTTCATGTGATGTTCTTCACACGATGGTTACAAAACAATAAAAAAAAGTAGGATATAGTTATCCTTTTATTACAAAATATTTATACATGAAGATGCCCAAGTGATTATTTATAGATTCCCAAAGTGATAACAATGTTACTCTATAGACCAAAGTTCATTCAAGTGTAAATCGTAATCGTCCCAATTAATCACATAAGTTAACCATGTCTTGTGAGTCTTGGTAACATTCTGGAGAAATCTGCATTTGATTGTTCTCTGCCTTTTCTTCTTTGTCATCTGGTTTAACAATTAAAGAAACCAATGGTTTAGCTAGTCTTGTTGGAACATAGATGCACATATAACTCATATTTTTCATGTTAATTATGCTTAATCTATTTTCCACTGATAAGGTAAAGGTAATGAATGAGGTTCTTCTTTAGTATCATTTCAGTAGGGTCTATGACATAAGAAGATGGTGTAGAGGTGGTCTGCTGTCGCCGGCATCCAAAAATAATATATTTTCCTTGACAGATCCACTAGTGTAGTAGAGTAAGTAAGAGGTCGAACCCACATGGAATAGCATATTTCAATTGAATAAAGTCGTGTTAAAAAACAATAAAATTGGGGGGTTTGGTTCAGTTTGCTTAGCAATCTTGCAAAAATCTTGCAATAACATAAATTACAATAAGAAAACAAATAAAATGATCAAACAATGAATAAAAATAATCTAGCCCTTGGATAGCCTCCCCTAAAATGATTCCTCCAAATTAATCAGCAGTCCCGTTTAACTATTCCCTATCTCGAATCTTGCTTCAAAACCAGTGGTACAACCAAACTAGTTTGAATTATTCCTTAAGTTTAATTAATCAGGAAGTACGACCCCCAATTAATCTACCTTATGAACAACCCCAAAATATGTATTCAAGATTCAATTCACAAGGTGCATTAACGAATTAAATAATAGGGCAAACTAGACTATGAAAACAAAACATTTGATTCATACAATCCAGACCTTGATATCCCAAACTACAACGATCACCATAATATAACAATTACGGATTATATCAAGTAATCTAGCTAGAATAATCAATAAATCAACCTAGGTGGCTAAACCAGATAAATTCACTTGATTAAACATGCATAACATAAATCTAAATAATAAAGAAATCGAGATGGGAAAGAAATACGTTACTACTTAATTAAAGATCGAATTATTCAAGGTTTCGACGTCTCCTTGGACTAGAAATTAAGAGTTTATCCTCTAAGCATGATTAACCCCAAAATTACAAGAATTGAAATGATAAGAAAGAATATAATCCTCTCTCAAGCCCTCTGCTGCGTCTGCCTCTCTAATCTCCTCTTTTGTCTAAGCCTTCTTGTCCTTTTTCAATCAATTCTCCCACCAATAAAAATCCAAATCGCCCATTTTCTTCAGCTCCCCCATCTATTCTGCCGTTTCACTTTCTTTATTCACCAAGAGTTGACTTCTTCTCCATTAAATGAGAATTAATCTCTCCCTTTAAAGTTGTCATCCCACAATTGTGATGGGGAGAAAAATCATCATCCAATTCCACCTGAATTAAGTAGAAAGAATATAATATCAAAGTAATTGGAGATAAAAAAATAATTATAAGTGATTTATAAAGGTGTAGCTAAATATTGATCATAAAATAACCAAATTAAGCACATAATTCATGCACAAAATCCCACTTATCAAATCCCCCCACACTAGAACATTTGCTTGTCCTCATGCAAAATATATAAAATCAAGATCAAAATGGAATTATCAAAATATGCCAAACTTGACACAATAATTTAAACAAGGATAGTTGAGACACTCTTCCATATTCTCTTGCTACTATGTTCTTGAGCCAAAATTCACAACACATGCCTATCAAAGTAACCTACAACTCATATTCACAATCATTCATAAGGTCTCATCAATCCTTAACTACTCATGCCATATCTATAACTCCCTAACAACTCGTTCTCAATCAATCTAATTTGCTCTTTCTTCATAGTTTTAATCCGAGGGGTGCCTCTTTTTTTTATAGCCTTTATTCCTTTATTGGAAGAATTTACAACATGTTTTTTTTAAGTTTCAAACAAGGGCTCGTACCTCCACACTACTTTCGAATTTTACCTCTTTTTTTAATACACTTGAGCCCCCAAAAGCAGGCAGCCGTATCGGCCTGTTGGGATTTCATTGTTTAGATTTTGATGAGACAAACCAATCATGTAATAGGTGAATAAACAGACTAGAATTGAGTCTTGAGTCAAGGATTGAAATGGAGGTTAAAAGAGGATAAAGCCGCATCTAAGCTTTAAAGGAAGATATCACTGCAAAAAGGCAGGATACAGTATCGCTGTATAAAGGCAGGATACAGCATTGCTGGAAGAAGAAAGGAACAGCAAAGCATAAATAAGGCTGTACTTCAATACAAGCAAAGCAAGGAAGAACGGCGTGCAGCATCGCTGCATGAAAAGGATACAGGAGTACTATTAGAACGAAGATTACAGCAGCACTGCCAGATGATACTGCAAGCAGGTCTAAAATACAGCAGCACTGAAAGAATGCATCAGCTGCGCAAAGACCAAGGATACAACGCAGACTTACAGGACAGTTAAGTAAATACAACGACAAACTACAAGACGAAGTATCCTACAAATCCCAGAAAGGATAAATGCAGTACGAGGAACGGAGATCCAAGCAGGGACAAAAGAGCCGTTCAAGAAAAAGTCAAAGTAGCAGACACAGAGCCAATAAGAAGATGCCACATGGACTGACGCGCCGCAGAAAGCTGCGAGCCGCAACTGCTGCATTAAATGCTCCGAAAGGAAAAGTCAAGTCGCATTAAATGCGAACCATACTTTGGCCAGGCTATTTCAAATTCAAAAGAGGGATGTCTCCTTCAACAGACATCTTCTCCTACAAGTATAAATAGAGGTCGAGGAGAAGTGAAGCTGGTTACTGATACTGTCACTGTTCCTAAGAACTAAAATCCATACGCGAAAGTTTCAAGCTTACAAATTTCAAGCATTCAAGCCAACAGTTTCAGTCACTCAACCTATCGAAGTGAAGCAGAGTTCAAGCTGAAAGTTTCCCTACGGAATCAGAAGCTCACTTCGAAGCACAAGTTGAAGAAAACCTTTTTATCCTTTTAACCTTGTTGCTGTGTGCTTAGGTTGTTTTAGTGGTGTCAAGCAGTTGATAGGAGAGATCCTTGCTGTTTGTTTTAGTTGTCTAGAGTTAGGCAGCTTCCCTGTGTGGGAGTATAGAACCCTGTGTGGGTTAGCCTTTGAAGTTTGCAGTTGCTGTGTGTACGCTGGACTTCAGTAGGTGGTTAACTTTGTAAAGTTGATAGATTGTTAGGAGAGTCCTGTAAATCAATCTTGCTTAACAAAGTTCCTGCTCGAGGAGCAGTAGAGTGGACGTAGAAGGATTACACCATCTTCGAACCACTATAAGCCTTAAGTGTTTTTATCGCTTTATTTATCTGTGCTTATTTTTTGCATATATCTATCTTTTCTCATCATAAAACGTTTGAAAGAAGCATTCTTGTGTAAAACAGCCTTGTGTTTAAAAGTATATTTCCGCTGCGTACAAAACTCTAGGTTACAACGTGCAGCACTGCATTCTAGCGCTGCAAGCAGTAACCATCTATCGCTGCAAGCTCAAGTAACTTGCAGTGCAGAATGATTGTTTTAAAGATTCTGAAAAATCGACCAAGGTTCATTCACCCCCCCCTCTGAACCTCGGACACCACTTGAGACCAACAAGTGGTATCAGAACGTGTTGGGTTAAAAGCCAACTTGTCTGGTCACCTACCCAGATCCACCTTTGTCTCGCTATTTTCTTTGCATAAAAATCATTTTTAAAGCATATCATGGATTCCTCCAATCACAAGCTACCTATGTTTTCCATAGAGAAATATGACGACTGGAAGATTAGAATGCAGGCACACCTTTCTGCCATGAATGATGAGATGTGGACCGTCATAACTGAAGGACCGATAATCCCCATGAAGGTAAATCCAATGTATGGAAGAGACCACACAGAAGAAGAGCAGCCACCACCAAACTTCCTGATCAAACCACGACAAGAGTGGGGAAACGAAGACAGAAAGAGAGCCAACCTGCATAACGTGGCAAAGAACGCTCTATTTATTACTTTGGATAAAGGCACCTTTAGCAAAGTCAAGACTCGCTCAACATCCAAAGAAATATGGGAAAAGCTGGAGCAAATTTGTGAAGGAACTGAGCTCACCAAGGACAACAAAATCTCCAACGCTACCCAATTATTCGAGCTCTTCGAAATGAAGAATGAAGAGACTCTTGAGCAACTAGATCTGAGATTCACATCCATAGTGAATGAACTAGAAGCTCTGGCAAACACTACACACAGAAAGAAAAGAACATGAAGGTGTTAAGAGCCCTACCAGCGGAGTGGGATAGCAAGACCACTGCCATGAGAGTGTCTATTGACCTGAAGTCCATGAGCACATTTGACTTATTCTCTGACTTGAAAGCATTCGAGTATGACATCAATAGAAAGAGAAAAGAGTCAGAGGAGTCAGTCTCCAAAATTACAGCGCTAACCGCCAGAGGAACAAAGGATACAGCAACCGCCAGTTGCAGTAAGCAGAGCGAGGATACAGCTGAAGTTGCTGAAGAGAATATGGCGCTCCTCCTAAAGAAATTCAGGAGATTCATCAAGAGCAACAACAATAGCAGCAACACCAATCTCAACAAAAAGAATGATTTCAGAAGAAGTCACTCAACCCCTCAGGTATCTTCTTCTCCTCAGTCAAATACAGGAAATGTTGACCTGTGTTATAATTGCAGGAAGTCTGGACACTACGCAAGGAATTGTCCTTATCCAACAGTGCACAAGTATCCTGAAGGAGAAAGAGAACAGAGGAGAGATAAAAGACGAGAGGAAAGACACAAGCTTCGAGCTCTCATAGGAGAGATGGAGAAAGCCAAGGATGCAGTAGTTCCGAAGGAAGTACTGAAAGTTGCAGAATCCTCTGACAGCGATGCTGAAACCTCATCCTCTGACGAAGAAGCACTCATATGCCTGATGGCTAAAGATGGCGAGGACAGCAAAGAATATGAGGTAATCTACCAACCGTTGTCCATACAAGTTGATGAGGAGCTGAACATGATCCACTCCTTGAAAAGGATCATGAGTGATTTCGAGCAGATCAACTCAATTCATGAGGAGCTTAAGGTTGAGAATGAAAACCTTAGAATCGATAATGAAAACCTAAGAAAGTTTGGGTTCCCAAAGTAACTAACCCCAAAGGACCCGTATGAATATGGGTACCTAAATCTGTTTGAATTTGTTACAGGTTACAGTGCCAGGATGCAGCAGTGATGTATGGTATATCGACAGCGGCTGCTCAAGGCACATGACAGGTAATAAAGAAACGTTGAAAGACTTCCAAGAATGTAAAGGACCTAAGGTCATATTTGGTGATGATTCCAAAGAAAGCACAAAAGGAAGCGGATGCCTAGTCAAGGGGAATATAAAGATCAAGGATGTATCCTACGTAAAGGGGCTTAGATACAATCTCCTAAGCATCAGTCAATTCTGTGACAAAGGATATACAGTGGAATTCAACCTCAACAAGTGCTTAATCAAGGACAGCACCACAAATGAAGTAAAGCTTACAGGAACAAGAAGAGGAAATATCTACCTAGCAGATTGGAATTCCTCCACTAAATCAACATGCTTCATAGTGAAAAGTCCACCGGAGCTGAGCTGGTTATGGCACAAACGATTAAGTCACCTGAACTTCAAGACTATCAACAAGCTAGCAAGAAAAGGCCTCGTGAGAGGATTACCAGATGTAGCTTACAAAAAGGGGAATGTCTGTGGAACGTGTCAAAAATGAAAGCAAGTTAAGAGCTCTTTCAAGGATAAAATTCAGAAATCGTCTCATAGGATTCTAGATCTTCTATATATGGACCTCTTTGGACCAGTAGAACCAGTAAGCTTGAGCGGAAAGAAGTACTCCCTAGTAGTAGTGGATGACTACTCTAGATACACATGGACGATCTTTCTAGCAAAGAAGTCGGAAACTCAAGAAAAGCTACCTGGCCTCATGAAGAAAATTCAGAATGAAAAGAGCTTGAGCATAGTGAAGATAAGATCAGACAGAGGAACCGAGTTCACGAATAAGTTTATAGAGAAATTCTGTTCTGACAATGGTATTCATCATGAATACTCTGCTGCAAGAACTCCTCAACAAAACGGGGTTGCTGAAAGAAGGAATAGAACCCTCAAGGAAGCAGCAAGGACAATGATAGTAGAAGCAGAGATACCCAAGAGGTATTGGGCTGAGGCAACTAATACTGCATGCTACACGCAGAACAGATGTCTAATCATCAAGGATCTTGACAAGACACCGTATGAAATATGGAACGGTCATACACCAAACATTTCCTATCTGCATATCTTTGGATGCAAGTGTTATGTTCTCAACAATGGAAAGGAACATCTGAAAACTTTTAATGCTAAATCAGACGAAGGAGTATTCCTAGGATACTCTGCTGTAAGTAAAGCCTTCAGAGTGTTTAATAAGAGAACCCTGGTGGTAGAAGAATCTGTACATGTGGTGTTTGATGAACCACATTGTGACACAAAGAAGCTGCAAAAAACCACCTGAAGAAACCTCTCCTAGAAAAGGGAATGTTGTACCATACATAGAAGGAGTTCTGCCTACAGAAGAGGAAAAAGAAGAAGAAGCTGCAACCTTGGATGCAGCAGACATTCTTACAGCAGCAGAACCTCCTGCATTACAGCAACATGATGAGCAAAACACACCAACGCACGTTTTTGAGCCTGACAGGACATGGCTTAGAAATCATCTAAGAGATCTCATCATAGGAGATCCATCCATCGGTGTAAGGACAAGAAGATCCATCCCACATGAAGCAATGTTTGCATGCTTCATATCATAATCAGAGCCTAAGAATGTTGAAGAGGCACTGCAAGATAGCAACTGGGTACAAGCCATGCAAGAAGAATTAAATGGATTTGAGAGAAATCAAGTATGACAAACAGTCGCCAGACTAACCCATCAAGGTGTAATTGGAACAAAGTGGGTGTTCAAGAACAAGCTAGATGAATCAGGAGTCGTTGTAAGAAACAAAGCAAGATTAGTTGCTAAAGGATACTGTCAGGAAGAATGAATTGATTTTGATGAGACTTTTGCACCAGTGGCAAGGCTAGAAGCAATAAGAATTTTCTTAGCCTATGCAACACATATGAATTTCAACGTCTCTCAAATGGATGCTAAAAGCGCATTCCTGAATGGTCTCCTTACAGAGGAAGTATATGTTGAGCAACCTCCTGGTTTCGAGGATCAAGTAGAAGAGAAGGTGTTTCGATTACAAAAGGCCCTATATGGACCGAAGCAAGCACCAAGAGCTTGGTATGACACCTTATCTCTCTATCTTCTGGAAAATGGTTTTCAGAAAGGAACGATCGACAAAACGCTGTTTAGGATACAGGATGGAGAAAGTGTACTTCTTGTACAAATCTATGTGGATGATATTATCTTCGGATCCACAAACAAAGAGCTATGTGAGAAATTCTCCAACCTGATGCAGTCAAAGTTCGAGATGAGTATGATGGGAGAATTAAGTTTCTTTCTCGGACTGCAAGTAAAACAGCTACCTACAGGAACCTTCATCAACCAAGTCAAGTATACGAAGAAGCTTATCAAGAAATTCAGCATGGAGAATGGAGCAGCAACGTCCGTTCCCATGTCCACATCCATAAGTCTTGACAAAGATGAAGATGGTAAAGATGTAGACATTACCAAGTATAGACGCCTCATTGGATCGTTGTTGTATCTCACAGCAAGCAGGCCTGATATTATGTTTGCAGTAGGAGTCTGTGCTAGATTCCAAGCAGCACCGAAGGAATCACATCTTTTAGCAGTAAAAAGAGTGATCAAGTATCTGAAAGGAACTCAGGAAGTCGGCTTATGGTATCCTAAGGAAGGAGGATTCAAGCATAAAGGCTACTCCGACTCAGATTATGCAGGCTGCAAGATTGATAGGAAGAGTACAAGTGGGACATGTCAATTTCTGGGAAATAGACTTGTCTCGTGGTTCTGCAGGAAGCAGACCTCAATTGCAACCTCTACAGCAGAAGCAGAGTATGTTGCAGCAGGAAGTTGTTGTGCGCAGATTCTCTGGATACAGCAGCAACTTAGAGATTATGGGATAGAAGAAAAAGAGACGTCAATTCTCTGTGACAATACGAGCGCTATTGCAATTACCCATAATCCTGTCTTTCACTCAAGAACAAAGCACATTGACATTCGTCATCACTTTATAAGAGATCATGTTGAGAAGAAAGATGTCGTGCTTGAAAAGGTTCACACGAATCTACAGCTTGCAGATATCCTTACAAAACCTTTGAGTGAATCTAGATTTTCTATGCTTCGTAACGAGCTGGGAATCCTTAAGTTGTGAAGAAAAAGAAAGTGCAGGATCGCAGGGGGAACCTCTGCATGCTCGCAGGAAGCAGTAAAGATGGTACTGTAAGCTACGCGTCAATACAGCACTGGGTTCAGACAGCGCTGCAACCTACATTCTTACAGTACAGTAGTTATCGAAGAAATCAAGCAGCACCAGGTTACAGCATTAATTTCAAAAGGAGTATTGATTGCTCTGAAACCTCGTACTAGAGTTGCTGCAACCTTAAAAAGGCATTTATTTAGGTGGCAAAGGGCATGTCTTTCAGCATTAAATGCATGACTGCGGGTGTCAGGAAGTGGAAAAGACGCTGACAGAGCTCACGCGCCAAGTAATTATTAGCATCGATTTGACATCTCCACTTTTTCCTGAGCCACTAGATCATTTCCTTGATTTATCTCAACCGTCAATCTCACACGTCTCTTGAGAACCACCATAAAGACCAAAACGTGCTATTTGAAATTCACTTTTCACCATCTTCAGAGAGAGAAACACTGTGATCGCAAGAAAATTTTCTAAGTGCAAAACCCTTGTCTCTTCTCTCTCTATCTCACAAAAATTTCATCAATGGCTGCCAGAAAGACCATCGTTCTTGATGGAAGGATGATCAACAGGGAAAACATCTTGGAGTCAGGGCTGTATGATAATACCCTGATCAAGAGGATTTTTGATGCTCTACAACAGACCCAAGTCCTAGGGCTGTTGACCACAGTATATGCTGGCTTCTCCACGGAGTCAGTACAGAGGTTCTATGCCTACGCTAGGCAGGCGGAGGACAGGAACTGCATCCTGTTCCGGATGGATGCAGATGGAGAGGAACGGTCGCTGACAGTTAGGGATATCTCCACCACCTTCAGCATTTCGGCTGCAGGCTTGACCCCCAGTCAGTTGGCGACGTATGGGGAGGCATCGGCTTAAGAGATGTGGGATCTCTTTCGAGCGAGGGATGCAGGGGCTGAAATCAAGAGAAGCGCCCCCAAGAAGCTCTTCAAACCGGAGTTTGAACTTCTCCACGACATCTGTGCATACTCCATCGAAGGGAGGACAGGGAGTTATGACAAGTGCACAGATCTCCGGTTCCGAATCATGTCTACCATCATGGCCGGAGAAAAGGTGAACTGGGCGAGGTTCATCATGAAGAGGCTGTGGGAGGAAGCAGAGAAGATAACGGAGCGTCGGAGCTACGGTATCACCATCTGCTCTCTGCTCTGCAAGCTTGGCCTTCAACTTGCAGCACCTGCCCCCATTCATTCTGGAAAGTATCTCGGGGAGAAGAAGAAGGGCAAGACCCAGCCAAAGGCTGCAGGAGCAGGAGTTGTGAGGAAGAAAACCAAAGACAAAAAAAATGCAACTTTTGCTCTGCAAGATGAAGCTGCTGCCAGCGGGAAGATGCTGAAGAAGAGGATCCTTCGAGTCCTCTTCCTGTTATCAAGAGGAGTTCAGGGAAGGCTGTACCTGAACTTGAATCCTCTTCCCCAGATGATGACGCACCTTTGGTGAGAAGGGCTCCACGCAGCAAGAGAGCTGCTGCTGCTGTTGGGGATGTGTTACATCAGTCCTCTATGGTTATAGTTGACCTTCGGGATGAGTCACATCAGCCTCAAGAGCTATCTCAGCATCGGGTCGAGCCAACTGAAGAAGAAGCTCATCTACAAACAGAAGCTTCAGTGCTCGATCCTACCTTTCCAGCGGCTAGAAATATGGCTGCTGAGTACTCTCTTTGGAGAGAGATGCGGCTGTTTAAGGGGGAAATCCTATTGAAGTGGAAGGATTTCCTGACAGTCGAGCAAGCTGTCCTGGAGTGGGCCAAATCAGAGGATATTCTGGCACTCCTGCAACCTGACTTTGCAACAAAGGTTCAAGAGCTTGATGGCTGCAGCGCTACACAGGGAGCACAGGACAAGGGAAAGGGCAAGGCTCTTGCAGAATCCGACTCTGCAGAGCTGCCGATGAAAGCAGTAGTGGAAGATGTGCAGGTCTTCCTCGCCCCGGCTGCAGAGGCGGTAAGAAGGGGTGATGATGTCGCTTTTGCTCAAGAGCAAATCGACACCTTGGGAGTGGAGCAGGCTGAAGAAGCCATGCTGCATCTAGCGCTGCAACAGAGCTTGAAGGAAACAAGGATGCAACACACTCCAAGGAGGATGCGGGGAGAAGGCAGTTCAAGTTCAAATCAGATGAACTCCCCTGCATACGAGCAAGTAGTTGAGGGCCTCTCCAACATTGTCACGCTGGATCGCTTGGAGGAGGAGGAAGCCCAACTACTGGATTATGGTGATTCCCCAGTGCGCGAAGATGAAGATGCTGCCCAAGCAGACTCTAAGGGGGAACCATCTACTATAATCAGGAATGTCATCTCAGACATTTCTAAGTTTGCCGATGAAGCATCTACGGAGGGAGTTGCAGAGGCGGTACTCCCTGCACTGGACGCGACAGCAGTGCAGCCAGCAACCACCCTTCAACAAGAAGAAGGAGCTGCAGAGAAGAGCAGGGTGGAAGCTGAGATCCTAGCAGCAATAGAGGATACAGTGCTGAATACTGTGATCGCTGCAAGAAGCCATGCAGAGCTGTAAGAACCCATTCTTGCAGCAGAGGCTGTCGAAGAGGTTACAGGACCGGCCGAGGAGACGGGATCCATTGAGAAGACCTCAGTGGAGGATGTTGATCTGACAACACTCCCTGAGTGTGAGAAGACCTCAGGTGGGGAGGCTGTTTAGACAGTACCCACTGAGGATGCTGGAGTCGAAGCCGAGGTATCCCCAGTGCAGCTAGAGACACCTCGTGAGGAGGTTGATGCTGCAAGTGCTGCTTGCTCTCAAGAACCTTCAAAGATTACTGCAGCGAAGGATACTGTGGACGCTAACATGTCGGATGCCGAATTCGTAAGATGGATGAAGGAACGGAATATTGCTGTTCATGGGCCAAAATCTGGCGGAGCAGTTCCTGTTCCAGTCTTATCCAGCGAAGAGGAGGCAGAAGAAGAAGGAGGAGATGAGCACCCATCCTCAAGCTCTACAAGCTCTCATACCAGCAAGGATGAGGATGAGGTTGCTGCTGATGTATCGAGGTAGGATGCAGCACCAGTATGCTAAGAGGTGATTCCATTTGCTGCATCCGCTGCTGCCTCAACAAGAAGGAATTCAGGGCTGACTCCTGATGAATCTATCAACAGGGTCGAGACCGCTGTTAGACATCTGCTGCATGCTCTCCAGGAGCATGAGTCTATCATGCGCAACAGTCTCAGGGTCAGTGCCCAATTCCATGCTGAAACCATGACAGATTTCAAGAAGGACCTCGAAGTACTGCCTGATATGATCAAGTCGAATCTTGCTAAACATTGGAACAGGCTGTACTACGATCGGGTCAGGATGGAGAAGGAGTTTAAGGTTGAAGGTGCTCTGACACGCCAAGAGATCAGACAGTGTAAGCAGCATGCTGAAAATGCATCAATCAGACTCAACTCTCACTCCAAAGTCCTGGAGTCACTTCTGGATCGCGTCTATGATCAGTCCCAGAGAACCAGAAGTGTGGACGACCGCCTGGGGAACCTGGAGCTGATTGTGGGAGAACTCAGGGACATCATGGTCTGAGCTTTCCCTCAGCAAGCAAGGATGCAGCACCGCCCAGCTATCATCATAAGAGAAGGGATGATAGCCAGCAGCAAGGCTCAAGGAAGAGGATGAACGGGGACGAGTCTGAGAATCAAAGGCTCCAATATAAAGAAGCTACAGATCCTAATGCCTGGATTCAAAGACTCGGTGTAATTGGTACTAGAAAAGTATTTCCAAACAACTTCTACCAATTCCCTCCTCAAGAAATCCCTCGCCTTGACACTGAGAACATCTCTGCTGAAGTGTCCGTGTTGATGGATCAAAGGCCTGAAGGAGAAAACATGGCTTGGAGATTCGACATCTTCAAAGAAGTCAGACTGCCTTTTGATCGGAATCCAATATTTGAGGTGATCATCATTTTCAAACGATCAGAGTACCTCAGACACTTCAGAGAACTATGCAGGCAAGGCAAATTCAGCAGATATCATACTTGCAAGACTGCATTGAGAAGGTATGAACAACTCGTTCTAGAAGGAAGCCTTGACATTCAACAGCTGTACATTGACCGAGTCAAGGAAGGGCTGATTGTACCATACTGCGAGGACTTCTGGATGAGATGGATTCAGATTCCTGTGATCAGACACAAGCTGGAAGAGTCCTACCAAGAGTCCATCAAGGACTAGTGGAAAGGATCAAGAGGAAGGGAAGGCCTTGAAAGGTTTGAAAGGAGATCAGACGAATCAGCAAGCAAAAGGTCTTCGTTTTACTAAGTTGTATTCATATACCCTCTTATGATCCTTGTTGTTGTATTTTTGATGTTGTAAAAATTTCTATCTCTTAAATGAAGAAATTTTTTTCTTTTTGCTCTGACCAAGCTCAACTCTTATGAACTCATGCATGCTGTTTATGTTTTCCTGTTGTGTTTGTTGAAAGGAATAGCATGATGCATCTCTGATGAATCCAGGATTAGATTTATTTATTCAAACCTGTGCAAGCATGTAATCTGGATAAACCATATGAGTTAAAGTAAAATGAAACTTCTTCATGAACGAAATATTGTAAAGGTTTTGTCATCATCAAAAAGGGGGAAATTGTTGGGATTTCATTGTTTAGATTTTGATGAGACAAACCAATCATGTAATAGGAAGTTTTGAGTACCCCATTTTCACATTGTTTAAGTGAATAAATAGACTAGAATTGAGTCTTGAGTCAAGGATTGAAATGGAGGTTAAAAGAGGATAAAGCTGCATCTAAGCTTTAAAGGAAGATATCACTGCAAGAAGGCAGGATACAGTATCGCTGCATAAAGGCAGGATACAACATTGCTGGAAGAAGAAAGGAACAGCAAAGCATAAATAAGGCTGTACTTCAATACAAGCAAAGTAAGGAAGAACGGCGTGCAGCATCGCTGCATGAAAAGGATACAGGAGTACTGTTAGAACGAAGATTACAGCAGCACTGCCAGATGATACTGCAAGTAGGTCTAAAATACAGCAGCACTGAAAGAATGCATCAGCTGCACAAAGACCAAGGATACAGCGCAGACTTACAGGACAGTTAAGTAAATACAGCGACAAACTACAAGACGAAGTATCCTACAAATCCCAAGAAGGATAAATGCAGTACGAGGAACGGAGATCCAAGCAGGGACAAAAGAGCCGTTCAAGAAAAAGTCAAAGTAACAGACACGGAGCCAATAAGAAGATGCCACATGGACTGACGCGCCGCAGAAAGCTGCGAGCCGCAACTGCCGCATTAAATACTCCGAAAGGAAAAGTCAAGTCGCATTAAATGCGAACCATACTTTGGCCAGGCTATTTCAAATTCACAAGAGGGATGTCTCCTTCAACGGACATCTTCTCCTACAAGTATAAATAGAGGTCGAGGAGAACTGAAGCTGGTTACTGATACTGTCACTATTCCTAAGAACTAAAATCCATATGCGAAAGTTTCAAGCTTACAAATTTCAAGCATTCAAGCCAACAGTTTCAGTCACTCAACCTATCGAAGTGAAGCAGAGTTCAAGCTGAAAGTTTCCCTACAGAATCAGAAGCTCACTTCGAAGCACAAGTTGAAGAAAACCTTTTTATCCTTTTAACCTTGTTGCTGTGTGCTTAGGTTGTTTTAGTGGTGTCAAGTAGTTGATAGGAGAGATCCTTGCTGTTTGTTTTAGTTGTCTAGAGTTAGGCAGCTTCCCTGTGTGGGAGTATAGAACCCTGTGTGGGTTAGCCTTTGAAGTTTGCAGTTGCTGTGTGTACGCTGGACTTCAGTAGGTGGTTAACTTTATAAAGTTGATAGATTGTTAGGAGAGTCCTGTAAATCAATCTTGCTTAACAAAGTTCCTGCTCGTGGAGCAGTAGAGTGGACGTAGAAGGATTACACCACCTTCGAACCACTATAAGCCTTAAGTGTTTTTATCGCTTTATTTATCTGTGCTTATTTTCTGCATATATCTATCTTTTCTCATCATAAAACGTTTGAAAGAAGCATTCTTGTGTAAAACAGCCTTGTGTTTAAAAGTATATTTCCGCTGCGTACAAAACTCTAGGTTACAGCGTGCAGCACTGCATTCTAGCGCTGCAAGCAGTAACCATCTATCGCTGCAAGCTCAAGTAACTTGCAGTGCAGAACGGTTGTTTTAAAGATTCTGAAAAATCGACCAAGGTTCATTCACCCCCCCCTCTGAAACTCGGACACCACTTGGGACCAACACGGCCCCTCGTTACTTTTTTCAGCACTTTATCTTCGACTGAACTCCATTTTATTTTTCCTCAAATCCACCACAATTTCATTTTTTTCAACTAAGGGCACCAACTTAGATTTTACTCTTCTAAAAGACCAAATTGAATTATCAAAAACAAGTAATCAAGTTGTCATTTCAAAGCTAAGCAGCCAACAATCGACTCAACCCTATGACCAACCTTGAACTCAAGTTCAATCACCAATCAAGGCATGCAAATAATGTTTTCAGCATATTTAACAAGAAAATTCAGCAACTAGTGACACAGTTAAATGCCCAACTATCATGCTTAAATTTCAAAACACCACAACACAACAACTAAGCACAAAACTCTAAAAAAAAAGATAAAAATAAAGGTCAACCCCCCTCCCTACACTAGAACAGGTGCACAAGTAAAAACCAAGCATCATGATAGAATTTCAAAATAAGTGGAGCGGGGTTACCCAATCAAGAAGTGATGTGTTGCTCTCTTAACAAACGTAAGATCTCCATGAGTTGAACTCCCTAAAGTTCTTAATTGACCTCAATGCTATCCAAGCATTGTTGGAGCTCGATATTCCCAAAGCCAAACCCAATCTTTGGTATTGGAGATAGTGCAGGGGCCTCGGGCCAAGAAGTGAACATCATTCTTAAACTTAGCCTATTTTCAATGCTTGTGAACTCAGGATTCGGCAATGGAAACGTATGTTGCTGAGATATAATCCACCAGAACGTGTTATGGTCCTCCTCAAGCACTCCCATCTGCCCAAGTAACTCTACCCCTAGCTGCTGTGTTTGGCCTACGGGTACTCTCTTATGTAATCCAATCCCTGTACTAATAGTAATAGACGTGATCAACCCAGCTATGACAATTCCACCATTCCCTTTACAATCATTCGCAAGATGCTCCATCACAAAGCCGTTCCACGGTATGGCACAATGATGATACTTAGCATGCAATACCATCATCTCCTTGAACTCAACAACACCCCTATTGGTTTCTTTAATAAAAATTGTATCGGCTATAAGGGGCTGCACATATCGTAGAGAAGGATTTTTGATAGCCTATGCTTTTGCACTACTTGGTTTATATGGTAACATCCCATCCTTGATAACCTTCCAGAAAATTTGGGGCTGAAATTCTGAAAATGGAATAGTGACATTTGGAAGTCCTAAAGCTTCCATAAGTTGGGCTTATGACCAATTGAATGTATGACCATCCAAATGTAACCTACTCCATCCTCTCTTCGCACAAATGAGCTAAGAAATTCATATACTAAATCGGCATAAGCCGGCCAATCACCGGTAACCACATGACGTAAACAGGTAATATCAACCAATTTCATAACATCACCCAACAACCCCAAGGAATGCAGTAAAGGTAAATCAATGTAAACAGGGGGTTTAATTCTATGCTTACTAACTCGTTGGTGCGCGTCTACTTGTTTACGATTAGCCATTCGAATGGAGTGCGGATTTGGATAACACCAGGTAAGGTTGGTGTGAGAAGGCTCTGGTTCAGAGTGTGTTTCCTCCATACCTTAGACTTCATTCATGGTATCGATCATAGGAGGTTGGGATGATGAATCTTTCCAGCCTGCTTTTGACCAAAGTTTCATCGATACTGCTCGAATTGGAACACAACCATTGATATGCCGCAGCAGATCTAGAGCGTGGGTTGTTTGGTGGTAGAGGCGATGCGGCTGCTCTGGACCATAGACCACTCGTTAATTTCGGTGACAGTGATAGAAAATTCCGGCTGAGCTTGGCAGATGGAGATGGTGTCCAAAGCAAACCCTAATTTTACTTTCCCACTTCTGCTTTCTCTATTCTGCAGTGAAGTTGAAAATGGTTAGAAAAGAATTGAAATTTGACCTTGGGCCAAAAAAGAATACAAATTGGGCCTCCTTGTAAATTGGGCTCCTATATCTTGATTTCTTTCATTTATGGAATGGGCTAACTCTCAAATCTTTTTTTCTTTGTATTAGACCCTGCACATACAAAGGAAAAATAAAACTAAAATAAGAAAAATTACAACAAGTAAGAAAGAAATAAAATATTGGGTTGCCTCCCAACAAGCGCTTTTTTTTATTGTCGTTGGCTCGACTTAGGAAATCTTGCTTCAAAGAGTTGGATCCTCCAAATCCAAGTATTCAACGTGCTCTTTTTAAAATCCTTCACGATATTCCTTCAATTGATGACCATTCACCTTAAAGGATTTGTTTGTTTTTAAGCTCTGAATTTCAACTGCACCATGAGAAAAAAATTTAGTAATCTCAAATGGACCTATCCAACGAGAACGTAACTTACCTGGAAATAACTTCAACTTAAAATGATACAATAATACTTTTTGCCCAACAGTGAAGTTTTTCCTTGAAATTCATGCATCATGGAAAGCCTTGGTTTTTATCTTATAGATCACCGAGTTCTCATATGCTTCATTCATCATTTTATCACGTTCTTGCAATTGCAACTTCCGACTAATATCAACTTAATTGTAGTTCATATTACATTTCTTCACCGCCGAATAAGCCTTATGTTGAATCTCAACTGGTAAATGACATGGCTTACCATAAATGAGCCTATATGGAGACATCCCTATTGGAGTTTTATAGGTAGTCTGATAAGCCCATATTGCATCATCTAGTTGCAATCTCCAATCCTTACAATTAGGCTTCACTGTTTTCTCTAGAATTACCTTGATTTCTTGATTAGAGACTTTGGCTTGACCACTTGTTTGAGGGTGGTACGCTGTAGAAATCTTATGCACAATTGAATATTTCCGCAATAAAGCTTGAATAGTTCGATTGCAAAAGTACGTCCCCCTATCACTTATGATTGCCCTAAAACTCCAAATCTAGAAAAAATGTTAGAACGCAAGAAGCTTGCAACCACTTTAGAATCATTAGTAAGGGATTGCTTTAGCTTCCACCCATTTCGATACATAATCAACAAGGAGCAAAATATATAAATTACCAAAGGACGAAGGAAATGGTCCCATAAAATCCATACCCCATACGCCAAAAATTTCACAAACAATTATGGAATTCTGGGGTATTTCTTTTTTTTTTTTAGAATTATTTCCTGTTCTTTAACAACTATCACAAGTCATGCAAAAATTATAAGCATCACGAAACAAAGTTGGCCAATAAAATCCACACTCTAAAACCTTGAAGGCAGTACGTTTTGATCCAAAATGTCCTCCACAAACATAATCATGACAAAATATGAGGATAGAAAAGAATTCAAAATTTGGTACACACCTTCGTATTACCTGATCGGCACAATACTTCCATAAGTATGGATCATCCCAAATGTAGTATTTGGCATCACTACATAGTTTATCTCGTTGAGCTTTGTTCATATCTCCTGGATATACCTAGCAACAAGAAAATTAACTAAATCTGCACTGCACTGAGTGGGTCAGTGTTAGTGAATTCTGAAAGTTTTAAGAAATTATGAGCAGCTGCTCGTTTGGAAACTGTTCCAGCAGTGGTTCTGCCTCTTCAGCCCTCTCCAAGCGACTAAGATGAACGACCACCAAGTTTTCTGTCCCCTTCTTGTCTCTAATTTCAAGATCGAATTCTTAAAGTAACAAAATTTCATCTTCTTCTTCATCAAGAATTTCAAAGCTGCATGATCAGAAAAAATTATGACTTTAGTACCAAGCAAATATGAACAAAAATTTTCCAATACAAAAACTACACCTAGAAGTTCTTTTTCAATTGTAGAATAATTGTCTTGAACCTGATCTAAAGTACGAGATGCATAGTAAATCACATGGGACTTCTTATCAATTCGCTATCCAAGAACAGCCCCCACAGCGTAATCACTGGCATCACACATGATTTCAAAAAGGACACTCCAATTCGGGGGTTAGATGATGGTCGGGGTGGTTAGCAACTTCCTCAACTTGTCAAACGCCTTCTTGCATACCTCATCAAACTTGAATTCCACGTCCTTTTGCAATAGTTGGCATAAAGGTGAAGCTATTTTGGAGAAGTCTCGAATAAATCTTCTGTAAAAACCTGCATAGCCAAGAAAAGAGCGAACTTCCCGCATAGTTGCGGGGTAAGGCAATGCAAAAATAAGGTCTACTTAAGATTTATCTACTTTAATACCCTATTTAGAAATAACATGCCCTAATACTATTCATTTGCTTACCATGAAGTGACATTTTTCCCAATTTAAGACTAAATTCGTTTCGATGCAACGCTTAAGAATTAAACCAAATTTTTCAAGACAAACTTCGAATGAATCACCATACACACTAAAATCATCCATATAAGCTTCAATTATATTTCCCACATATTCAGAAAAGATACTCACCATACACATTTGAAAGGTGGCAGGAGCGTTGTAAAGGCCAAAGGGCATCCTTTGATATGTAAATATACCAAATGTACAAGTAGATGACGTCCTTTTTTTGATCATCTGGAGCAATAGCAATCTGAAAATACCCAAAAAAACCATCAAGAAAATAATAGTAAGAATGACCAGCTAACATCTTTATCATTTGATCAATAAATGGTAAAGGAAAGTGATCTTTTCTAGTCATAGAGTTAAGCTTGCGGTAGTCTATACATACTCTCCAACCCATTTGAATACGAGTTGGAATTAATTCACCTGTACCGTTCTCTACCACAGTCACCCCTGACTTCTTTGGTACAACCTAAGTTGGGCTAATCCACTTGCTAGCTGAAATGGAAAAAATTATTCCAACTTGTAAAAGTTTCAAAACCTCCTTCTTAACCACTTCCATCATAGGTGGATTCAGTCTACGTTGAGCCTCTCGAGTGGGATGAGCATTGTCCTCAAGATGAATACGGTGCATACATAACGAAGGGCTAATCCCCTTGAGATCTGCAATTGTCCATCATATGTTCCCTTAATATCTCCACCAACATGGACTCCTGATCTTCCTTCAAGTTTGAACAAATTATGACTGGAAGTATGTCCTTGGGCCCTAGATAAACATACTTCAAATGCTTAGGCAACAATTTCAATTCTAATTTCAAGGCCTGCAAAGAAGACGGAAGAATTTTTGGATAAGAATCTGGTAATTTTATAAAAAAAACTTGACACCTATTCTCCATCTCAGTGGTATTAGTTTCCTTATCCTCTATTTCCAAATTTTTCAAGAATTTTTCCTCCAATTTATTTCTACAATCAAGCTCAAAAACCTTATGCACAATTGGCTCAATAACACTCAAAGCATAAATGGACTTAGAATCATTAGGAAAAATCAGCATCGAATATATTAAATCGAATGATCTCTCCATCAAATTCCATAGTGAGGGTTCCCTCACGTACATCTATTTTTGTTTGGGAGGTGTTCAAGAACGGCCTCCCCAACAGAATAGGTGTGGAATTTCGAGAGTTCCCATCTATATTTAATACATAAAAATCAGCAGGAAAAATCAAATGGTTTACCCGTACAAGAACATCTTCAATTACTCCCGCTGGGTATGTGTGGCTCTTATCTGCTAACTGAATAACCACTCCAGTTTTCTTCAATCACCTAATACCTAGTTGCTCATAGACGGACCAAGGCATAACATTAGATGTTCCAAGGTCTAGCATAGCTTGCTCAACCTTGTGATCTCCTATCGTGCAAGGAATTACAAACATGCCGGGATCCTTCATTTTTAGAGGCAATCTCTTCTGAAACATAGTAAAGACAGTCTCTCCCATGAAAACTTTTTCATCACTAGCCAACTTACGCTTGTTAGTACATAATTCCATGTTCCAGTCCATGAGGGTGAGTTCCATATAGAAATATTGTATAAGCAGCTGATCACTAATTTGATGTTGTGGACACGAAGCTATAAGACGTTTAAAATACTTCTAATATTCATACAGTGTCTCCCCTGACCCTTGCTTAGCACCTGAAATCTCCTTTCTTAGGATGCCACTCGAGTGGCTGGAAAGTAGTGTTGGAGAAACAGCCTCTCCATCTCATTCCATGTGTTAACCGTCCTAGGTGGCAAGTAGTACAACCAATCTTTCACAGTGTTGTTTAGTGCAAAAAGAAATGCACTCAACTTCACATGCTCTTCTGTAACTCCTGTTGGTTTCATGCTCGAACAAATTACATGGAACTCCTTGAGGAAAGTATGTGGATTCTCACCTGCATGACCATGAAAAGAAGGTAATAAGTGAAAGAGGTTGACGATTTGTGGTTGGGTTTGCCACATCATTCATTGCTCTCACTTGATTTTCTCCCATATTTTCACTATTTGATTCGTAGTTCACTCCTTCTCTTATCTCGCTTTCAGTTTCACTATCGATCTCCCAATTCATTTCTCTTGTTGATGTAAAATCAATTTGCCAACGAGTACAAGTTTCCTTCCTAAGTCTCTTTACTGTCATTTCTACCTCTGGATTGAATATAAGCTGTGCACTTTGATTTGAACGAGTAATCATCCACTGCAAGAAGAAACTAAACAGACACTGAGGGGGTTAGTGTTAGTGTAAATGCATGCAGAATTAATTTTGGGCAGAAACTGTAACATGAAAAATCCAATAAAATTAACAACTATTCTCCGACAACGATGCCAAAATTTGGTATGATGTCGCCTGTACCCAAAACTAATATATTTTCCTTGACAAATCCACTAGTGTAGTAGAGTAAGTAAGAGATCGAACCCATAAGGAATAGCGTAATTCAATTGAATAAAGTCGTGTTAAAAAGCAATAAAATTAGAGGTTTGGTTTTGTTTGCTTAGCAATCTTGCAATAACATAAATTGCAATATGAAAACAAATAAGATGATCAAACAATGAATAAAAATAATCTAGCCCTTAGATAGCCTCCCCTAGAATGATTCTTCCAAATTAATCAGCAGTCCCATTTAACTATACCCTATCTCGAATCTTGTCCCTAAACCAGTGGTACGACCAAATTAGTTCGAATTATTCCTTAAGTTTAATTAATCAGGAAGTACAACCCCCAATTAATCTACCTTATGAACAACCCTAAAACATGTATTCAAGATTCAATTCAAAAGGTATATTAATGAATTAAAATAATAGGGCAAACTAGACTAGGAAAATGAAACGCTCGATTCATACAATCTAGACCTTATTATCCCAAACTACAACGATCACCATAATATAACAATTACGGATTATATCAAGTAATCTAGAATAATCAATCAATCAACATAGGTGGCCAAACCAAATAAATTCACTTGATTAAAGATGCATAACATAAATACAAAGAACAAAAAAATCGAGATGGGAAAGAAATACGTTTCTAGTTAATTAACAATTAAATCATTCAAGGTTTCGGCATCTCCTTAGACTAGAAATGAAGAGTTTAGCCACTAAGCATGATTATCCCCTAAATTACAAGAATTGAAATGATAAGAAAGAATATAATCCTCTCTCAAGCCCTCTGCTGCGTCTGCCTCTCTAATCTCCTCTTCTGTCTAAGTCTTCTTGTTCTTTTTCTATCAATTCTCCCATCAAAAGAAATCCAAACTGCCCCTTTTCTTCAACTCCCCCATCAATTCTGCCATTTTACTTTCTTTATTCACCAAGAGTTGACTTTTTCTCCATTAAATGAGAATTAATCTCTTCCTTTAAAATTGTCATCCCACAATTGTGATGGGGAGAAAAATCATTATCCAATTCCACCTGAATTAAGTAGAAAGAATATAATATCAAAGTAATTGGAGATAAAAAATAATTATAAGTGATTTATATAGGTGTAGCTAAATATTGATCATAAAATAACCAAATTAAGCACATAATCCATGCCCAAAATCCCACTTATCAGGACGTCTTTAATTTCTCCTCTATTATGATATTCATTTTGAAATTCATTTATGTACTTTTCAACAGGAGCATACCATGTCAACAATATCCATAGGAGGGTCGAACTATTTTCAGTATCATAGAAGAAATCAAGTATGACCTCTATAGGCATTTCAATGACATAAAAGTAAACGATTCATAAACACTAAATGTACCACAAACCACTTCCAATCTCTTAGGAACTCTTTTATTTATCTACTCCATAATTGCTATGAATGAAGTGTTGTCAAGTTGAATGATAAAATGATATCCCACCAGATGGAATTCGAATTTTTTTATTTCATTTTTTATTGTTAAAATCTCTTTATAAACTACAGGGTAATGTTTTTTCAGAATCTTTGAACTGGCCACTTGCATGTACATAGTAATAGATCTTTTGGTTGTCTTGTTCTAGAAGAATATCTCCCCAATACTTCAAGTGTTTAATTGTTTCGGTCTAAGAATTTCCCCATGCTAGTGGATTCTTCCTCAGTAACTTTGAGAGTTTGCTGGTGTAAGATGAACAATTTGGAATAATTTCCCTGAGATAGTTGACAATCCCAAAAAAATATTGAATCTCTTTTAATGCAAGTTGCTCATCGGGGAATTTCAAAAGTTCTTGAGCAATGTGTGGGTCTTCTTATATGTTTATTTCAAGATCTTCATCCCTAAAAACTCAAAACTTTCTTGTCCAACTACACCTTTTTTTTCTGAATGCATAATACCAAATTCACAGACTAATTTCACAAATTGGTGTAGAAGTTTTTCACAATCTTTTTTGATAAGAAAAAAAGTGGTATATTATCATTATAAACCAAAATACTATGGAGGATTGGTCCAAATATTTGGGTCATGGACTTTTCAAATAAAAAAGGTGCAACTTTGAGACTAAAATATATAACAGTCCATAGGTATTGGGCTGTGGGTATGCAGAAAGTTGTTTTATATCTGTCGTTTGGATCAATATCCAATTGCTAGAATCTAGATTTAAGATCAAAATTTGAAAAGATGTGGCCTGTGAAAGTTGGACAAATAACATTTGATGTGGTTCCGATTCAACGTTCGTCTTCTCGGGCTGAAAATCAAAACCTCGAATCCAAAAAACCTGCAAAACAAACACCGGGAGGGTTTCTATCGCTCCCGGCGATGGGACTCCGACGCTCAAGTCAGTCAGATTGCTCAAATAGATCTCTCAAATTACCCAATTTGACCTGGTCGATTTAATGGGTCCAAGGGCCAACAGTTGTTGACATTGTTGTCTTGCAAGGTTGAGTTCCTTAGGAATCATCCCTGGATAAGTTGCTTTATTAGCATTGATATTGGTCCCAAGTGGTGTCTGAGATTCAGAGGGGTGGTGAATGAACCTTGGTCGATTTTGCAAATCTCTTGAAAAATTTATTATACTACAAGTTAATTGAACTTGCATCACAAGATAGTTACTGCTTACAGCACTAGTATGCAGTGCTGCACGTTGTAACTTGAGTTTATACGCAATGAAAAAATACGTTTTATAACACAAGGCTGGTTTTCTCAAATATGATCCTTCTCAAAATGTTTTATGCTTATGACAGAGATAGATATATGAAATGAAGTAAAGATAAGAAAGCAATAAAACATTTATGGCTTATAGTGGTTCGAAGGTAGTGTAATCCTTCTACATCCACTCTACTGCTACCTCAAGCAGGAACTTTGTTAAGCAAGATTGGTTTACAGGACTTTCCTAACAATCTATCAGCTTTACAAAGCAAACACCTACTAGAGTCCAGCATCCACACAGTAATTGCAAACTCTAAAGGCACACCCACACAGGGTTTCAAACTCCCACACAGGGAAGCTGCCTAACTCTAGACAACTATACAAACAGTAAAGATTTCTCCTATCAACTGTTTGACACCTAAAACAACCTAAGCACACAGCAATAAGGTTAAAAAGTATATGGTTTTGTTCTTCAACTGGTATGGTGAAGTGAGCTTCTTAATCCTTCAAAGGATCTTTCAGCTTTGAACTTGCTTCACTTCACAGAGATTGAGTGGATGAAATTGAGAGTAGACTTGGAATAGAATAGCTTGAATGCTTGAGAGTTTTTGCGCAAAAGTTTCAATAGTCAGCTTCAGGGTTGCTCATCCTCTATTTATATTTGTATGAGAAATATCCATTGAAGGAGATATCTCTCTTTTGAATGTTTTGTACTTGATCAAAGGTATGACTTGTATTTAATGCGCTTGACTTTCTCTTTCAGAGCATTTTATGCGGCAGTTGCGGCTAGCAGCTTTTTGCAGCACGTCAGTCCACGTGGCATCTTTGTATTGGTTTCGTGTTTGCAACTTTGATCTTTTTTGGAACGACTCTATTTATTCTTGTTTGGATCTTTATTCCTTGTAGTGCATTTATCCTTCATCGAATTGCAGGATACTTAATCTGTTCATCATTGGCGCTGTTGATTGTTTGAGCAGTAAGCTTCGCATTGTATCCTAGGTCTGCTTGCAGCTGGATGTTCTTTGCAGTGTTGCTGTAACTTTGACCTTCTTACAGTATCTTCATACAATACTTTTGTATCTTTTCTTACAGTACTCCTGTATCCTTTTCTTGCAGTGATGCTGCACGCCGTTCTTTCTTACTTAGCTGCAATGCTGTAACTGGTTTCTTGCAGCAGCTTCTTTCTGAATTTCTTGATGCAGCTTTATAACATATGAAAACCTCCATCTTTCAACACTTATATGTAGACTCAAACCTAGTCTATGTTTTCACTTAAACATTGTGAAAAATGGGGTACACAAAACTTCCTATTACATATTTCTTTTGTCTCATCAAAATCTAAACATTAAAATACCAACAATTTCTCCCTTTTTGATGATGACAAAACCTTTACATTATTTCGTTTATGAAGAAAGTTTTCACTTTGCATTATATAATTTTCATTCAGATTACATACTGGATATGCTTTGATAAATAAAGTCTAATCCTGGATTCATCAGAGATGTATCATTCTATTCCTTTATCATATATCTTCAGGAAAGCACAAATATCATGCAAGAGTTCATAATCAATGAACTTGATCAAGAGTAGAAAACTAAAAATTTCTTCATTAACTGAAAGAAATTTTACAAGAGAAAAATATACTCATAATATACAATAGAGCATGCATATAAAGCTACTGAAACTGGGACCTTCTTGATGATGGTTCTTCAGGTCTTCTTTCAGTATCCATCCTTTCTTGCTCGACTCTTTTTCTCGATCCCTTCCACCAATCTCGAATGGACTCCTGATAGGATTTTTTAAGTATCTGTTGTATCTTTGGAATCTGAATCCATCTCAACTAAAAGTCTTCACAGAAAGGCACTACTCTGTCTTGCTTCACTAGGTCGATGTAGAAATTATGAATTTCAAGCTCTCCAGCCCTAGTAAGCTCTTCATATCTCCTCAGTGCAGATTGACATGTATGAAACTTACTGAATTTGCCCTTTCTGCACAGAAATCTGAAATTTCTGAGATACTCAGATCTCTTTTACAGAGTGATTGCTTCAAATGATGGATTTTTATTAGTAGGTAGTTTGATGGCCTTGAAGATGTTCAAGTTCCATATTATGTTCTCTCCATATGACCTCTAATCCATCAGCACTTAAACTTTGACAGATATGTTGTTTGTGTCAAGTCGTGAGATTTCTTGAGGAGGGTATTGGTAGAGGTCTCTGTCATAGAACCTCCTCTCACCAATCAGTCCAAGCCTCTGTATCCAGACATTTTCTTCAACTTCAGCTTTGACTTTCTCCACTCTCTAAGCAGCCATTTTCTCATTATAATGCCTTTCTGCTTCGGTTCTGCTTACCCTTTTCCTCGAGCCTTGCTGCTGGTTTTTTCTCCCTCTCTTTGAGTGATGAGAAGAGGGAGGTGCTGCATCCTTGCTTGCAGTACTACAGTATGCAGCACCTGCTGCTGATCTACTTCCAGCAGCTGCATCAGCTCCTCCAACTCTTCCTTCATCATCTTTTCTCCTATGTTTTGGAGAAGGAGCGTCAGCAGCAGCAGATGATCCAGACCTCTTTCTCCTCCTACTGCTAAGAGGTTGTTGGTCATCATCATCTTCTTCCTCAGCTTTCTCCCCTAAGCTCCTGTATCTATCAGTAAATCCTTCCCCTTTTTTGGCATCATCAAAAGCCGAGGGCGGAGTAGGAGCGTGGTCTTCTTGTTGGTGCAGGGGCTTCCCTGGATCCTTGGGCATGCTGAAGAAATACGTTCACCATGATGTCTCTCAGCTCTCCGACTATCATTTCCAGGTTTCCCAAATGGTCGTCGACACTTCTGGTTCTTCTAGATTGATTAGCAACTTGCTCCAGAAGTGTCTCTAGCACCAGGGGATGAGAGTTCAGCCTGTCAATCGCTGAGTCAACTGATCTCTTGCAGAGTCTGACCTCAGCATGACTAACTTCACCATCTTCCTTCAGCTCTTCTTTTATCCTTGCTCGATCTTGAAGCAGCCTGTATGTTGACTCATTCAAGTCACTTCTGATCATCTGAGGCAGCACTTCGAGATCCTTCTTGAAACTTGTCATGGTTTCAGCATGGAATTGGGCGCCGACCCGCATGCTGCTCTGCATGTTAGACTCATGCTCCTGGAGAGCATACCACAGATGTCTAACAGCAGATATGACCCTGTCGATCGATTCGTCAGGGGTCAGGCCCGAACTCCTTCTTATTGAGGCAGCAGCCGATGCAGCATAAGTGATAACGACTTGTGGGATCGGTGCCGTATCCTACTTTGGCGCCTCAGTTTCAACTTCATCCTCATGCAGGCTAGATGGGGAACTGGTAGGGCTTGAGGATGAGTGTTCTTCATTAGCTGCCTCCTTCTCATCAGATGATATAGGTATGGCTCCGCTACCTTTTGGTTCGTATGCAACTCTATTGCGTTCTTCCATTATCTTGATGAATTCAGAGGTATCAGCTATAGCGTCCTCAGTAACCTCTGTTGCTGTAACCTGGGAAGGTTCTTTAGAGCTTGCAGCAGCGGCAGCATCAACCTCCTGTTGAGGTGTCTCTAGCTGCACAGGGGTTATCTCTGCTTCTTCTTCAGCATCCTCTAAAGGTACTATCTCAACAGCCTCCCCTACAAAGGTTTTCTCTCCTTCAGGGAGTGTTGTCTGAGCAACATCCTCACCTGAGGTCTTCTGTAAGGACCCCATCTCCTCGGCTAGTCTTGTAACATCAACAGCTTGAGCTGTACGAATTCTTGCAGCTCTGGTTTGTTTCTTACAGCTTCCACAGTATTCAGCACTGTAAGCTCCACTGCTGTCTCTACCAGTACAGGGAGTCCAACCTCTGCAACTTTCTCCATGGTTGCGTCATCGGCGATTTCAGCAATGTCAGAGAGAACATCTCTGATGATGGTGGTTGGTTCCCGTTGAGGCTCTGCAGCAACTGTATCCATGTGTACAAGGGAATCACTGTAGTCCATCAGTTGAGGCTCCTCCTCCTCCTCCAAGGGGTCAAGCGTGACGATGTTTGAGAGGCCTTCAACCACTTGCTCGTATGTAGGAAATCTTGAATTGTGATGGCTTGAGCTTCCTTCTCCCCGTATCCTCCTAGAAGTGTGCTGCATCCTGGTTTCTTTAACACTTGCTTGCAGCGCCTGTTGCAGCATGACTTCCTCAGCCTGCTCCACTCCTAGGGTGTCGATTTGCTCCTGCACAAATGCGGCTTCGCTCCTTCTAACAGCCTCCACAGTCGGGGCTAGGAAAACTTGGATGTCCTACATTACTACTCTCATCGACAGCTCTGCATAGTGGGATTCTGCAAGAGCTTTTCTCTTCCCTTTGTCCTTTGCTCCCTGAGCAGCAGTGCTTTCAGAACGATCTTGCACCATTACTGGATACTCAGGTTACAGGAGCGCCAGAATATCCTCTGAGTTGGCCCACTCTAGAACTGCTTACTCCACTGTCATGAAATCCTTCCACTTCAACAAGATTTCCCCTTTAGACAGTCTCATCGCCCTCCAGAGGCTATACTGCAGCTCCATATTTCTAGCCGCTAGGAGGGTAGGATCAAGCACTGATGAAGCAGCTCCATGTTCATGCGAGGAGGCTAAGTCAGCAGCCCCCTATAGATGAGCTTCTTCATCGGGCTATATCATTTGGAGCTCATCTACTGCAACCAAGCTTGCAGTAGAGACTTGGGACTTAACATCTGAGACAGCCTTCTTCTTGTTGTATGGGGCCCTCTTGGCCAGGGGTGTGTTATCATCAGAGGAAGAGGACTTCCATCATTATCATCATCATCTTCACCCCCGCTGCCTACAGCTTCATCATGCAGAGCCAGGATTGCATTCTTTTTTGCTTTGGTGGTCTTCCTCGCAACCTCAACTACTACTGCCTTCGTTGGGTCTTACCCTTCTTCTTCTCTCCGAGATACTTCCCAATGAGAATGGGGATGGGAGCTGCAAGCTGGAGACTTAACTTGCAGAGTAGAGAGCAAATAGTGATGACATAGCTCCTTCTAACAATACTCTTCTCTGCTTCCTCCCAGATTCTGTTCAAGATGAACCTAGCCCAGTTCACCTTTGCTCCGGCCATGATGGCAGACATGATTCGAAACCAAAGATCTATGTATTTATCATAACTTCTCATCCTACCCTCGATTGAGTACGCACAGATATCATAGAGCAGTTCGAACATCGGTTTAAAGAGTTTCTTCGGGATGCTTCTCTTCATGTCGGTCCCAGCATCTCAAGTGCAAAAGAGATCACATATCTCTTACGCGCTATCTTCCTCGTAGGTCACCAACTAACTAGGGATCAAGCCTTCAGCAGAAATGCAGAATGTAGAGGCAACGTCTCTAGAGGTTAGAGACCGTTCCTCTTCATCTACATCCATCCTAAACAGGATACAGTCCCGTATCTCCTCCTCTGTCCTGGCAAAGGCATAGAACCTTTGGACAGACTCCACAGAGTAACCAGCGTAAACGGAGGTTAACTGTTAGGATGTATACTATAAGCCTAGCTTTTGTATAAACATCTATTTATATGATATGAGAATCTTTTATGGTCAAATGTTTGCATTTTATATATTTGTTATGTGTGTTATTGCAATTGTCCAATTAATTTATATTGTCGATAACGTGGTGTGTGGTGCCACACAGAAGATCATGTTATCAGTTCCTTATAAATTATAAATGGTAGCTCACAGCCGAGATAATTTTGGACAAATTATCGGAATTGTTGTAGTGTAATTTGGTATTAATCTATCTTGATTATAAAATTACACTAGTACATTTTGTATGTATTGAGCAGGACCAATTGAGGTTGTTTTATTTGTACTGACTACATAAATAGAACAAGACCTCTGTTATTATGGATGTGCATCCTCTTAATCATTGTATAATAACGGGCGTGTATACTCGATATATGTTTCTTTAATTTACCAATAGGTGAGATTTATTTATTAAATCAATAAGCTCGATAAATTGGGATACAATGTTGTTTATATGATGTGTTGTTGATTATATAATGAAACCGTGTCCTAATTATTTAGGATGATGATGTCCCCTTGAGAAACTCATAAGGATTATCATGTAAACCCTGCAGGTGGATTTATTCCAACATGATAATAAAGTTGAGTGGTACTACTTTTGGAATTAAATATTAATTAATTGAATTGTCAGTAATTCATTTAATTAATGGACATTCGATATCTTAAACACGGGGAGATAAACGCGCACATAATAAATAGGAGCCATATTTAATATGGATAAAGGACGGTAGTTCAATAATATCTTTTTAGTGGATTGAGATATTATTGATAGGCTTAAGAAGTATATACACAGGTCGATCCCCGTTTGACGGCAAACATTCAAGAACACAGCGATAAATCGAGGCCGTAATAGTTGGAAATTATGTTTTTCATATTTATTGCCTTATATGTGTTTTATCAAGCATGCTTGTATGTGTTTTATATGATATGCATGTAAAAATCCCTCATGTTAAATAACTAAGTGGGAGAGGGATTAATTAATTTAATAAATCCCATGGCCTCCATTACTGGTTTGTAAGTGATGCATTTGAATTTACGCGTTGGCTCTAAGTGTCTTCCTCCATATCGGATGAGTTCATTTGCGGATCACTAGATCAAACTTCCTTTATGGATGATTATAGAAAGTTGTCTAGGAGCATGTCATCTTCTCCATCTGAAGGGACATAATCCTAGATAATGGACTTAGTATCAAGTAATGGTATACACTTAGATGCATTTGATAAGTATCCTCCCCATCGGAGTCACTACTATTATTTGTATGGCCAAAGCGATAACCAACTATTAATTTTATTTGTCATAAAGTTAAGTTGACAAGATAATAAAATTAATGGGTAAAACCTCCTCTAACAAATGTTTGAATTAGTATACGTCCACACTATCGTGGCATACAAAGTTCACGGTGTATTGAGGTGTTGGTGAATTAAGATTGTGTTGTTTGAGGGAACAATATGATTTGTCAATTCAAATTATTTGACCTATGTGTTTATTTATGTGATTCTCAAGATTTTCATCATGGCTTTCAATCCTCTTGCTGTTATACTTAAAGAAAATAAACTTATTGGTCCTAATTATATTGATTGGAAACGAAACCTGGATATTGTCCTGACTGCTGAAGAGTACAAGTTTGTACTCACTGAGCACCATCCTGACATGCCTGATGAAAACTCTATTGAAGAGGAGAAAATGCTTTATAGGAAGTGGGTCAAGGCAGATGAGATGGCGCGGTGTTACATTTTGGCTTCCATGTCAAATGTGCTGCAACATCAGCATCAGGCCATGCCTACTGCCTATGATATGATGCATAATCTCAAAGAACTCTTCAGACACCAGAGTCGGGCTGCCAGACAGGAGGCAATGAGAAACTTGATGACTACCACCATTGCTGAGGGGACACCTGTGAGTGATCATGTCCTCAAGATGATGGCTCATCTGAATGAGATGGAGGTCCTTGGAGCTAAAATCGATGGGGAAACCCAGGTCGATATCGTTCTCCAAACGCTGCCTAAGAGTTTTGAGCAGTTCCGTTTGAACTACAACATGAACAAGAGGTTGTATTCATTGGCGGAACTTCTGACAGAACTCCAATCAGCAGAGGGACTGTTTCGTCAAAATTCTCAGGCTTACATTGCTGAAAATGTTTCTTTTTCTAAACCGCAAGGCGGAAAGAAGAAGAAGAAGAAACAGAATTCTTCAGCAAAGAAGACGGCCGGACCTCAAGTGGCTAAACCACAAGGTGGTGTGAAAAAGCCAAAAGGCAAGTGCTTCCATTGCAAGCAGGCTGGACATTGGAAAGTCGATTGTCCCCGTAAAAAGGAGAACAATTCAGGTACATCTTTTTCATTAGTTGTTGAAACATGTTTAGCGGTGTTATATACTGGTATCTGGTGTGTAGATACGGGAGCCACTGATCATGTCTGCAATTCATTGCAGGGGTTCCAGGAAACCAAACGACTAAGTGATGGGGAGATTACCATATACATGGGCACCGCTGCGAAAGTGGCGGCCGTTGCAGTGGGAGATGTTTATTTATCTTTTCATAGGAATAAGACTTTGATTTTGAGAAATTGTCTTTACGTACCTTGTTTTAGAAAGAATTTGATTTCAGTTTCTAAACTTTTAAGGATGGATATTCTATTTCTTTTGATAACAATGTTGTCGTTAAGAAGAATATAGTTATTATCTGTTCTGATACGTTGGTTGACAATTTATATATTCTTAATCCTATAACTCCTACGATGCAACAAATGGAAATTAATAGCACATCTTCTAAATCTAATAAAAGAAAAGAACCATCAAAAATGAATCAAACATATCTTTGGCATCTAAGGTTGGGTCATATTAACTTGAGGAGGATTCAAAGATTGATAGCCGATGGACCTTTGGGTTCCTTGAAAGTGGAAAACTATCCAACCTGCGAATCCTGCTTGGAAGGAAAAATGACCAAAAGGCCTTTTAAGGCAAAGGGGTATAGAGCCAAAGAAGTGTTGGAATTGATTCATTCTGATTTGTGTGGCCCTATGACTATTCAGGTAAGAGGTGGTTTTGAATATTTTGTCTCTTTTATAGATGATTATTCGAGATATGGATACATTTACTTGATGCGCCGCAAGTCTGAGTATTTGACAAATTCAAAGAATATAAGGCTGATGTGGAGAAACATCATGGTAAATGTATCAAAACACTACGATCTGATCGTGGTGGTGAGTACCTTTTAGGAGAGTTTAGGAGTTACTTATCAGAGGCTGGGATTCAATCCCAATTATCTGCACCGGGTACACCCCAACAGAATGGTGTGGCGGAACGAAGGAATAGGACTCTTATGGAAATGGTTAGATCGATGATGAGTTATTCAGAATTACCATATACGTTTTGGGGGTATGCTCTGGAAACAGCGACGTACATTCTAAACTTGGTACCTTCTAAGTCAGTACCCTCTACTCCCACAGAATTGTAGACTGGGTGCAAGCCTAGTCTGAAACACATTCGGATTTGGGGTAGTCCAGCACATGTGCTGAAGGGAGATGCTGATAAGTTGGAATCTCGTACGGAAGTGCACTTATTTGTGGGCTATCCTAGAGGAACGAAAGGTGGTTTATTTTATAGTCCTAAAGATCAGAAGGTCATTGTGAGTACGAATGCCCGATTTTTAGAAGAGGACTATGTAATGAACCACAAGCCTATGAGTAAAATTGTTCTTGAGGAAATGAGAGTGGATAATTTTAAAGTACCGACGGTACAAGATGAGATACCACAAGTGACTGCACCGCGTGTCACTAATGATACATAAATACCGATAGTACCTCGTCGTAGTGGGAGGGTTGTTAGACAACCTGATAGATTCATGTTTTTGGGAGAGTCTTCAGACTTGGTCCTTGGACAACATGAAATAGATCCCTGGACTTATGACGAAGCACTCCAAGATAAAGATGCGATATCTTGGCAAAAGGTAATGCTCTCTGAGATAGAATCTATGGATTCTAATCAAGTTTGGGAGCTTGTAGAACCACCAAATGGTGTAAGAGCCATTTGATGTAAATGAGTCTACAAAAGGAAAAGAGGATCAGACGGAAAGGTAGAGACTTTTAAAGCAAGGCTTGTTGCGAAATGGTATACTCAAAAAGAAGGGATCGATTATGAGGAAACCTTTTCACCGGTAGCCATGCTGAAGTCTATCCGGATTCTTTTGTCTATTGCTGCTCATATGGATTATGAGGTTTGGCAGATGGATGTCAAGACAGCTTTCCTTAATGGAAGTCTTGAAGAAAACATCTATATGAAGCAACCAGAGGGATTCATTGAAAAGGGCAAAGAGCATCTTGTGTGTAAGCTTAATCGGTCCATTTATGGACTGAAACAAGCTTCAAGATCTTGGAACATCCGTTTTGATGAAGTAATCCAGTCTTATGGATTTATTCAATGTCCGGATGAATCTTGTGTATATAAGAAGAGTGACGGAAACGTGGTGGTATTTCTTGTACTATACGTAGATGACATCTTGTTAAATGGAAACAATGTCAAGGTGTTGTCAGACGTGAGGGTATGGCTGTCCAAGCAGTTTGCTATGAAGGACTTAGGAGAAGCTGGACATATTCTTGGGATCAAAGTTATAAGGGATCGCAAGAAAAGGATGTTATGCTTATCTCAAGCTTCACACATTGACACTATTCTAGCTCGTTTTAGCATGCAAAACTCCAAGAAAGGTTTTCTATCTTTTAGGCATAGAGTGCCTTTATCTAAGGAAATGTGTCCTAAGACACCAAAGGAGATAGAGGAAATGAAAGCAGTTCCTTATGCTTCGGCTGTAGGAAGCTTGATGTATGCGATGCTATGTACGAGATCGGATATCTGCTTTATTGTGGGCATGGTTAGTAGATATCAAAGTAACCCAGGACAAGGTCATTGGACTGCCGTAAAGCATATTCTAAAGTACCTGAAAAGGACTAGAGATTATATGCTAGTTTACCAGGCAAATGATTTATTACCTGTGGGTTACACGGATTCGGATTTCCAGTCAGATAGGGACAACAGTAAATCAACCTCGGGGTATGTGTTTACCTTGGGAGGTGGAGCCATAGTGTGGAGAAGTGTGAAGTAGAAATACGTTTCGGACTCCACCATGGAAGCTAAATATGTGGCGGCCTCTGAGGCAGCCAAAGAAGCTGTATGGCTCAGAAACTTCTTAATGGACTTAGAAGTGATTCCTGGTTTGTCTAAAGCTATCACAATCTGTTGTGATAACAGTGGTGCAGTAGTAAACTAGAAGGAACCACGAGCCCATAAGGCAAGTAAACACATTGAGCGCAAGTACCACCTGATACGAGATATCATAAAGCGAGGGAAAGTTGTTGTCGCCAAGATTGCATCAGCCGATAACCTAGCAGATCCTTTCACAAAGGCCCTTCCAACGAAAGCCTTCGATGAGCATGTTGATGGGATGGGAATTAGATGCATGGCAGCGTATATGACAGCATAGTCTTTTAGTATAAGTGGGAGATTGTTAGGATGTATACTATAAATCTAGCTTTTGTTTGAACATTTATTTTATGATATGAGAATCTTTTATGGTCAAATGTTTGCATCTTATATATTTGTTATATATGTTATTGCAATTGTCCAATTAATTTATATTGTAGATAACATGGTGTGTGGTGCCACACAGAAGATCATGTTATCAGTTCCTTATAGATTATAAATGGTAGCTCATAGCCGAGATAATTTTGGACAAATTATCGGAATGGTTGTAGTGTAATTTGGTATTAATCTATCTTGATTATAAAATTACACTAGTACATTTTGTATGTATTGAGCAGGACTAATTGAGGTTGTTTTATTTGTACTGACTATATAAATAAAACAAGACCTCTGTTATTATGGATGTGCGTCCTCTTAATCATTGTATGATAACGGGCATGTATACTCGATATATGTTTCTTTAATTTACCAATGGGTGAGATTTATTTATTAAATCAATAAGCTCGGTAAATTGGGATACAGTGTTGTTTATATGGTGTGCTGTTGATTATATAATGAAACCGTGTCCTAATTATTTAAGGATTATCATGTAAACCCTACAGGTGGATTTATTCCGGCATGATAATAAAGTTGAGTGGTACTACTCTTGGAATTAAATATTAATTAATTGAATTGTCAGTAATTCATTTAATTAATGGACATTCGATATCTTAAACATGGGGAGATAAACGCGCACATAATAAATAGGAGCCATATCTAATATGGATAAGGGACGGTAGTTCAATAATATCTTTTTAGTGGATTAAGATATTATTTGAAAGGCTTAAGAAGTATATTCAGATCGAATTAAGGACTCCTAAGCCTATCAGGAGACCGATTCCTAATCCTCCTCAAGGTCCCTGTTGTAGCCTATAAATAAGTCTCAAGTCAGCCGTTTTCGACATATAGAAATACAGATACACAGACATAAAAATCTGAGATACGTATTAGTAGAAGACGGCTGAAAGTCTCGATAGTTTGTTGCCCACACAACGTTCGAGATAAAGGTGAGGAATACAGCAGAAGATCGTGAGGTCCAGGCTTCATCGATTCCTCCATCTACAATTCTGATTTTAGAACTAATTTCGGTGCAAAAGGTATGATTCGTTTTTCGCTGCGCGTTAATTAATTTTGCATGGACCCCGATTCGGATAATCGTATAGGGTAGGGTCGGCGATCCGGCGGTTCCTACAATATTTTCTTCTTGTATGCCACATCAGGCAATCCTCTTACAAGACATTTCCTTGCTAGCTTGTTAATAGTCTTGAAGTTCAGATGACTTAATCTCTTGTGCCATAGCCAGCTAAGCTCTGGTAGACTTTTCACAATGAAGCATGTTGGTTGAATAGAAGAGTTCCAATCAGCAAGATAGATGTTTTCTCTTCTTGTCCCTGTAAGCTTGACTTCATTTGATGTACTGTCCTTGATTAAGCACTTATTGAGGTTGAACTCCACTGTGTATCCTTTGTCACAAAATTGACTGATGCTTAGAAGGTCGTATTTGAGGTCTTTTACATAGGATACATCTTTGATCTTTATGTTTCCTTTAACTAGACATCCACTTTCTTTTGTGCTTCCTTTGGAATCATCTCCAAAGATAACCTTTGGTCCTTTACATTCTTGGAAGTCTTTTACAGCTTCTTTACTATCTGTTATATGCCTTGAGCAGCCACTATTAATGTACCATACATCACTGTTGCAACCTGTCACTGAAACCTGCAACAAATTTAAGAAGATTTAGGTACCCACTTCTGTAAGGGTCCTTTGGGGTTAGTTGCTTTGGGAACCCAAACTTTCTTAACAGTCACTGTTTCGCTGTAAGATTTGTTGGTTCTCTGACTGTATGCAATTTTGTTTTTAAACTGCTTGTTAAAGGTGTGTGTAGAGACTATAAATGTGTTACCAACACTTTTGAAGTGTGGTCTTCCACCATACTTCCCTTGACTATGTCCTCTTTGAGGTTTAGACATGTAAATCTTAGTATAGGTGGGAAAGTTTCTTCTATGCTGCAACTTTGTGGGTTGCTGCATCCTTTTGCTGCTTACAGCAGATGGCTTCTGCTGCAGCAAGTTTTTAGATGTAGGCTTACTTTGTACAACTGAGCTTTGGGGCTTCTTCCCATTATCCATCAGTGTTGTTTTGTTCAAGAACTTCTCAGAGTTACAGAGCAACTCTTTCTCCATTAGGGTTTCAGCTTGAACAAACTTAGCAGTCTTGGATGTACTTATTGTATCTTGAGAGTTGTGAGTGTTGTAACCTAAGCCCGATTTTTTAAAAGGACTTCTATTTTGACTTATGCACTCCCTTGCGTCTTTAGATTATTTGCTAAACGTTCTAATCGTGGACTGTAAGTTTTCTTTCTCAGTTTCAAGCTTAGTGACCAGCAGACTTAGCCTAGAGACCTCATTTTGTAGCTTATTGCATCCTGAGTTATCAGACTCATATGCAACCAGCATTTTAGCAATATCAATGTTTTTGCCTCTGAGGATCTCATTGTCGATTCTTAGGTTTTCATTCTCAACCTTTAGCTCCTCATGGGTTGAGTTGATCTGCTCAAAGTCACTCATGATCCTTTTTAAAGAGTGGATCATGTTCAGCTCCTCTTGTCCTGGTATGGGCAATGGTTGATAGGTTACCTCATCTTCTTCGTTGTCCTTGCAATCTTTTGCCATCAGGCATATCAGTGCTTCTTCATCAGAGGATGAGGTTTCAGTGTCACTGTCAGAGGATTCTGCAGCGTTCAGCATCTTCTTTGTGACTACTGTATCCTTGGCCTTCTCCATCTGTCCTATGAGAGCTCAAAGCTTGTGCCAATCCTCTTTTCTCTTTTCTCTCCTCTACTCTCTCTCTCTTTCAGGATACTTGTGTACCATTAGATAAGGATAGTTTCTTGTGTAGTATCCCAATTTTTTGTAATTATAGCACAAGTCCACATTGCAAGTATTTGACTGTGGAGAGGATGATAACTGAGGAGGTGAATGACTTCTTCTGAAGTCATTCCTTTTGTTGAGGTTGGTGTTGTTGCTGTTGTTGTTGCTCTTTATGAATCTTCTAAATTTCTTTAGAAGTAGAGCCATATCTTTTTCAGCATCTTCTGCTGTAACCTCAGACTGCTTACTACAACTAGTGGTTGTTGTACCCTTGGAGCCTCTAGTAGTTAGAGCTATAACTTTAGAGCTTGATTCTTCAGACTTCTTTCTCCGTCTGTTGATGTCGTACTCAAATGCTTTGAGATCGAAGAATAGATCGAATGTACTCATGGATTTCAAATCCATGGATACTCTCATGGCAGTGGTCTTGCTGTCTCACTCCGCGGGCAGGGCTTTAAGCACTTTCATATTTTTCTTCTTTTGAGTGTAGTGCTTGCCCAGAGCTTCTAGTTCATTTATAATGGATGTGAATCTTAAATCTAGTTGTTCAAGAGTCTCTTCATTCTTTATTTCGAAGAGCTCGAATAATTGGGTGGCGTTGGAGATCTTGTTGTCTTTAATGAGCTCTGTCCCCTCACATATTTGCTCCAGCTTTTCCCAAATTTCCATGGACGTTCTGCAAGTTTTGACTTTGCTGAATGTGCTTTTATCCAAGGTGATGAATAGAGCATTCTTGGCCATGTTGTCTAGATTGGCTCTCTTCCTGTCTTCATTGTTCCATTCTTGTCTTGGCTTGACCAGGAAGTTAGGTGGTGGCAGTGCTCCTTCATCCATGTCTCTACCGAGCACTGGATTTACCTCTGTGGGGATGATTGGTCATTCGGTGATGACCATCCACATTTCATCATTCATTATTGAAAGATGTGTCTGCATTCTTATCTTCCAATCGTCATATTTCTCTATAGAAAACATAGGTAAGTTGTGATTAGAGGAATCCATGATATGCTGTAAGAATGAGATTTTAGGATGTAGAGAAAACATCGAGTCTAAGGTGGATATTGGTAGGTGACTAGATAAGTTGGCTTTTAACCCAACTAGCTCTGATACCACTTGTTGGTCCCAAGTGATGTCCGAGGTTCAAAGGGGGGGTGAATGAACCTCGGTTGATTTTGCAAATCTCTTGAAAAACTTACTGTACTGCAAGTTACTTGAACTTGCAGCGCCAGACAGTTACTGCTTACAACACTAGAATGTAGTGCTACACGCTGTAACTTGAGTTTATACGCAGTGGAAAAATATATTTTATAACACAAGGCTGGTTTTCTCAAATATGATCCTTTTCAAAATGTTTTATGCTTATGACAGAGATAAATATATAAAATGAAGCACAGATAAGAAAATAATAAAACACTTATGGCTTATAGTGGTTCGAAGGTGATGTAATCTTTGTATGTCCACTCTACTGCTACCTCAAGCAGGAACTTTGTTAAGCAAGATTGGTTTACAGGACTTTCCTAACAATCTATCAACTTTACAAAACAAACACCTATTAGAGTCCAGCGTACACACAGCAACTGCAAACTCTAAAGGCACACCCACACAGGGTTTCAAACACCCACACAGGGAAGCTGCCTAACTTTAGACAACTATACAAACAGCAAGGATTTCTCCTATCAACTGTTCGACATCTAAAACAACCTAAGCACACAGCAACAAGGTTAAAAAGTATATGGTTTTGTTCTTCAACTATTGTGGTGAAGTGAGCTTTTGAATCCTTCAAAGGATCTTTCAGCTTTGAACTTGCTTCACTTCACAGAGGTTGAGTGACTGAAATTGAGAGTACACTTGGAATAGAATAGCTTGAATGCTTGAGAGTTTTTGCGCAAATGTTTCAGTAGTCAGCTTCAGGGTTGCTCATCCTCTATTTATACTTGTATAAGAAATATCCGTTGAAAGAGATATGAAACACCCCCAAACTTTGTGAATTGAAATAATTTAAGGAACACATATATGGGAATGTTAGGTTCCTGACTTATATAGAAACGCAGGAAGACTCCATAATACTTGAAAAAAACTTTGTCAATTGAAATATACCATCATTTATACATAGGATCCAAATAAATATATATATACAACAAAAGACTCATCAACGGTTTAATTGTCCCAAAGACGAGTATCTGAATATAAGCTTCAAAGTTCATCTTTAGCATGGCATATGAACAAACTATCTGGCCATTAAGGAGATGGATTATCTCTACACGTGATCTGCATTACAAAAACTTAATAATGAGCAATAAGCCCAATAAGTTGAAACTTATGCAAGCAATCATGTATGATGAATCATATCATGCATATGCTTTTCCATATCCATTTATTCTGAAAATATCCTTTGTAAGGTACCCGGAAGGTTGGTACTCGATCAATATCAGTAGGTCGTATAAGCATTTCATTAAGATTGACCAATCATCATATCATGCATATCTACTCTCCATTAGTTAAGCACTATCATTAGTACTCAACTAACATCTGTAGACCGTACACATATTGTCTACTCACGGATAGCCAAACACCATTCAACTTAATCCTTTTGGTACTCAACTATCATCTGTAGACCGTATAATCATGTTGTCTACTCTCAATCAACCAAGCACCATACTTCCTCTTTCAAAATGCCTTTTATATGCATTATGAATCATAAGAACCACGCATACAATTCAATTGTAAACATAAAATAATGCAAATATAATTTAAATCACATGAATTAATTAAGTCTTGCAATGCAGCAATTAAAAGCTTCAACTTACCTTAATTCCAATGCGAGCACAATAGTAGAAGTGTTTGTCTTTGGGAAAGATATGATGTGCTTATAAACCTAAAAGAATTAAGCATGCATATATACCTTTAAATACTCATTCAATGAAGATATAATATCATTCAATTACACATATCTCATTCAATGAAGATATAATATCATTCAATTACACATATCAAGTCTCATGATCATACATCTTAACATCATTCTTAAACTTGTAGCCCTAACTTTGCAATAACACACTAAAAACTCAAATGAATCGAAACAACTTATGCTCTTACATAATTAACATAAATAACCAATTAAGTTATATATCCTCTAACTCTTCAAGCATACTTCCAAACATTATAACTATACCAAACATCAATAAAATAAATGTACAACAACTTACAAGATTCACAAGTTCAATTAAACTACTTTAACTAACAAAATTATCTTCAATTCCACTTTGTAATAACACATATAATTCAGATCATATAACCTATCAAATAAACATTATTTTAAGCATAAAACATAGGGATAGAATCAGACCTAGAATAAGGCTTAAGTATGCAGCGTTTTAAGCAAAACAAGCTCCAAACTAGCTTCAATTCATCTTATATGCAACCACCATGATTGATTTCAGTTTTGTAGGGGGTTTGGGGTTCTAAGGATGAATAAAAGAAGAGGAGAAGAGGGCTGGACGTTTTTGGGTATATTAGACAAACATTTCCACTGTAAAAGAAGCACTTAAAAGAGTATATTAGACATACTTATGAATGCATTTTAATGTAGGATGCAAATGATTAGAGAATTGGGCATTACAAGATATCTCACTTTTCAATTTTTTGTACTTGATCAAAGGCATGTCTTGCATTTAATGTGACTTGATTTTCTCTTTCGGAGCATTTAATACGGCAGTTGTGGCTAGTAGTTTTCTGCAACGCGTCAGTCCACGTGGCATCTTTGTATTGGCTTCATGTTTGCAACTTTGATCTTCTCTGAAACGGCTCTATTTATTCTTGCTTGGATCTTTGTTTCTCGTAGTGTATTTATCCTTTCTCAGATTGCAGGATACTTAATCTGTTCGTCATTGACGCTGTTGATTGTTTGAGCAGTAAGCTTCGCGTTGTATCCTAGGTCTGCTTGCAGCTGGATGTTCTTTGCAGTGCTGTTGTAACTTCGACCTTCTTACAGTATCTTCATAAAATACTTCTGTATCTTTTCTTGCAGTACTCTTGTATCCTTTTCTTGCAGCGATGCTGCACGCCGTTCTTTCTTACTTAGCTGCAGTGCTGTAACTGATTTCTTGCAGCAGCTTCTTTCTGAATTTCTCGATGCAGCTTTATAACATATGTAAACCTCCATCTTTCAACACTTAAATCTAGACTCAAACATAATCTATGTTTTCACTTAAACATTGTGAAATATGGGGTACACAAAACTTCCTATTACATATTTGTTTTGTCTTATCAAAATCTAAACATTGAAATCCCAACAATTTCATCCCTGGATAAGTTGCTGTATTGGCATCGACATCCTCGTTCATCTTGAAAGATAATCATACATAAAATGCACAGTATTTCTCAAAGGGGAAATATGGTTGAATGTCACCATTAGACTCTACATAACACTCTTTTAGCTTTTGGATGGTAGACTAGAAGTCTCCTGGAGCCTCTTTCATTCTTTGTGTATGAGTGCATTGTTGGAATGACCTTTTATACTTAACACCTTGAGGGAATATTTTCAATCTCCCAGCTTTGAAGAAGAGATCAAATCCCATTAGAAAGTCATGGCCATGTATCTTACTTCCAAAACTTTCATCCACAAAACACAATCGGGAAATATTTGAATCCCAATGGGTTGTTTAGAGATTAAGGATGTATGGAAGGTTTGCCCATCTGCTGCATAGAAATATTCATGATGAGTCTGCCATGCATCTTTATGTAGGATATCTTGGTTTAGCATGGTTTTTCTTACTCTAGTATTAGGAACTCCTAACCTATTTGGATTCGAGTATCTTTACTTCACATGTTTGTGTTCGTCAATGGTGATGGACCCATCATGAAGATTGAAATATTTTATTTTGAAAAGTTTTCTTCACTAAGGTTTCAAGAAACAAAAGCAGTATCTAAATCTTGATCATCATTTTGTTTTGAAAAGAGAGATTCAATATTAGCATCTTCAATGTCAACCTAGTAGTTGAATGTTTGAGATGTTAATTCTGTTGCTTTATTATGCTTGTTTAGATAATTTTTTACAAAATGGCCTTTTCGTTCATACATGTAGCATCAATCAGAGGTCTTCTTTCTGAAGAGCCTCCTTCTAAAGAACCATTTTTTTTTCTTAAATTTCTTCTTTTTTTTTCGAGCATTTACATCCTTCATCTCTGTACTTTATTTCATAGTAAGACTTGTGACACACCAATTTTGGAAATTTTTGTCTCTCCATCATCTCTTTGAGATTTTGTTGTTCGCATAGCTTATCTATAGAAGTAAGACATATTTGATGTTTATGTCTCATGCTGATAGCTAA